>JAYESD010000005.1:173805066-175090354 GCA_036927565.1 Tuctoria greenei
GGGTATAGTGTCGGCTAAATTGAGGGGTTTTAACACCTCTACATACATTGTCCTGATGCCCATCTTGTCGGCATCCTACCCAAATAGGGAAGTACACTGCCTCTATTTTACAGACTACGCAACGATGATGCATGACCTCAAAGTGTAATATTTAGTAACCTCTACAAGGTATTCTCATTTAATAATATGGGATTTACGGAATTCACTTATTTTAAAAACACTACTATATATTTATTAATTATTGAACCAAGTAGTCTAACTAATACCCCTTCGTTTCGTTTATTTGATGCACGTTACTTCATTTTTAAACTAGTCAATTAACGTGAAATAAAATAAAATGAAGGGAGTAACAATAACATATCCCCTTAACTTATTTGTTATTTGATATAGTTCCTTGAAGTCTCGATGTGTATAGTGATGGTGCAACCTGCTTTCTTGGTATTGACGTCTCAGTTGTATCCATGCATGTCACCAATTTTTACCAGCTGTGTCACATTTGTTTGGATTCATGATCTAAACAATTTTCAAATAAACCATAGTATATGTTCCTCAATGCTGATGTATTTTACTATAAGGTTCACCTCAAAAATATATAAAGTGAAAAAACCGTTGAACACCTCTTTTCATCTTGGGCCAAAAGAAGTGTTGACCCGCCCTCCCCCCTCGCTCTGGCGATCTATGCGACGCTCGCCTCGATCGCTTCTCGGCGGTGCCCGCTCGGGCCTGGCATCCACCGCGCGCTTGTTTGCTCGCTCGCTCGCTCGCTCATTCTGCTCGACTTCGTTTATGTGTGCATCGCGCCTCGTCCGCCCGTGTCCGCCCCTTTCAGTCGTCTCGCTTCTCTTTCCTGTATCGGACGGTTCGTCTCCTGATCGCCCGCTGAAGTGTATGTGATCTGTGTCATGGCAGTCCTGGCTTCCTCTCCCGAGGTCAGGACTGGTGGTCGCTCGAAAGAACTCCGCTGGAGTGATACGAGTCCGGCGTCTGGGACGTTCCATGATTCTGCTTTTGGTTCCTCCCGTTTTAACTCCTTCAAAGATGTGGTACTGGGTACATTTGTTGCGGCTGCTCCTCTGTGCCAGCCTTCACCAGATAAGAAGCAGCAATCAGACCTACATCAATCAGTGGTGAGAGTTCCACCTCCAGTGCAGACAGGTACTGACAAAGATGGTTTGGTGCAGGTCGTGTCCCGGTCAGTTCATCGTCGGCAGGCTTGTGCCCCACAACGCCCTCGACGCCCAATTCCGAAGGATATTTGGGCGAGTTGTTTCAATTGTTTCTCTATTGATCATCGTTCCAGAAGTTGTTGCCTATGACTATGATGCTTCAAATGTTGAGACATTGGACACAGATCCTACTCCTGTCCACAGAGGAGAGGTGGTGTGTCTAGCGCAGACGTTAGCAGGGCTTGGCTTAAGCCGTGAAAGGGACCTTTTCTACTGTCTCTCAGCAGGTTGCTTAAATGGTCAACGACAAGGCTGCCACTTCGGTTCTGAATGTGGGCGCCTTCCCAGCCCGTGTCGCTCCTACTGGGGGACAATCCTGTGATAGCACCGCTGCAACGCAAATAAGTATGAAGATGTATATCAGCGTTGACTGCACCTTCCTATTCTTGGCAAAGGGGTCATGGTGGCAACGGTAAGTTTGTCTCTTCGGAACCGATGGTTCTGAATGATGGCACCTCCCCGGCCTATAAACGCCCTTTTCACCGGAATAACATCCCCTCATCGAAGCGAAACAAGACTGCACCACAAAATTTATTGTGGAGACGTATCTCAGCATCATCAGATAAGCAAAAGGGTGGAACCAGTAAGGCTGCTGATACACCCACCACCATTGAGGCGCAGCAGGACATGGAACATAGAGGATGTCGGCGGCGGCGGCCACGTCGGAGGCGTCGTCCAGCTCAGGGTCCTCGCTCTTCCTCGCCAAGGGACATCGGGGGCAACAGTGAGGCTGCCTCTTCGGGGCCATTTGTTCCGGATGATGGTGCCTCACCGGCCCGTGGTCCACCATGTATTATTGATTGGTCGGATAAGCTGGAACGGGCAGAAGCTGATCTCCGCAAAGCACTTTTTGTTACAGTTATTGATCCTCCTTCAAACTTATCTACCGATGATGTTAATTTGATTATAGCAAACAAATTTGACATGCCTCTGAACTCTCTAGTCCTCCGATGCTCTGGTACTGCTTTATATATTATGTTTGTACGAGACGAGCATACTGCTATAAGGTTGGCTGATTCTGTACCACCGTTGGGGTCTGCTGCTCATCGTTTTCATTTTCGTCGATGGACAAGATATGCTTCAGCCACGGGTGCCACTCTACCAATTTTGGTTGATATTGACTTGCGGGGTATTCCAGCTCATGCGTGGGAAATGTCCACGGCAGAACATTTGTTGAATCCTTATGCATGGCCCCATGTTCTCCACTCGGCTACTAGGAACAGGGAAGATTAATCTACCTTCCGCCTATCGGCTCAGTGTTTTAAGCCGGAGGATATTCCAAATTCATGAGATCTTCACATCGTGGAATCCCCGATCGTGATAATTGAGATACCACCGGGTAAACCTACCTTGGTATATGATATTGACATTACGGTGTCTGCACCCACTTATCCAGCGGCCAGCAGCAATCACCTTTCCTCCACAGAGGGTGACGATAGTGACACCCATCCTCATCAAAGGCAGAGACGCCAAGATTTTTCCAACGCTTGGTGAACCTTTCAGAATTTCAGCCACAGCAACTCCAGAATTTCAACACTCGGAAACTGTGAATCCCAGTGGGCGACATCCCCATGGTCCTGCTCCTGTGGCAGATATGTCACAAGTGCTGACTGCTGACCTGGAGCCGTCCAATAGTCTTGCAATTGTACCGTATTACCTGCACGCTAGGTTGAAAAACGTGAAAGAGTTTTCCCTAGAACCTCTCATGGCAGTAGAAATAATGTCCTTAATAGCCAAGCTTCAAAATGTGACTATCATCCGAGCTGCAGAGAATGACTCAGAAGTCCATCTCAGTCCTTCGCCCCCAGCAAAGATGGCACTGCCAACAGTGATGAATGATATTACGCCACCAGAGTGCGTAGCACATACCGTGGTGGACTCTTCCATTTCTATGCGGATGGGGTCTCAGATAGCTGTGCTACAGTGTTCTCATGCTATCCCCAACAGTGCTCCAACAAATGCTACGTTTAGACTGCATTTTTCTCCGCTGCCCGGACATTAGTACCAGCAATGATACAACACCCTCATGTCTTAAATCGGCCTCCCGCATCCCCTGATATGGTAGACAGCGATGAAACATCAGCTACAACCGGTTCAGTTACAAGGGTTTATACCAGGAGGACGAGGGCAACTCAGACACCGTCATCACCCAAGGCACTCTTCCTACCCAAGATATCTAAGCCAGTAGAAGGGATTTTGCAGGATCCTACAGTTCCAAAAAGGCGAATGAAGGTGATACCCTCTGACATAAAGCTAGGAAGGAGCCCCCGAATGGCTAAATTACCACCTGAGATAGATACTAGTGCGGCAACAACAGTTCGTCGTCAATTGGGTCTCCAAGATCATGTTGATAGCCACGGGCCTTCTGTCATGGAAAAATATTCCCAAGTGTTTGAACAGCCACTTAGTAGTGCACACATCATGGCGCTCGCTGCTATTTTTGGGTGGGATGCTCCTACACATGATGAGGTCAGGTCGACGGATTTTATCACCGTCAACTAAAGGTACTGGCTGCTAGTCGTCTTTTACTAAAGTTTATTCTAATGGATAAGAACAATATCTTGATTTGGAACGTGCGTGGTCTGAATAGTAGAGCGCGGTGTGATATGGTTCGGAAGATAGTGGATGCTAGTCGACCTGCTGTAATTTGCTTCCAAGAAACCAAGCTTACTCACATTTCAGAAAGGGACATTCTTCCTATTCTGGGACCTGATTTCAGCTCCTTTGTATACCTCCCAGCTTAACAAACCAGAGGAGGCATATTTGTGGCATGGCACAATCTCTTTACAACTCTCTCGCATCGTGTGCACCGACACTATATCTCAATTAATCTGCCATTTGATGGTGGACCGCCATGGTGGTTTACTGCTGTGTATGGTCCTCACATAGATGTTGAGAAGCCTTCCTTTCTTATTGAGTTAAGAGAAGTCAGAAGCTACTGTACTGGTACATAGTTGGTGGCAGGGGATTTTAACATGATTTATAGCTCAGATGACAATAATAATAATATTAATAGAACTTTGATGGGAAGTTTCCGTTGTTTCGTCAATGATCTTGAACTGAAAGAGGTCTCGCTTATGGGCAGGAGGTATACATGGTCAAATGATAGAGAACAACCTACACTTGTGAAGTTAGATAGAGTTATGTGTACAGCAGACTGGTAGGGATTATATCCTAATTGTATCCTACAAAGCTATGCCTCAGAGATGTCAGATCATTGTCCTCTTATTCTAGGACTCAAATATTGGGTCGGTGGGACATAGCGCTTTCATTTTGAAATTTTTTGGACCAGGCTTTCAGGCTTCCAAGATATAGTAGCGGATTCGAGGAACAAACCTGTGTCATGTCTTTGTCCTACGAAGCGCATTTTCATCAAGTTGAAAAGACTAACAAGGGAACTTCAATCTTGGAGTGCAAAACAAGTAGGACATATGAAATCTTAGCTTGCTGTGACACGTGAAGTGCTACATTATCTCGAGGTGGCATAGGATCAATGATCTTTGAGCATAGGGGAGGACTGGCTCAGGAAGAAATTAAAGCAACATTGCCTCACTCTTGCATCCCTAGAGAGATCAATGGCGAGACTCAGGTCCAGAATCCGCTATCTGAAGGACGGCGTTGCAAACACTTCCTTCTTTCATAGGCAGGCTGGTTTTCGCAAAAGGAAAAAATTTATCCCAAAATTGATGGATGATGACCATATTGCTACATTGAAAGAAGAGAAGCAACATATCATGTTTCAATTTTATGAGAATCTCATTAGAACTGCAACCCAAGAGTCAGTTACTTTTGATCTGTCTTACTTCCACAGAGCTGGCTTGGAATTAGCTCATTTGGATGTTCTAATTACTGAAGAAGAAGTATGGAAAACTATTAAGGAACAGCCAGCAGATAGAGCACCAGGACCAGACGTTTACATTCGGCATTTTTATAAAGCCTACTGGTCCATAATAAAATGTGATTACATGACTGCAATTGTTTCCATACAACATGAAGATGCGAGGAGATTGGAGCTCCTGAATTCAGCCTATATTACTCAGCAAGTGTGGGAAATAAATAACATGTAAGCCAATCAAAAAGGAAAGGTTGATAGTGGTTTAAGCACTAAGCATTAAACCTATCCTTAGTTTCATTAACAACCTACATCTAGGTGAATATTCTCAATCATAAGATTAATAATAACCATGTAATAATATCAATATCATTTCCAACCATCATCTCAACCATCATCTAATTATAAACTTAGCCCCAAGCCGCTCTTGTCCGTGAGCGCGGCTGTCATGACAATTTTACCAAATCTCTACAGAGAATGTACCCTTTAGCCACAAGTAGTGATTTCATACCCTGATGCTAGGTGGACTGAGTAAACCGCCCTGATGCCCATGGTGGCCAACCACATTACACACTACCGTAGGTGTGTGGCCAGGAGATCACTACATTGTCTTTACAAAGGTACTCCCAACTAGTGCTAGCCCTCTAAGGTATCCACCACTGAGGCATTACCAGAGTAACCCTCCGCCTCAGAGCCCCCTCTTTTGCCTTGCGGTTCCAAGAGCAGTACTCCTGCATCATTCCCCGCACCATCCAACTACTAGCATTTCATTGGGAGAAACCTAATGAATTGGCCAAGCCGCCCCATCTCAGTCTCTGGTGGTACTATAAAGCTTAGTGGCTTCCTCCATAAACCGGTCCTTAGAATCCGGCGGTACCAAACCCAATCCCGGGTCTCGTGCAAACTGCACCATACCATAACCATCCAACCACCAGATTCATACCAATTATTTCATCGTTTTTAATGTAACATAGTGGTCATAATTAATAATATAATCATGTGTCCAAATTTCCATCCCAACTAATAAGCATGGCTAAGTGTGACTCAAATACCCAAAACCATCCGATTCAACCCGGGCAACAAGGAATTATATTGAACAGATGAATAAATATGATTCACATTAATTAAGCATGCAACTAACTATAATTCCTAAAATAGGCACAAGATGGTCAAGGGCACTTGCCTGTTTTTCTATAGCTGCTCAGTTCTTCTTCATCGAACTTTTGATCTCCATATCTTCATGTTGCTTTTTCATTGATATACGAATGCGTACAGACTACCATCAAAAGAGAACTAAACATTCAAGAACAATACACCAAACATACACATAGCATAAAATCCTATACCAATACGTCCCTACGAAGTACTTATTGTTTTTCATAGCCAAAGAAATGCATTTATCGTTTATTTTCTATTTTTAGTATTTATTTATAAGGTAAAAACATTTTTAATGAATTTCCCATAGCCAAAATATATTTTTATATGCACTTTGTTATTTTATTTCTGCAATAAAGGTTTTCTAAATAAGGTTCTTACTATTTCTACATTTATTCTCCATTTTTAGAATTTAATTATAGCTAAAACTATTTATAATGAATTTTCTATAGTCAAAATATATTTTCCATGAATCTATAATTTTATTTCAGCCTAAAATGATTTATAATTAATTTTCTACATTTTTCTATATTTTATTCTACCATTTATAAACATTTCCCACCACTAAATGCATTTTTAAACAATATTCAACAATTAAATAATAATACAAGGGCTTAAAAAATATTATTTCGTTTAGTAATCAGGGGCTATTCTGCAAGTATTACATTAATTAGAAGATAAAATAGAATTTTCAATATTAACATGGGCTTTCTAGTTATTTTTACACATTCTGCATAATTGTTCCATAATTAAGAGAAAGTCTAGGGGTTAGATTGAAAGAATCCGAGGGCTTACGTGCAAAAAGACGAAGGGGTATGATCCTTCTAATTTGGACCGTAGGATTTAAAGTGGGCGCACTAGATTTTATGAACGAAGGGGTATGCACATGATCTAATCGTGACCCTTGATAGATGATCTGACGGTTGGGGACAAAATGAAGCCATGGGCTTCTTCTTCCTCCAGCCAACATGGTTGTACCACCATGGATGGCGTCTAGAGCTCGTCGGAGTACGCCTAGGGGGCTTAATCCATGGCCGCGATCGCTGGAAATGAAGGAGGTAGGCTCTGTGAACTCACCTAGGAAGTTTCGTAGCCCGAAACGACGAGGAGGCTTGTTTGCAACGAGGAGGTTTGATTGTGTCTGCTGGCACTCGGTGAACTCAATGTTGAGATGGCTAAATCTTCGAGGCAACTTGCCCAGTGGATTCCTAGTTACATGGAGCGCGCGTGAGGCACAAAGGATGGACTGATTTGAAGCAAATCGACGGGAATGCCACGACTTACCCGTGCGGTGGTTCTATGGTTTGGCATTCAGAAAATGAATGGGGAATGGGGGGAAAGAGTGGGGTGCTCTCATTGCTATATAGGGGAGGCGTTTGCATGGAAAGTGGTGGCTAGGGGCGCAAGATGGGCGAGAATCGACGCTGCGATTGGCGGAGCGCGACCCGCACACGATCTGTTTAATGAAATGCCGACAAGGCATGAGGTTGGAGAAATAAAGGGCTGACAGTCGAGGCTCGTACGCAGTGGGAGAGGGAGAGGGATGGGGAAAAATGATGGGTGTTACAATTCTATCCCCATTAAACAAAATCTCACCCCGAGATTCTAGGTTGGACTAAAAAGAGATCTATGTTTTTGTTATTCAAAAGCTACCCTATTAGAAACTGTCTCTCTATAATTATATTTCTTATTTCATTATGAAATCTTTATTCTAAAAGTTTTCTAAGTTCAATATTTCACACAGTGCAAGAATAACATGACAAACTTGTTTCAATTCTTAAGAAAATCATTCATTATCACACAATTCTACACATTATGTTATTATATTTTATTTTCTATTATTATTTTTAAATAATTATTTATTTTATTATTACCAACATTATTATTTTTTATTTCGTGCCACTTGGTCTGGTTTGGTTTTCGGTACTGTGCCCTAATTTTTATTTGAATCCAAATGTATTCTCTAACAATTTCAATTATTATTTTTAACATCTAAGTACTCATGAGGGGATATGTCTAATTTATTCATTTTAAATGAACACAGATTTTCTTCTGTTCTTCTATTCTTTATTTATAAAATAAGAATTTGATCGACATTTCTAGTGTGACTTCCATTTTATATCTTTCAATTAAATTAACTAACATGATGTATATCTTTATTTCTTTTCATTTTTAAAGGCAGAATTGTTAAATTTAAGGTACTATCACAAAACAACACACACTATTTTTTATGTTATTCTACATTATCATTCTTCTTATTATTTTTATTATTTTGAACTTGGCCTTTTATTTAGTTTGTGGGTTTTAAATTTTTAAAGTCTTTCAATTAAAATGCATTGTAATGATTAATATTTTATGTTATTATGATTAATTTTGATAATACGGAGGTTACAATCTCACCCACCTTACAAGGAATCTCGCCCACGAGATTCAAATGGGTCAACGAAGGAGACAAGGTATGATTTACTAGCAGTTGGCTAGCTTCCTTAAACAACGACAAAGTTATAATTTGTTATTGTTATTATCATTAATTTATTGCAATATATCAAACAACGTGTTCTATTTCTCTATGAGGAAGGCATGAAATTCACTTGCTAACCAAAGGGGACTTAAGCAAATAATGTGTAATAATCTTCAAGAATCTTCTTCACCCTCTGTGTTATCTTCAATAAGTCGATCTTTAGGCTTTGTCAATTAAGTCGAATCTTCGTCTTCATGAGCAAGGTCCAAGGGATGTCTAATAAGTCCATTCTAACTAAGGTCACGTGCCTAGAGTCGATATATAGCTCTGATACCACTTTATCACACCTGGTTTTATTAAGAATAAAACCAACTGCAAATACATGTATGCCAGAATCGGTTTCACCGTACATGTACGACAAATAGTGATAAACAGTTCTATATCGAATAGAAACAACCTTAATACCTTGAAAAGAGTTTTGAATAGCAGCGGAAGAGACAAATCTCTAGGGCAACCACAGGCAAATCGACTGGCAGCAACGCGACCTATGCACTGTCTTCACTTTTCACCGTCCTTATTATATCTTGTCTTCACTGAGTAGCATATCAAAAATACAACAAAACAAGTGTGAGTACCATCTCGTGGTACTCAGCAAGTGTGGGAAATAAATGACATGTAGGCCAATAAAAAAGGAAAGGCTAATAGTGGTTTAAGCACTAAGAATTAAGCCTATCATTAGCTTTCATTAACAACCTACATCTAGGTGAATATTCTCAATCAAAAAATTAATAATAATAATGTAATAATATCAATATCATTTTAAACCATCATCTCAACCATCATCTAATTATGAATTTAGCCCCAAGCTGCTCCTGTCCGTGAGCACGGCTGTCATGACAGTTTTACCAAATCTCTGCAGAGAATGTACCCTTTACACACAAGCAGTGATTTCATCCCCTGATGCCAGGTTGACTGAGTAAACCTCCCCGATGCCCGTGGCGGCCAACCACATTACACACTACCGTAGGTGTGTGGCCAGGAGATCGCTACATGGTATTTACAAAGGTACTCTCAACTAGATCTAGCCCTCTAAGGTTTCCACCACTGAGGCATTCCCGGAGTAACCCTCCGCCTCAGAGCCCCCTCTTGAGCCTTGCGGTTCCCAGAGCTGTACCCCTACATCATTCCCCGCACCATCCAACTACTAGCATTTCGTCAGGAGAAACCTAATTAATTTACCAAGCCGCCCCATCTCAGTCTCGTGGTGGTACCATAAAGCTTAGTGGCTACCTCCATAAACCGGTACTTAGAATCTGGCGTTACCAAACCCAATCTCGTGTCTCGTGCAAACTGCACCATACCATAACTATCCAACTGCCAAATTCATACCAATTACTTTAGCGTTTTTAATGTAACATAATGGTCATAATTAATAATATAATCATGTGTCCAAATTCCATCCCAAGTAATAAGCATGGCTAAGCATGATTGAAATACCCAGAACCATCCAATTCAACCCCGGCAACAAGGAATTATATGGAACAGATGAATAAATATGATTCACATTAATTAAGCATGCAACTAACTATAATTCCTAAAATAGGCACAACATGGTCAAGGGACCTTGCCTGTTTTTCTATAGCTGCTCAGTTCTTCTTCATTGAACTTTTGATCTCCGTATCTTCATGTCGCTTCTTCGTCGAATACGAATGCGTATAAACTACCGTCAAAAGAGAAATAAAACATTCAAGAACAATACATAAAACATACACATAGCATAAAATCCTATATCAATACGTCCCTACGAAGTATTTATTATTTTTCATAGCCAAAGAAATGCATTTATCGTTTATTTTCTATTTTTAGTATTTATTTATAAGCTAAAAAACATTTTTAATGAATTTCCCATAGCCAAAATATAATTTTATATGCACTTTATTATTTTATTTCTGCAATAAAGGTTTTCTAAATAAGGTTCTTACTATTTCTACATTTATTCTCCATTTTCAATATTTAATTATAGCTAAAACTATTTTTAATTAATTTTCTATGCATCTATAATTTTATTTCAGCCAAAAATGATTTATAATTAATTTACTACATTTTTCTATATTTTATTCTACCATTTATAAAAAATTGTGGCACCGTCCTCGTCAAATAAAGCCCCCCCCCCCCCCCCCCCGATCTAGGTTCTAGTATCAACAGCAGCTATCGCTGCTAAAATATGAGAGGCAGTCGCACCAAAACCCACTTGACAAGGAGAACCGTTCCGTTGTGTCATGGCAGGTGGTTGCTGTATTCGGGTGAGTTACTCGTCCTTCTCACTGAGGTGCTCTGCTGCATGCCCATAAATGCCGGCTGCATGCTGGGGGAAGACCCATATTTTGAAGAGGTCTCACGCATGCAGTCCACTACTCCCGGGATCATGAGTTTATAACAGTCGGGCTGGCTCCTGCAGCGCCTGCACTTTTGTCATCCTCCAGTCCACTGCTGCCCTTGACTCGGTTTCCGCCTGTGCTAAGGTGGTCAGCAACCATGGAGAGTACTAACAGTCCTGTTGGTCATGTCGCTGCAGTTGCCGGAGAAGGGAGCCAGCAGCATAATGATGGAAGAAGATGCGCACGGAGGACGGATCGAAGAGCCACAGCTCTCGTCGAAGATGATGAAGTTGGTGATGCAGCTGATGGCAATGTTGATGCCTCTCCAGGAGCTGGTGATCATGTGTCGCACCATGGTAAACGACACCAACATCATGCCGACGTGCCAAGCCATCTCCATCTACGGCGCCGTGCAAGGTTAGTTGCCGGATACCTCACCATCTCTTGATGAACGTGTTCGATCTTTCCATGTTGGGCAAGTTTAGGTATGTGGTAGGTAA
Organism: Tuctoria greenei; assembly: GCA_036927565.1. Classification (NCBI taxonomy): domain Eukaryota; kingdom Viridiplantae; phylum Streptophyta; class Magnoliopsida; order Poales; family Poaceae; genus Tuctoria; species Tuctoria greenei. The sequence continues at coordinate 173,816,619 of JAYESD010000005.1, forward strand.
GTCTAGGTTTGTTGTGTGCCATGCATCTCTCCTTAGTCTAAATACATGACCGTTATTACATTTTCGCTAGCCAACAATATTAGAATTTGTCATGGTTATCTTTTTAAATATCCATACGATATTTCTTCTCTGTCGGTTCATATGTCCATTATCTGTTATTGCTTAATCAGTTAACAAGCAGATTAGGTTATGTCATTCGTTTGTTAAATAGATCTATTACACGTAAAATATGGCATGTTCACTATCCTTAACCCACAATGATTTTCATTATGCACGTTGACTAGAATATTTTAACATGCATTTATGACAACTTGGTCCATCAGGAAAGTACGTTTATATTAGATTGTATTCATTAATGTTGATATCTTAGCATACTTATTAATAAAATTTTAGTATTTAGGGGCTATGGTTTAGAATTCCTACAAAACATATCATTCGTACTTTTTGTACTTTCTTTAATCATGGTATCGCTTAATAAGTATTACTTAAATATTAGCACCAGTTCTTATGAGTTTGTATCTCCATCCAACTGCTAAGCTTCACCACATTGGATGCTATTATTTGGAAATCGGTCATTTCCTGTTTCAGCTATCTAGAAATAGTTCTCTTTTGGTTCTACTAACTTTTTTATCAGTTTAAGTTTAACAAGTGTTTTATATATGTCGTCACTTATACCGATACATGTTCGGTTGGTAGATGTATATTTATTTTTATGGGTCAACCACTTTCTTTGTGCACCATACACAATGTATTTTAGTACGGGAGTAATTTCACAAACAAATACTTGAGCACTTTTTTTTTGTAATAATAGGCAGGAGCGCTGCCAATGCATTAAGAAGGAAGAGATAATTACAACCTAAGCGGTACAACATCTAGACACAGTACATGTAGAGTAGTTCAAAATCCCAGCTACAGATATGCTTACCAATATTGCTATGTTGTATGTATTAGTATAGGGCTCACTAAATTTAATTTCCACCTTGGGCATGCAGCATCGTGATGAAGCGTTTCTTGTTTGATTGTGGAGTTACGATGTTGCCCCGCACAAGGTTTAAGCTGCTGCTATAAATCTGAAAATAAGGACCCACTTTTATGCGAGTCCATTATGCAAATCTTCCATCATATGTTTATGTTCGTACCCTCATGTAGAGTCTCATGTTCAGGTGAGACGGTTAAGTCTTGTTGAGCCTTTGTGCTCACGGTTGCTATATAAGTTGTTTTGCAGGTACTAACCTCGATGCTTATGATTATGGTTGTCCGATGTGATTTGGGACTCTCCAAGTAATATACTCATGTGGGAACCATGCCGCTGTTGTTTGGTTTTCGTGGCTAGTGAGGAGCGTCTGTGGGCTGGACGGCTTCTCTTTTGCTTATCAGACTGGAGTACGAGAGTTTTAATCTTATCTTCCGCTATAGTTTATTTTTATAAACTATTTGTAAACTGAACATCTTTGTTAATTTCAGCAAATGATTTATGTAATACGCGTTCCTTTACATCTGTGCTGTTGGGTGTCGCATCGCATGGCACCACCCAATGCAATTCCTGAAAAGTGTGGACTCCGGTCCCCACAGATAGGACCGCTCGACCCTCTATAAAGGGGCCCCAAGGCCACCTTCGAGATTGTCCAATTCACGTAGTACTATATTTTACATACAAATTTCCTTACGCATTTACATACGTGCTTTACTTACGCACTTACATACGCATTTAACTTACGCATTACATTTTCTAGAGATCTCTACAACAAGGTTTGCCTGTAATCTATTCTCTACGCCTTTTGTGCTAATAAAGATCATGGATTGACTCCCTCTAGACGTAGGCCTTTTTTTGCCCAAACTAGGATAAGCTTGTCTTTTGCAGGTAGCCATATGGAGACAAATGTTTCTCAATAGGATTTACTAGTCAGTATACGAAACACCGACAGTTGGCGTGCCAAGTAGAGTAATGTTGTTACGTGTTCTTCATCAGCTCCGTGATGGCTTCATTGACTTCAACCATCATCTCCGCCGAGGAGGATTGCACCGGCAGCTTAAAGTCCCTCGTCCACAACAACAGGGGGCTCAAGGCTAACCCCATATTCGCCCCACATCCGGCTTTTTGCTTAGAAAGCCTGTAATTCTTCACCAAAGGCGGCGGCGTCCTTCAGAGAATCTGCGACGACCATGCTAACAATGCTCTAGAGGCTTCCTTCGTCGGATCGGAATGATTGACCACACCACGCCCCCCTTCTAAAAATCTCGGAGGAAACCACCAGCTTCAATTCCGACTCCGATAATGCTTGTACCAAGTTAAGTAACTCCCTCCTTATCAAATTTTATGTTGTAGGAGCTAGCGATGAGGTTCAGGATGCGACTATAGCTGACACACCTCCATGACTCACTCCCGCGCAGAAAGAACCCCATGGCTAATCCTTGGGAAGGATCAAGCGCGCACCACCAAACTGGTTGGCCTGCTCCAAGCACAACGCACCACTCTCAACGGCGAGAGAGAGAGAGAGCACTTGAATGCGGTTGGGGCTGCCATCCGAATAAAACCCAGCCTGCCTCCAATCTCAGACACCACAAGTTTTCAAGCCGTCTAGGCCACCCCCTTCGCCAAGGAAGATGCCCCGCCACGCTTGAAACAACCAAGCCAAAACGTGGCAGCCGGCGATGCAATACTGTGCTGCGTGTCTAAACCCATCTAGCCAGGATCTTGATGTGCCTACCGAAACCTCCGCTCCCTCCTAGACACAGCCGCCATCCAGCACACGCAGAGCTCTCTCGCCAGACAGCTTGAATTATCATGCCACGGCGGGAGCCGGGGACAACAAAAGAGCAATGGTGAACCAAAGAAGCCCCACGCCCCAAGTTGGTAAGCGGCACCAAAAAAGCTAGATCCTCATAAGCAATCTACACTGAGATTGATGCAGTTTCACTTTTGTAGATCTTCATCTCTCAAAGTTGCATGGATTTTACCTTTGCCCACTCAGAAATAAGATAGATCTTGAAAAACTAATATCCAAAGTTTTTTAGTGCTTTTGGGAGCTGTAGTTTCATATCCATAGGAATAATTAGTTTTGATGCTGGTTCGCCAAGATTGAAATGGTGCAACAACATTTCTTGTATTCATAGAACATGGATTCAAAAGCATTGTTATATTGATTTTATCTAGAAAGAGTTAATCACGGTATTTTATTGACCAATGCAAGATCTGGAGTCCATGTCCAAGAACATGGACTGCATTTTAAGTTACAGATTGTTGTGACAACACATTCTCAATTAATAAAATCAATATCTTTTCATCCCACTTTATTTCTACATATTTAACATAACATAGCATATTGCATGGCAGATTAAAACGGGAACCTAGTTATTTGCTCTTCATCTGCGAGACACTCCAACATTGTTCAAAAGGTTTACAGTGCCATCGCCGCAAGATTCGGACAGCTCTGCAGCTGGGTTCCAGATTTTTTGTAGACGCGAACCAACATCTCCCTTACCTCTCTGGTCTCCTGCTTGATCTTGCTTAGAGAACGATGATGACGATTCGCTGCCTCTGGTACTGGAAACGGGCCCTGCATTGCTGCCTCTAGTGTTAACTTGTTTAGTATAGCAGTAAGCGACCTAATCTGCACAATTATGAATCAACAGACAAAGGAAACTCCAGCCTTGTAAGACTCATCATGGAATTCAAATGAATCTGTAGTAATAATGGTTTACCCATTGATTCTCTGTACCGTCTTTCACGGCCACCGGTGGAGACCATGCCTCCGGAAGATGAGCTGCAGGTGGGTGGTGGAGACGCCGAGCACCACTGCAGCATCTTTCAGAAGCAGGTGGAGGACCCCAAGGACATTGGACCGCGGAGGCGAAACCACTCCTCTACGAGCCATGGTGACTACTTGGTGGATTTCCTTCTAGTTGATGCGGTGGCCAGCAGGTTTCTTGATAAATTGCTAGCTGGGCTCGGTCTTTCCTTTATATAGCACGGGAGCCTCCGAGATGACAGTTCTAAGTTCTCTCCTGAAGCCATTAGAATCATATTGAACGGTGCTACTATCCATGGCGTCGTTTGGTGAGTTCCTTAGGTACAATGTATTGCTTTTTTGGCTGTATTTAATACTAGGGATATATGGATAGTTTCTGGCTGTTATAAATGGCTACTGGTAGTAGGTAGTAGCTAGAGATTGTATGGCTGCCAATTTTCTTTAGATAAGTAAATAAATGCGCTTCAGATTTGAAATGAGATCTCTAGTACTTAGATATACAAAACCTTCACAAACGATAACTAAAAACAAGTGTCATATAGTAACAAATACCTTGACATGAACGGTATGTATCTGGATTAAATGACTCCTGTAGTGCTAACATGCATCTATGATAATTAGATACATCATGAGAGAACATGATAGGGACAGACGAAGACTCATGTATCAATTAAATATTCTTTTTTATAGATCATGAACAGGGGCTACCAATTAAGTGATATGTGGTTCTTCCACTACCCCTAATCGTAGTCTCTCATGATGATGGATCTGATGGTCATGGGTGGTTGTTAGTATCTTAGCATCACAAGAGTAATTTAAACTAGATATGTTCCCATACTTGTATACTGATATCTTATTCCTTTCAATTTCTTGTATACTTGGATACTTGTATACTTGTATATCTTCCCATACTTGGATACTTGTATACTTGTATATCTTCCCATACTTGGATACTTGTATACTTGTATACTTGTATACTTGTAGGGGCCAAAGAGTCAGTACATAACAGAATTGGCGTTAATTATATAATAAATAGAACCTTATGGGCAATTAAAGAGTTGGTTTGTAACAAAATATTTGGTGTTACCAATGTAATAAGCATTATGTCTGCTGCCTAGTCTAACTAGTTGCAACATGGCGGGTATAGTGTCGGCTAAATTGAGGGGTTTTAACACCTCTACATACATTGTCCTGATGCCCATCTTGTCGGCATCCTACCCAAATAGGGAAGTACACTGCCTCTATTTTACAGACTACGCAACGATGATGCATGACCACAAAGTGTAATATTTAGTAACCTCTACAAGGTATTCTCATTTAATAATATGGGATTTACGGAATTCACTTATTTTAAAAACACTACTATATATTTATTAATTATTGAACCAAGTAGTCTAACTAATACCCCTTCGTTTCGTTTATTTGATGCACGTTACTTCATTTTTAAACTAGTCAATTAACGTGAAATAAAATAAAATGAAGGGAGTAACAATAACATATCCCCTTAACTTATTTGTTATTTGATATAGTTCCTTGAAGTCTCGATGTGTATAGTGATGGTGCAACCTGCTTTCTTGGTATTGACGTCTCAGTTGTATCCATGCATGTCTCCAATTTTTACCAGCTGTGTCACATTTGTTTGGATTCATGATCTAAACAATTTTCAAATAAACCATAGTATATGTTCCTCAATGCTGATGTATTTTACTATAAGGTTCAACTCAAAAATATATAAAGTGAAAAAACCGTTGAACACCTCTTTTCATCTTGGGCCAAAAGAAGTGTTGACCCGCCCTCCCCCCTCGCTCTGGCGATCTATGCGACGCTCTCCTCGATCGCTTCTCGGCGGTGCCCGCTCGGGCCTGGCATCCACCGCGCGCTTGTTTGCTCGCTCGCTCGCTCGCTCATTCTGCTCGACTTCGTTTATGTGTGCATCGCGCCTCGTCCGCCCGTGTCCGCCCCTTTCAGTCGTCTCGCTTCTCTTTCCTGTATCAGACGGTTCGTCTCCTGATCGCCCGCTGAAGTGTATGTGATCTGTGTCATGGCAGTCCTGGCTTCCTCTCCCGAGGTCAGGACTGGTGGTCGCTCGAAAGAACTCCGCTGGAGTGATACGAGTCCGGCGTCTGGGACGTTCCATGATTCTGCTTTTGGTTCCTCCCGTTTTAACTCCTTCAAAGATGTGGTACTGGGTACATTTGTTGCGGCTGCTCCTCTGTGCCAGCCTTCACCAGATAAGAAGCAGCAATCAGACCTACATCAATCAGTGGTGAGAGTTCCACCTCCAGTGCAGACAGGTACTGACAAAGATGGTTTGGTGCAGGTCGTGTCCCGGTCAGTTCATCGTCGGCAGGCTTGTGCCCCACAACGCCCTCGACGCCCAATTCCGAAGGATATTTGGGCGAGTTGTTTCAATTGTTTCTCTATTGATCATCGTTCCAGAAGTTGTTGCCTATGACTATGATGCTTCAAATGTTGAGACATTGGACACAGATCCTACTCCTGTCCACAGAGGAGAGGTGGTGTGTCTAGCGCAGACGTTAGCAGGGCTTGGCTTAAGCCGTGAAAGGGACCTTTTCTACTGTCTCTCAGCAGGTTGCTTAAATGGTCAACGACAAGGCTGCCACTTCGGTTCTGAATGTGGGCGCCTTCCCAGCCCGTGTCGCTCCTACTGGGAGACAATCCTGTGATAGCACCGCTGCAACGCAAATAAGTATGAAGACGTATATCAGCGTTGACTGCACCTTCCTATTCTTGGCAAAGGGGTCATGGTGGCAACGGTAAGTTTGTCTCTTCGGAACCGATGGTTCTGAATGATGGCACCTCCCCGGCCTATAAACGCCCTTTTCACCGGAATAACATCCCCTCATCGAAGCGAAACAAGACTGCACCACAAAATTTATTGTGGAGACGTATCTCAGCATCATCAGATAAGCAAAAGGGTGGAACCAGTAAGGCTGCTGATACACCCACCACCATTGAGGCGCAGCAGGACATGGAACATAGAGGATGTCGGCGGCGGCGGCCACGTCGGAGGCGTCGTCCAGCTCAGGGTCCTCGCTCTTCCTCGCCAAGGGACATCGGGGGCAACAGTGAGGCTGCCTCTTCGGGGCCATTGGTTCCGGATGATGGTGCCTCACCGGCCCGTGGTCCACCATGTATTATTGATTGGTCGGATAAGCTGGAACGGGCAGAAGCTGATCTCCACAAAGCACTTTTTGTTACAGTTATTGATCCTCCTTCAAACTTATCTACCGATGATGTTAATTTGATTATAGCAAACAAATTTGACATGCCTCTGAACTCTCTAGTCCTCCGATGCTCTGGTACTGCTTTATATATTATGTTTGTACGAGACGAGCATACTGCTATAAGGTTGGCTGATTCTGTACCACCGTTGGGGTCTGCTGCTCATCGTTTTCATTTTCGTCGATGGACAAGATATGCTTCAGCCACGGGTGCCACTCTACCAATTTTGGTTGATATTGACTTGCGGGGTATTCCAGCTCATGCGTGGGAAATGTCCACGGCAGAACATTTGTTGAATCCTTATGCATGGCCCCATGTTCTCCACTCGGCTACTAGGAACAGGGAAGATTAATCTACCTTCCGCCTGTCGGCTCAGTGTTTTAAGCCGGAGGATATTCCAAATTCATGAGATCTTCACATCGTGGAATCCCCGATCGTGATAATTGAGATACCACCGGGTAAACCTACCTTGGTATATCATATTGACATTACGGTGTCTGCACCCACTTATCCAGCGGCCAGCAGCAATCACCTTTCCTCCACAGAGGGTGACGATAGTGACACCCATCCTCGTCAAAGGCAGAGACGCCAAGATTTTTCCAACGCTTGGTGAACCTTTCAGAATTTCAGCCACAGCAACTCCAGAATTTCAACACTCGGAAACTGTGAATCCCAGTGGGCGACATCCCCATGGTCCTGCTCCTGTGGCAGATATGTCACAAGTGCTGACTGCTGACCTGGAGCCGTCCAATAGTCTTGCAATTGTACCGTATTACCTGCACGCTAGGTTGAAAAACGTGAAAGAGTTTTCCCTAGAACCTCTCATGGCAGTAGAAATAATGTCCTTAATAGCCAAGCTTCAAAATGTGACTATCATCCGAGCTGCAGAGAATGACTCAGAAGTCCATCTCAGTCCTTCGCCCCCAGCAAAGATGGCACTGCCAACAGTGATGAATGATATTACGCCACCAGAGTGCGTAGCACATACCGTGGTGGACTCTTCCATTTCTATGCGGATGGGGTCTCAGATAGCTGTGCTACAGTGTTCTCATGCTATCCCCAACAGTGCTCCAACAAATGCTACGTTTAGACTGCATTTTTCTCCGCTGCCCGGACATTAGTACCAGCAATGATACAACACCCTCATGTCTTAAATCGGCCTCCCGCATCCCCTGATATGGTAGACAGCGATGAAACATCAGCTACAACCGGTTCAGTTACAAGGGTTTATACCAGGAGGACGAGGGCAACTCAGACACCGTCATCACCCAAGGCACTCTTCCTACCCAAGATATCTAAGCCAGTAGAAGGGATTTTGCAGGATCCTACAGTTCCAAAAAGGCGAATGAAGGTGATACCCTCTGACATAAAGCTAGGAAGGAGCCCCCGAATGGCTAAATTACCACCTGAGATAGATACTAGTGCGGCAACAACAGTTCGTCGTCAATTGGGTCTCCAAGATCATGTTGATAGCCACGGGCCTTCTGTCATGGAAAAATATTCCCAAGTGTTTGAACAGCCACTTAGTAGTGCACACATCATGGCGCTCGCTGCTATTTTTGGGTGGGATGCTCCTACACATGATGAGGTCAGGTCGACGGATTTTATCACCGTCAACTAAAGGTACTGGCTGCCAGTCGTCTTTTACTAAAGTTTATTCTAATGGATAAGAACAATATCTTGATTTGGAACGTGCGTGGTCTGAATAGTAGAGCGCGGTGTGATATGGTTCGGAAGATAGTGGATGCTAGTCGACCTGCTGTAATTTGCTTCCAAGAAACCAAGCTTACTCACATTTCAGAAAGGGACATTCTTCCTATTCTGGGACCTGATTTCAGCTCCTTTGTATACCTCCCAGCTTAACAAACCAGAGGAGGCATATTTGTGGCATGGCACAATCTCTTTACAACTCTCTCGCATCGTGTGCACCGACACTATATCTCAATTAATCTGCCATTTGATGGTGGACCGCCATGGTGGTTTACTGCTGTGTATGGTCCTCACATAGATGTTGAGAAGCCTTCCTTTCTTATTGAGTTAAGAGAAGTCAGAAGCTACTGTACTGGTACATAGTTGGTGGCAGGGGATTTTAACATGATTTATAGCTCAGATGACAATAATAATAATATTAATAGAACTTTGATGGGAAGTTTCCGTTGTTTCGTCAATGATCTTGAACTGAAAGAGGTCTCGCTTATGGGCAGGAGGTATACATGGTCAAATGATAGAGAACAACCTACACTTGTGAAGTTAGATAGAGTTATGTGTACAGCAGACTGGTAGGGATTATATCCTAATTGTATCCTACAAAGCTATGCCTCAGAGATGTCAGATCATTGTGCTCTTATTCTAGGACTCAAATATTGGGTCGGTGGGACATAGCGCTTTCATTTTGAAATTTTTTGGACCAGGCTTTCAGGCTTCCAAGATATAGTAGCGGATTCGAGGAACAAACCTGTGTCATGTCTTTGTCCTACGAAGCGCATTTTCATCAAGTTGAAAAGACTAACAAGGGAACTTCAATCTTGGAGTGCAAAACAAGTAGGACATATGAAATCTTAGCTTGCTGTGACACGTGAAGTGCTACATTATCTCGAGGTGGCATAGGATCAATGATCTTTGAGCATAGGGGAGGACTGGCTCAGGAAGAAATTAAAGCAACATTGCCTCACTCTTGCATCCCTAGAGAGAACAATGGCGAGACTCAGGTCCAGAATCCGCTATCTGAAGGACGGCGTTGCAAACACTTCCTTCTTTCATAGGCAGGCCGGTTTTCGCAAAAGGAAAAAATTTATCCCAAAATTGATGGATGATGACCATATTGCTACATTGAAAGAAGAGAAGCAACATATCATGTTTCAATTTTATGAGAATCTCATTAGAACTGCAACCCAAGAGTCAGTTACTTTTGATCTGTCTTACTTCCACAGAGCTGGCTTGGAATTAGCTCATTTGGATGTTCTAATTACTGAAGAAGAAGTATGGAAAACTATTAAGGAACAGCCAGCAGATAGAGCACCAGGACCAGACGTTTACATTTGGCATTTTTATAAAGCCTACTGGTCCATAATAAAATGTGATTACATGACTGCAATTGTTTCCATACAACATGAAGATGCGAGGAGATTGGAGCTCCTGAATTCAGCCTATATTACTCAGCAAGTGTGGGAAATAAATAACATGTAAGCCAATCAAAAAGGAAAGGTTGATAGTGGTTTAAGCACTAAGCATTAAACCTATCCTTAGTTTCATTAACAACCTACATCTAGGTGAATATTCTCAATCATAAGATTAATAATAACCATGTAATAATATCAATATCATTTCCAACCATCATCTCAACCATCATCTAATTATAAACTTAGCCCCAAGCCGCTCTTGTCCGTGAGCGCGGCTGTCATGACAATTTTACCAAATCTCTACAGAGAATGTACCCTTTAGCCACAAGTAGTGATTTCATACCCTGATGCTAGGTGGACTGAGTAAACCGCCCTGATGCCCATGGTGGCCAACCACATTACACACTACCGTAGGTGTGTGGCCAGGAGATCACTACATTGTCTTTACAAAGGTACTCCCAACTAGTGCTAGCCCTCTAAGGTATCCACCACTGAGGCATTACCAGAGTAACCCTCCGCCTCAGAGCCCCCTCTTTTGCCTTGCGGTTCCAAGAGCAGTACTCCTGCATCATTCCCCGCACCATCCAACTACTAGCATTTCGTTGGGAGAAACCTAATGAATTGGCCAAGCCGCCCCATCTCAGTCTCGTGGTGGTACTATAAAGCTTAGTGGATTCCTCCATAAACCGGTCCTTAGAATCCGGCGGTACCAAACCCAATCCCGGGTCTCGTGCAAACTGCACCATACCATAACCATCCAACCACCAGATTCATACCAATTACTTCATCGTTTTTAATGTAACATAGTGGTCATAATTAATAATATAATCATGTGTCCAAATTTCCATCCCAACTAATAAGCATGGCTAAGTGTGACTCAAATACCCAAAACCATCCGATTCAACCCGGGCGACAAGGAATTATATTGAACAGATGAATAAATATGATTAACATTAATTAAGCATGCAACTAACTATAATTCCTAAAATAGGCACAAGATGATCAAGGGCACTTGCCTGTTTTTCTATAGCTGCTCAGTTCTTCTTCATCGAACTTTTGATCTCCATATCTTCATGTTGCTTTTTCGTTGATATACGAATGCGTACAAACTACCATCAAAAGAGAACTAAACATTCAAGAACAATACACCAAACATACACATAGCATAAAATCCTATACCAATACGTCCCTACGAAGTACTTATTGTTTTTCATAGCCAAAGAAATGCATTTATCGTTTATTTTCTATTTTTAGTATTTATTTATAAGGTAAAAACATTTTTAATGAATTTCCCATAGCCAAAATATATTTTTATATGCACTTTGTTATTTTATTTCTGCAATAAAGGTTTTTCTAAATAAGGTTCTTACTATTTCTACATTTATTCTCCATTTTTAGAATTTAATTATAGCTAAAACTATTTTTAATGAATTTTCTATAGTCAAAATATATTTTCCATGAATCTATAATTTTATTTCAGCCTAAAATGATTTATAATTAATTTTCTACATTTTTCTATATTTTATTCTACCATTTATAAACATTTCCCACCACTAAATGCATTTTCAAACAATATTCAACAATTAAATAATAATACAAGGGCTTAAAAAATATTATTTCGTTTAGTAATCAGGGGCTATTCTGCAAGTATTACATTAATTAGAAGATAAAATACAATTTTCAATATTAACATGGGCTTTCTAGTTATTTTTACACATTCTGCATAATTGTTCCATAATTAAGAGAAAGTCTAGGGGTTAGATTGAAAGAATTCGAGGGCTTACGTGCAAAAAGACGAAGGGGTATGATCCTTCTAATTTGGACCGTAGGATTTAAAGTGGGCGCACTAGATTTTATGAACGAAGGGGTATGCACATGATCTAATCGTGACCCTTGATAGATGATCTGACGGTTGGGGACAAAATGAAGCCATGGGCTTCTTCTTCCTCCAGCCAACATGGTTGTACCACCATGGATGGCGTCTAGAGCTCGTCGGAGTACGCCTAGGGGGCTTAATCCATGGCTGCGATCGCTGGAAATGAAGGAGGTAGGCTCTGTGAACTCACCTAGGAAGTTTCGTAGCCCGAAACGACGAGGAGGCTTGTTTGCAACGAGGAGGTTTGATTGTGTCTGCTGGCACTCGGTGAACTCAATGTTGAGATGGCTAAATCTTCGAGGCAACTTGCCCAGTGGATTCCTAGTTACATGGAGCGCGCGTGAGGCACAAAGGATGGACTGATTTGAAGCAAATCGACGGGAATGCCACGACTTACCCGTGCGGTGGTTCTATGGTTTGGCGTTCAGAAAATGAATGGGGAATGGGGGGAAAGAGTGGGGTGCTCTCATTGCTATATAGGGGAGGCGTTTGCATGGAAAGTGGTGGCTAGGGGCGCAAGATGGGCGAGAATCGACGCTGCGATTGGCGGAGCGCGACCCGCACACGATCTGTTTAATGAAATGCCGACAAGGCATGAGGTTGGAGAAATAAAAGGCTGACAGTCGAGGCTCGTACGTAGTGGGAGAGGGAGAGTGTGGGGACCGGAGTCCACACATCCGAGGATCTCATTGGGTGGTGCCGTGCGATGCGGCACCTAACAGCACACACAAAAAGGATACCAAAACATATAAAGTTTTCATTTCATAATAAGAAGAGTTTACAAAAGAGTGTACAATAGGGGTACACACGCAGCGGAAAATACATACTCATAATCTCACCTAACTAAGCAGGAGAGAAGACGTCCATGCCCTAGGACGATTCTCACTAGCAACACGAAGAACATACAGCAGCGGCGTGGCTCACATGAGATTTATCTCGACACCTCGAGTCTCATGTACAACCTGAACAGCAGAAATAAAACTAATACCTGCAAAATCGTTAAAGCGCAAACGTGAGCATAAGGCTCAGCAAGACTTAACCGTCTCACTAGACATATGCAAGGGGACACTAAACATAGGTAAGGAATAGCGTAAATAACTCGCCTACAAGTGGATCCTTATAACCAAGTTTTAAGTAGCAAATGACATTCTCTGAGCACGGCACATCATGGGCTCCACAATCAAACAAGAAACGCTTTGCCGATGATATGACATGCCCAAAGCACATAATGCTATTACAGCTAAAGTATGGGGAAACTGTAAACTTTTAATTGTACTATCTCTAAATCATACAAAGTTGCAAAGTAATTATTATTCAATACAATATGATTTTCTGGCTTCTTTAGTATTTACTACGTCGCAACTGCGACAGACAAGTGGTACTCTATTACTGCGAGGGACAGTGATTGCAATCAAGACACACCCGGTCAACACGACACATACGTCGTTCGGAAGTGTCAGCGAGTACACCTGTACCTACATAACACTTCAGTACTAGGCGTATATGGCCACCTTTCACAAGAAACTCAAATGTTGAGCCCGTCTCACCTCCGCAAACAGCAGGTCTCCGCACGGAACACCTCATGTGTCCGCCGACCGATTTACACCTTACTGTCCTCAACCCACCCCTATCGATGGTGAGTTAATGGGTCTCAACATCCCAGTTATCAAGTTACATCAGTTTATTGGATTCCATATGTCCATTATATTGCCGGTACATTTCAAGCTTGTCCGAAGGGGCTGCATACGGACGGGCCTTAATCGACACAGGCAGGGCTATGCGACCGAGACTCAATCCTCGCCGCTTCCTAACCATTCCCTGCCCGGTCTCAATTTCATTATATTAAGCCATTTTCTATTCAACCAATCCTGTGAGATACATCTCTCGCGAGTAGATTCCAACTACTCGACTTCTACCGGATCTCCTATGCATTAGCAAAGCAGTTACTACAGGTCAAACTGTAACTCGTGCCAAATGAACCCTGGGATTTTTGGTCATGCAAGTGTAGTATCATTCACCCTAAACGTAATGCACAATTCATATACTACTCATCATAGTGATAAAGCAAAAGTTTATAAACGACTTAAATGCAAACCGGGGCTTGCCTTAGTTTGCGACTGAACAAATGTCAATTGTTAGGGCTTGATCTTCCTCCGGAGGACCTGCCATGGAACCTCAGTGGAACACCTTGGCCTTCTCCTCCAAGTGAAGCTTCTTGTCGATCACCTATCAGCACGTTCCTATCGACATGATATGCATATAAGTAATTAAGTAATTAAGTAATTTAAGAAAAGACTCCACGGGGTTGTGTAAACTCTAAGAATGAGGAGTTCAACTAGGAAGGACAAATATGCCTTTGTTGTGTGAATGAACAAAGGATGAAGTCAAGTGGTCATAGTAGTATCGAGATGTGAATTGAAATGTGCAATGTAAGCACACATTGCAACTTGGCATTCAACACTCGACGCTATGCCACTCAAGGACGATACAGCTGAATGGTGTGAAAGTGTTGGACTGGTAGGGTAAGGATGACCTAAGAGTCAAGGTGGAGCATTGAAAGCTTAAGGCATGAGTGAATTGTGCAACAAGAGGTTGTGACTTAGAAGTCGACCAGTGAAGTTACACAAACTCATTAAGGAGTAAACCTAATTACGGGACAAGTGTGGTCGCAGGGTCCTGATAAGGATGAACCAGGGTGAAACCCTAGCGACACTTGGGAGTGAAGTGAGGTCAACATTCTTTGGACTTAAGACATCATAACGAGCCTTGTTAACCTGACGTGAATACGGAGACAACGTTCAAATGACCTTTAGGTAAAGTAGTTTCTACGGCAAGCTTCTCGAGCATCGTTCAAGTGCTTACGTGACACTATTGCAGTGTCCTTTGCAAGATTGTCTAGATGAGCTCGGTGAACTCCTAGAACTCGAACATGATGCGAGACCTTGTCGTGACGGTCATGCTTCGCCATCTCGAGAAGATCGCCTTAGTGGCGTCCACAACAACCCGGGCTTATCAAAGGGGTGAGCGGAATCTCGAACACCACCTTGTGAGTCTTAAGGCTAGTGATGTCGACTCGGTTGTTGATAAGCGACTCGACGAACCTGCCATCAATGAAATGGCACACCTAGTTAACCAACCCTGTGATTGGCTACGGAACATCCTTGACACAACCAAGGAACTCTTATCCAAGGTCCCCCTTGGTCTAGTTCTCCCTGTTGGTCGCAACGTTATTGCATACCTCTACTCCAAGTCATCGGTGATCATCGAACCACTTGGTTTGACCTAGAAGGCATTTCATCGAGCATCTAGGCTACACCTAGGACTCGAAGAGTCTCGCCTTGACCAAACCCTAATTTGGCTAAACGATTGTCGACCGTTGTGTCGTGGTTGTGTTTCAGCATCATGTACGTTACACGCATCCTTCATCTCGATGCCAGGGCACGATAACGGCTCGGAGCGTCACGACGACGTCATATGGTCAACGACGTCGACGCGGCTCATGGTGGAGCATCACGAGCACGCACGGCCAGGCCGACGTGATACAAACGACAAAGGAGGTCGACTTAGGGACTTCTATAGAAATGATATCAATGCGAAAACTGGACGTATGACTTGACGAGACATGAGTACCATTAGGGGTCACGATGAACGGACGTCGGTGACATCAAGCAAGGTATTTCAGGGTAAGGCTCACCTTGTATGCATTTCGCCGAACATCTTGGTGTGTACTAGAGTTCCATCACGTCATCACCATCCAAAGGGTATCTTGGCACATGTCCTTGTCGATTGCCATCCCAGAATAGACCTGCATCCATAGACCATCATTGAATGGCAACACACATAGTTTCACCTTGCAACCATTTCATCGAATACCTTGGCTGCAGTCACTGATCCAAAGAATTTTGCAAAATAAGAGCTAACCTTGGACCAGTTGTCGGTGCCAGTGTGTCAACGACGTGTTCCTGCATATCCTCTATCACACCCATTACTCACTCCTCTGCTAGGACATGGCCTATGAGCAGAACGTCGCGACGACGGAAAGTAGGCGCCGAAATTGGGGCAGCACAAGGCTAAATATCACAGCACTCGTTTGAACTTTCCCGTGACGTCGAGGTGGGAGGAAGGCGGCCTGGAGATGCGCTGTAGCGAGCAGCACAGCAGAGACACGCTGGGAACGACGCGAATGGTCGGCGGATTGCGGTCACCACGCCATGGGAGGCACAGCAGTGAGGAACGCGGCCTGGATGGCGGTGTGGCCATGGCGCACAGCCGGAAGGATTTGCAGTGAGGAGCGCTGCGGCGTGCGGAGGCTAGGGACACGGCGACGGAGCAAGGGAGCACGCGGCTGGCAGGGAAAGCGCGCAGCAGGGAGCTGGCGGCCGTCGCCGAGGTTGGTGCACGGCGGCGGACTGAGCAGGGCGGTCGCCGAGCGGGCCAGCGGTGAGGGGGCGGTAGTGGGGCGCGGACCGGTGACCGGAGGCGAGGAGGCGGCCGGCGGGGTGGTCTGAGCGCGCGGGGAGGTGGAGCGCCGCGGGCGGACGCAGGAGCAGTGGGATGGCGGCGCGCGGGGGTGCAGGAGGCGCGCGGGCCGGGAGAGGAGTGCCGGCGTGAGCGGTCGGAGCGGCGCGGCGTGAGCGGTGCTTGGGGTCGGCTCGGCAGGGAGGAGCTGGGGCACGGCTGCCGGCGCGGTAGAAGACGCTCCGCGGCGAAGCAAGGTGGCGCGCGTACGGAGGCGGTGAGTAGGGGGCGAGGATGCAGGGCCGGCTGGGAGTCGGGCGGGCACGATAAGGACGGAGAGGAATCGTGGTGGCACATGCACGCGGTCGCGGTGTCACTCTGAGGCAGTGCCGACCTGACCTGTGGGGACCACCTGTGGGACCCAACTCCCTAACTCCTCTTTCCAAAATTCAAATAGGCTAGCAAACGTGCTTCAAAAATAGTCAAGTTTGGCCAAATGACCCAATAAAATATGAAGAATTTTATGGTGCAATCAGATTTCGAAACTGAGCAAGTTGAATTTGAACTCAGATTTGAATTTGAATTCAAGTGGTGATACTTGACTCAAGGAAATAAATAGTAGATTAGGTTGAAAAATCCTGAAACTTTGAAGTTAACCTTTTTGAACCATAAGGGACCTCAGAAAAAATTTGGAGTTGATTTGGACAACGTTGAGCACAAAGTTTAAATTTGAAGTCGACGTTGATTAAACTCTCAGTACGTGTCCAATAAATGGGAAACGTGCTTCAAAAATTTTGAAACTTTACCGAGAGTCTAATTGGAATATTAGTAGGTCATGGAAAAATTTACGGCCTGAGATTTGAATATTTTTGGATGTCCCATTTTAGGTTCGGAATAATTCCTTTTTCTTTCCCTCTATTTTGTTTTCTTTTCTCCTTTAATTTTTCAATGAAAATGTGAAGACTTGGAAATTAAGGATTTCACACCTTAAATTCCGAATACATTATCAACCATGTTCTATAGGTAAAATTTTTAACAAGTCCCTATTTTTAGTGAACATAGTTTAACTCATATGGCTCATGTGAGTTTGGATTTCCAAGTCTATTTTCAAAATTTTTAAGTTCGCATTTTTGCGTTTTTGTTCTTCCGAAAAACGGGCTTTTACAATCCTTCCCCCTTAAAGGAATCTCGTCCCGAGATTCTAACAGGTAGAATAACAGAACGAGGAGGGAACGATCCGTAAAAGAGGGTCATTGACTAAGGAAAATGGCAATGCCCTTAAAAACTTGGGTTCTACAAAATAGTGATTATCTTCATGCATCTTAAGAAATTCTAAAGTTTGCCTCAGGAGATTCCAGTCTTTAGGTTGATAGCCCTGACAGGATGCTCGACATGACAATATCACATCGTAAAACTTTCATGTCTGTTGCTGATCCTTTATTGTTGTACTCTTGCACTGACATGACATCTTGTCCTGTCCTACTCTTGATTTGAAGATTTTGCACTTATTCTTTGCTCCTCTAGGTCACCTTGATAGTTTGAAACTTTTCTTGCATTGATTCTTGGTTGCTTGCTTGGTTTTGCATAGGTCCTTTCAACTTAATGTGGTATTTCCCTTGATATGAGTTAAGATGGTTTACGAGGTTAAACAACAATCATTAACTTCTTTTGATGTTTAGTTAACCATAGGATTCCTTAGCCGTAGCATAAGAGTAGCAAGACACTCAACACTCTTATGTAATCAAAACGGCAGGAATATTGAAGATATGACGACTACAAGGTTTCTGGGTATATCAACGTCTTCAAACAATAGAAGCAGGAGATGAAGACCTTTTTGCGGTGGCATATGAGGATGTAAGGATTCAGTATCCTCATATGTTTCAACACAGCAAAGAACTCAATCATATGGTAACTACAAGGTAATTAGTATAGTAAGGTTACCATATAACAACATAAGATCTTAGATGGACCCAAAGAGTTTCACGAGGTTGACAAACGAACGGTATCCTCGCGAGGAAGGAGATTTCATGGATTTTACAAGGTTGATCATCGAACTGATGACTACTCGATGACGAACGGTATAGTTGCAACAATTAAGGTACTTGAACCTAACAAGTCAAGGATGGAAGTCCAAGTGTTTGTTTAGTTGCAAGTACTCAAGGCGATTTGAGTTTCAACAAGTCAAAGACAAGGACTCAGCTGTGTTTTAGTCACAAGGTGTCCCTTGTGCTACTCAAGATAATGAAACCCGTCGAAGGCGTTGCGAACGATAAAATTGATCACAACTCAAAAATGTTAGGCACTACTAAAGTATCTGAACAGGGTCACATATTCTTGCTCAAAACTCATTTGTAATTACGTTTTATGATGCATCACAAACCGGATGATGTTATGCAGACACAATGCAACTCCGCGGATAATTATGCAAGGTATGGTGCATTCAGTATTATGTTTTGAGCAAAAATAGGTAAGACAATCCAAACACAGTCAGAAGTATCCCAAATACAGGAAGATTGATTAAACTTGGTCATGAAAGGCGCTAGACAAGACTTGCTACTTTCATATCTCGACCAAGTTCGATGGTTTCAAGGTAAAAGTATTAGCAAGGAATGGTGAGGTTCATCTCAAGGCAACGGAGTGTACAAAATGGAACAAGGTGATTGAACTTCTTGTTGATCGGAAGTTCCCTAAAGCTTGTTAATCACAACTTACAGGTAATTGTGGTTCCTTAACAATGGGTCAGGTTTTTCATCTTGTAGTTTTCTTAAAGTACTATGTCTACCCCTTAAAAGGTGCGGCAGGGTTACCTTCAGAAGTGGCAAAGAGAGTAACCTTTGAAGAGTAAGGTTCTCCTCACTTCCGTAGGTTGCACTAAGTGGTTGACAAGGTACTGTGCTAGGCACGACCTTGGTTAGTGATCCACGTTCTTGCTAAAGAATTTCCAGCTCATACTACTCACTTATGGCTTCTCGTCTCAAAGACTGAAGCAAAGGAGTGGTTTAGCGTGAAGAATCAACTGACTTCTTTAACTCGATGATCGAGTTCCACAAGAAACGGGGTTCAAGGTAATCCGTTTCTTAAGCTTCACATTGACTTAATGAGTCACTGTTGTACTCGGTCCTACTTACTTGAGCATTGCTCCCAGCACGTTGGTTCGGTGTCGATGTACCTTGGTATGACACCTAGGTGAACATAATACTTCAATTACTAGATGAACTCCTTCCCCCTTAAGACTCAAGCTAGGTGAGCAAGAAACTTACTCCAAGCAATATTTATGAGGAGGGTCGTCCAACTAAAGGAAGTGTCGTACATGCTCAATGCACAATTAAAGTGTGAGATGCAAGGTTGCATAGTCAAAACACTAGCATGTGCATCCGAGCAAAAAGGGATTTGCCTTAGTGTAATACTCAACTCTAAAGGCAAATATTGTTGGGTAGCAACACCTGGGATGTGTCTGTGGGGACCGGAGTCCACACATCCGAGGATCTCATTGGGTGGTGCCGTGCGATGCGGCACCTAACAGCACACACGAAAAGGATACCAAAACATATAAAGTTTTCATTTCATAATAAGAAGAGTTTACAAAAGAGTGTACAATAGGGGTACACACGCAGCGGAAAATACATACTCATAATCTCACCTAACTAAGCAGGAGAGAAGACGTCCATGCCCTAGGACGATTCTCACTAGCAACACGAAGAACATACAGCAGCGGCGTGGCTCACATGAGATTTATCTCGACACCTCGAGTCTCATGTACAACCTGAACAGCAGAAATAAAACTAATACCTGCAAAAATCGTTAAAGCGCAAACGTGAGCATAAGGCTCAGCAAGACTTAACCGTCTCACTAGACATATGCAAGGGGACACTAAACATAGGTAAGGAATAGCGTAAATAACTCGCCTACAAGTGGATCCTTATAACCAAGTTTTAAGTAGCAAATGACATTCTCTGAGCACGGCACATCATGGGCTCCACAATCAAACAAGAAACGCTTTGCCGATGATATGACATGCCCAAAGCACATAATGCTATTACAGCTAAAGTATGGGGAAACTGTAAACTTTTAATTGTACTATCTCTAAATCATACAAAGTTGCAAAGTAATTATTATTCAATACAATATGATTTTCTGGCTTCTTTAGTATTTACTACGTCGCAACTGCGACAGACAAGTGGTACTCTATTACTGCGAGGGACAGTGATTGCAATCAAGACACACCCGGTCAACACGACACATACGTCGTTCGGAAGTGTCAGCGAGTACACCTGTACCTACATAACACTTCAGTACTAGGCGTATATGGCCACCTTTCACAAGAAACTCAAATGTTGAGCCCGTCTCACCTCCGCAAACAGCAGGTCTCCGCACGGAACACCTCATGTGCCCGCTGACCGATTTACACCTTACTGTCCTCAACCCACCCCTATCGATGGTGAGTTAATGGGTCTCAACATCCCAGTTATCAATTTACATCAGTTTATTGGATTCCATATGTCCATTATATTGCCGGTACATTTCAAGCTTGTCCGAAGGGGCTGCATACGGACGGGCCTTAATCGACACAGGCAGGGCTATGCGACCGAGACTCAATCCTCGCCGCTTCCTAACCATTCCCTGCCCGGTCTCAATTTCATTATATTAAGCCATTTTCTATTCAACCAATCCTGTGAGATACATCTCTCGCGAGTAGATTCCAACTACTCGACTTCTACCGGATCTCCTATGCATTAGCAAAGCAGTTACTACAGGTCAAACTGTAACTCGTGCCAAATGAACCCTGGGATTTTTGGTCATGCAAGTGGAGTATCATTCACCCTAAACGTAATGCACAATTCATATACTACTCATCATAGTGATAAAGCAAAAGTTTATAAACGACTTAAATGCAAACCGGGGCTTGCCTTAGTTTGCGACTGAACAAATGTCAATTGTTAGGGCTTGATCTTCCTCCGGAGGACCTGCCATGGAACCTCAGTGGAACACCTTGGCCTTCTCCTCCAAGTGAAGCTTCTTGTCGATCACCTATCAGCACGTTCCTATCGACATGATATGCATATAAGTAATTAAGTAATTAAGTAATTTAAGAAAAGACTCCACGGGGTTGTGTAAACTCTAAGAATGAGGAGTTCAACTAGGAAGGACAAATATGCCTTTGTTGTGTGAATGAACAAAGGATGAAGTCAAGTGGTCATAGTAGTATCGAGATGTGAATTGAAAGGTGCAATGTAAGCACACATTGCAACTTGGCATTCAACACTCGACGCTATGCCACTCAAGGACGATACAGCTGAATGGTGTGAAAGTGTTGGACTGGTAGGGTAAGGATGACCTAAGAGTCAAGGTGGAGCATTGAAAGCTTAAGGCATGAGTGAATTGTGCAACAAGAGGTTGTGACTTAGAAGTCGACCAGTGAAGTTACACAAACTCATTAAGGAGTAAACCTAATTACGGGACAAGTGTGGTCGCAGGGTCCTGATAAGGATGAACCAGGGTGAAACCCTAGCGACACTTGGGAGTGAAGTGAGGTCAACATTCTTTGGACTTAAGACATCATAACGAGCCTTGTTAACCTGACGTGAATACGGAGACAACATTCAAATGACCTTTAGGTAAAGTAGTTTCTACGGCAAGCTTCTCGAGCATCGTTCAAGTGCTTACGTGACACTATTGCAGTGTCCTTTGCAAGATTGTCTAGATGAGCTTGGTGAACTCCTAGAACTCGAACATGATGCGAGACCTTGTCGTGACGGTCATGCTTCGCCATCTCGAGAAGATCGCCTTAGTGGCGTCCACAACAACCCGGGCTTATCAAAGGGGTGAGCGGAATCTCGAACACCACCTTGTGAGTCTTAAGGCTAGTGATGTCGACTCGGTTGTTGATAAGCGACTCGACGAACCTGCCATCAATGAAATGGAACACCTAGTTAACCAACCCTGTGATCGGCTACGGAACATCCTCGACACAACCAAGGAACTCTTATCCAAGGTCCCCCTTGGTCTAGTTCTCCCTGTTGGTCGCAACGTTATTGCATACCTCTACTCAAAGTCATCGGTGATCACCGAACCACTTGGTTTGACCTAGAAGGCATTTCATCGAGCATCTAGGCTACACCTAGGACTCGAAGAGTCTCGCCTTGACCAAACCCTAATTTGGCTAAACGATTGTCGACCGTTGTGTCGTGGTTGTGTTTCAGCATCATGTACGTTACAGGCATCCTTCATCTCGATGCCAGGGCACGATAACGGCTCGGAGCGTCACGACGAGGTCATATGGTCAACGACGTCGACGCGGCTCATGGTGGAGCATCACGAGCACGCACGGACAGGCCGACGTGATACAAACGACAAAGGAGGTCGACTTAGGGACTTCTATAGAAATGATATCAATGCGAAAACTGGACGTATGACTTGACGAGACATGAGTACCATTAGGGGTCACGATGAACGGACGTCGGTGACATCAAGCAAGGTATTTCAGGGTAAGGCTCACCTTGTATGCATTTCGCCGAACATCTTGGTGTGTACTAGAGTTCCATCACGTCATCACCATCCAAAGGGTATCTTGGCACATGTCCTTGTCGATTGCCATCCCAGAATAGACCTGCATCCATAGACCATCATTGAATGGCAACACACTTAGTTTCACCTTGCAACCATTTCATCGAATACCTTGGCTGCAGTCACTGATCCAAAGAATTTTGCAAAATAAGAGCTAACCTTGGACCAGTTGTCGGTGCCAGTGTGTCAACGACGTGTTCCTGCATATCCTCTATCACACCCATTACTCACTCCTCTGCTAGGACATGGCCTATGAGCAGAACGTCGCGACGACGGAAAGTAGGCGCCGAAATTGGGGCAGCACAAGGCTAAATATCACAGCACTCGTTTGAACTTTCCCGTGACGTCGAGGTGGGAGGAAGGCGGCCTGGAGATGCACTGTAGCGAGCAGCACAGCAGAGACACGCTGGGAACGGCGCGAATGGTCGGCGGATTGCGGTCACCACGCCATGGGAGGCACAGCAGTGAGGAACGCGGCGTGGATGGCGGTGTGGCCATGGCGCACAGCCGGAAGGATTTGCAGTGAGGAGCGCTGCGGCGTGCGGAGGCTAGGGACACGGCGACGGAGCAAGGGAGCACGCGGCTGGCAGGGAAAGCGCGCAGCAGGGAGCTGGCGGCCGTCGCCGAGGTTGGTGCACGGCGGCGGACTGAGCAGGGCGGTCGCCGAGCGGGCCAGCGGTGAGGGGGTGCTAGTGGGGCGCGGACCGGTGACCGGAGGCGAGGAGGCGGCCGGCGGGGTGGTCTGAGCGCGCGGGGAGGTGGAGCACCGCGGGCGGACGCAGGAGCAGTGGGATGGCGGCGCGCGGGGGTGCAGGAGGCGCGCGGGCCGGGAGAGGAGTGCCGGCGTGAGCGGTCGGAGCGGCGCGGCGTGAGCGGTGCTTGGGGGCGGCTCGGCAGGGAGGAGCTGGGGCACGGCTGCCGGCGCGGTAGAAGACGCTCGGCGGCGAAGCAAGGTGGCGCGCGTACGGAGGCGGTGAGTAGGGGGCGAGGATGCAGGGCCGGCTGGGAGTCGGGCGGGCACGATAAGGACGGAGAGGAATCGTGGTGGCACATGCACGCGGTCGCGGTGTCACTCTGAGGCAGTGCCGACCTGACCTGTGGGGACCACCTGTGGGACCCACCTCCCTAACTCCTCTTTCCAAAATTCAAATAGGCTAGCAAACGTGCTTCAAAAATAGTCAAGTTTGGCCAAATGACCCAATAAAATATGAAGAATTTTATGGTGCAATCAGATTTCGAAACTGAGCAAGTTGAATTTGAACTCAGATTTGAATTTGAATTCAAGTGGTGATACTTGACTCAAGGAAATAAATAGTAGATTAGGTTGAAAAATCCTGAAACTTTGAAGTTAACCTTTTTGAACCATAAGGGACCTCAGGAAAAATTTGGAGTTGATTTGGACAACGTTGAGCACAAAGTTTAAATTTGAAGTCGACGTTGATTAAACTCTCAGTACGTGTCCAATAAATGGGAAACGTGCTTCAAAAATTTTGAAACTTTACCGAGAGTCTAATTGGAATATTAGTAGGTCATGGAAAAATTTACGGTCTGAGATTTGAATATTTTTGGATGTCCCATTTTAGGTTCGGAATAATTCCTTTTTCTTTCCCTCTATTTTGTTTTCTTTTCTCCTTTAATTTTTCAATGAAAATGTGAAGACTTGGAAATTAAGGATTTCACACCTTAAATTCCGAATACATTATCAACCATGTTCTATAGGTAAAATTTTTAACAAGTCCCTATTTTTAGTGAACATAGTTTAACTCATATGGCTCATGTGAGTTTGGATTTCCAAGTCTATTTTCAAAATTTTTGAGTTCGCATTTTTGCGTTTTTGTTCTTCCGAAAAACGGGCTTTTACAGAGAGGGATGGGGAAAAATGATGGGTGTTACAATTCTACCCCCATTAAAAAAAATCTCACCCCGAGATTCTAGGTTGGACTAAAAAGAGATCTATGTTTTTGTTATTCAAAAGCTACCCTATTAGAAACTGTCTCTCTATAATTATATTTCTTATTTCATTATGAAATCTTTATTCTAAAAGTTTTCTAAGTTCAATATTTCACACAGTGCAAGAATAACATGACAAACTTGTTTCAATTCTTAAGAAAATCATTCATTATCACACAATTCTACACATTATGTTATTATATTTTATTTTCTATTATTATTTTTAAATAATTATTTATTTTATTATTACCAACATTATTATTTTTTATGTCGTGCCACTTGGTCTGGTTTGGTTTTCGGTACTGTGCCCTAATTTTTATTTGAATCCAAATGTATTCTCTAACAATTTCAATTATTATTTTTAACATCTAAGTACTCATGAGGGGATATGTCTAATTTATTCATTTTAAATGAACACAGATTTTCTTCTGTTCTTCTATTCTTTATTTATAAAATAAGAATTTGATCGACATTTCTAGTGTGACTTCCATTTTATATCTTTCAATTAAATTAACTAACATGATGTATATCTTTATTTCTTTTCATTTTTAAAGGCAGAATTGTTAAATTTAAGGTACTATCACAAAACAACACGCAGTATTTTTTATGTTATTCTACATTATCATTCTTCTTATTATTTTTATTATTTTGAACTTGGCCTTTTATTTAGTTTGTGGGTTTTAAATTTTTAAAGTCTTTCAATTAAAATGCATTGTAATGATTAATATTTTATGTTATTATGATTAATTTTGATAATACGGAGGTTACAATCTCACCGAACTTACAAGGAATCTCGCCCACGAGATTCAAATGGGTCAACGAAGGAGACAAGGTATGATTTACTAGCAGTTGGCTAGCTTCCTTAAACAACGACAAAGTTATAATTTGTTATTGTTATTATCATTAATTTATTGCAATATATCAAACAACGTGTTCTATTTCTCTATGAGGAAGGCATGAAATTCACTTGCTAACCAAAGGGGACTTAAGCAAATAATGTGTAATAATCTTCAAGAATCTTCTTCACCCTCTGTGTTATCTTCAATAAGTCGATCTTTAGGCTTTGTCAATTAAGTCGAATCTTCGTCTTCATGAGCAAGGTCCAAGGGATGTCTAATAAGTCCATTCTAACTAAGGTCACGTGCCTAGAGTCGATATATAGCTCTGATACCACTTTATCACACCCGGTTTTATTAAGAATAAAACCAACTGCAAATACATGTATGCCAGAATTGGTTTCACCGTACATGTACGACAAATAGTGATAAACAGTTCTATATCGAATAGAAACAACCTTAATACCTTGAAAAGAGTTTTGAATAGCAGCGGAAGAGACAAATCTCTAGGGCAACCACAGGCAAATCGACTGGCAGCAACGCGACCTATGCACTGTCTTCACTTTTCACTGTCCTTATTATATCTTGTCTTCACTGAGTAGCATATCAAAAATACAACAAAACAAGTGTGAGTACCATCTCGTGGTACTCAGCAAGTGTGGGAAATAAATGACATGTAGGCCAATAAAAAAGGAAAGGCTGATAGTGGTTTAAGCACTAAGAATTAAGCCTATCATTAGCTTTCATTAACAACCTACATCTAGGTGAATATTCTCAATCAAAAAATTAATAATAATAATGTAATAATATCAATATCATTTTAAACCATCATCTCAACCATCATCTAATTATGAATTTAGCCCCAAGCTGCTCCTGTCCGTGAGCACGGCTGTCATGACAGTTTTACCAAATCTCTGCAGAGAATGTACCCTTTACACACAAGCAGTGATTTCATCCCCTGATGCCAGGTTGACTGAGTAAACCTCCCCGATGCCCGTGGCGGCCAACCACATTACACACTACCGTAGGTGTGTGGCCAGGAGATCGCTACATGGTATTTATAAAGGTACTCTCAACTAGAGCTAGCCCTCTAAGGTTTCCACCACTGAGGCATTCCCGGAGTAACCCTCCGCCTCAGAGCCCCCTCTTGAGCCTTGCGGTTCCCAGAGCTGTACCCCTACATCATTCCCCGCACCATCCAACTACTAGCATTTCGTCAGGAGAAACCTAATTAATTTACCAAGCCGCCCCATCTCAGTCTCGTGGTGGTACCATAAAGCTTAGTGGCTACCTCCATAAACCGGTACTTAGAATCTGGCGTTACCAAACCCAATCTCGTGTCTCGTGCAAACTGCACCATACCATAACTATCCAACTGCCAAATTCATACCAATTACTTTAGCGTTTTTAATGTAACATAATGGTCATAATTAATAATATAATCATGTGTCCAAATTCCATCCCAAGTAATAAGCATTGCTAAGCATGATTGAAATACCCAGAACCATCCAATTCAACCCCGGCAACAAGGAATTATATGGAACAGATGAATAAATATGATTCACATTAATTAAGCATGCAACTAACTATAATTCCTAAAATAGGCACAACATGGTCAAGGGACCTTGCCTGTTTTTCTATAGCTGCTCAGTTCTTCTTCATTGAACTTTTGATCTCCATATCTTCATGTCGCTTCTTCGTCGAATACGAATGCGTATAAACTACCGTCAAAAGAGAAATAAAACATTCAAGAACAATACATAAAACATACACATAGCATAAAATCCTATATCAATACGTCCCTACGAAGTATTTATTATTTTTCATAGCCAAAGAAATGCATTTATCATTTATTTTCTATTTTTAGTATTTATTTATAAGCTAAAAAACATTTTTAATGAATTTTCCATAGCCAAAATATAATTTTATATGCACTTTATTATTTTATTTCTGCAATAAAGGTTTTCTAAATAAGGTTCTTACTATTTCTACATTTATTCTCCATTTTCAATATTTAATTATAGCTAAAACTATTTTTAATGTATTTTCTATGCATCTATAATTTTATTTCAGCCAAAAATGATTTATAATTAATTTACTACATTTTTCTATATTTTATTCTACCATTTATAAAAAATTGTGGCACCGTCCTCGTCAAATAAAGCCCCCCCCCCCCCCCCCCCCCCCGATCTAGGTTCCAGTATCAACAGCAGCTATCGCTGCTAAAATATGAGAGGCAGTCGCACCAAAACCCACTTGACAAGGAGAACCGTTCCGTTGTGTCATGGCAGGTGGTTGCTGTATCCGGGTGAGTTACTCGTCCTTCTCACTGAGGTGCTCTGCTGCATGCCCATAAATGCCGGCTGCATGCTGGGGGAAGACCCATATTTTGAAGAGGTCTCACGCATGCAGTCCACTACTCCCGGGATCATGAGTTTATAACAGTCGGGCTGGCTCCTGCAGCGCCTGCACTTTTGTCATCCTCCAGTCCACTGCTGCCCTTGACTCGGTTTCCGCCTGTGCTAAGGTGGTCAGCAACCATGGAGAGTACTAACAGTCCTGTTGGTCATGTCGCTGCAGTAGCCGGAGAAGGGAGCCAGCAGCATAATGATGGAAGAAGATGCGCACGGAGGACGGATCGAAGAGCCACAGCTCTCGTCGAAGATGATGAAGTTGGTGATGCAGCTGATGGCAATGTTGATGCCTCTCCAGGAGCTGGTGATCATGTGTCGCACCATGGTAAACGACACCAACATCATGCCGACGTGCCAAGCCATCTCCATCTACGGCGCCGTGCAAGGTTAGTTGCCGGATACCTCACCATCTCTTGATGAACGTGTTCGATCTTTCCATGTTGGGCAAGTTTAGGTATGTGGTAGGTAAGTCTAGGTTTGTTGTGTGCCATGCATCTCTCCTTAGTCTAAATACATGACCGTTATTACATTTTTGCTAGCCAACAATATTAGAATTTGTCATGGTTATCTTTTTAAATATCCATACGATATTTCTTCTCTGTCGGTTCATATGTCCATTATCTGTTATTGCTTAATCAGTTAACAAGCAGATTAGGTTATGTCATTCGTTTGTTAAATAGATCTATTACACGTAAAATATTGCATGTTCACTATCCTTAACCCGCAATGATTTTCATTATGCACGTTGACTAGAATATTTTAACATGCATTTATGACAACTTGGTCCATCAGGAAAGTACGTTTATATTAGATTGTATTCATTAATGTTGATATCTTAGCATACTTATTAATAAAATTTTAGTATTTAGGGGCTATGGTTTAGAATTCCTACAAAACATATCATTCGTACTTTTTGTACTTTCTTTAATCATGGTATCGCTTAATAAGTATTACTTAAATATTAGCACCAGTTCTTATGAGTTTGTATCTCCATCCAACTGCTAAGCTTCACCACATTGGATGCTATTATTTGGAAATCGGTCATTTCCTGTTTCAGCTATCTAGAAATAGTTGCTCTTTTGGTTCTACTAACTTTTTTATCAGTTCAAGTTTAACAAGTGTTTTATATATGTCGTCACTTATACCGATACATGTTCGGTTGGTACATGTATATTTATTTTTATGGGTCAACCACTTTCTTTTTGCACCATACACAATGTATTTTAGTACGGGAGTAATTTCACAAACAAATACTTGAGCACTTTTTTTTTTTGTAATAATAGGCAGGAGCGCTGCCAATGCATTAAGAAGGAAGAGAGAATTACAACCTAAGCGGTACAACATCTAGACACAGTACATGTAGAGTAGTTCAAAATCCCAGCTACAGATATGCTTACCAATATTGCTATGTTGTATGTATTAGTATAGGGCTCACTAAATTTAATTTCCACCTTGGGCATGCAGCATCGTGATGAAGCGTTTCTTGTTTGATTGTGGAGTTACGATGTTGCCCCGCACAAGGTTTAAGCTGCTGCTATAAATCTGAAAATAAGGACCCACTTTTATGCGAGTCCATTATGCAAATCTTCCATCATATGTTTATGTTCGTACCCTCATGTAGAGTCTCATGTTCAGGTGAGACGGTTAAGTCTCGTTGAGCCTTTGTGCTCACGGTTGCTATATAAGTTGTTTTGCAGGTACTAACCTCGATGCTTATGATTATGGTTGTCCGATGTGATTTGGGACTCTCCAAGTAATATACTCATGTGGGAACCATGCCGCTGTTGTTTGGTTTTCGTGGCTAGTGAGGAGCGTCTGTGGGCTGGACGGCTTCTCTTTTGCTTATCAGACTGGAGTACGAGAGTTTTAATCTTATCTTTTGCTATAGTTTATTTTTATAAACTATTTGTAAACTGAACATCTTTGTTAATTTCAGCAAATGATTTATGTAATACGCGTTCCTTTACATCTGTGCTGTTGGGTGTCGCATCGCATGGCACCACCCAATGCAATTCCTTGAAAGTGTGGACTCCGGTCCCCACAGATAGGACCGCTCGACCCTCTATAAAGGGGCCCCAAGGCCACCTTCGAGATTGTCCAATTCACGTAGTACTATATTTTACATACAAATTTCCTTACGCATTTACATACGTGCTTTACTTACGCACTTACATACGCATTTAACTTACGCATTACATTTTCTAGAGATCTCTACAACAAGGTTTGCCTGTAATCTATTCTCTACGCCTTTTGTGCTAATAAAGATCATGGATTGACTCCCTCTAGACGTAGGTCTTTTTTTGCCCAAACTAGGATAAGCTTGTCTTTTGCAGGTAGCCATATGGAGACAAATGTTTCTCAATAGGATTTACTAGTCAGTATACGAAACACCGACAGTTGGCGTGCCAAGTAGAGTAATGTTGTTACGTGTTCTTCATCAGCTCCGTGATGGCTTCATTGACTTCAACCATCATCTCCGCCGAGGAGGATTGCACCGGCAGCTTAAAGTCCCTCGTCCACAACAACAGGGGGCTCAAGGCTAACCCCATATTCGCCCCACATCCGGCTTTTTGCTTAGTAATCCTGTAATTCTTCACCAAAGGCGGCGGCGTCCTTCAGAGAATCTGCGACGACCATGCTAACAATGCTCTAGAGGCTTCCTTCGTCGGATCGGAATGATTGACCACACCACGCCCCCCTTCTAAAAATCTCGGAGGAAACCACCAGCTTCAATTCCGACTCCGATAATGCTTGTACCAAGTTAAGTAACTCCCTCCTTATCAAATTTTATGTTGTAGGAGCTAGCGATGAGGTTCAGGATGCGACTATAGCTGACACACCTCCATGACTCACTCCCGCGCAGAAAGAACCCCATGGCTAATCCTTGGGAAGGATCAAGCGCGCACCACCAAACTGGTTGGCCTGCTCCAAGCACAACGCACCACTCTCAATGGCGAGAGAGAGAGAGAGCACTTGAATGCGGTTGGGGCTGCCATCCGAATAAAACCCAGCCTGCCTCCAATCTCAGACACCACAAGTTTTCAAGCCGTCTAGGCCACCCCCTTCGCCAAGGAAGATGCCCCGCCACGCTTGAAACAACCAAGCCAAAACGTGGCAGCCGGCGATGCAATACTGTGCTGCGTGCCTAAACCCATCTAGCCAGGATCTTGATGTGCCTACCGAAACCTCCGCTCCCTCCTAGACACAGCCGCCATCCAGCACACGCAGAGCTCTCTCGCCAGACAGCTTGAATTATCATGCCACGGCGGGAGCCGGGGACAACAAAAGAGCAATGGTGAACCAAAGAAGCCCCACGCCCCAAGTTGGTAAGCGGCACCAAAAAAGCTAGATCCTCATAAGCAATCTACACTGAGATTGATGCAGTTTCACTTTTGTAGATCTTCATCTCTCAAAGTTGCATGGATTTTACCTTTGCCCACTCAGAAATAAGATAGATCTTGAAAAACTAATATCCAAAGTTTTTTAGTGCTTTTGGGAGCTGTAGTTTCATATCCATAGGAATAATTAGTTTTGATGCTGGTTCGCCAAGATTGAAATGGTGCAACAACATTTCTTGTATTCATAGAACATGGATTCAAAAGCATTGTTATATTGATTTTATCTAGAAAGAGTTAATCACGGTATTTTATTGACCAATGCAAGATCTGGAGTCCATGTCCAAGAACATGGACTGCATTTTAAGTTACAGATTGTTGTGACAACACATTCTCAATTAATAAAATCAATATATTTTCATCCCACTTTATTTCTACATATTTAACATAACATAGCATATTGCATGGCAGATTAAAACGGGAACCTAGTTATTTGCTCTTCATCTGCGAGACACTCCAACATTGTTCAAAAGGTTTACAGTGCCATCGCCGCAAGATTCGGACAGCTCTGCAGCTGGGTTCCAGATTTTTTGTAGACGCGAACCAACATCTCCCTTACCTCTCTGGTCTCCTGCTTGATCTTGCTTAGAGAACGATGATGACGATTCGCTGCCTCTGGTACTGGAAACGGGCCCTGCATTGCTGCCTCTAGTGTTAACTTGTTTAGTCTAGCAGTAAGCGACCTAATCTGCACAATTATGAATCAACAGACAAAGGAAACTCCAGCCTTGTAAGACTCATCATGGAATTCAAATGAATCTGTAGTAATAATGGTTTACCCATTGATTCTCTGTACCGTCTTCACGGCCACCGGTGGAGACCATGCCTCCGGAAGATGAGCTGCAGGTGGGTGGTGGAGACGCCGAGCACCACTGCAGCATCTTTCAGAAGCAGGTGGAGGACCCCAAGGACATTGGACCGCGGAGGCGAAACCACTCCTCTACGAGCCATGGTGACTACTTGGTGGATTTCCTTCTAGTTGATGCGGTGGCCAGCAGGTTTCTTGATACATTGCTAGCTGGGCTCGGTCTTTCCTTTATATAGCACGGGAGCCTCCGAGATGACAGTTCTAAGTTCTCTCCTGAAGCCATTAGAATCATATTGAACGGTGCTACTATCCATGGCGTCGTTTGGTGAGTTCCTTAGGTACAATGTATTGCTTTTTTGGCTGTATTTAATACTAGGGATATATGGATAGTTTCTGGCTGTTATAAATGGCTACTGGTAGTAGGTAGTAGCTAGAGATTGTATGGCTGCCAATTTTCTTTAGATAAGTAAATAAATGCGCTTCAGATTTGAAATGAGATCTCTAGTACTTAGATATACAAAACCTTCACAAACGCTAACTAAAAACAAGTGTCATATAGGAACAAATACCTTGACATGAACGGTATGTATCTGGATTAAATGACTCCTGTAGTGCTAACATGCATCTATGATAATTAGATACATCATGAGAGAACATGATAGGGACAGACGAAGACTCATGTATCAATTAAATATTCTTTTTTATAGATCATGAACAGGGGCTACCAATTAAGTGATATGTGGTTCTTACACTACCCCTAATCGTAGTCTCTCATGATGATGGATCTGATGGTCATGGGTGGTTGTTAGTATCTTAGTATCACAAGAGTAATTTAAACTAGATATGTTCCCATACTTGTATTCTGATATCTTATTCCTTTCAATTTCTTGTATACTTGGATACTTGTATACTTGTATATCTTCCCATACTTGGATACTTGTATACTTGTATATCTTCCCATACTTGGATACTTGTATACTTGTATACTTGTATACTTGTAGGGGCCAAAGAGTCAGTACATAACAGAATTGGCGTTAATTATATAATAAATAGAACCTTATGGGCAATTAAAGAGTTGGTTTGTAACAAAATATTTGGTGTTACCAATGTAATAAGCATTATGTCCGCTGCCTAGTCTAACTAGTTGCAACATGGCGGGTATAGTGTCGGCTAAATTGAGGGGTTTTAACACCTCTACATACATTGTCCTGATGCCCATCTTGTCAGCATCCTACCCAAATAGGGAAGTACACTGCCTCTATTTTACAGACTACGCAACGATGATGCATGACCTCAAAGTGTAATATTTAGTAACCTCTACAAGGTATTCTCATTTAATAATATGGGATTTACGGAATTCACTTATTTTAAAAACACTACTATATATTTATTAATTATTGAACCAAGTAGTCTAACTAATACCCCTTCGTTTCGTTTATTTGATGCACGTTACTTCATTTTTAAACTAGTCAATTAACGTGAAATAAAATAAAATGAAGGGAGTAACAATAACATATCCCCTTAACTTATTTGTTATTTGATATAGTTCCTTGAAGTCTCGATGTGTATAGTGATGGTGCAACCTGCTTTCTTGGTATTGACGTCTCAGTTGTATCCATGCATGTCACCAATTTTTACCAGCTGTGTCACATTTGTTTGGATTCATGATCTAAACAATTTTCAAATAAACCATAGTATATGTTCCTCAATGCTGATGTATTTTACTATAAGGTTCACCTCAAAAATATATAAAGTGAAAAAACCGTTGAACACCTCTTTTCATCTTGGGCCAAAAGAAGTGTTGACCCGCCCTCCCCCCTCGCTCTGGCGATCTATGCGACGCTCGCCTCGATCGCTTCTGGGCAGTGCCCGCTCGGGCCTGGCATCCACCGCGTGCTTGTTTGCTCGCTCGCTCGCTCGCTCATTCTGCTCGACTTCGTTTATGTGTGCATCGCGCCTCGTCCGCCCGTGTCCGCCCCTTTCAGTCGTCTCGCTTCTCTTTCCTGTATCGGACGGTTCGTCTCCTGATCGCCCGCTGAAGTGTATGTGATCTGTGTCATGGCAGTCCTGGCTTCCTCTCCCGAGGTCAGGACTGGTGGTCGCTCGAAAGAACTCCGCTGGAGTGATACGAGTCCGGCGTCTGGGACGTTCCATGATTCTGCTTTTGGTTCCTCCCGTTTTAACTCCTTCAAAGATGTGGTACTGGGTACATTTGTTGCGGCTGCTCCTCTGTGCCAGCCTTCACCAGATAAGAAGCAGCAATCAGACCTACATCAATCAGTGGTGAGAGTTCCACCTCCAGTGCAGACAGGTACTGACAAAGATGGTTTGGTGCAGGTCGTGTCCCGGTCAGTTCATCGTCGGCAGGCTTGTGCCCCACAACGCCCTCGACGCCCAATTCCGAAGGATATTTGGGCGAGTTGTTTCAATTGTTTCTCTATTGATCATCGTTCCAGAAGTTGTTGCCTATGACTATGATGCTTCAAATGTTGAGACATTGGACACAGATCCTACTCCTGTCCACAGAGGAGAGGTGGTGTGTCTAGCGCAGACGTTAGCAGGGCTTGGCTTAAGCCGTGAAAGGGACCTTTTCTACTGTCTCTCAGCAGGTTGCTTAAATGGTCAACGACAAGGCTGCCACTTCGGTTCTGAATGTGGGCGCCTTCCCAGCCCGTGTCGCTCCTACTGGGGGACAATTCTGTGATAGCACCGCTGCAACGCAAATAAGTATGAAGACGTATATCAGCGTTGACTGCACCTTCCTATTCTTGGCAAAGGGGTCATGGTGGCAACGGTAAGTTTGTCTCTTCGGAACCGATGGTTCTGAATGATGGCACCTCCCCGGCCTATAAACGCCCTTTTCACCGGAATAACATCCCCTCATCGAAGCGAAACAAGACTGCACCACAAAATTTATTGTGGAGACGTATCTCAGCATCATCAGATAAGCAAAAGGGTGGAACCAGTAAGGCTGCTGATACACCCACCACCATTGAGGCGCAGCAGGACATGGAACATAGAGGATGTCGGCGGCGGCGGCCACGTCGGAGGCGTCGTCCAGCTCAGGGTCCTCGCTCTTCCTCGCCAAGGGACATCGGGGGCAACAGTGAGGCTGCCTCTTCGGGGCCATTGGTTCCGGATGATGGTGCCTCACCGGCCCGTGGTCCACCATGTATTATTGATTGGTCTGATAAGCTGGAACGGGCAGAAGCTGATCTCCGCAAAGCACTTTTTGTTACAGTTATTGATCCTCCTTCAAACTTATCTACCGATGATGTTAATTTGATTATAGCAAACAAATTTGACATGCCTCTGAACTCTCTAGTCCTCCGATGCTCTGGTACTGCTTTATATATTATGTTTGTACGAGACGAGCATACTGCTATAAGGTTGGCTGATTCTGTACCACCGTTGGGGTCTGCTGCTCATCGTTTTCATTTTCGTCGATGGACAAGATATGCTTCAGCCACGGGTGCCACTCTACCAATTTTGGTTGATATTGACTTGCGGGGTATTCCAGCTCATGCGTGGGAAATGTCCACGACAGAACATTTGTTGAATCCTTATGCATGGCCCCATGTTCTCCACTCGGCTACTAGGAACAGGGAAGATTAATCTACCTTCCGCCTGTCGGCTCAGTGTTTTAAGCCGGAGGATATTCCAAATTCATGAGATCTTCACATCGTGGAATCCCCGATCGTGATAATTGAGATACCACCGGGTAAACCTACCTTGGTATATCATATTGACATTACGGTGTCTGCACCCACTTATCCAGCGGCCAGCAGCAATCACCTTTCCTCCACAGAGGGTGACGATAGTGACACCCATCCTCGTCAAAGGCAGAGACGCCAAGATTTTTCCAACGCTTGGTGAACCTTTCAGAATTTCAGCCACAGCAACTCCAGAATTTCAACACTCGGAAACTGTGAATCCTAGTGGGCGACATCCCCATGGTCCTGCTCCTGTGGCAGATATGTCACAAGTGCTGACTGCTGACCTGGAGCCGTCCAATAGTCTTGCAATTGTACCGTATTACCTGCACGCTAGGTTGAAAAACGTGAAAGAGTTTTCCCTAGAACCTCTCATGGCAGTAGAAATAATGTCCTTAATAGCCAAGCTTCAAAATGTGACTATCATCCGAGCTGCAGAGAATGACTCAGAAGTCCATCTCAGTCCTTCGCCCCCAGCAAAGATGGCACTGCCAACAGTGATGAATGATATTACGCCACCAGAGTGCGTAGCACATACCGTGGTGGACTCTTCCATTTCTATGCGGATGGGGTCTCAGATAGCTGTGCTACAGTGTTCTCATGCTATCCCCAACAGTGCTCCAACAAATGCTACGTTTAGACTGCATTTTTCTCCGCTGTCCGGACATTAGTACCAGCAATGATACAACACCCTCATGTCTTAAATCGGCCTCCCGCATCCCCTGATATGGTAGACAGCGATGAAACATCAGCTACAACCGGTTCAGTTACAAGGGTTTATACCAGGAGGACGAGGGCAACTCAGACACCGTCATCACCCAAGGCACTCTTCCTACCCAAGATATCTAAGCCAGTAGAAGGGATTTTGCAGGATCCTACAGTTCCAAAAAGGCGAATGAAGGTGATACCCTCTGACATAAAGCTAGGAAGGAGCCCCCGAATGGCTAAATTACCACCTGAGATAGATACTAGTGCGGCAACAACAGTTCGTCGTCAATTGGGTCTCCAAGATCATGTTGATAGCCACGGGCCTTCTGTCATGGAAAAATATTCCCAAGTGTTTGAACAGCCACTTAGTAGTGCACACATCATGGCGCTCGCTGCTATTTTTGGGTGGGATGCTCCTACACATGATGAGGTCAGGTCGACGGATTTTATCACCGTCAACTAAAGGTACTGGCTGCTAGTCGTCTTTTACTAAAGTTTATTCTAATGGATAAGAACAATATCTTGATTTGGAACGTGCGTGGTCTGAATAGTAGAGCGCGGTGTGATATGGTTCGGAAGATAGTGGATGCTAGTCGACCTGCTGTAATTTGCTTCCAAGAAACCAAGCTTACTCACATTTCAGAAAGGGACATTCTTCCTATTCTGGGACCTGATTTCAGCTCCTTTGTATACCTCCCAGCTTAACAAACCAGAGGAGGCATATTTGTGGCATGGCACAATCTCTTTACAACTCTCTCGCATCGTGTGCACCGACACTATATCTCAATTAATCTGCCATTTGATGGTGGACCGCCATGGTGGTTTACTGCTGTGTATGGTCCTCACATAGATGTTGAGAAGCCTTCCTTTCTTATTGAGTTAAGAGAAGTCAGAAGCTACTGTACTGGTACATAGTTGGTGGCAGGGGATTTTAACATGATTTATAGCTCAGATGACAATAATAATAATATTAATAGATCTTTGATGGGAAGTTTCCGTTGTTTCGTCAATGATCTTGAACTGAAAGAGGTCTCGCTTATGGGCAGGAGGTATACATGGTCAAATGATAGAGAACAACCTACACTTGTGAAGTTAGATAGAGTTATGTGTACAGCAGACTGGTAGGGATTATATCCTAATTGTATCCTACAAAGCTATGCCTCAGAGATGTCAGATCATTGTCCTCTTATTCTAGGACTCAAATATTGGGTCGGTGGGACATAGCGCTTTCATTTTGAAATTTTTTGGACCAGGCTTTCAGGCTTCCAAGATATAGTAGCGGATTCGAGGAACAAACCTGTGTCATGTCTTTGTCCTACGAAGCGCATTTTCATCAAGTTGAAAAGACTAACAAGGGAACTTCAATCTTGGAGTGCAAAACAAGTAGGACATATGAAATCTTAGCTTGCTGTGACACGTGAAGTGCTACATTATCTCGAGGTGGCATAGGATCAATGATCTTTGAGCATAGGGGAGGACTGGCTCAGGAAGAAATTAAAGCAACATTGCCTCACTCTTGCATCCCTAGAGAGAACAATGGCGAGACTCAGATCCAGAATCCGCTATCTGAAGGACGGCGTTGCAAACACTTCCTTCTTTCATAGGCAGGCTGGTTTTCGCAAAAGGAAAAAATTTATCCCAAAATTGATGGATGATGACCATATTGCTACATTGAAAGAAGAGAAGCAACATATCATGTTTCAATTTTATGAGAATCTCATTAGAACTGCAACCCAAGAGTCAATTACTTTTGATCTGTCTTACTTCCACAGAGCTGGCTTGGAATTAGCTCATTTGGATGTTCTAATTACTGAAGAAGAAGTATGGAAAACTATTAAGGAACAGCTAGCAGATAGAGCACCAGGACCAGACGTTTACATTCGGCATTTTTATAAAGCCTACTGGTCCATAATAAAATGTGATTACATGACTGCAATTGTTTCCATACAACATGAAGATGCGAGGAGATTGGAGCTCCTGAATTCAGCCTATATTACTCAGCAAGTGTGGGAAATAAATAACATGTAAGCCAATCAAAAAGGAAAGGTTGATAGTGGTTTAAGCACTAAGCATTAAACCTATCCTTAGTTTCATTAACAACCTACATCTAGGTGAATATTCTCAATCATAAGATTAATAATAACCATGTAATAATATCAATATCATTTCCAACCATCATCTCAACCATCATCTAATTATAAACTTAGCCCCAAGCCGCTCTTGTCCGTGAGCGCGGCTGTCATGACAATTTTACCAAATCTCTACAGAGAATGTACCCTTTAGCCACAAGTAGTGATTTCATACCCTGATGCTAGGTGGACTGAGTAAACCGCCCTGATGCCCATGGTGGCCAACCACATTACACACTACCGTAGGTGTGTGGCCAGGAGATCACTACATTGTCTTTACAAAGGTACTCCCAACTAGTGCTAGCCCTCTAAGGTATCCACCACTGAGGCATTACCAGAGTAACCCTCCGCCTCAGAGCCCCCTCTTTTGCCTTGCGGTTCCAAGAGCAGTACTCCTGCATCATTCCCCGCACCATCCAACTACTAGCATTTCGTTGGGAGAAACCTAATGAATTGGCCAAGCCGCCCCATCTCAGTCTCGTGGTGGTACTATAAAGCTTAGTGGCTTCCTCCATAAACCGGTCCTTAGAATCCGGCGGTACCAAACCCAATCCCGGGTCTCGTGCAAACTGCACCATACCATAACTATCCAACCACCAGATTCATACCAATTACTTCATCGTTTTTAATGTAACATAGTGTTCATAATTAATAATATAATCATGTGTCCAAATTTCCATCCCAACTAATAAGCATGGCTAAGTGTGACTCAAATACCCAAAACCATCCGATTCAACCCGGGCGACAAGGAATTATATTGAACAGATGAATAAATATGATTCACATTAATTAAGCATGCAACTAACTATAATTCCTAAAATAGGCACAAGATGGTCAAGGGCACTTGCCTGTTTTTCTATAGCTGCTCAGTTCTTCTTCATCGAACTTTTGATCTCCATATCTTCATGTTGCTTTTTCGTTGATATATGAATGCGTACAAACTACCATCAAAAGAGAACTAAACATTCAAGAACAATACACCAAACATACACATAGCATAAAATCCTATACCAATACGTCCCTACGAAGTACTTATTGTTTTTCATAGCCAAAGAAATGCATTTATCGTTTATTTTCTATTTTTAGTATTTATTTATAAGGTAAAAACATTTTTAATGAATTTCCCATAGCCAAAATATATTTTTATAT
Source organism: Tuctoria greenei (assembly GCA_036927565.1). Classification (NCBI taxonomy): domain Eukaryota; kingdom Viridiplantae; phylum Streptophyta; class Magnoliopsida; order Poales; family Poaceae; genus Tuctoria; species Tuctoria greenei. Next base: position 173,856,733 of record JAYESD010000005.1, read on the forward strand.
GCACTTTGTTATTTTATTTCTGCAATAAAGGTTTTCTAAATAAGGTTCTTACTATTTCTACATTTATTCTCCATTTTTAGAATTTAATTATAGCTAAAACTATTTTTAATGAATTTTCTATAGTCAAAATATATTTTCCATGAATCTATAATTTTATTTCAGCCTAAAATGATTTATAATTAATTTTCTACATTTTTCTATATTTTATTCTACCATTTATAAACATTTCCCACCACTAAATGCATTTTTAAACAATATTCAACAATTAAATAATAATACAAGGGCTTAAAAAATATTATTTCGTTTAGTAATCAGGGCTATTCTGCAAGTATTACATTAATTAGAAGATAAAATACAATTTTCAATATTAACATGGGCTTTCTAGTTATTTTTACACATTCTGCATAATTGTTCCATAATTAAGAGAAAGTCTAGGGGTTAGATTGAAAGAATCCGAGGGCTTACGTGCAAAAAGACGAAGGGGTATGATCCTTCTAATTTGGACCGTAGGATTTAAAGTGGGCGCACTAGATTTTATGAACGAAGGGGTATGCACATGATCTAATCGTGACCCTTGATAGATGATCTGACGGTTGGGGACAAAATGAAGCCATGGGCTTCTTCTTCCTCCAGCCAACATGGTTGTACCACCATGGATGGCGTCTAGAGCTCGTCGGAGTACGCCTAGGGGGCTTAATCCATGGCTGCGATCGCTGGAAATGAAGGAGGTAGGCTCTGTGAACTCACCTAGGAAGTTTCGTAGCCCGAAACGACGAGGAGGCTTGTTTGCAACGAGGAGGTTTGATTGTGTCTGCTGGCACTCGGTGAACTCAATGTTGAGATGGCTAAATCTTCGAGGCAACTTGCCCAGTGGATTCCTAGTTACATGGAGCGCGCGTGAGGCACAAAGGATGGACTGATTTGAAGCAAATCGACGGGAATGCCACGACTTACCCGTGCGGTGGTTCTATGGTTTGGCGTTTTGAAAATGAATGGGGAATGGGGGGAAAGAGTGGGGTGCTCTCATTGCTATATAGGGGAGGCGTTTGCATGGAAAGTGGTGGCTAGGGGCGCAAGATGGGCGAGAATCGACGCTGCGATTGGCGGAGCGCGACCCGCACACGATCTGTTTAATGAAATGCCGACAAGGCATGAGGTTAGAGAAATAAAGGGCTGACAGTCGAGGCTCGTACGCAGTGGGAGAGGGAGAGGGATGGGGAAAAATGATGGGTGTTACAATTCTACCCCCATTAAACAAAATCTCACCCCGAGATTCTAGGTTGGACTAAAAAGAGATCTATGTTTTTGTTATTCAAAAGCTACCCTATTAGAAATTGTCTCTCTATAATTATATTTCTTATTTCATTATGAAATCTTTATTCTAAAAGTTTTCTAAGTTCAATATTTCACACGGTGCAAGAATAACATGACGAACTTGTTTCAATTCTTAAGAAAATCATTCATTATCACACAATTCTACACATTATGTTATTATATTTTATTTTCTATTATTATTTTTAAATAATTATTTATTTTATTATTACCAATATTATTATTTTTTATGTCGTGCCACTTGGTCTGGTTTGGTTTTCGGTACTGTGCCCTAATTTTTATTTGAATCCAAATGTATTCTCTAACAATTTCAATTATTATTTTTAACATCTAAGTACTCATGAGGGGATATGTCTAATTTATTCATTTCAAATGAACACAGATTTTCTTCTGTTCTTCTATTCTTTATTTATAAAATAAGAATTTGATCGACATTTCTAGTGTGACTTCCATTTTATATCTTTCAATTAAATTAACTAACATGATGTATATCTTTATTTCTTTTCATTTTTAAAGGCAGAATTGTTAAATTTAAGGTACTATCACAAAACAACACACACTATTTTTTATGTTATTCTACATTATCATTCTTCTTATTATTTTTATTATTTTGAACTTGGCCTTTTATTTAGTTTGTGGGTTTTAAATTTTTAAAGTCATTCAATTAAAATGCATTGTAATGATTAATATTTTATGTTATTATGATTAATTTTGATAATACGGAGGTTACAATCTCACCCACCTTACAAGGAATCTCGCTCACGAGATTCAAATGGGTCAACGAAGGAGACAAGGTATGATTTACTAGCAGTTGGCTAGCTTCCTTAAACAACGACATAGTTATAATTTGTTATTGTTATTATCATTAATTTATTGCAATATATCAAACAACGTGTTCTATTTCTCTATGAGGAAGGCATGAAATTCACTTGCTAACCAAAGGGGACTTAAGCAAATAATGTGTAATAATCTTCAAGAATCTTCTTCACCCTCTGTGTTATCTTCAATAAGTCGATCTTTAGGCTTTGTCAATTAAGTTGAATCTTCGTCTTCATGAGCAAGGTCCAAGGGATGTCTAATAAGTCCATTCTAACTAAGGTCACGTGCCTAGAGTCGATATATAGCTCTGATACCACTTTATCACACCCGGTTTTATTAAGAATAAAACCAACTGCAAATACATGTATGCCAGAATCGGTTTCACTGTACATGTACGACAAATAGTGATAAACAGTTCTATATCGAATAGAAACAACCTTAATACCTTGAAAAGAGTTTTGAATAGCAGCGGAAGAGACAAATCTCTAGGGCAACCACAGGCAAATCGACTGGCAGCAACGCGACCTATGCACTGTCTTCACTTTTCACCGTCCTTATTATATCTTGTCTTCACTGAGTAGCATATCAAAAATACAACAAAACAAGTGTGAGTACCATCTCGTGGTACTCAGCAAGTGTGGGAAATAAATGACATGTAGGCCAATAAAAAAGGAAAGGCTGATAGTGGTTTAAGCACTAAGAATTAAGCCTATCATTAGCTTTCATTAACAACCTACATCTAGGTGAATATTCTCAATCAAAAAATTAATAATAATAATGTAATAATATCAATATCATTTTAAACCATCATCTCAACCATCATCTAATTATGAATTTAGCCCCAAGCTGCTCCTGTCCGTGAGCACGGCTGTCATGACAGTTTTACCAAATCTCTGCAGAGAATGTACCCTTTACACACAAGCAGTGATTTCATCCCCTGATGCCAGGTTGACTGAGTAAACCTCCCCGATGCCCGTGGCGGCCAACCACATTACACACTACCGTAGGTGTGTGGCCAGGAGATCGCTACATGGTATTTACAAAGGTACTCTCAACTAGAGCTAGCCCTCTAAGGTTTCCACCACTGAGGCATTCCCGGAGTAACCCTCCGCCTCAGAGCCCCCTCTTGAGCCTTGCGGTTCCCAGAGTTGTACCCCTACATCATTCCCCGCACCATCCATCTACTAGCATTTCGTCAGGAGAAACCTAATTAATTTACCAAGCCGCCCCATCTCAGTCTCGTGGTGGTACCATAAAGCTTAGTGGCTACCTCCATAAACCGGTACTTAGAATCTGGCGTTACCAAACCCAATCTCGTGTCTCGTGCAAACTGCACCATACCATAACTATCCAACTGCCAAATTCATACCAATTACTTTAGCGTTTTTAATGTAACATAATGGTCATAATTAATAATATAATCATGTGTCCAAATTCCATCCCAAGTAATAAGCATGGCTAAGCATGATTGAAATATCCAGAACCATCCAATTCAACCCCGACAACAAGGAATTATATGGAACAGATGAATAAATATGATTCACATTAATTAAGCATGCAACTAACTATAATTCCTAAAATAGGCACAACATGGTCAAGGGACCTTGCCTGTTTTTCTATAGCTGCTCAGTTCTTCTTCATTGAACTTTTGATCTCCATATCTTCATGTCGCTTCTTCGTCGAATACGAATGCGTATAAACTACTGTCAAAAGAGAAATAAAACATTCAAGAACAATACATAAAACATACACATAGCATAAAATCCTATATCAATACGTCCCTACGAAGTATTTATTATTTTTCATAGCCAAAGAAATGCATTTATCGTTTATTTTCTATTTTTAGTATTTATTTATAAGCTAAAAAACATTTTTAATGAATTTCCCATAGCCAAAATATAATTTTATATGCACTTTATTATTTTATTTCTGCAATAAAGGTTTTCTAAATAAGGTTCTTACTATTTCTACATTTATTCTCCATTTTCAATATTTAATTATAGCTAAAACTATTTTTAATGAATTTTCTATGCATCTATAATTTTATTTCAGCCAAAAATGATTTATAATTAATTTACTACATTTTTCTATATTTTATTCTACCATTTATAAACATTTCCCACCACTAAATGCATTTTTAAACAATATTCAACAATTAAATAATAATACAAGGGCTTAAATATTATTTCTTTTAGTAATCAGGGGCTATTCTGCAAGTATTGCATCAATTTTAACATGGGCTTTCTAGTTATTTTTACACATCCTGCATAATTGTTCCATAATTAACAGAAAGTCTAGGGGTTAGATTGAAAGAATGCGAGGGCTTACGTGCAAAAAGACGAAGGGGTATGAGCCTTCTAATTTGGACCGTAGGATTTAAAGTGGGCGCACCATATTTTATGAACGAAGGGATATGCAAATGATCTAATCGTGACCCTTGATAGATGATCTGACGGCTGGGGACAAAATGAAGCCATGGGCTTCTTCTTCCTCCAACCAACATGGATGTACCACCATGAATGGCGTCTAGAGCTCGCCGGAGTACGCCTAGGGGGCTTAATCTATGGTTGCGATCGCTGGAAATGGAGGAGGCAGGCTCTGTGAACTCACCTAGGAAGTTTCGTTGCCCGAAACAACGCGGAGGCTTGTCAGCAACGAGAAGGCGCGACGGTGTCTGGCGGTGCTCGGTGAACTCGATGTCAAGATGGCTAAATCTTCGAGGCAACTTGCCCAGCGGATTCCCAGTGGCATGGAACACGCGTGAGGCACAAAGGAAGGACATGTTTGAAGCATATCGATGGGAACGCCACGGCTTACCCGTGTGGCAGTTCTATGGTTTGGCGTTCAAAAAATGAATGGGGAATGGAGGGAAAGAGTGGGGCGCTCTCATTGCTATATAGGGGAGGCGGTTGCATGGAGAGTGGTGGTCAGGGGCGCAAGATGGGTGAGAATCGATGCAGTGGTTGGCGGAGCGTGACTTGCACACGATCTGTTTGATGAAATGCCGACAAGGCATGCGGTTGGAGAAATAAAGGGCTGACAGCCGGGGCCCGTACGCAGTGGGAAAGGGAGAGGGATGGGGAAAAATGACGGGTGTTACAGCTTGTCAGGTTGCGTCACTGCAACCTACTCCCCAACCTCATGTGACTGGATGAAGTCGGTCTTACGTCTCGAGTTCACAAAAGAATGAAAATATTGGCTATTGGCATCTCCCTTATGCATCCATGTCAACCTTGATCGCTCTCTGGCCCTTGATTTTTCTATGAACCATAGGCCTAAAATCCGTTGCTTAAGTAGTGCACGAGTCTCCCTTTCCTGATCTGTCAGGAGTCGCAGCTCCATAGCTTCATCGAGTCTGAGGATCACCTCCCTGCATATTATTATGGCCAGCTTTCCTTGAGGAATTTGTGCACAAGACCATTTTCTAAGAGCGCGACCAGTTCTGGAAAGCTTGATGTGGAGAGTAAGCATACCACTGTGTTGTGGAGAGACTTGTCTATTCCAGATCTCATGGACACACTCACGAAAGTCAGGCATGTTTAGCCAGTGCTCCTCGAAACGGAAGGACCGACTTCTAAAGTTCTCTTCAAATGGTACTAATAACAGAGGGAAGTGGTCAGATGCCGATGATGAAAGAGCCTGCAGAATAGGGCCACCAAAAACATTTTCCCATTGTGGCGAGGCGAATGTGCAGTCAATTCTGGAAAATGTGGGATGTTGTTGTTCGCTCGACCATGTAAAGTGATGTCCTAACAAGGGAATTTCCTTGACTTTGATATGGTTCAACGTCCGTTGAAAGCGCCTCATCATGTGTCGATTTAGCCTGCCATTGCTCTTGTCTTCATCGCGATAAATCAGGTTGAAATCACATAATACGAGCCACACCGGAGACGCTGTCAGGTAGATCTCGTGAAGCTCATTCAGGAAGAGTCCTTCCTCAACTTTAGATTGAGGGCCATACACCCTGAGATCATTGAGGGAACCGAGGTTCTATCATCTGTGATAATTGCTGAGATGGAGTAAGACCTGGTTGTAAAATTGGATAGCTTGATGTGGGCATTACTGCTAGCAAGGAGAATTCCTCCCTGGTCCCCTCAGCTGGGAGACTACCAATGTTGTCAGCACATTTTATTCCATCAAGTTCTTTTTGTGGTTAGTGTTCCATAACAAATGTTGGACAGCTGATCGCCTCTCTAGACGCGGACTTTCACATCCCGAGAAGTGTCCCCTATGTGATCAAGAGGAGGAAATCATCCAACATATCCTTTTAACATGTTTGTTTGCGAGGCAGATTTGGTTCAAATTGCTATTGATGATCCACATGTCACATGCTATACCTATGACAAACGAGAGGTCATTTGGAGACTGGTGGAGCCGCACTACTAGTAAAGTTCCAAAGGAACACAAGAAAGGAATAAAGTCGTTAATCATCTTGGGTTCTTGGCTCATCTGGGAACAGCAAAACGTTTGTGTTTTCGATAATGTGCTCTCTCCATTAGTGAGATTATGAGAACCTTCTGAGATGAATACAGGTTATGGTGCCAATTTTGCGCAAATTCATTCTACTGTTTTCAGAATTTCCCTCAAGAAAAAGGATTTATTCAGAATATAGAATTAATATCTGACAGTTAATATGGGATTCATCGACATATAGAACACGAGTTCAAAACTCATTGTCTACAATGCAAGCAATTTTGGCAATAGATTGGGATGTAGTGGAATACTTACACGCCTTTCTACGAGATGATCAGACATTCAAAGCTTCACTTCAAGCATAAAATGTTCATGCATGGATGTTTTATAATTGCTTGTTGGGTTATTTAGAAAAGCAGGAATGGTAATCTTTAAAAGATCCAAACCCACCTTATCGACAATCAAGAATCCTTTTTTCCTTAAGGAATCCAGACTGCAAGCTGTGAGACTTGAGGAAGTTGATAAACTTGATCTTTATGCCTGGCTAGATTTCCATACTTTCGCAAATTAAATCTTGGTTGATTTTCTTCAAGCAACATAGAGTTCATTTTGCTCCATTATGTATGTACTCTGTACAGCTTTATTTTGATTTAATATATTACACAGCAGGGTCTTCCTGCTGCTTTCCTGTAAAAAAAGAATCATTACTTTGTCTGTAGACACTCCATAGTGTCTTTAAAATAAACTTTTTGAACCCAGTTTCCACATTCCTCAGAAGGAGATTGTGCAGTCACTTTGGTTTGGGAACCAAAGGACATGATTTTTTTTTCAACAAAAAGGTCCTCTTTGTCCCTTTTGTATTTTACGTTGTTTTCAAAAGTTTCAAAATGTAGCTCATGCTTGTGTTCACAGTAAAAGAGTTGAAACACTATTGCAAATTTTTTTTTTTAAAAAAAAAAGTGGAGAGTTAAATTAAAATATAATGTTACTATTCACACTAAATTCAAGTTAAAAATGTCCCACAACACCACATATTTATTTTAAATATTTTGCAGTACATATTGTGTGCAATTGTATTTTTTTGCAATAGCCCCAAGGAAAAGATATTACTATAACAATTTGTCCTTATTTTGTATTTCTTCCTTCTAACAACATATACTGGAATATGTCTGTAGGACACTGTGTTCAAAACTCATTGCCTACAAAACATTATTCAATCTGTACAAGATATATAAAGAAAAGAGGTTGGAACAGTGTATTTCACATCAGATAAGCAACCAGTAATGAGCAGCTGTTGTTTTACATATCGCTGCTCACTGATTTGGAGTTCTCCATGCGTGTTGAGCCAGCAATTATATGAGAGGACATGTTTTTTATTTTGAAAGTCGATTTGGTTTGATTTTTATTCTGTTCAAACAAATACGTTTGATGCTGACAATCTAATATTCAATGTTGTCAGACCCCTGTGGAAGACGCACCATTGTTTCTCATGGCATAGGATATCGGATTATGTGGTAAAATGTTGTTTTCTGAAGCTGCGGTATCGTTTTTATGTACTATGTAACAGTGAAACGGCGGCATTACTGTATTGGTTTTACTTTGTGACAATCTTAGTAAATTTCCGTACTTTATCCAGTGCAAGTGTTGGAGCTGAAATCCTAGAACACTGATTATATTTAGAGACAGATGGAGATGGATGAGGGACGATAGGGAAAAGAGTAAGCAGGGAGGGGCACCATCTGTTTATAACAAGTTTTGTATATTAGATTTGGTTCGGTCTGTCGACTGTTGGAGTCGGCAGATCCCCTGACACTACGAAAGTGTTGAAGGAGTTTGTGGTTCGGTTTGGGCGCGCGGAGACTCAAGAAGATGAAACGCGATCGGACACGAGTGACACAGTGGTTTACGTGGTTCGGGCCGCCTGAGCGTAATACCCTACTCCACGGGTGTGTGTGTGTGTGTTGTATTAACTTGCGAGCTCCCGAGTGTGTCCGAGAGTTTTTTTCTGTCCCCCCCCCCCCCCCCGTGTATCGTCGGTTTGTCCTTTTATAGGACAAGGACAAACCGTTACAAGTCAGCCTGGCCCGACATGTGGCCCTGGCGGTTATTAGTATTGATACACGAGATTAATTGTTGTTAATAACCCTGTAACGGCTCTGACAGTGCCGTTACGGGTGTTAAGATCATCCGATTAAATATCATTAACGTGGAATTAATGATAATTAATCGGGTCTTGAAGTCCGCGGCTGTCCTTTGGAGATCCGGAGCCGTTACAACGTCTCCCGGGGGTTTGAAGCAGCCAGCTCCGACGTATGGACACGTGGCAGCTCCGGAGCTTGCTGGGAGAAGCGGGAAGCTCCGGGGTGGCCTGGCACGTGTCAGGTCCGGAGCTTCTCTCGGTCAGGGGTTACCTCCGGAGGTGCCGTTTCAGTACCTAGCCCGGAGCTTCACCCTTGCGGGTAATAGCTCTGGTCTGACAGTACACGTGGCAACCTAGGGGCTAACCATGTTGGAGAAGCGGGTCCGGTTACGTCTGGCGAGTGGGCCCCCGAGGGTCTTCAATTTGAGTAGATGTCCTTCCCTTGAGATCTTTGTATCCTCAGGGGGTGTATGGTTTTTAGGGTACCGACAGTGGCCCCCTGGACCTACCTCCGGGGAAGGCCAACGGAATGAAGTCATTCCGCCGGAGGTGGGTCCACACTTGCGACTCTTGAACTGGGTCTTCAAGGGTCTTCGGAGGTGCCTTTGGCGGGGCTTTACGGTTAAGTCGCGACACGTGGCGCTCCTCAGGCGACAGATAGGATCTTTGGCGTGCGGATCTCTCGCAATTGAAGGTCGCCAGTTCCCGATACGAAAACCGTATCGGTTCCGCGCGCCTTGTCAGTCCGCCGCCTTTGGGTTTCCCACCTCGTGATGACAACTGTTCGCCTGGGTAAGAACCTCGACTTGATCGTCAGGGTGGTCCCGGGCCCTCTTGTCATCGGCTGGGTTGAATTCTTGAGTAGTATCCTTGACTCCCCTGCAGTTTCCATCCAAGCGTTGCGAGGGCTTACTTAAGAAGGAAAGCGCACCGTCGGGAGTTCTTTACGCTCTCGATCTGTTCTTGCGCTCAAACTCCCGACTTGTACTTTGCTCCTCTTCTCTTGCCTAACTGTGCTGCGATGGAGTTGGGTCTGCGTGAGAGTCGTTTGAAGACGGAAAGCGATCTGAAGAAGGTCCGAGCCCTCATGGGGTGGTCGTCGGACTTCTTCAACCGTTCAGTCCGCGCCGGCGGGGAGCTTCCCTTTAAAAAGGAGCACTCCGGCGAAATGGTGTACTTTTCATCGTACGCCATGGTGGGGCTGATCCCACCGTTTTCTTCCTTCTTCTTGATGCTGCTGGACTTCTATGGTCTGCAGCTATACCACCTTGGCCCTCACTCCATCCTCCTTGTGTCCATCTTTGTCCACTTCTGCGAGATGTGGGTGGGCATTCCTCCCTGCATCGAGCTCTTCCGGACCTTCTTCACCGTCCAAACCACCGGCCGAAGCGACGAGTACCTTGGCTTCTACTACTTTGTGAAGCGCAAGAAGTGCCCGTTCAAGTACCTCCGGTCATTCCCTTCCGGGAAGTGGGATGACTGGAAGAAAGATTGGGTAGTCGTCCGGGTGGAGGAGCACGAGCGGTTGGAGTTGCCAGACGGTCTGCCCGGCATTGACACGTCGGTGTGGAGCGAAGTTCCGGTGCTGGCGGCAGCTTTCGACCCCATCCTGTCCAGGATCCGCCAATGTGTGGAGGGAGGATTGACTCCCCAGTCGGTGTTCTGCAACTTCCTGTCCAACAGGTGGGCACCGCTGAAGAGGAGGGAGAAGCTCGCCTGGGCCCTCAACAGCGTGATGGACGAGGACCGGGTCGAGACCGGGTTGAAGTCCAGCATGGTGGGGAAGTCCTTGGAGTTTCACCTCAAGAAATTCCAGCACGGCATCGATGTTGACGGAGAGTACTTGACTCCGCCGCCAGCTTTCCTCCCCCTGAACGTGGAAGTGGAGTTCAGTAGGGAGCTCCGGCGGAAGATGCCCGCGCTTGACGACCTTGGCGTCGTCGAGAGAAGATCAACCGCCCGGTTGGCGATCCCCGAGTTGTCGGAAGGCGGCTCCGCCCTTGTCTCTCAGCCAAGAGCTGAGGTCACCGGCAAGGGCAAGGAGCTGGCGGAGGAGCCGGAGAGCCGGAAGAGGAAGCTGCGACATGCTGACGGAAGGTCCGTCGGGCTTGCTACTTCCCCCCCAGTTCCCCATCCTCAAGAAGGAAGATCCTCCGCCGCCGTGGCGGCTGTCCCCGTGGTGGGGTCTTTTCGGAGCGCTACTGTTCCGGCGGTGGGATCCTCCCGGAGTGCGGCTGTCCCCGTGGTGGGTCCCTCCGGAGGTGCCACCTCCGGACAGGCGACTCCGGTACGAGAAGCGGTGAGGGCCTCCAGGTCCAGGAGTTCCTCCCGGTCAAGGAGAGCTCCGACCCGGGAAACGCCCGCGGCCACGGCAAGTCCTGGGAGTCCTTCCGGAGCCCCTACACCGACCGTGGCCAGCCCGGAACGTCCGGGAAAGAGGTTCCGCGCAAGCTGGTGTGTGAACCTCCCAAGGTTATTTTTCTTGCTTACCTCGATTAACTTTTAATTATAGCATCTGTTTGCTCAATTTCTTCGTTCTTTATCTGCAGCGTTCCCAAGAAGGGGAGTGAAGCTCCGCCCTCGGCCACAGTGTCTGAGGCTGCAGGGGCTTCTGCTCCAGCTCCGGTGCCGCCCCAAGCGGAGGCTGCGACAGCTCCGGTGCCGGCTGTCGTGGTCATGGACCTCGACTCGTCTCCAGAAGTTCTCGTGGTAGCGCCGGACCACGGGATTGAAGATGCGCCAGCGGCACCCGTTCCGGAGGTTGAAGCTCCGGGTCCTGGTGCTGTAGAAGTAGAAGCTCCGGCTGTTGAGTCGGAGGAAGTAGCGGTCCCGGCTTCAGAGCCGGAAAGTGCTGAAGCCCCGGCGGTTGAGCCGGAGGTAGCTGAAGCCCCGGCATGCGAGCCGGAAGTTGAAGTGGTTCCGGCAATTGAGCCGGTTACTTCCGAAGCTCCGGTCGCAGAGCCGGTAACTATTGGAGCACCGGCTGCAGTGCCGGTGATTGCTGGAGCGTTGGCCACAGAGCCGGTGGTCGAAGAGGCGAGGGAGCTCGAGCCTCCCTCAGGAGAAGTGTCCCGGCCGGAGCCATTGGAGGCGACGACGTCGATGGTACCCGTGGCGGAGCCAGAGTGCCTGAATGAAGTCGCCGGCCCCCAGCCTGAGGGGGCAAACGAAGACTTGGTGGCGGGACCTTCTTCGGTGGCGACTGAGGCCATCCCGGAGGAGTGCCCTAGTGCTTTGGAAGCTCGGGGTTCCGCTCTTGTAGAGTGGGACCCAATTTTTGTAAATGAAGACCCGCTGGAACCAGCGGAGGAGATCCCGGCAGGTCCGGAGCCCATCTCGCTGTCGATGTCCATCGACAACGCTTGCTCCAGTCTACGTCAAGTCCAACTAGCCTTCTTCCACGACAGCAAGGCTCTTGAAGAGGAGCGCCAAACCCTTAGGAGGTGGCGTAATCGACTCCAATTCGAGACCAAGCTGGCGCAGTCGAGGATTGCGGATGACAAGGAATGGATTAGGCGGGAGAAGGTCCGCCTGGAGCTCTGGGGTGAGCTGCTGGACAAGAGGGAGAGCATGACTCACAACCTCGACGCCCAATCCCGGGAGTACCATGACCAAGCTAAGGCTGCTAACGACGCGGCCAACGCTCGGTTTGATCAACTTGAGGCCATCAGCACCACACTCATCAAGCGCCGAGAGGCACTTGAGGGAAGGGAAAAGCGGCTCGAGGATGAGGAGCAAAAACTCCTGGAGCTACGGGATGACGTCTTGCGACGTGAAGAAGAGCTCGCCGAGAAGACAGCTCTGGCGGACAAGGGTATCGAGGAGCGCACTAAAAAATTGGAAGAGCGCTGCCTCGAGGAAGAGGAGAAGACCTGGGTGCGGGGGCAGGAACTCTACGAGTACGAGTGTGCCCTTGTTGCCCGGGAGAAGAAAATAGAGGCTAGGGAGAAGGACCTGGTCGACCGCCGGAACAAGATCCACCTCCGGGAGGAGGAGCTCGGAAGACTTGAGAAGTGGGTTGCTGCGAAGATTCAGCAGAACGCCAAAGAAGTCGAGCGTCTTTCCCGCTAGAATTCGGAGCTGGCGGCGGCCCGGAGGTCCCTGGAAGAGATGAAGGGCCTGAGGAAGACGGACTCCCTGCAAATTTGGGAGTTCCTGAGCAAGGCCGACGATGCGCTAGCGCTGATGGGTTTCAGCCCCGTGCTCCCGGATGATCCGGAGCCGGAGCCGGACCTTGCGTTGCAAGCGTTGAGCGCTGCGGGCAGCAAGCTCTCCAAGGTGGGCGACGTCATCGCGGACCAGCTGGAGGTCGAGGGGCAATCCCTGGCTAGGAACGTCACAGAGTATGTGTTGACGTGCTACACTAGCCGGAACCCTCGATTCCCTCTGGACCCGGTGCTTGAAGGCCCCGTCGAAGGAGAAGGCGAAGCTACCCGAGCCAGCGTGTCGGAGGTCGCCCAGAAGGTCGCCGGATTCTTCCATAGGGTCTAGGACTGTCTTTCTTAGCCTTTACTTGTATCTTCTCTTCTTCCTCAATTTTGTAATCCCTTGTCTCCAGATGTAATCTCCGGTCTTCAAATGAAATGAAATCCTCACTTTTTTGCGAATTTCATTTTTTTGTCTTCAACATCTTTGTCTTCACTTGGCCCCCTGGTAGATGTGCACAATTTGATTGTGGACATGTACCAAAAGGATGTTGAGTTTTGTTGAAGACAGATTTTCTTCGAACTCGTATAATTTAGGTCCGAAGTTTTATATAGTGAAGGTCCCTTGAAGTCGTCGGAGCTTAGAAGCTCCGGCACTGTCCATCACCGGAGCTTATTAGCTCCGGCAATAGCCTCTACCAACACGTTGAGCGTCGATAGTTAATACTCCAAGGTGTCGGAGCTTCGTAGCTCCGGCAATGACCCTTGCCACGCCCAGTGATAGGGTCTTCTCACCATCTTTAAGTCAACGTCGACGGTTGACGCCCTGATAGGAGCCGGAGCTTGGTTAGCTCCGGTTTTCTCCATTAACATAGGGTTCATTTTTCCTGCACACTTAAGCCAAGAAAAATAGTAAAATTCGTTCCTTATCTATAACTTCGTCGCGGCTTACGATTCTCAAGAGAATTTCAAGTTGAACACGATTTTTAGTACAATTGGATGAATTGTCTTTTCTTTTAGATCCAATTGTCCATGGACCCACCTTACTTTGGCCTGCCGGGATGTAGGTAGAGTGGCGTACTTAGGGTGCTTGACCAGGCTAAGTCGATAGCGCACTCCGGCCCTAGAATGGCTTGGCGGCTTTCAGGCGAGTTGGCCACAGACGACATTTAAATCTAAAAAATCCGACAATTCAACTCAAATCGTACATAAACCGGTTAAACTAGAACTTCTTAAGAATTGCACGTTTCTGTTATAGACAAGAAAGAGAAAAATAAAAATGTCGAGCCTTATGCAAAAATGAATGCACGTGGAGTCTATTTCACATGAAGATGTCTTTCATTATAGGTCCGGGGTACATGGGAAACGAGTACACTCTTAGGGTATGGAACCAGGCTAAGTGTGTTTTGTTTCTCGTTTGACCTGGGTAGTTAGCCACACTTCTAGTCCGGAGACTGTATCAAGTGTTGCATGAGCTCTTCAAACCTTTCGGGAAAGGTCCGGCTGCTCTCCCGGAGGAACTACCCGACTCTGTACAATGACTCTATAACATACACTTCAAGTTACTTAAGACTCACCTCCGTGGAATTAAGTGTAGAACTTACGGAGGTGCTCGATGTTCCAAGGATTTGGGAGAGGTGTCCCATCCTCGGTAGCCAAGCGAACGCTTCCGGGACGGGATACTTTGATCACTCGGAAGGGCCCTTCCCAGCCGGGGGAGAGTTTGTTTTGCCCTTCTCTGGATAGTATTCTCCGTAGCACCAGATCGCCTTCCTCGAGCTGTCGGTTGTGTACATGCCGCTGGTGATAGCGCCATAAAGCTTGGCGGTATCGGGCATTCCGAACAGCTGCTTGGCACCTTCCCTCCTCGAGGAGGTCTAGGTCTTCACGCCGGAGCTGGTCCTGCGCGGCTTCGTCGAAGGTCCGGACTCGGAGGGAACCCAAGGTGATTTCCGGAGGAAGGATCGCTTCAGCTCCGTACACCAGGAAGAAGGGTGTTTCTCCGGTTGCCCGACTTGGAGAAGTCCTGTTAGCCCATAGAGTGGGCGGAAGCTCTTCAATCCAATTGGCTCCGTGCTTTTTCAAACGCTCATAAGTGCGTGTTTTGAGTCCTTTAAGGATCTCTGCATTTGCTCTCTCGGCTTGTCCATTGCTGGCAGGATGAGCTACGGAAGCGTAGCAAACTTGTATGTCGAGGTCTTCGCAATATCCTTGAAATGCGGAGCTTGTGAACTGAGTCCCATTATCAGTGATGATCTTATTTGGGACTCCGAATCTGCTCACGATAGATTGTAGAAAATTGATTGCAGATTGTTTGTTGATCGTCACAACAGGAGTAGCTTCCGGCCACTTGGTGAACTTGTCGATGGCGACGTACAGGAACTTGTAACCTCCGACGGCTCTTGGGAAGGGTCCCAAGATGTCCATCCCCCACACAGCGAAAGGCCATGTAGGAGGTATCATTTGTAAGGACTGAGCAGGTGTATGAATTTGCTTTGCATGAAATTGGCATGCTTTGCATTTCTTCACTAGCTCAGTGGCATCCTGGAGCGCTGTAGGCCAGTAGAAGCTGTGCCGAAAGGCTTTTCCGACCAGCGTGCGGGAAGACGCGTGGTTCCCACACTCACCTCCATGGATTTCTGCGAGGAGCTCGCAGCCTTCTTCCCTTGTGATGCACCGCATTAGGATGCCGTTGGCACCGCGCCGGTAGAGATCCCCTTCTACCAATGTGTATCTTTTAGCCAATCTGACTACCCGGTCAGCGGATACATCATCGTCAGGAAGGATGTTGTCTTTCAAGTAGTTCCGGATCTCCGAGATCCATGCATCGGAACTGACTTGAGCATTTGAGTCTTGCGTGCTGGGTTGCTCGGAGCTTCCGGCAGCACCTACGACCCTTGATGGCTGCCATGGTAACAGGGCCATCGGGACCGTCAGCTTCGGGATGCTGATCTCGCCCCCTTCGTTCAGTTCGGCAGGCTGAACTGTGGGTTTTGACAATCTCCGGACAAAGGTTCCGTCAGGAGCCGGAGCTCTGGTTGACGCCTTGGTCGAGAGTTCGTCAGCTTCAGCGTTGTGAGCCCGCTGAACATGGTGAAGGTCCAGGACTTCGAAGTCCTTCTGAAGCCTCTGGACTTCAAGGAGATAAGCAGCCAGCTGGAGATTATTGCAGGAGCATTCACCCTTCACTTGTTTGATGACAAGTTGTGAATCTCCTTTAACTAGCAACTGCTTGACACCATATGATAGTGCCACCTTTAATCCATAGATGAGTGCTTCGTACTCCGCCATGTTGTTGGTTGCCTTGAAGTCAAGGTGCACCATGTATTTCACCTTCTCCCCGGTTGGTGCGAGGAGAAGGATTCCTGCTCCGGCTCCCTGCTTCTGCATGGAGCCGTCGAAGTAAAGGGTCCAGTGAGGCTTAGTGAAGGCTGGAACTTGTGGTTCCGTCTTCTGCTCGCTGGGGCCCCCAGGGTTTAATGGAGAGGGAGTCCATTCTGCCACGAAATCTGCCAACGCTTGACTCCTGATTGCTTGTCTTGGAATGAATTCAAGGTCAAATTCAGCCAGTTCCGCTGCCCACTTTGCAATATTCCCAGTTGAATTGGGATTATGCAGGATCGCTCGAAGTGGATATGAAGTCACCACTGAGACTTTGTGAGCTTGGAAATAATGTCGAAGCTTCCTTGAGGCAATAAGAACTGCATAGAGCAGTTTATGCACCTCTAGGTATCGAGTCTTGGCATCATGTAACACTTCACTAATGAAGTATACTGGGCGTTGAATGGTCCGGACCCTCCCGGAGGGGTTCGGAGCTTCCTCTTCATTGATCCGGACCCTGTCGGAGGGGTCCAGACTATCTTCGGGGACCTCCGGGTTCTGGGTGGAGGAAACCGGAGCTTCTTCAGGAATGACCTGGATCCTATCGGAAGGATCCGGGTCCTCTGAAGTGGCTTCTTGTGGGTTCAAGTCTGGGAGCTGGGACCCAGACCCGCTTTCAGGAACCTCCGGATCCTCCCGAAGGGATCTGGATTCCTGAGTATTGGGTAGTTCTGGTCTCTCCGCAACCAGAACCATACTAACGACTTCGTCAGCTGCTGAAATGTAAAGCAATAAAGGCTCACCAGGGTTCGGAGCTACCAAGACTGGTAGGGTGGTGAGGAACTGTTTCAGCTCCTGGAATGCCTTCTATGCTTCTTCAGACCATTGGAATGGTCCGGACTTCCTCAGTAATTTGAAGAAGGGAAGTGCCCTTTCCGCCAGTCTTGAAATGAACCGGCTGAGGGCTGCTATACATCCAGTTAATTTTTGGACATCTTTGATGCGGGTTGGTGGCCGCATGTCTTCAATGGCTTTTATCTTCGCCGGATTAGCCTCTATGCCCCGGTGACTTACCAGGAAACCAAGAAGCTTTCCGGAACTAACCCCGAAGACGCACTTGTCTGGGTTTAGCTTCGTGCGGGTGGCCCGCAGCTTATTGAAGACAGCCTGCAAGGTGTCCAAGAGGGATTCCTTGTTTTTGACTTTAACCACGATGTCATCGACGTACACTTCCACTATGTCTCTGATGAGTTCTTCGAAAGTTTTGTACATAGCTCGTACAAAAGTTGAAGCTGCATTCTTGAGACCAAAAGGCATGGCTGTGTAACAATACAATCCATCCACTGTGATGAATGAAGTATGTTCTTCATCTTCCCTAGACATCCTGATTTGATGATATCCAGAATATGCGTCTAGAAAACACAGTAACTCACACCCGGAGGTGGAATCCACTATCTGGTCTATTCTAGGTAGTGGGAATGGATCTTTTGGACATGCCTTATTCAGTGTGGTGTAGTCGATGCACATCCGAAGTTTCCCGCCGGCCTTAGGCACAACGACTGGGTTTGCCAGCCATTTTGGGTGGTAGACTTCTCGGATGAATCCGGCTTCGAGCAAATTCTTCACTTCTTGTCGGATGAAGTTCTGTCGCTCTACAGATTGCTTCCGAGGTTTCTGATGCACAGGCCGAGCGTCGGGGTAAATCTTTAGATTGTGCTCAATCACTTCCCTGGGGATCCCAGGCATTTGTGACGGTTGCCAAGCAAACACGTCAACGTTAGCCCGGAGGAAAGTGATGAGCGCGAGTTCCTATTTGTCGTTCAAGCCACCCGATATCATATGGTGACAACTGTCGACTGTTGGAGTCGGCAGATCCCCTGACACTACGAAAGTGTTGAAGGAGTTTGTGGTTCGGTTTGGGCGCGCGGAGACTCAAGAAGATGAAACGCGATCGGACACGAGTGACATAGTGGTTTACGTGGTTCGGGCCGCCTGAGCGTAATACCCTACTCCACGGGTGTGTGTGTGTGTTGTATTAACTTGCGAGCTCCCGAGTCTGTCCGAGAGTTTTTTTCTTTCCCCCCCCCCCCCCCCCCCCCCCGTGTATCGTCGGTTTGTCCTTTTATAGTACAAGGACAAACCGTTACAAGTCAGCCTGGCCCGACATGTGGCCCTGGCGGTTATTAGTATTGATACACGAGATTAATTGTTGTTAATAACCCTGTAACGGCTCTGACAGTGCCGTTACGGGTGTTAAGATCGTCCGATTAAATATCATTAACGTGGAATTAATGATAATTAATCGGGTCTTGAAGTCCGCGGCTGTCCTTTGGAGATCCGGAGCCGTTACAACGTCTCCCGGGGGTTTGAAGCAGCCAGCTCCGACGTATGGACACGTGGCAGCTTCGGAGCTTGCTGGGAGAAGCGGGAAGCTCCGGGGTGGCCTGGCACGTGTCAGGTCCGGAGCTTCTCTCGGTCAGGGGTTACCTCCGGAGGTGCCGTTTCAGTACCTAGCCTGGAGCTTCACCCTTGCGGGTAATAGCTCTGGTCTGACAGTACACATGGCAACCTAGGGGCTAACCATGTTGGAGAAGCGGGTCCGGTTACGTCTGGCGAGTGGGCCCCCGAGGGTCTTCAATTTGAGTAGATGTCCTTCCCTTGAGATCTTTGTATCCTCAGGGGGTGTATGGTTTTTAGGGTACCGACACAATCCCTATAAGAGCCAAACCAGATTGATGATCATAAGAATGTTCCATTCCTTACATTTGATAGTGATATATTAATTCCAAGTTAGGGGAGGCATATCAGCTGAAAGTTCAACGAGTGAACTGGGAAGTAAACAAAGTGCTGCATTTAGCCTCATCTTATGAGTACATAGTTTATTCCGAATATATATACTGTCCAACATCGCCACTGCTAGGTATCAATTTTTGTATCAATGTTTTATTGCTCACCATAGTAAAATAAGTAGTGAATATACTTTGCTTGAAACTGATACAAACAGATAGAAATAGTCATATCTGGTTTATTTCGTGTAAAATGAGTCAAAATATAGCATATCATACAAGGATAAATGTAAAGGGTGACACTATAACTGTATTAGAAATTGTATTATTGACTAAGAATACCTGTATTATATTTACATGCACATGGAAGTAATACTTATATATATATTTTTATTCACAAGACATCAAACTGATAGAGAATAAACTACATGATACAAAGACTTTGGTTCGGGCACAAAAGGCAACAACTTTTCTTTAACAGAAAACGTCTTGTGGTTTATTTGTTCTTATGTTTCCATACGCTTTTATAAATTCCAGTTCAGTATGAGAACGAAAACATGGTAGAAAATTTCAAAAAAGAACTAATAGTTAAATTAAAAGACACTGTTACTATTGACAAGTAAATTTACGTTTAGCTTTTTCATGTGGCACATGTTGTAAAAGAGTCTCAAAATACCTTATATAGTACACCTTAGGCTTTTCAGTTCGCATCGTGCCAATTTTGTGCAAATTCATTCTACAGTTTTCACAATTGTCCTAAAATAAAAGGAATTATTTAGAATGTTGGAATTGCTTCTATCTGATCGTAAATATAGGAATTCATGCATACATACATATGGGTTATGAGTTCAAAACTCTTCTTTGTGTCTCCAAATGCGTATCACTTGTTAGTTTAATATTGAACTAACAAGCGACAAGTATTCGAGGACTCAAAGAGCAATTGTCTAGAATAATGCATTATTTTTTGTATGTAGAATACTCCATAGTGTCTTGAAAATAAACCTTTTGAACCCAGTTTCCACATTTTCAGAAACAACGGTGCCTATACTCAGATTGATTCAGTTTCAGTCTTGTAGACTTCATCTCTCAAATTTGCATAGAATTTATCTTTGTCCGTTCAGCCATAGGATGGATGTTGAAAAACTAATGTCCAAGGTTGTGGCGCTTTTGGGACCTGTAGTTTCATATATACAGGCATTTCTCAACATGTGATTTGAAGTAGAAAGCTTGCATATCAGCAGGCATGTTTTGTATCTCTCCATTTCATGTCACTTTAATATGGATATAGACCCTGGTGTCGCTCTACCATTACTAGGGGGCTGTTCATGTATGTCGCAGCGGCCATGCTTTATGCAAGGCAAAAATAACAAAGCAGTAGTAGTCTCTGGTATACATGTCAGTATGTCACAAAGGAACTGAAGAATCACTAAAATGTTGGCTTCAGCTAGTGATAATCACAGAAAACACTAATAGATTGACCATTTCATGTTCTATAATTCCTATCCTAGGACAGCAAAATTATTCAAATTAAACAGATCAATCTAAAAAAATCTCAATCCTGATGCTCCCTTCGTTTCCAAATATTTGTCACCGGTTAGTGATAAATATTTTAGGACGAAGGGAGTAAATGGAAATCTATCAATTGTTTATACTTCTCCGCCAAATAGCAAGGCAAGAGTTTATCCACATTCTGTCCAGGCCAGCGGGAAATGTCATTGTTGCGGAAAAAGCTCTTGAGGTGGGATTCACTGACGCCCAACTGTGCAGCAGCATTACGGATCCGCATGTGGAAGAGTACACTCACTTCAGACCACTGCAGTGGTCTCATTTTCCTAGCCATGGCCACTTTCATCTGTGTCAGCGTACTTGTGCTGCCTTGGTTTATAAAGCTCTAAATGTCATGGTCTCATCCACTGCTTTCCTCTGAGGCCGCCGCTGCTCCGATGGTTTGAGATATCTCCTGGCCCTTGCATTTATATCAAATATGATAGAGTCAGATCTTGGTTGCTTCATGTCGATGTACTACTTTACTGCTATTTATTTACTGCCAGATCATACATGAATGTTTCACTTCCATTATATGGCCAACATTTAATAAGTACCAGACCTTTATCAAGAAGTATTCAAAAATAATCTAAAGATATTTGATCTCATTTACTGGCAAATATTTTAAATTTGTTTCCTTCGTCCAAAAACATCCCTAAGTTATCAGCAATAATGGGATAAGGCGATCTCTACTGTTCTGCACAAGCCACTTCTGTGGGCCTTGAAACTGAACATTAATGCAAAATGGATCACCAATAGCAAGATTGTGGGAAAAACAGAATTTCTCCTGGCAGCTAGTTAAGGAAGCCATTGTTGAGCAGACCCATTACATTTACATACAGATATATAGATGTGAGGGGTTCCCAAAATTATGAAGAAAGTGATGACAATGAAACATTTATACGTAATGTAAGAATGACGTGTAAAAAAAGGTATTCATCACACTTCTTTGGAAGTGACCCCTTTATTCGTACTCGGATATGTACTGTATTTACAAAGATTCCCTTGTCTGACAACATCACAGTCTCAACCGGTGGTGGACACTGATAGGAACCTTTTTTTCGACGCAATTGGTGGGTGTGGTATCTTTTTACTAAATGAGTAAATTATAGAAATACAATACTGGAACATAGATACCAACAACCTCAACTGCCATACCGAACATATAACAAACAAACACGAACAATCACTGGCCAACTTTGTGGACTGGAAAGGATGCTCACCTAGATAACTGAGAGTGAGCTCATGCCGTGACGACCAAACATCTATTGCTGAGCCTCTTAGCTGCTCAATGACAACCTTACAACCATTCAAACATTTGAGTTGCTAACAACAAGCAATCAGTCATCCCGTCAATTAGACAAGATGGATTAAAAAGACCTCCGACAACAACGCCTCCAACAATGTAAAGCAACAAAGAAATACCGCGCTCGCTCATGGATCCCCCTGAGTAGAGTGTACACGAAATCATATAACAGCACATTTTAAAGTGTAGAAAATCCAGAAAAATTCTCTCAAATTATTGTTTGCTCAAAGAACATACAAGGAGCAATTAGTGGCTTAAATAGACTATGTGAGTGGCTAAAATATTTATAGCTCCTAATTAACTACTTAATTGATTAAAATTTGAGGGAAACCCATGTCTAGGCTCCAAATAAATAATCCCTTCACAAATGATTATCTAAAACCTTTGCTTAGCATGTTCTTGGTCAGGTCAGCCCACGTTGAAGCTTATGACTGGGTTCGGCCCCTTGTCTCTGCAGCTGGCCCGCGGTGGGTGATGCTTGCCGAGAATGTGAGTAATGAAGATGTAACAGTGTATCTAAACTATTGGCTAATACACTTGTTTATGACATTCTTAATTTGCAGTTTTACCTGGCAATACATATTAGTCGCTGTTACTTTCCATAACGTTTTTTTAATTCTTTGCCTGGATAATAAAGTACTGTGAGAAATCAACGGTGATGGGCCTTATGTGACTAAATTACGAATTTATTTTTCCTATATTCAGTTAGTCCACATCCGGACAAAGAGCCCTATCTAAATTTACTTCTATGATATCTTTCTAATAAATTTTATCCAAGTACAATCGATTTGACCTTTTCACGTTCAGGGATTCATTATTTACGAACAGGTTTCCAGCCATTGAGCATGGAACAGTATCCTTTTCGGATATTTTAATTGCCAAGCTCTATAGTAATTCACTGGCTTCCTTTTTTTGGCAACAAGTAATTCGCTACTATATTTGAAAAAAAATTGTGGCACCATCCTCGACAAATAAAGCCCCCCCCCCCCGATCTAGGTTCCAGTATCAACAGCAGCTATCGCTGCTAAAATATGAGAGGCAGTCGCACCAACCCACTTGAGAAGGAGAACCGTTCCGTCGCACGGCAGGTGGTTGCTGTATCCGGGTGAGTTACTCGTCCTTCTCACTGAGGTGCTCTGCTGCATGCCCATAAATGCCGGCTGCATGCTGGGGGAAGACTCATATTTTGAAGAGGTCTCACGCATGCAGTCCACTACTCCCGGGATCATGAGTTTATAACAGTCGGGCTGGCTCCTGCAGCGCCTGATCTTTTGTCATCCTCCAGTCCACTGCTGCCCTTGACTCGGTTTCCGCCTGTGCTAAGGTGGTCAGCAACCATGGAGGGTACTAACAGTCCTGTTGGTCATGTCGCTGCAGTAGCCGGAGAAGGGAGCCAGCAGCATAATGATGGTAGAGGATGCGCATGGAGGACGGATCGAAGAGCCACAGCTCTCGTCGAAGATGATGAAGTTGGTGATGCAGCTGATGGCAATGCTGATGCCTCTCCAGGAGCTGGTGATCATGTGTCACACCATGCTAAACGGCACCAACATCCTGCCGACGTGCCAAGCCATCTCCATCTACGGCGCCGTGCATGGTTAGTTGCCGGATACCTCACCATCTCTTGATGAATGTGTTCGATCTTTCCATGTTGGGCAATTTTAGGTATGTGGTAGGTAAGTCTAGGTTTGTTGTGTGCCATGCATCTCTCCTTAATCTAAATACATGACCGTTATTACATTTTTGCTAGCCAACAATATCGTAATTTGTCATGGTTATCTTTTTACATATCCATACGATATTTCTTCTCTGTCGGTTAATATATGGCATGTTCACTATCCTTAACCCGCAATGATTTTCATTATGCACATTGACTATAGAATATTTTAACATGCATTTATGACAACTTGGTCCATAAGGAAAGTACGTTTATATTAGATTGTATTCATTAATGTTGATATCTTAGCACACTTAATAATAAAATTTTAGTATTTAGGAGCTATGGTTTAGAATTCCTACAAAACATATCATTCGTACTTTTTGTACTTTCTTTAATCATGGTATCGCTTAAAAAGTATTACTTAAGTATTAGCACCAGTTCTTATGAGTTTGTATCTCCATCCAACTGCTAAGCTTCACCACTTTGGATGCTATTATTTGGAAATTGGTCATTTCCTGTTTCAGCTATCTAGAAATAGTTGCTCTTTTGGTTCTACTAACTTTTTTATCAGTTCATGTTTAACAAGTGTTTTATATGTGTCGTCACTTATACCGATACATGTTCGGTTGGAAGATGTATATTTATTTTTATGGGTCAACCACTTTCTTTGCGCACCATACACAATGTATGTTAGTACGGGAGTAATTTCACAAACAAATACTTGAGCACTTTTTTGTAATAATAGGCAGGAGCACTGCCAATGCATTAAGATGGAAGAGAGAATTACAACCTAAGCGGTACAACATCTAGACACAGTACATGTAGAGTAGTTCAAAATCCCAGCTACAGATATGCTTACCAATATTGCTATGTTGTATGTATTAGTATAGGGCTCAATAAATTTAATTTCCACCTTGGGCATGCAGCATCGTGATGAAGCGTTTCTTGTGTGATTGTGGAGTTAAGATGTTGCCCCGCACAAGGTTTAAGCTGCTGCTATAAATCTGAAAATAAGGACCCACTTTTATGCGAGTCCATTATGCAAATCTTCCATCATATGTTTATGTCCTTACCCTCATGTAGAGTCTCATGTTCAGGTGAAACGGTTAAGTCTTGTTGAACCTTTGTGCTCACGGTTGCTATATAAGTTGTTTTGCAGGTACTAACCTCTATGCTTATGATTATGGTTGTTGTCGACTGTTGGAGTCGGCAGATCCCCTGACACTACGAAAGTGTTGAAGGAGTTTGTGGTTCGGTTTGGGCGCGCGGAGACTCAAGAAGATGAAACGCGATCGGACACGAGTGACACAGTGGTTTACGTGGTTCGGGCCGCCTGAGCGTAATACCCTACTCCACGGGTGTGTGTGTGTGTTGTATTAATTTGCCAGCTTCAGAGTGTTCGAGAGTTTCCCCTCCCCCTTGTGTATCGTCGGTTTGTCCCTTTATAGTACAAGGACAAACCGTTACAAGTCAGCCTGGCCCGACATGTGGCCCTGGCGGTTATTAGTATTGATACACGAGATTAATTGTTGTTAATAACCCTGTAACGGCTCCGACAGTGCCGTTACAGGTGTTAAGATCGTCCGATTAAATATCATTAACGTGGAATTAATGATAATTAATCGGGTCTTGAAGTCCGCGACTGTCCTTTGGAGATCCGGAGCCGTTACAACGTCTCCCGGGGGTTTGAAGCGGCCAGCTCCGACGTATGGACACGTGGCAGCTCCGGAGCTTGCTGGGAGAAGCGGGAAGCTCCGGGGTGGCCTGGCACGTGTCAGGTCCGGAGCTTCTCTCGGTCAGGGGTTACCTCTGGAGGTGCCGTTTCAGTACCTAGCCCGGAGCTTCACCCTTGCAGGTAATAGCTCTGGTCTGACAGTACACGTGGCAACCTAGGGGCTAACCATGTTGGAGAAGCGGGTCCGGTTACGTCTGGCGAGTGGGCCCCCGAGGGTCTTCAATTTGAGTAGATGTCCTTCCCTTGAGATCTTTGTATCCTCAGGGGGTGTATGGTTTTTAGGGTACCGACAGTGGCCCCCTGGACCTACCTCCGGGGAAGGCCAACGGGATGAAGTCATTCCGCCGGAGGTGGGTCCACACTTGCGACTCTTGAACTGGGTCTTCAAGGGTCTTCGGAGGTGCCTTTGGCGGGGCTTTACGGTTAAGTCCCGACACGTGGCGCTCCTCAGGCGGCAGATAAGATCTTTGACGTGCGGATCTCTCGCAATTGAAGGTCGCCGGTTCCCGATACGAAAATCGTATCGGTTCCGCGCGCCTTGTCAGTCCGCCGCCTTTGGGTTTCCTGCCTCGTGATGACAACTGTTCGCCTGAGTAAGAACCTCGACTTGATCGTCAGGGTGGTCCCGGGCCCTCTTGTCATCGGCTGGGTTGAATTCTTGAGTAGTATCCTTGACTCCCCTGCAGTTTCCATCCAAGCGTTGCGAGGGCTTACTTAAGAAGGAAAGCGCACCGTCGGGAGTTCTTTACGCTCTCGATCTGTTCTTGCGCTCAAACTCCCGACTTGTACTTTGCTCCTCTTCTCTTGCCTAACTGTGCTGCGATGGAGTTGGGTCTGCGTGAGAGTCGTTTGAAGACGGAAAGCGATCTGAAGAAGGTCCGAGCCCTCATGGGGTGGTCGTCGGACTTCTTCAACCGTTCAGTCCGCGCCGGCGGGGAGCTTCCCTTTAAAAAGGAGCACTCCGGCGAAATGGTGTACTTTTCATCGTACGCCATGGTGGGGCTGATCCCACCGTTTTCTTCCTTCTTCTTGATGCTGCTGGACTTCTATGGTCTGCAGCTATACCACCTTGGCCCTCACTCCATCCTCCTTGTGTCCATCTTTGTCCACTTCTGCGAGATGTGGGTGGGCATTCCTCCCTGCATCGAGCTCTTCCGGACCTTCTTCACCGTCCAAACCACCGGCCGAAGCGACGAGTACCTTGGCTTCTACTACTTTGTGAAGCGCAAGAAGTGCCCGTTCAAGTACCTCCGGTCATTCCCTTCCGGGAAGTGGGATGACTGGAAGAAAGATTGGGTAGTCGTCCGGGTGGAGGAGCACGAGCGGTTGGAGTTGCCAGACGGTCTGCCCGGCATTGACACGTCGGTGTGGAGCGAAGTTCCGGTGCTGGCGGCAGCTTTCAACCCCATCCTGTCCAGGATCCGCCAATGTGTGGAGGGAGGATTGACTCCCCAGGCGGTGTTCTGCAACTTCCTGTCCAACAGGTGGGCACCGCTGAAGAGGAGGGAGAAGCTCGCCTGGGCCCTCAACAGCGTGATGGACGAGGACCGGGTCGAGACCGGGTTGAAGTCCAGCATGGTGGGGAAGTCCTTGGAGTTTCACCTCAAGAAATTCCAGCACGGCATCGATGTTGACGGAGAGTACTTGACTCCGCCGCCAGCTTTCCTCCCCCTGAACGTGGAAGTGGAGTTCAGTAGGGAGCTCCGGCGGAAGATGCCCGCGCTTGACGACCTTGGCGTCGTCGAGAGAAGATCAACCGCCCGGTTGGCGATCCCCGAGTTGTCGGAAGGCGGCTCCGCCCTTGTCTCTCAGCCAAGAGCTGAGGTCACCGGCAAGGGCAAGGAGCTGGCGGAGGAGCCGGAGAGCCGGAAGAGGAAGCTGCGACATGCTGACGGAAGGTCCGTCGGGCTTGCTACTTCCCCCCCAGTTCCCCATCCTCAGGAAGGAAGATCCTCCGCCGCCATGGCGGCTGTCCCCGTGGTGGGGTCTTTTCGGAGCGCTACTGTTCCGGCGGTGGGATCCTCCCGGAGTGCGGCTGTCCCCGTGGTGGGTCCCTCCGGAGGTGCCAGCTCCGGACAGGCGACTCCGGTACGAGAAGCGGTGAGGGCCTCCAGGTCCAGGAGTTCCTCCCGGTCAAGGAGAGCTCCGACCCGGGAAACGCCCGCGGCCACGGCAAGTCCTGGGAGTCCTTCCGGAGCCCCTACACCGACCGTGTCCAGCCCGGAACGTCCGGGAAAGAGGTTCCGCGCAAGCTGGTGCGTGAACCTCCCAAGGTAATTTTTCTTGCTTACCTCGATTAACTTTTGATTATAGCATCCGTTTGCTTAATTTCTTCATTCTTTATCTGCAGTGTTCCCAAAAAGGGGAGTGAAGCTCCGCCCTCAGCCACAGTGTCTGAGGCTGCGAGGGCTTCTGCTCCAGCCCCGGTGCCGCCCCAAGCGGAGGCTGCGACAGCTCCGGCGCCGGCTGTCGTGGTCATGGACCTCGACTCGTCTCCAGAAGTTCCCGTGGTAGCGCCGGACCACGGGATTGAAGATGCGCCAGCGGCACCCGCTCCGGAGGTTGAAGCTCCGGGCCCTGGTGCTGTAGAAGTAGATGCTCCGGCTGTTGAGTCGGAGGAAGTAGCGGTCCCGGCTTCAGAGCCGGAAAGTGCTGAAGCCCCGGCGGTTGAGCCGGAGGTAGCTGAAGCCCCGGCATGCGAGCCGGAAGTTGAAGTGGTTCCGGCAATTGAGCCGGTTACTTCCGAAGCTCCGGTCGCAGAGCCGGTAACTATTGGAGCACCGGCTGCAGTGCCGGTGATTGCTGGAGCGCCGGCCACAGAGCCGGTGGTCGAAGAGGCGAGGGAGCTCGAGCCTCCCTCAGGAGAAGTGTCCCGGCCGTAGCCATTGGAGGCGACGACGTCAATGGTACCCATGGCGGAGCCAGAGTGCCTGAAAGAAGTCGCTGGCCCCCAGCCTGAGGGGGCAAACGAAGACTTGGTGGCGGGACCTTCTTCGGTGGCGACTGAGGCCATCCCGGAGGAGTGCCCTAGTGCTTTGGAAGCTCGGGGTTCCGCTCTTGTAGAGTGGGACCCAATTTTTGTAAGTGAAGACCCGCTGGAACCAGCGGAGGAGATCCCGGCAGGTCCGGAGCCCATCTCTCTGTCGATGTCCATCGACAATGCTTGCTCCAGTCTACGTCAAGTCCAACTAGCCTTCTTCCACGACAGCAAGGCTCTTGAAGAGGAGCGCCAAACCCTTAGGAGGTGGCGTAATCGACTCCAATTCGAGACCAAGCTGGCGCAGTCGAGGATTGCGGATGACAAGGAATGGATCAGGCGGGAGAAGGTCCGCCTGGAGCTCTGGGGTGAGATGCTGGACGAGAGGGAGAGCATGACTCACAACCTCGACGCCCAATCCCGGGAGTACCATGACCAAGCTAAGGCTGCTAACGACGCGGCCAACGCTCGGTTTGATCAACTCGAGACCATCAGCACCGCACTCATCAAGCGCCGAGAGGCACTTGAGGGAAGGGAAAAGCGGCTCGAGGATGAGGAGCAAAAACTCCTGGAGCTACGGGATGACGTCTTGCGACGTGAAGAAGAGCTCGCCGAGAAGACAGCTCTGGCGGACAAGGGTATCGAGGAGCGCACTAAAAAATTGGAAGAGCGCTGCCTCGAGGAAGAGGAGAAGACCTGGCTGCGGGGGCAGGAACTCTACGAGTACGAGTGTGCCCTTGTCGCCCGGGAGAAGAAAATAGAGGCTAGGGAGAAGGACCTGGTCGACCGCTGGAACAAGATCCACCTCCGGGAGGAGGAGCTCGGAAGACTTGAGAAGCGGGTTGCTGCGAAGATTCAGCAGAACGCCAAAGAAGTCGAGCGTCTTTCCCGCGAGAATTCTGAGCTGGCGGCGGCCCGGAGGTCCCTGGAAGAGATGAAGGGCCTGAGGAAGACGGACTCCCTGCAAATTTGGGAGTTCCTGAGCAAGGCCGACGATGCGCTGGCGCCGATGGGTTTCAGCCCCGTGCTCCCGGATGATCCGGAGCCGGAGCCGGACCTTGCGTTGCAAGCGTTGAGCGCTGCGGGCAGCAAGCTCTCCAAGGTGGGCGACGTCATCGCGGACCAGCTGGAGGTCGAGGGGCAATCCCTGGCTAGGAACGTCACAGAGTATGTGTTGACGTGCTACACTAGCCGGAACCCTCGGTTCCCTCTGGACCCGGTGCTTGAAGGCCCCGTCGAAGGAGAAAGCGAAGCTACCCGAGCCAGCGTGTCGGAGGTCGCCCAGAAGGTCGCCGAGTTCTTCCATAGGGTCTAGGACCATCTCTCTTAGCCTTTACTTGTATCTTCTCTTCTTTCTCAATTTTGTAATCCCTTGTCTCCAGATGTAATCTCCGGTCTTCAAATGAAATGAAATCCTCACTTTTTTGCGAATTTCATTTTTTTGTCTTCAACATCTTTGTCTTCACTTGGCCCCCTGGTAGATGTGCACAATTTGATTGTGGACATGTACCAAAAGGATGTTGAGTTTTGTTGAAGACAGATTTTCTTCGAACTCGTATAATTTAGGTCCGAAGTTTTATATAGTGAAGGTCCCTTGAAGTCGTCGGAGCTTAGAAGCTCCGGCACTGTCCATCGCCAGAGCTTATTAGCTCTAGCAATAGCCTCTACCAACACGTTGAGCGTCGATAGTTAATACTCCAAGGTGTCGGAGCTTCGTAGCTCCAGCAATGACCCTTGCCACGCCCAGTGATAGGGTCTTCTCACCATCTTTAAGTCAACGTCGACGGTTGACGCCTTGATAGGAGCCGAAGCTTGGTTAGCTCTGGTTTTCTCCATTAACACAGGGTTCATTTTTCCTGCACACTTAAGCCAAGAAAAATAGTAAAATTCGTTCCTTATCTATAACTTCGTCGCGGCTTACGGTTCTCAAGAGAATTTCAAGTTGAACACGATTTTTAGTACAATTGGATGAATTGTCTTTTCTTTTAGATCCAATTGTCCATGGACCCACCTTACTTTGGCCTGCCGGGATGTAGGTAGAGTGGCGTACTTAGGGTGCTTGACCAGGCTAAGTCGATAGCGCACTCCGGCCCTAGAATGGCTTGGCGGCTTTCAGGCGAGTTGGCCACAGACGATATTTAAATCTAAAAAATCCGACAATTCAACTCAAATCGTACATAAACCGGTTAAACTAGAACTTCTTAAGAATTGCACGTTTCTGTTATAGACAAGAAAGAGAAAAATAAAAATGTCGAGCCTTATGCAAAAATGAATGCACGTGGAGTCTATTTCACATGAAGATGTCTTTCATTATAGGTCCGGGGTACATGGGAAACGAGTACACTCTTAGGGTATGGAACCAGGCTAAGTGTGTTTGGTTTCTCGTTTGACCCTGGGTAGTTAGCCACACTTCTAGTCCGGAGACTGTATCAAGTGTTGCATGAGCTCTTCAAACCTTTCGGGAAAGGTCCGGCTGCTCTCCCTGAGGAACTACCCGACTCTGTACAATGACTCTATAACATACACTTCAAGTTACTTAAGACTCACCTCCGTGGAATTAAGTGTAGAACTTACGGAGGTGCTCGATGTTCCATGGATTTGGGAGAGGTGTCCCATCCTCGGTAGCCAAGCGAACGGTTCCGGGACGGGATACTTTGATCACTCGGAAGGGCCCTTCCCAGCCGGGGGAGAGTTTGTTTTGCCCTTCTCTGGATAGTATTCTCCGTAGCACCAGATCGCCTTCCTCGAGCTGTCGGTTGTGTACATGCCGCTGGTGATAGCGCCGTAGAGCTTGGCGGTATCGGGCATTCCGAACAGCTGCTTGGCACCTTCCCTCCTCGAGGAGGTCTACGTCTTCACGCCGGAGCTGGTCCTGCGCGGCTTCGTCGAAGGTCCGGACTCGGAGGGAACCCAAGGTGATTTCCGGAGGAAGGATCGCTTCAGCTCCGTACACCAGGAAGAAGGGTGTTTCTCCGGTTGCCCGACTTGGAGAAGTCCTGTTAGACCATAGAGTGGGCGGAAGCTCTTCGATCCAATTAGCTCTGTGCTTTTTCAAACGCTCATAAGTGCGCGTTTTGAGTCCTTTAAGGATCTCTGCGTTTGCTCTCTCGGCTTGCCCATTGCTGGCAGGATGAGCTACGGAAGCGTAGCAAACTTGTATGCCGAGGTCTTCGCAATATCCTTGAAATGCGGAGCTTGTGAACTGAGTCCCATTATCAGTGATGATCTTATTTGGGACTCCGAATCTGCTCACGATAGATTGTAGAAAATTGATTGCAGATTGTTTGTTGATCGTCACAACAGGAGTAGCTTCCGGCCACTTGGTGAACTTGTCGATGGCGACATACAGGAACTTGTAACCTCCGATGGCTCTTGGGAAGGGTCCCAAGATGTCCATCCCCCACACAGCGAAAGGCCATGTAGGAGGTATCATTTGTAAGGACTGAGCAGGTGTATGAATTTGCTTTGCATGAAATTGGCATGCTTTGCATTTCTTCGCTAGCTCAGTGGCATCCTGGAGCGCTGTAGGCCAGTAGAAGCCGTGCCGAAAGGCTTTTCCGACCAGCGTGCGGGAAGACGCGTGGTTCCCACACTCACCTCCATGGATTTCTGCGAGGAGCTCGCAGCCTTCTTCCCTTGTGATGCACCGCATTAGGATGCCGTTGGCACCGCGCCGGTAGAGATCCCCTTCTACCAACGTGTATCTTTTAGCCAATCTGACTACCCGGTCAGCGGATACATCATCGTCAGGAAGGATGTTGTCTTTCAAGTAGTTCCGGATCTCCGAGATCCATGCATCGGAACTGACTTGAGCATTTGAGTCTTGCGTGCTGGGTTGCTCGGAGCTTCCGGCAGCACCTACGACCCTTGATGGCTGCCATGGTAACAGGGCCATCGGGACCGTCAGCTTCGGGATGCTGATCTCGCCCCCTTCGTTCAGTTCGGCAGGCTGAACTGTGGGTTTTGACAATCTCCGGACAAAGGTTCCGTCAGGAGCCGGAGCTCTGGTTGACGCCTTGGTCGAGAGTTCGTCAGCTTCAGCGTTGTGAGCCCGCTGAACATGGTGAAGGTCCAGGACTTCGAAGTCCTTCTGAAGCCTCTGGACTTCAAGGAGATAAGCAGCCAGCTGGAGATTATTGCAGGAGCATTCACCCTTCACTTGTTATGACAAGTTGTGAATCTCCTTTGACTAGCAACTGCTTGACACCATATGATAGTGCCACCTTTAATCCATAGATGAGTGCTTCATACTCCGCCATGTTGTTGGTTGCCTTGAAGTCAAGGTGCACCATGTATTTCACCTTCTCCCCGGTTGGTGCGAGGAGAAGGATTCCAGCTCCGGCTCCCTGCTTCTGCATGGAGCCGTCGAAGTAAAGGGTCCAGTGAGGCTTAGTGAAGGCTGGAACTTGTGGTTCCGTCTTCTGCTCGCTGGGGCCCCCAGGGTTTAATGGAGAGGGAGTCCATTCTGCCACGAAATCTGCCAACGCTTGACTCTTGATTGCTTGTCTTGGAATGAATTCAAGGTCAAATTCAGCCAGTTCCGCTGCCCACTTTGCAATATTCCCAGTTGAATTGGGATTATGCAGGATCGCTCGAAGTGGATATGAAGTCACCACTGAGACTTTGTGAGCTTGGAAATAATGTCGAAGCTTCCTTGAGGCAATAAGAACTGCATAGAGCAGTTTATGCACCTCTAGGTATCGAGTCTTGGCATCATGTAACACTTCACTGATGAAGTATACTGGGCGTTGAATGGTCCGGACCCTCCCGGAGGGGTCCGGAGCTTCCTCTTCATTGATCCGGACCCTGTCGGAGGGGTCCAGACTATTTTCGGGGACCTCCGGGTTCTGGGTGGAGGAACCCGGAGCTTCTTCAGGAATGACCTGGATCCTATCGGAAGGATCCGGGTCCTCTGAAGTGGCTTCTTGTGGGTTCAAGTCTGGGAGCTGGGACCCAGACCCGCTTTCAGGAACCTCCGGATCCTCCCGAAGGGATCTGGATTCCTGAGTGTTGGGTAGTTCCGGTCTCTCCGCAACCAGAACCATACTGACGACTTCGTCAGCTGCTGAAATGTAAAGCAATAAAGGCTCACCAGGGTTCGGAGCTACCAAGACTGGTAGGGTGGTGAGGAACTGTTTCAGCTCCTGGAATGCCTTCTCTGCTTCTTCAGACCATTGGAATGGTCCGGACTTCCTCAGTAACTTGAAGAAGGGAAGTGCCCTTTCCGCCAGTCTTGAAATGAACCGGCTGAGGGCTGCTAGACATCCAGTTAATTTTTGGACGTCTTTGATGCGGGTTGGTGGCCGCATGTCTTCAATGGCTTTTATCTTCGCCGGATTAGCCTCTATGCCCCGGTGACTTACCAGGAAACCAAGAAGCTTTCCGGAACTAACCCCAAATACGCACTTGTCTGGGTTTAGCTTCGTGCGGGTGGCCCGCAGCTTGTCGAAGACAGCCTGCAAGGTGTCCAAGAGGGACTCCTTGTTCTTGACTTTGACCACGATGTCATCGACGTACACTTCCACTATGTCTCTGATGAGTTCTTCGAAAGTTTTGTACATAGCTCGTACAAAAGTTGAAGCTGCATTCTTGAGACCAAAAGGCATGGCTGTGTAACAATACAATCCATCCACCGTGATGAATGAAGTATGTTCTTCATCTTCCCTAGACATCCTGATTTGATGATATCCAGAATATGCGTCTAGAAAACACAGTAACTCACACCCGGAGGTGGAATCCACTATCTGGTCTATTCTAGGTAGTGGGAATGGATCTTTTGGACATGCCTTATTCAGTGTGGTGTAGTCGATGCACATCCGAAGTTTCCCGCCGGCCTTAGGCACAACGACTGGGTTTGCCAGCCATTTTGGATGGTAAACTTCTCGGATGAATCCGGCTTCGAGCAACTTCTTCACTTCTTGTCGGATGAAGTTCTGTCGCTCCACAGATTGCTTCCGAGGTTTCTGTTGCACAGGCCGAGCGTCAGGGTAAATCTTCAGATTGTGCTCAATCACTTCCCTGGAGATCCCAGGCATTTGTGACGGTTGCCAAGCAAACATGTCAACGTTAGCCCGGAGGAAAGTGATGAGCGCGAGTTCCTATTTGTCGTTCAAGCCACCCGATATGCGGGTAGTTTGAGTGACATCGGAACCAATTTGGACGACTTTGACGGGAATGTCGGTGTCGCCGCTTGGCTGCACAAGAGGTGCAGAGGTCGAGCCTCGTTGACGAATGCTCGGAGGTTGTGGAGCTTGCTTCTGTCTGGAGTCCTCTTCTTGCGCTGTGGTGAGCGCGTGAAGTTCCTCCAGAGCAGTTACTCCGGCAGTGCGATCTCCGCGGATCCGGAGAACGCCTACTGGTGTTGGCATCTTCAACACCAGGTATCCATAATGAGCAGCTGCCATGAATTTGTACAAGGCAGGTCTACCCAAGATGGCGTTGAATGGTAAGTTGATCTGAGCGACGTCGAAGATCAACTTCTCGGTGCGATACTTCTCCCGAGTCCCGAAGGTAACGAGGAGAGTAATAGCTCCGAGTGGAGTGATGGCCCCCGGACCTACTCCGGAGAAAGGTCGAGTGGGCTGGAGGTCCGAGGGTCGGAGCTGAAGCTTAGTGAAAGCTTCAAAGCTGATGAGGTTAAGCCCCGAACCTCCGTCTACCAGGACATGATGGAGCTGGATGTTGTTGATGGTGGGAGATACCATCAAGGGTAACTGGCCAGCTCCGACCATGCTTTGAGGACAGTCCGAAGCATCAAAAGTGATGGGTGTGTCCATCCACTTTCGATGTGGCTCCGGTCTAGCTGTAGGAGCTACAGCAGCCATATCCCGTCGCATAGTCTTGATGACACGACGAGAAGTGATGTCCCATGATCCTCCAAAGATGGTGTTCATGGTTTTTCGACGCTCGTTGTCGGAGACGTCGGAGTCATCGTCGACGGAGGTGTAGACGGCTTTCAAGACCTTTTTGGGGTCCTGAAACCCTAACTCCTCTTCAGCCGGAGCTTCATCGACCTTTTGTTTTCCCTCCCTCTGTCGGAAGGGAGACCCTTCCCGGCGCTTGTGGTAGCGCTCGGCAATGTTTTGGACCTCCTGGCAGTCCTCCAGTCTGTGGCTGCTCGTTTTGTGAATGGGGCACCACATCTTGGATTTGCCACCGTCTTCAGAAGACGGTCGAAGTCGCTTCTCGGGGCGTGGCCCCCGGCCACCAGGAGTTGCAGTGGCTGCAACGTTGGATGTGCCGGCCGACGGCTTCTTCTTGCCGTTGGTCTTCTTTTTCTTCTTGCCACTCCCGGAGGTAGCGGCTTCTTCTTTGGAGGATTTTTTATGATCCTCCAGGGTTGGTTTGGAGTGCATTTCACGGCCCTCCGCAGCTCTGGCACATTTGTCAGCCAGGCTGAAGAGCTCCGTGACGCTGGTGATCTCTTTGATCGCCAGCTTCTCCAACATCTTCTTGTCTCGTACACCCTGTCTGAATGCCACAATGACAGAAGCGCTTGAGATAGAAGGGATTGTGTTACGTACCTGAGAAAATCTCTAGATGAACGACCGCAAAGATTCTCCTCCTTTTTGCACGACCGCAAAAAGGTCCAGTTCAGTGCCCGGACGGGTGTATGAACTCCCGAAATTGGCGGTGAACTGACGGCACAGCTCCTCCCAACTGTCGATAGAGTTGGGTGGAAGGCTCATAAACCAGGACCTGGCGGTCCCAGTTAAGGCCACTGGAAAGTAATTGGCCATTACGGCCTCGTTTCCTCCAGCTGCTAGAATCGCAGTGGAGTATATCTGCAGAAATTCTACGGGATTAACAGTCCCGTCGAATTTTTCCGGCAAGTGTGGCCGGAACTTCTGTGGCCATCTAACCATGCGCAGGTGCATGGCTAGGGCGGAACAGCCTCCTCCTACTCCTTCCAGTGTAGAAAGGTCTTGAGCATCTCGTCTTTCTCGAGCTCGCTCGATGTGAACACGGCCATCCTGTTGGCGGTATCGGCGATCAAGCTCCGCCCGGAGGTCATGTGTCGAAAGCCGAGATGCAGTATGGGCACGTCGTGCCCCAGAGGGCAACGACGTCACTTGCTGTGACGCAGCTCTTCTCCGGTTGTTGGAGACATGTGGGCCAAGTCTTCCAGACAACGTTCGTCGCTGCGACGGGGCCCGCCCTGAAGGAGGTGGACCCTGGTTGTTGAGGCGTTCGGCCGCTGCTGCGACCAAATGCTCAACATCAGCTCTCCATTGCTCCATGGCACCTTGAGATGCATCCGGAGGTGGTGGTCGCTGGAGGAGAGCACGCGCTGCATGGAGCGCGTGTTCTGGGTTGTCACGACTTGCCGGCGCAGAATGTGACGCCGGTGCACCATCATGTCGTCCGGCATGCCTTGCCGGAGAAGATGGTGGTGGTGGGAGTGTGACTCCTGCTGGAACTGAGGCTCCTGCCGGTGGCTGCATGTTGGAGGGATTGCCTCCGACGGCCTGAACAGCAGGTTGCCCGTTGGATGATCCAGCCGCAGAATTCACCATTCTTGAAGATCTCAGGCGCCCCTTCCTGGCGCGCCAACTGTCGACTGTTGGAGTCGGCAGATCCCCTGACACTACGAAAGTGTTGAAGGAGTTTGTGGTTCGGTTTGGGCGCGCGGAGACTCAAGAAGATGAAACGCGATCGGACACGAGTGACACAGTGGTTTACGTGGTTCGGGCCGCCTGAGCGTAATACCCTACTCCACGGGTGTGTGTGTGTGTTGTATTAATTTGCCAGCTTCAGATGTTCGAGAGTTTCCCCTCCCCCTTGTGTATCGTCGGTTTGTCCCTTTATAGTACAAGGACAAACCGTTACAAGTCAGCCTGGCCCGACATGTGGCCCTGGCGGTTATTAGTATTGATACACGAGATTAATTGTTGTTAATAACCCTATAACGGCTCCGACAGTGCCGTTACAGGTGTTAAGATCGTCCGATTAAATATCATTAACGTGGAATTAATGATAATTAATCGGGTCTTGAAGTCCGCGGCTGTCCTTTGGAGATCCGGAGCCGTTACAACGTCTCCCGGGGGTTTGAAGCGGCCAGCTCCGACGTATGGACACGTGGCAGCTCCGGAGCTTGCTTGGAGCAGCGGGAAGCTCCGGGGTGGCCTGGCACGTGTCAGGTCCGGAGCTTCTCTCGGTCAGGGGTTACCTCCGGAGGTGCCGTTTCAGTACCTAGCCCGGAGCTTCACCCTTGCGGGTAATAGCTCTGGTCTGACAGTACATGTGGCAACCTAGGGGCTAACCATGTTGGAGAAGCGGGTCCGGTTACGTCTGGCGAGTGGGCCGCCGAGGGTCTTCAATTTGAGTAGATGTCCTTCCCTTGAGATCTTTGTATCCTCAGGGGGTGTATGGTTTTTAGGGTACCGACAGTTGTCCTATGAGATTCGGGACTCTCCGAGTAATATACTCATGTGGGAACCATGCCGCTGTTGTTTGGTTTTCGTGGCTAGTGAGGAGCGTCTGTGGGCTGGACGGCTTCTCTTTTGCTTATCAGACTGGAGTATGAGAGTTTTAATCTTATCTTCCGCTGTAGTTTATTTTTTATAAACTATTTGTAAATTGAACATCTTTGTTAATTTCAACAAATGATTTATGTAATACGCGTTCCTTTACATCTGTGCTGTTGGGTGTCGCATCGCATGACACCACCCAATGCAATTCCTGGAAAGTGTGGACTCTGGTCCCCATAGATAGGATCGCTCGACCCTCTATAAAGGGGCCCCGAGGCCACCTTCGAGATTGTCAAATTCACGTAGTACTATATTTTACATACAAATTTCCTTACGCATTTACATACGTGCTTTACTTACGCACTTACATACGCATTTAACTTACGCATTACATTTTCTAGAGATCTCTACAACAAGGTTTGCCTGTAATCTATTCTCTACGCCTTTTGTGCTAATAAAGATCATGGATTGACTCCCTCTAGACGTAGGCCCTTTTTGCCCAAACTAGGATAAGCTTGTCTTTTGCAGGTAGCCATACGGAGACAAACGTTTCTCAATAGGATTTACTAGTCAGACAGTTGGCGTGCCAAGTAGAGGAATGTTGTTACATGTTCTTCATCAGCTCCGTGATGGCTTCATTGACTTCAACCATCATCTCCGCCGAGGAGGATTGCACCGGCAGCTTAAAGTCCCCCGTCCACAACAACAGGGGGCTCAAGGCTAACCCCATATTCGCCCCACATCCGGCTTTTTTTTTCGAAAGCCTGTAATTCTTCACCAAGGGCGGCGGCGTCCTTTAGAGAATCTGCGACGACCATGCTAACAATGCTCTAGAGGCTTCCTTCGTCGGATCGGAATGATTGACCACACCATGCCCCCCTTCTAAAAATCTCGGAGGCAACCAACAGCTTCAATTCCGACTCCGATAATGCTTGTACCAAGTTAAGTAACTCCCTCCTTATCAAATTTTATGTTGTAGGAGCCAGCGATGAGGTTCAGAATGCGACTATAGCTGACACACCTCCATGACTCACTCCCGCGCAGAAGGAACCCCATGGCTAATCCTTGGGAAGGATCAAACGCGCACCACCAAACTGGTTGGCCTGCTCCAAGCACAACGCACCACTCTCAACGGCGAGAGAGTGAGAGCACTTGAATGAGGTTGGGGCTGCCATCCGAATAAAACCCAGCCTGCTTCCAATCTCAGACACCGCACGTTTTCAAGCCGCCTAGGCCACCCCCATCGCCAAGGAAGATGCCCGCCACGCTTGAAACAACCAAGCCAAAATGTGGCAGCCGGCGATGCAATACTGTGCTGCGTGCCTAAACCCATCTAGCCAGGATCTCGATGTGCCTACCGAAACCTCCGCTCCCTCCTAGACACAGCCGCCATCCAGCACACGCAGAGCTCTCCCGCCAGACAGCTTGAATTATCATGCCACGGCGGGAGCCGAGGACAACAAAAGAGCAATGGTGAACCAAAGAAGCCACACGCCCCAAGTTGGTAAGCGGCACCAAAAAAGCTAGATCCTCATAAGCAATCTACACTGAGATTGATGCAGTTTCACTTTTGTAGATCTTCATCTCTCAAAGTTGCATGGATTTTATCTTCGCCCGTTCAGAAATAAGATAGATCTTGAAAAACTAATATCCAAAGTTGTTTAGTGCTTTTGGGAGCTGTAGTTTCATATCCAAAGGAATAATTAGTTTTGATGCTGGTTCGCCAAGATTGAAATGGTGCAACAACATTTCTTGTATTCATAGAACATGGATTCAAAAGCATTGTTATATTGATTTTATATAGAAAGAGTTAATCACGGTATTTTATTGACCAATGCAAGATCTGGAGTCCATGTCCAAGAACATGGACTGCATTTTAAGTTACAGGTTGTTGTGACAACACATTCTCAATTAATAAAATCAATATCTTTTCATCCCACTTTATTTCTACATATTTAACATAACATAGCATCTTGCATGGCAGATTAAAACGGGAAGCTAGTTATTTGCTCTTCATCTGCGAGACACTCCAACATTGTTCAAAAGGTTTACAGTGCCATCGCCTCCAGATTCGGACAGCTCTGCAGCTGGGTTCCAGATTTTTTGTAGATGCGAACCAACATCTCCCTTACCTCTCTGGTCTCCTGCTTGATCTTGCTTAGAGAACGATGATGACGATTGGCTGCCCCTGGTACTGGAAACGGGCCCTGCATTGCTGCCTCTAGTGTTAACTTGTTCAGTCTAGCAGTAAGCGACCTAATCTGCACAATCATGAATCAACAGACAAAGGAAACTCCAGCCTTGTAAGACTCATCATGGAATTCAAATGAATCTGTAGTAATAATGGTTTACCCATTGATTCTCCGTACCGTCTTTCACGGCCACCGGTGGAGGCCATGCCTCCGGCAGATGAGCTGCAGGTGGGTGGTGGAGACGCCGAGCACCACTGCAGCATCTTTCAGAAGCAGGTGGAGGACCCCAAGGACATCGGACCACGGAGGCAAAACCACTCCTCTACGAGCCATGGTGACTACTTGGTGGATTTCCTTCTAGTTGATGCGGTGGCCAGCAGGTTTCTTGATACATTGCTAGCTGGGCTCGGTCTTTCCTTTATATAGCACGGGAGCCTCCGAGATGACAGTTATAAGTTCTCTCCTGAAGCCATTAGATTCATATTGAACGGTGCTACTATCCATGGCGTCGTTTGGTAAGTTCCTTAGGTACAATGTATTGCTTTTTTGGCTGTATTTAATACTAGAGATATATGGATAGTTTCTGGCTGTTATAAATGGCTACTGGTAGTAGGTAGTAGCTAGAGATAGTATGGCTGCCAATTTTCTTTAGATAAGTAAATAAATGCGCTTCAGATTTGAAATGAGATCTCTAGTACTTAGATATACAAAACCTTCACGAACGCTAACTAAAAACAAGTGTCATATAGGAACAAATACCTTGACATGAACGGTATGTATCTGGATTAAATGACTCCTGTAGTGCTAACATGCATCTATGATAATTAGATACATCATGAGAGAACATGATAGGGACAGACGAAGACTCATGTATCAATTAAATATTCTGTTTTATAGATCATGAACAGGGGCTACCAATTAAGTGATATGTGGTTCTTCCACTACCCCTAATCGTAGTCTCTCATGATGATGGATCTGATGGTCATGGGTGGTTGTTAGTATCTTAGCATCACAAGAGTAATTTAAACTAGATATGTTCCCATACTTGTATATTGATATCTTATTCCTTTCAATTTCTCTCGCAAATTACAATTGGAATGCACCTATGATTTCTGCAAACCACCACCATAAATTGAAATAAACATTCATGCATATGGATAACAAACTGCCAGCAAAGTTAAAGAAACGAGAAAGTTAAAGAAAAGTGAAATTTCTGCGGGTAGCTAGTTAAGGAAGAAATTGTTGGTGGAATAAACTGCATTCACAGAAAAAGAAATGAACTCTTTACACGTGGGGTTCAAACATAGAGAATAAATGGAGGACAATGAAAACATTTTACCCAAGTGTAAGAATGGTGTGCAAAAAGAGTTTTCATCTCTCTTCCGTGGATTAGACTCATTTATATAGACATGGATATAGGTAGTTTCAGTGTTTTTTTTTTCAATTGGCCTATATTACCACACCCTTAGCTTGGTACCTAACTGGAAACCGTAGGGGCCAAAGAGTCAGTACATAACAGAATTGGCGTTAATTATATAATAAATAGAACCTTATGGGCAATTAAAGAGTTGGTTTGTAACAAAATATTTGGTGTTACCAATGTAATAAGCATTATGTCTGCTGCCTAGTCTACCTAGTTGCAACATGGCGGGTATAGTGTCGGCTAAATTGAGGGGTTTTAACACCTCTACATACATTGTCCTGATGCCCATCTTGTCGCCATCCTACCCAAATAGGGCAAGTACACTGCCTCTATTTTACAGAATACGCAACGATGATGCATGACCTCAAAGTGTAATATTTAGTAACCTCTACAAGGTATTCTCATTTAATAATATGGGATTTATGGAATTCACTTAGTTTAAAAACACTACTGTATATTTATTAATTATTGAACCAAGTAGTCTAACTAATACCCCTTCGTTTCGTTTATTTGATGCACGTT
Source organism: Tuctoria greenei (assembly GCA_036927565.1). Classification (NCBI taxonomy): domain Eukaryota; kingdom Viridiplantae; phylum Streptophyta; class Magnoliopsida; order Poales; family Poaceae; genus Tuctoria; species Tuctoria greenei. The sequence goes on from JAYESD010000005.1 coordinate 173,898,519, forward strand.
ACTTCATTTTTAAACTAGTCAATTAACGTGAAATAAAATAAAATGAAGGGAGTAACAATAACATATCCCCTTAACTTATTTGTTATTTGATATAGTTCCTTGAAGTCTCGATGTGTATAGTGATGGTGCAACCTGCTTTCTTGGTATTGACGTCTTAGTTGTATCCATGCATGTCACCAATTTTAACAGCTGTGTCACATTTGTTTGAATTCATGATCTAAACAATTTTCAAATAAACCATAGTATATGTTCCTCAATGCTGATGTATTTTTCTATAAGGTCCACCTCAAAAATATATAAAGTGAAAACACCGTTGAACACCTCTTTTCATCTTGGGCCAAAAGAAGTTTTGACCCGCCCTCCCCCTCGCTCTAGCGATCTATGCGACACTCGCCGCGATCGCTTCTCGGCGGTGCCCGCTCAGGCCTGGCATCCACCGTGCGCTTGTTTGCTCGCTCGCTCGCTCGCTCATTCTGCTTGACTTCATTTATGTGTGCATCGTGCCTCATCCGCCCGTGTCCACCCCTTTCCGTCGTCTCGCTTCTCTTTCCTGTATCGGACGGTTCATCTCCTGATCGCCCGCTGAAGTGTATGTGATCTGTGTCATGGCAGTCCTGGCTTCCACCCCCGAGGTCAGGACTGGTGGTCGCTCGAAAGAACTCCACTGGAGTGATACAAGTCCGGCGTCTGGGACGTTCCATGATTCTGCTATTGGTTCCTCCTGTTTTAACACCTTCAAAGATGTGGTACTGGGTACATCTGTTGCGGCTGCTCCTCTGTGCCAGCCTTCACCAGATAAGAAGCAGCAATCAGACCTACATCAATCAGTTGTGAGAGTTCCACCTCCAGTGCAGACAGGTACTGACAATGATGGTTTGGTGCAGGTCGTGTCCCGGTCAGTTCATCGTCGGCAGGCTTGTGCCCCACAACGCCCTCGACGCCCAATTCCGAAGGATATTAGGGCGAGTTGTTTCAATTGTTTCTCTATTGATCATCGTTCCAGAAGTTGTTGCCTACGACTATGATGCTTCAAATGTTGAGACATTGGAGACAGATCCTACTCCTGTCCACAGAGGAGAGGTGGTGTGTCTAGCGCAGACGTTAGCAGGGCTTGGCTTAAGCCGTGAAAGGGACCTTTTCTACTGTCTCTCAGCAGGTTGCTTAAATGGTCAACGACAAGGCTGCCACTTCGGTTCTGAATGTGGGCGCCTTCCCAGCCCGTGTCGCTCCTACTGGGGGACAATCCTGTGATAGCACCGCTGCAACGCAAATAAGTATGAAGACGTATATCAGCGTTGACTGCACCTTCCTATTCTTGGCAAAGGGGTCATGGTGGCAACGGTAAGTTTGTCTCTTCGGAACCGATGGTTCTGAATGATGGCACCTCCCCGGCCTATAAACGCCCTTTTCACCGGAATAACATCCCCTCATCCAAGCGAAACAAGACTGCACCACAAAATTTATTGTGGAGACGTATCTCAGCATCATCAGATAAGCAAAAGGGTGGAACCAGTAAGGCTGCTGATACACCCACCACCATTGAGGCGCAGCAGGACATGGAACATAGAGGATGTCGGCGGCGGCGGCCACGTCGGAGGCGTCGTCCAGCTCAGGGTCCTCGCTCTTCCTCGCCAAGGGACATCGGCGGCAACAGTGAGGCTGCCTCTTCGGGGCCATTGGTTCCGGATGATGGTGCCTCACCGGCCCGTGGTCCACCATGTATTATTGATTGGTCTGATAAGCTGGAACGGGCAGAAGCTGATCTCCGCAAAGCACTTTTTGTTACAGTTATTGATCCTCCTTCAAACTTATCTACCGATGATGTTAATTTGATTATAGCAAACAAATTTGACATGCCTCTGAACTCTCTAGTCCTCCGATGCTCTGGTACTGGTTTATATATTATGTTTGTACGAGACGAGCACACTGCTATAAGGTTGGCTGATTCTGTACCACCGTTGGGGTCTGCTGCTCATCGTTTTCATTTTCGTCGATGGACAAGATATGCTTCAGCCACGGGTGCCACTCTACCAATTTTGGTTGATATTGACTTGCGGGGTATTCCAGCTCATGCGTGGGAAATGTCCACGGCAGAACATTTGTTGAATCCTTATGCATGGCCCCATGTTCTCCACTCGGCTACTAGGAACAGGGAAGATTAATCTACCTTCCGCCTGTCGGCTCAGTGTTTTAAGCCGGAGGATATTCCAAATTCATGAGATCTTCACATCGTGGAATCCCCGATCGTGATAATTGAGATACCACCGGGTAATCCTACCTTGGTATATCATATTGACATTACGGTGTCTGCACCCACTTATCCAGCGGCCAGCAGCAATCACCTTTCCTCCACAGAGGGTGACGATAGTGACACCCATCCTCGTCAAAGGCAGAGACGCCAAGATTTTTCCAACGCTTGGTGAACCTTTCAGAATTTCAACCACAGCAACTCCAGAATTTCAACACTCGGAAACTGTGAATCCCAGTGGGCGACATCCCCATGGTCCTGCTCCTGTGGCAGATATGTCACAAGTGCTGACTGCTGACCTGGAGCCGTCCAATAGTCTTGCAATTGTACCGTATTACCTGCACGCTAGGTTGAAAAACGTGAAAGAGTTTTCCCTAGAACCTCTCATGGCAGTAGAAATAATGTCCTTAATAGCCAAGCTTCAAAATGTGACTATCATCCGAGCTGCAGAGAATGACTCAGAAGTCCATCTCAGTCCTTCGCCCCCAGCAAAGATGGCACTGCCAACAGTGATGAATGATATTACGCCACCAGAGTGCGTAGCACATACCGTGGTGGACTCTTCCATTTCTATGCGAATGGGGTCTCAGATAGCTGTGCTACAGTGTTCTCATGCTATCCCCAACAGTGCTCCAACAAATGCTACGTTTAGACTGCATTTTTCTCCGCTGCCCCGGACATTAGTACCAGCAATGATACAACACCCTCATGTCTTAAATCGGCCTCCCGCATCCCCTGATATGGTAGACAGCGATGAAACATCAGCTACAACCGGTTCAGTTACAAGGGTTTATACCAGGAGGACGAGGGCAACTCAGACACCGTCATCACCCAAGGCACTCTTCCTACCCAAGATATCTAAGCCAGTAGAAGGGATTTTGCAGGATCCTACAGTTCCAAAAAGGCGAATGAAGGTGATACCCTCTGACATAAAGCTAGGAAGGAGCCCCCGAATGGCTAAATTACCACCTGAGATAGATACTAGTGCGGCAACAACAGTTCGTCGTCAATTGGGTCTCCAAGATCATGTTGATAGCCACGGGCCTTCTGTCATGGAAAAATATTCCCAAGTGTTTAAACAGCCACTTAGTAGTGCACACATCATGGCGCTCGCTGCTATTTTTGGGTGGGATGCTCCTACACATGATGAGGTCAGGTCGACGGATTTTATCACCGTCAACTAAAGGTACTGGCTGCTAGTCGTCTTTTACTAAAGTTTATTCTAATGGATAAGAACAATATCTTGATTTGGAACGTGCGTGGTCTGAATAGTAGAGCGCGGTGTGATATGGTTCGGAAGATAGTGGATGCTAGTCGACCTGCTGTAATTTGCTTCCAAGAAACCAAGCTTACTCACGTTTCAGAAAGGGACATTCTTCCTATTCTGGGACCTGATTTCAGCTCCTTTGTATACCTCCCAGCTTAACAAACCAGAGGAGGCATATTTGTGGCATGGCACAATCTCTTTACAACTCTCTCGCATCGTGTGCACCGACACTATATCTCAATTAATCTGCCATTTGATGGTGGACCGCCATGGTGGTTTACTGCTGTGTATGGTCCTCACATAGATGTTGAGAAGCCTTCCTTTCTTATTCAGTTAAGAGAAGTCAGAAGCTACTGTACTGGTACATAGTTGGTGGCAGGGGATTTTAACATGATTTATAGCTCAGATGACAATAATAATAATATTAATAGAACATTGATGGGAAGTTTCCGTTGTTTCGTCAATGATCTTGAACTGAAAGAGGTCTCGCTTATGGGCAGGAGGTATACATGGTCAAATGATAGAGAACAACCTACACTTGTGAAGTTAGATAGAGTTATGTGTACAGCAGACTGGTAGGGATTATATCCTAATTGTATCCTACAAAGCTATGCCTCAGAGATGTCAGATCATTGTCCTCTTATTCTAGGACTCAAATATTGGGTCGGTGGGACATAGCGCTTTCATTTTGAAATTTTTTGGACCAGGCTTTCAGGCTTCCAAGATATAGTAGCGGATTCATGGAACAAACCTGTGTCATGTCTTTGTCCTACAAAGCGCATTTTCATCAAGTTGAAAAGACTAACAAGGGAACTTCAATCTTGGAGTGCAAAACAAGTAGGACATATGAAATCTTAGCTTGCTGTGACACGTGAAGTGCTACATCATCTCGAGGTGGCATAGGATCAATGATCTTTGAGCATAGGGGAGGACTGGCTCAGGAAGAAATTAAAGCAACATTGCCTCACTCTTGCATCCCTAGAGAGAACAATGGCGAGACTCAGGTCCAGAATCCGCTATCTGAAGGACGGCGTTGCAAACACTTCCTTCTTTCATAGGCGTTGCAAACTTTTCTATGTTCAATATTTTACGCAATGCAAGAATAACATGAAGAACTTGTTTCAATTCTTAAGAAAATCATTCATTATCACACAATTCTACAGATTATGTTATTATATTTTATTTTCTATTATTATTTTTAAATAATTATTTATTTTATTATTACCAACATTATTATTTTTTATGTCGTGCCACTTGGTCTGGTTTGGTTTTCGGTACTGTGCCCTAATTTTTATTTGAATCCAAATGTATTCTCTAACAATTTCAATTATTATTTTTAATATCTAAGTACTCATGAGGGGATATGTCTAATTTATTCATTTTAAATGAACATACATTTTCTTCTGTTCTTCTATTCTTTATTTATAAAATAAGAATTTGATCGACATTTCTAGTGTGACTTCCATTTTATATCTTTCAATTAAATTAACTAACATGATGTATATTTTTATTTCTTTTCATTTTTAAAGGCAGAATTGTTAAATTTAAGGTACTATCACAAAACAACACACACTATTTTTTTATGTTATTCTACATTATCATTCTTCTTATTATTTTTATTATTTTTAACTTGGCCTTTTATTTACTTTGTGGGTTTTAAATTTTTAAAGTCTTTCAATTAAAATGCATTGTAATGATTAATATTTTATATTATTATGATTAATTTTGATAATACAGAGGTTACAATCTCACCCACCTTACAAGGAATCTCGCCCACGAGATTCAAATGGGTCAACGAAGGAGACAAGATATGATTTACTAGCAGTTGGCTAGCCCCTTAAACAACAACAAAGTTATAATTTGTTATTGCTATTATCATTAATTTATTGCAATACATCAAACAACGTGTTCTATTTCGCTATGAGGAAGGCATGAAATTCACTTGCTAACCAAAGGGGACTTAAGCAAATGATGTGTAATAATCTTCAAGAATCTTCTTCACCCTCTGTGTTATCTTCAATAAGTCGATATTTAGGCTTTGTCAATTAAGTCGAATCTTCGTCTTCATGAGCAAGGTCCAAGGGATGTCTAATAAGTCCATTCTAACTAAGGTCACGTGCCTAGAGTCGATATATAGCTCTAATACCACTTTGTCACACCCGGTTTTATTAAGAATAAAACCAGCTGCAAATACATGTATGCCAGAATCAGTTTCACCATACATGTACGACAAATAGTGATAAACAGTTCTATATCGAATAGAAACAACCTTAATACCTTGAAAAGAGTTTTGAATAGCAGTGGAAGAGACAAATCTCTAGGGCAACCACAGGCAAATCGACTGGTAGCAACGCGACCTATGCACCGTCTTCACTTTTCACCGTCCTTATTATATCTTGTCTTCACTGAGCAGCATATCAAAAATACAACAAAACAAGTGTGAGTACCATCTCGCGGTACTTAGCAAGTGTGGGAAATAAATGACATGTAGGCCAATCAAAAAGGAAAGGCTAATAGTGGTTTAAGCACTAAGCATTAAGCCTATCATTAGCTTTCATTAACAACCAACATCTAGGTGAATATTCTCAATCAAAAAATTAATAATAATAATGTAATAATATCAATATCATTTTCAACCATCATCTCAACCATCATCTAATTATGAATTTAGCCCCAAGCTGCTCCTGTCCGTGAGCACAGCTCTCATGACAGTTTTACCAAATCTCTGCAGAGAATGTACCCTTTACACACAAGCACTAATTTCATCCCCCGATGCCAGGTGGACTGAGTAAACCTCCCCGATGCCCGTGGCGGCCAACCACATTACACATTACCGTAGGTGTGTGGCCAGGAGATCACTACATGGTCTTTAAAAGGTACTTCAAACTAGTGCTAGCCCTCTAAGGTTTTCACCACTGAGGCATTCCCGGAGTAACCCTCCGCCTCAGAGCCCCCTCTTGAGCCTTGCGGTTCCCAGAGTTGTACCCCTGCATCATTCCCCGCACCATCCAACTACTAACATTTCGTCGGGAGAAACCTAATTAATTTACCAAGCCGCCCCATCTCAGTCTCGTGGTGGTACCATAAAGCTTAGTGGCTTCCTCCATAAACCGGTACTTAGAATCTGGCGGTACCAAACCCAATCTCGGGTCTCGTGCAAACTGCACCATACCATAACCATCCAACTGCCAGATTCATACCAATTACTCCATGGTTTTTAATGTAACATAATGGTCATAATTAATAATATAATCATGTGTCCAAATTCCATCTCATGTAATAAGCATGGCTAAGCATGATTGAAATACCAAGAACCATCCAATTCAACCCCGGCAACAAGGAATTATATGGAACAGATGAATAAATATGATTCACATTAATTAAGCATGCAACTAACTATAATTCCTAAAATAGGCACAACATGGTCAAGGGTCCTTGCCTGTTTTTCTATAGCTGCTCAGTTCTTCTTCATTGAACTTTTGATTTCCATATCTTCATGTCGCTTCTTCGTCAAATATGAATGCATACAAACTACCATCAAAAGAGATATAAAACATTCAAGAACAATACATAAAACATACACATAGCATAAAATCCTATATCAATACGACCCTACGAAGTATTTATTATTTTTCATAGCCAAAGAAATGCATTTATCATTTATTTTCTATTTTTAGTATTTATTTATAATCTAAAACATTTTTAATGAATTTCCCATAGCCAAAATATTTTTTTATATGCACTTTATAATTTTATTTCTGCAATAAAGGTTTTCTAAATAAGTTTCTTACTATTTCTACATTTATTCTCCATTTTTAGTATTTAAATATAGCTAAAACTATTTTTAGTGAACTTTCTATAGCCAAAATATATTTTCTATGCATCTATAATTTTATTTCAGCCTAAACTGATTTATAATTAATTTCCTACATTTTTCTATATTTTATTCTACCATTTATAAACATTTCCCACCACTAAATGCATTTTTAAACAATATTCAACAATTAAATAATAATACAAGGGCTTAAATATTATTTCTTTTAGTCATCAGGGGCTATTCTGCAAGTATTGCATCAATATTAACATGGGCTTTCTAGTAATGTTTACACATTCTGCATAATTGTTCCATAATTAACAGAAAGTCTAGGGGTTAGATTGAAAGAATCCAAGGGCTTACGTGCAAAAAGACGAAGGGGTATGAGCCGTCTAATTTGGACCGTAGGATTTAAAGTGGGCGCACCAGATTTTATGAACGAAGGGGTATGCAAATGATCTAATCGTGACCCTTGATAGATGATCTGACAGCTGGGGACAAAATGAAGCCATGGGCTTCTTCTTCCTCCAACCAACATGGATGTACCACCATGAATGGCGTCTAGAGCTCGCTAGAGTACGCCTAGGGGGCTTAATCTATGGTTGCGATCGCTGGAAATGGAGGAGGTAGGCTCTATGAACTCACCTATGAAGTTTTGTTGCCCGAAACTACGCGGAGGCTTGTCAGCAACGAGGAGGCGCGACGGTGTCTGGCGGTGCTCAGTGAACTCGATGTCGAGATGGCTAAATCTTCGAGGCAACATGCCCAGCGGATTCCCAGTGGCATGGAACACGCGTGAGGCACAAAGGAAGGACATGTATGAAGCATATTGATGGGAACGCCACGGCTTACCCGTGCGGCGGTTCTACGGTTTGGCGTTCAGAAAATGAATGGGGAATGGGGGGAAAGAGTGGGGCGCTCTCATTGCTATATAGGGGAGGCGGTTGCATGTAGAGTGGTGGTCAGGGGCGCAAGATGGGCGAGAATCGACACAGCGGTTGGCGGAGCGCGACTCGCACACGATCTGTTTGATGAAATGCCGACAAGGCGTGCGGTTGGAGAAATAAAGGGCTGACAGCCGGGGCCTGTACGCAGTGGGAAAGGGAGAGGGATGGGGAGAAATGACGGGTGTTACAGCTTGTCAGGTTGCGTCACTGCAACCTCCTCCCCAACCTGATGTGACTGGATGAAGTTGGTCTTACGTCTCGAGTTCGCAAAAGAATGAAAATATTGGGTATTGGCATCTCCCTTATGCATCCATGTCAACCTTGATCGCTCTCTGGCCCTCGATTTTTCTATGAACCATAGGCCTAAAATCCGTTGCTTAAGTAGTGCACGAGTCTCCCTTTCCTGATCTGTCAGGAGTCGCAGCTCCATAGCTTCATCGAGTCTGAGGATTACCTCCCTGCATATTATTATGGCCAGCTTGCCTTGAGGAATTTGTGCACGAGACCATTTTATAAGAGCGCGACCAGTTCTGGAAAGCTTGATGTGGAGAGTAAGCAGACCACTATGTTGTGGAGAGACTTGTCTATTCTATGTCTCATGGACACGCTCACGAAAGTCAGGCATGTTTAGCCAGTGCTCCTCGAAACGGAAGGACCGACTTCTAAAATTCTCTACAAATGGTACTAATAACAGAGGGAAGTGGTCAGATGCCGATGATGAAAGAGCCTGCAGAATAGGGCAACCAAAAACGTTTTCCCATTGTGGCGAGGCGAATGTGCAGCCAATTCTGGACAATGTGGGATGATGTTGTTCGCTCGACCATGTGAAGCGATGTCCTAACATGAGAATTTCCTTGACTTTGATATGGTTCAACGTCCGTTGAAAGCTCCTCATCATGCGTCGATTTAGCCTGCCATTGCACTTGTCTTCATCGCGATAAATCAGGTTGAAATCACCTAATACGAGCCACACCGGAGACGCTGTCAGGTAGATCTCACGAAGCTCGTTCAGGAAGAGTCCTTCCTCAACTTTAGATTGAGGGCCATACACCCTGAGATCATTGAGGGAACCGAGGTTCTATCATCTGTGATAATTGCTGAGATGGAGTAAGACCTGGTTGTAAAATTGGATAGCTTGATGTGGGCATTACTGCTAGCAAGGAGAATTCCTCCCCGTGTCCCCTCAGCTGGGATATTACCAAAGTTGTCAGCACATTTTATTCGATCAAGTTCTTTTTGTGGTTAGTGTTCCATAACAAATGTTGGACAGCTGATCGCCTCTCTAGACGCGGACTTTCACATCCCGAGAAGTGTCCCCTATGTGATCAAGAGGAGGAAATCATCCAACATATCCTTTTAACATGTTTGTTTGCGAGGCAGATTTGGTTCAAATTGCTATTGATGATCCACATGTCACATGCTATACCTATGACAAACGAGAGGTCACTTGGAGACTGGTGGAGCCGCACTACTAGTAAAGTTCCAAAGGAACACAAGAAAGGAATAAAGTCGTTAATCATCTTGGGTGCTTGGCTCATCCGGAAACAGCAAAACGTTTGTGTTTTCGATAATGTGTCTCTCTCCATTAGTGAGATTATGAGAACCTTCTGAGATGAATACAGGTTATGGTGCTTTGCTGGAACCAAAAAACTACAAGCCCTTAATTTGCAGCAGGTGTTAGGAAGCTAATCCAGGTTTAAGTTGGAGAACCCATTGTAATATTTTTGTTCGGTGTATTGAGCCTCTGATATCTGGACCCTATATGTGATGGTTTGCTGTCACAGGGTCCGCTTTTTCTTCTTTTAACACAAAGATGTGCATCTCTCTTGCGTATTCGAAAAAAAACACCGTTGAACCTTTATTTTTTTAAGGGAAAGGATAGTCAAATAAAAGACTTGTTACTATGACTTAAAGTTAAAAGCATCCCACAACAACTTATATACATTTTACATATTTTGCAGTACTAGTTTTGTGCAATTTCAAACCCGGTGATTAGCAGCAAGGTTTGGGATATGATGCTGAATCTTAGAACACATATTATGTATATTTATGATATGGAGCTGGATGGGGGAAACCATGTGTTTAGGAGGTGTGGGATATCCTAATCAGTATACTATAAGTGTGATTCCTAGACCTATCAAAATTGTACCTTAGGGCCAGACCTTATTGATGATCATAAAAAATGGGCTAATACCTACTGCTAATTCTGATATATTAGGTCATCCGCAGTGGTACGTTGTAAAGCGTACTAGAAAGCATACTGGAAAGCATACTGGAAAATTTTGATGAGTCCATATATTGGAAGTATAGAGTATATAAAGTATGATTTAGATGATAGAGTATGCTTTAGAGGTCGGTAGTTCGGATGGTCTTAATTCCAGCGGGGAGGCGATAACGCATGACAGCTGAATGTTGAAAGAGTGAACTGGGAAGTAAACAAAGTGTTTCTTTCTGCCCCATCTTTTGAGTGCATATATAGTTTATTCAGATCACTTTCTAACACCGCCATTTCTAGCTTTGTCAACATTTTGTTGCTCACTATAATAAAAATGATTAGTGAATATACTTTTCTTGAAACTGACACAAACAGCTAGCAATAATCATATCTGTTTTATTCCCTGCAAAATAAGTCAAAATATAATATATCATACTTGTATTATATTTATATGCACCTGGAAGTAAATTCAAGTTCAGTAATGAGTGAAAACATGGGTGCAAATTTCAAAAACGAGTTAAATTAAAAGACACTATTACTATTGACAATAAACTGGCCTTTAGTGTTTTCCTTTGGTCCAAGCGGTAAAAGAGTCTCTAAAGACCTCATATAGTACACCTTAGACTTTTCAGTACGCATTGTGCCAATTTTGCGCAAATTCATTCTACTGTTTTCAGAATTTCCCTCAAGAAAAAGGATTTATTCAGAATATAGAATTGCTATCTGACAGTTAATATGGGATTCATCGACATATAGAACACGAGTTCAAAACTCATTGTCTACAATGCAAGCAATTTTGGCAATAGATTGGGATGTACTGGAATACTTACAAGCCTTTCTTCGAGATGATCAGACATGCAAAGCTTCACTTCAAGCATAAATTGTTCATGCATGGATGTTTTATAATTGTTTGTTGGGTGATTTAGAAAAGCAGGAATGGTAATCTTTAAAAGATCCAAACCCACCTTATCGACAATCAAGAATCCTTTTTTCCTTAAGGAATCCAGACTGCAAGCTGTGAGACTTGAGGAAGTTGATAAACTTGATCTTTATGCCTGGCTAGATTTCCTTACTTTCGCAAATTAAATCTTGGTTGATTTTCTTGAAGCAACATAGAGTTCATTTTGCTCCATTATGTATGTACTCTGTACAGCTTTATTTTGATTTAATATATTACACAGCAGGGTCTTCCTGCTGCTTTCCTGTAAAAAACGAATCATTACTTTGTCTGTAGGACACTCCATAGTGTCTTTAAAATAAACTTTTTGAACCCAGTTTCCACATTATTCAGAAGGAGATTGTGCAGTCACTTTGGTTTGGGAACCAAAGGACATGATTTTTTTCAACAAAAAGGTCCTCTTTGTCCCTTTTGTATTTTACGTTGTTTTCAAAAGTTTCAAAATGTAGCTCATGCTTGTGTTCACAGTAAAAGAGTTGAAACACTATTGCTAAATTTTTTTTAAAAAAAAAGTGGAGTGTTAAATTAAAATATAATGTTACTATTCACACTAAATTCAAGTTAAAAATGTCCCACAACACCACATATTTATTTTAAATATTTTGCAGTACATATTGTGTGCAATTCTATTTTTTTGTAATAGCCCCAAGGAAAAGATATTACTGTAACAATTTGTCCTTATTTTGTATTTCTTCCTTCTAACAACATATACTGGAATATGTCTATAGGACACTGTGTTCAAAACTCATTGCCTACAAAACATTATTTAATCTGTACAAGATATATAAAGAAAAGAGGTTGGAACAGTGTATTTCACATATGATAAGCAACCAGTAATGAGCAGCTGTTGTTTTACATATCGCTGCTCACTGATTTGGAGTTCTCCATGCGTGTTGAGCCAGCAATTATATGAGAGGACATGTTTTTTATTTTGAAAGTCGATTTGGTTTGATTTTTATTCTGTTCAAACAAATACGTTTGATGCTGACAATCTAATATTCAATGTTGTCAGACCCCTGTGGAAGACGCACCATTGTTTCTCATGGCATAGGATATCGAATTATGTGGTAAAATGTTGTTTTCTGAAGCTGCGGTATCGTTTTTATGTACTATGTATCAGTGAAACGGCGGCTTTACTGTATTGGTTTTACTCTGTGACAATCTTAGTAAATTTCCGTACTTTATCCAGTGCAAGTGTTGGAGCTGAAATCCTAGAACACTGATTATATTTAGAGACAGATGGAGATGGATGAGGGACGATAGGGAAAAGAGTAAGCAGGGAGAGGCACCATCTGTTTATAACAAGTTTTGTATATTAGATTTGGTTCGGTATATGAGCCTATTCCAATCCCTATAAGAGCCAAACCAGATTGATGATCATAAGAATGTTCCATTCCTTACATTTGATAGTGATATATCAATTCCAAGTTAGGGGAGGCATATCAGCTGAAAGTTCAACGAGTGAACTGGGAAGTAAACAAAGTGATGCATTTAGCCTCATCTTATGAGTACATAGTTTATTCCGAATATATATACTGTCCAACATCGCCACTGCTAGGTATCAATGTTTGTATCAATGTTTTATTGCTCACCATAGTAAAATAAGTAGTGAATATACTTTTCTTGAAACTGATACAAACAGATATAAATAGTCATATCTGGTTTGTTTCGTGTAAAATGAGTCAAAATATAGCATATCATACAAGGATAAATGTAAAGGGTGACACTATAACTGCATTAGAAATTGTATTATTGACTAAGAATACCTGTATTATATTTACATGCACATGGAAGTACTAATTATATATATATTTTTATTCACAAGACATCAAACTGATAAAGAATAAACTACATGATACAAAGACTTTGGTTCGGGCACAAAAGGCCACAATTTTTCTTTAACAGAAAAGGTATTTTGGTTTCCTTGTTCTTATGTTTCCATACGCTTTTATAAATTCCAGTTCAGTATGAGAACGAAAACATGGTAGAAAATTTCAAAAAAGAACTAATAGTTAAATTAAAAGACACTGTTACTATTGACAAGTAAATTTACATTTAGCTTTTTCATGTGGCCCATGTTGTAAAAGAGTCTCAAAATACCTCATATAATACAACTTAGACTTTTCAGTTCGCATCGTGCCAATTTTGTGCAAATTCATTCTACAGTTTTCAAAATTGTCCTAAAATAAAAGGAATTATTCAGAATGTTGGAATTGCTTCTATCTGATCGTAAATATAGGAATTCATGCATACATACATATAGGTTATGAGTTCAAAACTCTTCTTTGTGTCTCCAAATGCGTATCACTTGTTAGTTTAATATTGAACTAACAAGCGACAAGTATTCGAGGACTCAAAGAGCAATTGTCTAGAATAATGCATCATTTTTTGTCTGTAGAATACTCCATAGTGTCTTGAAAATAAACCTTTTGAACCCAGTTTCCACATTTTCAGAAACAGGGGTGCCTATACTCAGATTGATTCAGTTTCAGTCTTGTAGACTTCATCTCTCAAATTTGCATAGAATTTATCTTTGTCCGTTCAGCCATAGGATGGATGTTGAAAAACTAATGTCCAAGGTTGTGGCGCTTTTGGGAGCTGTAGTTTCATATATACAGGCATTTTCTCAACATGTGAGTTGAAGTAGAAAGCTTGCATATCAGCAGACATGTTCTGTATCTCTCCATTTCATGTCACTTTAATATGGATATAGACCCTGGTGTCTCTCTACCATTACAAGGGGGGTCTTCATGTATGTCGCAGCGGCCATGCTTTATGCAAGGCAAAAATAACAAAGCAGCAGTAGTCTCTGGTATACATGTCAGTATGTCACAAAGGAACTGAAGAATCACTAAAATGTTGGCTTCAGCTAGTGATAATCACAGAAAACACTAATAGATTGACCATTTCATGTTATAGAATTCCTATCCTAGGACAGCAAAATTATTCAAATTAAACAGATCAATCGAAAAAAATCTCAATCTTAGCCTGATGCTCCATTCATTTCCAAATATTTGTCACCGGTTAGTGATAAATATTTTAGGACGAAGGGAGTACATGGAAATCTATCAATTGTTTATACTTCTCCGCCAAATAGCAAGGCAAGAGTTTATCCACCTTCTGTCCAGGCCAGCGGGAAATGTCATTGTTGTGGAAAAAGCTCTTGAGGTGGGATTCACTGAAGCGCAACTGTGAAGCAGCATTACGGATCCGCATGTGGAAGAGTACACTCACTTCAGACCACTGCAATGGTCTCTTTTTCCTAGCCATGGCCACTTTCATCTGTGTCAGCGTACTTGTGCTGCCTTGGTTTATAATGTTCTAAATGTCATGGTGTCATCCACTGCTTTCCTCTGAGGCCGCCGCTGCTCCGATGGTTTGAGATATCTCCTGGCCCTTGCATTTATATCAAATATGATAGAGTCAGATCTTGGTTGCTTCATGTTGATGTACTACTTTACTGCTATTTATTTACTACCAGATCATACATGAATGTTTCACTTCCATTATATGGCCAGCATTTAATAAGTACCAGACCATTATCAAGAAGTATTCAAAAATAATCTAAAGATATTTGATCTCATTTACTGGTGAATATTTTAAATTTGTTTCCTTCGTTCAAAAACATCCCTAAGTTATCAGCAATAATGGGATAAGGCAATCTCTACTGTTCTGCACAAGCAACTTCTGTGGGCCTTGAAATTAAACATTAATACAAAATGGATCACCAATAGCAAGATTGTGGGAAAAACAGAATTTCTCCTGGCAGCTAGTTAAGGAAGCCATTGTTGAGCAGACCAATTACATTTACATACAGATATATGGATGTGAGGGGTTCCCAAAATTATGAAGAAATTGATGACAATGAAACATTTATACGTAATGTAAGAATGACGTGTAAAAAAAGGTATTCATCGCACTTCTTTGGAAGTGACCCCTTTATTCGTACTCGGATATGTACTGTATTTACAAAGATTCCCTTGTCTGACAACATCACAGTCTCAACCGGCGGTGGACACTGATAGGAACCTTTTTTTTGACGCAATTGGTGGGTGTGGTATCTTTTTACTAAATGAGTAAATTATAGAAATACAATACAGGAACATAGATACCAACAACCTCAACTGCCATACCGGACATATAACAAACAAACACGAACAATCACTGGCCAACTTTGTAGACTGGAAAGGATTCTCACCTGGATAACTGAGAGTGAGCTCATGCCGTGACGACCAAACATCTATTGCTGAGCCTCTTAGCTGCTCAATGACAACCTTACAACCATTCAAACATTTGAGTTGCTAACAACAAGCAATCAGTCATCCCGTCAATTAGACAAGATGGATTAAAAAGACCTCCGATAACAAAGCCTCCAACAATGTAAAGCAACAAAGAAATACCGCGCTCGCTCATGGATCCCCCTGAGTAGGGTGTACACGAAATCATATAACAACACATTTTAAAGTGTAGAAAATCCAGAAAAATTCTCTCAAATTATTGTTTGCTCAAAGAACATACAAGGAGCAATTAGTGGCTTAAATAGACTATGTGAGTGGGTAAAATATTTATAGCTACTAATTAACTACTTAATTGATTAAAATTTGGGGGAAACCCATGTCTAGGCTCCAAACAAATAATCCCTTCACAAATGATTATCAAAAACCTTTGCTTAGCATGTTCTTGGTCTTGTCAGCCCACGTTGAAGCTTATGACTGGGTTCGGCCCCTTGTCTCTGCAGCTGGCCCGCGGTGGGTGATGCTTGCCGAGAATGTGAGTAATGAAGATGTAACAGTTTATCTAAACTATTGGCTAATACACTTGTTTATGACATTCTTAATTTGCAGTTTTACCTGGCAATACATATTAGTCGCTGTTGCTTTCCATAACGTTTTTTAATTCTTTGCCTGGATAATAAAGTAGTGTGAGAAATCAACGGTGATGGGCCTTAAGTGACTAAATTACGAATTTATTTTTCCTATATTCAGTTAGTCCACATCCGGACAAAGAGCCCTATCTAAATTTACTTCTATGATATCTTTCTAATAAATTTTATCCAAGTACAATCGATTTGACCTTTTCACGTTCAGGGATTCATTATTTACGAACAGGTTTCCAGCCATTGAGCATGGAACAGTATCCTTTTCAGATCTTTTAATTGCCAAGCTCTATAGTAATTCACTGGCTTCCATTTTTTGGCAACAAGTAATTCGCTACTATATTTGAAAAAAAAAAATTGTGGCACCGTCCTCGTCAAATAAAGCCCCCCCCCCCCCCCCCCCCGATCTAGGTTCCAGTATCAACAGCAGCTATCGCTGCTAAAATATGAGAGGCAGTCGCACCAAAACCCACTTGACAAGGAGAACCGTTCCGTTGTGTCATGGCAGGTGGTTGCTGTATCCGGGTGAGTTACTCGTCCTTCTCACTGAGGTGCTCTGCTGCATGCCCATAAATGCCGGCTGCATGCTGGGGGAAGACCCATATTTTGAAGAGGTCTCACGCATGCAGTCCACTACTCCCGGGATCATGAGTTTATAACAGTCGGGCTGGCTCCTGCAGCGCCTGCACTTTTGTCATCCTCCAGTCCACTGCTGCCCTTGACTCGGTTTCCGCCTGTGCTAAGGTGGTCAGCAACCATGGAGAGTACTAACAGTCCTGTTGGTCATGTCGCTGCAGTAGCCGGAGAAGGGAACCAGCAGCATAATGATGGAAGAAGATGCGCACGGAGGACGGATCGAAGAGCCACAGCTCTCGTCGAAGATGATGAAGTTGGTGATGCAGCTGATGGCAATGTTGATGCCTCTCCAGGAGCTGGTGATCATGTGTCGCACCATGCTAAACGACACCAACATCATGCCGACGTGCCAAGCCATCTCCATCTACGGCGCCGTGCAAGGTTAGTTGCCGAATACCTCACCATCTCTTGATGAACGTGTTCGATCTTTCCATGTTGGGCAAGTTTAGGTATGTGGTAGGTAAGTCTAGGTTTGTTGTGTGCCATGCATCTCTCCTTAGTCTAAATACATGACCGTTATTACATTTTTGCTAGCCAACAATATTAGAATTTGTCATGGTTATCTTTTTAAATATCCATACGATATTTCTTCTCTGTCGGTTCATATGTCCATTATCTGTTATTGCTTAATCAGTTAACAAGCAGATTAGGTTATGTCATTCGTTTGTTAAATAGATCTATTACACGTAAAATATGGCATGTTCACTATCCTTAACCCGTAATGATTTTCATTATGCACGTTGACTAGAATATTTTAACATGCATTTATGACAACTTGGTCCATCAGGAAAGTACGTTTATATTAGATTGTATTCATTAATGTTGATATCTTAGCATACTTATTAATAAAATTTTAGTATTTAGGGGCTATGGTTTAGAATTCCTACAAAACATATCATTCGTACTTTTTGTACTTTCTTTAATCATGGTATCGCTTAATAAGTATTACTTAAATATTAGCACCAGTTCTTATGAGTTTGTATCTCCATCCAACTGCTAAGCTTCACCACATTGGATGCTATTATTTGGAAATCGGTCATTTCCTGTTTCAGCTATCTAGAAATAGTTGCTCTTTTGGTTCTACTAACTTTTTTATCAGTTCAAGTTTAACAAGTGTTTTATATATGTCGTCACTTATACCGATACATGTTCGGTTGGTAGATGTATATTTATTTTTATGGGTCAACCACTTTCTTTGTGCACCATACACAATGTATTTTAGTACGGGAGTAATTTCACAAACAAATACTTGAGCACTTTTTTTTTTGTAATAATAGGCAGGAGCGCTGCCAATGCATTAAGAAGGAAGAGAGAATTACAACCTAAGCGGTACAACATCTAGACACAGTACATGTAGAGTAGTTCAAAATCCCAGCTACAGATATGCTTACCAATATTGCTATGTTGTATGTATTAGTATAGGGCTCACTAAATTTAATTTCCACCTTGGGCATGCAGCATCGTGATGAAGCGTTTCTTGTTTGATTGTGGAGTTACGATGTTGCCCCGCACAAGGTTTAAGCTGCTGCTATAAATCTGAAAATAAGGACCCACTTTTATGCGAGTCCATTATGCAAATCTTCCATCATATGTTTATGTTCGTACCCTCATGTAGAGTCTCATGTTCAGGTGAGACGGTTAAGTCTTGTTGAGCCTTTGTGCTCACGGTTGCTATATAAGTTGTTTTGCAGGTACTAACCTCGATGCTTATGATTATGGTTGTCCGATGAGATTTGGGACTCTCCAAGTAATATACTCATGTGGGAACCATGCCGCTGTTGTTTGGTTTTCGTGGCTAGTGAGGAGCGTCTGTGGGCTGGACGGCTTCTCTTTTGCTTATCAGACTGTAGTACGAGAGTTTTAATCTTATCTTCCGCTATAGTTTATTTTTATAAACTATTTGTAAACTGAACATCTTTGTTAATTTCAGCAAATGATTTATGTAATACGCGTTCCTTTACATCTGTGCTGTTGGGTGTCGCATCGCATGGCACCACCCAATGCAATTCCTGGAAAGTGTGGACTCCGGTCCCCACAGATAGGACCGCTCGACCCTCTATAAAGGGGCCCCAAGGCCACCTTCGAGATTGTCCAATTCACGTAGTACTATATTTTACATACAAATTTCCTTACGCATTTACATACGTGCTTTACTTACGCACTTACATACGCATTTAACTTACGCATTACATTTTCTAGAGATCTCTACAACAAGGTTTGCCTGTAATCTATTCTCTACGCCTTTTGTGCTAATAAAGATCATGGATTGACTCCCTCTAGACGTAGGCCTTTTTTTGCCCAAACTAGGATAAGCTTGTCTTTTGCAGGTAGCCATATGGAGACAAATGTTTCTCAATAGGATTTACTAGTCAGTATACGAAACACCGACAGTTGGCGTGCCAAGTAGAGTAATGTTGTTACGTGTTCTTCATCAGCTCCGTGATGGCTTCATTGACTTCAACCATCATCTCCGCCGAGGAGGATTGCACCGGCAGCTTAAAGTCCCTCGTCCACAACAACAGGGGGCTCAAGGCTAACCCCATATTCGCCCCACATCCGGCTTTTTGCTTAGAAAGCCTGTAATTCTTCACCAAAGGCGGCGGCGTCCTTCAGAGAATCTGCGACGACCATGCTAACAATGCTCTAGAGGCTTCCTTCGTCGGATCGGAATGATTGACCACACCATGCCCTCCTTCTAAAAATCTCAGAGGAAACCACCAGCTTCAATTCCGACTCCGATAATGCTTGTACCAAGTTAAGTAACTCCCTCCTTATCAAATTTTATGTTGTAGGAGCTAGCGATGAGGTTCAGGATGCGACTATAGCTGACACACCTCCATGACTCACTCCCGCGCAGAAAGAACCCCATGGCTAATCCTTGGGAAGGATCAAGCGCGCACCACCAAACTGGTTGGCCTGCTCCAAGCACAACGCACCACTCTCAACGGCGAGAGAGAGAGAGAGCACTTGAATGCGGTTGGGGCTGCCATCCGAATAAAACCCAGCCTGACTCCAATCTCAGACACCACAAGTTTTCAAGCCGTCTAGGCCACCCCCTTCGCCAAGGAAGATGCCCCGCCACGCTTGAAACAACCAAGCCAAAACTTGGCAGCCGGCGATGCAATACTGTGCTGCGTGCCTAAACCCATATAGCCAGGATCTTGATGTGCCTACCGAAACCTCCGCTCCCTCCTAGACACAGCCGCCATCCAGCACACGCAGAGCTCTCTCGCCAGACAGATTGAATTATCATGCCACGGCGGGAGCCGAGGACAACAAAAGAGCAATGGTGAACCAAAGAAGCCCCACGCCCCAAGTTGGTAAGCGGCACCAAAAAAGCTAGATCCTCATAAGCAATCTACACTGAGATTGATGCAGTTTCACTTTTGTAGATCTTCATCTCTCAAAGTTGCATGGATATTACCTTTGCCCACTCAGAAATAAGATAGATCTTGAAAAACTAATATCCAAAGTTTTTTAGTGCTTTTGGGAGCTGTAGTTTCATATCCATAGGAATAATTAGTTTTGATGCTGGTTCGCCAAGATTGAAATGGTGCCACAACATTTCTTGTATTCATAGAACATGGATTCAAAAGCATTGTTATATTGATTTTATCTAGAAAGAGTTAATCACGGTATTTTATTGACCAATGCAAGATCTGGAGTCCATGTCCAAGAACATGGACTGCATTTTAAGTTACAGATTGTTGTGACAACACATTCTCAATAAATAAAATCAATATCTTTTCATCCCACTTTATTTCTACATATTTAACATAACATAGCATATTGCATGGCAGATTAAAACGGGAACCTAGTTATTTGCTCTTCATCTGCGAGACACTCCAACATTGTTCAAAAGGTTTACAGTGCCATCGCCGCAAGATTCGGACAGCTCTGCAGCTGGGTTCCAGATTTTTTGTAGACGCGAACCAACATCTCCCTTACCTCTCTGGTCTCCTGCTTGATCTTGCTTAGAGAACGATGATGACGATTCGCTGCCTCTGGTACTGGAAACGGGCCCTGCATTGCTGCCTCTAGTGTTAACTTGTTTAGTCTAGCAGTAAGCGACCTAATCTGCACAATTATGAATCAACAGACAAAGGAAACTCCAGCCTTGTAAGACTCATCATGGAATTCAAATGAATCTGTAGTAATAATGGTTTACCCATTGATTCTCTGTACCGTCTTTCACGGCCACCGGTGGAGACCATGCCTCCGGAAGATGAGCTGCAGGTGGGTGGTGGAGACGCCGAGCACCACTGCAGCATCTTTCAGAAGCAGGTGGAGGACCCCAAGGACATTGGACCGCGGAGGCGAAACCACTCCTCTACGAGCCATGGTGACTACTTGGTGGATTTCCTTCTAGTTGATGCGGTGGCCAGCAGGTTTCTTGATACATTGCTAGCTGGGCTCGGTCTTTCCTTTATATAGCACGGGAGCCTCCGAGATGACAGTTCTAAGTTCTCTCCTGAAGCCATTAGAATCATATTGAACGGTGCTACTATCCATGGCGTCGTTTGGTGAGTTCCTTAGGTACAATGTATTGCTTTTTTGGCTGTATTTAATACTAGGGATATATGGATAGTTTCTGGCTGTTATAAATGGCTACTGGTAGTAGGTAGTAGCTAGAGATTGTATGGCTGCCAATTTTCTTTAGATAAGTAAATAAATGCGCTTCAGATTTGAAATGAGATCTCTAGTACTTAGATATACAAAACCTTCACAAACGCTAACTAAAAACAAGTGTCATATAGGAACAAATACCTTGACATGAACGGTATGTATCTGGATTAAATGACTCCTGTAGTGCTAACATGCATCTATGATAATTAGATACATCATGAGAGAACATGATAGGGACAGACGAAGACTCATGTATCAATTAAATATTCTTTTTTATAGATCATGAACAGGGGCTACCAATTAAGTGATATGTGGTTCTTCCACTACCCCTAATCGTAGTCTCTCATGATGATGGATCTGATGGTCATGGGTGGTTGTTAGTATCTTAGCATCACAAGAGTAATTTAAACTAGATATGTTCCCATACTTGTATACTGATATCTTATTCCTTTCAATTTCTTGTATACTTGGATACTTGTATACTTGTATATCTTCCCATACTTGGATACTTGTATACTTGTATATCTTCCCATACTTGGATACTTGTATACTTGTAGGGGCCAAAGAGTCAGTACATAACAGAATTGGCATTAATTATATAATAAATAGAACCTTATGGGCAATTAAAGAGTTGGTTTGTAACAAAATATTTGGTGTTACCAATGTAATAAGCATTATGTCTGCTGCCTAGTCTAACTAGTTGCAACATGGCGGGTATAGTGTCGGCTAAATTGAGGGGTTTTAACACCTCTACATACATTGTCCTGATGCCCATCTTGTCGGCATCCTACCCAAATAGGGAAGTACACTGCCTCTATTTTACAGACTACGCAACGATGATGCATGACCTCAAAGTGTAATATTTAGTAACCTCTACAAGGTATTCTCATTTAATAATATGGGATTTACGGAATTCACTTATTTTAAAAACACTACTATATATTTATTAATTATTGAACCAAGTAGTCTAACTAATACCCCTTCGTTTCGTTTATTTGATGCACGTTACTTCATTTTTAAACTAGTCAATTAACGTGAAATAAAATAAAATGAAGGGAGTAACAATAACATATCCCCTTAACTTATTTGTTATTTGATATAGTTCCTTGAAGTCTCGATGTGTATAGTGATGGTGCAACCTGCTTTCTTGGTATTGACGTCTCAGTTGTATCCATGCATGTCACCAATTTTTACCAGCTGTGTCACATTTGTTTGGATTCATGATCTAAACAATTTTCAAATAAACCATAGTATATGTTCCTCAATGCTGATGTATTTTACTATAAGGTTCACCTCAAAAATATATAAAGTGAAAAAACCGTTGAACACCTCTTTTCATCTTGGGCCAAAAGAAGTGTTGACCCGCCCTCTCCCCTCGCTCTGGCGATCTATGCGACGCTCGCCTCGATCGCTTCTCGGCGGTGCCCGCTCGGGCCTGGCATCCACCGCGCGCTTGTTTGCTCGCTCGCTCGCTCGCTCATTCTGCTCGACTTCGTTTATGTGTGCATCGCGCCTCGTCCGCCCGTGTCCGCCCCTTTCAGTCGTCTCGCTTCTCTTTCCTGTATCGGACGGTTCGTCTCCTGATCGCCCGCTGAAGTGTATGTGATCTGTGTCATGGCAGTCCTGGCTTCCTCCCCCGAGGTCAGGACTGGTGGTCGCTCGAAAGAACTCCGCTGGAGTGATACGAGTCCGGCGTCTGGGACGTTCCATGATTCTGCTTTTGGTTCCTCCCGTTTTAACTCCTTCAAAGATGTGGTACTGGGTACATTTGTTGCGGCTGCTCCTCTGTGCCAGCCTTCACCAGATAAGAAGCAGCAATCAGACCTACATCAATCAGTGGTGAGAGTTCCACCTCCAGTGCAGACAGGTACTGACAAAGATGGTTTGGTGCAGGTCGTGTCCCGGTCAGTTCATCGTCGGCAGGCTTGTGCCCCACAACGCCCTCGACGCCCAATTCCGAAGGATATTTGGGCGAGTTGTTTCAATTGTTTCTCTATTGATCATCGTTCCAGAAGTTGTTGCCTATGACTATGATGCTTCAAATGTTGAGACATTGGACACAGATCCTACTCCTGTCCACAGAGGAGAGGTGGTGTGTCTAGCGCAGACGTTAGCAGGGCTTGGCTTAAGCCGTGAAAGGGACCTTTTCTACTGTCTCTCAGCAGGTTGCTTAAATGGTCAACGACAAGGCTGCCACTTCGGTTCTGAATGTGGGCGCCTTCCCAGCCCGTGTCGCTCCTACTGGGGGACAATCCTGTGATAGCACCGCTGCAACGCAAATAAGTATGAAGACGTATATCAGCGTTGACTGCACCTTCCTATTCTTGGCAAAGGGGTCATGGTGGCAACGCTAAGTTTGTCTCTTCGGAACCGATGGTTCTGAATGATGGCACCTCCCCGGCCTATAAACGCCCTTTTCACCGGAATAACATCCCCTCATCGAAGCGAAACAAGACTGCACCACAAAATTTATTGTGGAGACGTATCTCAGCATCATCAGATAAGCAAAAGGGTGGAACCAGTAAGGCTGCTGATACACCCACCACCATTGAGGCGCAGCAGGACATGGAACATAGAGGATGTCGGCGGCGGCGGCCACGTCGGAGGCGTCGTCCAGCTCAGGGTCCTCGCTCTTCCTCGCCAAGGGACATCGGGGGCAACAGTGAGGCTGCCTCTTCGGGGCCATTGGTTCCGGATGATGGTGCCTCACCGGCCCGTGGTCCACCATGTATTATTGATTGGTCTGATAAGCTGGAACGGGCAGAAGCTGATCTCCGCAAAGCACTTTTTGTTACAGTTATTGATCCTCCTTCAAACTTATCTACCGATGATGTTAATTTGATTATAGCAAACAAATTTGACATGCCTCTGAACTCTCTAGTCCTCCGATGCTCTGGTACTGCTTTATATATTATGTTTGTACGAGACGAGCACACTGCTATAAGGTTGGCTGATTCTGTACCACCGTTGGGGTCTGCTGCTCATCGTTTTCATTTTCGTCGATGGACAAGATATGCTTCAGCCACGGGTGCCACTCTACCAATTTTGGTTGATATTGACTTGCGGGGTATTCCAGCTCATGCGTGGGAAATGTCCACGGCAGAACATTTGTTGAATCCTTATGCATGGCCCCATGTTCTCCACTCGGCTACTAGGAACACAGGGAAGATTAATGTACCTTCCGCCTGTCGGCTCAGTGTTTTAAGCCGGAGGATATTCCAAATTCATGAGATCTTCACATCGTGGAATCCCCGATCGTGATAATTGAGATACCACCGGGTAAACCTACCTTGGTATATCATATTGACATTACGGTGTCTGCACCCACTTATCCAGCGGCCAGCAGCAATCACCTTTCCTCCACAGAGGGTGACGATAGTGACACCCATCCTCGTCAAAGGCAGAGACGCCAAGATTTTTCCAACGCTTGGTGAACCTTTCAGAATTTCAGCCACAGCAACTCCAGAATTTCAACACTCGGAAACTGTGAATCCCAGTGGGCGACATCCCCATGGTCCTGCTCCTGTGGCAGATATGTCACAAGTGCTGACTGCTGACCTGGAGCCGTCCAATAGTCTTGCAATTGTACCGTATTACCTGCACGCTAGGTTGAAAAACGTGAAAGAGTTTTCCCTAGAACCTCTCATGGCAGTAGAAATAATGTCCTTAATAGCCAAGCTTCAAAATGTGACTATCATCCGAGCTGCAGAGAATGACTCAGAAGTCCATCTCAGTTACATGGAGCGCGCGTGAGGCACAAAGGAAGGAATGATTTGAAGCAAATCGACGGGAATGCCACGACTTACCCGTGCGGCGGTTCTATGGTTTGGCGTTCAGAAAATGAATAGGGAATGGGGGGAAAGAGTGGGGTGCTCTCATTGCTATATAGGGGAGGTGGTTGCATGGAAAGTGGTGGCTAGGGGCGCAAGATGGGCGAGAATCGACGCTGCGGTTGGCGGAGCGCGACCCGCACACGATCTGTTTGATGAAATGCCGACAAGGCGTGCGGTTGGAGAAATAAAGGGCTGACAGTCGGGGCTCGTACGCAGTGGGAGAGGGATGGGGAAAATGACGAGTGTTACAATTCTACCCCCATTAAACAGAATCTCGCCCCGAGATTCTAGGTTGGACTAAAAAGAGATCTATGTTTTTGTTATTAAAAAGCTACCCTATTAGAAACTATCTCTCTATAATTATATTTCTTATTTGATTTTGAAATCTTTATTCTGAAACTTTTCTAAGTTCAATATTTTACGCAATGCAAGAATAACATGACGAACTTGTTTCAATTCTTAAGAAAATCATTCATTATCACACAATTCTACAGATTATGTTATTATATTTTATTTTCTATTATTATTTTTAAATAATTATTTATTTTATTATTACCAACATTATTATTTTTTATGTCGTGCCACTTGGTCTGGTTTGGTTTTCGGTACTGTGCCCTAATTTTTATTTGAATCCAAATGTATTCTCTAACAATTTCAATTATTATTTTTAATATCTAAGTACTCATGAGGGGATATGTCTAATTTATTCATTTTAAATGAACACACATTTTCTTCTGTTCTTCTATTCTTTATTTATAAAATAAGAATTTGATCGACATTTCTAGTGTGACTTCCATTTTATATCTTTCAATTAAATTAACTAACATGATGTATATTTTTATTTCTTTTCATTTTTAAAGGCAGAATTGTTAAATTTAAGGTACTATCACAAAACAACACACACTATTTTTTTATGTTATTCTACATTATCATTCTTCTTATTATTTTTATTATTTTTAACTTGGCCTTTTATTTACTTTGTGGGTTTTAAATTTTTAAAGTCTTTCAATTAAAATGCATTGTAATGATTAATATTTTATATTATTATGATTAATTTTGATAATACAGAGGTTACAATCTCACCCACCTTACAAGGAATCTCGCCCACGAGATTCAAATGGGTCAACGAAGGAGACAAGATATGATTTACTAGCAGTTGGCTAGCCCCCTTAAACAACAACAAAGTTATAATTTGTTATTGCTATTATCATTAATTTATTGCAATACATCAAACAACGTGTTCTATTTCGCTATGAGGAAGGCATGAAATTCACTTGCTAACCAAAGGGGACTTAAGCAAATGATGTGTAATAATCTTCAAGAATCTTCTTCACCCTCTGTGTTATCTTCAATAAGTCGATATTTAGGCTTTGTCAATTAAGTCGAATCTTCGTCTTCATGAGCAAGGTCCAAGGGATGTCTAATAAGTCCATTCTAACTAAGGTCACGTGCCTAGAGTTGATATATAGCTCTAATACCACTTTGTCACACCCGGTTTTATTAAGAATAAAACCAGCTGCAAATACATGTATGCCAGAATCAGTTTCACCATACATGTACGACAAATAGTGATAAACAGTTCTATATCGAATAGAAACAACCTTAATACCTTGAAAAGAGTTTTGAATAGCAGTGGAAGAGACAAATCTCTAGGGCAACCACAGGCAAATCGACTGGCAGCAACGCGACCTATGCACCGTCTTCACTTTTCACCGTCCTTATTATATCTTGTCTTCACTGAGCAGCATATCAAAAATACAACAAAACAAGTGTGAGTACCATCTCGCGGTACTTAGCAAGTGTGGGAAATAAATGACATGTAGGCCAATCAAAAAGGAAAGGCTAATAGTGGTTTAAGCACTAAGCATTAAGCCTATCATTAGCTTTCATTAACAACCTACATCTAGGTGAATATTCTCAATCAAAAAATTAATAATAATAATGTAATAATATCAATATCATTTTCAACCATCATCTCAACCATCATCTAATTATGAATTTAGCCCCAAGCTGCTCCTGTCCGTGAGCACAGCTCTCATGACAGTTTTACCAAATCTCTGCAGAGAATGTACCCTTTACACACAAGCACTAATTTCATCCCCCGATGCCAGGTGGACTGAGTAAACCTCCCCGATGCCCGTGGCGGCCAACCACATTACACATTACCGTAGGTGTGTGGCCAGGAGATCACTACATGGTCTTTAAAAGGTACTCCAAACTAGTGCTAGCCCTCTAAGGTTTTCACCACTGAGGAATTCCCGGAGTAACCCTCCGCCTCAGAGCCCCCTCTTGAGCCTTGCGGTTCCCAGAGCTGTACCCCTGCATCATTCCCCGCACCATCCAACTACTAGCATTTCGTCGGGAGAAACCTAATTAATTTACCAAGCCGCCCCATCTCAGTCTCGTGGTGGTACCATAAAGCTTAGTGGCTTCCTCCATAAACCAGTACTTAGAATCTGGCGCTACCAAACCCAATCTCGGGTCTCGTGCAAACTGCACCATACCATAACCATCCAACTGCCAGATTCATACCAATTACTCCATGGTTTTTAATGTAACATAATGGTCATAATTAATAATATAATCATGTGTCCAAATTCCATCCCATGTAATAAGCATGGCTAAGCATGATTGAAATACCCAGAACCATCCAATTCAACCCCGGCAACAAGGAATTATATGGAACAGATGAATAAATATGATTCACATTAATTAAGCATGCAACTAACTATAATTCCTAAAATAGGCACAACATGGTCAAGGGTCCTTGCCTGTTTTTCTATAGCTGCTCAGTTCTTCTTCATTGAACTTTTGATCTCCATATCTTCATGTCGCTTCTTCGTCAAATATGAATGCATACAAACTACCATCAAAAGAGATATAAAACATTCAAGAACAATACACAAAACATACACATAGCATAAAATCCTATATCAATACGACCCTACGAAGTATTTATTATTTTTCATAGCCAAAGAAATGCATTTATCATTTATTTTCTATTTTTAGTATTTATTTATAAGCTAAAACATTTTTAATGAATTTCCCATAGCCAAAATATTTTTTTATATGCACTTTATAATTTTATTTCTGCAATAAAGGTTTTCTAAATAAGTTTCTTACTATTTCTACATTTATTCTCCATTTTTAGTATTTAAATATAGCTAAAACTATTTTTAATGAACTTTCTATAGCCAAAATATATTTTCTATGCATCTATAATTTTATTTCAGCCTAAACTGATTTATAATTAATTTCCTACATTTTTCTATATTTTATTCTACCATTTATAAACATTTCACACCACTAAATGCATTTTTAAACAATATTCAACAATTAAATAATAATACAAGGGCTTAAATATTATTTCTTTTAGTCATCAGGGGCTATTCTACAAGTATTGCATCAATATTAACATGGGCTTTCTAGTAATGTTTACACATTCTGCATAATTGTTCCATAATTAACAGAAAGTCTAGGGGTTAGATTGAAAGAATCCGAGGGCTTACGTGCAAAAAGACGAAGGGGTATGAGCCGTCTAATTTGGACCGTAGGATTTAAAGTG
Organism: Tuctoria greenei; assembly: GCA_036927565.1. Classification (NCBI taxonomy): domain Eukaryota; kingdom Viridiplantae; phylum Streptophyta; class Magnoliopsida; order Poales; family Poaceae; genus Tuctoria; species Tuctoria greenei. The sequence goes on from JAYESD010000005.1 coordinate 173,927,504, forward strand.
GGCGCACCAGATTTTATGAACGAAGGGGTATGCAAATGATCTAATCGTGACCCTTGATAGATGATCTGACAGCTGGGGACAAAATGAAGCCATGGGCTTCTTCTTCCTCCAACCAACATGGATGTACCACCATGAATGGCGTCTAGAGCTCGCTAGAGAACGCCTAGGGGGCTTAATCTATGGTTGCGATCGCTGGAAATGGAGGAGGTAGGCTCTATGAACTCACCTATGAAGTTTTGTTGCCCGAAACTACGCGGAGGCTTGTCAGCAACGAGGAGGCGCGACGGTGTCTGGCGGTGCTCAGTGAACTCGATGTCGAGATGGCTAAATCTTCGAGGCAACTTGCCCAGCGGATTCCCAGTGGCATGGAACACGCGTGAGGCACAAAGGAAGGACATGTTTGAAGCATATTGATGGGAACGCCACGGCTTACCCGTGCGGCGGTTCTACGGTTTGGCGTTCAGAAAATGAATGGGGAATGGGGGGAAAGAGTGGGGCGCTCTCATTGCTATATAGGGGAGGCGGTTGCATGTAGAGTGGTGGTCAGGGGCGCAAGATGGGCAAGAATCAACACAGCGGTTGGCGGAGCGCGACTCGCACACGATCTGTTTGATGAAATGCCGACAAGGCGTGCCGTTGGAGAAATAAAGGGCTGACAGCCGGGGCCTGTACGCAGTGGGAAAGGGAGAGGGATGGGGAGAAATGACGGGTGTTACAGCTTGTCAGGTTGCGTCACTGCAACCTCCTCCCCAACCTGATGTGACTGGATGAAGTTGGTCTTACGTCTCGAGTTCGCAAAAGAATGAAAATATTGGGTATTGGCATCTCCCTTATGTCAACCTTGATTGCTCTCTGGCCCTCGATTTTTCTATGAACCATAGGCCTAAAATCCGTTGCTTAAGTAGTGCACGAGTCTCCCTTTCCTGATCTGTCAGGAGTCGCAGCTCCATAGCATCATCGAGTCTGAGGATTACCTCCCTGCATATTATTATGGCCAGCTTGCCTTGAGGAATTTGTGCACGAGACCATTTTATAAGAGCGCGACCAGTTCTGGAAAGCTTGATGTGGAGAGTAAGCAGACCACTATGTTGTGGAGAGACTTGTCTATTCTATGTCTCATGGACACGCTCACGAAAGTCAGGCATGTTTAGCCAGTGCTCCTCGAAACGGAAGGACCGACTTCTAAAATTCTCTACAAATGGTACTAATAACAGAGGGAAGTGGTCAGATGCCGATGATGAAAGAGCCTGCAGAATAGGGCAACCAAAAACGTTTTCCCATTGTGGCGAGGCGAATGTGCAGCGAATTCTGGACAATGTGGGATGATGTTGTTCGCTCGACCATGTGAAGCGATGTCCTAACATGAGAATTTCCTTGACTTTGATATGGTTCAACGTCCGTTGAAAGCTCCTCATCATGCGTCGATTTAGCCTGCCATTGCACTTGTCTTCATCGCGATAAATCAGGTTGAAATCACCTAATACGAGCCACACCGGAGACGCTGTCAGGTAGATCTCACGAAGCTCGTTCAGGAAGAGTCCTTCCTCAACTTTAGATTGAGGGCCATACACCCTGTGATCATTGAGGGAACCGAGGTTCTATCATCTGTGATAATTGCTGAGATGGAGTAAGACCTGGTTGTAAAATTGGATAGCTTGATGTGGGCATTACTGCTAGCAAGGAGAATTCCTCCCCGTGTCCCCTCAGCTGGGATATTACCAAAGTTGTCAGCACATTTTTTTCGATCCAGTTCTTTTTGTGGTTAGTGTTCCATAACAAATGTTGGACAGCTGATCGCCTCTCTAGACGCGGACTTTCACATCCCGAGAAGTGTCTCCTATGTGATCAAGAGGAGGAAATCATCCAACATATCCTTTTAACATGTTTGTTTGCGAGGCAGATTTGGTTCAAATTGCTATTGATGATACACATGTCACATGCTATACCTATGACAAACGAGAGGTCACTTGGAGACTAGTGGAGCCGCACTACTAGTAAAGTTCCAAAGGAACACAAGAAAGGAATAAAGTCGTTAATCATCTTGGGTGCTTGGCTCATCCGGAAACAGCAAAACGTTTGTGTTTTCGATAATGTGTCTCTCTCCATTAGTGAGATTATGAGAACCTTCTGAGATGAATACAGGTTATGGTGCTTTGCTGGAACCAAAAAACTACAAGCCCTTAATTTGCAGCAGGTGTTAGGAAGCTAATCCAGGTTTAAGTTGGAGAACCCATTGTAATATTTTTGTTCGGTGTATTGAGCCTCTGATATCTGGACCCTATATGTGATGGTTTGCTGTCACAGGGTCCGCTTTTTCTTCTTTTAACACAAAGATGTGCATCTCTCTTGCGTATTCGAAAAAAAACACCGTTGAACCTTTATTTTTTTAAGGGAAAGGATAGTCAAATAAAAGACTTGTTACTATGACTTAAAGTTAAAAGCATCCCACAACACCATATATACATTTTACATATTTTGCAGTACTAGTTTTGTGCAATTTCAAACCCGGTGATTAGCAGCAAGGTTTGGGATATGATGCTGAATCTTAGAACACATATTATGTATATTTATGATATGGAGCTGGATGGGGGAAACCATGTGTTTAGGAGGTGTGGGATATCCTAATCAGTATACTATAAGTGTGATTCCTAGACCTATCAAAATTGTACCTTAGGGCCAGACCTTATTGATGATCATAAAAAATGGGCTAATACCTACTGCTAATTCTGATGTATTAGGTCATCCGCAGTGGTACGTTGTAAAGCGTACTAGAAAGCATACTGGAAAGCATACTGGAAAATTTTGATGAGTCCAGATATTGGAAGTATAGAGTATATAAAGTATGATTTAGATGATAGAGTATGCTTTAGAGGTCGGTAGTTCGGATGGTCTTAATTCCAGCGGGGAGGCGATAACGCATGACAGCTGAATGTTGAAAGAGTGAACTGGGAAGTAAACAAAGTGTTTCTTTCTGCCCCATCTTTTGAGTGCATATATAGTTTATTCAGATCACTTTCTAACACCGCCATTTCTAGCTTTGTCAACATTTTGTTGCTCACTATAATAAAAATGATTAGTGAATATACTTTTCTTGAAACTGACACAAACAGCTAGCAATAATCATATCTGTTTTATTCCCTGCAAAATAAGTCAAAATATAATATATCATACTTGTATTATATTTATATGCACCTGGAAGTAAATTCAAGTTCAGTAATGAGTGAAAACATGGGTGCAAATTTCAAAAACGAGTTAAATTAAAAGACACTATTACTATTGACAATAAACTGGCCTTTAGTGTTTTCCTTTGGTCCAAGCGGTAAAAGAGTCTCAAAAGACCTCATATAGTACACCTTAGACTTTTCAGTACGCATTGTGCCAATTTTGCGCAAATTCATTCTACTGTTTTCAGAATTTCCCTCAAGAAAAAGGATTTATTCAGAATATAGAATTGCTATCTGACAGTTAATATGGGATTCATCGACATATAGAACACGAGTTCAAAACTCATTGTCTACAATGCAAGCAATTTTGGCAATAGATTGGGATGTACTGGAATACTTACAAGCCTTTCTTCGAGATGATCAGACATGCAAAGCTTCACTTCAAGCATAAATTGTTCATGCATGGATGTTTTATAATTGTTTGTTGGGTGATTTAGAAAAGCAGGAATGGTAATCTTTAAAAGATCCAAACCCACCTTATCGACAATCAAGAATCCTTTTTTCCTTAAGGAATCCAGACTGCAAGCTGTGAGACTTGAGGAAGTTGATAAACTTGATCTTTATGCCTGGCTAGATTTCCTTACTTTCGCAAATTAAATCTTGGTTGATTTTCTTGAAGCAACATAGAGTTCATTTTGCTCCATTATGTATGTACTCTGTACAGCTTTATTTTGATTTAATATATTACACAGCAGGGTCTTCCTGCTGCTTTCCTGTAAAAAACGAATCATTACTTTGTCTGTAGGACACTCCATAGTGTCTTTAAAATAAACTTTTTGAACCCAGTTTCCACATTATTCAGAAGGAGATTGTGCAGTCACTTTGGTTTGGGAACCAAAGGACATGATTTTTTTTTCAACAAAAAGGTCCTCTTTGTCCCTTTTGTATTTTACGTTGTTTTCAAAAGTTTCAAAATGTAGCTCATGCTTGTGTTCACAGTATAAGAGTTGAAACACCATTGCTAAATTTTTTTTAAAAAAAAGTGGAGTGTTAAATTAAAATATAATGTTACTATTAACACTAAATTCAAGTTAAAAATGTCCCACAACACCACATATTTATTTTAAATATTTTGCAGTACATATTGTGTGCAATTCTATTTTTTTGTAATAACCCCAAGGAAAAGATATTACTGTAACAATTTGTCCTTATTTTGTATTTCTTCCTTCTAACAACATATACTGGAATATGTCTATAGGACACTGTGTTCAAAACTCATTGCCTACAAAACATTATTTAATCTGTACAAGATATATAAAGAAAAGAGGTTGGAACAGTGTATTTCACATATGATAAGCAACCAGTAATGAGCAGCTGTTGTTTTACATATCGCTGCTCACTGATTTGGAGTTCTCCATGCGTGTTGAGCCAGCAATTATATGAGAGGACATGTTTTTTATTTTGAAAGTCGATTTGGTTTGATTTTTATTCTGTTCAAACAAATACGTTTGATGCTGACAATCTAATATTCAATGTTGTCAGACCCCTGTGGAAGACGCACCATTGTTTCTCATGGCATAGGATATCGAATTATGTGGTAAAATGTTGTTTTCTGAAGCTGCGGTATCGTTTTTATGTACTATGTATCAGTGAAACGGCGGCATTACTGTATTGGTTTTACTCTGTGACAATCTTAGTAAATTTCCGTACTTTATCCAGTGCAAGTGTTGGAGCTGAAATCCTAGAACACTGATTATATTTAGAGACAGATGGAGATGGATGAGGGACGATAGGGAAAAGAGTAAGCAGGGAGAGGCACCGTCTGTTTATAACAAGTTTTGTATATTAGATTTGGTTCGGTATATGAGCCTATTCCAATCCCTATAAGAGCCAAACCAGATTGATGATCATAAGAATGTTCCATTCCTTACATTTGATAGTGATATATCAATTCCAAGTTAGGGGAGGCATATCAGCTGAAAGTTCAACGAGTGAACTGGGAAGTAAACAAAGTGATGCATTTAGCCTCATCTTATGAGTACATAGTTTATTCCGAATATATATACTGTCCAACATCGCCACTGCTAGGTATCAATGTTTTATTGCTCACCATAGTAAAATAAGTAGTGAATATACTTTTCTTGAAACTGATACAAACAGATATAAATAGTCATATCTGGTTTGTTTCGTGTAAAATGAGTCAAAATATAGCATATCATACAAGGATAAATGTAAAGGGTGACACTATAACTGCATTAGAAATTGTATTATCGACTAAGAATACCTGTATTATATTTACATGCACATGGAAGTACTAATTATATATATATTTTTATTCACAAGACATCAAACTGATAAAGAATAAACTACATGATACAAAGACTTTGGTTCGGGCACAAAAGGCCACAATTTTTCTTTAACAGAAAAGGTATTTTGGTTTCCTTGTTCTTATGTTTCCATACGCTTTTATAAATTCCAGTTCAGTATGAGAACGAAAACATGGTAGAAAATTTCAAAAAAGAACTAATAGTTAAATTAAAAGACACTGTTACTATTGACAAGTAAATTTACATTTAGCTTTTTCATGTGGCCCATGTTGTAAAAGAGTCTCAAAATACCTCATATAATACAACTTAGACTTTTCAGTTCGCATCGTGCCAATTTTGTGCAAATTCATTCTACAGTTTTCAAAATTGTCCTAAAATAAAAGGAATTATTCAGAATGTTGGAATTGCTTCTATCTGATCGTAAATATAGGAATTCATGCATACATACATATAGGTTATGAGTTCAAAACTCTTCTTTGTGTCTCCAAATGCGTATCACTTGTTAGTTTAATATTGAACTAACAAGCGACAAGTATTCGAGGACTCAAAGAGCAATTGTCTAGAATAATGCATCATTTTTTGTCTGTAGAATACTCCATAGTGTCTTGAAAATAAACCTTTTGAACCCAGTTTCCACATTTTCAGAAACAAGGGTGCCTATACTCAGATTGATTCAGTTTCAGTCTTGTAGACTTCATCTCTCAAATTTGCATAGAATTTATCTTTGTCCGTTCAGCCATAGGATGGATGTTGAAAAACTAATGTCCAAGGTTGTGGCGCTTTTGGGAGCTGTAGTTTCACATATACAGGCATTTTCTCAACATGTGAGTTGAAGTAGAAAGCTTGCATATCAGCAGACATGTTCTGTATCTCTCCATTTCATGTCACTTTAATATGGATATAGACCCTGGTGTCTCTCTACCATTACAAGGGGGGTCTTCATGTATGTCGCAGCGGCCATGCTTTATGCAAGGCAAAAATAACAAAGCAGCAGTAGTCTCTGGTATACATGTCAGTATGTCACAAAGGAACTGAAGAATCACTAAAATGTTGGCTTCAGCTAGTGATAATCACAGAAAACACTAATAGATTGACCATTTCATGTTATAGAATTCCTATCCTAGGACAGCAAAATTATTCAAATTAAACAGATCAATCGAAAAAAATCTCAATCTTAGCCTGATGCTCCATTCATTTCCAAATATTTGTCACCGGTTAGTGATAAATATTTTAGGACGAAGGGAGTACATGGAAATCTATCAATTGTTTATACTTCTCCGCCAAATAGCAAGGCAAGAGTTTATCCACCTTCTGTCCAGGCCAGCGGGAAATGTCATTCTTGTGGAAAAAGCTCTTGAGGTGGGATTCACTGAAGCGCAACTGTGAAGCAGCATTACGGATCCGCATGTGGAAGAGTACACTCACTTCAGACCACTGCAATGGTCTCTTTTTCCTAGCCATGGCCACTTTCATCTGTGTCAGCGTACTTGTGCTGCCTTGGTTTATAAAGCTCTAAATGTCATGGTGTCATCCACTGCTTTCCTCTGAGGCCGCCGCTGCTCCGATGGTTTGAGATATCTCCTGGCCCTTGCATTTATATCAAATATGATAGAGTCAGATCTTGGTTGCTTCATGTCGATGTACTACTTTACTGCTATTTATTTACTACCAGATCATACATGAATGTTTCACTTCCATTATATGGCCAGCATTTAATAAGTACCAGACCATTATCAAGAAGTATTCAAAAATAATCTAAAGATATTTGATCTCATTTACTGGCGAATATTTTAAATTTGTTTCCTTCGTTCAAAAACATCCCTAAGTTATCAGCAATAATGGGATAAGGCAATCTCTACTGTTCTGCACAAGCAACTTCTGTGGGCCTTGAAATTAAACATTAATACAAAATGGATCACCAATAGCAAGATTGTGGGAAAAACAGAATTTCTCCTGGCAGCTAGTTAAGGAAGCCATTGTTGAGCAGACCAATTACATTTACATACAGATATATGGATGTGAGGGGTTCCCAAAATTATGAAGAAATTGATGACAATGAAACATTTATACGTAATGTAAGAATGACGTGTAAAAAAAGGTATTCATCGCACTTCTTTGGAAGTGACCCCTTTATTCGTACTCGGATATGTACTGTATTTACAAAGATTCCCTTGTCTGACAACATCACAGTCTCAACCGGCGGTGGACACTGATAGGAACCTTTTTTTTGACGCAATTGGTGGGTGTGGTATCTTTTTACTAAATGAGTAAATTATAGAAATACAATACAGGAACATAGATACCAACAACCTCAACTGCCATACCGGACATATAACAAACAAACACGAACAATCACTGGCCAACTTTGTAGACTGGAAAGGATTCTCACCTGGATAACTGAGAGTGAGCTCATGCCGTGACGACCAAACATCTATTGCTGAGCCTCTTAGCTGCTCAATGACAACCTTACAACCATTCAAACATTTGAGTTGCTAACAACAAGCAATCAGTCATCCCGTCAATTAGACAAGATGGATTAAAAAGACCTCCGATAACAAAGCCTCCAACAATGTAAAGCAACAAAGAAATACCGCGCTCGCTCATGGATCCCCCTGAGTAGGGTGTACACGAAATCATATAACAACACATTTTAAAGTGTAGAAAATCCAGAAAAATTCTCTCAAATTATTGTTTGCTCAAAGAACATACAAGGAGCAATTAGTGGCTTAAATAGACTATGTGAGTGGGTAAAATATTTATAGCTACTAATTAACTACTTAATTGATTAAAATTTGGGGGAAACCCATGTCTAGGCTCCAAACAAATAATCCCTTCACAAATGATTATCAAAAACCTTTGCTTAGCATGTTCTTGGTCTTGTCAGCCCACGTTGAAGCTTATGACTGGGTTCGGCCCCTTGTCTCTGCAGCTGGCCCGCGGTGGGTGATGCTTGCCGAGAATGTGAGTAATGAAGATGTAACAGTTTATCTAAACTATTGGCTAATACACTTGTTTATGACATTCTTAATTTGCAGTTTTACCTGGCAATACATATTAGTCGCTGTTGCTTTCCATAACGTTTTTTAATTCTTTGCCTGGATAATAAAGTAGTGTGAGAAATCAACGGTGATGGGCCTTAAGTGACTAAATTACGAATTTATTTTTCCTATATTCAGTTAGTCCACATCCGGACAAAGAGCCCTATCTAAATTTACTTCTATGATATCTTTCTAATAAATTTTATCCAAGTACAATCGATTTGACCTTTTCACGTTCAGGTATTCATTATTTACGAACAGGTTTCCAGCCATTGAGCATGGAACAGTATCCTTTTCAGATCTTTTAATTGCCAAGCTCTATAGTAATTCACTGGCTTCCATTTTTTGGCAACAAGTAATTCGCTACTATATTTGAAAAAAAAATTGTGGCACCGTCCTCGTCAAATAAAGCCCCCCCCCCCCCCCCCGATCTAGGTTCCAGTATCAACAGCAGCTATCGCTGCTAAAATATGAGAGGCAGTCGCACCAAAACCCACTTGACAAGGAGAACCGTTCCGTTGTGTCATGGCAGGTGGTTGCTGTATCCGGGTGAGTTACTCGTCCTTCTCACTGAGGTGCTCTGCTGCATGCCCATAAATGCCGGCTGCATGCTGGGGGAAGACCCATATTTTGAAGAGGTCTCACGCATGCAGTCCACTACTCCCGGGATCATGAGTTTATAACAGTCGGGCTGGCTCCTGCAGCGCCTGCACTTTTGTCATCCTCCAGTCCACTGCTGCCCTTGACTCGGTTTCCGCCTGTGCTAAGGTGGTCAGCAACCATGGAGAGTACTAACAGTCCTGTTGGTCATGTCGCTGCAGTAGCCGGAGAAGGGAGCCAGCAGCATAATGATGGAAGAAGATGCGCACGGAGGACGGATCGAAGAGCCACAGCTCTCGTCGAAGATGATGAAGTTGGTGATGCAGCTGATGGCAATGTTGATGCCTCTCCAGGAGCTGGTGATCATGTGTCGCACCATGCTAAACGACACCAACATCATGCCGACGTGCCAAGCCATCTCCATCTATGGCGCCGTGCAAGGTTAGTTGCCGAATACCTCACCATCTCTTGATGAACGTGTTCGATCTTTCCATGTTGGGCAAGTTTAGGTATGTGGTAGGTAAGTCTAGGTTTGTTGTGTGCCATGCATCTCTCCTTAGTCTAAATACATGACCGTTATTACATTTTTGCTAGCCAACAATATTAGAATTTGTCATGGTTATCTTTTTAAATATCCATACGATATTTCTTCTCTGTCGGTTCATATGTCCATTATCTGTTATTGCTTAATCAGTTAACAAGCAGATTAGGTTATGTCATTCGTTTGTTAAATAGATCTATTACACGTAAAATATGGCATGTTCACTATCCTTAACCCGCAATGATTTTCATTATGCACGTTGACTAGAATATTTTAACATGCATTTATGACAACTTGGTCCATCAGGAAAGTACGTTTATATTAGATTGTATTCATTAATGTTGATATCTTAGCATACTTATTAATAAAATTTTAGTATTTAGGGGCTATGGTTTAGAATTCCTACAAAACATATCATTCGTACTTTTTGTACTTTCTTTAATCATGGTATCGCTTAATAAGTATTACTTAAATATTAGCACCAGTTCTTATGAGTTTGTATCTCCATCCAACTGCTAAGCTTCACCACATTGGATGCTATTATTTGGAAATCGGTCATTTCCTGTTTCAGCTATCTAGAAATAGTTGCTCTTTTGGTTCTACTAACTTTTTTATCAGTTCAAGTTTAACAAGTGTTTTATATATGTCGTCACTTATACCGATACATGTTCGGTTGGTAGATGTATATTTATTTTTATGGGTCAACCACTTTCTTTGTGCACCATACACAATGTATTTTAGTACGGGAGTAATTTCACAAACAAATACTTGAGCACTTTTTTTTTGTAATAATAGGCAGGAGCGCTGCCAATGCATTAAGAAGGAAGAGAGAATTACAACCTAAGCGGTACAACATCTAGACACAGTACATGTAGAGTAGTTCAAAATCCCAGCTACAGATATGCTTACCAATATTGCTATGTTGTATGTATTAGTATAGGGCTCACTAAATTTAATTTCCACCTTGGGCATGCAGCATCGTGATGAAGCGTTTCTTGTTTGATTGTGGAGTTACGATGTTGCCCCGCACAAGGTTTAAGCTGCTGCTATAAATCTGAAAATAAGGACCCACTTTTATGCGAGTCCATTATGCAAATCTTCCATCATATGTTTATGTTCGTACCCTCATGTAGAGTCTCATGTTCAGGTGAGACGGTTAAGTCTTGTTGAGCCTTTGTGCTCACGGTTGCTATATAAGTTGTTTTGCAGGTACTAACCTCGATGCTTATGATTATGGTTGTCCGATGAGATTTGGGACTCTCCAAGTAATATACTCATGTGGGAACCATGCCGCTGTTGTTTGGTTTTCGTGGCTAGTGAGGAGCGTCTGTGGGCTGGACGGCTTCTCTTTTGCTTATCAGACTGGAGTACGAGAGTTTTAATCTTATCTTCCGCTATAGTTTATTTTTATAAACTATTTGTAAACTGAACATCTTTGTTAATTTCAGCAAATGATTTATGTAATACGCGTTCCTTTACATCTGTGCTGTTGGGTGTCGCATCACATGGCACCACCCAATGCAATTCTTGGAAAGTGTGGACTCCGGTCCCCACAGATAGGACCGCTCGACCCTCTATAAAGGGGCCCCAAGGCCACCTTCGAGATTGTCCAATTCACGTAGTACTATATTTTACATACAAATTTCCTTACGCATTTACATACGTGCTTTACTTACGCACTTACATACACATTTAACTTACGCATTACATTTTCTAGAGATCTCTACAACAAGGTTTGCCTGTAATCTATTCTCTACGCCTTTTGTGCTAATAAAGATCATGGATTGACTCCCTCTAGACGTAGGCCTTTTTTTGCCCAAACTAGGATAAGCTTGTCTTTTGCAGGTAGCCATATGGAGACAAATGTTTCTCAATAGGATTTACTAGTCAGTATACGAAACACCGACAGTTGGCGTGCCAAGTAGAGTAATGTTGTTACGTGTTCTTCATCAGCTCCGTGATGGCTTCATTGACTTCAACCATCATCTCCGCCGAGGAGGATTGCACCGGCAGCTTAAAGTCCCTCGTCCACAACAACAGGGGGCTCAAGGCTAACCCCATATTCGCCCCACATCCGGCTTTTTGCTTAGAAAGCCTGTAATTCTTCACCAAAGGCGGCGGCGTCCTTCAGAGAATCTGCGACGACCATGCTAACAATGCTCTAGAGGCTTCCTTCGCCGGATCGGAATGATTGACCACACCATGCCCTCCTTCTAAAAATCTCGGAGGAAACCACCAGCTTCAATTCCGACTCCGATAATGCTTGTACCAAGTTAAGTAACTCCCTCCTTATCAAATTTTATGTTGTAGGAGCTAGCGATGAGGTTCAGGATGCGACTATAGCTGACACACCTCCATGACTCACTCCCGCGCAGAAAGAACCCCATGGCTAATCCTTGGGAAGGATCAAGCGCGCACCACCAAACTGGTTGGCCTGCTCCAAGCACAACGCACCACTCTCAACGGCGAGAGAGAGAGAGAGCACTTGAATGCGGTTGGGGCTGCCATCCGAATAAAACCCAGCCTGACTCCAATCTCAGACACCACAAGTTTTCAAGCCGTCTAGGCCACCCCCTTCGCCAAGGAAGATGCCCCGCCACGCTTGAAACAACCAAGCCAAAACTTGGCAGCCGGCGATGCAATACTGTGCTGCGTGCCTAAACCCATCTAGCCAGGATCTTGATGTGCCTACTGAAACCTCCGCTCCCTCCTAGACACAGCCGCCATCCAGCACACGCAGAGCTCTCTCACCAGACAGATTGAATTATCATGCCACGGCGGGAGCCGAGGACAACAAAAGAGCAATGGTGAACCAAAGAAGCCCCACGCCCCAAGTTGGTAAGCGGCACCAAAAAAGCTAGATCCTCATAAGCAATCTACACTGAGATTGATGCAGTTTCACTTTTGTAGATCTTCATCTCTCAAAGTTGCATGGATATTACCTTTGCCCACTCAGAAATAAGATAGATCTTGAAAAACTAATATCCAAAGTTTTTTAGTGCTTTTGGGAGCTGTAGTTTCATATCCATAGGAATAATTAGTTTTGATGCTGGTTCGCCAAGATTGAAATGGTGCCACAACATTTCTTGTATTCATAGAACATGGATTCAAAAGCATTGTTATATTGATTTTATCTAGAAAGAGTTAATCACGGTATTTTATTGACCAATGCAAGATCTGGAGTCCATGTCCAAGAACATGGACTGCATTTTAAGTTACAGATTGTTGTGACAACACATTCTCAATAAATAAAATCAATATCTTTTCATCCCACTTTATTTCTACATATTTAACATAACATAGCATATTGCATGGCAGATTAAAACGGGAACCTAGTTATTTGCTCTTCATCTGCGAGACACTCCAACATTGTTCAAAAGGTTTACAGTGCCATCGCCGCAAGATTCGGACAGCTCTGCAGCTGGGTTCCAGATTTTTTGTAGACGCGAACCAACATCTCCCTTACCTCTCTGGTCTCCTGCTTGATCTTGCTTAGACAACGATGATGACGATTCGCTGCCTCTGGTACTGGAAACGGGCCCTGCATTGCTGCCTCTAGTGTTAACTTGTTTAGTCTAGCAGTAAGCGACCTAATCTGCACAATTATGAATCAACAGACAAAGGAAACTCCAGCCTTGTAAGACTCATCATGGAATTCAAATGAATCTGTAGTAATAATGGTTTACCCATTGATTCTCTGTACCGTCTTTCACGGCCACCGGTGGAGACCATGCCTCCGGAAGATGAGCTGCAGGTGGGTGGTGGAGACGCCGAGCACCACTGCAGCATCTTTCAGAAGCAGGTGGAGGACCCCAAGGACATTGGACCGCGGAGGCGAAACCACTCCTCTACGAGCCATGGTGACTACTTGGTGGATTTCCTTCTAGTTGATGCGGTGGCCAGCAGGTTTCTTGATACATTGCTAGCTGGGCTCGGTCTTTCCTTTATATAGCACGGGAGCCTCCGAGATGACAGTTCTAAGTTCTCTCCTGAAGCCATTAGAATCATACTGAACGGTGCTACTATCCATGGCGTCGTTTGGTGAGTTCCTTAGGTACAATGTATTGCTTTTTTGGTTGTATTTAATACTAGGGATATATGGATAGTTTCTGGCTGTTATAAATGGCTACTGGTAGTAGGTAGTAGCTAGAGATTGTATGGCTGCCAATTTTCTTTAGATAAGTAAATAAATGCGCTTCAGATTTGAAATGAGATCTCTAGTACTTAGATATACAAAACCTTCACAAACGCTAACTAAAAACAAGTGTCATATAGGAACAAATACCTTGACATGAACGGTATGTATCTGGATTAAATGACTCCTGTAGTGCTAACATGCATCTATGATAATTAGATACATCATGAGAGAACATGATAGGGACAGACGAAGACTCATGTATCAATTAAATATTCTTTTTTATAGATCATGAACAGGGGCTACCAATTAAGTGATATGTGGTTCTTCCACTACCCCTAATCGTAGTCTCTCATGATGATGGATCTGATGGTCATGGGTGGTTGTTAGTATCTTAGCATCACAAGAGTAATTTAAACTAGATATGTTCCCATACTTGTATACTGATATCTTATTCCTTTCAATTTCTTGTATACTTGGATACTTGTATACTTGTATATCTTCCCATACTTGGATACTTGTATACTTGTATATCTTCCCATACTTGGATACTTGTATACTTGTATACTTGTATACTTGTAGGGGCCAAAGAGTCAGTACATAACAGAATTGGCGTTAATTATATAATAAATAGAACCTTATGGGCAATTAAAGAGTTGGTTTGTAACAAAATATTTGGTGTTACCAATGTAATAAGCATTATGTCTGCTGCCTAGTCTAACTAGTTGCAACATGGCGGGTATAGTGTCGGCTAAATTGAGGGGTTTTAACACCTCTACATACATTGTCCTGATGCCCATCTTGTCGGCATCCTACCCAAATAGGGAAGTACACTGCCTCTATTTTACAGACTACGCAACGATGATGCATGACCTCAAAGTGTAATATTTAGTAACCTCTACAAGGTATTCTCATTTAATAATATGGGATTTACGGAATTCACTTATTTTAAAAACACTACTATATATTTATTAATTATTGAACCAAGTAGTCTAACTAATACCCCTTCGTTTCGTTTATTTGATGCACGTTACTTCATTTTTAAACTAGTCAATTAACGTGAAATAAAATAAAATGAAGGGAGTAACAATAACATATCCCCTTAACTTATTTGTTATTTGATATAGTTCCTTGAAGTCTCGATGTGTATAGTGATGGTGCAACCTGCTTTCTTGGTATTGACGTCTCAGTTGTATCCATGCATGTCACCAATTTTTACCAGCTGTGTCACATTTGTTTGGATTCATGATCTAAACAATTTTCAAATAAACCATAGTATATGTTCCTCAATGCTGATGTATTTTACTATAAGGTTCACCTCAAAAATATATAAAGTGAAAAAACCGTTGAACACCTCTTTTCATCTTGGGCCAAAAGAAGTGTTGACCCGCCCTCTCCCCTCGCTCTGGCGATCTATGCGACGCTCGCCTCGATCGCTTCTCGGCGGTGCCCGCTCGGGCCTGGCATCCACCGCGCGCTTGTTTGCTCGCTCGCTCGCTCGCTCATTCTGCTCGACTTCGTTTATGTGTGCATCGCGCCTCGTCCGCCCGTGTCCGCCCCTTTCAGTCGTCTCGCTTCTCTTTCCTGTATCGGACGGTTCGTCTCCTGATCGCCCGCTGAAGTGTATGTGATCTGTGTCATGGCAGTCCTGGCTTCCTCCCCCGAGGTCAGGACTGGTGGTCGCTCGAAAGAACTCCGCTGGAGTGATACGAGTCCGGCGTCTGGGACGTTCCATGATTCTGCTTTTGGTTCCTCCCGTTCTAACTCCTTCAAAGATGTGGTACTGGGTACATTTGTTGCGGCTGCTCCTCTGTGCCAGCCTTCACCAGATAAGAAGCAGCAATCAGACCTACATCAATCAGTGGTGAGAGTTCCACCTCCAGTGCAGACAGGTACTGACAAAGATGGTTTGGTGCAGGTCGTGTCCCGGTCAGTTCATCGTCGGCAGGCTTGTGCCCCACAACGCCCTCGACGCCCAATTCCGAAGGATATTTGGGCGAGTTGTTTCAATTGTTTCTCTATTGATCATCGTTCCAGAAGTTGTTGCCTATGACTATGATGCTTCAAATGTTGAGACATTGGACACAGATCCTACTCCTGTCCACAGAGGAGAGGTGGTGTGTCTAGCGCAGACGTTAGCAGGGCTTGGCTTAAGCCGTGAAAGGGACCTTTTCTACTGTCTCTCAGCAGGTTGCTTAAATGGTCAACGACAAGGCTGCCACTTCGGTTCTGAATGTGGGCGCCTTCCCAGCCCGTGTCGCTCCTACTGGGGGACAATCCTGTGATAGCACCGCTGCAACGCAAATAAGTATGAAGACGTATATCAGCGTTGACTGCACCTTCCTATTCTTGGCAAAGGGGTCATGGTGGCAACGGTAAGTTTGTCTCTTCGGAACCGATGGTTCTGAATGATGGCACCTCCCCGGCCTATAAACGCCCTTTTCACCGGAATAACATCCCCTCATCGAAGCGAAACAAGACTGCACCACAAAATTTATTGTGGAGACGTATCTCAGCATCATCAGATAAGCAAAAGGGTGGAACCAGTAAGGCTGCTGATACACCCACCACCATTGAGGCGCAGCAGGACATGGAACATAGAGGATGTCGGCGGCGGCGGCCACGTCGGAGGCGTCGTCCAGCTCAGGGTCCTCGCTCTTCCTCGCCAAGGGACATCGGGGGCAACAGTGAGGCTGCCTCTTCGGGGCCATTGGTTCCGGATGATGGTGCCTCACCGGCCCGTGGTCCACCATGTATTATTGATTGGTCTGATAAGCTGGAACGGGCAGAAGCTGATCTCCGCAAAGCACTTTTTGTTACAGTTATTGATCCTCCTTCAAACTTATCTACCGATGATGTTAATTTGATTATAGCAAACAAATTTGACATGCCTCTGAACTCTCTAGTCCTCCGATGCTCTGGTACTGCTTTATATATTATGTTTGTACGAGACGAGCACACTGCTATAAGGTTGGCTGATTCTGTACCACCGTTGGGGTCTGCTGCTCATCGTTTTCATTTTCGTCGATGGACAAGATATGCTTCAGCCACGGGTGCCACTCTACCAATTTTGGTTGATATTGACTTGCGGGGTATTCCAGCTCATGCGTGGGAAATGTCCACGGCAGAACATTTGTTGAATCCTTATGCATGGCCCCATGTTCTCCACTCGGCTACTAGGAACAGGGAAGATTAATGTACCTTCCGCCTGTCGGCTCAGTGTTTTAAGCCGGAGGATATTCCAAATTCATGAGATCTTCACATCGTGGAATCCCCGATCGTGATAATTGAGATACCACCGGGTAAACCTACCTTGGTATATCATATTGACATTACGGTGTCTGCACCCACTTATCCAGCGGCCAGCAGCAATCACCTTTCCTCCACAGAGGGTGACGATAGTGACACCCATCCTCGTCAAAGGCAGAGACGCCAAGATTTTTCCAACGCTTGGTGAACCTTTCAGAATTTCAGCCACAGCAACTCCAGAATTTCAACACTCGGAAACTGTGAATCCCAGTGGGCGACATCCCCATGGTCCTGCTCCTGTGGCAGATATGTCACAAGTGCTGACTGCTGACCTGGAGCCGTCCAATAGTCTTGCAATTGTACCGTATTACCTGCACGCTAGGTTGAAAAACGTGAAAGAGTTTTCCCTAGAACCTCTCATGGCAGTAGAAATAATGTCCTTAATAGCCAAGCTTCAAAATGTGACTATCATCCGAGCTGCAGAGAATGACTCAGAAGTCCATCTCAGTTACATGGAGCGCGCGTGAGGCACAAAGGAAGGAATGATTTGAAGCAAATCGACGGGAATGCCACGACTTACCCGTGCGGCGGTTCTATGGTTTGGCGTTCAGAAAATGAATAGGGAATGGGGGGAAAGAGTGGGGTGCTCTCATTGCTATATAGGGGAGGTGGTTGCATGGAAAGTGGTGGCTAGGGGCGCAAGATGGGCGAGAATCGACGCTGCGGTTGGCGGAGCGCGACCCGCACACGATCTGTTTGATGAAATGCCGACAAGGCGTGCGGTTGGAGAAATAAAGGGCTGACAGTCGGGGCTCGTACGCAGTGGGAGAGGGATGGGGAAAAATGACGAGTGTTACAATTCTACCCCCATTAAACAGAATCTCGCCCCGAGATTCTAGGTTGGACTAAAAAGAGATCTATGTTTTTGTTATTCAAAAGCTACCCTATTAGAAACTATCTCTCTATAATTATATTTCTTATTTGATTTTGAAATCTTTATTCTAAAACTTTTCTAAGTTCAATATTTTACGCAATGCAAGAATAACATGACGAACTTGTTTCAATTCTTAAGAAAATCATTCATTATCACACAATTCTACAGATTATGTTATTATATTTTATTTTCTATTATTATTTTTAAATAATTATTTATTTTATTATTACCAACATTATTATTTTTTATGTCGTGCCACTTGGTCTGGTTTGGTTTTCGGTACTGTGCCCTAATTTTTATTTGAATCCAAATGTATTCTCTAACAATTTCAATTATTATTTTTAATATCTAAGTACTCATGAGGGGATATGTCTAATTTATTCATTTTAAATGAACACACATTTTCTTCTGTTCTTCTATTCTTTATTTATAAAATAAGAATTTGATCGACATTTCTAGTGTGACTTCCATTTTATATCTTTCAATTAAATTAACTAACATGATGTATATTTTTATTTCTTTTCATTTTTAAAGGCAGAATTGTTAAATTTAAGGTACTATCACAAAACAACACACACTATTTTTTTATGTTATTCTACATTATCATTCTTCTTATTATTTTTATTATTTTTAACTTGGCCTTTTATTTACTTTGTGGGTTTTAAATTTTTAAAGTCTTTCAATTAAAATGCATTGTAATGATTAATATTTTATATTATTATGATTAATTTTGATAATACAGAGGTTACAATCTCACCCACCTTACAAGGAATCTCGCCCACGAGATTCAAATGGGTCAACGAAGGAGACAAGATATGATTTACTAGCAGTTGGCTAGCCCCCTTAAACAACAACAAAGTTATAATTTGTTATTGCTATTATCATTAATTTATTGCAATACATCAAACAACGTGTTCTATTTCGCTATGAGGAAGGCATGAAATTCACTTGCTAACCAAAGGGGACTTAAGCAAATGATGTGTAATAATCTTCAAGAATCTTCTTCACCCTCTGTGTTATCTTCAATAAGTCGATATTTAGGCTTTGTCAATTAAGTCGAATCTTCGTCTTCATGAGCAAGGTCCAAGGGATGTCTAATAAGTCCATTCTAACTAAGGTCACGTGCCTAGAGTTGATATATAGCTCTAATACCACTTTGTCACACCCGGTTTTATTAAGAATAAAACCAGCTGCAAATACATGTATGCCAGAATCAGTTTCACCATACATGTACGACAAATAGTGATAAACAGTTCTATATCGAATAGAAACAACCTTAATACCTTGAAAAGAGTTTTGAATAGCAGTGGAAGAGACAAATCTCTAGGGCAACCACAGGCAAATCGACTGGCAGCAACGCGACCTATGCACCGTCTTCACTTTTCACCGTCCTTATTATATCTTGTCTTCACTGAGCAGCATATCAAAAATACAACAAAACAAGTGTGAGTACCATCTCGCGGTACTTAGCAAGTGTGGGAAATAAATGACATGTAGGCCAATCAAAAAGGAAAGGCTAATAGTGGTTTAAGCACTAAGCATTAAGCCTATCATTAGCTTTCATTAACAACCTACATCTAGGTGAATATTCTCAATCAAAAAATTAATAATAATAATGTAATAATATCAATATCATTTTCAACCATCATCTCAACCATCATCTAATTATGAATTTAGCCCCAAGCTGCTCCTGTCCGTGAGCACAGCTCTCATGACAGTTTTACCAAATCTCTGCAGAGAATGTACCCTTTACACACAAGCACTAATTTCATCCCCCGATGCCAGGTGGACTGAGTAAACCTCCCCGATGCCCGTGGCGGCCAACCACATTACACATTACCGTAGGTGTGTGGCCAGGAGATCACTACATGGTCTTTAAAAGGTACTCCAAACTAGTGCTAGCCCTCTAAGGTTTTCACCACTGAGGCATTCCCGGAGTAACCCTCCGCCTCAGAGCCCCCTCTTGAGCCTTGCGGTTCCCAGAGCTGTACCCCTGCATCATTCCCCGCACCATCCAACTACTAGCATTTCGTCGGGAGAAACCTAATTAATTTACCAAGCCGCCCCATCTCAGTCTCGTGGTGGTACCATAAAGCTTAGTGGCTTCCTCCATAAACCAGTACTTAGAATCTGGCGCTACCAAACCCAATCTCGGGTCTCGTGCAAACTGCACCATACCATAACCATCCAACTGCCAGATTCATACCAATTACTCCATGGTTTTTAATGTAACATAATGGTCATAATTAATAATATAATCATGTGTCCAAATTCCATCCCATGTAATAAGCATGGCTAAGCATGATTGAAATACCCAGAACCATCCAATTCAACCCCGGCAACAAGGAATTATATGGAACAGATGAATAAATATGATTCACATTAATTAAGCATGCAACTAACTATAATTCCTAAAATAGGCACAACATGGTCAAGGGTCCTTGCCTGTTTTTCTATAGCTGCTCAGTTCTTCTTCATTGAACTTTTGATCTCCATATCTTCATGTCGCTTCTTCGTCAAATATGAATGCATACAAACTACCATCAAAAGAGATATAAAACATTCAAGAACAATACATAAAACATACACATAGCATAAAATCCTATATCAATACGACCCTACGAAGTATTTATTATTTTTCATAGCCAAAGAAATGCATTTATCATTTATTTTCTATTTTTAGTATTTATTTATAAGCTAAAACATTTTTAATGAATTTCCCATAGCCAAAATATTTTTTTATATGCACTTTATAATTTTATTTCTGCAATAAAGGTTTTCTAAATAAGTTTCTTACTATTTCTACATTTATTCTCCATTTTTAGTATTTAAATATAGCTAAAACTATTTTTAATGAACTTTCTATAGCCAAAATATATTTTCTATGCATCTATAATTTTATTTCAGCCTAAACTGATTTATAATTAATTTCCTACATTTTTCTATATTTTATTCTACCATTTATAAACATTTCACACCACTAAATGCATTTTTAAACAATATTCAACAATTAAATAATAATACAAGGGCTTAAATATTATTTCTTTTAGTCATCAGGGGCTATTCTACAAGTATTGCATCAATATTAACATGGGCTTTCTAGTAATGTTTACACATTCTGCATAATTGTTCCATAATTAACAGAAAGTCTAGGGGTTAGATTGAAAGAATCCGAGGGCTTACGTGCAAAAAGACGAAGGGGTATGAGCCGTCTAATTTGGACCGTAGGATTTAAAGTGGGCGCACCAGATTTTATGAACGAAGGGGTATGCAAATGATCTAATCGTGACCCTTGATAGATGATCTGACAGCTGGGGACAAAATGAAGCCATGGGCTTCTTCTTCCTCCAACCAACATGGATGTACCACCATGAATGGCGTCTAGAGCTCGCTAGAGTACGCCTAGGGGGCTTAATCTATGGTTGCGATCGCTGGAAATGGAGGAGGTAGGCTCTATGAACTCACCTATGAAGTTTTGTTGCCCGAAACTACGCGGAGGCTTGTCAGCAACGAGGAGGCGCGACGGTGTCTGGCGGTGCTCAGTGAACTCGATGTCGAGATGGCTAAATCTTCGAGGCAACTTGCCCAGCGGATTCCCAGTGGCATGGAACACGCGTGAGGCACAAAGGAAGGACATGTTTGAAGCATATTGATGGGAACGCCACGGCTTACCCGTGCGGCGGTTCTACGGTTTGGCGTTCAGAAAATGAATGGGGAATGGGGGGAAAGAGTGGGGCGCTCTCATTGCTATATAGGGGAGGCGGTTGCATGTAGAGTGGTGGTCAGGGGCACAAGATGGGCGAGAATCGACACAGCGGTTGGCGGAGCGCGACTCGCACACGATCTGTTTGATGAAATGCCGACAAGGCGTGCGGTTGGAGAAATAAAGGGCTGACAGCCGGGGCCTGTACGCAGTGGGAAAGGGAGAGGGATGGGGAGAAATGACGGGTGTTACAGCTTGTCAGGTTGCGTCACTGCAACCTCCTCCCCAACCTGATGTGACTGGATGAAGTTGGTCTTACGTCTCGAGTTCGCAAAAGAATGAAAATATTGGGTATTGGCATCTCCCTTATGCATCCATGTCAACCTTGATTGCTCTCTGGCCCTCGATTTTTCTATGAACCATAGGCCTAAAATCCGTTGCTTAAGTAGTGCACGAGTCTCCCTTTCCTGATCTGTCAGGAGTCGCAGCTCCATAGCTTCATCGAGTCTGAGGATTACCTCCCTGCATATTATTATGGCCAGCTTGCCTTGAGGAATTTGTGCACGAGACCATTTTATAAGAGCGTGACCAGTTCTGGAAAGCTTGATGTGGAGAGTAAGCAGACCACTATGTTGTGGAGAGACTTGTCTATTCTATGTCTCATGGACACGCTCACGAAAGTCAGGCATGTTTAGCCAGTGCTCCTCGAAACGGAAGGACCGACTTCTAAAATTCTCTACAAATGGTACTAATAACAGAGGGAAGTGGTCAGATGCCGATGATGAAAGAGCCTGCAGAATAGGGCAACCAAAAATGTTTTCCCATTGTGGCGAGGCGAATGTGCAGCCAATTCTGGACAATGTGGGATGATGTTGTTCGCTCGACCATGTGAAGCGATGTCCTAACATGAGAATTTCCTTGACTTTGATATGGTTCAACGTCCGTTGAAAGCTCCTCATCATGCGTCGATTTAGCCTGCCATTGCACTTGTCTTCATCGCGATAAATCAGGTTGAAATCACCTAATACGAGCCACACCGGAGACGCTGTCAGGTAGATCTCACGAAGCTCGTTCAGGAAGAGTCCTTCCTCAACTTTAGATTGAGGGCCATACACCCTGTGATCATTGAGGGAACCGAGGTTCTATCATCTGTGATAATTGCTGAGATGGAGTAAGACCTGGTTGTAAAATTGGATAGCTTGATGTGGGCATTACTGCTAGCAAGGAGAATTCCTCCCCGTGTCCCCTCAGCTGGGATATTACCAAAGTTGTCAGCACATTTTATTCGATCAAGTTCTTTTTGTGGTTAGTGTTCCATAACAAATGTTGGACAGCTGATCGCCTCTCTAGACGCGGACTTTCACATCCCGAGAAGTGTCTCCTATGTGATCAAGAGGAGGAAATCATCCAACATATCCTTTTAACATGTTTGTTTGCGAGGCAGATTTGGTTCAAATTGCTATTGATGATCCACATGTCACATGCTATACCTATGACAAACGAGAGGTCACTTGGAGACTAGTGGAGCCGCACTACTAGTAAAGTTCCAAAGGAACACAAGAAAGGAATAAAGTCGTTAATCATCTTGGGTGCTTGGCTCATCCGGAAACAGCAAAACGTTTGTGTTTTCGATAATGTGTCTCTCTCCATTAGTGAGATTATGAGAACCTTCTGAGATGAATACAGGTTATGGTGCTTTGCTGGAACCAAAAAACTACAAGCCCTTAATTTGCAGCAGGTGTTAGGAAGCTAATCCAGGTTTAAGTTGGAGAACCCATTGTAATATTTTTGTTCGGTGTATTGAGCCTCTGATATCTGGACCCTATATGTGATGGTTTGCTGTCACAGGGTCCGCTTTTTCTTCTTTTAACACAAAGATGTGCATCTCTCTTGCGTATTCGAAAAAAAACACCGTTGAACCTTTATTTTTTTAAGGGAAAGGATAGTCAAATAAAAGACTTGTTACTATGACTTAAAGTTAAAAGCATCCCACAACACCATATATACATTTTACATATTTTGCAGTACTAGTTTTGTGCAATTTCAAACCCGGTGATTAGCAGCAAGGTTTGGGATATGATGCTGAATCTTAGAACACATATTATGTATATTTATGATATGGAGCTGGATGGGGGAAACCATGTGTTTAGGAGGTGTGGGATATCCTAATCAGTATACTATAAGTGTGATTCCTAGACCTATCAAAATTGTACCTTAGGGCCAGACCTTATTGATGATCATAAAAAATGGGCTAATACCTACTGCTAATTCTGATATATTAGGTCATCCGCAGTGGTACGTTGTAAAGCGTACTAGAAAGCATACTGGAAAGCATACTGGAAAATTTTGATGAGTCCAGATATTGGAAGTATAGAGTATATAAAGTATGATTTAGATGATAGAGTATGCTTTAGAGGTCGGTAGTTCGGATGGTCTTAATTCCAGCGGGGAGGCGATAACGCATGACAGCTGAATGTTGAAAGAGTGAACTGGGAAGTAAACAAAGTGTTTCTTTCTGCCCCATCTTTTGAGTGCATATATAGTTTATTCAGATCACTTTCTAACACCGCCATTTCTAGCTTTGTCAACATTTTGTTGCTCACTATAATAAAAATGATTAGTGAATATACTTTTCTTGAAACTGACACAAACAGCTAGCAATAATCATATCTGTTTTATTCCCTGCAAAATAAGTCAAAATATAATATATCATACTTGTATTATATTTATATGCACCTGGAAGTAAATTCAAGTTCAGTAATGAGTGAAAACATGGGTGCAAATTTCAAAAACGAGTTAAATTAAAAGACACTATTACTATTGACAATAAACTGGCCTTTAGTGTTTTCCTTTGGTCCAAGCGGTAAAAGAGTCTCATAAGACCTCATATAGTACACCTTAGACTTTTCAGTACGCATTGTGCCAATTTTGCGCAAATTCATTCTACTGTTTTCAGAATTTCCCTCAAGAAAAAGGATTTATTCAGAATATAGAATTGCTATCTGACAGTTAATATGGGATTCATCGACATATAGAACACGAGTTCAAAACTCATTGTCTACAATGCAAGCAATTTTGGCAATAGATTGGGATGTACTGGAATACTTACAAGCCTTTCTTCGAGATGATCAGACATGCAAAGCTTCACTTCAAGCATAAATTGTTCATGCATGGATGTTTTATAATTGTTTGTTGGGTGATTTAGAAAAGCAGGAATGGTAATCTTTAAAAGATCCAAACCCACATTATCGACAATCAAGAATCCTTTTTTCCTTAAGGAATCCAGACTGCAAGCTGTGAGACTTGAGGAAGTTGATAAACTTGATCTTTATGCCTGGCTAGATTTCCTTACTTTCGCAAATTAAATCTTGGTTGATTTTCTTGAAGCAACATAGAGTTCATTTTGCTCCATTATGTATGTACTCTGTACAGCTTTATTTTGATTTAATATATTACACAGCAGGGTCTTCCTGCTGCTTTCCTGTAAAAAACGAATCATTACTTTGTCTGTAGGACACTCCATAGTGTCTTTAAAATAAACTTTTTGAACCCAGTTTCCACATTATTCAGAAGGAGATTGTGCAGTCACTTTGGTTTGGGAACCAAAGGACATGATTTTTTTCAACAAAAAGGTCCTCTTTGTCCCTTTTGTATTTTACGTTGTTTTCAAAAGTTTCAAAATGTAGCTCATGCTTGTGTTCACAGTATAAGAGTTGAAACACCATTGCTAAATTTTTTTTAAAAAAAAGTGGAGTGTTAAATTAAAATATAATGTTACTATTAACACTAAATTCAAGTTAAAAATGTCCCACAACACCACATATTTATTTTAAATATTTTGCAGTACATATTGTGTGCAATTCTATTTTTTTGTAATAGCCCCAAGGAAAAGATATTACTGTAACAATTTGTCCTTATTTTGTATTTCTTCCTTCTAACAACATATACTGGAATATGTCTATAGGACACTGTGTTCAAAACTCATTGCCTACAAAACATTATTTAATCTGTACAGGATATATAAAGAAAAGAGGTTGGAACAGTGTATTTCACATATGATAAGCAACCAGTAATGAGCAGCTGTTGTTTTACATATCGCTGCTCACTGATTTGGAGTTCTCCATGCGTGTTGAGCCAGCAATTATATGAGAGGACATGTTTTTTATTTTGAAAGTCGATTTGGTTTGATTTTTATTCTGTTCAAACAAATACGTTTGATGCTGACAATCTAATATTCAATGTTGTCAGACCCCTGTGGAAGACGCACCATTGTTTCTCATGGCATAGGATATCGAATTATGTGGTAAAATGTTGTTTTCTGAAGCTGCGGTATCGTTTTTATGTACTATGTATCAGTGAAACGGCGGCATTACTGTATTGGTTTTACTCTGTGACAATCTTAGTAAATTTCCGTACTTTATCCAGTGCAAGTGTTGGAGCTGAAATCCTAGAACACTGATTATATTTAGAGACAGATGGAGATGGATGAGGGACGATAGGGAAAAGAGTAAGCAGGGAGAGGCACCGTCTGTTTATAACAAGTTTTGTATATTAGATTTGGTTCGGTATATGAGCCTATTCCAATCCCTATAAGAGCCAAACCAGATTGATGATCATAAGAATGTTCCATTCCTTACATTTGATAGTGATATATCAATTCCAAGTTAGGGGAGGCATATCAGCTGAAAGTTCAACGAGTGAACTGGGAAGTAAACAAAGTGATGCATTTAGCCTCATCTTATGAGTACATAGTTTATTCCGAATATATATACTGTCCAACATCGCCACTGCTAGGTATCAATGTTTTATTGCTCACCATAGTAAAATAAGTAGTGAATATACTTTTCTTGAAACTGATACAAACAGATATAAATAGTCATATCTGGTTTGTTTCGTGTAAAATGAGTCAAAATATAGCATATCATACAAGGATAAATGTAAAGGGTGACACTATAACTGCATTAGAAATTGTATTATTGACTAAGAATACCTGTATTATATTTACATGCACATGGAAGTACTAATTATATATATATTTTTATTCACAAGACATCAAACTGATAGAGAATAAACTACATGATACAAAGACTTTGGTTCGGGCACAAAAGGCCACAATTTTTCTTTAACAGAAAAGGTATTTTGGTTTCCTTGTTCTTTTGTTTCCATACGCTTTTATAAATTCCGGTTCAGTATGAGAATGAAAACATGGTAGAAAATTTCAAAAAAGAACTAATAGTTAAATTAAAAGACACTGTTACTATTGACAAGTAAATTTACATTTAGCTTTTTCATGTGGCCCATGTTGTAAAAGAGTCTCAAAATACCTCATATAGTACAACTTAGACTTTTCAGTTGGCATCGTGCCAATTTTGTGCAAATTCATTCTACAGTTTTCAAAATTGTCCTAAAATAAAAGGAATTATTCAGAATGTTGGAATTGCTTCTATCTGATCGTAAATATAGGAATTCATGCATACATACATATAGGTTATGAGTTCGAAACTCTTCTTTGTGTCTCCAAATGCGTATCACTTGTTAGTTTAATATTGAACTAACAAGCGACAAGTATTCGAGGACTCAAAGAGCAATTGTCTAGAATAATGCATCATTTTTTGTCTGTAGAATACTCCATAGTGTCTTGAAAATAAACCTTTTGAACCCAGTTTCCACATTTTCAGAAACAAGGGTGCCTATACTCAGATTGATTCAGTTTCAGTCTTGTAGACTTCATCTCTCAAATTTGCATAGAATTTATCTTTGTCCGTTCAGCCATAGGATGGATGTTGAAAAACTAATGTCCAAGGTTGTGGCGCTTTTGGGAGCTGTAGTTTCATATATACAGGCATTTTCTCAACATGTGAGTTGAAGTAGAAAGCTTGCATATCAGCAGGCATGTTCTGTATCTCTCCATTTCGTGTCACTTTAATATGGATATAGACCCTGGTGTCTCTCTACCATTACAAGGGGGGTCTTCATGTATGTCGCAGCGGCCATGCTTTATGCAAGGCAAAAATAACAAAGCAGTAGTAGTCTCTGGTATACATGTCAGTATGTCACAAAGGAACTGAAGAATCACTAAAATGTTGGCTTTAGCTAGTGATAATCACAGAAAACACTAATAGATTGACCATTTCATGTTATAGAATTCCTATCCTAGGACAGCAAAATTATTCAAATTAAACAGATCAATCGAAAAAAAATCTCAATCTTAGCCTGATGCTCCATTCATTTCCAAATATTTGTCACCGGTTAGTGATAAATATTTTAGGACGAAGGGAGTACATGGAAATCTATCAATTGTTTATACTTCTCCGCCAAATAGCAAGGCAAGAGTTTATCCACCTTCTGTCCAGGCCAGCGGGAAATGTCATTCTTGTGGAAAAAGCTCTTGAGGTGGGATTCACTGAAGCGCAACTGTGAAGTAGCATTACGGATCCGCATGTGGAAGAGTACACTCACTTCAGACCACTGCAATGGTCTCTTTTTCCTAGCCATGGCCACTTTCATCTGTGTCAGCGTACTTGTGCTGCCTTGGTTTATAAAGCTCTAAATGTCATGGTGTCATCCACTGCTTTCCTCTGAGGCCGCCGCT
Organism: Tuctoria greenei; assembly: GCA_036927565.1. NCBI lineage: Eukaryota > Viridiplantae > Streptophyta > Magnoliopsida > Poales > Poaceae > Tuctoria > Tuctoria greenei. The sequence continues at coordinate 173,955,787 of JAYESD010000005.1, forward strand.
GCTCCGATGGTTTGAGATATCTCCTGGCCCTTGCATTTATATCAAATATGATAGAGTCAGATCTTGGTTGCTTCATGTCGATGTACTACATTACTGCTATTTATTTACTACCAGATCATACATGAATGTTTCACTTCCATTATATGGCCAGCATTTAATAAGTACCAGACCTTTATCAAGAAGTATTCAAAAATAATCTAAAGATATTTGATCTCATTTACTGGCGAATATTTTAAATTTGTTTCCTTCGTTCAAAAACATCCCTAAGTTATCAGCAATAATGGGATAAGGCAATCTCTACTGTTCTGCACAAGCAACTTCTGTGGGCCTTGAAATTAAACATTAATACAAAATGGATCACCAATAGCAAGATTGTGGGAAAAACAGAATTTCTCCTGGCAGCTAGTTAAGGAAGCCATTGTTGAGCAGACCAATTACATTTACATACAGATATATGGATGTTAGGGGTTCCCAAAATTATGAAGAAATTGATGACAATGAAACATTTATACGTAATGTAAGAATGACGTGTAAAAAAAGGTATTCATCGCACTTCTTTGGAAGTGACCCCTTTATTCGTACTCGGATATGTACTGTATTTACAAAGATTCCCTTGTCTGACAACATCACAGTCTCAACCGGCGGTGGACACTGATAGGAACCTTTTTTTTGACGCAATTGGTGGGTGTGGTATCTTTTTACTAAATGAGTAAATTATAGAAATACAATACAGGAACATAGATACCAACAACCTCAACTGCCATACCGGACATATAACAAACAAACACGAACAATCACTGGCCAACTTTGTAGACTGGAAAGGATTCTCACCTGGATAACTGAGAGTGAGCTCATGCCGTGACGACCAAACATCTATTGCTGAGCCTCTTAGCTGCTCAATGACAACCTTACAACCATTCAAACATTTGAGTTGCTAACAACAAGCAATCAGTCATCCCGTCAATTAGACAAGATGGATTAAAAAGACCTCCGATAACAAAGCCTCCAACAATGTAAAGCAACAAAGAAATACCGCGCTCGCTCATGGATCCCCCTGAGTAGGGTGTACACGAAATCATATAACAACACATTTTAAAGTGTAGAAAATCCAGAAAAATTCTCTCAAATTATTGTTTGCTCAAAGAATATACAAGGAGCAATTAGTGGCTTAAATAGACTATGTGAGTGGGTAAAATATTTATAGCTACTAATTAACTACTTAATTGATTAAAATTTGGGGGAAACCCATGTCTAGGCTCCAAACAAATAATCCCTTCACAAATGATTATCAAAAACCTTTGCTTAGCATGTTCTTGGTCTTGTCAGCCCACGTTGAAGCTTATGACTGGGTTCGGCCCCTTGTCTCTGCAGCTGGCCCGCGGTGGGTGATGCTTGCCGAGAATGTGAGTAATGAAGATGTAACAGTTTATCTAAACTATTGGCTAATACACTTGTTTATGACATTCTTAATTTGCAGTTTTACCTGGCAATACATATTAGTCGCTGTTGCTTTCCATAACGTTTTTTTAATTCTTTGCCTGGATAATAAAGTAGTGTGAGAAATCAACGGTGATGGGCCTTAAGTGACTAAATTACGAATTTATTTTTCCTATATTCAGTTAGTCCACATCCGGACAAAGAGCCCTATCTAAATTTACTTCTATGATATCTTTCTAATAAATTTTATCCAAGTACAATCGATTTGACCTTTTCACGTTCAGGGATTCATTATTTACGAACAGGTTTCCAGCCATTGAGCATGGAACAGTATCCTTTTCAGATCTTTTAATTGCCAAGCTCTATAGTAATTCACTGGCTTCCATTTTTTGGCAACAAGTAATTCGCTACTATATTTGAAAAAAAAAATTGTGGCACCGTCCTCGTCAAATAAAGCCCCCCCCCCCCCCCCCCGATCTAGGTTCCAGTATCAACAGCAGCTATCGCTGCTAAAATATGAGAGGCAGTCGCACCAAAACCCACTTGACAAGGAGAACCGTTCCGTTGTGTCATGGCAGGTGGTTGCTGTATCCGGGTGAGTTACTCGTCCTTCTCACTGAGGTGCTCTGCTGCATGCCCATAAATGCCGGCTGCATGCTGGGGGAAGACCCATATTTTGAAGAGGTCTCACGCATGCAGTCCACTACTCCCGGGATCATGAGTTTATAACCGTCGGGCTGGCTCCTGCAGCGCCTGCACTTTTGTCATCCTCCAGTCCACTGCTGCCCTTGACTCGGTTTCCGCCTGTGCTAAGGTGGTCAGCAACCATGGAGAGTACTAACAGTCCTGTTGGTCATGTCGCTGCAGTAGCCGGAGAAGGGAGCCAGCAGCATAATGATGGAAGAAGATGCGCACGGAGGACGGATCGAAGAGCCACAGCTCTCGTCGAAGATGATGAAGTTGGTGATGCAGCTGATGGCAATGTTGATGCCTCTCCAGGAGCTGGTGATCATGTGTCGCACCATGCTAAACGACACCAACATCATGCCGACGTGCCAAGCCATCTCCATCTACGGCGCCGTGCAAGGTTAGTTGCCGAATACCTCACCATCTCTTGATGAACGTGTTCGATCTTTCCATGTTGGGCAAGTTTAGGTATGTGGTAGGTAAGTCTAGGTTTGTTGTGTGCCATGCATCTCTCCTTAGTCTAAATACATGACCGTTATTACATTTTTGCTAGCCAACAATATTAGAATTTGTCATGGTTATCTTTTTAAATATCCATACGATATTTCTTCTCTGTCGGTTCATATGTCCATTATCTGTTATTGCTTAATCAGTTAACAAGCAGATTAGGTTATGTCATTCGTTTGTTAAATAGATCTATTACACGTAAAATATGGCATGTTCACTATCCTTAACCCGCAATGATTTTCATTATGCACGTTGACTAGAATATTTTAACATGCATTTATGACAACTTGGTCCATCAGGAAAGTACGTTTATATTAGATTGTATTCATTAATGTTGATATCTTAGCATACTTATTAATAAAATTTTAGTATTTAGGGGCTATGGTTTAGAATTCCTACAAAACATATCATTCGTACTTTTTGTACTTTCTTTAATCATGGTATCGCTTAATAAGTATTACTTAAATATTAGCACCAGTTCTTATGAGTTTGTATCTCCATCCAACTGCTAAGCTTCACCACATTGGATGAGTTTCTAGTAATGTTTACACATTCTGCATAATTGTTCCATAATTAACAGAAAGTCTAGGGGTTAGATTGAAAGAATCCGAGGGCTTACGTGCAAAAAGACGAAGGGGTATGAGCCGTCTAATTTGGACCGTGGGATTTAAAGTGGGCGCACCAGATTTTATGAACGAAGGGGTATGCAAATGATCTAATCGTGACCCTTGATAGATGATCTGACAGCTGGGGACAAAATGAAGCCATGGGCTTCTTCTTCCTCCAACCAACATGGATGTACCACCATGAATGGCGTCTAGAGCTCGCTAGAGTACGCCTAGGGGGCTTAATCTATGGTTGCGATCGCTGGAAATGGAGGAGGTAGGCTCTATGAACTCACCTATGAAGTTTTGTTGCCCGAAACTACGCGGAGGCTTGTCAGCAACGAGGAGGCGCGACGGTGTCTGGCGGTGCTCAGTGAACTCGATGTCGAGATGGCTAAATCTTCGAGGCAACTTGCCCAGCGGATTCCCAGTGGCATGGAACACGCGTGAGGCACAAAGGAAGGACATGTTTGAAGCATATTGATGGGAACGCCACGGCTTACCCGTGCGGCGGTTCTACGGTTTGGCGTTCAGAAAATGAATGGGGAATGGGGGGAAAGAGTGGGGCGCTCTCATTGCTATATAGGGGAGGCGGTTGCATGTAGAGTGGTGGTCAGGGGCACAAGATGGGCGAGAATCGACACAGCGGTTGGCGGAGCGCGACTCGCACACGATCTGTTTGATGAAATGCCGACAAGGCGTGCGGTTGGAGAAATAAAGGGCTGACAGCCGGGGCCTGTACGCAGTGGGAAAGGGAGAGGGATGGGGAGAAATGACGGGTGTTACAGCTTGTCAGGTTGCGTCACTGCAACCTCCTCCCCAACCTGATGTGACTGGATGAAGTTGGTCTTACGTCTCGAGTTCGCAAAAGAATGAAAATATTGGGTATTGGCATCTCCCTTATGCATCCATGTCAACCTTGATTGCTCTCTGGCCCTCGATTTTTCTATGAACCATAGGCCTAAAATCCGTTGCTTAAGTAGTGCACGAGTCTCCCTTTCCTGATCTGTCAGGAGTCGCAGCTCCATAGCTTCATCGAGTCTGAGGATTACCTCCCTGCATATTATTATGGCCAGCTTGCCTTGAGGAATTTGTGCACGAGACCATTTTATAAGAGCGCGACCAGTTCTGGAAAGCTTGATGTGGAGAGTAAGCAGACCACTATGTTGTGGAGAGACTTGTCTATTCTATGTCTCATGGACACGCTCACGAAAGTCAGGCATGTTTAGCCAGTGCTCCTCGAAACGGAAGGACCGACTTCTAAAATTCTCTACAAATGGTACTAATAACAGAGGGAAGTGGTCAGATGCCGATGATGAAAGAGCCTGCAGAATAGGGCAACCAAAAATGTTTTCCCATTGTGGCGAGGCGAATGTGCAGCCAATTCTGGACAATGTGGGATGATGTTGTTCGCTCGACCATGTGAAGCGATGTCCTAACATGAGAATTTCCTTGACTTTGATATGGTTCAACGTCCGTTGAAAGCTCCTCATCATGCGTCGATTTAGCCTGCCATTGCACTTGTCTTCATCGCGATAAATCAGGTTGAAATCACCTAATACGAGCCACACCGGAGACGCTGTCAGGTAGATCTCACGAAGCTCGTTCAGGAAGAGTCCTTCCTCAACTTTAGATTGAGGGCCATACACCCTGTGATCATTGAGGGAACCGAGGTTCTATCATCTGTGATAATTGCTGAGATGGAGTAAGACCTGGTTGTAAAATTGGATAGCTTGATGTGGGCATTACTGCTAGCAAGGAGAATTCCTCCCCGTGTCCCCTCAGCTGGGATATTACCAAAGTTGTCAGCACATTTTATTCGATCAAGTTCTTTTTGTGGTTAGTGTTCCATAACAAATGTTGGACAGCTGATCGCCTCTCTAGACGCGGACTTTCACATCCCGAGAAGTGTCTCCTATGTGATCAAGAGGAGGAAATCATCCAACATATCCTTTTAACATGTTTGTTTGCGAGGCAGATTTGGTTCAAATTGCTATTGATGATCCACATGTCACATGCTATACCTATGACAAACGAGAGGTCACTTGGAGACTAGTGGAGCCGCACTACTAGTAAAGTTCCAAAGGAACACAAGAAAGGAATAAAGTCGTTAATCATCTTGGGTGCTTGGCTCATCCGGAAACAGCAAAACGTTTGTGTTTTCGATAATGTGTCTCTCTCCATTAGTGAGATTATGAGAACCTTCTGAGATGAATACAGGTTATGGTGCTTTGCTGGAACCAAAAAACTACAAGCCTTTAATTTGCAGCAGGTGTTAGGAAGCTAATCCAGGTTTAAGTTGGAGAACCCATTGTAATATTTTTGTTCGGTGTATTGAGCCTCTGATATCTGGACCCTATATGTGATGGTTTGCTGTCACAGGGTCCGCTTTTTCTTCTTTTAACACAAAGATGTGCATCTCTCTTGCGTATTCGAAAAAAAACACCGTTGAACCTTTATTTTTTTAAGGGAAAGGATAGTCAAATAAAAGACTTGTTACTATGACTTAAAGTTAAAAGCATCCCACAACACCATATTTACATTTTACATATTTTGCAGTACTAGTTTTGTGCAATTTCAAACCCGGTGATTAGCAGCAAGGTTTGGGATATGATGCTGAATCTTAGAACACATATTATGTATATTTATGATATGGAGCTGGATGGGGGAAACCATGTGTTTAGGAGGTGTGGGATATCCTAATCAGTATACTATAAGTGTGATTCCTAGACCTATCAAAATTGTACCTTAGGGCCAGACCTTATTGATGATCATAAAAAATGGGCTAATACCTACTGCTAATTCTGATATATTAGGTCATCCGCAGTGGTACGTTGTAAAGCGTACTAGAAAGCATACTGGAAAGCATACTGGAAAATTTTGATGAGTCCAGATATTGGAAGTATAGAGTATATAAAGTATGATTTAGATGATAGAGTATGCTTTAGAGGTCGGTAGTTCGGATGGTCTTAATTCCAGCGGGGAGGCGATAACGCATGACAGCTGAATGTTGAAAGAGTGAACTGGGAAGTAAACAAAGTGTTTCTTTCTGCCCCATCTTTTGAGTGCATATATAGTTTATTCAGATCACTTTCTAACACCGCCATTTCTAGCTTTGTCAACATTTTGTTGCTCACTATAATAAAAATGATTAGTGAATATACTTTTCTTGAAACTGACACAAACAGCTAGCAATAATCATATCTGTTTTATTCCCTGCAAAATAAGTCAAAATATAATATATCATACTTGTATTATATTTATATGCACCTGGAAGTAAATTCAAGTTCAGTAATGAGTGAAAACATGGGTGCAAATTTCAAAAACGAGTTAAATTAAAAGACACTATTACTATTGACAATAAACTGGCCTTTAGTGTTTTCCTTTGGTCCAAGCGGTAAAAGAGTCTCATAAGACCTCATATAGTACACCTTAGACTTTTCAGTACGCATTGTGCCAATTTTGCGCAAATTCATTCTACTGTTTTCAGAATTTCCCTCAAGAAAAAGGATTTATTCAGAATATAGAATTGCTATCTGACAGTTAATATGGGATTCATCGACATATAGAACACGAGTTCAAAACTCATTGTCTACAATGCAAGCAATTTTGGCAATAGATTGGGATGTACTGGAATACTTACAAGCCTTTCTTCGAGATGATCAGACATGCAAAGCTTCACTTCAAGCATAAATTGTTCATGCATGGATGTTTTATAATTGTTTGTTGGGTGATTTAGAAAAGCAGGAATGGTAATCTTTAAAAGATCCAAACCCACCTTATCGACAATCAAGAATCCTTTTTTCCTTAAGGAATCCAGACTGCAAGCTGTGAGACTTGAGGAAGTTGATAAACTTGATCTTTATGCCTGGCTAGATTTCCTTACTTTCGCAAATTAAATCTTGGTTGATTTTCTTGAAGCAACATAGAGTTCATTTTGCTCCATTATGTATGTACTCTGTACAGCTTTATTTTGATTTAATATATTACACAGCAGGGTCTTCCTGCTGCTTTCCTGTAAAAAACGAATCATTACTTTGTCTGTAGGACACTCCATAGTGTCTTTAAAATAAACTTTTTGAACCCAGTTTCCACATTATTCAGAAGGAGATTGTGCAGTCACTTTGGTTTGGGAACCAAAGGACATGATTTTTTTCAACAAAAAGGTCCTCTTTGTCCCTTTTGTATTTTACGTTGTTTTCAAAAGTTTCAAAATGTAGCTCATGCTTGTGTTCACAGTATAAGAGTTGAAACACCATTGCTAATTTTTTTTAAAAAAAAAGTGGAGTGTTAAATTAAAATATAATGTTACTATTAACACTAAATTCAAGTTAAAAATGTCCCACAACACCACATATTTATTTTAAATATTTTGCAGTACATATTGTGTGCAATTCTATTTTTTTGTAATAGCCCCAAGGAAAAGATATTACTGTAACAATTTGTCCTTATTTTGTATTTCTTCCTTCTAACAACATATACTGGAATATGTCTATAGGACACTGTGTTCAAAACTCATTGCCTACAAAACATTATTTAATCTGTACAAGATATATAAAGAAAAGAGGTTGGAACAGTGTATTTCACATATGATAAGCAACCAGTAATGAGCAGCTGTTGTTTTACATATCGCTGCTCACTGATTTGGAGTTCTCCATGCGTGTTGAGCCAGCAATTATATGAGAGGACATGTTTTTTATTTTGAAAGTCGATTTGGTTTGATTTTTATTCTGTTCAAACAAATACGTTTGATGCTGACAATCTAATATTCAATGTTGTCAGACCCCTGTGGAAGACGCACCATTGTTTCTCATGGCATAGGATATCGAATTATGTGGTAAAATGTTGTTTTCTGAAGCTGCGGTATCGTTTTTATGTACTATGTATCAGTGAAACGGCGGCATTACTGTATTGGTTTTACTCTGTGACAATCTTAGTAAATTTCCGTACTTTATCCAGTGCAAGTGTTGGAGCTGAAATCCTAGAACACTGATTATATTTAGAGACAGATGGAGATGGATGAGGGACGATAGGGAAAAGAGTAAGCAGGGAGAGGCACCGTCTGTTTATAACAAGTTTTGTATATTAGATTTGGTTCGGTATATGAGCCTATTCCAATCCCTATAAGAGCCAAACCAGATTGATGATCATAAGAATGTTCCATTCCTTACATTTGATAGTGATATATCAATTCCAAGTTAGGGGAGGCATATCAGCTGAAAGTTCAACGAGTGAACTGGGAAGTAAACAAAGTGATGCATTTAGCCTCATCTTATGAGTACATAGTTTATTCCGAATATATATACTGTCCAACATCGCCACTGCTAGGTATCAATGTTTTATTGCTCACCATAGTAAAATAAGTAGTGAATATACTTTTCTTGAAACTGATACAAACAGATATAAATAGTCATATCTGGTTTGTTTCGTGTAAAATGAGTCAAAATATAGCATATCATACAAGGATAAATGTAAAGGGTGACACTATAACTGCATTAGAAATTGTATTATTGACTAAGAATACCTCTATTATATTTACATGCACATGGAAGTACTAATTATATATATATTTTTATTGACAAGACATCAAACTGATAGAGAATAAACTACATGATACAAAGACTTTGGTTCGGGCACAAAAGGCCACAATTTTTCTTTAACAGAAAAGGTATTTTGGTTTCCTTGTTCTTATGTTTCCATACGCTTTTATAAATTCCGGTTCAGTATGAGAATGAAAACATGGTAGAAAATTTCAAAAAAGAACTAATAGTTAAATTAAAAGACACTGTTACTATTGACAAGTAAATTTACATTTAGCTTTTTCATGTGGCCCATGTTGTAAAAGAGTCTCAAAATACCTCATATAGTACAACTTAGACTTTTCAGTTGGCATCGTGCCAATTTTGTGCAAATTCATTCTACAGTTTTCAAAATTGTCCTAAAATAAAAGGAATTATTCAGAATGTTGGAATTGCTTCTATCTGATCGTAAATATAGGAATTCATGCATACATACATATAGGTTATGAGTTCGAAACTCTTCTTTGTGTCTCCAAATGCGTATCACTTATTAGTTTAATATTGAACTAACAAGCGACAAGTATTCGAGGACTCAAAGAGCAATTGTCTAGAATAATGCATCATTTTTTGTCTGTAGAATACTCCATAGTGTCTTGAAAATAAACCTTTTGAACCCAGTTTCCACATTTTCAGAAACAAGGGTGCCTATACTCAGATTGATTCAGTTTCAGTCTTGTAGACTTCATCTCTCAAATTTGCATAGAATTTATCTTTGTCCGTTCAGCCATAGGATGGATGTTGAAAAACTAATGTCCAAGGTTGTGGCGCTTTTGGGAGCTGTAGTTTCATATATACAGGCATTTTCTCAACATGTGAGTTGAAGTAGAAAGCTTGCATATCAGCAGGCATGTTCTGTATCTCTCCATTTCATGTCACTTTAATATGGATATAGACCCTGGTGTCTCTCTACCATTACAAGGGGGGTCTTCATGTATGTCGCAGCGGCCATGCTTTATGCAAGGCAAAAATAACAAAGCAGTAGTAGTCTCTGGTATACATGTCAGTATGTCACAAAGGAACTGAAGAATCACTAAAATGTTGGCTTCAGCTAGTGATAATCACAGAAAACACTAATAGATTGACCATTTCATGTTATAGAATTCCTATCCTAGGACAGCAAAATTATTCAAATTAAACAGATCAATCGAAAAAAAATCTCAATCTTAGCCTGATGCTCCATTCATTTCCAAATATTTGTCACCGGTTAGTGATAAATATTTTAGGACGAAGGGAGTACATGGAAATCTATCAATTGTTTATACTTCTCCGCCAAATAGCAAGGCAAGAGTTTATCCACCTTCTGTCCAGGCCAGCGGGAAATGTCATTCTTGTGGAAAAAGCTCTTGAGGTGGGATTCACTGAAGCGCAACTGTGAAGTAGCATTACGGATCCGCATGTGGAAGAGTACACTCACTTCAGACCACTGCAATGGTCTCTTTTTCCTAGCCATGGCCACTTTCATCTGTGTCAGCGTACTTGTGCTGCCTTGGTTTATAAAGCTCTAAATGTCATGGTGTCATCCACTGCTTTCCTCTGAGGCCGCCGCTGCTCCGATGGTTTGAGATATCTCCTGGCCCTTGCATTTATATCAAATATGATAGAGTCAGATCTTGGTTGCTTCATGTCGATGTACTACATTACTGCTATTTATTTACTACCAGATCATACATGAATGTTTCACTTCCATTATATGGCCAGCATTTAATAAGTACCAGACCTTTATCAAGAAGTATTCAAAAATAATCTAAAGATATTTGATCTCATTTACTGGCGAATATTTTAAATTTGTTTCCTTCGTTCAAAAACATCCCTAAGTTATCAGCAATAATGGGATAAGGCAATCTCTACTGTTCTGCACAAGCAACTTCTGTGGGCCTTGAAATTAAACATTAATACAAAATGGATCACCAATAGCAAGATTGTGGGAAAAACAGAATTTCTCCTGGCAGCTAGTTAAGGAAGCCATTGTTGAGCAGACCAATTACATTTACATACAGATATATGGATGTGAGGGGTTCCCAAAATTATGAAGAAATTGATGACAATGAAACATTTATACGTAATGTAAGAATGACGTGTAAAAAAAGGTATTCATCGCACTTCTTTGGAAGTGACCCCTTTATTCGTACTCGGATATGTACTGTATTTACAAAGATTCCCTTGTCTGACAACATCACAGTCTCAACCGGCGGTGGACACTGATAGGAACCTTTTTTTTGACGCAATTGGTGGGTGTGGTATCTTTTTACTAAATGAGTAAATTATAGAAATACAATACAGGAACATAGATACCAACAACCTCAACTGCCATACCGGACATATAACAAACAAACACGAACAATCACTGGCCAACTTTGTAGACTGGAAAGGATTCTCACCTGGATAACTGAGAGTGAGCTCATGCCGTGACGACCAAACATCTATTGCTGAGCCTCTTAGCTGCTCAATGACAACCTTACAACCATTCAAACATTTGAGTTGCTAACAACAAGCAATCAGTCATCCCGTCAATTAGACAAGATGGATTAAAAAGACCTCCGATAACAAAGCCTCCAACAATGTAAAGCAACAAAGAAATACCGCGCTCGCTCATGGATCCCCCTGAGTAGGGTGTACACGAAATCATATAACAACACATTTTAAAGTGTAGAAAATCCAGAAAAATTCTCTCAAATTATTGTTTGCTCAAAGAATATACAAGGAGCAATTAGTGGCTTAAATAGACTATGTGAGTGGGTAAAATATTTATAGCTACTAATTAACTACTTAATTGATTAAAATTTGGGGGAAACCCATGTCTAGGCTCCAAACAAATAATCCCTTCACAAATGATTATCAAAAACCTTTGCTTAGCATGTTCTTGGTCTTGTCAGCCCACGTTGAAGCTTATGACTGGGTTCGGCCCCTTGTCTCTGCAGCTGGCCCGCGGTGGGTGATGCTTGCCGAGAATGTGAGTAATGAAGATGTAACAGTTTATCTAAACTATTGGCTAATACACTTGTTTATGACATTCTTAATTTGCAGTTTTACCTGGCAATACATATTAGTCGCTGTTGCTTTCCATAACGTTTTTTTAATTCTTTGCCTGGATAATAAAGTAGTGTGAGAAATCAACGGTGATGGGCCTTAAGTGACTAAATTACGAATTTATTTTTCCTATATTCAGTTAGTCCACATCCGGACAAAGAGCCCTATCTAAATTTACTTCTATGATATCTTTCTAATAAATTTTATCCAAGTACAATCGATTTGACCTTTTCACGTTCAGGGATTCATTATTTACGAACAGGTTTCCAGCCATTGAGCATGGAACAGTATCCTTTTCAGATCTTTTAATTGCCAAGCTCTATAGTAATTCACTGGCTTCCATTTTTTGGCAACAAGTAATTCGCTACTATATTTGAAAAAAAAAATTGTGGCACCGTCCTCGTCAAATAAAGCCCCCCCCCCCCCCCCCCCCGATCTAGGTTCCAGTATCAACAGCAGCTATCGCTGCTAAAATATGAGAGGCAGTCGCACCAAAACCCACTTGACAAGGAGAACCGTTCCGTTGTGTCATGGCAGGTGGTTGCTGTATCCAGGTGAGTTACTCGTCCTTCTCACTGAGGTGCTCTGCTGCATGCCCATAAATGCCGGCTGCATGCTGGGGGAAGACCCATATTTTGAAGAGGTCTCACGCATGCAGTCCACTACTCCCGGGATCATGAGTTTATAACCGTCGGGCTGGCTCCTGCAGCGCCTGCACTTTTGTCATCCTCCAGTCCACTGCTGCCCTTGACTCGGTTTCCGCCTGTGCTAAGGTGGTCAGCAACCATGGAGAGTACTAACAGTCCTGTTGGTCATGTCGCTGCAGTAGCCGGAGAAGGGAGCCAGCAGCATAATGATGGAAGAAGATGCGCACGGAGGACGGATCGAAGAGCCACAGCTCTCGTCGAAGATGATGAAGTTGGTGATGCAGCTGATGGCAATGTTGATGCCTCTCCAGGAGCTGGTGATCATGTGTCGCACCATGCTAAACGACACCAACATCATGCCGACGTGCCAAGCCATCTCCATCTACGGCGCCGTGCAAGGTTAGTTGCCAAATACCTCACCATCTCTTGATGAACGTGTTCGATCTTTCCATGTTGGGCAAGTTTAGGTATGTGGTAGGTAAGTCTAGGTTTGTTGTGTGCCATGCATCTCTCCTTAGTCTAAATACATGACCGTTATTACATTTTTGCTAGCCAACAATATTAGAATTTGTCATGGTTATCTTTTTAAATATCCATACGATATTTCTTCTCTGTCGGTTCATATGTCCATTATCTGTTATTGCTTAATCAGTTAACAAGCAGATTAGGTTATGTCATTCGTTTGTTAAATAGATCTATTACACGTAAAATATGGCATGTTCACCATCCTTAACCCGCAATGATTTTCATTATGCACGTTGACTAGAATATTTTAACATGCATTTATGACAACTTGGTCCATCAGGAAAGTACGTTTATATTAGATTGTATTCATTAATGTTGATATCTTAGCATACTTATTAATAAAATTTTAGTATTTAGGGGCTATGGTTTAGAATTCCTACAAAACATATCATTCGTACTTTTTGTACTTTCTTTAATAATGGTATCGCTTAATAAGTATTACTTAAATATTAGCACCAGTTCTTATGAGTTTGTATCTCCATCCAACTGCTAAGCTTCACCACATTGGATGCTATTATTTGGAAATCGGTCATTTCCTGTTTCAGCTATCTAGAAATAGTTTCTCTTTTGGTTCTACTAACTTTTTTATCAGTTCAAGTTTAACAAGTGTTTTATATATGTCGTCACTTATACCGATACATGTTCGGTTGGTAGATGTATATTTATTTTTATGGGTCAACCACTTTCTTTGTGCACCATACACAATGTATTTTAGTACGGGAGTAATTTCACAAACAAATACTTGAGCACTTTTTTTTGTAATAATAGGCAGGAGCGCTGCCAATGCATTAAGAAGGAAGAGAGAATTACAACCTAAGCGGTACAACATCTAGACACAGTACATGTAGAGTAGTTCAAAATCCCAGCTACAGATATGCTTACCAATATTGCTATGTTGTATGTATTAGTATAGGGCTCACTAAATTTAATTTCCACCTTGGGCATGCAGCATCGTGATGAAGCGTTTCTTGTTTGATTGTGGAGTTACGATGTTGCCCCGCACAAGGTTTAAGCTGCTGCTATAAATCTGAAAATAAGGACCCACTTTTATGCGAGTCCATTATGCAAATCTTCCATCATATGTTTATGTTCGTACCCTCATGTAGAGTCTCATGTTCAGGTGAGACGGTTAAGTCTTGTTGAGCCTTTGTGCTCACGGTTGCTATATAAGTTGTTTTGCAGGTACTAACCTTGATGCTTATGATTATGGTTGTCCGATGTGATTTGGGACTCTCCAAGTAATATACTCATGTGGGAACCATGCCGCTGTTGTTTGGTTTTCGTGGCTAGTGAGGAGCGTCTGTGGGCTGGACGGCTTCTCTTTTGCTTATCAGACTGGAGTACGAGAGTTTTAATCTTATCTTCCGCTATAGTTTATTTTTATAAACTATTTGTAAACTGAACATCTTTGTTAATTTCAGCAAATGATTTATGTAATACGCGTTCCTTTACATCTGTGCTGTTGGGTGTCGCATCGCATGGCACCACCCAATGCAATTCCTGGAAAGTGTGGACTCCGGTCCCCACAGATAGGACCGCTCGACCCTCTATAAAGGGGCCCCAAGGCCACCTTCGAGATTGTCCAATTCACGTAGTACTATATTTTACATACAAATTTCCTTACGCATTTACATACGTGCTTTACTTACGCACTTACATACGCATTTAACTTACGCATTACATTTTCTAGAGATCTCTACAACAAGGTTTGCCTGTAATCTATTCTCTACGCCTTTTGTGCTAATAAAGATCATGGATTGACTCCCTCTAGACGTAGGCCTTTTTTTGCCCAAACTAGGATAAGCTTGTCTTTTGCAGGTAGCCATATGGAGACAAATGTTTCTCAATAGGATTTACTAGTCAGTATACGAAACACCGACAGTTGGCGTGCCAAGTAGAGTAATGTTGTTACGTGTTCTTCATCAGCTCCGTGATGGCTTCATTGACTTCAACCATCATCTCCGCCGAGGAGGATTGCACCGGCAGCTTAAAGTCCCTCGTCCACAACAACAGGGGGCTCAAGGCTAACCCCATATTCGCCCCACATCCGGCTTTTTGCTTAGAAAGCCTGTAATTCTTCACCAAAGGCGGCGGCGTCCTTCAGAGAATCTGCGACGACCATGCTAACAATGCTCTAGAGGCTTCCTTCGTCGGATCGGAATGATTGACCACACCACGCCCCCCTTCTAAAAATCTCGGAGGAAACCACCAGCTTCAATTCCGACTCCGATAATGCTTGTACCAAGTTAAGTAACTCCCTCCTTATCAAATTTTATGTTGTAGGAGCTAGCGATGAGGTTCAGGATGCGACTATAGCTGACACACCTCCATGACTCACTCCCGCGCAGAAAGAACCCCATGGCTAATCCTTGGGAAGGATCAAGCACACACCACCAAACTGGTTGGCCTGCTCCAAGCACAACGCACCACTCTCAACGGCGAGAGAGAGAGAGAGCACTTGAATGCGGTTGGGGCTGCCATCCGAATAAAACCCAGCCTGCCTCCAATCTCAGACACCACAAGTTTTCAAGCCGTCTAGGCCACCCCCTTCGCCAAGGAAGATGCCCCGCCACGCTTGAAACAACCAAGCCAAAACGTGGCAGCCGGCGATGCAATACTGTGCTGCGTGCCTAAACCCATCTAGCCAGGATCTTGATGTGCCTACCGAAACCTCCGCTCCCTCCTAGACACAGCCGCCATCCAGCACACGCAGAGCTCTCTCGCCAGACAGCTTGAATTATCATGCCACGGCGGGAGCCGGGGACAACAAAAGAGCAATGGTGAACCAAAGAAGCCCCACGCCCCAAGTTGGTAAGCGGCACCAAAAAAGCTAGATCCTCATAAGCAATCTACACTGAGATTGATGCAGTTTCACTTTTGTAGATCTTCATCTCTCAAAGTTGCATGGATTTTACCTTTGCCCACTCAGAAATAAGATAGATCTTGAAAAACTAATATCCAAAGTTTTTTAGTGCTTTTGGGAGCTGTAGTTTCATATCCATAGGAATAATTAGTTTTGATGCTGGTTCGCCAAGATTGAAATGGTGCAACAACATTTCTTGTATTCATAGAACATGGATTCAAAAGCATTGTTATATTGATTTTATCTAGAAAGAGTTAATCACGGTATTTTATTGACCAATGCAAGATATGGAGTCCATGTCCAAGAACATGGACTGCATTTTAAGTTACAGATTGTTGTGACAACACATTCTCAATTAATAAAATCAATATCTTTTCATCCCACTTTATTTCTACATATTTAACATAACATAGCATATTGCATGGCAGATTAAAACGGGAACCTAGTTATTTGCTCTTCATCTGCGAGACACTCCAACATCGTTCAAAAGGTTTACAGTGCCATCGCCGCAAGATTCGGACAGCTCTGCAGCTGGGTTCCAGATTTTTTGTAGACGCGAACCAACATCTCCCTTACCTCTCTGGTCTCCTGCTTGATCTTGCTTAGAGAACGATGATGACGATTCGCTGCCTCTGGTACTGGAAACGGGCCCTGCATTGCTGCCTCTAGTGTTAACTTGTTTAGTCTAGCAGTAAGCGACCTAATCTGCACAATTATGAATCAACAGACAAAGGAAACTCCAGCCTTGTAAGACTCATCATGGAATTCAAATGAATCTGTAGTAATAATGGTTTACCCATTGATTCTCTGTACCGTCTTTCACGGCCACCGGTGGAGACCATGCCTCCGGAAGATGAGCTGCAGGTGGGTGGTGGAGACGCCGAGCACCACTGCAGCATCTTTCAGAAGCAGGTGGAGGACCCCAAGGACATTGGACCGCGGAGGCGAAACCACTCCTCTACGAGCCATGGTGACTACTTGGTGGATTTCCTTCTAGTTGATGCGGTGGCCAGCAGGTTTCTTGATACATTGCTAGCTGGGCTCGGTCTTTCCTTTATATAGCACGGGAGCCTCCGAGATGACAGTTCTAAGTTCTCTCCTGAAGCCATTAGAATCATATTGAACGGTGCTACTATCCATGGCGTCGTTTGGTGAGTTCCTTAGGTACAATGTATTGCTTTTTTGGCTGTATTTAATACTAGGGATATATGGATAGTTTCTGGCTGTTATAAATGGCTACTGGTAGTAGGTAGTAGCTAGAGATTGTATGGCTGCCAATTTTCTTTAGATAAGTAAATAAATGCGCTTCAGATTTGAAATGAGATCTCTAGTACTTAGATATACAAAACCTTCACAAACGCTAACTAAAAACAAGTGTCATATAGGAACAAATACCTTGACATGAACGGTATGTATCTGGATTAAATGACTCCTGTAGTGCTAACATGCATCTATGATAATTAGATACATCATGAGAGAACATGATAGGGACAGACGAAGACTCATGTATCAATTAAATATTCTTTTTTATAGATCATGAACAGGGGCTACCAATTAAGTGATATATGGTTCTTCCACTACCCCTAATCGTAGTCTCTCATGATGATGGATCTGATGGTCATGGGTGGTTGTTAGTATCTTAGCATCACAAGAGTAATTTAAACTAGATATGTTCCCATACTTGTATACTGATATCTTATTCCTTTCAATTTCTTGTATACTTGGATACTTGTATACTTGTATATCTTCCCATACTTGGATACTTGTATACTTGTATATCTTCCCATACTTGGATACTTGTATACTTGTATACTTGTATACTTGTAGGGGCCAAAGAGTCAGTACATAACAGAATTGGCGTTAATTATATAATAAATAGAACCTTATGGGCAATTAAAGAGTTGGTTTGTAACAAAATATTTGGTGTTACCAATGTAATAAGCATTATGTCTGCTGCCTAGTCTAACTAGTTGCAACATGGCGGGTATAGTGTCGGCTAAATTGAGGGGTTTTAACACCTCTACATACATTGTCCTGATGCCCATCTTGTCGGCATCCTACCCAAATAGGGAAGTACACTGCCTCTATTTTACAGACTATGCAACGATGATGCATGACCTCAAAGTGTAATATTTAGTAACCTCTACAAGGTATTCTCATTTAATAATATGGGATTTACGGAATTCACTTATTTTAAAAACACTACTATATATTTATTAATTATTGAACCAAGTAGTCTAACTAATACCCCTTCGTTTCGTTTATTTGATGCACGTTACTTCATTTTTAAACTAGTCAATTAACGTGAAATAAAATAAAATGAAGGGAGTAACAATAACATATCCCCTTAACTTATTTGTTATTTGATATAGTTCCTTGAAGTCTCGATGTGTATAGTGATGGTGCAACCTGCTTTCTTGGTATTGACGTCTCAGTTGTATCCATGCATGTCACCAATTTTTACCAGCTGTGTCACATTTGTTTGGATTCATGATCTAAACAATTTTCAAATAAACCATAGTATATGTTCCTCAATGCTGATGTATTTTACTATAAGGTTCACCTCAAAAATATATAAAGTGAAAAAACCGTTGAACACCTCTTTTCATCTTGGGCCAAAAGAAGTGTTGACCCGCCCTCCCCCCTCGCTCTGGCGATCTATGCGACGCTCGCCTCGATCGCTTCTCGGCAGTGCCCGCTCGGTCCTGGCATCCACCGCGCGCTTGTTTGCTCGCTCGCTCGCTCGCTCATTCTGCTCGACTTCGTTTATGTGTGCATCGCGCCTCGTCCGCCCGTGTCCGCCCCTTTCAGTCGTCTCGCTTCTCTTTCCTGTATCGGACGGTTCGTCTCCTGATCGCCCGCTGAAGTGTATGTGATCTGTGTCATGGCAGTCCTGGCTTCCTCTCCCGAGGTCAGGACTGGTGGTCGCTCGAAAGAACTCCGCTGGAGTGATACGAGTCCGGCGTCTGGGACGTTCCATGATTCTGCTTTTGGTTCCTCCCGTTTTAACTGCTTCAAAGATGTGGTACTGGGTACATTTGTTGCGGCTGCTCCTCTGTGCCAGCCTTCACCAGATAAGAAGCAGCAATCAGACCTACATCAATCAGTGGTGAGAGTTCCACCTCCAGTGCAGACAGGTACTGACAAAGATGGTTTGGTGCAGGTCGTGTCCCGGTCAGTTCATCGTCGGCAGGCTTGTGCCCCACAACGCCCTCGACGCCCAATTCCGAAGGATATTTGGGCGAGTTGTTTCAATTGTTTCTCTATTGATCATCGTTCCAGAAGTTGTTGCCTATGACTATGATGCTTCAAATGTTGAGACATTGGACACAGATCCTACTCCTGTCCACAGAGGAGAGGTGGTGTGTCTAGCGCAGACGTTAGCAGGGCTTGGCTTAAGCCGTGAAAGGGACCTTTTCTACTGTCTCTCAGCAGGTTGCTTAAATGGTCAACGACAAGGCTGCCACTTCGGTTCTGAATGTGGGCGCCTTCCCAGCCCGTGTTGCTCCTACTGGGGGACAATCCTGTGATAGCACCGCTGCAACGCAAATAAGTATGAAGACGTATATCAGCGTTGACTGCACCTTCCTATTCTTGGCAAAGGGGTCATGGTGGCAACGGTAAGTTTGTCTCTTCGGAACCGATGGTTCTGAATGATGGCACCTCCCCGGCCTATAAACGCCCTTTTCACCGGAATAACATCCCCTCATCGAAGCGAAACAAGACTGCACCACAAAATTTATTGTGGAGACGTATCTCAGCATCATCAGATAAGCAAAAGGGTGGAACCAGTAAGGCTGCTGATACACCCACCACCATTGAGGCGCAGCAGGACATGGAACATAGAGGATGTCGGCGGCGGCGGCCACGTCGGAGGCGTCGTCCAGCTCAGGGTCCTCGCTCTTCCTCGCCAAGGGACATCGGGGGCAACAGTGCGGCTGCCTCTTCGGGGCCATTGGTTCCGGATGATGGTGCCTCACCGGCCCGTGGTCCACCATGTATTATTGATTGGTCTGATAAGCTGGAACGGGCAGAAGCTGATCTCCGCAAAGCACTTTTTGTTACAGTTATTGATCCTCCTTCAAACTTATCTACCGATGATGTTAATTTGATTATAGCAAACAAATTTGACATGCCTCTGAACTCTCTAGTCCTCCGATGCTCTGGTACTGCTTTATATATTATGTTTGTACGAGACGAGCATACTGCTATAAGGTTGGCTGATTCTGTACCACCGTTGGGGTCTGCTGCTCATCGTTTTCATTTTCGTCGATGGACAAGATATGCTTCAGCCACGGGTGCCACTCTACCAATTTTGGTTGATATTGACTTGCGGGGTATTCCAGCTCATGCGTGGGAAATGTCCACGGCAGAACATTTGTTGAATCCTTATGCATGGCCCCATGTTCTCCACTCGGCTACTAGGAACAGGGAAGATTAATCTACCTTCCGCCTGTCGGCTCAGTGTTTTAAGCCGGAGGATATTCCAAATTCATGAGATCTTCACATCGTGGAATCCCCGATCGTGATAATTGAGATACCACCGGGTAAACCTACCTTGGTATATCATATTGACATTACGGTGTCTGCACCCACTTATCCAGCGGCCAGCAGCAATCACCTTTCCTCCACAGAGGGTGACGATAGTGACACCCATCCTCGTCAAAGGCAGAGACGCCAAGATTTTTCCAACGCTTGGTGAACCTTTCAGAATTTCAGCCACAGCAACTCCAGAATTTCAACACTCGGAAACTGTGAATCCCAGTGGGTGACATCCCCATGGTCCTGCTCCTGTGGCAGATATGTCACAAGTGCTGACTGCTGACCTGGAGCCGTCCAATAGTCTTGCAATTGTACCGTATTACCTGCACGCTAGGTTGAAAAACGTGAAAGAGTTTTCCCTAGAACCTCTCATGGCAGTAGAAATAATGTCCTTAATAGCCAAGCTTCAAAATGTGACTATCATCCGAGCTGCAGAGAATGACTAAGAAGTCCATCTCAGTCCTTCGCCCCCAGCAAAGATGGCACTGCCAACAGTGATGAATGATATTACGCCACCAGAGTGCGTAGCACATACCGTGGTGGACTCTTCCATTTCTATGCGGATGGGGTCTCAGATAGCTGTGCTACAGTGTTCTCATGCTATCCCCAACAGTGCTCCAACAAATGCTACGTTTAGACTGCATTTTTCTCCGCTGCCCGGACATTAGTACCAGCAATGATACAACACCCTCATGTCTTAAATCGGCCTCCCGCATCCCCTGATATGGTAGACAGCGATGAAACATCAGCTACAACCGGTTCAGTTACAAGGGTTTATACCAGGAGGACGAGGGCAACTCAGACACCGTCATCACCCAAGGCACTCTTCCTACCCAAGATATCTAAGCCAGTAGAAGGGATTTTGCAGGATCCTACAGTTCCAAAAAGGCGAATGAAGGTGATACCCTCTGACATAAAGCTAGGAAGGAGCCCCCGAATGGCTAAATTACCACCTGAGATAGATACTAGTGCGGCAACAACAGTTCGTCGTCAATTGGGTCTCCAAGATCATGTTGATAGCCACGGGCCTTCTGTCATGGAAAAATATTCCCAAGTGTTTGAACAGCCACTTAGTAGTGCACACATCATGGCGCTCGCTGCTATTTTTGGGTGGGATGTTCCTACACATGATGAGGTCAGGTCGACGGATTTTATCACCGTCAACTAAAGGTACTGGCTGCTAGTCATCTTTTACTAAAGTTTATTCTAATGGATAAGAACAATATCTTGATTTGGAACGTGCGTGGTCTGAATAGTAGAGCGCGGTGTGATATGGTTCGGAAGATAGTGGATGCTAGTCGACCTGCTGTAATTTGCTTCCAAGAAACCAAGCTTACTCACATTTCAGAAAGGGACATTCTTCCTATTCTGGGACCTGATTTCAGCTCCTTTGTATACCTCCCAGCTTAACAAACCAGAGGAGGCATATTTGTGGCATGGCACAATCTCTTTACAACTCTCTCGCATCGTGTGCACCGACACTATATCTCAATTAATCTGCCATTTGATGGTGGACCGCCATGGTGGTTTACTGCTGTGTATGGTCCTCACATAGATGTTGAGAAGCCTTCCTTTCTTATTGAGTTAAGAGAAGTCAGAAGCTACTGTACTGGTACATAGTTGGTGGCAGGAGATTTTAACATGATTTATAGCTCAGATGACAATAATAATAATATTAATAGAACTTTGATGGGAAGTTTCCGTTGTTTCGTCAATGATCTTGAACTGAAAGAGGTCTCGCTTATGGGCAGGAGGTATACATGGTCAAATGATAGAGAACAACCTACACTTGTGAAGTTAGATAGAGTTATGTGTACAGCAGACTGGTAGGGATTATATCCTAATTGTATCCTACAAAGCTATGCCTCAGAGATGTCAGATCATTGTCCTCTTATTCTAGGACTCAAATATTGGGTCGGTGGGACATAGCGCTTTCATTTTGAAATTTTTTGGACCAGGCTTTCAGGCTTCCAAGATATAGTAGCGGATTCGAGGAACAAACCTGTGTCATGTCTTTGTCCTACGAAGCGCATTTTCATCAAGTTGAAAAGACTAACAAGGGAACTTCAATCTTGGAGTGCAAAACAAGTAGGACATATGAAATCTTAGCTTGCTGTGACACGTGAAGTGCTACATTATCTCGAGGTGGCATAGGATCAATGATCTTTGAGCATAGGGGAGGACTGGCTCAGGAAGAAATTAAAGCAACATTGCCTCACTCTTGCATCCCTAGAGAGAACAATGGCGAGACTCAGGTCCAAAATCCGCTATCTGAAGGACGGCGTTGCAAACACTTCCTTCTTTCATAGGCAGGCTGGTTTTCGCAAAAGGAAAAAATTTATCCCAAAATTGATGGATGATGACCATATTGCTACATTGAAAGAAGAGAAGCAACATATCATGTTTCAATTTTATGAGAATCTCATTAGAACTGCAACCCAAGAGTCAGTTACTTTTGATCTGTCTTACTTTCACAGAGCTGGCTTGGAATTAGCTCATTTGGATGTTCTAATTACTGAAGAAGAAGTATGGAAAACTATTAAGGAACAGCCAGCAGATAGAGCACCAGGACCAGACGTTTACATTCGGCATTTTTATAAAGCCTACTGGTCCATAATAAAATGTGATTACATGACTGCAATTGTTTCCATACAACATGAAGATGCGAGGAGATTGGAGCTCCTGAATTCAGCCTATATTACTCAGCAAGTGTGGGAAATAAATAACATGTAAGCCAATCAAAAAGGAAAGGTTGATAGTGGTTTAAGCACTAAGCATTAAACCTATCCTTAGTTTCATTAACAACCTACATCTAGGTGAATATTCTCAATCATAAGATTAATAATAACCATGTAATAATATCAATATCATTTCCAACCATCATCTCAACCATCATCTAATTATAAACATAGCCCCAAGCCGCTCTTGTCCGTGAGCGCGGCTGTCATGACAATTTTACCAAATCTCTACAGAGAATGTACCCTTTAGCCACAAGTAGTGATTTCATACCCTGATGCTAGGTGGACTGAGTAAACCGCCCTGATGCCCATGGTGGCCAACCACATTACACACTACCGTAGGTGTGTGGCCAGGAGATCACTACATTGTCTTTACAAAGGTACTCCCAACTAGTGCTAGCCCTCTAAGGTATCCACCACTGAGGCATTACCAGAGTAACCCTCCGCCTCAGAGCCCCCTCTTTTGCCTTGCGGTTCCAAGAGCAGTACTCCTGCATCATTCCCCGCACCATCCAACTACTAGCATTTCGTTGGGAGAAACCTAATGAATTGGCCAAGCCGCCCCATCTCAGTCTCGTGGTGGTACTATAAAGCTTAGTGGCTTCCTCCATAAACCGGTCCTTAGAATCCGGCGGTACCAAACCCAATCCCGGGTCTCGTGCAAACTGCACCATACCATAACCATCCAACCACCAGATTCATACCAATTACTTCATCGTTTTTAATGTAACATAGTGGTCATAATTAATAATATAATCATGTGTCCAAATTTCCATCCCAACTAATAAGCATGGCTAAGTGTGACTCAAATACCCAAAACCATCCGATTCAACCCGGGCGACAAGGAATTATATTGAACAGATGAATAAATATGATTCACATTAATTAAGCATGCAACTAACTATAATTCCTAAAATAGGCACAAGATGGTCAAGGGCACTTGCCTGTTTTTCTATAGCTGCTCAGTTCTTCTTCATCGAACTTTTGATCTCCATATCTTCACGTTGCTTTTTCGTTGATATACGAATGCGTACAAACTACCATCAAAAGAGAACTAAACATTCAAGAACAATACACCAAACATACACATAGCATAAAATCCTATACCAATACGTCCCTACGAAGTACTTATTGTTTTTCATAGCCAAAGAAATGCATTTATCGTTTATTTTCTATTTTTAGTATTTATTTATAAGGTAAAAACATTTTTAATGAATTTCCCATAGCCAAAATATATTTTTATATGCACTTTGTTATTTTATTTCTGCAATAAAGGTTTTCTAAATAAGGTTCTTACTATTTCTACATTTATTCTCCATTTTTAGAATTTAATTATAGCTAAAACTATTTTTAATGAATTTTCTATAGTCAAAATATATTTTCCATGAATCTAAAAATTTTATTTCAGCCTAAAATGATTTATAATTAATTTTCTACATTTTTCTATATTTTATTCTACCATTTATAAACATTTCCCACCACTAAATGCATTTTTAAACAATATTCAACAATTAAATAATAATACAAGGGCTTAAAAAATATTATTTCGTTTAGTAATCAGGGGCTATTCTGCAAGTATTACATTAATTAGAAGATAAAATAGAATTTTCAATATTAACATGGGCTTTCTAGTTATTTTTACACATTCTGCATAATTGTTCCATAATTAAGAGAAAGTCTAGGGGTTAGATTGAAAGAATCCGAGGGCTTACGTGCAAAAAGACGAAGGGGTATGATCCTTCTAATTTGGACCGTAGGATTTAAAGTGGGCGCACTAGATTTTATGAACGAAGGGGTATGCACATGATCTAATCGTGACCCTTGATAGATGATCTGACGGTTGGGGACAAAATGAAGCCATGGGCTTCTTCTTCCTCCAGCCAACATGGTTGTACCACCATGGATGGCGTCTAGAGCTCGTCGGAGTACGCCTAGGGGGCTTAATCCATGGCTGCGATCGCTGGAAATGAAGGAGGTAGGCTCTGTGAACTCACCTAGGAAGTTTCGTAGCCCGAAACGACGAGGAGGCTTGTTTGCAACGAGGAGGTTTGATTGTGTCTGCTGGCACTCGGTGAACTCAATGTTGAGATGGCTAAATCTTCGAGGCAACTTGCCCAGTGGATTCCTAGTTACATGGAGCGCGCGTGAGGCACAAAGGATGGACTGATTTGAAGCAAATCGACGGGAATGCCACGACTTACCCGTGCGGTGGTTCTATGGTTTGGCGTTCAGAAAATGAATGGGGAATGGGGGGAAAGAGTGGGGTGCTCTCATTGCTATATAGGGGAGGCGTTTGCATGGAAAGTGGTGGCTAGGGGCGCAAGATGGGCGAGAATCGACGCTGCGATTGGCGGAGCGCGACCCGCACACGATCTGTTTAATGAAATGCCGACAAGGCATGAGGTTGGAGAAATAAAGGGCTGACAGTCGAGGCTCGTACGCAGTGGGAGAGGGAGAGGGATGGGGAAAAATGATGGGTGTTACAATTCTACCCCCATTAAACAAAATCTCACCCCGAGATTCTAGGTTGGACTAAAAAGAGATCTATGTTTTTGTTATTCAAAAGCTACCCTATTAGAAACTGTCTCTCTATAATTATATTTCTTATTTCATTATGAAATCTTTATTCTAAAAGTTTTCTAAGTTCAATATTTCACACAGTGCAAGAATAACATGACAAACTTGTTTCAATTCTTAAGAAAATCATTCATTATCACACAATTCTACACATTATGTTATTATATTTTATTTTCTATTATTATTTTTAAATAATTATTTATTTTATTATTACCAACATTATTATTTTTTATGTCGTGCCACTTGGTCTGGTTTGGTTTTCGGTACTGTGCCCTAATTTTTATTTGAATCCAAATGTATTCTCTAACAATTTCAATTATTATTTTTAACATCTAAGTACTCATGAGGGGATATGTCTAATTTATTCATTTTAAATGAACACAGATTTTCTTCTGTTCTTCTATTCTTTATTTATAAAATAAGAATTTGATCGACATTTCTAGTGTGACTTCCATTTTATATCTTTCAATTAAATTAACTAACATGATGTATATCTTTATTTCTTTTCATTTTTAAAGGCAGAATTGTTAAATTTAAGGTACTATCACAAAACAACACACACTATTTTTTATGTTATTCTACATTATCATTCTTCTTATTATTTTTATTATTTTGAACTTGGCCTTTTATTTAGTTTGTGGGTTTTAAATTTTTAAAGTCTTTCAATTAAAATGCATTGTAATGATTAATATTTTATGTTATTATGATTAATTTTGATAATACGGAGGTTACAATCTCACCCACCTTACAAGGAATCTCGCCCACGAGATTCAAATGGGTCAACGAAGGAGACAAGGTATGATTTACTAGCAGTTGGCTAGCTTCCTTAAACAACGACAAAGTTATAATTTGTTATTGTTATTATCATTAATTTATTGCAATATATCAAACAACGTGTTCTATTTCTCTATGAGGAAGGCATGAAATTCACTTGCTAACCAAAGGGGACTTAAGCAAATAATGTGTAATAATCTTCAAGAATCTTCTTCACCCTCTGTGTTATCTTCAATAAGTCGATCTTTAGGCTTTGTCAATTAAGTCGAATCTTCGTCTTCATGAGCAAGGTCCAAGGGATGTCTAATAAGTCCATTCTAACTAAGGTCACGTGCCTAGAGTCGATATATAGCTCTGATACCACTTTATCACACCCGGTTTTATTAAGAATAAAACCAACTGCAAATACATGTATGCCAGAATCGGTTTCACCGTACATGTACGACAAATAGTGATAAACAGTTCTATATCGAATAGAAACAACCTTAATACCTTGAAAAGAGTTTTGAATAGCAGCGGAAGAGACAAATCTCTAGGGCAACCACAGGCAAATCGACTGGCAGCAACGCGACCTATGCACTGTCTTCACTTTTCACCGTCCTTATTATATCTTGTCTTCACTGAGTAGCATATCAAAAATACAACAAAACAAGTGTGAGTACCATCTCGTGGTACTCAGCAAGTGTGGGAAATAAATGACATGTAGGCCAATAAAAAAGGAAAGGCTGATACTGGTTTAAGCACTAAGAATTAAGCCTATCATTAGCTTTCATTAACAACCTACATCTAGGTGAATATTCTCAATCAAAAAATTAATAATAATAATGTAATAATATCAATATCATTTTAAACCATCATCTCAACCATCATTTAATTATGAATTTAGCCCCAAGCTGCTCCTGTCCGTGAGCACGGCTGTCATGACAGTTTTACCAAATCTCTGCAGAGAATGTACCCTTTACACACAAGCAGTGATTTCATCCCCTGATGCCAGGTTGACTGAGTAAACCTCCCCGATGCCCGTGGCGGCCAACCACATTACACACTACCGTAGGTGTGTGGCCAGGAGATC
Source organism: Tuctoria greenei (assembly GCA_036927565.1). Lineage (NCBI taxonomy): Eukaryota > Viridiplantae > Streptophyta > Magnoliopsida > Poales > Poaceae > Tuctoria > Tuctoria greenei. The sequence goes on from JAYESD010000005.1 coordinate 173,983,367, forward strand.
GCTACATGGTATTTACAAAGGTACTCTCAACTAGAGCTAGCCCTCTAAGGTTTCCACCACTGAGGCATTCCTGGAGTAACCCTCTGCCTCAGAGCCCCCTCTTGAGCCTTGCGGTTCCCAGAGCTGTACCCCTACATCATTCCCCGCACCATCCAACTACTAGCATTTCGTCAGGAGAAACCTAATTAATTTACCAAGCCGCCCCATCTCAGTCTCGTGGTGGTACCATAAAGCTTAGTGGCTACCTCCATAAACCGGTACTTAGAATCTGGCGTTACCAAACCCAATCTCGTGTCTCGTGCAAACTGCACCATACCATAACTATCCAACTGCCAAATTCATACCAATTACTTTAGCGTTTTTAATGTAACATAATGGTCATAATTAATAATATAATCATGTGTCCAAATTCCATCCCAAGTAATAAGCATGGCTAAGCATGATTGAAATACCCAGAACCATCCAATTCAACCCCGGCAACAAGGAATTATATGGAACAGATGAATAAATATGATTCACATTAATTAAGCATGCAACTAACTATAATTCCTAAAATAGGCACAACATGGTCAAGGGACCTTGCCTGTTTTTCTATAGCTGCTCAGTTCTTCTTCATTGAACTTTTGATCTCCATATCTTCATGTCGCTTCTTCGTCGAATACGAATGCGTATAAACTACCGTCAAAAGAGAAATAAAACATTCAAGAACAATACATAAAACATACACATAGCATAAAATCCTATATCATTACGTCCCTACGAAGTATTTATTATTTTTCATAGCCAAAGAAATGCATTTATCGTTTATTTTCTATTTTTAGTATTTATTTATAAGCTAAAAAACATTTTTAATGAATTTCCCATAGCCAAAATATAATTTTATATGCACTTTATTATTTTATTTCTGCAATAAAGGTTTTCTAAATAAGGTTCTTACTATTTCTACATTTATTCTCCATTTTCAATATTTAATTATAGCTAAAACTATTTTTAATGAATTTTCTATGCATCTATAATTTTATTTCAGCCAAAAATGATTTATAATTAATTTACTACATTTTTCTATATTTTATTCTACCATTTATAAAAAATTGTGGCACCGTCCTCGTCAAATAAAGCCCCCCCCCCCCCCCCCCCCCCCCGATCTAGGTTCCAGTATCAACAGCAGCTATCGCTGCTAAAATATGAGAGGCAGTCGCACCAAAACCCACTTGACAAGGAGAACCGTTCCGTTGTGTCATGGCAGGTGGTTGCTGTATCCGGGTGAGTTACTCGTCCTTCTCACTGAGGTGCTCTGCTGCATGCCCATAAATGCCGGCTGCATGCTGGGGGAAGACCCATATTTTGAAGAGGTCTCACGCATGCAGTCCACTACTCCCGGGATCATGAGTTTATAACAGTCGGGCTGGCTCCTGCAGCGCCTGCACTTTTGTCATCCTCCAGTCCACTGCTGCCCTTGACTCGGTTTCCGCCTGTGCTAAGGTGGTCAGCAACCATGGAGAGTACTAACAGTCCTGTTGGTCATGTCGCTGCAGTAGCCGGAGAAGGGAGCCAGCAGCATAATGATGGAAGAAGATGCGCACGGAGGACGGATCGAAGAGCCATAGCTCTCGTCGAAGATGATGAAGTTGGTGATGCAGCTGATGGCAATGTTGATGCCTCTCCAGGAGGTGGTGATCATGTGTCGCACCATGGTAAACGACACCAACATCATGCCGACGTGCCAAGACATCTCCATCTACGGCGCCGTGCAAGGTTAGTTGCCGGATACCTCACCATCTCTTGATGAACGTGTTCGATCTTTCCATGTTGGGCAAGTTTAGGTATGTGGTAGGTAAGTCTAGGTTTGTTGTGTGCCATGCATCTCTCCTTAGTCTAAATACATGACCGTTATTACATTTTTGCTAGCCAACAATATTAGAATTTGTCATGGTTATCTTTTTAAATATCCATACGATATTTCTTCTCTGTCGGTTCATATGTCCATTATCTGTTATTGCTTAATCAGTTAACAAGCAGATTAGGTTATGTCATTCGTTTGTTAAATATATCTATTACACGTAAAATATGGCATGTTCACTATCCTTAACCCACAATGATTTTCATTATGCACGTTGACTAGAATATTTTAACATGCATTTATGACAACTTGGTCCATCAGGAAAGTACGTTTATATTAGATTGTATTCATTAATGTTGATATCTTAGCATACTTATTAATAAAATTTTAGTATTTAGGGGCTATGGTTTAGAATTCCTACAAAACATATCATTCGTACTTTTTGTACTTTCTTTAATCATGGTATCGCTTAATAAGTATTACTTAAATATTAGCACCAGTTCTTATGAGTTTGTATCTCCATCCAACTGCTAAGCTTCACCACATTGGATGCTATTATTTGGAAATCGGTCATTTCCTGTTTCAGCTATCTAGAAATAGTTTCTCTTTTGGTTCTACTAACTTTTTTATCAGTTCAAGTTTAACAAGTGTTTTATATATGTCGTCACTTATACCGATACATGTTCGGTTGGTAGATGTATATTTATTTTTATGGGTCAACCACTTTCTTTGTGCACCATACACAATGTATTTTAGTACGGGAGTAATTTCACAAACAAATACTTGAGCACTTTTTTTTTGTAATAATAGGCAGGAGCGCTGCCAATGCATTAAGAAGGAAGAGAGAATTACAACCTAAGCGGTACAACATCTAGACACAGTACATGTAGAGTAGTTCAAAATCCCAGCTACAGATATGCTTACCAATATTGCTATGTTGTATGTATTAGTATAGGGCTCACTAAATTTAATTTCCACCTTGGGCATGCAGCATCGTGATGAAGCGTTTCTTGTTTGATTGTGGAGTTACGATGTTGCCCCGCACAAGGTTTAAGCTGCTGCTATAAATCTGAAAATAAGGACCCACTTTTATGCGAGTCCATTATGCAAATCTTCCATCATATGTTTATGTTCGTACCCTCATGTAGAGTCTCATGTTCAGGTGAGACGGTTAAGTCTCGTTGAGCCTTTGTGCTCACGGTTGCTATATAAGTTGTTTTGCAGGTACTAACCTCGATGCTTATGATTATGGTTGTCCGATGTGATTTGGGACTCTCCAAGTAATATACTCATGTGGGAACCATGCCGCTGTTGTTTGGTTTTCGTGGCTAGTGAGGAGCGTCTGTGGGCTGGACGGCTTCTCTTTTGCTTATCAGACTGGAGTACGAGAGTTTTAATCTTATCTTCCGCTATAGTTTATTTTTATAAACTATTTGTAAACTGAACATCTTTGTTAATTTCAGCAAATGATTTATGTAATACGCGTTCCTTTACATCCGTGCTGTTGGGTGTCGCATCGCATGGCACCACCCAATGCAATTCCTGGAAAGTGTGGACTCCGGTCCCCACAGATAGGACCGCTCGACCCTCTATAAAGGGGCCCCAAGGCCACCTTCGAGATTGTCCAATTCACGTAGTACTATATTTTACATACAAATTTCCTTACGCATTTACATACGTGCTTTACTTACGCACTTACATACGCATTTAACTTACGCATTACATTTTCTAGAGATCTCTACAACAAGGTTTGCCTGTAATCTATTCTCTACGCCTTTTGTGCTAATAAAGATCATGGATTGACTCCCTCTAGACGTAGGCCTTTTTTTGCCCAAACTAGGATAAGCTTGTCTTTTGCAGGTAGCCATATGGAGACAAATGTTTCTCAATAGGATTTACTAGTCAGTATACGAAACACCGACAGTTGGCGTGCCAAGTAGAGTAATGTTGTTACGTGTTCTTCATCAGCTCCGTGATGGCTTCATTGACTTCAACCATCATCTCCGCCGAGGAGGATTGCACCGGCAGCTTAAAGTCCCTCGTCCACAACAACAGGGGGCTCAAGGCTAACCCCATATTCGCCCCACATCCGGCTTTTTGCTTAGAAAGCCTGTAATTCTTCACCAAAGGCGGCGGCGTCCTTCAGAGAATCTGCGACGACCATGCTAACAATGCTCTAGAGGCTTTCTTCGTCGGATCGGAATGATTGACCACACCACGCCCCCCTTCTAAAAATCTCGGAGGAAACCACCAGCTTCAATTCCGACTCCGATAATGCTTGTACCAAGTTAAGTAACTCCCTCCTTATCAAACTTTATGTTGTAGGAGCTAGCGATGAGGTTCAGGATGCGAGTATAGCTGACACACCTCCATGACTCACTCCCGCGCAGAAAGAACCCCATGGCTAATCCTTGGGAAGGATCAAGCGCGCACCACCAAACTGGTTGGCCTGCTCCAAGCACAACGCACCACTCTCAACGGCGAGAGAGAGAGAGAGCACTTGAATGCGGTTGGGGCTGCCATCCGAATAAAACCCAGCCTGCCTCCAATCTCAGACACCACAAGTTTTCAAGCCGTCTAGGCCACCCCCTTCGCCAAGGAAGATGCCCCGCCACGCTTGAAACAACCAAGCCAAAACGTGGCAGCCGGCGATGCAATACTGTGCTGCGTGCCTAAACCCATCTAGCCAGGATCTTGATGTGCCTACCGAAACCTCCGCTCCCTCCTAGACACAGCCGCCATCCAGCACACGCAGAGCTCTCTCGCCAGACAGCTTGAATTATCATGCCACGGCGGGAGCCGGGGACAACAAAAGAGCAATGGTGAACCAAAGAAGCCCCACGCCCCAAGTTGGTAAGCGGCACCAAAAAAGCTAGATCCTCATAAGCAATCTACACTGAGATTGATGCAGTTTCACTTTTGTAGATCTTCATCTCTCAAAGTTGCATGGATTTTACCTTTGCCCACTCAGAAATAAGATAGATCTTGAAAAACTAATATCCAAAGTTTTTTAGTGCTTTTGGGAGCTGTAGTTTCATATCCATAGGAATAATTAGTTTTGATGCTGGTTCGCCAAGATTGAAATGGTGCAACAACATTTCTTGTATTCATAGAACATGGATTCAAAAGCATTGTTATATTGATTTTATCTAGAAAGAGTTAATCACGGTATTTTATTGACCAATGCAAGATCTGGAGTCCATGTCCAAGAACATGGACTGCATTTTAAGTTACAGATTGTTGTGACAACACATTCTAAATTAATAAAATCAATATCTTTTCATCCCACTTTATTTCTACATATTTAACATAACATAGCATATTGCATGGCAGATTAAAACGGGAACCTAGTTATTTGCTCTTCATCTGCGAGACACTCCAACATTGTTCAAAAGGTTTACAGTGCCATCGCCGCAAGATTCGGACAGCTCTGCAGCTGGGTTCCAGATTTTTTGTAGACGCGAACCAACATCTCCCTTACCTCTCTGGTCTCCTGCTTGATCTTGCTTAGAGAACGATGATGACGATTCGCTGCCTCTGGTACTGGAAACGGGCCCTGCATTGCTGCCTCTAGTGTTAACTTGTTTAGTCTAGCAGTAAGCGACCTAATCTGCACAATTATGAATCAACAGACAAAGGAAACTCCAGCCTTGTAAGACTCATCATGGAATTCAAATGAATCTGTAGTAATAATGGTTTACCCATTGATTCTCTGTACCGTCTTTCACGGCCACCGGTGGAGACCATGCCTCCGGAAGATGAGCTGCAGGTGGGTAGTGGAGACGCCGAGCACCACTGCAGCATCTTTCAGAAGCAGGTGGAGGACCCCAAGGACATTGGACCGCGGAGGCGAAACCACTCCTCTACGAGCCATGGTGACTACTTGGTGGATTTCCTTCTAGTTGATGCGGTGGCCAGCAGGTTTCTTGATACATTGCTAGCTGGGCTCGGTCTTTCCTTTATATAGCACGGGAGCCTCCGAGATGACAGTTCTAAGTTCTCTCCTGAAGCCATTAGAATCATATTGAGCGGTGCTACTATCCATGGCGTCGTTTGGTGAGTTCCTTAGGTACAATGTATTGCTTTTTTGGCTGTATTTAATACTAGGGATATCTGGATAGTTTCTGGCTGTTATAAATGGCTACTGGTAGTAGGTAGTAGCTAGAGATTGTATGGCTGCCAATTTTCTTTAGATAAGTAAATAAATGCGCTTCAGATTTGAAATGAGATCTCTAGTACTTAGATATACAAAACCTTCACAAACGATAACTAAAAACAAGTGTCATATAGGAACAAATACCTTGACATGAACGGTATGTATCTGGATTAAATGACTCCTGTAGTGCTAACATGCATCTATGATAATTAGATACATCATGAGAGAACATGATAGGGACAGACGAAGACTCATGTATCAATTAAATATTCTTTTTTATAGATCATGAACAGGGGCTACCAATTAAGTGATATGTGGTTCTTCCACTACCCCTAATCGTAGTCTCTCATGATGATGGATCTGATGGTCATGGGTGGTTGTTAGTATCTTAGCATCACAAGAGTAATTTAAACTAGATATGTTCCCATACTTGTATACTGATATCTTATTCCTTTCAATTTCTTGTATACTTGGATACTTGTATACTTGTATATCTTCCCATACTTGGATACTTGTATACTTGTATATCTTCCCATACTTGGATACTTGTATACTTGTATACTTGTATACTTGTAGGGGCCAAAGAGTCAGTACATAACAGAATTGGCGTTAATTATATAATAAATAGAACCTTATGGGCAATTAAAGAGTTGGTTTGTAACAAAATATTTGGTGTTACCAATGTAATAAGCATTATGTCTGCTGCCTAGTCTAACTAGTTGCAACATGGCGGGTATAGTGTCGGCTAAATTGAGGGGTTTTAACACCTCTACATACATTGTCCTGATGCCCATCTTGTCGGCATCCTACCCAAATAGGGAAGTACACTGCCTCTATTTTACAGACTACGCAACGATGATGCATGACCTCAAAGTGTAATATTTAGTAACCTCTACAAGGTATTCTCATTTAATAATATGGGATTTACGGAATTCACTTATTTTAAAAACACTACTATATATTTATTAATTATTGAACCAAGTAGTCTAACTAATACCCCTTCGTTTCGTTTATTTGATGCACGTTACTTCATTTTTAAACTAGTCAATTAACGTGAAATAAAATAAAATGAAGGGAGTAACAATAACATATCCCCTTAACTTATTTGTTATTTGATATAGTTCCTTGAAGTCTCGATGTGTATAGTGATGGTGCAACCTGCTTTCTTGGTATTGACGTCTCAGTTGTATCCATGCATGTCACCAATTTTTACCAGCTGTGTCACATTTGTTTGGATTCATGATCTAAACAATTTTCAAATAAACCATAGTATATGTTCCTCAATGCTGATGTATTTTACTATAAGGTTCACCTCAAAAATATATAAAGTGAAAAAACCGTTGAACACCTCTTTTCATCTTGGGCCAAAAGAAGTGTTGACCCGCCCTCCCCCCTCGCTCTGGCGATCTATGCGACGCTCGCCTCGATCGCTTCTCGGCGGTGCCCGCTCGGGCCTGGCATCCACCGCGCGCTTGTTTGCTCGCTCGCTCGCTCGCTCATTCTGCTCGACTTCGTTTATGTGTGCATCGCGCCTCGTCCGCCCGTGTCCGCCCCTTTCAGTCGTCTCGCTTCTCTTTCCTGTATCAGACGGTTCGTCTCCTGATCGCCCGCTGAAGTGTATGTGATCTGTGTCATGGCAGTCCTGGCTTCCTCTCCCGAGGTCAGGACTGGTGGTCGCTCGAAAGAACTCCGCTGGAGTGATACGAGTCCGGCGTCTGGGACGTTCCATGATTCTGCTTTTGGTTCCTCCCGTTTTAACTCCTTCAAAGATGTGGTACTGGGTACATTTGTTGCGGCTGCTCCTCTGTGCCAGCCTTCACCAGATAAGAAGCAGCAATCAGACCTACATCAATCAGTGGTGAGAGTTCCACCTCCAGTGCAGACAGGTACTGACAAAGATGGTTTGGTGCAGGTCGTGTCCCGGTCAGTTCATCGTCGGCAGGCTTGTGCCCCACAACGCCCTCGACGCCCAATTCCGAAGGATATTTGGGCGAGTTGTTTCAATTGTTTCTCTATTGATCATCGTTCCAGAAGTTGTTGCCTATGACTATGATGCTTCAAATGTTGAGACATTGGACACAGATCCTACTCCTGTCCACAGAGGAGAGGTGGTGTGTCTAGCGCAGACGTTAGCAGGGCTTGGCTTAAGCCGTGAAAGGGACCTTTTCTACTGTCTCTCAGCAGGTTGCTTAAATGGTCAACGACAAGGCTGCCACTTCGGTTCTGAATGTGGGCGCCTTCCCAGCCCGTGTCGCTCCTACTGGGGGACAATCCTGTGATAGCACCGCTGCAACGCAAATAAGTATGAAGACGTATATCAGCGTTGACTGCACCTTCCTATTCTTGGCAAAGGGGTCATGGTGGCAACGGTAAGTTTGTCTCTTCGGAACCGATGGTTCTGAATGATGGCACCTCCCCGGCCTATAAACGCCCTTTTCACCGGAATAACATCCCCTCATCGAAGCGAAACAAGACTGCACCACAAAATTTATTGTGGAGACGTATCTCAGCATCATCAGATAAGCAAAAGGGTGGAACCAGTAAGGCTGCTGATACACCCACCACCATTGAGGCGCAGCAGGACATGGAACATAGAGGATGTCGGCGGCGGCGGCCACGTCGGAGGCGTCGTCCAGCTCAGGGTCCTCGCTCTTCCTCGCCAAGGGACATCGGGGGCAACAGTGAGGCTGCCTCTTCGGGGCCATTGGTTCCGGATGATGGTGCCTCACCGGCCCGTGGTCCACCATGTATTATTGATTGGTCGGATAAGCTGGAACGGGCAGAAGCTGATCTCCGCAAAGCACTTTTTGTTACAGTTATTGATCCTCCTTCAAACTTATCTACCGATGATGTTAATTTGATTATAGCAAACAAATTTGACATGCCTCTGAACTCTCTAGTCCTCCGATGCTCTGGTACTGCTTTATATATTATGTTTGTACGAGACGATCATACTGCTATAAGGTTGGCTGATTCTGTACCACCGTTGGGGTCTGCTGCTCATCGTTTTCATTTTCGTCGATGGACAAGATATGCTTCAGCCACGGGTGCCACTCTACCAATTTTGGTTGATATTGACTTGCGGGGTATTCCAGCTCATGCGTGGGAAATGTCCACGGCAGAACATTTGTTGAATCCTTATGCATGGCCCCATGTTCTCCACTCGGCTACTAGGAACAGGGAAGATTAATCTACCTTCCGCCTGTCGGCTCAGTGTTTTAAGCCGGAGGATATTCCAAATTCATGAGATCTTCACATCGTGGAATCCCCGATCGTGATAATTGAGATACCACCGGGTAAACCTACCTTGGTATATCATATTGACATTACGGTGTCTGCACCCACTTATCCAGCGGCCAGCAGCAATCACCTTTCCTCCACAGAGGGTGACGATAGTGACACCCATCCTCGTCAAAGGCAGAGACGCCAAGATTTTTCCAACGCTTGGTGAACCTTTCAGAATTTCAGCCACAGCAACTCCAGAATTTCAACACTCGGAAACTGTGAATCCCAGTGGGCGACATCCCCATGGTCCTGCTCCTGTGGCAGATATGTCACAAGTGCTGACTGCTGACCTGGAGCCGTCCAATAGTCTTGCAATTGTACCGTATTACCTGCACGCTAGGTTGAAAAACGTGAAAGAGTTTTCCCTAGAACCTCTCATGGCAGTAGAAATAATGTCCTTAATAGCCAAGCTTCAAAATGTGACTATCATCCGAGCTACAGAGAATGACTCAGAAGTCCATCTCAGTCCTTCGCCCCCAGCAAAGATGGCACTGCCAACAGTGATGAATGATATTACGCCACCAGAGTGCGTAGCACATACCGTGGTGGACTCTTCCATTTCTATGCGGATGGGGTCTCAGATAGCTGTGCTACAGTGTTCTCATGCTATCCCCAACAGTGCTCCAACAAATGCTACGTTTAGACTGCATTTTTCTCCGCTGCCCGGACATTAGTACCAGCAATGATACAACACCCTCATGTCTTAAATCGGCCTCCCGCATCCCCTGATATGGTAGACAGCGATGAAACATCAGCTACAACCGGTTCAGTTACAAGGGTTTATACCAGGAGGACGAGGGCAACTCAAACACCGTCATCACCCAAGGCACTCTTCCTACCCAAGATATCTAAGCCAGTAGAAGGGATTTTGCAGGATCCTACAGTTCCAAAAAGGCGAATGAAGGTGATACCCTCTGACATAAAGCTAGGAAGGAGCCCCCGAATGGCTAAATTACCACCTGAGATAGATACTAGTGCGGCAACAACAGTTCGTCGTCAATTGGGTCTCCAAGATCATGTTGATAGCCACGGGCCTTCTGTCATGGAAAAATATTCCCAAGTGTTTGAACAGCCACTTAGTAGTGCACACATCATGGCGCTCGCTGCTATTTTTGGGTGGGATGCTCCTACACATGATGAGGTCAGGTCGACGGATTTTATCACCGTCAACTAAAGGTACTGGCTGCTAGTCGTCTTTTACTAAAGTTTATTCTAATGGATAAGAACAATATCTTGATTTGGAACGTGCGTGGTCTGAATAGTAGAGCGCGGTGTGATATGGTTCGGAAGATAGTGGATGCTAGTCGACCTGCTGTAATTTGCTTCCAAGAAACCAAGCTTACTCACATTTCAGAAAGGGACATTCTTCCTATTCTGGGACCTGATTTCAGCTCCTTTGTATACCTCCCAGCTTAACAAACCAGAGGAGGCATATTTGTGGCATGGCACAATCTCTTTACAACTCTCTCGCATCGTGTGCACCGACACTATATCTCAATTAATCTGCCATTTGATGGTGGACCGCCATGGTGGTTTACTGCTGTGTATGGTCCTCACATAGATGTTGAGAAGCCTTCCTTTCTTATTGAGTTAAGAGAAGTCAGAAGCTACTGTACTGGTACATAGTTGGTGGCAGGGGATTTTAACATGATTTATAGCTCAGATGACAATAATAATAATATTAATAGAACTTTGATGGGAAGTTTCCGTTGTTTCGTCAATGATCTTGAACTGAAAGAGGTCTCGCTTATGGGCAGGAGGTATACATGGTCAAATGATAGAGAACAACCTACACTTGTGAAGTTAGATAGAGTTATGTGTACAGCAGACTGGTAGGGATTATATCCTAATTGTATCCTACAAAGCTATGCCTCAGAGATGTCAGATCATTGTGCTCTTATTCTAGGACTCAAATATTGGGTCGGTGGGACATAGCGCTTTCATTTTGAAATTTTTTGGACCAGGCTTTCAGGCTTCCAAGATATAGTAGCGGATTCGAGGAACAAACCTGTGTCATGTCTTTGTCCTACGAAGCGCATTTTCATCAAGTTGAAAAGACTAACAAGGGAACTTCAATCTTGGAGTGCAAAACAAGTAGGACATATGAAATCTTAGCTTGCTGTGACACGTGAAGTGCTACATTATCTCGAGGTGGCATAGGATCAATGATCTTTGAGCATAGGGGAGGACTGGCTCAGGAAGAAATTAAAGCAACATTGTCTCACTCTTGCATCCCTAGAGAGAACAATGGCGAGACTCAGGTCCAGAATCCGCTATCTGAAGGACGGCGTTGCAAACACTTCCTTCTTTCATAGGCAGGCTGGTTTTCGCAAAAGGAAAAAATTTATCCCAAAATTGATGGATGATGACCATATTGCTACATTGAAAGAAGAGAAGCAACATATCATGTTTCAATTTTATGAGAATCTCATTAGAACTGCAACCCAAGAGTCAGTTACTTTTGATCTGTCTTACTTCCGCAGAGCTGGCTTGGAATTAGCTCATTTGGATGTTCTAATTACTGAAGAAGTATGGAAAACTATTAAGGAACAGCCAGCAGATAGAGCACCAGGACCAGACGTTTACATTCGGCATTTTTATAAAGCCTACTGGTCCATAATAAAATGTGATTACATGACTGCAATTGTTTCCATACAACATGAAGATGCGAGGAGATTGGAGCTCCTGAATTCAGCCTATATTACTCAGCAAGTGTGGGAAATAAATAACATGTAAGCCAATCAAAAAGGAAAGGTTGATAGTGGTTTAAGCACTAAGCATTAAACCTATCCTTAGTTTCATTAACAACCTACATCTAGGTGAATATTCTCAATCATAAGATTAATAATAACCATGTAATAATATCAATATCATTTCCAACCATCATCTCAACCATCATCTAATTATAAACTTAGCCCCAAGCCGCTCTTGTCCGTGAGCGCGGCTGTCATGACAATTTTACCAAATCTCTACAGAGAATGTACCCTTTAGCCACAAGTAGTGATTTCATACCCTGATGCTAGGTGGACTGAGTAAACCGCCCTGATGCCCATGGTGGCCAACCACATTACACACTACCGTAGGTGTGTGGCCAGGAGATCACTACATTGTCTTTACAAAGGTACTCCCAACTAGTGCTAGCCCTCTAAGGTATCCACCACTGAGGCATTACCAGAGTAACCCTCCGCCTCAGAGCCCCCTCTTTTGCCTTGCGGTTCCAAGAGCAGTACTCCTGCATCATTCCCCGCACCATCCAACTACTAGCATTTCGTTGGGAGAAACCTAATGAATTGGCCAAGCCGCCCCATCTCAGTCTCGTGGTGGTACTATAAAGCTTAGTGGCTTCCTCCATAAACCGGTCCTTAGAATCCGGCGGTACCAAACCCAATCCCGGGTCTCGTGCAAACTGCACCATACCATAACCATCCAACCACCAGATTCATACCAATTACTTCATCGTTTTTAATGTAACATAGTGGTCATAATTAATAATATAATCATGTGTCCAAATTTCCATCCCAACTAATAAGCATGGCTAAGTGTGACTCAAATACCCAAAACCATCCGATTCAACCCGGGCGACAAGGAATTATATTGAACAGATGAATAAATATGATTCACATTAATTAAGCATGCAACTAACTATAATTCCTAAAATAGGCACAAGATGGTCAAGGGCACTTGCCTGTTTTTCTATAGCTGCTCAGTTCTTCTTCATCGAACTTTTGATCTCCATATCTTCATGTTGCTTTTTCGTTGATATACGAATGCGTACAAACTACCATCAAAAGAGAACTAAACATTCAAGAACAATACACCAAACATACACATAGCATAAAATCCTATACCAATACGTCCCTACGAAGTACTTATTGTTTTTCATAGCCAAAGAAATGCATTTATCGTTTATTTTCTATTTTTAGTATTTATTTATAAGGTAAAAACATTTTTAATGAATTTCCCATAGCCAAAATATATTTTTATATGCACTTTGTTATTTTATTTCTGCAATAAAGGTTTTCTAAATAAGGTTCTTACTATTTCTACATTTATTCTCCATTTTTAGAATTTAATTATAGCTAAAACTATTTTTAATGAATTTTCTATAGTCAAAATATATTTTCCATGAATCTATAATTTTATTTCAGCCTAAAATGATTTATAATTAATTTTCTACATTTTTCTATATTTTATTCTACCATTTATAAACATTTCCCACCACTAAATGCATTTTTAAACAATATTCAACAATTAAATAATAATACAAGGGCTTAAAAAATATTATTTCGTTTAGTAATCAGGGGCTATTCTGCAAGTATTACATTAATTAGAAGATAAAATACAATTTTCAATATTAACATGGGCTTTCTAGTTGTTTTTACACATTCTGCATAATTGTTCCATAATTAAGAGAAAGTCTAGGGGTTAGATTGAAAGAATTCGAGGGCTTACGTGCAAAAAGACGAAGGGGTATGATCCTTCTAATTTGGACCGTAGGATTTAAAGTGGGCGCACTAGATTTTATGAACGAAGGGGTATGCACATGATCTAATCGTGACCCTTGATAGATGATCTGACGGTTGGGGACAAAATGAAGCCATGGGCTTCTTCTTCCTCCAGCCAACATGGTTGTACCACCATGGATGGCGTCTAGAGCTCGTCGGAGTACGCCTAGGGGGCTTAATCCATGGCTGCGATCGCTGGAAATGAAGGAGGTAGGCTCTGTGAACTCACCTAGGAAGTTTCGTAGCCCGAAACAACGAGGAGGCTTGTTTGCAACGAGGAGGTTTGATTGTGTCTGCTGGCACTCGGTGAACTCAATGTTGAGATGGCTAAATCTTCGAGGCAACTTGCCCAGTGGATTCCTAGTTACATGGAGCGCGCGTGAGGCACAAAGGATGGACTGATTTGAAGCAAATCGACGGGAATGCCACGACTTACCCGTGCGGTGGTTCTATGGTTTGGCGTTCAGAAAATGAATGGGGAATGGGGGGAAAGAGTGGGGTGCTCTCATTGCTATATAGGGGAGGCGTTTGCATGGAAAGTGGTGGCTAGGGGCGCAAGATGGGCGAGAATCGACGCTGCGATTGGCGGAGCGCGACCCGCACACGATCTGTTTAATGAAATGCCGACAAGGCATGAGGTTGGAGAAATAAAGGGCTGATAGTCGAGGCTCGTACGTAGTGGGAGAGGGAGAGGGATGGGGAAAAATGATGGGTGTTACAATTCTACCCCCATTAAACAAAATCTCACCCCGAGATTCTAGGTTGGACTAAAAAGAGATCTATGTTTTTGTTATTCAAAAGCTACCCTATTAGAAACTGTCTCTCTATAATTATATTTCTTATTTTAAAAGTTTTCTAAGTTCAATATTTCACACAGTGCAAGAATAACATGACAAACTTGTTTCAATTCTTAAGAAAATCATTCATTATCACACAATTCTACACATTATGTTATTATATTTTATTTTCTATTATTATTTTTAAATAATTATTTATTTTATTATTACCAACATTATTATTTTTTATGTCGTGCCACTTGGTCTGGTTTGGTTTTCGGTACTGTGCCCTAATTTTTATTTGAATCCAAATGTATTCTCTAACAATTTCAATTATTATTTTTAACATCTAAGTACTCATGAGGGGATATGTCTAATTTATTCATTTTAAATGAACACAGATTTTCTTCTGTTCTTCTATTCTTTATTTATAAAATAAGAATTTGATCGACATTTCTAGTGTGACTTCCATTTTATATCTTTCAATTAAATTAACTAACATGATGTATATCTTTATTTCTTTTCATTTTTAAAGGCAGAATTGTTAAATTTAAGGTACTATCACAAAACAACACACACTATTTTTTATGTTATTCTACATTATCATTCTTCTTATTATTTTTATTATTTTGAACTTGGCCTTTTATTTAGTTTGTGGGTTTTAAATTTTTAAAGTCTTTCAATTAAAATGCATTGTAATGATTAATATTTTATGTTATTATGATTAATTTTGATAATACGGAGGTTACAATCTCACCCACCTTACAAGGAATCTCGCCCACGAGATTTAAATGGGTCAACGAAGGAGACAAGGTATGATTTACTAGCAGTTGGCTAGCTTCCTTAAACAACGACAAAGTTATAATTTGTTATTGTTATTATCATTAATTTATTGCAATATATCAAACAACGTGTTCTATTTCTCTATGAGGAAGGCATGAAATTCACTTGCTAACCAAAGGGGACTTAAGCAAATAATGTGTAATAATCTTCAAGAATCTTCTTCACCCTCTGTGTTATCTTCAATAAGTCGATCTTTAGGCTTTGTCAATTAAGTCGAATCTTCGTCTTCATGAGCAAGGTCCAAGGGATGTCTAATAAGTCCATTCTAACTAAGGTCACGTGCCTAGAGTCGATATATAGCTCTGATACCACTTTATCACACCCGGTTTTATTAAGAATAAAACCAACTGCAAATACATGTATGCCAGAATCGGTTTCACCGTACATGTACGACAAATAGTGATAAACAGTTCTATATCGAATAGAAACAACCTTAATACCTTGAAAAGAGTTTTGAATAGCAGCGGAAGAGACAAATCTCTAGGGCAACCACAGGCAAATCGACTGGCAGCAACGCGACCTATGCACTGTCTTCACTTTTCACCGTCCTTATTATATCTTGTCTTCACTGAGTAGCATATCAAAAATACAACAAAACAAGTGTGAGTACCATCTCGTGGTACTCAGCAAGTGTGGGAAATAAATGACATGTAGGCCAATAAAAAAGGAAAGGCTGATAGTGGTTTAAGCACTAAGAATTAAGCCTATCATTAGCTTTCATTAACAACCTACATCTAGGTGAATATTCTCAATCAAAAAATTAATAATAATAATGTAATAATATCAATATCATTTTAAACCATCATCTCAACCATCATCTAATTATGAATTTAGCCCCAAGCTGCTCCTGTCCGTGAGCACGGCTGTCATGACAGTTTTACCAAATCTCTGCAGAGAATGTACCCTTTACACACAAGCAGTGATTTCATCCCCTGATGCCAGGTTGACTGAGTAAACCTCCCCGATGCCCGTGGCGGCCAACCACATTACACACTACCGTAGGTGTGTGGCCAGGAGATCGCTACATGGTATTTACAAAGGTACTCTCAACTAGAGCTAGCCCTCTAAGGTTTCCACCACTGAGGCATTCCCGGAGTAACCCTCCGCCTCAGAGCCCCCTCTTGAGCCTTGCGGTTCCCAGAGCTGTACCCCTACATCATTCCCCGCACCATCCAACTACTAGCATTTCGTCAGGAGAAACCTAATTAATTTACCAAGCCGCCCCATCTCAGTCTCGTGGTGGTACCATAAAGCTTAGTGGCTACCTCCATAAACTGGTACTTAGAATCTGGCGTTACCAAACCCAATCTCGTGTCTCGTGCAAACTGCACCATACCATAACTATCCAACTGCCAAATTCATACCAATTACTTTAGCGTTTTTAATGTAACATAATGGTCATAATTAATAATATAATCATGTGTCCAAATTCCATCCCAAGTAATAAGCATGGCTAAGCATGATTGAAATACCCAGAACCATCAAATTCAACCCCGGCAACAAGGAATTATATGGAACAGATGAATAAATATGATTCACATTAATTAAGCATGCAACTAACTATAATTCCTAAAATAGGCACAACATGGTCAAGGGACCTTGCCTGTTTTTCTATAGCTGCTCAGTTCTTCTTCATTGAACTTTTGATCTCCATATCTTCATGTCGCTTCTTCGTCGAATACGAATGCGTATAAACTACCATCAAAAGAGAAATAAAACATTCAAGAACAATACATAAAACATACACATAGCATAAAATCCTATATCAATACGTCCCTACGAAGTATTTATTATTTTTCATAGCCAAAGAAATGCATTTATCATTTATTTTCTATTTTTAGTATTTATTTATAAGCTAAAAAACATTTTTAATGAATTTTCCATAGCCAAAATATAATTTTATATGCACTTTATTATTTTATTTCTGCAATAAAGGTTTTCTAAATAAGGTTCTTACTATTTCTACATTTATTCTCCATTTTCAATATTTAATTATAGCTAAAACTATTTTTAATGAATTTTCTATGCATCTATAATTTTATTTCAGCCAAAAATGATTTATAATTAATTTACTACATTTTTCTATATTTTATTCTACCATTTATAAAAAATTGTGGCACCGTCCTCGTCAAATAAAGCCCCCCCCCCCCCCCCCCCCCGATCTAGGTTCCAGTATCAACAGCAGCTATCACTGCTAAAATATGAGAGGCAGTCGCACCAAAACCCACTTGACAAGGAGAACCGTTCCGTTGTGTCATGGCAGGTGGTTGCTGTATCCGGGTGAGTTACTCGTCCTTCTCACTGAGGTGCTCTGCTGCATGCCCATAAATGCCGGCTGCATGCTGGGGGAAGACCCATATTTTGAAGAGGTCTCACGCATGCAGTCCACTACTCCCGGGATCATGAGTTTATAACAGTCGGGCTGGCTCCTGCAGCGCCTGCACTTTTGTCATCCTCCAGTCCACTGCTGCCCTTGACTCGGTTTCCGCCTGTGCTAAGGTGGTCAGCAACCATGGAGAGTACTAACAGTCCTGTTGGTCATGTCGCTGCAGTAGCCGGAGAAGGGAGCCAGCAGCATAATGATGGAAGAAGATGCGCACGGAGGACGGATCGAAGAGCCACAGCTCTCGTCGAAGATGATGAAGTTGGTGATGCAGCTGATGGCAATGTTGATGCCTCTCCAGGAGCTGGTGATCATGTGTCGCACCATGGTAAACGACACCAACATCTTGCCGACGTGCCAAGCCATCTCCATCTACGGCGCCGTGCAAGGTTAGTTGCCGGATACCTCACCATCTCTTGATGAACGTGTTCGATCATTCCATGTTGGGCAAGTTTAGGTATGTGGTAGGTAAGTCTAGGTTTGTTGTGTGCCATGCATCTCTCCTTAGTCTAAATACATGACCGTTATTACATTTTTGCTAGCCAACAATATTAGAATTTGTCATGGTTATCTTTTTAAATATCCATACGATATTTCTTCTCTGTCGGTTCATATGTCCATTATCTGTTATTGCTTAATCAGTTAACAAGCAGATTAGGTTATGTCATTCGTTTGTTAAATAGATCTATTACACGTAAAATATGGCATGTTCACTATCCTTAACCCGCAATGATTTTCATTATGCACGTTGACTAGAATATTTTAACATGCATTTATGACAACTTGGTCCATCAGGAAAGTACGTTTATATTAGATTGTATTCATTAATGTTGATATCTTAGCATACTTATTAATAAAATTTTAGTATTTAGGGGCTATGGTTTAGAATTCCTACAAAACATATCATTCGTACTTTTTGTACTTTCTTTAATCATGGTATCGCTTAATAAGTATTACTTAAATATTAGCACCAGTTCTTATGAGTTTGTATCTCCATCCAACTGCTAAGCTTCACCACATTGGATGCTATTATTTGGAAATCGGTCATTTCCTATTTCAGCTATCTAGAAATAGTTGCTCTTTTGGTTCTACTAACTTTTTTATCAGTTCAAGTTTAACAAGTGTTTTATATATGTCGTCACTTATACCGATACATGTTCGGTTGGTACATGTATATTTATTTTTATGGGTCAACCACTTTCTTTGTGCACCATACACAATGTATTTTAGTACGGGAGTAATTTCACAAACAAATACTTGAGCACTTTTTTTTTGTAATAATAGGCAGGAGCGCTGCCAATGCATTAAGAAGGAAGAGAGAATTACAACCTAAGCGGTACAACATCTAGACACAGTACATGTAGAGTAGTTCAAAATCCCAGCTACAGATATGCTTACCAATATTGCTATGTTGTATGTATTAGTATAGGGCTCACTAAATTTAATTTCCACCTTGGGCATGCAGCATCGTGATGAAGCGTTTCTTGTTTGATTGTGGAGTTACGATGTTGCCCCGCACAAGGTTTAAGCTGCTGCTATAAATCTGAAAATAAGGACCCACTTTTATGCGAGTCCATTATGCAAATCTTCCATCATATGTTTATGTTCGTACCCTCATGTAGAGTCTCATGTTCAGGTGAGACGGTTAAGTCTCGTTGAGCCTTTGTGCTCACGGTTGCTATATAAGTTGTTTTGCAGGTACTAACCTCGATGCTTATGATTATGGTTGTCCGATGTGATTTGGGACTCTCCAAGTAATATACTCATGTGGGAACCATGCCGCTGTTGTTTGGTTTTCGTGGCTAGTGAGGAGCGTCTGTGGGCTGGACGGCTTCTCTTTTGCTTATCAGACTGGAGTACGAGAGTTTTAATCTTATCTTCCGCTATAGTTTATTTTTATAAACTATTTGTAAACTGAACATCTTTGTTAATTTCAGCAAATGATTTATGTAATACGCGTTCCTTTACATCTGTGCTGTTGGGTGTCGCATCGCATGGCACCACCCAATGCAATTCCTGGAAAGTGTGGACTCCGGTCCCCACAGATAGGACCGCTCGACCCTCTATAAAGGGGCCCCAAGGCCACCTTCGAGATTGTCCAATTCACGTAGTACTATATTTTACATACAAATTTCCTTACGCATTTACATACGTGCTTTACTTACGCACTTACATACGCATTTAACTTACGCATTACATTTTCTAGAGATCTCTACAACAAGGTTTGCCTGTAATCTATTCTCTACGCCTTTTGTGCTAATAAAGATCATGGATTGACTCCCTCTAGACGTAGGCCTTTTTTTGCCCAAACTAGGATAAGCTTGTCTTTTGCAGGTAGCCATATGGAGACAAATGTTTCTCAATAGGATTTACTAGTCAGTATACGAAACACCGACAGTTGGCGTGCCAAGTAGAGTAATGTTGTTACGTGTTCTTCATCAGCTCCGTGATGGCTTCATTGACTTCAACCATCATCTCCGCCGAGGAGGATTGCACCGGCAGCTTAAAGTCCCTCGTCCACAACAACAGGGGGCTCAAGGCTAACCCCATATTCGCCCCACATCCGGCTTTTTGCTTAGAAAGCCTGTAATTCTTCACCAAAGGCGGCGGCGTCCTTCAGAGAATCTGCGACGACCATGCTAACAATGCTCTAGAGGCTTCCCTCGTCGGATCGGAATGATTGACCACACCACGCCCCCCTTCTAAAAATCTCGGAGGAAACCACCAGCTTCAATTCCGACTCCGATAATGCTTGTACCAAGTTAAGTAACTCCCTCCTTATCAAATTTTATGTTGTAGGAGCTAGCGATGAGGTTCAGGATGCGACTATAGCTGACACACCTCCATGACTCACTCCCGCGCAGAAAGAACCCCATGGCTAATCCTTGGGAAGGATCAAGCGCGCACCACCAAACTGGTTGGCCTGCTCCAAGCACAACGCACCACTCTCAACGGCGAGAGAGAGAGAGAGCACTTGAATGCGGTTGGGGCTGCCATCCGAATAAAACCCAGCCTGCCTCCAATCTCAGACACCACAAGTTTTCAAGCCGTCTAGGCCACCCCCTTCGCCAAGGAAGATGCCCCGCCACGCTTGAAACAACCAAGCCAAAACGTGGCAGCCGGCGATGCAATACTGTGCTGCGTGCCTAAACCCATCTAGCCAGGATCATGATGTGCCTACCGAAACCTCCGCTCCCTCCTAGACACAGCCGCCATCCAGCACACGCAGAGCTCTCTCGCCAGACAGCTTGAATTATCATGCCACGGCGGGAGCCGGGGACAACAAAAGAGCAATGGTGAACCAAAGAAGCCCCACGCCCCAAGTTGGTAAGCGGCACCAAAAAAGCTAGATCCTCATAAGCAATCTACACTGAGATTGATGCAGTTTCACTTTTGTAGATCTTCATCTCTCAAAGTTGCATGGATTTTACCTTTGCCCACTCAGAAATAAGATAGATCTTGAAAAACTAATATCCAAAGTTTTTTAGTGCTTTTGGGAGCTGTAGTTTCATATCCATAGGAATAATTAGTTTTGATGCTGGTTCGCCAAGATTGAAATGGTGCAACAACATTTCTTGTATTCATAGAACATGGATTCAAAAGCATTGTTATATTGATTTTATCTAGAAAGAGTTAATCACGGTATTTTATTGACCAATGCAAGATCTGGAGTCCATGTCCAAGAACATGGACTGCATTTTAAGTTACAGATTGTTGTGACAACACATTCTCAATTAATAAAATCAATATCTTTTCATCCCACTTTATTTCTACATATTTAACATAACATAGCATATTGCATGGCAGATTAAAACGGGAACCTAGTTATTTGCTCTTCATCTGCGAGACACTCCAACATTGTTCAAAAGGTTTACAGTGCCATCGCCGCAAGATTCGGACAGCTCTGCAGCTGGGTTCCAGATTTTTTGTAGACGCGAACCAACATCTCCCTTACCTCTCTGGTCTCCTGCTTGATCTTGCTTAGAGAACGATGATGACGATGCGCTGCCTCTGGTACTGGAAACGGGCCCTGCATTGCTGCCTCTAGTGTTAACTTGTTTAGTCTAGCAGTAAGCGACCTAATCTGCACAATTATGAATCAACAGACAAAGGAAACTCCAGCCTTGTAAGACTCATCATGGAATTCAAATGAATCTGTAGTAATAATGGTTTACCCATTGATTCTCTGTACCGTCTTTCACGGCCACCGGTGGAGACCATGCCTCCGGAAGATGAGCTGCAGGTGGGTGGTGGAGACGCCGAGCACCACTGCAGCATCTTTCAGAAGCAGGTGGAGGACCCCAAGGACATTGGACCGCGGAGGCGAAACCACTCCTCTACGAGCCATGGTGACTACTTGGTGGATTTCCTTCTAGTTGATGCGGTGGCCAGCAGGTTTCTTGATACATTGCTAGCTGGGCTCGGTCTTTCCTTTATATAGCACGGGAGCCTCCGAGATGACAGTTCTAAGTTCTCTCCTGAAGCCATTAGAATCATATTGAACGGTGCTACTATCCATGGCGTCGTTTGGTGAGTTCCTTAGGTACAATGTATTGCTTTTTTGGCTGTATTTAATACTAGGGATATATGGATAGTTTCTGGCTGTTATAAATGGCTACTGGTAGTAGGTAGTAGCTAGAGATTGTATGGCTGCCAATTTTCTTTAGATAAGTAAATAAATGCGCTTCAGATTTGAAATGAGATCTCTAGTACTTAGATATACAAAACCTTCACAAACGCTAACTAAAAACAAGTGTCATATAGGAACAAATACCTTGACATGAACGGTATGTATCTGGATTAAATGACTCCTGTAGTGCTAACATGCATCTATGATAATTAGATACATCATGAGAGAACATGATAGGGACAGACGAAGACTCATGTATCAATTAAATATTCTTTTTTATAGATCATGAACAGGGGCTACCAATTAAGTGATATGTGGTTCTTCCACTACCCCTAATCGTAGTCTCTCATGATGATGGATCTGATGGTCATGGGTGGTTGTTAGTATCTTAGCATCACAAGAGTAATTTAAACTAGATATGTTCCCATACTTGTATACTGATATCTTATTCCTTTCAATTTCTTGTATACTTGGATACTTGTATACTTGTATATCTTCCCATACTTGGATACTTGTATACTTGTATATCTTCCCATACTTGGATACTTGTATACTTGTATACTTGTATACTTGTAGGGGCCAAAGAGTCAGTACATACCAGAATTGGCGTTAATTATATAATAAATAGAACCTTATGGGCAATTAAAGAGTTGGTTTGTAACAAAATATTTGGTGTTACCAATGTAATAAGCATTATGTCTGCTGCCTAGTCTAACTAGTTGCAACATGGCGGGTATAGTGTCGGCTAAATTGAGGGGTTTTAACACCTCTA
The DNA here is from genome assembly GCA_036927565.1 of Tuctoria greenei. Taxonomy (NCBI): domain Eukaryota; kingdom Viridiplantae; phylum Streptophyta; class Magnoliopsida; order Poales; family Poaceae; genus Tuctoria; species Tuctoria greenei. Next base: position 174,006,557 of record JAYESD010000005.1, read on the forward strand.
CATACATTGTCCTGATGCCCATCTTGTCGGCATCCTACCCAAATAGGGAAGTACACTGCCTCTATTTTACAGACTACGCAACGATGATGCATGACCTCAAAGTGTAATATTTAGTAACCTCTACAAGGTATTCTCATTTAATAATATGGGATTTACGGAATTCACTTATTTTAAAAACACTACTATATATTTATTAATTATTGAACCAAGTAGTCTAACTAATACCCCTTCGTTTCGTTTATTTGATGCACGTTACTTCATTTTTAAACTAGTCAATTAACGTGAAATAAAATAAAATGAAGGGAGTAACAATAACATATCCCCTTAACTTATTTGTTATTTGATATAGTTCCTTGAAGTCTCGATGTGTATAGTGATGGTGCAACCTGCTTTCTTGGTGTTGACGTCTCAGTTGTATCCATGCATGTCACCAATTTTTACCAGCTGTGTCACATTTGTTTGGATTCATGATCTAAACAATTTTCAAATAAACCATAGTATATGTTCCTCAATGCTGATGTATTTTACTATAAGGTTCACCTCAAAAATATATAAAGTGAAAAAACCGTTGAACACCTCTTTTCATCTTGGGCCAAAAGAAGTGTTCACCCGCCCTCCCCCCTCGCTCTGGCGATCTATGCGACGCTCGCCTCGATCGCTTCTCGGCGGTGCCCGCTCGGGCCTGGCATCCACCGCGCGCTTGTTTGCTCGCTCGCTCGCTCGCTCATTCTGCTCGACTTCGTTTATGTGTGCATCGCGCCTCGTCCGCCCGTGTCCGCCCCTTTCAGTCGTCTCGCTTCTCTTTCCTGTATCGGACGGTTCGTCTCCTGATCGCCCGCTGAAGTGTATGTGATCTGTGTCATGGCAGTCCTGGCTTCCTCTCCCGAGGTCAGGACTGGTGGTCGCTCGAAAGAACTCCGCTGGAGTGATACGAGTCCGGCGTCTGGGACGTTCCATGATTCTGCTTTTGGTTCCTCCCGTTTTAACTCCTTCAAAGATGTGGTACTGGGTACATTTGTTGCGGCTGCTCCTCTGTGCCAGCCTTCACCAGATAAGAAGCAGCAATCAGACCTACATCAATCAGTGGTGAGAGTTCCACCTCCAGTGCAGACAGGTACTGACAAAGATGGTTTGGTGCAGGTCGTGTCCCGGTCAGTTCATCGTCGGCAGGCTTGTGCCCCACAACGCCCTCGACGCCCAATTCCGAAGGATATTTGGGCGAGTTGTTTCAATTGTTTCTCTATTGATCATCGTTCCAGAAGTTGTTGCCTATGACTCTGATGCTTCAAATGTTGAGACATTGGACACAGATCCTACTCCTGTCCACAGAGGAGAGGTGGTGTGTCTAGCGCAGACGTTAGCAGGGCTTGGCTTAAGCCGTGAAAGGGACCTTTTCTACTGTCTCTCAGCAGGTTGCTTAAATGGTCAACGACAAGGCTGCCACTTCGGTTCTGAATGTGGGCGCCTTCCCAGCCCGTGTCGCTCCTACTGGGGGACAATCCTGTGATAGCACCGCTGCAACGCAAATAAGTATGAAGATGTATATCAGCGTTGACTGCACCTTCCTATTCTTGGCAAAGGGGTCATGGTGGCAACGGTAAGTTTGTCTCTTCGGAACCGATGGTTCTGAATGATGGCACCTCCCCGGCCTATAAACGCCCTTTTCACCGGAATAACATCCCCTCATCGAAGCGAAACAAGACTGCACCACAAAATTTATTGTGGAGACGTATCTCAGCATCATCAGATAAGCAAAAGGGTGGAACCAGTAAGGCTGCTGATACACCCACCACCATTGAGGCGCAGCAGGACATGGAACATAGAGGATGTCGGCGGCAGCGGCCACGTCGGAGGCGTCGTCCAGCTCAGGGTCCTCGCTCTTCCTCGCCAAGGGACATCGGGGGCAACAGTGCGGCTGCCTCTTCGGGGCCATTGGTTCCGGATGATGGTGCCTCACCGGCCCGTGGTCCACCATGTATTATTGATTGGTCTGATAAGCTGGAACGGGCAGAAGCTGATCTCCGCAAAGCACTTTTTGTTACAGTTATTGATCCTCCTTCAAACTTATCTACCGATGATGTTAATTTGATTATAGCAAACAAATTTGACATGCCTCTGAACTCTCTAGTCCTCCGATGCTCTGGTACTGCTTTATATATTATGTTTGTACGAGACGAGCATACTGCTATAAGGTTGGCTGATTCTGTACCACCGTTGGGGTCTGCTGCTCATCGTTTTCATTTTCGTCGATGGACAAGATATGCTTCAGCCACGGGTGCCACTCTACCAATTTTGGTTGATATTGACTTGCGGGGTATTCCAGCTCATGCGTGGGAAATGTCCACGGCAGAACATTTGTTGAATCCTTATGCATGGCCCCATGTTCTCCACTCGGCTACTAGGAACAGGGAAGATTAATCTACCTTCCGCCTGTCGGCTCAGTGTTTTAAGCCGGAGGATATTCCAAATTCATGAGATCTTCACATCGTGGAATCCCCGATCGTGATAATTGAGATACCACCGGGTAAACCTACCTTGGTATATCATATTGACATTACGGTGTCTGCACCCACTTATCCAGCGGCCAGCAGCAATCACCTTTCCTCCACAGAGGGTGACGATAGTGACACCCATCCTCGTCAAAGGCAGAGACGCCAAGATTTTTCCAACGCTTGGTGAACCTTTCAGAATTTCAGCCACAGCAACTCCAGAATTTCAACACTCGGAAACTGTGAATCCCAGTGGGCGACATCCCCATGGTCCTGCTCCTGTGGCAGATATGTCACAAGTGCTGACTGCTGACCTGGAGCCGTCCAATAGTCTTGCAATTGTACCGTATTACCTGCACGCTAGGTTGAAAAACGTGAAAGAGTTTTCCCTAGAACCTCTCATGGCAGTAGAAATAATGTCCTTAATAGCCAAGCTTCAAAATGTGACTATCATCCGAGCTGCAGAGAATGACTCAGAAGTCCATCTCAGTCCTTCGCCCCCAGCAAAGATGGCACTGCCAACAGTGATGAATGATATTACGCCACCAGAGTGCGTAGCACATACCGTGGTGGACTCTTCCATTTCTATGCGGATGGGGTCTCAGATAGCTGTGCTACAGTGTTCTCATGCTATCCCCAACAGTGCTCCAACAAATGCTACGTTTAGACTGCATTTTTCTCCGCTGCCCGGACATTAGTACCAGCAATGATACAACACCCTCATGTCATAAATCGGCCTCCCGCATCCCCTGATATGGTAGACAGCGATGAAACATCAGCTACAACCGGTTCAGTTACAAGGGTTTATACCAGGAGGACGAGGGCAACTCAGACACCGTCATCACCCAAGGCACTCTTCCTACCCAAGATATCTAAGCCAGTAGAAGGGATTTTGCAGGATCCTACAGTTCCAAAAAGGCGAATGAAGGTGATACCCTCTGACATAAAGCTAGGAAGGAGCCCCCGAATGGCTAAATTACCACCTGAGATAGATACTAGTGCGGCAACAACAGTTCGTCGTCAATTGGGTCTCCAAGATCATGTTGATAGCCACGGGCCTTCTGTCATGGAAAAATATTCCCAAGTGTTTGAACAGCCACTTAGTAGTGCACACATCATGGCGCTCGCTGCTATTTTTGGGTGGGATGCTCCTACACATGATGAGGTCAGGTCGACGGATTTTATCACCGTCAACTAAAGGTACTGGCTGCTAGTCGTCTTTTACTAAAGTTTATTCTAATGGATAAGAACAATATCTTGATTTGGAACGTGCGTGGTCTGAATAGTAGAGCGCGGTGTGATATGGTTCGGAAGATAGTGGATGCTAGTCGACCTGCTGTAATTTGCTTCCAAGAAACCAAGCTTACTCACATTTCAGAAAGGGACATTCTTCCTATTCTGGGACCTGATTTCAGCTCCTTTGTATACCTCCCAGCTTAACAAACCAGAGGAGGCATATTTGTGGCATGGCACAATCTCTTTACAACTCTCTCGCATCGTGTGCACCGACACTATATCTCAATTAATCTGCCATTTGATGGTGGACCGCCATGGTGGTTTACTGCTGTGTATGGTCCTCACATAGATGTTGAGAAGCCTTCCTTTCTTATTGAGTTAAGAGAAGTCAGAGGCTACTGTACTGGTACATAGTTGGTGGCAGGGGATTTTAACATGATTTATAGCTCAGATGACAATAATAATAATATTAATAGAACTTTGATGGGAAGTTTCCGTTGTTTCGTCAATGATCTTGAACTGAAAGAGGTCTCGCTTATGGGCAGGAGGTATACATGGTCAAATGATAGAGAACAACCTACACTTGTGAAGTTAGATAGAGTTATGTGTACAGCAGACTGGTAGGGATTATATCCTAATTGTATCCTACAAAGCTATGCCTCAGAGATGTCAGATCATTGTCCTCTTATTCTAGGACTCAAATATTGGGTCGGTGGGACATAGCGCTTTCATTTTGAAATTTTTTGGACCAGGCTTTCAGGCTTCCAAGATATAGTAGCGGATTCGAGGAACAAACCTGTGTCATGTCTTTGTCCTACGAAGCGCATTTTCATCAAGTTGAAAAGACTAACGAGGGAACTTCAATCTTGGAGTGCAAAACAAGTAGGACATATGAAATCTTAGCTTGCTGTGACACGTGAAGTGCTACATTATCTCGAGGTGGCATAGGATCAATGATCTTTGAGCATAGGGGAGGACTGGCTCAGGAAGAAATTAAAGCAACATTGCCTCACTCTTGCATCCCTAGAGAGAACAATGGCGAGACTCAGGTCCAGAATCCGCTATCTGAAGGACGGCGTTGCAAACACTTCCTTCTTTCATAGGCAGGCTGGTTTTCGCAAAAGGAAAAAATTTATCCCAAAATTGATGGATGATGACCATATTGCTACATTGAAAGAAGAGAAGCAACATATCATGTTTCAATTTTATGAGAATCTCATTAGAACTGCAACCCAAGAGTCAGTTACTTTTGATCTGTCTTACTTCCACAGAGCTGGCTTGGAATTAGCTCATTTGGATGTTCTAATTACTGAAGAAGAAGTATGGAAAACTATTAAGGAACAGCCAGCAGATAGAGCACCAGGACCAGACGTTTACATTCGGCATTTTTATAAAGCCTACTGGTCCATAATAAAATGTGATTACATGACTGCAATTGTTTCCATACAACATGAAGATGCGAGGAGATTGGAGCTCCTGAATTCAGCCTATATTACTCAGCAAGTGTGGGAAATAAATAACTTGTAAGCCAATCAAAAAGGAAAGGTTGATAGTGGTTTAAGCACTAAGCATTAAACCTATCCTTAGTTTCATTAACAACCTACATCTAGGTGAATATTCTCAATCATAAGATTAATAATAACCATGTAATAATATCAATATCATTTCCAACCATCATCTCAACCATCATCTAATTATAAACTTAGCCCCAAGCTGCTCTTGTCCGTGAGCGCGGCTGTCATGACAATTTTACCAAATCTCTACAGAGAATGTACCCTTTAGCCACAAGTAGTGATTTCATACCCTGATGCTAGGTGGACTGAGTAAACCGCCCTGATGCCCATGGTGGCCAACCACATTACACACTACCGTAGGTGTGTGGCCAGGAGATCACTACATTGTCTTTACAAAGGTACTCCCAACTAGTGCTAGCCCTCTAAGGTATCCACCACTGAGGCATTACCAGAGTAACCCTCCGCCTCAGAGCCCCCTCTTTTGCCTTGCGGTTCCAAGAGCAGTACTCCTGCATCATTCCCCGCACCATCCAACTACTAGCATTTCGTTGGGAGAAACCTAATGAATTGGCCAAGCCGCCCCATCTCAGTCTCGTGGTGGTACTATAAAGCTTAGTGGCTTCCTCCATAAACCGGTCCTTAGAATCCGGCGGTACCAAACCCAATCCCGGGTCTCGTGCAAACTGCACCATACCATAACCATCCAACCACCAGATTCATACCAATTATTTCATCGTTTTTAATGTAACATAGTGGTCATAATTAATAATATAATCATGTGTCCAAATTTCCATCCCAACTAATAAGCATGGCTAAGTGTGACTCAAATACCCAAAACCATCCGATTCAACCCGGGCAACAAGGAATTATATTGAACAGATGAATAAATATGATTCACATTAATTAAGCATGCAACTAACTATAATTCCTAAAATAGGCACAAGATGGTCAAGGGCACTTGCCTGTTTTTCTATAGCTGCTCAGTTCTTCTTCATCGAACTTTTGATCTCCATATCTTCATGTTGCTTTTTCATTGATATACGAATGCGTACAGACTACCATCAAAAGAGAACTAAACATTCAAGAACAATACACCAAACATACACATAGCATAAAATCCTATACCAATACGTCCCTACGAAGTACTTATTGTTTTTCATAGCCAAAGAAATGTATTTATCGTTTATTTTCTATTTTTAGTATTTATTTATAAGGTAAAAACATTTTTAATGAATTTCCCATAGCCAAAATATATTTTTATATGCACTTTCTTATTTTATTTCTGCAATAAAGGTTTTCTAAATAAGGTTCTTACTATTTCTACATTTATTCTCCATTTTTAGAATTTAATTATAGCTAAAACTATTTTTAATGAATTTTCTATAGTCAAAATATATTTTCCATGAATCTATAATTTTATTTTAGCCTAAAATGATTTATAATTAATTTTCTACATTTTTCTATATTTTATTCTACCATTTATAAACATTTCCCACCACTAAATGCATTTTTAAACAATATTCAACAATTAAATAATAATACAAGGGCTTAAAAAATATTATTTCGTTTAGTAATCAGGGGCTATTCTGCAAGTATTACATTAATTAGAAGATAAAATAGAATTTTCAATATTAACATGGGCTTTCTAGTTATTTTTACACATTCTGCATAATTGTTCCATAATTAAGAGAAAGTCTAGGGGTTAGATTGAAAGAATCCGAGGGCTTACGTGCAAAAAGACGACGGGGTATGATCCTTCTAATTTGGACCGTAGGATTTAAAGTGGGCGCACTAGATTTTATGAACGAAGGGGTATGCACATGATCTAATCGTGACCCTTGATAGATGATCTGACGGTTGGGGACAAAATGAAGCCATGGGCTTCTTCTTCCTCCAGCCAACATGGTTGTACCACCATGGATGGCGTCTAGAGCTCGTCGGAGTACGCCTAGGGGGCTTAATCCATGGCCGCGATCGCTGGAAATGAAGGAGGTAGGCTCTGTGAACTCACCTAGGAAGTTTCGTAGCCCGAAACGACGAGGAGGCTTGTTTGCAACGAGGAGGTTTGATTGTGTCTGCTGGCACTCGGTGAACTCAATGTTGAGATGGCTAAATCTTCGAGGCAACTTGCCCAGTGGATTCCTAGTTACATGGAGCGCGCGTGAGGCACAAAGGATGGACTGATTTGAAGCAAATCGACGGGAATGCCACGACTTACCCGTGCGGTGGTTCTATGGTTTGGCATTCAGACAATGAATGGGGAATGGGGGGAAAGAGTGGGGTGCTCTCATTGCTATATAGGGGAGGCGTTTGCATGGAAAGTGGTGGCTAGGGGCGCAAGATGGGCGAGAATCGACGCTGCGATTGGCGGAGCGCGACCCGCACACGATCTGTTTAATGAAATGCCGACAAGGCATGAGGTTGGAGAAATAAAGGGCTGACAGTCGAGGCTCGTACGCAGTGGGAGAGGGAGAGGGATGGGGAAAAATGATGGGTGTTACAATTCTACCCCCATTAAACAAAATCTCACCCCGAGATTCTAGGTTGGACTAAAAAGAGATCTATGTTTTTGTTATTCAAAAGCTACCCTATTAGAAACTGTCTCTCTATAATTATATTTCTTATTTCATTATGAAATCTTTATTCTAAAAGTTTTCTAAGTTCAATATTTCACACAGTGCAAGAATAACATGACAAACTTGTTTCAATTCTTAAGAAAATCATTCATTATCACACAATTCTACACGTTATGTTATTATATTTTATTTTCTATTATTATTTTTAAATAATTATTTATTTTATTATTACCAACATTATTATTTTTTATGTCGTGCCACTTGGTCTGGTTTGGTTTTCGGTACTATGCCCTAATTTTTATTTGAATCCAAATGTATTCTCTAACAATTTCAATTATTATTTTTAACATCTAAGTACTCATGAGGGGATATGTCTAATTTATTCATTTTAAATGAACACAGATTTTCTTCTGTTCTTCTATTCTTTATTTATAAAATAAGAATTTGATCGACATTTCTAGTGTGACTTCCATTTTATATCTTTCAATTAAATTAACTAACATGATGTATATCTTTATTTCTTTTCATTTTTAAAGGCAGAATTGTTAAATTTAAGGTACTATCACAAAACAACACACACTATTTTTTATGTTATTCTACATTATCATTCTTCTTATTATTTTTATTATTTTGAACTTGGCCTTTTATTTAGTTTGTGGGTTTTAAATTTTTAAAGTCTTTCAATTAAAATGCATTGTAATGATTAATATTTTATGTTATTATGATTAATTTTGATAATACGGAGGTTACAATCTCACCCACCTTACAAGGAATCTCGCCCACGAGATTCAAATGGGTCAACGAAGGAGACAAGGTATGATTTACTAGCAGTTGGCTAGCTTCCTTAAACAACGACAAAGTTATAATTTGTTATTGTTATTATCATTAATTTATTGCAATATATCAAACAACGTGTTCTATTTCTCTATGAGGAAGGCATGAAATTCACTTGCTAACCAAAGGGGACTTAAGCAAATAATGTGTAATAATCTTCAAGAATCTTCTTCACCCTCTGTGTTATCTTCAATAAGTCGATCTTTAGGCTTTGTCAATTAAGTCGAATCTTCGTCTTCATGAGCAAGGTCCAAGGGATGTCTAATAAGTCCATTCTAACTAAGGTCACGTGCCTAGAGTCGATATATAGCTCTGATACCACTTTATCACACCTGGTTTTATTAAGAATAAAACCAACTGCAAATACATGTATGCCAGAATCGGTTTCACCGTACATGTACGACAAATAGTGATAAACAGTTCTATATCGAATAGAAACAACCTTAATACCTTGAAAAGAGTTTTGAATAGCAGCGGAAGAGACAAATCTCTAGGGCAACCACAGGCAAATCGACTGGCAGCAACGCGACCTATGCACTGTCTTCACTTTTCACCGTCCTTATTATATCTTGTCTTCACTGAGTAGCATATCAAAAATACAACAAAACAAGTGTGAGTACCATCTCGTGGTACTCAGCAAGTGTGGGAAATAAATGACATGTAGGCCAATAAAAAAGGAAAGGCTGATAGTGGTTTAAGCACTAAGAATTAAGCCTATCATTAGCTTTCATTAACAACCTACATCTAGGTTAATATTCTCAATCAAAAAATTAATAATAATAATGTAATAATATCAATATCATTTTAAACCATCATCTCAACCATCATCTAATTATGAATTTAGCCCCAAGCTGCTCCTGTCCGTGAGCACGGCTGTCATGACAGTTTTACCAAATCTCTGCAGAGAATGTACCCTTTACACACAAGTAGTGATTTCATCCCCTGATGCCAGGTTGACTGAGTAAACCTCCCCGATGCCCGTGGCGGCCAACCACATTACACACTACCGTAGGTGTGTGGCCAGGAGATCGCTACATGGTATTTACAAAGGTACTCTCAACTAGATCTAGCCCTCTAAGGTTTCCACCACTGAGGCATTCCCGGAGTAACCCTCCGCCTCAGAGCCCCCTCTTGAGCCTTGCGGTTCCCAGAGCTGTACCCCTACATCATTCCCCGCACCATCCAACTACTAGCATTTCGTCAGGAGAAACCTAATTAATTTACCAAGCCGCCCCATCTCAGTCTCGTGGTGGTACCATAAAGCATAGTGGCTACCTCCATAAACCGGTACTTAGAATCTGGCGTTACCAAACCCAATCTCGTGTCTCGTGCAAACTGCACCATACCATAACTATCCAACTGCCAAATTCATACCAATTACTTTAGCGTTTTTAATGTAACATAATGGTCATAATTAATAATATAATCATGTGTCCAAATTCAATCCCAAGTAATAAGCATGGCTAAGCATGATTGAAATACCCAGAACCATCCAATTCAACCCCGGCAACAAGGAATTATATGGAACAGATGAATAAATATGATTCACATTAATTAAGCATGCAACTAACTATAATTCCTAAAATAGGCACAACATGGTCAAGGGACCTTGCCTGTTTTTCTATAGCTGCTCAGTTCTTCTTCATTGTACTTTTGATCTCCGTATCTTCATGTCGCTTCTTCGTCGAATACGAATGCGTATAAACTACCGTCAAAAGAGAAATAAAACATTCAAGAACAATACATAAAACATACACATAGCATAAAATCCTATATCAATACGTCCCTACGAAGTATTTATTATTTTTCATAGCCAAAGAAATGCATTTATCGTTTATTTTCTATTTTTAGTATTTATTTATAAGCTAAAAAACATTTTTAATGAATTTCCCATAGCCAAAATATAATTTTATATGCACTTTATTATTTTATTTCTGCAATAAAGGTTTTCTAAATAAGGTTCTTACTATTTCTACATTTATTCTCCATTTTCAATATTTAATTATAGCTAAAACTATTTTTAATGAATTTTCTATGCATCTATAATTTTATTTCAGCCAAAAATGATTTATAATTAATTTACTACATTTTTCTATATTTTATTCTACCATTTATAAAAAATTGTGGCACCGTCCTCGTCAAATAAAGCCCCCCCCCCCCCCCCCCCCGATCTAGGTTCCAGTATCAACAGCAGCTATCGCTGCTAAAATATGAGAGGCAGTCGCACCAAAACCCACTTGACAAGGAGAACCGTTCCGTTGTGTCATGGCAGGTGGTTGCTGTATCCGGGTGAGTTACTCGTCCTTCTCACTGAGGTGCTCTGCTGCATGCCCATAAATGCCGGCTGCATGCTGGGGGAAGACCCATATTTTGAAGAGGTCTCACGCATGCAGTCCACTACTCCCGGGATCATGAGTTTATAACAGTCGGGCTGGCTCCTGCAGCGCCTGCACTTTTGTCATCCTCCAGTCCACTGCTGCCCTTGACTCGGTTTCCGCCTGTGCTAAGGTGGTCAGCAACCATGGAGAGTACTAACAGTCCTGTTGGTCATGTCGCTGCAGTAGCCGGAGAAGGGAGCCAGCAGCATAATGATGGAAGAAGATGCGCACGGAGGACGGATCGAAGAGCCACAGCTCTCGTCGAAGATGATGAAGTTGGTGATGCAGCTGATGGCAATGTTGATGCCTCTCCAGGAGCTGGTGATCATGTGTCGCACCATGGTAAACGACACCAACATCATGCCGACGTGCCAAGCCATCTCCATCTACGGCGCCGTGCAAGGTTAGTTGCCGGATACCTCACCATCTCTTGATGAACGTGTTCGATCTTTCCATGTTGGGCAAGTTTAGGTATGTGGTAGGTAAGTCTAGGTTTGTTGTGTGCCATGCATCTCTCCTTAGTCTAAATACATGACCGTTATTACATTTTCGCTAGCCAACAATATTAGAATTTGTCATGGTTATCTTTTTAAATATCCATACGATATTTCTTCTCTGTCGGTTCATATGTCCATTATCTGTTATTGCTTAATCAGTTAACAAGCAGATTAGGTTATGTCATTCGTTTGTTAAATAGATCTATTACACGTAAAATATGGCATGTTCACTATCCTTAACCCACAATGATTTTCATTATGCACGTTGACTAGAATATTTTAACATGCATTTATGACAACTTGGTCCATCAGGAAAGTACGTTTATATTAGATTGTATTCATTAATGTTGATATCTTAGCATACTTATTAATAAAATTTTAGTATTTAGGGGCTATGGTTTAGAATTCCTACAAAACATATCATTCGTACTTTTTGTACTTTCTTTAATCATGGTATCGCTTAATAAGTATTACTTAAATATTAGCACCAGTTCTTATGAGTTTGTATCTCCATCCAACTGCTAAGCTTCACCACATTGGATGCTATTATTTGGAAATCGGTCATTTCCTGTTTCAGCTATCTAGAAATAGTTTCTCTTTTGGTTCTACTAACTTTTTTATCAGTTCAAGTTTAACAAGTGTTTTATATATGTCGTCACTTATACCGATACATGTTCGGTTGGTAGATGTATATTTATTTTTATGGGTCAACCACTTTCTTTGTGCACCATACACAATGTATTTTAGTACGGGAGTAATTTCACAAACAAATACTTGAGCACTTTTTTTTTGTAATAATAGGCAGGAGCGCTGCCAATGCATTAAGAAGGAAGAGAGAATTACAACCTAAGCGGTACAACATCTAGACACAGTACATGTAGAGTAGTTCAAAATCCCAGCTACAGATATGCTTACCAATATTGCTATGTTGTATGTATTAGTATAGGGCTCACTAAATTTAATTTCCACCTTGGGCATGCAGCATCGTGATGAAGCGTTTCTTGTTTGATTGTGGAGTTACGATGTTGCCCCGCACAAGGTTTAAGCTGCTGCTATAAATCTGAAAATAAGGACCCACTTTTATGCGAGTCCATTATGCAAATCTTCCATCATATGTTTATGTTCGTACCCTCATGTAGAGTCTCATGTTCAGGTGAGACGGTTATGTCTTGTTGAGCCTTTGTGCTCACGGTTGCTATATAAGTTGTTTTGCAGGTACTAACCTCGATGCTTATGATTATGGTTGTCCGATGTGATTTGGGACTCTCCAAGTAATATACTCATGTGGGAACCATGCCGCTGTTGTTTGGTTTTCGTGGCTAGTGAGGAGCGTCTGTGGGCTGGACGGCTTCTCTTTTGCTTATCAGACTGGAGTACGAGAGTTTTAATCTTATCTTCCGCTATAGTTTATTTTTATAAACTATTTGTAAACTGAACATCTTTGTTAATTTCAGCAAATGATTTATGTAATACGCGTTCCTTTACATCTGTGCTGTTGGGTGTCGCATCGCATGGCACCACCCAATGCAATTCCTGGAAAGTGTGGACTCCGGTCCCCACAGATAGGACCGCTCGACCCTCTATAAAGGGGCCCCAAGGCCACCTTCGAGATTGTCCAATTCACGTAGTACTATATTTTACATACAAATTTCCTTACGCATTTACATGCGTGCTTTACTTACGCACTTACATACGCATTTAACTTACGCATTACATTTTCTAGAGATCTCTACAACAAGGTTTGCCTGTAATCTATTCTCTACGCCTTTTGTGCTAATAAAGATCATGGATTGACTCCCTCTAGACGTAGGCCTTTTTTTGCCCAAACTAGGATAAGCTTGTCTTTTGCAGGTAGCCATATGGAGACAAATGTTTCTCAATAGGATTTACTAGTCAGTATACGAAACACCGACAGTTGGCGTGCCAAGTAGAGTAATGTTGTTACGTGTTCTTCATCAGCTCCGTGATGGCTTCATTGACTTCAACCATCATCTCCGCCGAGGAGGATTGCACGGGCAGCTTAAAGTCCCTCGTCCACAACAACAGGGGGCTCAAGGCTAACCCCATATTCGCCCCACATCCGGCTTTTTGCTTAGAAAGCCTGTAATTCTTCACCAAAGGCGGCGGCGTCCTTCAGAGAATCTGCGACGACCATGCTAACAATGCTCTAGAGGCTTCCTTCGTCGGATCGGAATGATTGACCACACCACGCCCCCCTTCTAAAAATCTCGGAGGAAACCACCAGCTTCAATTCCGACTCCGATAATGCTTGTACCAAGTTAAGTAACTCCCTCCTTATCAAATTTTATGTTGTAGGAGCTAGCGATGAGGTTCAGGATGCGACTATAGCTGACACACCTCCATGACTCACTCCCGCGCAGAAAGAACCCCATGGCTAATCCTTGGGAAGGATCAAGCGCGCACCACCAAACTGGTTGGCCTGCTCCAAGCACAACGCACCACTCTCAACGGCGAGAGAGAGAGAGAGCACTTGAATGCGGTTGGGGCTGCCATCCGAATAAAACCCAGCCTGCCTCCAATCTCAGACACCACAAGTTTTCAAGCCGTCTAGGCCACCCCCTTCGCCAAGGAAGATGCCCCGCCACGCTTGAAACAACCAAGCCAAAACGTGGCAGCCGGCGATGCAATACTGTGCTGCGTGCCTAAACCCATCTAGCCAGGATCTTGATGTGCCTACCGAAACCTCCGCTCCCTCCTAGACACAGCCGCCATCCAGCACACGCAGAGCTCTCTCGCCAGACAGCTTGAATTATCATGCCACGGCGGGAGCCGGGGACAACAAAAGAGCAATGGTGAACCAAAGAAGCCCCACGCCCCAAGTTGGTAAGCGGCACCAAAAAAGCTAGATCCTCATAAGCAATCTACACTGAGATTGATGCAGTTTCACTTTTGTAGATCTTCATCTCTCAAAGTTGCATGGATTTTACCTTTGCCCACTCAGAAATAAGATAGATCTTGAAAAACTAATATCCAAAGTTTTTTAGTGCTTTTGGGAGCTGTAGTTTCATATCCATAGGAATAATTAGTTTTGATGCTGGTTCGCCAAGATTGAAATGGTGCAACAACATTTCTTGTATTCATAGAACATGGATTCAAAAGCATTGTTATATTGATTTTATCTAGAAAGAGTTAATCATGGTATTTTATTGACCAATGCAAGATCTGGAGTCCATGTCCAAGAACATGGACTGCATTTTAAGTTACAGATTGTTGTGACAACACATTCTCAATTAATAAAATCAATATCTTTTCATCCCACTTTATTTCTACATATTTAACATAACATAGCATATTGCATGGCAGATTAAAACGGGAACCTAGTTATTTGCTCTTCATCTGCGAGACACTCCAACATTGTTCAAAAGGTTTACAGTGCCATCGCCGCAAGATTCGGACAGCTCTGCAGCTGGGTTCCAGATTTTTTGTAGACGCGAACCAACATCTCCCTTACCTCTCTGGTCTCCTGCTTGATCTTGCTTAGAGAACGATGATGACGATTCGCTGCCTCTGGTACTGGAAACGGGCCCTGCATTGCTGCCTCTAGTGTTAACTTGTTTAGTATAGCAGTAAGCGACCTAATCTGCACAATTATGAATCAACAGACAAAGGAAACTCCAGCCTTGTAAGACTCATCATGGAATTCAAATGAATCTGTAGTAATAATGGTTTACCCATTGATTCTCTGTACCGTCTTTCACGGCCACCGGTGGAGACCATGCCTCCGGAAGATGAGCTGCAGGTGGGTGGTGGAGACGCCGAGCACCACTGCAGCATCTTTCAGAAGCAGGTGGAGGACCCCAAGGACATTGGACCGCGGAGGCGAAACCACTCCTCTACGAGCCATGGTGACTACTTGGTGGATTTCCTTCTAGTTGATGCGGTGGCCAGCAGGTTTCTTGATACATTGCTAGCTGGGCTCGGTCTTTCCTTTATATAGCACGGGAGCCTCCGAGATGACAGTTCTAAGTTCTCTCCTGAAGCCATTAGAATCATATTGAACGGTGCTACTATCCATGGCGTCGTTTGGTGAGTTCCTTAGGTACAATGTATTGCTTTTTTGGCTGTATTTAATACTAGGGATATATGGATAGTTTCTGGCTGTTATAAATGGCTACTGGTAGTAGGTAGTAGCTAGAGATTGTATGGCTGCCAATTTTCTTTAGATAAGTAAATAAATGCGCTTCAGATTTGAAATGAGATCTCTAGTACTTAGATATACAAAACCTTCACAAACGATAACTAAAAACAAGTGTCATATAGGAACAAATACCTTGACATGAACGGTATGTATCTGGATTAAATGACTCCTGTAGTGCTAACATGCATCTATGATAATTAGATACATCATGAGAGAACATGATAGGGACAGACGAAGACTCATGTATCAATTAAATATTCTTTTTTATAGATCATGAACAGGGGCTACCAATTAAGTGATATGTGGTTCTTCCACTACCCCTAATTGTAGTCTCTCATGATGATGGATCTGATGGTCATGGGTGGTTGTTAGTATCTTAGCATCACAAGAGTAATTTAAACTAGATATGTTCCCATACTTGTATACTGATATCTTATTCCTTTCAATTTCTTGTATACTTGGATACTTGTATACTTGTATATCTTCCCATACTTGGATACTTGTATACTTGTATATCTTCCCATACTTGGATACTTGTACACTTGTATACTTGTATACTTGTAGGGGCCAAAGAGTCAGTACATAACAGAATTGGCGTTAATTATATAATAAATAGAACCTTATGGGCAATTAAAGAGTTGGTTTGTAACAAAATATTTGGTGTTACCAATGTAATAAGCATTATGTCTGCTGCCTAGTCTAACTAGTTGCAACATGGCGGGTATAGTGTCGGCTAAATTGAGGGGTTTTAACACCTCTACATACATTGTCCTGATGCCCATCTTGTCGGCATCCTACCCAAATAGGGAAGTACACTGCCTCTATTTTACAGACTACGCAACGATGATGCATGACCTCAAAGTGTAATATTTAGTAACCTCTACAAGGTATTCTCATTTAATAATATGGGATTTACGGAATTCACTTATTTTAAAAACACTACTATATATTTATTAATTATTGAACCAAGTAGTCTAACTAATACCCCTTCGTTTCGTTTATTTGATGCACGTTACTTCATTTTTAAACTAGTCAATTAACGTGAAATAAAATAAAATGAAGGGAGTAACAATAACATATCCCCTTAACTTATTTGTTATTTGATATAGTTCCTTGAAGTCTCGATGTGTATAGTGATGGTGCAACCTGCTTTCTTGGTATTGACGTCTCAGTTGTATCCATGCATGTCTCCAATTTTTACCAGCTGTGTCACATTTGTTTGGATTCATGATCTAAACAATTTTCAAATAAACCATAGTATATGTTCCTCAATGCTGATGTATTTTACTATAAGGTTCACCTCAAAAATATATAAAGTGAAAAAACCGTTGAACACCTCTTTTCATCTTGGGCCAAAAGAAGTGTTGACCCGCCCTCCCCCCTCGCTCTGGCGATCTATGCGACGCTCGCCTCGATCGCTTCTCGGCGGTGCCCGCTCGGGCCTGGCATCCACCGCGCGCTTGTTTGCTCGCTCGCTCGCTCGCTCATTCTGCTCGACTTCGTTTATGTGTGCATCGCGCCTCGTCCGCCCGTGTCTGCCCCTTTCAGTCGTCTCGCTTCTCTTTCCTGTATCAGACGGTTCGTCTCCTGATCGCCCGCTGAAGTGTATGTGATCTGTGTCATGGCAGTCCTGGCTTCCTCTCCCGAGGTCAGGACTGGTGGTCGCTCGAAAGAACTCCGCTGGAGTGATACGAGTCCGGCGTCTGGGACGTTCCATGATTCTGCTTTTGGTTCCTCCCGTTTAAACTCCTTCAAAGATGTGGTACTGGGTACATTTGTTGCGGCTGCTCCTCTGTGCCAGCCTTCACCAGATAAGAAGCAGCAATCAGACCTACATCAATCAGTGGTGAGAGTTCCACCTCCAGTGCAGACAGGTACTGACAAAGATGGTTTGGTGCAGGTCGTGTCCCGGTCAGTTCATCGTCGGCAGGCTTGTGCCCCACAACGCCCTCGACGCCCAATTCCGAAGGATATTTGGGCGAGTTGTTTCAATTGTTTCTCTATTGATCATCGTTCCAGAAGTTGTTGCCTATGACTATGATGCTTCAAATGTTGAGACATTGGACACAGATCCTACTCCTGTCCACAGAGGAGAGGTGGTGTGTCTAGCGCAGACGTTAGCAGGGCTTGGCTTAAGCCGTGAAAGGGACCTTTTCTACTGTCTCTCAGCAGGTTGCTTAAATGGTCAACGACAAGGCTGCCACTTCGGTTCTGAATGTGGGCGCCTTCCCAGCCCGTGTCGCTCCTACTGGGGGACAATCCTGTGATAGCACCGCTGCAACGCAAATAAGTATGAAGACGTATATCAGCGTTGACTGCACCTTCCTATTCTTGGCAAAGGGGTCATGGTGGCAACGGTAAGTTTGTCTCTTCGGAACCGATGGTTCTGAATGATGGCACCTCCCCGGCCTATAAACGCCCTTTTCACCGGAATAACATCCCCTCATCGAAGCGAAACAAGACTGCACCACAAAATTTATTGTGGAGACGTATCTCAGCATCATCAGATAAGCAAAAGGGTGGAACCAGTAAGGCTGCTGATACACCCACCACCATTGAGGCGCAGCAGGACATGGAACATAGAGGATGTCGGCGGCGGCGGCCACGTCGGAGGCATCGTCCAGCTCAGGGTCCTCGCTCTTCCTCGCCAAGGGACATCGGGGGCAACAGTGAGGCTGCCTCTTCGGGGCCATTGGTTCCGGATGATGGTGCCTCACCGCCCCGTGGTCCACCATGTATTATTGATTGGTCGGATAAGCTGGAACGGGCAGAAGCTGATCTCCACAAAGCACTTTTTGTTACAGTTATTGATCCTCCTTCAAACTTATCTACCGATGATGTTAATTTGATTATAGCAAACAAATTTGACATGCCTCTGAACTCTCTAGTCCTCCGATGCTCTGGTACTGCTTTATATATTATGTTTGTACGAGACGAGCATACTGCTATAAGGTTGGCTGATTCTGTACCACCGTTGGGGTCTGCTGCTCATCGTTTTCATTTTCGTCGATGGACAAGATATGCTTCAGCCACGGGTGCCACTCTACCAATTTTGGTTGATATTGACTTGCGGGGTATTCCAGCTCATGCGTGGGAAATGTCCACGGCAGAACATTTGTTGAATCCTTATGCATGGCCCCATGTTCTCCACTCGGCTACTAGGAACAGGGAAGATTAATCTACCTTCCGCCTGTCGGCTCAGTGTTTTAAGCCGGAGGATATTCCAAATTCATGAGATCTTCACATCGTGGAATCCCCGATCGTGATAATTGAGATACCACCGGGTAAACCTACCTTGGTATATCATATTGACATTACGGTGTCTGCACCCACTTATCCAGCGGCCAGCAGCAATCACCTTTCCTCCACAGAGGGTGACGATAGTGACACCCATCCTCGTCAAAGGCAGAGACGCCAAGATTTTTCCAACGCTTGGTGAACCTTTCAGAATTTCAGCCACAGCAACTCCAGAATTTCAACACTCGGAAACTGTGAATCCCAGTGGGCGACATCCCCATGGTCCTGCTCCTGTGGCAGATATGTCACAAGTGCTGACTGCTGACCTGGAGCCGTCCAATAGTCTTGCAATTGTACCGTATTACCTGCACGCTAGGTTGAAAAACGTGAAAGAGTTTTCCCTAGAACCTCTCATGGCAGTAGAAATAATGTCCTTAATAGCCAAGCTTCAAAATGTGACTATCATCCGAGCTGCAGAGAATGACTCAGAAGTCCATCTCAGTCCTTCGCCCCCAGCAAAGATGGCACTGCCAACAGTGATGAATGATATTACGCCACCAGAGTGCGTAGCACATACCGTGGTGGACTCTTCCATTTCTATGCGGATGGGGTCTCAGATAGCTGTGCTACAGTGTTCTCATGCTATCCCCAACAGTGCTCCAACAAATGCTACGTTTAGACTGCATTTTTCTCCGCTGCCCGGACATTAGTACCAGCAATGATACAACACCCTCATGTCTTAAATCGGCCTCCCGCATCCCCTGATATGGTAGACAGCGATGAAACATCAGCTACAACCGGTTCAGTTACAAGGGTTTATACCAGGAGGACGAGGGCAACTCAGACACCGTCATCACCCAAGGCACTCTTCCTACCCAAGATATCTAAGCCAGTAGAAGGGATTTTGCAGGATCCTACAGTTCCAAAAAGGCGAATGAAGGTGATACCCTCTGACATAAAGCTAGGAAGGAGCCCCCGAATGGCTAAATTACCACCTGAGATAGATACTAGTGCGGCAACAACAGTTCGTCGTCAATTGGGTCTCCAAGATCATGTTGATAGCCACGGGCCTTCTGTCATGGAAAAATATTCCCAAGTGTTTGAACAGCCACTTAGTAGTGCACACATCATGGCGCTCGCTGCTATTTTTGGGTGGGATGCTCCTACACATGATGAGGTCAGGTCGACGGATTTTATCACCGTCAACTAAAGGTACTGGCTGCCAGTCGTCTTTTACTAAAGTTTATTCTAATGGATAAGAACAATATCTTGATTTGGAACGTGCGTGGTCTGAATAGTAGAGCGCGGTGTGATATGGTTCGGAAGATAGTGGATGCTAGTCGACCTGCTGTAATTTGCTTCCAAGAAACCAAGCTTACTCACATTTCAGAAAGGGACATTCTTCCTATTCTGGGACCTGATTTCAGCTCCTTTGTATACCTCCCAGCTTAACAAACCAGAGGAGGCATATTTGTGGCATGGCACAATCTCTTTACAACTCTCTCGCATCGTGTGCACCGACACTATATCTCAATTAATCTGCCATTTGATGGTGGACCGCCATGGTGGTTTACTGCTGTGTATGGTCCTCACATAGATGTTGAGAAGCCTTCCTTTCTTATTGAGTTAAGAGAAGTCAGAAGCTACTGTACTGGTACATAGTTGGTGGCAGGGGATTTTAACATGATTTATAGCTCAGATGACAATAATAATAATATTAATAGAACTTTGATGGGAAGTTTCCGTTGTTTCGTCAATGATCTTGAACTGAAAGAGGTCTCGCTTATGGGCAGGAGGTATACATGGTCAAATGATAGAGAACAACCTACACTTGTGAAGTTAGATAGAGTTATGTGTACAGCAGACTGGTAGGGATTATATCCTAATTGTATCCTACAAAGCTATGCCTCAGAGATGTCAGATCATTGTGCTCTTATTCTAGGACTCAAATATTGGGTCGGTGGGACATAGCGCTTTCATTTTGAAATTTTTTGGACCAGGCTTTCAGGCTTCCAAGATATAGTAGCGGATTCGAGGAACAAACCTGTGTCATGTCTTTGTCCTACGAAGCGCATTTTCATCAAGTTGAAAAGACTAACAAGGGAACTTCAATCTTGGAGTGCAAAACAAGTAGGACATATGAAATCTTAGCTTGCTGTGACACGTGAAGTGCTACATTATCTCGAGGTGGCATAGGATCAATGATCTTTGAGCATAGGGGAGGACTGGCTCAGGAAGAAATTAAAGCAACATTGCCTCACTCTTGCATCCCTAGAGAGAACAATGGCGAGACTCAGGTCCAGAATCCGCTATCTGAAGGACGGCGTTGCAAACACTTCCTTCTTTCATAGGCAGGCTGGTTTTCGCAAAAGGAAAAAATTTATCCCAAAATTGATGGATGATGACCATATTGCTACATTGAAAGAAGAGAAGCAACATATCATGTTTCAATTTTATGAGAATCTCATTAGAACTGCAACCCAAGAGTCAGTTACTTTTGATCTGTCTTACTTCCACAGAGCTGGCTTGGAATTAGCTCATTTGGATGTTCTAATTACTGAAGAAGAAGTATGGAAAACTATTAAGGAACAGCCAGCAGATAGAGCACCAGGACCAGACGTTTACATTCGGCATTTTTATAAAGCCTACTGGTCCATAATAAAATGTGATTACATGACTGCAATTGTTTCCATACAACATGAAGATGCGAGGAGATTGGAGCTCCTGAATTCAGCCTATATTACTCAGCAAGTGTGGGAAATAAATAACATGTAAGCCAATCAAAAAGGAAAGGTTGATAGTGGTTTAAGCACTAAGCATTAAACCTATCCTTAGTTTCATTAACAACCTACATCTAGGTGAATATTCTCAATCATAAGATTAATAATAACCATGTAATAATATCAATATCATTTCCAACCATCATCTCAACCATCATCTAATTATAAACTTAGCCCCAAGCCGCTCTTGTCCGTGAGCGCGGCTGTCATGACAATTTTACCAAATCTCTACAGAGAATGTACCCTTTAGCCACAAGTAGTGATTTCATACCCTGATGCTAGGTGGACTGAGTAAACCGCCCTGATGCCCATGGTGGCCAACCACATTACACACTACCGTAGGTGTGTGGCCAGGAGATCACTACATTGTCTTTACAAAGGTACTCCCAACTAGTGGTAGCCCTCTAAGGTATCCACCACTGAGGCATTACCAGAGTAACCCTCCGCCTCAGAGCCCCCTCTTTTGCCTTGCGGTTCCAAGAGCAGTACTCCTGCATCATTCCCCGCACCATCCAACTACTAGCATTTCGTTGGGAGAAACCTAATGAATTGGCCAAGCCGCCCCATCTCAGTCTCGTGGTGGTACTATAAAGCTTAGTGGATTCCTCCATAAACCGGTCCTTAGAATCCGGCGGTACCAAACCCAATCCCGGGTCTCGTGCAAACTGCATCATACCATAACCATCCAACCACCAGATTCATACCAATTACTTCATCGTTTTTAATGTAACATAGTGGTCATAATTAATAATATAATCATGTGTCCAAATTTCCATCCCAACTAATAAGCATGGCTAAGTGTGACTCAAATACCCAAAACCATCCGATTCAACCCGGGCGACAAGGAATTATATTGAACAGATGAATAAATATGATTCACATTAATTAAGCATGCAACTAACTATAATTCCTAAAATAGGCACAAGATGGTCAAGGGCACTTGCCTGTTTTTCTATAGCTGCTCAGTTCTTCTTCATCGAACTTTTGATCTCCATATCTTCATGTTGCTTTTTCGTTGATATACGAATGCGTACAAACTACCATCAAAAGAGAACTAAACATTCAAGAACAATACACCAAACATACACATAGCATAAAATCCTATACCAATACGTCCCTACGAAGTACTTATTGTTTTTCATAGCCAAAGAAATGCATTTATCGTTTATTTTCTATTTTTAGTATTTATTTATAAGGTAAAAACATTTTTAATGAATTTCCCATAGCCAAAATATATTTTTATATGCACTTTGTTATTTTATTTCTGCAATAAAGGTTTTCTAAATAAGGTTCTTACTATTTCTACATTTATTCTCCATTTTTAGAATTTAATTATAGCTAAAACTATTTTTAATGAATTTTCTATAGTCAAAATATATTTTCCATGAATCTATAATTTTATTTCAGCCTAAAATGATTTATAATTAATTTTCTACATTTTTCTATATTTTATTCTACCATTTATAAACATTTCCCACCACTAAATGCATTTTTAAACAATATTCAACAATCAAATAATAATACAAGGGCTTAAAAAATATTATTTCGTTTAGTAATCAGGGGCTATTCTGCAAGTATTACATTAATTAGAAGATAAAATACAATTTTCAATATTAACATGGGCTTTCTAGTTATTTTTACACATTCTGCATAATTGTTCCATAATTAAGAGAAAGTCTAGGGGTTAGATTGAAAGAATTCGAGGGCTTATGTGCAAAAAGACGAAGGGGTATGATCCTTCTAATTTGGACCGTAGGATTTAAAGTGGGCGCACTTGATTTTATGAACGAAGGGGTATGCACATGATCTAATCGTGACCCTTGATAGATGATCTGACGGTTGGGGACAAAATGAAGCCATGGGCTTCTTCTTCCTCCAGCCAACATGGTTGTACCACCATGGATGGCGTCTAGAGCTCGTCGGAGTACGCCTAGGGGGCTTAATCCATGGCTGCGATCGCTGGAAATGAAGGAGGTAGGCTCTGTGAACTCACCTAGGAAGTTTCGTAGCCCGAAACGACGAGGAGGCTTGTTTGCAACGAGGAGGTTTGATTGTGTCTGCTGGCACTCGGTGAACTCAATGTTGAGATGGCTAAATCTTCGAGGCAACTTGCCCAGTGGATTCCTAGTTACATGGAGCGCGCGTGAGGCACAAAGGATGGACTGATTTGAAGCAAATCGACGGGAATGCCACGACTTACCCGTGCGGTGGTTCTATGGTTTGGCGTTCAGAAAATGAATGGGGAATGGGGGGAAAGAGTGGGGTGCTCTCATTGCTATATAGGGGAGGCGTTTGCATGGAAAGTGGTGGCTAGGGGCGCAAGATGGGCGAGAATCGACGCTGCGATTGGCGGAGCGCGACCCGCACACGATCTGTTTAATGAAATGCCGACAAGGCATGAGGTTGGAGAAATAAAGGGCTGACAGTCGAGGCTCGTACGCAGTGGGAGAGGGAGAGGGATGGGGAAAAATGATGGGTGTTACAATTCTACCCCCATTAAACAAAATCTCACCCCGAGATTCTAGGTTGGACTAAAAAGAGATCTATGTTTTTGTTATTCAAAAGCTACCCTATTAGAAATTGTCTCTCTATAATTATATTTCTTATTTCATTATGAAATCTTTATTCTAAAAGTTTTCTAAGTTCAATATTTCACACAGTGCAAGAATAACATGACGAACTTGTTTCAATTCTTAAGAAAATCATTCATTATCACACAATTCTACACATTATGTTATTATATTTTATTTTCTATTATTATTTTTAAATAATTATTTATTTTATTATTACCAACATTATTATTTTTTATGTCGTGCCACTTGGTCTGGTTTGGTTTTCGGTACTGTGCCCTAATTTTTATTTGAATCCAAATGTATTCTCTAACAATTTCAATTATTATTTTTAACATCTAAGTACTCATGAGGGGATATGTCTAATTTATTCATTTTAAATGAACACACATTTTCTTCTGTTCTTCTATTCTTTATTTATAAAATAAGAATTTGATCGACATTTCTAGTGTGACTTCCATTTTATATCTTTCAATTAAATTAACTAACATGATGTATATCTTTATTTCTTTTCATTTTTAAAGGCAGAATTGTTAAATTTAAGGTACTATCACAAAACAACACACACTATTTTTTTATGTTATTCTACATTATCATTCTTCTTATTATTTTTATTATTTTGAACTTGGCCTTTTATTTAGTTTCTGGGTTTTAAATTTTTAAAGTCTTTCAATTAAAATGCATTGTAATGATTAATATTTTATGTTATTATGATTAATTTTGATAATACGGAGGTTACAATCTCACCCACCTTACAAGGAATCTCGCCCACGAGATTCAAATGGGTCAACGAAGGAGACAAGGTATGATTTACTAGCAGTTGGCTAGCTTCCATAAACAACGACAAAGTTATAATTTGTTATTGTTATTATCATTAATTTATTGCAATATATCAAACAACGTGTTCTATTTCTCTATGAGGAAGGCATGAAATTCACTTGCTAACCAAAGGGGACTTAAGCAAATAATGTGTAATAATCTTCAAGAATCTTCTTCACCCTCTGTGTTATCTTCAATAAGTCGATCTTTAGGCTTTGTCAATTAAGTCGAATCTTCGTCTTCATGAGCAAGGTCCAAGGGATGTCTAATAAGTCCATTCTAACTAAGGTCACGTGCCTAGAGTCGATATATAGCTCTGATACCACTTTATCACACCCGGTTTTATTAAGAATAAAACCAACTGCAAATACATGTATGCCAGAATCGGTTTCACCGTACATGTACGACAAATAGTGATAAAAAGTTCTATATCGAATAGAAACAACCTTAATACCTTGAAAAGAGTTTTGAATAGCAGCGGAAGAGACAAATCTCTAGGGCAACCACAGGCAAATCGACTGGCAGCAACGCGACCCGCACACGATCTGTTTAATGAAATGCCGACAAGGCATGAGGTTGGAGAAATAAAGGGCTGACAGTCGAGGCTCGTACGTAGTGGGAGAGGGAGAGTGTGGGGACCGGAGTCCACACATCCGAGGATCTCATTGGGTGGTGCCGTGCGATGCGGCACCTAACAGCACACACAAAAAGGATACCAAAACATATAAAGTTTTCATTTCATAATAAGAAGAGTTTACAAAAGAGTGTACAATAGGGGTACACACGCAGCGGAAAATACATACTCATAATCTCACCTAACTAAGCAGGAGAGAAGACGTCCATGCCCTAGGACGATTCTCACTAGCAACACGAAGAACATACAGCAGCGGCGTGGCTCACAAGAGATTTATCTCGACACCTCGAGTCTCATGTACAACCTGAACAGCAGAAATAAAACTAATACCTGCAAAAATCGTTAAAGCGCAAACGTGAGCATAAGGCTCAGCAAGACTTAACCGTCTCACTAGACATATGCAAGGGGACACTAAACATAGGTAAGGAATAGCGTAAATAACTCGCCTACAAGTGGATCCTTATAACCAAGTTTTAAGTAGCAAATGACATTCTCTGAGCACGGCACATCATGGGCTCCACAATCAAACAAGAAACGCTTTGCCGATGATATGACATGCCCAAAGCACATAATGCTATTACAGCTAAAGTATGGGGAAACTGTAAACTTTTAATTGTACTATCTCTAAATCATACAAAGTTGCAAAGTAATTATTATTCAATACAATATGATTTTCTGGCTTCTTTAGTATTTACTACGTCGCAACTGCGACAGACAAGTGGTACTCTATTACTGCGAGGGACAGTGATTGCAATCAAGACACACCCGGTCAACACGACACATACGTCGTTCGGAAGTGTCAGCGAGTACACCTGTACCTACATAACACTTCAGTACTAGGCGTATATGGCCACCTTTCACAAGAAACTCAAATGTTGAGCCCGTCTCACCTCCGCAAACAGCAGGTCTCCGCACGGAACACCTCATGTGTCCGCCGACCGATTTACACCTTACTGTCCTCAACCCACCCCTATCGATGGTGAGTTAATGGGTCTCAACATCCCAGTTATCAAGTTACATCAGTTTATTGGATTCCATATGTCCATTATATTGCCGGTACATTTCAAGCTTGTCCGAAGGGGCTGCATACGGACGGGCCTTAATCGACACAGGCAGGGCTATGCGACCGAGACTCAATCCTCGCCGCTTCCTAACCATTCCCTGCCCGGTCTCAATTTCATTATATTAAGCCATTTTCTATTCAACCAATCCTGTGAGATACATCTCTCGCGAGTAGATTCCAACTACTCGACTTCTACCGGATCTCCTATGCATTAGCAAAGCAGTTACTACAGGTCAAACTGTAACTCGTGCCAAATGAACCCTGGGATTTTTGGTCATGCAAGTGGAGTATCATTCACCCTAAACGTAATGCACAATTCATATACTACTCATCATAGTGATAAAGCAAAAGTTTATAAACGACTTAAATGCAAACCGGGGCTTGCCTTAGTTTGCGACTGAACAAATGTCAATTGTTAGGGCTTGATCTTCCTCCGGAGGACCTGCCATGGAACCTCAGTGGAACACCTTGGCCTTCTCCTCCAAGTGAAGCTTCTTGTCGATCACCTATCAGCACGTTCCTATCGACATGATATGCATATAAGTAATTAAGTAATTTAAGAAAAGACTCCACGGGGTTGTGTAAACTCTAAGAATGAGGAGTTCAACTAGGAAGGACAAATATGCCTTTGTTGTGTGAATGAACAAAGGATGAAGTCAAGTGGTCATAGTAGTATCGAGATGTGAATTGAAAGGTGCAATGTAAGCACACATTGCAACTTGGCATTCAACACTCGACGCTATGCCACTCAAGGACGATACAGCTGAATGGTGTGAAAGTGTTGGACTGGTAGGGTAAGGATGACCTAAGAGTCAAGGTGGAGCATTGAAAGCTTAAGGCATGAGTGAATTGTGCAACAAGAGGTTGTGACTTAGAAGTCGACCAGTGAAGTTACACAAACTCATTAAGGAGTAAACCTAATTACGGGACAAGTGTGGTCGCAGGGTCCTGATAAGGATGAACCAGGGTGAAACCCTAGCGACACTTGGGAGTGAAGTGAGGTCAACATTCTTTGGACTTAAGACATCATAACGAGCCTTGTTAACCTGACGTGAATACGGAGACAACGTTCAAATGACCTTTAGGTAAAGTAGTTTCTACGGCAAGCTTCTCGAGCATCGTTCAAGTGCTTACGTGACACTATTGCAGTGTCCTTTGCAAGATTGTCTAGATGAGCTCGGTGAACTCCTAGAACTCGAACATGATGCGAGACCTTGTCGTGACGGTCATGCTTCGCCATCTCGAGAAGATCGCCTTAGTGGCGTCCACAACAACCCGGGCTTATCAAAGGGGTGAGCGGAATCTCGAACACCACCTTGTGAGTCTTAAGGCTAGTGATGTCGACTCGGTTGTTGATAAGCGACTCGACGAACCTGCCATCAATGAAATGGCACACCTAGTTAACCAACCCTGTGATCGGCTACGGAACATCCTCGACACAACCAAGGAACTCTTATCCAAGGTCCCCCTTGGTCTAGTTCTCCCTGTTGGTCGCAACGTTATTGCATACCTCTACTCCAAGTCATCGGTGATCATCGAACCACTTGGTTTGACCTAGAAGGCATTTCATCGAGCATCTAGGCTACACCTAGGACTCGAAGAGTCTCGCCTTGACCAAACCCTAATTTGGCTAAACGATTGTCGACCGTTGTGTCGTGGTTGTGTTTCAGCATCATGTACGTTACAGGCATCCTTCATCTCGATGCCAGGGCACGATAACGGCTCGGAGCGTCACGACGACGTCATATGGTCAACGACGTCGACGCGGCTCATGGTGGAGCATCACGAGCACGCACGGCCAGGCCGACGTGATACAAACGACAAAGGAGGTCGACTTAGGGACTTCTATAGAAATGATATCAATGCAAAAACTGGACGTATGACTTGACGAGACATGAGTACCATTAGGGGTCACGATGAACGGACGTCGGTGACATCAAGCAAGGTATTTCAGGGTAAGGCTCACCTTGTATGCATTTCGCCGAACATCTTGGTGTGTACTAGAGTTCCATCACGTCATCACCATCCAAAGGGTATCTTGGCACATGTCCTTGTCGATTGCCATCCCAGAATAGACCTGCATCCATAGACCATCATTGAATGGCAACACACTTAGTTTCACCTTGCAACCATTTCATCGAATACCTTGGCTGCAGTCACTGATCCAAAGAATTTTGCAAAATAAGAGCTAACCTTGGACCAGTTGTCGGTGCCAGTGTGTCAACGACGTGTTCCTGCATATCCTCTATCACACCCATTACTCACTCCTCTGCTAGGACATGGCCTATGAGCAGAACGTCGCGACGACGGAAAGTAGGCGCCGAAATTGGGGCAGCACAAGGCTAAATATCACAGCACTCGTTTGAACTTTCCCGTGACGTCGAGGTGGGAGGAAGGCGGCCTGGAGATGCGCTGTAGCGAGCAGCACAGCAGAGACACGCTGGGAACGACGCGAATGGTCGGCGGATTGCGGTCACCACGCCATGGGAGGCACAGCAGTGAGGAACGCGGCGTGGATGGCGGTGTGGCCATGGCGCACAGCCGGAAGGATTTGCAGTGAGGAGCGCTGCGGCGTGCGGAGGCTAGGGACACGGCGACGGAGCAAGGGAGCACGCGGCTGGCAGGGAAAGCGCGCAGCAGGGAGCTGGCGGCCGTCGCCGAGGTTGGTGCACGGCGGCGGACTGAGCAGGGCGGTCGCCGAGCGGGCCAGCGGTGAGGGGGCGCTAGTGGGGCGCGGACCGGTGACCGGAGGAGAGGAGGCGGCCGGCGGGGTGGTCTGAGCGCGCGGGGAGGTGGAGCGCCGCGGGCGGACGCAGGAGCAGTGGGATGGCGGCGCGCGGGGGTGCAGGAGGCGCGCGGGCCGGGAGAGGAGTGCCGGCGTGAGCGGTCGGAGCGGCGCGGCGTGAGCGGTGCTTGGGGGCGGCTCGGCAGGGAGGAGCTGGGGCACGGCTGCCGGCGCGGTAGAAGACGCTCCGCGGCGAAGCAAGGTGGCGCGCGTACGGAGGCGGTGAGTAGGGGGCGAGGATGCAGGGCCGGCTGGGAGTCGGGCGGGCACGATAAGGACGGAGAGGAATCGTGGTGGCACATGCACGCGGTCGCGGTGTCACTCTGAGGCAGTGCCGACCTGACCTGTGGGGACCACCTGTGGGACCCACCTCCCTAACTCCTCTTTCCAAAATTCAAATAGGCTAGCAAACGTGCTTCAAAAATAGTCAAGTTTGGCCAAATGACCCAATAAAATATGAAGAATTTTATGGTGCAATCAGATTTCGAAACTGAGCAAGTTGAATTTGAACTCAGATTTGAATTTGAATTCAAGTGGTGATACTTGACTCAAGGAAATAAATAGTAGATTAGGTTGAAAAATCCTGAAACTTTGAAGTTAACCTTTTTGAACCATAAGGGACCTCAGGAAAAATTTGGAGTTGATTTGGACAACGTTGAGCACAAAGTTTAAATTTGAAGTCGACGTTGATTAAACTCTCAGTACGTGTCCAATAAATGGGAACGTGCTTCAAAAATTTTGAAACTTTACCGAGAGTCTAATTGGAATATTAGTAGGTCATGGAAAAATTTACGGCCTGAGATTTGAATATTTTTGGATGTCCCATTTTAGGTTCGGAATAATTCCTTTTTCTTTCCCTCTATTTTGTTTTCTTTTCTCCTTTAATTTTTCAATGAAAATGTGAAGACTTGGAAATTAAGGATTTCACACCTTAAATTCCGAATACATTATCAACCATGTTCTATAGGTAAAATTTTTAACAAGTCCCTATTTTTAGTGAACATAGTTTAACTCATATGGCTCATGTGAGTTTGGATTTCCAAGTCTATTTTCAAAATTTTTAAGTTCGCATTTTTGCGTTTTTGTTCTTCCGAAAAACGGGCTTTTACAATCCTTCCCCCTTAAAGGAATCTCGTCCCGAGATTCTAACAGGTAGAATAACAGAACGAGGAGGGAACGATCCGTAAAAGAGGGTCATTGACTAAGGAAAATGGCAATGCCCTTAAAAACTTGGGTTCTACAAAATAGTGATTATCTTCATGCATCTTAAGAAATTCTAAAGTTTGCCTCAGGAGATTCCAGTCTTTAGGTTGATAGCCCTGACAGGATGCTCGACATGACAATATCACATCGTAAAACTTTCGTCTGTTGCTGATCCTTTATTGTTGTACTCTTGCACTGACATGACATCTTGTCCTGTCCTACTCTTGATTTGAAGATTTTGCACTTATTCTTTGCTCCTCTAGGTCACCTTGATAGTTTGAAACTTTTCTTGCATTGATTCTTGGTTGCTTGCTTGGTTTTGCATAGGTCCTTTCAACTTAATGTGGTATTTCCCTTGATATGAGTTAAGATGGTTTACGAGGTTAAACAACAATCATTAACTTCTTTTGATGTTTAGTTAACCATAGGATTCCTTAGCCGTAGCATAAGAGTAGCAAGACACTCAACACTCTTATGTAATCAAAACGGCAGGAATATTGAAGATATGACGACTACAAGGTTTCTGGGTATATCAACGTCTTCAAACAATAGAAGCAGAAGATGAAGACCTTTTTGCGGTGGCATATGAGGATGTAAGGATTCAGTATCCTCATATGTTTCAACACAGCAAAGAACTCAATCATATGGTAACTACAAGGTAATTAGTATAGTAAGGTTACCATATAACAACATAAGATCTTAGATGGACCCAAAGAGTTTCACGAGGTTGACAAACGAACGGTATCCTCGCGAGGAAGGAGATTTCATGGATTTTACAAGGTTGATCATCGAACTGATGACTACTCGATGACGAACGGTATAGTTGCAACAATTAAGGTACTTGAACCTAACAAGTCAAGGATGGAAGTCCAAGTGTTTGTTTAGTTGCAAGTACTCAAGGCGATTTGAGTTTCAACAAGTCAAAGACAAGGACTCAGCTGTGTTTTAGTCACAAGGTGTCCCTTGTGCTACTCAAGATAATGAAACCCGTCGAAGGCGTTGCGAACGATAAAATTGATCACAACTCAAAAATGTTAGGCACTACTAAAGTATCTGAACAGGGTCACATATTCTTGCTCAAAACTCATTTGTAATTACGTTTTATGATGCATCACAAACCGGATGATGTTATGCAGACACAATGCATCTCCGCGGATAATTATGCAAGGTATGGTGCATTCAGTATTATGTTTTGAGCAAAAATAGGTAAGACAATCCAAACACAGTCAGAAGTATCCCAAATACAGGAAGATTGATTAAACTTGGTCATGAAAGGCGCTAGACAAGACTTGCTACTTTCATATCTCGACCAAGTTCGATGGTTTCAAGGTAAAAGTATTAGCAAGGAATGGTGAGGTTCATCTCAAGGCAACGGAGTGTACAAAATGGAACAAGGTGATTGAACTTCTTGTTGATCGGAAGTTCCCTAAAGCTTGTTAATCACAACTTACAGGTAATTGTGGTTCCTTAACAATGGGTCAGGTTTTTCATCTTGTAGTTTTCTTAAAGTACTATGTCTACCCCTTAAAAGGTGCGGCAGGGTTACCTTCAGAAGTGGCAAAGAGAGTAACCTTTGAAGAGTAAGGTTCTCCTCACTTCCGTAGGTTGCACTAAGTGGTTGACAAGGTACTGTGCTAGGCACGACCTTGGTTAGTGATCCACGTTCTTGCTAAAGAATTTCCAGCTCATACTACTCACTTATGGCTTCTCGTCTCAAAGACTGAAGCAAAGGAGTGGTTTAGCGTGAAGAATCAACTGACTTCTTTAACTCGATGATCGAGTTCCACAAGAAACGGGGTTCAAGGTAATCCGTTTCTTAAGCTTCACATTGACTTAATGAGTCACTGTTGTACTCGGTCCTACTTACTTGAGCATTGCTCCCAGCATGTTGGTTCGGTGTCGATGTACCTTGGTATGACACCTAGGTGAACATAATACTTCAATTACTAGATGAACTCCTTCCCCCTTAAGACTCAAGCTAGGTGAGCAAGAAACTTACTCCAAGCAATATTTATGAGGAGGGTCGTCCAACTAAAGGAAGTGTCGTACATGCTCAATGCACAATTAAAGTGTGAGATGCAAGGTTGCATAGTCAAAACACTAGCATGTGCATCCGAGCAAAAAGGGATTTGCCTTAGTGTAATACTCAACTCTAAAGGCAAATATTGTTGGGTAGCAACACCTGGGATGTGTCTGTGGGGACCGGAGTCCACACATCCGAGGATCTCATTGGGTGGTGCCGTGCGATGCGGCACCTAACAGCACACACGAAAAGGATACCAAAACATATAAAGTTTTCATTTCATAATAAGAAGAGTTTACAAAAGAGTGTACAATAGGGGTACACACGCAGCGGAAAATACATACTCATAATCTCACCTAACTAAGCAGGAGAGAAGACGTCCATGCCCTAGGACGATTCTCACTAGCAACACGAAGAACATACAGCAGCGGCGTGGCTCACATGAGATTTATCTCGACACCTCGAGTCTCATGTACAACCTGAACAGCAGAAATAAAACTAATACCTGCAAAAATCGTTAAAGCGCAAACGTGAGCATAAGGCTCAGCAAGACTTAACCGTCTCACTAGACATATGCAAGGGGACACTAAACATAGGTAAGGAATAGCGTAAATAACTCGCCTACAAGTGGATCCTTATAACCAAGTTTTAAGTAGCAAATGACATTCTCTGAGCACGGCACATCATGGGCTCCACAATCAAACAAGAAACGCTTTGCCGATGATATGACATGCCCAAAGCACATAATGCTATTACAGCTAAAGTATGGGGAAACTGTAAACTTTTAATTGTACTATCTCTAAATCATACAAAGTTGCAAAGTAATTATTATTCAATACAATATGATTTTCTGGCTTCTTTAGTATTTACTACGTCGCAACTGCGACAGACAAGTGGTACTCTATTACTGCGAGGGACAGTGATTGCAATCAAGACACACCCGGTCAACACGACACATACGTCGTTCGGAAGTGTCAGCGAGTACACCTGTACCTACATAACACTTCAGTACTAGGCGTATATGGCCACCTTTCACAAGAAACTCAAATGTTGAGCCCGTCTCACCTCCGCAAACAGCAGGTCTCCGCACGGAACACCTCATGTGCCTGCTGACCGATTTACACCTTACTGTCCTCAACCCACCCCTATCGATGGTGAGTTAATGGGTCTCAACATCCCAGTTATCAATTTACATCAGTTTATTGGATTCCATATGTCCATTATATTGCCGGTACATTTCAAGCTTGTCCGAAGGGGCTGCATACGGACGGGCCTTAATCGACACAGGCAGGGCTATGCGACCGAGACTCAATCCTCGCCGCTTCCTAACCATTCCCTGCCCGGTCTCAATTTCATTATATTAAGCCATTTTCTATTCAACCAATCCTGTGAGATACATCTCTCGCGAGTAGATTCCAACTACTCGACTTCTACCGGATCTCCTATGCATTAGCAAAGCAGTTACTACAGGTCAAACTGTAACTCGTGCCAAATGAACCCTGGGATTTTTGGTCATGCAAGTGGAGTATCATTCACCCTAAACGTAATGCACAATTCATATACTACTCATCATAGTGATAAAGCAAAAGTTTATAAACGACTTAAATGCAAACCGGGGCTTGCCTTAGTTTGCGACTGAACAAATGTCAATTGTTAGGGCTTGATCTTCCTCCAGAGGACCTGCCATGGAACCTCAGTGGAACACCATGGCCTTCTCCTCCAAGTGAAGCTTCTTGTCGATCACCTATCAGCACGTTCCTATCGACATGATATGCATATAAGTAATTAAGTAATTAAGTAATTTAAGAAAAGACTCCACGGGGTTGTGTAAACTCTAAGAATGAGGAGTTCAACTAGGAAGGACAAATATGCCTTTGTTGTGTGAATGAACAAAGGATGAATTCAAGTGGTCATAGTAGTATCGAGATGTGAATTGAAAGGTGCAATGTAAGCACACATTGCAACTTGGCATTCAACACTCGACGCTATGCCACTCAAGGACGATACAGCTGAATGGTGTGAAAGTGTTGGACTGGTAGGGTAAGGATGACCTAAGAGTCAAGGTGGAGCATTGAAAGCTTAAGGCATGAGTGAATTGTGCAACAAGAGGTTGTGACTTAGAAGTCGACCAGTGAAGTTACACAAACTCATTAAGGAGTAAACCTAATTACGGGACAAGTGTGGTCGCAGGGTCCTGATAAGGATGAACCAGGGTGAAACCCTAGCGACACTTGGGAGTGAAGTGAGGTCAACATTCTTTGGACTTAAGACATCATAACGAGCCTTGTTAACCTGACGTGAATACGGAGACAACGTTCAAATGACCTTTAGGTAAAGTAGTTTCTACGGCAAGCTTCTCGAGCATCGTTCAAGTGCTTACGTGACACTATTGCAGTGTCCTTTGCAAGATTGTCTAGATGAGCTCGGTGAACTCCTAGAACTCGAACATGATGCGAGACCTTGTCGTGACGGTCATGCTTCGCCATCTCGAGAAGATCGCCTTAGTGGCGTCCACAACAACCCGGGCTTATCAAAGGGGTGAGCGGAATCTCAAACACCACCTTGTGAGTCTTAAGGCTAGTGATGTCGACTCGGTTGTTGATAAGCGACTCGACGAACCTGCCATCAATGAAATGGAACACCTAGTTAACCAACCCTGTGATCGGCTACGGAACATCCTCGACACAACCAAGGAACTCTTATCCAAGGTCCCCCTTGGTCTAGTTCTCCCTGTTGGTCGCAACGTTATTGCATACCTCTACTCAAAGTCATCGGTGATCACCGAACCACTTGGTTTGACCTAGAAGGCATTTCATCGAGCATCTAGGCTACACCTAGTGGGGCGCGGACCGGTGACCGGAGGCGAGGAGGCGGCTGGCGGGGTGGTCTGAGCGCGCGGGGAGGTGGAGCGCCGCGGGCGGACGCAGGAGCAGTGGGATGGCGGCGCGCGGGGGTGCAGGAGGCGCGCGGGCCGGGAGAGAAGTGCCGGCGTGAGCGGTCGGAGCGGCGCGGCGTGAGCGGTGCTTGGGGGCGGCTCGGCAGGGAGGAGCTGGGGCACGGCTGCCGGCGCGGTAGAAGACGCTCGGCGGCGAAGCAAGGTGGCGCGCGTACGGAGGCGGTGAGTAGGGGGCGAGGATGCAGGGCCGGCTGGGAGTCGGGCGGGCACGATAAGGACGGAGAGGAATCGTGGTGGCACATGCACGCGGTCGCGGTGTCACTCTGAGGCAGTGCCGACCTGACCTGTGGGGACCACCTATGGGACCCACCTCCCTAACTCCTCTTTCCAAAATTCAAATAGGCTAGCAAACGTGCTTCAAAAATAGTCAAGTTTGGCCAAATGACCCAATAAAATATGAAGAATTTTATGGTGCAATCAGATTTCGAAACTGAGCAAGTTGAATTTGAACTCAGATTTGAATTTGAATTCAAGTGGTGATACTTGACTCAAGGAAATAAATAGTAGATTAGGTTGAAAAATCCTGAAACTTTGAAGTTAACCTTTTTGAACCATAAGGGACCTCAGGAAAAATTTGGAGTTGATTTGGACAACGTTGAGCACAAAGTTTAAATTTGAAGTCGACGTTGATTAAACTCTCAGTACGTGTCCAATAAATGGGAAACGTGCTTCAAAAATTTTGAAACTTTACCAAGAGTCTAATTGGAATATTAGTAGGTCATGGAAAAATTTACGGCCTGAGATTTGAATATTTTTGGATGTCCCATTTTAGGTTCGGAATAATTCCTTTTTCTTTCCCTCTATTTTGTTTTCTTTTCTCCTTTAATTTTTCAATGAAAATGTGAAGACTTGGAAATTAAGGATTTCACACCTTAAATTCCGAATACATTATCAACCATGTTCTATAGGTAAAATTTTTAACAAGTCCCTATTTTTAGTGAACATAGTTTAACTCATATGGCTCATGTGAGTTTGGATTTCCAAGTCTATTTTCAAAATTTTTAAGTTCGCATTTTTGCGTTTTTGTTCTTCCAAAAAACGGGCTTTTACAGAGAGGGATGGGGAAAAATGATGGGTGTTACAATTCTACCCCCATTAAACAAAATCTCACCCCGAGATTCTAGGTTGGACTAAAAAGAGATCTATGTTTTTGTTATTCAAAAGCTACCCTATTAGAAACTGTCTCTCTATAATTATATTTCTTATTTCATTATGAAATCTTTATTCTAAAAGTTTTCTAAGTTCATTATTTCACACAGTGCAAGAATAACATGACAAACTTGTTTCAATTCTTAAGAAAATCATTCATTATCACACAATTCTACACATTATGTTATTATATTTTATTTTCTATTATTATTTTTAAATAATTATTTATTTTATTATTACCAACATTATTATTTTTTATGTCGTGCCACTTGGTCTGGTTTGGTTTTCGGTACTGTGCCCTAATTTTTATTTGAATCCAAATGTATTCTCTAACAATTTCAATTATTATTTTTAACATCTAAGTACTCATGAGGGGATATGTCTAATTTATTCATTTTAAATGAACACAGATTTTCTTCTGTTCTTCTATTCTTTATTTATAAAATAAGAATTTGATCGACATTTCTAGTGTGACTTCCATTTTATATCTTTCAATTAAATTATCTAACATGATGTATATCTTTATTTCTTTTCATTTTTAAAGGCAGAATTGTTAAATTTAAGGTACTATCACAAAACAACACACAGTATTTTTTATGTTATTCTACATTATCATTCTTCTTATTATTTTTATTATTTTGAACTTGGCCTTTTATTTAGTTTGTGGGTTTTAAATTTTTAAAGTCTTTCAATTAAAATGCATTGTAATGATTAATATTTTATGTTATTATGATTAATTTTGATAATACGGAGGTTACAATCTCACCGAACTTACAAGGAATCTCGCCCACGAGATTCAAATGGGTCAACGAAGGAGACAAGGTATGATTTACTAGCAGTTGGCTAGCTTCCTTAAACAACGACAAAGTTATAATTTGTTATTGTTATTATCATTAATTTATTGCAATATATCAAACAACGTGTTCTATTTCTCTATGAGGAAGGCATGAAATTCACTTGCTAACCAAAGGGGACTTAAGCAAATAATGTGTAATAATCTTCAAGAATCTTCTTCACCCTCTGTGTTATCTTCAATAAGTCGATCTTTAGGCTTTGTCAATTAAGTCGAATCTTCGTCTTCATGAGCAAGGTCCAAGGGATGTCTAATAAGTCCATTCTAACTAAGGTCACGTGCCTAGAGTCGATATATAGCTCTGATACCACTTTATCACACCCGGTTTTATTAAGAATAAAACCAACTGCAAATACATGTATGCCAGAATTGGTTTCACCGTACATGTACGACAAATAGTGATAAACAGTTCTATATCGAATAGAAACAACCTTAATACCTTGAAAAGAGTTTTGAATAGCAGCGGAAGAGACAAATCTCTAGGGCAACCACAGGCAAATCGACTGGCAGCAACGCGACCTATGCACTGTCTTCACTTTTCACTGTCCTTATTATATCTTGTCTTCACTGAGTAGCATATCAAAAATACAACAAAACAAGTGTGAGTACCATCTCGTGGTACTCAGCAAGTGTGGGAAATAAATGACATGTAGGCCAATAAAAAAGGAAAGGCTGATAGTGGTTTAAGCACTAAGAATTAAGCCTATCATTAGCTTTCATTAACAACCTACATCTAGGTGAATATTCTCAATCAAAAAATTAATAATAATAATGTAATAATATCAATATCATTTTAAACCATCATCTCAACCATCATCTAATTATGAATTTAGCCCCAAGCTGCTCCTGTCCGTGAGCACGGCTGTCATGACAGTTTTACCAAATCTCTGCAGAGAATGTACCCTTTACACACAAGCAGTGATTTCATCCCCTGATGCCAGGTTGACTGAGTAAACCTCCCCGATGCCCGTGGCGGCCAACCACATTACACACTACCGTAGGTGTGTGGCCAGGAGATCGCTACATGGTATTTACAAAGGTACTCTCAACTAGAGCTAGCCCTCTAAGGTTTCCACCACTGAGGCATTCCCGGAGTAACCCTCCGCCTCAGAGCCCCCTCTTGAGCCTTGCGGTTCCCAGAGCTGTACCCCTACATCATTCCCCGCACCATCCAACTACTAGCATTTCGTCAGGAGAAACCTAATTAATTTACCAAGCCGCCCCATCTCAGTCTCGTGGTGGTACCATAAAGCTTAGTGGCTACCTCCATAAACCGGTACTTAGAATCTGGCGTTACCAAACCCAATCTCGAGTCTCGTGCAAACTGCACCATACCATAACTATCCAACTGCCAAATTCATACCAATTACTTTAGCGTTTTTAATGTAACATAATGGTCATAATTAATAATATAATCATGTGTCCAAATTCCATCCCAAGTAATAAGCATTGCTAAGCATGATTGAAATACCCAGAACCATCCAATTCAACCCCGGCAACAAGGAATTATATGGAACAGATGAATAAATATGATTCACATTAATTAAGCATGCAACTAACTATAATTCCTAAAATAGGCACAACATGGTCAAGGGACCTTGCCTGTTTTTCTATAGCTGCTCAGTTCTTCTTCATTGAACTTTTGATCTCCATATCTTCATGTCGCTTCTTCGTCGAATACGAATGCGTATAAACTACCGTCAAAAGAGAAATAAAACATTCAAGAACAATACATAAAACATACACATAGCATAAAATCCTATATCAATACGTCCCTACGAAGTATTTATTATTTTTCATAGCCAAAGAAATGCATTTATCATTTATTTTCTATTTTTAGTATTTATTTATAAGCTAAACAACATTTTTAATGAATTTTCCATAGCCAAAATATAATTTTATATGCACTTTATTATTTTATTTCTGCAATAAAGGTTTTCTAAATAAGGTTCTTACTATTTCTACATTTATTCTCCATTTTCAATATTTAATTATAGCTAAAACTATTTTTAATGTATTTTCTATGCATCTATAATTTTATTTCAGCCAAAAATGATTTATAATTAATTTACTACATTTTTCTATATTTTATTCTACCATTTATAAAAAATTGTGGCACCGTCCTCGTCAAATAAAGCCCCCCCCCCCCCCCCCCCCCCGATCTAGGTTCCAGTATCAACAGCAGCTATCGCTGCTAAAATATGAGAGGCAGTCGCACCAAAACCCACTTGACAAGGAGAACCGTTCCGTTGTGTCATGGCAGGTGGTTGCTGTATCCGGGTGAGTTACTCGTCCTTCTCACTGAGGTGCTCTGCTGCATGCCCATAAATGCCGGCTGCATGCTGGGGGAAGACCCATATTTTGAAGAGGTCTCACGCATGCAGTCCACTACTCCCGGGATCATGAGTTTATAACAGTCGGGCTGGCTCCTGCAGCGCCTGCACTTTTGTCATCCTCCAGTCCACTGCTGCCCTTGACTCGGTTTCCGCCTGTGCTAAGGTGGTCAACAACCATGGAGAGTACTAACAGTCCTGTTGGTCATGTCGCTGCAGTAGCCGGAGAAGGGAGCCAGCAGCATAATGATGGAAGAAGATGCGCACGGAGCACGGATCG
Source organism: Tuctoria greenei (assembly GCA_036927565.1). NCBI lineage: Eukaryota > Viridiplantae > Streptophyta > Magnoliopsida > Poales > Poaceae > Tuctoria > Tuctoria greenei. The sequence continues at coordinate 174,046,925 of JAYESD010000005.1, forward strand.
AAGAGCCACAGCTCTCGTCCAAGATGATGAAGTTGGTGATGCAGCTGATGGCAATGTTGATGCCTCTCCAGGAGCTGGTGATCATGTGTCGCACCATGGTAAACGACACCAACATCATGCCGACGTGCCAAGCCATCTCCATCTACGGCGCCGTGCAAGGTTAGTTGCCGGATACCTCACCATCTCTTGATGAACGTGTTCGATCTTTCCATGTTGGGCAAGTTTAGGTATGTGGTAGGTAAGTCTAGGTTTGTTGTGTGCCATGCATCTCTCCTTAGTCTAAATACATGACCGTTATTACATTTTTGCTAGCCAACAATATTAGAATTTGTCATGGTTATCTTTTTAAATATCCATACGATATTTCTTCTCTGTCGGTTCATATGTCCATTATCTGTTATTGCTTAATCAGTTAACAAGCAGATTAGGTTATGTCATTCGTTTGTTAAATAGATCTATTACACGTAAAATATTGCATGTTCACTATCCTTAACCCGCAATGATTTTCATTATGCACGTTGACTAGAATATTTTAACATGCATTTATGACAACTTGGTCCATCAGGAAAGTACGTTTATATTAGATTGTATTCATTAATGTTGATATCTTAGCATACTTATTAATAAAATTTTAGTATTTAGGGGCTATGGTTTAGAATTCCTACAAAACATATCATTCGTACTTTTTGTACTTTCTTTAATCATGGTATCGCTTAATAAGTATTACTTAAATATTAGCACCAGTTCTTATGAGTTTGTATCTCCATCCAACTGCTAAGCTTCACCACATTGGATGCTATTATTTGGAAATCGGTCATTTCCTGTTTCAGCTATCTAGAAATAGTTGCTCTTTTGGTTCTACTAACTTTTTTATCAGTTCAAGTTTAACAAGTGTTTTATATATGTCGTCACTTATACCGATACATGTTCGGTTGGTACATGTATATTTATTTTTATGGGTCAACCACTTTCTTTGTGCACCATACACAATGTATTTTAGTACGGGAGTAATTTCACAAACAAATACTTGAGCACTTTTTTTTTTTGTAATAATAGGCAGGAGCGCTGCCAATGCATTAAGAAGGAAGAGAGAATTACAACCTAAGCGGTACAACATCTAGACACAGTACATGTAGAGTAGTTCAAAATCCCAGCTACAGATATGCTTACCAATATTGCTATGTTGTATGTATTAGTATAGGGCTCACTAAATTTAATTTCCACCTTGGGCATGCAGCATCGTGATGAAGCGTTTCTTGTTTGATTGTGGAGTTACGATGTTGCCCCGCACAAGGTTTAAGCTGCTGCTATAAATCTGAAAATAAGGACCCACTTTTATGCGAGTCCATTATGCAAATCTTCCATCATATGTTTATGTTCGTACCCTCATGTAGAGTCTCATGTTCAGGTGAGACGGTTAAGTCTCGTTGAGCCTTTGTGCTCACGGTTGCTATATAAGTTGTTTTGCAGGTACTAACCTCGATGCTTATGATTATGGTTGTCCGATGTGATTTGGGACTCTCCAAGTAATATACTCATGTGGGAACCATGCCGCTGTTGTTTGGTTTTCGTGGCTAGTGAGGAGCGTCTGTGGGCTGGACGGCTTCTCTTTTGCTTATCAGACTGGAGTACGAGAGTTTTAATCTTATCTTTTGCTATAGTTTATTTTTATAAACTATTTGTAAACTGAACATCTTTGTTAATTTCAGCAAATGATTTATGTAATACGCGTTCCTTTACATCTGTGCTGTTGGGTGTCGCATCGCATGGCACCACCCAATGCAATTCCTTGAAAGTGTGGACTCCGGTCCCCACAGATAGGACCGCTCGACCCTCTATAAAGGGGCCCCAAGGCCACCTTCGAGATTGTCCAATTCACGTAGTACTATATTTTACATACAAATTTCCTTACGCATTTACATACGTGCTTTACTTACGCACTTACATACGCATTTAACTTACGCATTACATTTTCTAGAGATCTCTACAACAAGGTTTGCCTGTAATCTATTCTCTACGCCTTTTGTGCTAATAAAGATCATGGATTGACTCCCTCTAGACGTAGGTCTTTTTTTGCCCAAACTAGGATAAGCTTGTCTTTTGCAGGTAGCCATATGGAGACAAATGTTTCTCAATAGGATTTACTAGTCAGTATACGAAACACCGACAGTTGGCGTGCCAAGTAGAGTAATGTTGTTACGTGTTCTTCATCAGCTCCGTGATGGCTTCATTGACTTCAACCATCATCTCCGCCGAGGAGGATTGCACCGGCAGCTTAAAGTCCCTCGTCCACAACAACAGGGGGCTCAAGGCTAACCCCATATTCGCCCCACATCCGGCTTTTTGCTTAGAAAGCCTGTAATTCTTCACCAAAGGCGGCAGCGTCCTTCAGAGAATCTGCGACGACCATGCTAACAATGCTCTAGAGGCTTCCTTCGTCGGATCGGAATGATTGACCACACCACGCCCCCCTTCTAAAAATCTCGGAGGAAACCACCAGCTTCAATTCCGACTCCGATAATGCTTGTACCAAGTTAAGTAACTCCCTCCTTATCAAATTTTATGTTGTAGGAGCTAGCGATGAGGTTCAGGATGCGACTATAGCTGACACACCTCCATGACTCACTCCCGCGCAGAAAGAACCCCATGGCTAATCCTTGGGAAGGATCAAGCGCGCACCACCAAACTGGTTGGCCTGCTCCAAGCACAACGCACCACTCTCAATGGCGAGAGAGAGAGAGAGCACTTGAATGCGGTTGGGGCTGCCATCCGAATAAAACCCAGCCTGCCTCCAATCTCAGACACCACAAGTTTTCAAGCCGTCTAGGCCACCCCCTTCGCCAAGGAAGATGCCCCGCCACGCTTGAAACAACCAAGCCAAAACGTGGCAGCCGGCGATGCAATACTGTGCTGCGTGCCTAAACCCATCTAGCCAGGATCTTGATGTGCCTACCGAAACCTCCGCTCCCTCCTAGACACAGCCGCCATCCAGCACACGCAGAGCTCTCTCGCCAGACAGCTTGAATTATCATGCCACGGCGGGAGCCGGGGACAACAAAAGAGCAATGGTGAACCAAAGAAGCCCCACGCCCCAAGTTGGTAAGCGGCACCAAAAAAGCTAGATCCTCATAAGCAATCTACACTGAGATTGATGCAGTTTCACTTTTGTAGATCTTCATCTCTCAAAGTTGCATGGATTTTACCTTTGCCCACTCAGAAATAAGATAGATCTTGAAAAACTAATATCCAAAGTTTTTTAGTGCTTTTGGGAGCTGTAGTTTCATATCCATAGGAATAATTAGTTTTGATGCTGGTTCGCCAAGATTGAAATGGTGCAACAACATTTCTTGTATTCATAGAACATGGATTCAAAAGCATTGTTATATTGATTTTATCTAGAAAGAGTTAATCACGGTATTTTATTGACCAATGCAAGATCTGGAGTCCATGTCCAAGAACATGGACTGCATTTTAAGTTACAGATTGTTGTGACAACACATTCTCAATTAATAAAATCAATATCTTTTCATCCCACTTTATTTCTACATATTTAACATACACTACTACAAAAAGCATTTTTACAGGCGCCTCAATTTTTCAAACACAGGCGGTCCTTAAAAATATGCGACTGTGATGACGAATGATATAATAACCGTCTGTGATGAAAGAACAACACAGGCGGATTTTAAAGAACAACCGTCTGGGTAAATACATGATCTTCAGAATCGGTTCTTAATTAAGAACCGTCTGTAATGCAACGAACTTCACAGACGGATTTTAAGAAACAACCGTCTGGGTAAATACATGATCTTCACAGACGGTTATTAATTATTAACCGCCTGCAATGCCATGAACTTCACAGACGGATTTTAAGAAACAACCGTCTGGTTAAATACATGATCTTCGTTGGCGGTTCTTGATTAATAACCGTCTGTAATGCAATGAACTTCACAGATGGATTTTAAGGAACAACCGTCTGAGTAAATACATGATCTTCGTTGGCGGTTCTTAATTAATAACCGTCTGTAATGCAATGAACTTCATAGCCGGTTCTTGATTATATAACAACGGCCTAAGAAGATCATGTATTTTCAGTGGCGGTCATTGTTTAATTATCATAAGCGGTTTTCATTGAAATTACAGGGATGTAGTTGCAATTATATATCACAGCCGCATGTAGTCGTGCAGGCAAAATTGTATCAGGAAAAAAACACAGATGAGCTAGCGGATACTAGTAAAGTAATGCATTATAGGAAATGCTCGATCACCAGTGAGGCTGGCTTAATTGTGATAATACACCATTAGAGGCTTTACAATTGTTCAAAGATAATTTCTTTACACACTGAACAAAAATCATGCTACATTCATTGTAGATCGACGATGAAGCTCCCATCGATCAATCTAAATTGTACCGTCCTGCTTGCTCCCGAACACGTCTCTTATATTCCGCTGGATCCTGAAAATATTGACATTATTTAAATTAACAAATGTCGAAGGAGGAATGAATAACCTACATTGGTCACTAAGTCAAAGTGTCATCTAACCTTGATAAGTAGATTATAGCAATCATTTTCAACATCAGGCACATTTGGCTGATGCAGCAAACGCTGAACTTCAAGTAGTATAGTTTTGATTGTAAAAGCACTGCACCACCCCTACGAAATATAATTTAAGCAATATAAGAAACCAGTTCAAATAAGTTCGACAAAAATTATAAGTAATAATTACATGAACAAAATAGGTCTATCTTACAGTCTCTTGATCAAGAATCCCGATGCAGAGTGCTCCCGAACGATGGACATTTGGGTGGAAGAACCCAAATGGAAAGGAGCATCTTGGAGGCACCAAGGGATAGTCCTCAGAGAAGGAGATTGTCAGGGGGTAGTAACCATCTTCCCATTCAGTCTGCAAAAGAAATTTATTAATAGGAGGACGATAGTTAAACTCATATTGTGCTTGTTCTTCATGACTTACCCCTTCTTTACCGGGGACGATGCACTGCCACTTCAATAAATCTCCCGATTCAGGCTTCGCAGAGAAACCCTACGCGGAGAAATTGAAAATACCAAAAACAAACAACACGGAAAAACAAACTACAGTTAAGTTCATCAGTCCATTACAGATACATATGTATATACAACCATGTGACCGGTGTGCCATATGTACATACATGGGGATGGTTCTTGCGCCACGCCAAGCGCTCCTCCTTCAATCGGCTACACGCCCGAGACATCATTATCTGAAGAAAGACCAAGCTTCCAAACTTCCAAATCATTGAGTCCAAACGCATATGTACACAAATGCAAAAGGACACAATCCATATACCAACATTGTTCTAAGTTGATTTCAGAAGATACAAATATATACAATATATATCATCTCGCATTGCTATATACATTTTTTCCAGCATTGACATCTTCTCGCATATAGGGTTTCAAATTCTTTTTAATGCTTCTCTCTACGCGCTTGATGTTTTCTGGTTCGGTGAAAAGGTACATCTCTTCATACTGATTATATTCCTCTTCATTATCTCCCACATTGTCAACCCCAACAATATTTTGCTTTCCAGAAACAACTACGTGCAACTTCTCAGTTTCTGGATCTTGAACATAAAAAACTTGTGCAACATTATCGGCGAGAACCCACAGGTCATCTTTGTAACCCACTTTATTCAAGTCTACCAGTGTCAGTCCGTAATTGTCCACTTTCAAACCATCAGGATGTTTGACCCATTGGCACTTAAATACGGGCATTACCATTCTTTCGCCATAATCGAGTTCCCATATTTCCTCTATGAACCCGAAGTATGTGGTCTTCTGCCCTTGCGAATCATAAGCCTCAATACGAACACCACTATTTTGTGCAACACTCTTACCGTCTTTTTCTTTAGTGTAAAATGTGTAACCATTGATGTCATATGCTTGCCATGATGTTACCAAAGCAGATGGGCCACAAGCTAACTTTTTCATTGTTGCCTCTTCTATAGTGTTTCCGTATGATATATTTTTGTCCATTAACCATTCAGTGAAACATCTTCTGTGCTCTTTCATGATCCAGTCCTCTTTGCGGTCTTGGTTTTTATCACGAAGCTCAATTTGGTGTTCCTCGATGTACGGCTCAGCTATTGCGAGCTGTTGTAGTACACCAAAATGTGCACGGTGTACATTCTTGTAATCTTGAACAATAAAAGTTTTCTTACCCACTTTGCCTCTCCCACGTAGTCTACCCTCATGTACCGGTATAGGCACACCTATCGATTTTCCATCTTTGATGTAATCAGCGCAACCCTCAATCACTTCTTCAGTGGTGTATCCTTCCATAATTGAACCCTCTGGGTGAGCACGGTTCCGCACATAACCTTTTAATACTCCTAAATATCTCTCCAACGAAAACATATGATGTAAATATAGTGGCCCCAATGCTTTTATCTGATCAACAAGATGTATGATTAGGTGTACTTGCATATCAAAAAAGGATGGTGGGAAACACATGTCAAGCTTGCACATTGTCTCGACGATGTATGTTTTCAGATAGTCTAAATCTTCACGTGCTATCACCTTTTGCGATACTGCATTGAAGAAGTAACACAAACGTGTGATGACAACTTTTATATGCTCAGGTTTGATTACTCTTATTGCAATGGCAAGGAAAACTGTCATCATCATGTGACAGTCGTGAGAATTATAACCGAATAAAGACAAGTCTTTCATCGAGACTAGTTTGCGGATATTGGATGAGAAACTTGTGGGAACTTTGATCCCACGCAAGCATTCGCAAATTGCTTTTTTCTCTTCTAGCGTCAAGTTGTAGCTGGCTGGGGGAAGGTAATGCTTCCCGTTCGCCTTTTCTACTGGATGAAGCTCTGGTCTCAAATCAAGATTTACTAGGTCCATACGTGAATTTAATCCATCCTGTGAAAAATAGCATTTGTTGTATGTTTTTTATGTTCTGACCAATTTCAAAGGATTTATGAAGTGAAATTTAATGGTAACCTTTACTTATCAATAATATTACAAGAAGGTGGATTTTTGCCTTTTTAAAGGACCAAATTTAATCAAGAATATTAAATAAGAAGAAGTAAATATCTTCACAGGCGGTTATTGCTTAACAACCGCCTGAGATAATGCCCGATACTGTTCTTCAGTTCCCTTATCCCTTGCTTCTTTTTTATTTAGATTCCAATATAAATACTCAAACATGTTTAGATTCTGCAAATTGTGTCCAAATTCGATGATTCTTTCTTCTACATTTGTATAAAATTAACATCTACCACATGAACAAAATATTTTTAAAACTTGTATAGCTGACATTGTAATGTTTTGGTAAATATCAAATTAATTTCTACTCACATATTATTCACATTTGTGTATCTCATAAAAAAAAAGGTTCCTTCACTCAAAATTGTTGGTATGAACATATTTGTATAATTTATACATGTATGAATTCTTTTAATTTTTTTAAAAGCATTCCAACATGTCAAACTTCAAATTATCCACCATTCTAACTAAATGCTCATATTCATATGAGGCATTCATCAAATTATGAACACACATTGATTCCAAAAAATTTAAAAAAATATGAAAAAATTCCTAGATGTTGGTATGATGATTAAAAATGTCCACTGAAAAAATAAATGAAAAAAGCATTATATTCATCAAGATAGAAAAATGAAAAATAGCATTTGTTGTATGTTTTTTATGTTCTGACCAATTTCAAAGGATTTATGAAGTGAAATTTAATGGTAACCTTTACTTATCAATAATATTACAAGAAGGTGGATTTTTGCCTTTTTAAAGGACCAAATTTAATCAAGAATATTAAATAAGAAGAAGTAAATATCTTCACAGGCGGTTATTGCTTAACAACCGCCTGAGATAATGCCCGATACTGTTCTTCAGTTCCCTTATCCCTTGCTTCTTTTTTATTTAGATTCCAATATAAATACTCAAACATGTTTAGATTCTGCAAATTGTGTCCAAATTCGATGATTCTTTCTTCTACATTTGTATAAAATTAACATCTACCACATGAACAAAATATTTTTAAAACTTGTATAGCTGACATTGTAATGTTTTGGTAAATATCAAATTAATTTCTACTCACATATTATTCACATTTGTGTATCTCATAAAAAAAAAGGTTCCTTCACTCAAAATTGTTGGTATGAACATATTTGTATAATTTATACATGTATGAATTCTTTTAATTTTTTTAAAAGCATTCCAACATGTCAAACTTCAAATTATCCACCATTCTAACTAAATGCTCATATTCATATGAGGCATTCATCAAATTATGAACACACATTGATTCCAAAAAATTTAAAAAAATATGAAAAAATTCCTAGATGTTGGTATGATGATTAAAAATGTCCACTGAAAAAATAAATGAAAAAAGCATTATATTCATCAAGATAGAAAAATGAAAAATAGCATTTGTTGTATGTTTTTTATGTTCTGACCAATTTCAAAGGATTTATGAAGTGAAATTTAATGGTAACCTTTACTTATCAATAATATTACAAGAAGGTGGATTTTTGCCTTTTTAAAGGACCAAATTTAATCAAGAATATTAAATAAGAAGAAGTAAATATCTTCACAGGCGGTTATTGCTTAACAACCGCCTGAGATAATGCCCGATACTGTTCTTCAGTTCCCTTATCCCTTGCTTCTTTTTTATTTAGATTCCAATATAAATACTCAAACATGTTTAGATTCTGCAAATTGTGTCCAAATTCGATGATTCTTTCTTCTACATTTGTATAAAATTAACATCTACCACATGAACAAAATATTTTTAAAACTTGTATAGCTGACATTGTAATGTTTTGGTAAATATCAAATTAATTTCTACTCACATATTATTCACATTTGTGTATCTCATAAAAAAAAAGGTTCCTTCACTCAAAATTGTTGGTATGAACATATTTGTATAATTTATACATGTATGAATTCTTTTAATTTTTTTAAAAGCATTCCAACATGTCAAACTTCAAATTATCCACCATTCTAACTAAATGCTCATATTCATATGAGGCATTCATCAAATTATGAACACACATTGATTCCAAAAAATTTAAAAAAATATGAAAAAATTCCTAGATGTTGGTATGATGATTAAAAATGTCCACTGAAAAAATAAATGAAAAAAGCATTATATTCATCAAGATAGAAAAATGAAAAATAGCATTTGTTGTATGTTTTTTATGTTCTGACCAATTTCAAAGGATTTATGAAGTGAAATTTAATGGTAACCTTTACTTATCAATAATATTACAAGAAGGTGGATTTTTGCCTTTTTAAAGGACCAAATTTAATCAAGAATATTAAATAAGAAGAAGTAAATATCTTCACAGGCGGTTATTGCTTAACAACCGCCTGAGATAATGCCCGATACTGTTCTTCAGTTCCCTTATCCCTTGCTTCTTTTTTATTTAGATTCCAATATAAATACTCAAACATGTTTAGATTCTGCAAATTGTGTCCAAATTCGATGATTCTTTCTTCTACATTTGTATAAAATTAACATCTACCACATGAACAAAATATTTTTAAAACTTGTATAGCTGACATTGTAATGTTTTGGTAAATATCAAATTAATTTCTTCTCAGACGTGAAATTTTAATTAACGATGAACACACTACATCCATTAACAATATTCAATCATTCACACAGTTCAAGAACACACAAGATACTCATTCATTAACAATATGCACATCTCACAAAAGAACACACAAGATGCACAATATTTACACAAGAACACACAAGAACACAAAAGATACACAAGTAATATTCAATCACATAGATGAAAAAAGATAGATTTCATTCATTAACAATATTTACAAAACAGAAGCAACTAAAAACAACAAAAAGAAAAACTAATTAAATCCTACTCCTACTCCTCTTCCATCTCCTCCTCCTCGTCCTCCGGCGGCGACTCCGGCACCGGCTGCACCGGCTGCACCGGCTGCACCGGCTGCACCGGCGGTGCAACCCCGAGGTTGCTAGCCGTCGCCTCCACCAGCGTTCTACGGCCCTGGGGGCCAAGAACCTGGGCCATCGTCGCGAACAGAATGTCGAGACGATCAGCCACCCCCACGAGGGCGTAGAGGTAGTGGCCCAAGGTACCCATTCCAGTATACTCTGGAAGGGTACCCAGCCCCAAGGCACTCATGGCGCGAGACGTATTGTTGTACGCCTCTCGCGCCATGAGGAGGCGCTGCTCGGCGTTGATCTTCTCGGGGGAGCTGCAACATTGTTTCTTGCAAGGTGGCTCCCTCGGAGGGCTTGGCGGCGGAAGGTCGGCCATAGTGGTGTTGGGTCGTCGGAGCGGAGGAAGACGAAGAAAACAAGAGGATTCAAAGTGAGCGATGCGCTTGTGAGCCATAGTGGTGTTGGGTCTTTAAGGCCGCGCGGAGTGGAAAAGAAAGGTCGCACCTCGGGGAAAAGAAAGGTCGCGCACGCGTGACATGGTCACTGACGTGTGGGACCGGGTCCACATGTCAGTGACCGCTGATTAAGTCAGGGGATCCTCATCCCGGTTGGTGAGGGGTCTTTATGTAGGCGTTCATCAAATTAAGAAGTAAATATCTTCATGTTTAACTCAGGCGGGTGTTACTAACCAACCGCCTGAGATAATTGTATCTTCTCAGACGGGTGTTACTAACCAACCGCCTGAGATAATTTTATCTTCTCAGACGGTTGGTAAGTAAAATCCGACTGAGATAACATTCTTCCCTGACGGTCGGTACTTAAAATCCGCCTGAGAAAATGTGAGTCTATATATACCCCTCGGCAGCATTGGAAAAACCTAACCCGGGCGAAACACTTAGACGCCGTTAGGCTGCCAAAATTTCGTTTGCCGCCAAGTGTTCCCCCTCGTCACTTCCAGGTACGCCGCCGAGCTTCGCCGTCGCCGAGCTTCGCCGTCGTCGCCGAGCTTCGCCGTCGCCGCCGAGCTTCGCCCTCCTCACTTCCAGGTACGCCGAGCGAAGCCATTTCCGTCACCGCCGAGCTTCAAGGTAAACCCTAAACCCTTCGACCTTCCATCCTCCTTCGCCGTGCCGCCTCCCTCCCCGCCCTCGCTGCCGCCTTGCATATCCTTGGTTAGGGTTCGGGAATTAGATAATGGTAGGCATCCTTGGTTAGGGTTCGGTGGAATTCGAAAAACTGTCAAGTTCGGTGGCATCTTTGGTTAGGGTTCGGTGGGGCAAGATTTATGTGGATGGTTATATCACGATAAATTGGTAGTTGGTTCTGTGTGTCTGAAACTGTTCCGACACATTAGTGGTAAACATGATTCTAGACTCTAGTAACAGCAGTATATTCCCTATTTCTGTCATCGGCCTTGCATATGCCACATAATTCTCTATTAGGGGCAAGATTTAGCTATATTTGGTTAAGTTGACCAAATTTGGCTAATTTTGGCTAAGTTACACTAGATATAGTTATACTTGACTAATTTTGACTAAGTTATGCTATATTTAGCTATATTTGGCTACTTTTGCTTAGAGTTAGCTATGCTAGACTAAGTTTGGCTAAGTTTGCTTTTATTTCTCTAAGTTTCATTTGAGCAATTGTAGCTAATCTGTGCTACCAAAGATGTCTGCACTTGTGGCTCCATCAGCTTCATTTTAGCAATTGTACCTAATCTGAGCTACCAAAGTTATGCTATATTTAGCTCTGAAGCCAAACAAAAGTTGCTGGCCAACTCATTTGTGATGCCAGGAGCATCCTCACGCCCATATCTAGGTAACACTAGGTGTGGCGATGGAGTCTGAGCATATGATGCCGATCTCTATGATACAAGAATTTAGTTAGACCTATATAACTTCAAAAATGTGTTTTGGCTAAATTTACTTAATTGAGCCAAAATTGAGAAAATTTGTTTTAAATATGACCAAATTTAGTTATGCCATTTATTAGATTTTTTGTCTTATTAGATCTAGCATGGAAAGCCCTAAGAAGACTGGTCCTGATTGTAACAACAAAGAAGACAATATGGAGTTTACTGACTCCAGCAGTTCAGGCTCCTATCACAGTCCTTCGGATCCTTTTCCGAATATAAAAATTAAAAAGACTTCAGTGGATCTAGACCCGGAATATGATCCTGCCGACGAGGTATGGATCACGAATCTTAACTTCAGCAGTTCAAGTTAATGTTGGTTGTCAAGTATACGAAGTCTTATAATTTTTTTCTACCTAGATTAATCTCGAAGACAATGAGGTGACATCGGCTCCTAAAACCGCAGAAGGTTCACCAATGGATGAATCCTCAGCTTCACTCAAGCGGAAACGAGGGCAACGAGGTCCCAATAAGGGTCTATTGGACCGCATCATGTACATAACAAGGGTCGGTCCAAGTGGGCTTCCCCAAGAACCACTGGATTCAGTTACCAAGTACCGTAATGCATGCGGTTTTCTTGTTAGGGAGGTTGTGCCGATCACAACCGAGAATTGGAGGAAATTACCCGAGCAGACCAAGAATGAGTTGTGGGAAAAGATAAAGAAACAATTCAAGTTCCCGAAAGGCACAGAAGAAGCTGTAAAGAAAGCAACATTGGTCTCTTGCGGCAAGAAGTTTCGATGCTGGAAGAGTGAAATGAATGCTTATGTTAAGGCCAATAAGGTCCCTAGCCCGAGGAAGATGGGAAAAATCACACAAGCTCAGTGGCAAGAGTTTGTTCGTCAAAAGAGCACACCTGATGCTAAAGCTCTAAGTGCAACTAGGTCAGAGCTTGCAAAAAAGAACAAATACCATCATCGCTTGGGGTCTGCCGGATATGGCCCCAAAGTCCAGAAATGGAATAAGATAATAGACGACATTCTTAGTAAGGGCAATCCTCACCCATTAGAAGGGTGCGATGAGCGAACTCAACGCTGGGTCTTTGCTCGGTCAGGTTTGACCAGCGAGGGCAAACTTGAAAAGCCCGACTCTCTGAATGAAGTAGAGGATAAAATGAAAGAAGTAATTGAAAAGCAACAGAAGGGTCTCTTCAAGCCGAAGAGGGAGAATGACCAACTTACCGCTATCTTGGGAAACCCTGAACACAGCGGACGGGTTCGAGCGGTCTCTTCTCAAATGTCTTGGCTATATGGTTTCCCTAAAGATAAAGACACATATAGAAGACGTGAGAAGTTTAAGAAAACACTTGATGAAACAATTGCTCAAAAGGTCAAAGAAAATATGCAAGAAATTATGGAACAACTTAGACAACCAGGACAATTAGTGGCACCGAGTACAATGATGGTTCCGGTGCAAAAGGAGCAATTAGTATCTCCAACTGCCTACCCTAGCAGCGTTGGTTCCGTGCCAGGCTCAGGGTCAGCCCATAAGTTCCCTGTCGATGATATTGCTAACGACAAATCTTGTCGTCTTCTTGTCCCGATAGGCAGAGCAGGGAACAAAACCAAACAGGTTGCCACTGCTATGGCAAAGCCTGATCGTGACTTCAATGGGAGTCCACTTCCGTTGTATTATTCTGTGGTGCAAGTTCTTCAGATCATTGATAATGATTATGAAGATTATGAAATAGACCACGTCACACCTGAGGGGATCGCGACTCTGGGGCAGGCTGTCAACCAATTAATCCTTTGGCACCGACGCGATATCGTGTTGGATGATGAGCCAATTTCTAGCCCCGTCGCATCTCCAAATACTGCAACCCCATCTTCTAAGGCGAAAGTGCATGAAGATCCACTCCCAGTCCGGGAAGATCCACTCCCCCTGTGTCTGAGCAAGGATGATGATATCCAAGAGCAACAAGTTGGACAACAACTTCAAGCAGTACCAGAGCAAGCTGTTGCTAGTAAAGAGCAACTAGTTGAGCAACAGCTTGAAGTAGTACTAGAGCCAGCTGCTGGGAGTAAAGAGCAATCAGTTGAACAACAGGTTCAACAACAAGCCAGTGTCCAACTTCCGACGACTACTCCTCGATCATCAGTGCCTGTCAATGTTAGCTCATACGAAAATAAGAAACCTTCATCAGAAGTGACAAAGTATTTGGAAGCTATGAAGGAAAATATTAGAAAATCGAGTGCATCTCGTTCTTCTCATGAGCCAGCATTAGAAGATATCGAGGAGTGGGAAGAAGACGGTGTCATGTATAATCGGCGGACGGCTTTAGTTAAACCAGGAGTTCCAATATACAAGCTTGAGGATGTTCCTCCTAAATTTGAGAATGGGAAGCCGTTAATGACATCCGTACAACTTAGCAAACAACCCGTCGCGCTCAGAAGAATGCATGAGTGGTACATCACTGCCAGCACAAAATATGGTCTTAATTGCGTCACATTTCGTATTCCAAAAGAAGCATTCTGGAGCACTGGAGTAGATAAACGAGTCATTTTATTTGACGAGCTGCTTTCCCTTTTCCATCGGGGCATGCTCGAAATCAACCTGCTGCTCGTCTGGTGCTTGTAAGTGCTCTAATATTTTGTATTTGCTTTTCTTACTACACGCATACGCATTTCATGAGATTATAACAATTCTGGACTTCTTCAATAGGATGCAATACATGGATAATGAAAAGTTGGCGCACAAGACAGGTATCCTTGACCCTACTAGGATTGCAAAGTCGCTATTCGACGTCCAGGCAAATCGAGAATCAAGCCAGTACAAACACATGAAAAAAAAAAGATTTTGAAAGAGCAATTGCAAAACTTAAGAAGGATAGAAAGGCAGAAGTTGCAGCTTACATAGCACATGCGATGTTTAACTTTGTCAGAGACGGCCAGGACCTCGTAAAGGCTCCGTACCACTTCGAGTAAGTTCGACACATGGCATTGAAATAGCAATTATTGGTAATTGTTAACACGTGTGTTTGTATGTTTGCAGTAATCACTACATAATGATCTTCATCAAGCCAACGCAGGGAATGGCAACAGTCTTGGACTCGGCCGATTACCCACCAGATCGTTACAAAGATTTCCTTTCCATTTTGAAAAAGTACGTTTATTCAATAATTTTAATTTACGCACATTTAGAATGTGTTGACAAGTTTTATATGACATTTCTTGTATTACAGCGCTTGGCGGTTTTACGCGGAACAGCTTGGCGGTCAGAGACCTCCTAATACGAATGCATTGGACATTAAAACGTATTATGCTTGTCCGAAGCAGCCTGCTGGGAGTCTCTTATGCGGGTATTATGTATGCGAGCATCTTCGGACCGCCGCCGTATATAGAGTCAATCGTGAGGATGTAAGTTATCCTTAATGTCGATACCTTATTTTCTTACTTTTGTGTTTCATTTTCATTGTAACTAGCATAGTTTAATGCTTATATTCTCTGCTGTTCAATATTACCAGAAACATTATTTTCATATTTTGATTCCAACTTCAAAATTCAATTGCTCATAGTACAACTGCTCCAAAAATACCTACTAAATTCTTGTATACTCTCACTTTGATCTATACTTTGAGATTGTTGAAACCAACACATTCTAAACCTTGTTATGTGTTATATTGCAGCACAAGAAGAATCTGAACGAAGAATGGCCGGTTTGTAGAAGTATTCCTGATGGAGGAGCCGACAGGATTGCTTCTGAACTCTGTCAGTTCATTCGTCGCGAAATTTTGCACAAAACGGGGAAGTTCTTTGATAAGAGAGGTTCAGCAGCTGATGTGCCAGAACTTTGCGACTATACCAATCTAAACAGTTTTTAGTGAAAACTTGTAAACTTTGAGATGAAATTGTATCTGTAACTTGTACATATGTATATTGTTTTAGTGAAATTGACTTCTGTGATGATAATATTGTTGTCTTTTGTTCTGTGATGATTGTTGTTTTTTGTTCTGTGATTATATTGAATTGACCTGGAAATTAGAAATAACAGCAGTAGTACTGCATGACCTGGAAATTAGAAAAACAATTATCACAGGCGGCTAGATACAAGTAAAGAAACATCTGTGATAACCTAATTTTCACAGGCGGTGTCTGTTATGGTAGAAACCGGCTGTGTTAAAGGGTCTTCACAGACGGCTGATATAGGTAAACTCCGTCTGTGATAACTTCATTATCATAGATGGGTTAGTTATGCTTCAATAACCGTCTGTAAAGACACATTATCATTGGCGGTTAGTTATGCTTCAAAACCCGCCTGTGAAGACATATTATCATAGGCGGTTAGTTATGTTTCAAAATCCGCCTATGAATACAAATTATCATAGACGGTTAGTAATGCTTCAATACCCGTCTGTGAAGACTTCTTATCATAGACGGTTAGTTATTCTTCAATAACCGTCTGTGATAAGACCTTTATCACAGACGGTTATATATGCTGCACGACCCGTCTGTGATAAAGTGTTTTCACAGACGGCTAGCCTAAGTAAAGAACCGCCTATGATAATCGATCTTCACAGGCGGCTATCCTTAGTGAAGAACCGTCTATGATAATTACTCTTCACAGGCGGTTTCACTTCTCCGCCTGTGAAATTGCGGATTATCACAGACTCTTCGTTTCAGGCGGTTTTAAAAGCCGTCTGTGATAATAGGTTTGGAGCCGCCTGTGATGAGGCTTATTGTAGCAGTGATAACATAGCATATTGCATGGCAGATTAAAACGGGAACCTAGTTATTTGCTCTTCATCTGCGAGACACTCCAACATTGTTCAAAAGGTTTACAGTGCCATCGCCGCAAGATTCGGACAGCTCTGCAGCTGGGTTCCAGATTTTTTTGTAGACGCGAACCAACATCTCCCTTACCTCTCTGGTCTCCTGCTTGATCTTGCTTAGAGAACGATGATGATGATTCGCTGCCTCTGGTACTGGAAACGGGCCCTGCATTGCTGCCTCTAGTGTTAACTTGTTTAGTCTAGCAGTAAGCGACCTAATCTGCACAATTATGAATCAACAGACAAAGGAAACTCCAGCCTTGTAAGACTCATCATGGAATTCAAATGAATCTGTAGTAATAATGGTTTACCCATTGATTCTCTGTACCGTCTTTCACGGCCACCGGTGGAGACCATGCCTCCGGAAGATGAGCTGCAGGTGGGTGGTGGAGACGCCGAGCACCACTGCAGCATCTTTCAGAAGCAGGTGGAGGACCCCAAGGACATTGGACCGCGGAGGCGAAACCACTCCTCTACGAGCCATGGTGACTACTTGGTGGATTTCCTTCTAGTTGATGCGGTGGCCAGCAGGTTTCTTGATACATTGCTAGCTGGGCTCGGTCTTTCCTTTATATAGCACGGGAGCCTCCGAGATGACAGTTCTAAGTTCTCTCCTGAAGCCATTAGAATCATATTGAACGGTGCTACTATCCATGGCGTCGTTTGGTGAGTTCCTTAGGTACAATGTATTGCTTTTTTGGCTGTATTTAATACTAGGGATATATGGATAGTTTCTGGTTGTTATAAATGGCTACTGGTAGTAGGTAGTAGCTAGAGATTGTATGGCTGCCAATTTTCTTTAGATAAGTAAATAAATGCGCTTCAGATTTGAAATGAGATCTCTAGTACTTAGATATACAAAACCTTCACAAACGCTAACTAAAAACAAGTGTCATATAGGAACAAATACCTTGACATGAACGGTATGTATCTGGATTAAATGACTCCTGTAGTGCTAACATGCATCTATGATAATTAGATACATCATGAGAGAACATGATAGGGACAGACGAAGACTCATGTATCAATTAAATATTCTTTTTTATAGATCATGAACAGGGGCTACCAATTAAGTGATATGTGGTTCTTACACTACCCCTAATCGTAGTCTCTCATGATGATGGATCTGATGGTCATGGGTGGTTGTTAGTATCTTAGCATCACAAGAGTAATTTAAACTAGATATGTTCCCATACTTGTATACTGATATCTTATTCCTTTCAATTTCTTGTATACTTGGATACTTGTATACTTGTATATCTTCCCATACTTGGATACTTGTATACTTGTATATCTTCCCATACTTGGATACTTGTATACTTGTATACTTGTATACTTGTAGGGGCCAAAGAGTCAGTACATAACAGAATTGGCGTTAATTATATAATAAATAGAACCTTATGGGCAATTAAAGAGTTGGTTTGTAACAAAATATTTGGTGTTACCAATGTAATAAGCATTATGTCTGCTGCCTAGTCTAACTAGTTGCAACATGGCGGGTATAGTGTCGGCTAAATTGAGGGGTTTTAACACCTCTACATACATTGTCCTGATGCCCATCTTGTCGGCATCCTACCCAAATAGGGAAGTACACTGCCTCTATTTTACAGACTACGCAACGATGATGCATGACCTCAAAGTGTAATATTTAGTAACCTCTACAAGGTATTCTCATTTAATAATATGGGATTTACGGAATTCACTTATTTTAAAAACACTACTATATATTTATTAATTATTGAACCAAGTAGTCTAACTAATACCCCTTCGTTTCGTTTATTTGATGCACGTTACTTCATTTTTAAACTAGTCAATTAACGTGAAATAAAATAAAATGAAGGGAGTAACAATAACATATCCCCTTAACTTATTTGTTATTTGATATAGTTCCTTGAAGTCTCGATGTGTATAGTGATGGTGCAACCTGCTTTCTTGGTATTGACGTCTCAGTTGTATCCATGCATGTCACCAATTTTTACCAGCTGTGTCACATTTGTTTGGATTCATGATCTAAACAATTTTCAAATAAACCATAGTATATGTTCCTCAATGCTGATGTATTTTACTATAAGGTTCACCTCAAAAATATATAAAGTGAAAAAACCGTTGAACACCTCTTTTCATCTTGGGCCAAAAGAAGTGTTGACCCGCCCTCCCCCCTCGCTCTGGCGATCTATGCGACGCTCGCCTCGATCGCTTCTCGGCGGTGCCCGCTCGGGCCTGGCATCCACCGCGTGCTTGTTTGCTCGCTCGCTCGCTCGCTCATTCTGCTCGACTTCGTTTATGTGTGCATCGCGCCTCGTCCGCCCGTGTCCGCCCCTTTCAGTCGTCTCGCTTCTTTTTCCTGTATCGGACGGTTCGTCTCCTGATCGCCCGCTGAAGTGTATGTGATCTGTGTCATGGCAGTCCTGGCTTCCTCTCCCGAGGTCAGGACTGGTGGTCGCTCGAAAGAACTCCGCTGGAGTGATACGAGTCCGGCGTCTGGGACGTTCCATGATTCTGCTTTTGGTTCCTCCCGTTTTAACTCCTTCAAAGATGTGGTACTGGGTACATTTGTTGCGGCTGCTCCTCTGTGCCAGCCTTCACCAGATAAGAAGCAGCAATCAGACCTACATCAATCAGTGGTGAGAGTTCCACCTCCAGTGCAGACAGGTACTGACAAAGATGGTTTGGTGCAGGTCGTGTCCCGGTCAGTTCATCGTCGGCAGGCTTGTGCCCCACAACGCCCTCGACGCCCAATTCCGAAGGATATTTGGGCGAGTTGTTTCAATTGTTTCTCTATTGATCATCGTTCCAGAAGTTGTTGCCTATGACTATGATGCTTCAAATGTTGAGACATTGGACACAGATCCTACTCCTGTCCACAGAGGAGAGGTGGTGTGTCTAGCGCAGACGTTAGCAGGGCTTGGCTTAAGCCGTGAAAGGGACCTTTTCTACTGTCTCTCAGCAGGTTGCTTAAATAGTCAACGACAAGGCTGCCACTTCGGTTCTGAATGTGGGCGCCTTCCCAGCCCGTGTCGCTCCTACTGGGGGACAATTCTGTGATAGCACCGCTGCAACGCAAATAAGTATGAAGACGTATATCAGCGTTGACTGCACCTTCCTATTCTTGGCAAAGGGGTCATGGTGGCAACGGTAAGTTTGTCTCTTCGGAACCGATGGTTCTGAATGATGGCACCTCCCCGGCCTATAAACGCCCTTTTCACCGGAATAACATCCCCTCATCGAAGCGAAACAAGACTGCACCACAAAATTTATTGTGGAGACGTATCTCAGCATCATCAGATAAGCAAAAGGGTGGAACCAGTAAGGCTGCTGATACACCCACCACCATTGAGGCGCAGCAGGACATGGAACATAGAGGATGTCGGCGGCGGCGGCCACGTCGGAGGCGTCGTCCAGCTCAGGGTCCTCGCTCTTCCTCGCCAAGGGACATCGGGGGCAACAGTGAGGCTGCCTCTTCGGGGCCATTGGTTCCGGATGATGGTGCCTCACCGGCCCGTGGTCCACCATGTATTATTGATTGGTCTGATAAGCTGGAACGGGCAGAAGCTGATCTCCGCAAAGCACTTTTTGTTACAGTTATTGATCCTCCTTCAAACTTATCTACCGATGATGTTAATTTGATTATAGCAAACAAATTTGACATGCCTCTGAACTCTCTAGTCCTCCGATGCTCTGGTACTGCTTTATATATTATGTTTGTACGAGACGAGCATACTGCTATAAGGTTGGCTGATTCTGTACCACCGTTGGGGTCTGCTGCTCATCGTTTTCATTTTCGTCGATGGACAAGATATGCTTCAGCCACGGGTGCCACTCTACCAATTTTGGTTGATATTGACTTGCGGGGTATTCCAGCTCATGCGTGGGAAATGTCCACGACAGAACATTTGTTGAATCCTTATGCATGGCCCCATGTTCTCCACTCGGCTACTAGGAACAGGGAAGATTAATCTACCTTCCGCCTGTCGGCTCAGTGTTTTAAGCCGGAGGATATTCCAAATTCATGAGATCTTCACATCGTGGAATCCCCGATCGTGATAATTGAGATACCACCGGGTAAACCTACCTTGGTATATCATATTGACATTACGGTGTCTGCACCCACTTATCCAGCGGCCAGCAGCAATCACCTTTCCTCCACAGAGGGTGACGATAGTGACACCCATCCTCGTCAAAGGCAGAGACGCCAAGATTTTTCCAACGCTTGGTGAACCTTTCAGAATTTCAGCCACAGCAACTCCAGAATTTCAACACTCGGAAACTGTGAATCCTAGTGGGCGACATCCCCATGGTCCTGCTCCTGTGGCAGATATGTCACAAGTGCTGACTGCTGACCTGGAGCCGTCCAATAGTCTTGCAATTGTACCGTATTACCTGCACGCTAGGTTGAAAAACGTGAAAGAGTTTTCCCTAGAACCTCTCATGGCAGTAGAAATAATGTCCTTAATAGCCAAGCTTCAAAATGTGACTATCATCCGAGCTGCAGAGAATGACTCAGAAGTCCATCTCAGTTCTTCGCCCCCAGCAAAGATGGCACTGCCAACAGTGATGAATGATATTACGCCACCAGAGTGCGTAGCACATACCGTGGTGGACTCTTCCATTTCTATGCGGATGGGGTCTCAGATAGCTGTGCTACAGTGTTCTCATGCTATCCCCAACAGTGCTCCAACAAATGCTACGTTTAGACTGCATTTTTCTCCGCTGTCCGGACATTAGTACCAGCAATGATACAACACCCTCATGTCTTAAATCGGCCTCCCGCATCCCCTGATATGGTAGACAGCGATGAAACATCAGCTACAACCGGTTCAGTTACAAGGGTTTATACCAGGAGGACGAGGGCAACTCAGACACCGTCATCACCCAAGGCACTCTTCCTACCCAAGATATCTAAGCCAGTAGAAGGGATTTTGCAGGATCCTACAGTTCCAAAAAGGCGAATGAAGGTGATACCCTCTGACATAAAGCTAGGAAGGAGCCCCCGAATGGCTAAATTACCACCTGAGATAGATACTAGTGCGGCAACAACAGTTCGTCGTCAATTGGGTCTCCAAGATCATGTTGATAGCCACGGGCCTTCTGTCATGGAAAAATATTCCCAAGTGTTTGAACAGCCACTTAGTAGTGCACACATCATGGCGCTCGCTGCTATTTTTGGGTGGGATGCTCCTACACATGATGAGGTCAGGTCGACGGATTTAATCACCGTCAACTAAAGGTACTGGCTGCTAGTCGTCTTTTACTAAAGTTTATTCTAATGGATAAGAACAATATCTTGATTTGGAACGTGCGTGGTCTGAATAGTAGAGCGCGGTGTGATATGGTTCGGAAGATAGTGGATGCTAGTCGACCTGCTGTAATTTGCTTCCAAGAAACCAAGCTTACTCACATTTCAGAAAGGGACATTCTTCCTATTCTGGGACCTGATTTCAGCTCCTTTGTATACCTCCCAGCTTAACAAACCAGAGGAGGCATATTTGTGGCATGGCACAATCTCTTTACAACTCTCTCGCATCGTGTGCACCGACACTATATCTCAATTAATCTGCCATTTGATGGTGGACCGCCATGGTGGTTTACTGCTGTGTATGGTCCTCACATAGATGTTGAGAAGCCTTCCTTTCTTATTGAGTTAAGAGAAGTCAGAAGCTACTGTACTGGTACATAGTTGGTGGCAGGGGATTTTAACATGATTTATAGCTCAGATGACAATAATAATAATATTAATAGAACTTTGATGGGAAGTTTCCGTTGTTTCGTCAATGATCTTGAACTGAAAGAGGTCTCGCTTATGGGCAGGAGGTATACATGGTCAAATGATAGAGAACAACCTACACTTGTGAAGTTAGATAGAGTTATGTGTACAGCAGACTGGTAGGGATTATATCCTAATTGTATCCTACAAAGCTATGCCTCAGAGATGTCAGATCATTGTCCTCTTATTCTAGGACTCAAATATTGGGTCGGTGGGACATAGCGCTTTCATTTTGAAATTTTTTGGACCAGGCTTTCAGGCTTCCAAGATATAGTAGCGGATTCGAGGAACAAACCTGTGTCATGTCTTTGTCCTACGAAGCGCATTTTCATCAAGTTGAAAAGACTAACAAGGGAACTTCAATCTTGGAGTGCAAAACAAGTAGGACATATGAAATCTTAGCTTGCTGTGACACGTGAAGTGCTACATTATCTCGAGGTGGCATAGGATCAATGATCTTTGAGCATAGGGGAGGACTGGCTCAGGAAGAAATTAAAGCAACATTGCCTCACTCTTGCATCCCTAGAGAGAACAATGGCGAGACTCAGATCCAGAATCCGCTATCTGAAGGACGGCGTTGCAAACACTTCCTTCTTTCATAGGCAGGCTGGTTTTCGCAAAAGGAAAAAATTTATCCCAAAATTGATGGATGATGACCATATTGCTACATTGAAAGAAGAGAAGCAACATATCATGTTTCAATTTTATGAGAATCTCATTAGAACTGCAACCCAAGAGTCAATTACTTTTGATCTGTCTTACTTCCACAGAGCTGGCTTGGAATTAGCTCATTTGGATGTTCTAATTACTGAAGAAGAAGTATGGAAAACTATTAAGGAACAGCTAGCAGATAGAGCACCAGGACCAGACGTTTACATTCGGCATTTTTATAAAGCCTACTGGTCCATAATAAAATGTGATTACATGACTGCAATTGTTTCCATACAACATGAAGATGCGAGGAGATTGGAGCTCCTGAATTCAGCCTATATTACTCAGCAAGTGTGGGAAATAAATAACATGTAAGCCAATCAAAAAGGAAAGGTTGATAGTGGTTTAAGCACTAAGCATTAAACCTATCCTTAGTTTCATTAACAACCTACATCTAGGTGAATATTCTCAATCATAAGATTAATAATAACCATGTAATAATATCAATATCATTTCCAACCATCATCTCAACCATCATCTAATTATAAACTTAGCCCCAAGCCGCTCTTGTCCGTGAGCGCGGCTGTCATGACAATTTTACCAAATCTCTACAGAGAATGTACCCTTTAGCCACAAGTAGTGATTTCATACCCTGATGCTAGGTGGACTGAGTAAACCGCCCTGATGCCCATGGTGGCCAACCACATTACACACTACCGTAGGTGTGTGGCCAGGAGATCACTACATTGTCTTTACAAAGGTACTCCCAACTAGTGCTAGCCCTCTAAGGTATCCACCACTGAGGCATTACCAGAGTAACCCTCCGCCTCAGAGCCCCCTCTTTTGCCTTGCGGTTCCAAGAGCAGTACTCCTGCATCATTCCCCGCACCATCCAACTACTAGCATTTCGTTGGGAGAAACCTAATGAATTGGCCAAGCCGCCCCATCTCAGTCTCGTGGTGGTACTATAAAGCTTAGTGGCTTCCTCCATAAACCGGTCCTTAGAATCCGGCGGTACCAAACCCAATCCCGGGTCTCGTGCAAACTGCACCATACCATAACTATCCAACCACCAGATTCATACCAATTACTTCATCGTTTTTAATGTAACATAGTGTTCATAATTAATAATATAATCATGTGTCCAAATTTCCATCCCAACTAATAAGCATGGCTAAGTGTGACTCAAATACCCAAAACCATCCGATTCAACCCGGGCGACAAGGAATTATATTGAACAGATGAATAAATATGATTCACATTAATTAAGCATGCAACTAACTATAATTCCTAAAATAGGCACAAGATGGTCAAGGGCACTTGCCTGTTTTTCTATAGCTGCTCAGTTCTTCTTCATCGAACTTTTGATCTCCATATCATCATGTTGCTTTTTCGTTGATATATGAATGCGTACAAACTACCATCAAAAGAGAACTAAACATTCAAGAACAATACACCAAACATACACATAGCATAAAATCCTATACCAATACGTCCCTACGAAGTACTTATTGTTTTTCATAGCCAAAGAAATGCATTTATCGTTTATTTTCTATTTTTAGTATTTATTTATAAGGTAAAAACATTTTTAATGAATTTCCCATAGCCAAAATATATTTTTATATGCACTTTGTTATTTTATTTCTGCAATAAAGGTTTTCTAAATAAGGTTCTTACTATTTCTACATTTATTCTCCATTTTTAGAATTTAATTATAGCTAAAACTATTTTTAATGAATTTTCTATAGTCAAAATATATTTTCCATGAATCTATAATTTTATTTCAGCCTAAAATGATTTATAATTAATTTTCTACATTTTTCTATATTTTATTCTACCATTTATAAACATTTCCCACCACTAAATGCATTTTTAAACAATATTCAACAATTAAATAATAATACAAGGGCTTAAAAAATATTATTTCGTTTAGTAATCAGGGCTATTCTGCAAGTATTACATTAATTAGAAGATAAAATACAATTTTCAATATTAACATGGGCTTTCTAGTTATTTTTACACATTCTGCATAATTGTTCCATAATTAAGAGAAAGTCTAGGGGTTAGATTGAAAGAATCCGAGGGCTTACGTGCAAAAAGACGAAGGGGTATGATCCTTCTAATTTGGACCGTAGGATTTAAAGTGGGCGCACTAGATTTTATGAACGAAGGGGTATGCACATGATCTAATCGTGACCCTTGATAGATGATCTGACGGTTGGGGACAAAATGAAGCCATGGGCTTCTTCTTCCTCCAGCCAACATGGTTGTACCACCATGGATGGCGTCTAGAGCTCGTCGGAGTACGCCTAGGGGGCTTAATCCATGGCTGCGATCGCTGGAAATGAAGGAGGTAGGCTCTGTGAACTCACCTAGGAAGTTTCGTAGCCCGAAACGACGAGGAGGCTTGTTTGCAACGAGGAGGTTTGATTGTGTCTGCTGGCACTCGGTGAACTCAATGTTGAGATGGCTAAATCTTCGAGGCAACTTGCCCAGTGGATTCCTAGTTACATGGAGCGCGCGTGAGGCACAAAGGATGGACTGATTTGAAGCAAATCGACGGGAATGCCACGACTTACCCGTGCGGTGGTTCTATGGTTTGGCGTTCAGAAAATGAATGGGGAATGGGGGGAAAGAGTGGGGTGCTCTCATTGCTATATAGGGGAGGCGTTTGCATGGAAAGTGGTGGCTAGGGGCGCAAGATGGGCGAGAATCGACGCTGCGATTGGCGGAGCGCGACCCGCACACGATCTGTTTAATGAAATGCCGACAAGGCATGAGGTTGGAGAAATAAAGGGCTGACAGTCGAGGCTCGTACGCAGTGGGAGAGGGAGAGGGATGGGGAAAAATGATGGGTGTTACAATTCTACCCCCATTAAACAAAATCTCACCCCGAGATTCTAGGTTGGACTAAAAAGAGATCTATGTTTTTGTTATTCAAAAGCTACCCTATTAGAAATTGTCTCTCTATAATTATATTTCTTATTTCATTATGAAATCTTTATTCTAAAAGTTTTCTAAGTTCAATATTTCACACAGTGCAAGAATAACATGACGAACTTGTTTCAATTCTTAAGAAAATCATTCATTATCACACAATTCTACACATTATGTTATTATATTTTATTTTCTATTATTATTTTTAAATAATTATTTATTTTATTATTACCAACATTATTATTTTTTATGTCGTGCCACTTGGTCTGGTTTGGTTTTCGGTACTGTGCCCTAATTTTTATTTGAATCCAAATGTATTCTCTAACAATTTCAATTATTATTTTTAACATCTAAGTACTCATGAGGGGATATGTCTAATTCATTCATTTCAAATGAACACAGATTTTCTTCTGTTCTTCTATTCTTTATTTATAAAATAAGAATTTGATCGACATTTCTAGTGTGACTTCCATTTTATATCTTTCAATTAAATTAACTAACATGATGTATATCTTTATTTCTTTTCATTTTTAAAGGCAGAATTGTTAAATTTAAGGTACTATCACAAAACAACACACACTATTTTTTATGTTATTCTACATTATCATTCTTCTTATTATTTTTATTATTTTGAACTTGGCCTTTTATTTAGTTTGTGGGTTTTAAATTTTTAAAGTCATTCAATTAAAATGCATTGTAATGATTAATATTTTATGTTATTATGATTAATTTTGATAATACGGAGGTTACAATCTCACCCACCTTACAAGGAATCTCGCCCACGAGATTCAAATGGGTCAACGAAGGAGACAAGGTATGATTTACTAGCAGTTGGCTAGCTTCCTTAAACAACGACATAGTTATAATTTGTTATTGTTATTATCATTAATTTATTGCAATATATCAAACAACGTGTTCTATTTCTCTATGAGGAAGGCATGAAATTCACTTGCTAACCAAAGGGGACTTAAGCAAATAATGTGTAATAATCTTCAAGAATCTTCTTCACCCTCTGTGTTATCTTCAATAAGTCGATCTTTAGGCTTTGTCAATTAAGTCGAATCTTCGTCTTCATGAGCAAGGTCCAAGGGATGTCTAATAAGTCCATTCTAACTAAGGTCACGTGCCTAGAGTCGATATATAGCTCTGATACCACTTTATCACAACCGGTTTTATTAAGAATAAAACCAACTGCAAATACATGTATGCCAGAATCGGTTTCACTGTACATGTACGACAAATAGTGATAAACAGTTCTATATCGAATAGAAACAACCTTAATACCTTGAAAAGAGTTTTGAATAGCAGCGGAAGAGACAAATCTCTAGGGCAACCACAGGCAAATCGACTGGCAGCAACGCGACCTATGCACTGTCTTCACTTTTCACCGTCCTTATTATATCTTGTCTTCACTGAGTAGCATATCAAAAATACAACAAAACAAGTGTGAGTACCATCTCGTGGTACTCAGCAAGTGTGGGAAATAAATGACATGTAGGCCAATAAAAAAGGAAAGGCTGATAGTGGTTTAAGCACTAAGAATTAAGCCTATCATTAGCTTTCATTAACAACCTACATCTAGGTGAATATTCTCAATCAAAAAATTAATAATAATAATGTAATAATATCAATATCATTTTAAACCATCATCTCAACCATCATCTAATTATGAATTTAGCCCCAAGCTGCTCCTGTCCGTGAGCACGGCTGTCATGACAGTTTTACCAAATCTCTGCAGAGAATGTACCCTTTACACACAAGCAGTGATTTCATCCCCTGATGCCAGGTTGACTGAGTAAACCTCCCCGATGCCCGTGGCGGCCAACCACATTACACACTACCGTAGGTGTGTGGCCAGGAGATCGCTACATGGTATTTACAAAGGTACTCTCAACTAGAGCTAGCCCTCTAAGGTTTCCACCACTGAGGCATTCCCGGAGTAACCCTCCGCCTCAGAGCCCCCTCTTGAGCCTTGCGGTTCCCAGAGTTGTACCCCTACATCATTCCCCGCACCATCCATCTACTAGCATTTCGTCAGGAGAAACCTAATTAATTTACCAAGCCGCCCCATCTCAGTCTCGTGGTGGTACCATAAAGCTTAGTGGCTACCTCCATAAACCGGTACTTAGAATCTGGCGTTACCAAACCCAATCTCGTGTCTCGTGCAAACTGCACCATACCATAACTATCCAACTGCCAAATTCATACCAATTACTTTAGCGTTTTTAATGTAACATAATGGTCATAATTAATAATATAATCATGTGTCCAAATTCCATCCCAAGTAATAAGCATGGCTAAGCATGATTGAAATATCCATAACCATCCAATTCAACCCCGACAACAAGGAATTATATGGAACAGATGAATAAATATGATTCACATTAATTAAGCATGCAACTAACTATAATTCCTAAAATAGGCACAACATGGTCAAGGGACCTTGCCTGTTTTTCTATAGCTGCTCAGTTCTTCTTCATTGAACTTTTGATCTCCATATCTTCATGTCGCTTCTTCGTCGAATACGAATGCGTATAAACTACCGTCAAAAGAGAAATAAAACATTCAAGAACAATACATAAAACATACACATAGCATAAAATCCTATATCAATACGTCCCTACGAAGTATTTATTATTTTTCATAGCCAAAGAAATGCATTTATCGTTTATTTTCTATTTTTAGTATTTATTTATAAGCTAAAAAACATTTTTAATGAATTTCCCATAGCCAAAATATAATTTTATATGCACTTTATTATTTTATTTCTGCAATAAAGGTTTTCTAAATAAGGTTCTTACTATTTCTACATTTATTCTCCATTTTCAATATTTAATTATAGCTAAAACTATTTTTAATGAATTTTCTATGCATCTATAATTTTATTTCAGCCAAAAATGATTTATAATTAATTTACTACATTTTTCTATATTTTATTCTACCATTTATAAACATTTCCCACCACTAAATGCATTTTTAAACAATATTCAACAATTAAATAATAATACAAGGGCTTAAATATTATTTCTTTTAGTAATCAGGGGCTATTCTGCAAGTATTGCATCAATTTTAACATGGGCTTTCTAGTTATTTTTACACATCCTGCATAATTGTTCCATAATTAACAGAAAGTCTAGGGGTTAGATTGAAAGAATGCGAGGGCTTACGTGCAAAAAGACGAAGGGGTATGAGCCTTCTAATTTGGACCGTAGGATTTAAAGTGGGCGCACCATATTTTATGAACGAAGGGATATGCAAATGATCTAATCGTGACCCTTGATAGATGATCTGACGGCTGGGGACAAAATGAAGCCATGGGCTTCTTCTTCCTCCAACCAACATGGATGTACCACCATGAATGGCGTCTAGAGCTCGCCGGAGTACGCCTAGGGGGCTTAATCTATGGTTGCGATCGCTGGAAATGGAGGAGGCAGGCTCTGTGAACTCACCTAGGAAGTTTCGTTGCCCGAAACAACGCGGAGGCTTGTCAGCAACGAGAAGGCGCGACGGTGTCTGGCGGTGCTCGGTGAACTCGATGTCAAGATGGCTAAATCTTCGAGGCAACTTGCCCAGCGGATTCCCAGTGGCATGGAACACGCGTGAGGCACAAAGGAAGGACATGTTTGAAGCATATCGATGGGAACGCCACGGCTTACCCGTGTGGCAGTTCTATGGTTTGGCGTTCAAAAAATGAATGGGGAATGGAGGGAAAGAGTGGGGCGCTCTCATTGCTATATAGGGGAGGCGGTTGCATGGAGAGTGGTGGTCAGGGGCGCAAGATGGGTGAGAATCGATGCAGTGGTTGGCGTAGCGTGACTTGCACACGATCTGTTTGATGAAATGCCGACAAGGCATGCGGTTGGAGAAATAAAGGGCTGACAGCCGGGGCCCGTACGCAGTGGGAAAGGGAGAGGGATGGGGAAAAATGACGGGTGTTACAGCTTGTCAGGTTGCGTCAATGCAACCTACTCCCCAACCTCATGTGACTGGATGAAGTCGGTCTTACGTCTCGAGTTCACAAAAGAATGAAAATATTGGCTATTGGCATCTCCCTTATGCATCCATGTCAACCTTGATCGCTCTCTGGCCCTTGATTTTTCTATGAACCATAGGCCTAAAATCCGTTGCTTAAGTAGTGCACGAGTCTCCCTTTCCTGATCTGTCAGGAGTCGCAGCTCCATAGCTTCATCGAGTCTGAGGATCACCTCCCTGCATATTATTATGGCCAGCTTTCCTTGAGGAATTTGTGCACAAGACCATTTTCTAAGAGCGCGACCAGTTCTGGAAAGCTTGATGTGGAGAGTAAGCATACCACTGTGTTGTGGAGAGACTTGTCTATTCCAGATCTCATGGACACACTCACGAAAGTCAGGCATGTTTAGCCAGTGCTCCTCGAAACGGAAGGACCGACTTCTAAAGTTCTCTTCAAATGGTACTAATAACAGAGGGAAGTGGTCAGATGCCGATGATGAAAGAGCCTGCAGAATAGGGCCACCAAAAACATTTTCCCATTGTGGCGAGGCGAATGTGCAGTCAATTCTGGAAAACGTGGGATGTTGTTGTTCGCTCGACCATGTGAAGTGATGTCCTAACAAGGGAATTTCCTTGACTTTGATATGGTTCAACGTCCGTTGAAAGCGCCTCATCATGTGTCGATTTAGCCTGCCATTGCTCTTGTCTTCATCGCGATAAATCAGGTTGAAATCACATAATACGAGCCACACCGGAGACGCTGTCAGGTAGATCTCGTGAAGCTCATACAGGAAGAGTCCTTCCTCAACTTTAGATTGAGGGCCATACACCCTGAGATCATTGAGGGAACCGAGGTTCTATCATCTGTGATAATTGCTGAGATGGAGTAAGACCTGGTTGTAAAATTGGATAGCTTGATGTGGGCATTACTGCTAGCAAGGAGAATTCCTCACTGGTCCCCTCAGCTGGGAGACTACCAATGTTGTCAGCACATTTTATTCCATCAAGTTCTTTTTGTGGTTAGTGTTCCATAACAAATGTTGGACAGCTGATCGCCTCTCTAGACGCGGACTTTCACATCCCGAGAAGTGTCCCCTATGTGATCAAGAGGAGGAAATCATCCAACATATCCTTTTAACATGTTTGTTTGCGAGGCAGATTTGGTTCAAATTGCTATTGATGATCCACATGTCACATGCTATACCTATGACAAACGAGAGGTCATTTGGAGACTGGTGGAGCCGCACTACTAGTAAAGTTCCAAAGGAACACAAGAAAGGAATAAAGTCGTTAATCATCTTGGGTTCTTGGCTCATCTGGGAACAGCAAAACGTTTGTGTTTTCGATAATGTGCTCTCTCCATTAGTGAGATTATGAGAACCTTCTGAGATGAATACAGGTTATGGTGCCAATTTTGCGCAAATTCATTCTACTGTTTTCAGAATTTCCCTCAAGAAAAAGGATTTATTCAGAATATAGAATTAATATCTGACAGTTAATATGGGATTCATCGACATATAGAACACGAGTTCAAAACTCATTGTCTACAATGCAAGCAATTTTGGCAATAGATTGGGATGTAGTGGGATACTTACACGCCTTTCTACGAGATGATCAGACATTCAAAGCTTCACTTCAAGCATAAATTGTTCATGCATGGATGTTTTATAATTGCTTGTTGGGTTATTTAGAAAAGCAGGAATGGTAATCTTTAAAAGATCCAAACCCACCTTATCGACAATCAAGAATCCTTTTTTCCTTAAGGAATCCAGACTGCAAGCTGTGAGACTTGAGGAAGTTGATAAACTTGATCTTTATGCCTGGCTAGATTTCCATACTTTCGCAAATTAAATCTTGGTTGATTTTCTTCAAGCAACATAGAGTTCATTTTGCTCCATTATGTATGTACTCTGTACAGCTTTATTTTGATTTAATATATTACACAGCAGGGTCTTCCTGCTGCTTTCCTGTAAAAAAAGAATCATTACTTTGTCTGTAGACACTCCATAGTGTCTTTAAAATAAACTTTTTGAACCCAGTTTCCACATTCCTCAGAAGGAGATTGTGCAGTCACTTTGGTTTGGGAACCAAAGGACATGATTTTTTTTTCAACAAAAAGGTCCTCTTTGTCCCTTTTGTATTTTACGTTGTTTTCAAAAGTTTCAAAATGTAGCTCATGCTTGTGTTCACAGTAAAAGAGTTGAAACACTATTGCAAATTTTTTTTTTAAAAAAAGTGGAGAGTTAAATTAAAATATAATGTTACTATTCACACTAAATTCAAGTTAAAAATGTCCCACAACACCACATATTTATTTTAAATATTTTGCAGTACATATTGTGTGCAATTGTATTTTTTTGCAATAGCCCCAAGGAAAAGATATTACTATAACAATTTGTCCTTATTTTGTATTTCTTCCTTCTAACAACATATACTGGAATATGTCTGTAGGACACTGTGTTCAAAACTCATTGCCTACAAAACATTATTCAATCTGTACAAGATATATAAAGAAAAGAGGTTGGAACAGTGTATTTCACATCAGATAAGCAACCAGTAATGAGCAGCTGTTGTTTTACATATCGCTGCTCACTGATTTGGAGTTCTCCATGCGTGTTGAGCCAGCAATTATATGAGAGGACATGTTTTTTATTTTGAAAGTCGATTTGGTTTGATTTTTATTCTGTTCAAACAAATACGTTTGATGCTGACAATCTAATATTCAATGTTGTCAGACCCCTGTGGAAGACGCACCATTGTTTCTCATGGCATAGGATATCGGATTATGTGGTAAAATGTTGTTTTCTGAAGCTGCGGTATCGTTTTTATGTACTATGTAACAGTGAAACGGCGGCATTACTGTATTGGTTTTACTTTGTGACAATCTTAGTAAATTTCCGTACTTTATCCAGTGCAAGTGTTGGAGCTGAAATCCTAGAACACTGATTATATTTAGAGACAGATGGAGATGGATGAGGGACGATAGGGAAAAGAGTAAGCAGGGAGGGGCACCATCTGTTTATAACAAGTTTTGTATATTAGATTTGGTTCGGTCTGTCGACTGTTGGAGTCGGCAGATCCCCTGACACTACGAAAGTGTTGAAGGAGTTTGTGGTTCGGTTTGGGCGCGTGGAGACTCAAGAAGATGAAACGCGATCGGACACGAGTGACACAGTGGTTTACGTGGTTCGGGCCGCCTGAGCGTAATACCCTACTCCACGGGTGTGTGTGTGTGTTGTATTAACTTGCGAGCTCCCGAGTGTGTCCGAGAGTTTTTTTCTGTCCCCCCCCCCCCCCGTGTATCGTCGGTTTGTCCTTTTATAGTACAAGGACAAACCGTTACAAGTCAGCCTGGCCCGACATGTGGCCCTGGCGGTTATTAGTATTGATACACGAGATTAATTGTTGTTAATAACCCTGTAACGGCTCTGACAGTGCCGTTACGGGTGTTAAGATCATCCGATTAAATATCATTAACGTGGAATTAATGATAATTAATCGGGTCTTGAAGTCCGCGGCTGTCCTTTGGAGATCCGGAGCCGTTACAACGTCTCCCGGGGGTTTGAAGCAGCCAGCTCCGACGTATGGACACGTGGCAGCTCCGGAGCTTGCTGGGAGAAGCGGGAAGCTCCGGGGTGGCCTGGCACGTGTCAGGTCCGGAGCTTCTCTCGGTCAGGGGTTACCTCCGGAGGTGCCGTTTCAGTACCTAGCCCGGAGCTTCACCCTTGCGGGTAATAGCTCTGGTCTGACAGTACACGTGGCAACCTAGGGGCTAACCATGTTGGAGAAGCGGGTCCGGTTACGTCTGGCGAGTGGGCCCCCGAGGGTCTTCAATTTGAGTAGATGTCCTTCCCTTGAGATCTTTGTATCCTCAGGGGGTGTATGGTTTTTAGGGTACCGACAGTGGCCCCCTGGACCTACCTCCGGGGAAGGCCAACGGAATGAAGTCATTCCGCCGGAGGTGGGTACACACTTGCGACTCTTGAACTGGGTCTTCAAGGGTCTTCGGAGGTGCCTTTGGCGGGGCTTTACGGTTAAGTCGCGACACGTGGCGCTCCTCAGGCGACAGATAGGATCTTTGGCGTGCGGATCTCTCGCAATTGAAGGTCGCCAGTTCCCGATACGAAAACCGTATCGGTTCCGCGCGCCTTGTCAGTCCGCTGCCTTTGGGTTTCCCACCTCGTGATGACAACTGTTCGCCTGGGTAAGAACCTCGACTTGATCGTCAGGGTGGTCCCGGGCCCTCTTGTCATCGGCTGGGTTGAATTCTTGAGTAGTATCCTTGACTCCCCTGCAGTTTCCATCCAAGCGTTGCGAGGGCTTACTTAAGAAGGAAAGCGCACCGTCGGGAGTTCTTTACGCTCTCGATCTGTTCTTGCGCTCAAACTCCCGACTTGTACTTTGCTCCTCTTCTCTTGCCTAACTGTGCTGCGATGGAGTTGGGTCTGCGTGAGAGTCGTTTGAAGACGGAAAGCGATCTGAAGAAGGTCCGAGCCCTCATGGGGTGGTCGTCGGACTTCTTCAACCGTTCAGTCCGCGCCGGCGGGGAGCTTCCCTTTAAAAAGGAGCACTCCGGCGAAATGGTGTACTTTTCATCGTACGCCATGGTGGGGCTGATCCCACCGTTTTCTTCCTTCTTCTTGATGCTGCTGGACTTCTATGGTCTGCAGCTATACCACCTTGGCCCTCACTCCATCCTCCTTGTGTCCATCTTTGTCCACTTCTGCGAGATGTGGGTGGGCATTCCTCCCTGCATCGAGCTCTTCCGGACCTTCTTCACCGTCCAAACCACCGGCCGAAGCGACGAGTACCTTGGCTTCTACTACTTTGTGAAGCGCAAGAAGTGCCCGTTCAAGTACCTCCGGTCATTCCCTTCCGGGAAGTGGGATGACTGGAAGAAAGATTGGGTAGTCGTCCGGGTGGAGGAGCACGAGCGGTTGGAGTTGCCAGACGGTCTGCCCGGCATTGACACGTCGGTGTGGAGCGAAGTTCCGGTGCTGGCGGCAGCTTTCGACCCCATCCTGTCCAGGATCCGCCAATGTGTGGAGGGAGGATTGACTCCCCAGGCGGTGTTCTGCAACTTCCTGTCCAACAGGTGGGCACCGCTGAAGAGGAGGGAGAAGCTCGCCTGGGCCCTCAACAGCGTGATGGACGAGGACCGGGTCGAGACCGGGTTGAAGTCCAGCATGGTGGGGAAGTCCTTGGAGTTTCACCTCAAGAAATTCCAGCACGGCATCGATGTTGACGGAGAGTACTTGACTCCGCCGCCAGCTTTCCTCCCCCTGAACGTGGAAGTGGAGTTCAGTAGGGAGCTCCGGCGGAAGATGCCCGCGCTTGACGACCTTGGCGTCGTCGAGAGAAGATCAACCGCCCGGTTGGCGATCCCCGAGTTGTCGGAAGGCGGCTCCGCCCTTGTCTCTCAGCCAAGAGCTGAGGTCACCGGCAAGGGCAAGGAGCTGGCGGAGGAGCCGGAGAGCCGGAAGAGGAAGCTGCGACATGCTGACGGAAGGTCCGTCGGGCTTGCTACTTCCCCCCCAGTTCCCCATCCTCAGGAAGGAAGATCCTCCGCCGCCGTGGCGGCTGTCCCCGTGGTGGGGTCTTTTCGGAGCGCTACTGTTCCGGCGGTGGGATCCTCCCGGAGTGCGGCTGTCCCCGTGGTGGGTCCCTCCGGAGGTGCCACCTCCGGACAGGCGACTCCGGTACGAGAAGCGGTGAGGGCCTCCAGGTCCAGGAGTTCCTCCCGGTCAAGGAGAGCTCCGACCCGGGAAACGCCCGCGGCCACGGCAAGTCCTGGGAGTCCTTCCGGAGCCCCTACACCGACCGTGGCCAGCCCGGAACGTCCGGGAAAGAGGTTCCGCGCAAGCTGGTGCGTGAACCTCCCAAGGTTATTTTTCTTGCTTACCTCGATTAACTTTTAATTATAGCATCTGTTTGCTCAATTTCTTCGTTCTTTATCTGCAGCGTTCCCAAGAAGGGGAGTGAAGCTCCGCCCTCGGCCACAGTGTCTGAGGCTGCAGGGGCTTCTGCTCCAGCTCCGGTGCCGCCCCAAGCGGAGGCTGCGACAGCTCCGGCGCCGGCTGTCGTGGTCATGGACCTCGACTCGTCTCCAGAAGTTCCCATGGTAGCGCCGGACCACGGGATTGAAGATGCGCCAGCGGCACCCGTTCCGGAGGTTGAAGCTCCGGGTCCTGGTGCTGTAGAAGTAGAAGCTCCGGCTGTTGAGTCGGAGGAAGTAGCGATCCCGGCTTCAGAGCCGGAAAGTGCTGAAGCCCCGGCGGTTGAGCCGGAGGTAGCTGAAGCCCCGGCATGCGAGCCGGAAGTTGAAGTGGTTCCGGCAATTGAGCCGGTTACTTCCGAAGCTCCGGTCGCAGAGCCGGTAACTATTGGAGCACCGGCTGCAGTGCCGGTGATTGCTGGAGCGTTGGCCACAGAGCCGGTGGTCGAAGAGGCGAGGGAGCTCGAGCCTCCCTCAGGAGAAGTGTCCCGGCCGGAGCCATTGGAGGCGACGACGTCGATGGTACCCGTGGCGGAGCCAGAGTGCCTGAATGAAGTCGCCGGCCCCCAGCCTGAGGGGGCAAACGAAGACTTGGTGGCGGGACCTTCTTCGGTGGCGACTGAGGCCATCCCGGAGGAGTGCCCTAGTGCTTTGGAAGCTCGGGGTTCCGCTCTTGTAGAGTGGGACCCAATTTTTGTAAATGAAGACCCGCTGGAACCAGCGGAGGAGATCCCGGCAGGTCCGGAGCCCATCTCGCTGTCGATGTCCATCGACAACGCTTGCTCCAGTCTACGTCAAGTCCAACTAGCCTTCTTCCACGACAGCAAGGCTCTTGAAGAGGAGCGCCAAACCCTTAGGAGGTGGCGTAATCGACTCCAATTCGAGACCAAGCTGGCGCAGTCGAGGATTGCGGATGACAAGGAATGGATTAGGCTGGAGAAGGTCCGCCTGGAGCTCTGGGGTGAGCTGCTGGACAAGAGGGAGAGCATGACTCACAACCTCGACGCCCAATCCCGGGAGTACCATGACCAAGCTAAGGCTGCTAACGACGCGGCCAACGCTCGGTTTGATCAACTTGAGGCCATCAGCACCACACTCATCAAGCGCCGAGAGGCACTTGAGGGAAGGGAAAAGCGGCTCGAGGATGAGGAGCAAAAACTCCTGGAGCTACGGGATGACGTCTTGCGACGTGAAGAAGAGCTCGCCGAGAAGACAGCTCTGGCGGACAAGGGTATCGAGGAGCGCACTAAAAAATTGGAAGAGCGCTGCCTCGAGGAAGAGGAGAAGACCTGGGTGCGGGGGCAGGAACTCTACGAGTACGAGTGTGCCCTTGTTGCCCGGGAGAAGAAAATAGAGGCTAGGGAGAAGGACCTGGTCGACCGCCGGAACAAGATCCACCTCCGGGAGGAGGAGCTCGGAAGACTTGAGAAGTGGGTTGCTGCGAAGATTCAGCAGAACGCCAAAGAAGTCGAGCGTCTTTCCCGCTAGAATTCGGAGCTGGCGGCGGCCCGGAGGTCCCTGGAAGAGATGAAGGGCCTGAGGAAGACGGACTCCCTGCAAATTTGGGAGTTCCTGAGCAAGGCCGACGATGCGCTAGCGCTGATGGGTTTCAGCCCCGTGCTCCCGGATGATCCGGAGCCGGAGCCGGACCTTGCGTTGCAAGCGTTGAGCGCTGCGGGCAGCAAGCTCTCCAAGGTGGGCGACGTCATCGCGGACCAGCTGGAGGTCGAGGGGCAATCCCTGGCTAGGAACGTCACAGAGTATGTGTTGACGTGCTACACTAGCCGGAACCCTCGATTCCCTCTGGACCCGGTGCTTGAAGGCCCCGTCGAAGGAGAAGGCGAAGCTACCCGAGCCAGCGTGTCGGAGGTCGCCCAGAAGGTCGCCGAATTCTTCCATAGGGTCTAGGACTGTCTTTCTTAGCCTTTACTTGTATCTTCTCTTCTTCCTCAATTTTGTAATCCCTTGTCTCCAGATGTAATCTCCGGTCTTCAAATGAAATGAAATCCTCACTTTTTTGCGAATTTCATTTTTTTGTCTTCAACATCTTTGTCTTCACTTGGCCCCCTGGTAGATGTGCACAATTTGATTGTG
The DNA here is from genome assembly GCA_036927565.1 of Tuctoria greenei. Classification (NCBI taxonomy): domain Eukaryota; kingdom Viridiplantae; phylum Streptophyta; class Magnoliopsida; order Poales; family Poaceae; genus Tuctoria; species Tuctoria greenei. Next base: position 174,084,951 of record JAYESD010000005.1, read on the forward strand.
GACATGTACCAAAAGGATGTTGAGTTTTGTTGAAGACAGATTTTCTTCGAACTCGTATAATTTAGGTCCGAAGTTTTATATAGTGAAGGTCCCTTGAAGTCGTCGGAGATTAGAAGCTCCGGCACTGTCCATCGCTGGAGCTTATTAGCTCCGGCAATAGCCTCTACCAACACGTTGAGCGTCGATAGTTAATACTCCAAGGTGTCGGAGCTTCGTAGCTCCGGCAATGACCCTTGCCACGCCCAGTGATAGGGTCTTCTCACCATCTTTAAGTCAACGTCGACGGTTGACGCCCTGATAGGAGCCGGAGCTTGGTTAGCTCCGGTTTTCTCCATTAACATAGGGTTCATTTTTCCTGCACACTTAAGCCAAGAAAAATAGTAAAATTCGTTCCTTATCTATAACTTCGTCGCGGCTTACGATTCTCAAGAGAATTTCAAGTTGAACACGATTTTTAGTACAATTGGATGAATTGTCTTTTCTTTTAGATCCAATTGTCCATGGACCCACCTTACTTTGGCCTGCCGGGATGTAGGTAGAGTGGCGTACTTAGGGTGCTTGACCAGGCTAAGTCGATAGCGCACTCCGGCCCTAGAATGGCTTGGCGGCTTTCAGGCGAGTTGGCCACAGACGACATTTAAATCTAAAAAATCCGACAATTCAACTCAAATCGTACATAAACCGGTTAAACTAGAACTTCTTAAGAATTGCACGTTTCTGTTATAGACAAGAAAGAGAAAAATAAAAATGTCGAGCCTTATGCAAAAATGAATGCACGTGGAGTCTATTTCACATGAAGATGTCTTTCATTATAGGTCCGGGGTACATGGGAAACGAGTACACTCTTAGGGTATGGAACCAGGCTAAGTGTGTTTTGTTTCTCGTTTGACCTGGGTAGTTAGCCACACTTCTAGTCCGGAGACTGTATCAAGTGTTGCATGAGCTCTTCAAACCTTTCGGGAAAGGTCCGGCTGCTCTCCCGGAGGAACTACCCGACTCTGTACAATGACTCTATAACATACACTTCAAGTTACTTAAGACTCACCTCCGTGGAATTAAGTGTAGAACTTACGGAGGTGCTCGATGTTCCAAGGATTTGGGAGAGGTGTCCCATCCTCGGTAGCCAAGCGAACGCTTCCGGGACGGGATACTTTGATCACTCGGAAGGGCCCTTCCCAGCCGGGGGAGAGTTTGTTTTGCCCTTCTCTGGATAGTATTCTCCGTAGCACCAGATCGCCTTCCTCGAGCTGTCGGTTGTGTACATGCCGCTGGTGATAGCGCCATAAAGCTTGGCGGTATCGGGCATTCCGAACAGCTGCTTGGCACCTTCCCTCCTCGAGGAGGTCTAGGTCTTCACGCCGGAGCTGGTCCTGCGCGGCTTCGTCGAAGGTCCGGACTCGGAGGGAACCCAAGGTGATTTCCGGAGGAAGGATCGCTTCAGCTCCGTACACCAGGAAGAAGGGTGTTTCTCCGGTTGCCCGACTTGGAGAAGTCCTGTTAGCCCATAGAGTGGGCGGAAGCTCTTCAATCCAATTGGCTCCGTGCTTTTTCAAACGCTCATAAGTGCGTGTTTTGAGTCCTTTAAGGATCTCTGCATTTGCTCTCTCGGCTTGTCCATTGCTGGCAGGATGAGCTACGGAAGCGTAGCAAACTTGTATATCGAGGTCTTCGCAATATCCTTGAAATGCGGAGCTTGTGAACTGAGTCCCATTATCAGTGATGATCTTATTTGGGACTCCGAATCTGCTCACGATAGATTGTAGAAAATTGATTGCAGATTGTTTGTTGATCGTCACAACAGGAGTAGCTTCCGGCCACTTGGTGAACTTGTCGATGGCGACGTACAGGAACTTGTAACCTCCGACGGCTCTTGGGAAGGGTCCCAAGATGTCCATCCCCCACACAGCGAAAGGCCATGTAGGAGGTATCATTTGTAAGGACTGAGCAGGTGTATGAATTTGCTTTGCATGAAATTGGCATGCTTTGCATTTCTTCACTAGCTCAGTGGCATCCTGGAGCGCTGTAGGCCAGTAGAAGCCGTGCCGAAAGGCTTTTCCGACCAGCGTGCGGGAAGACGCGTGGTTCCCACACTCACCTCCATGGATTTCTGCGAGGAGCTCGCAGCCTTCTTCCCTTGTGATGCACCGCATTAGGATGCCGTTGGCACCGCGCCGGTAGAGATCCCCTTCTACCAACGTGTATCTTTTAGCCAATTTGACTACCCGGTCAGCGGATACATCATCGTCAGGAAGGATGTTGTCTTTCAAGTAGTTCCGGATCTCCGAGATCCATGCATCGGAACTGACTTGAGCATTTGAGTCTTGTGTGCTGGGTTGCTCGGAGCTTCCGGCAGCACCTACGACCCTTGATGGCTGCCATGGTAACAGGGCCATCGGGACCGTCAGCTTCGGGATGCTGATCTCGCCCCCTTCGTTCAGTTCGGCAGGCTGAACTGTGGGTTTTGACAATCTCCGGACAAAGGTTCCGTCAGGAGCCGGAGCTCTGGTTGACGCCTTGGTCGAGAGTTCGTCAGCTTCAGCGTTGTGAGCCCGCTGAACATGGTGAAGGTCCAGGACTTCGAAGTCCTTCTGAAGCCTCTGGACTTCAAGGAGATAAGCAGCCAGCTGGAGATTATTGCAGGAGCATTCACCCTTCACTTGTTTGATGACAAGTTGTGAATCTCCTTTAACTAGCAACTGCTTGACACCATATGATAGTGCCACCTTTAATCCATAGATGAGTGCTTCGTACTCCGCCATGTTGTTGGTTGCCTTGAAGTCAAGGTGCACCATGTATTTCACCTTCTCCCCGGTTGGTGCGAGGAGAAGGATTCCTGCTCCGGCTCCCTGCTTCTGCATGGAGCCGTCGAAGTAAAGGGTCCAGTGAGGCTTAGTGAAGGCTGGAACTTGTGGTTCCGTCTTCTGCTCGCTGGGGCCCCCAGGGTTTAATGGAGAGGGAGTCCATTCTGCCACGAAATCTGCCAACGCTTGACTCTTGATTGCTTGTCTTGGAATGAATTCAAGGTCAAATTCAGCCAGTTCCGCTGCCCACTTTGCAATATTCCCAGTTGAATTGGGATTATGCAGGATCGCTCGAAGTGGATATGAAGTCACCACTGAGACTTTGTGAGCTTGGAAATAATGTCGAAGCTTCCTTGAGGCAATAAGAACTGCATAGAGCAGTTTATGCACCTCTAGGTATCGAGTCTTGGCATCATGTAACACTTCACTAATGAAGTATACTGGGCGTTGAATGGTCCGGACCCTCCCGGAGGGGTTCGGAGCTTCCTCTTCATTGATCCGGACCCTGTCGGAGGGGTCCAGACTATCTTCGGGGACCTCCGGGTTCTGGGTGGAGGAAACCGGAGCTTCTTCAGGAATGACCTGGATCCTATCGGAAGGATCCGGGTCCTCTGAAGTGGCTTCTTGTGGGTTCAAGTCTGGGAGCTGGGACCCAGACCCGCTTTCAGGAACCTTCGGATCCTCCCGAAGGGATCTGGATTCCTGAGTATTGGGTAGTTCTGGTCTCTCCGCAACCAGAACCATACTAACGACTTCGTCAGCTGCTGAAATGTAAAGCAATAAAGGCTCACCAGGGTTCGGAGCTACCAAGACTGGTAGGGTGGTGAGGAACTGTTTCAGCTCCTGGAATGCCTTCTATGCTTCTTCAGACCATTGGAATGGTCCGGACTTCCTCAGTAATTTGAAGAAGGGAAGTGCCCTTTCCGCCAGTCTTGAAATGAACCGGCTGAGGGCTGCTATACATCAAGTTAATTTTTGGACGTCTTTGATGCGGGTTGGTGGCCGCATGTCTTCAATGGCTTTTATCTTCGCCGGATTAGCCTCTATGCCCCGGTGACTTACCAGGAAACCAAGAAGCTTTCCGGAACTAACCCCGAAGACGCACTTGTCTGGGTTTAGCTTCGTGCGGGTGGCCCGCAGCTTATCGAAGACAGCCTGCAAGGTGTCCAAGAGGGATTCCTTGTTTTTGACTTTAACCACGATGTCATCGACGTACACTTCCACTATGTCTCTGATGAGTTCTTCGAAAGTTTTGTACATAGCTCGTACAAAAGTTGAAGCTGCATTCTTGAGACCAAAAGGCATGGCCGTGTAACAATACAATCCATCCACTGTGATGAATGAAGTATGTTCTTCATCTTCCCTAGACATCCTGATTTGATGATATCCAGAATATGCGTCTAGAAAACACAGTAACTCACACCCGGAGGTGGAATCCACTATCTGGTCTATTCTAGGTAGTGGGAATGGATCTTTTGGACATGCCTTATTCAGTGTGGTGTAGTCGATGCACATCCGAAGTTTCCCGCCGGCCTTAGGCACAACGACTGGGTTTGCCAGCCATTTTGGGTGGTAGACTTCTCGGATGAATCCGGCTTCGAGCAAATTCTTCACTTCTTGTCGGATGAAGTTCTGTCGCTCTACAGATTGCTTCCGAGGTTTCTGATGCACAGGCCGAGCTTCGGGGTAAATCTTCAGATTGTGCTCAATCACTTCCCTGGGGATCCCAGGCATTTGTGACGGTTGCCAAGCAAACACGTCAACGTTAGCTCGGAGGAAAGTGATGAGCGCGAGTTCCTATTTGTCGTTCAAGCCACCCGATATCATATGGTGACAACTGTCGACTGTTGGAGTCGGCAGATCCCCTGACACTACGAAAGTGTTGAAGGAGTTTGTGGTTCGGTTTGGGCGCGCGGAGACTCAAGAAGATGAAACGCGATCGGACACGAGTGACACAGTGGTTTACGTGGTTCGGGCCGCCTGAGCGTAATACCCTACTCCACGGGTGTGTGTTTGTTGTATTAACTTGCGAGCTCCCGAGTCTGTCCGAGAGTTTTTTTCTTTCCCCCCCCCCCCCCCCCCCCCCCCGTGTATCGTCGGTTTGTCCTTTTATAGTACAAGGACAAACCGTTACAAGTCAGCCTGGCCCGACATGTGGCCCTGGCGGTTATTAGTATTGATACACGAGATTAATTGTTGTTAATAACCCTGTAACGGCTCTGACAGTGCCGTTACGGGTGTTAAGATCGTCCGATTAAATATCATTAACGTGGAATTAATGATAATTAATCGGGTCTTGAAGTCCGCGGCTGTCCTTTGGAGATCCGGAGCCGTTACAACGTCTCCCGGGGGTTTGAAGCAGCCAGCTCCGACGTATGGACACGTGGCAGCTCCGGAGCTTGCTGGGAGAAGCGGGAAGCTCCGGGGTGGCCTGGCACGTGTCAGGTCCGGAGCTTCTCTCGGTCAGGGGTTACCTCCGGAGGTGCCGTTTCAGTACCTAGCCCGGAGCTTCACCCTTGCGGGTAATAGCTCTGGTCTGACAGTACACATGGCAACCTAGGGGCTAACCATGTTGGAGAAGCGGGTCCGGTTACGTCTGGCGAGTGGGCCCCCGAGGGTCTTCAATTTGAGTAGATGTCCTTCCCTTGAGATCTTTGTATCCTCAGGGGGTGTATGGTTTTTAGGGTACCGACACAATCCCTATAAGAGCCAAACCAGATTGATGATCATAAGAATGTTCCATTCCTTACATTTGATAGTGATATATTAATTCCAAGTTAGGGGAGGCATATCAGCTGAAAGTTCAACGAGTGAACTGGGAAGTAAACAAAGTGCTGCATTTAGCCTCATCTTATGAGTACATAGTTTATTCCGAATATATATACTGTCCAACATCGCCACTGCTAGGTATCAATTTTTGTATCAATGTTTTATTGCTCACCATAGTAAAATAAGTAGTGAATATACTTTGCTTGAAACTGATACAAACAGATAGAAATAGTCATATCTGGTTTATTTCGTGTAAAATGAGTCAAAATATAGCATATCATACAAGGATAAATGTAAAGGGTGACACTATAACTGTATTAGAAATTGTATTATTGACTAAGAATACCTGTATTATATTTACATGCACATGGAAGTAATACTTATATATATATTTTTATTCACAAGACATCAAACTGATAGAGAATAAACTACATGATACAAAGACTTTGGTTCGGGCACAAAAGGCCACAACTTTTCTTTAACAGAAAACGTCTTGTGGTTTATTTGTTCTTATGTTTCCATACGCTTTTATAAATTCCAGTTCAGTATGAGAACGAAAACATGGTAGAAAATTTCAAGAAAGAACTAATAGTTAAATTAAAAGACACTGTTACTATTGACAAGTAAATTTACGTTTAGCTTTTTCATGTGGCACATGTTGTAAAAGAGTCTCAAAATACCTTATATAGTACACCTTAGGCTTTTCAGTTCGCATCGTGCCAATTTTGTGCAAATTCATTCTACAGTTTTCACAATTGTCCTAAAATAAAAGGAATTATTTAGAATGTTGGAATTGCTTCTATCTGATCGTAAATATAGGAATTCATGCATACATACATATGGGTTATGAGTTCAAAACTCTTCTTTGTGTCTCCAAATGCGTATCACTTGTTAGTTTAATATTGAACTAACAAGCGACAAGTATTCGAGGACTCAAAGAGCAATTGTCTAGAATAATGCATTATTTTTTGTATGTAGAATACTCCATAGTGTCTTGAAAATAAACCTTTTGAACCCAGTTTCCACATTTTCAGAAACAACGGTGCCTATACTCAGATTGATTCAGTTTCAGTCTTGTAGACTTCATCTCTCAAATTTGCATAGAATTTATCTTTGTCCGTTCAGCCATAGGATGGATGTTGAAAAACTAATGTCCAAGGTTGTGGCGCTTTTGGGACCTGTAGTTTCATATATACAGGCATTTCTCAACATGTGATTTGAAGTAGAAAGCTTGCATATCAGCAGGCATGTTTTGTATCTCTCCATTTCATGTCACTTTAATATGGATATAGACCCTGGTGTCGCTCTACCATTACTAGGGGGCTGTTCATGTATGTCGCAGCGGCCATGCTTTATGCAAGGCAAAAATAACAAAGCAGTAGTAGTCTCTGGTATACATGTCAGTATGTCACAAAGGAACTGAAGAATCACTAAAATGTTGGCTTCAGCTAGTGATAATCACAGAAAACACTAATAGATTGACCATTTCATGTTCTATAATTCCTATCCTAGGACAGCAAAATTATTCAAATTAAACAGATCAATCTAAAAAAATCTCAATCCTGATGCTCCCTTCGTTTCCAAATATTTGTCACCGGTTAGTGATAAATATTTTAGGACGAAGGGAGTAAATGGAAATCTATCAATTGTTTATACTTCTCCGCCAAATAGCAAGGCAAGAGTTTATCCACATTCTGTCCAGGCCAGCGGGAAATGTCATTGTTGCGGAAAAAGCTCTTGAGGTGGGATTCACTGACGCCCAACTGTGCAGCAGCATTACGGATCCGCATGTGGAAGAGTACACTCACTTCAGACCACTGCAGTGGTCTCATTTTCCTAGCCATGGCCACTTTCATCTGTGTCAGCGTACTTGTGCTGCCTTGGTTTATAAAGCTCTAAATGTCATGGTCTCATCCACTGCTTTCCTCTGAGGCCGCCGCTGCTCCGATGGTTTGAGATATCTCCTGGCCCTTGCATTTATATCAAATATGATAGAGTCAGATCTTGGTTGCTTCATGTCGATGTACTACTTTACTGCTATTTATTTACTGCCAGATCATACATGAATGTTTCACTTCCATTATATGGCCAACATTTAATAAGTACCAGACCTTTATCAAGAAGTATTCAAAAATAATCTAAAGATATTTGATCTCATTTACTGGCAAATATTTTAAATTTGTTTCCTTCGTCCAAAAACATCCCTAAGTTATCAGCAATAATGGGATAAGGCGATCTCTACTGTTCTGCACAAGCCACTTCTGTGGGCCTTGAAACTAAACATTAATGCAAAATGGATCACCAATAGCAAGATTGTGGGAAAAACAGAATTTCTCCTGGCAGCTAGTTAAGGAAGCCATTGTTGAGCAGACCCATTACATTTACATACAGATATATAGATGTGAGGGGTTCCCAAAATTATGAAGAAAGTGATGACAATGAAACATTTATACGTAATGTAAGAATGACGTGTAAAAAAAGGTATTCATCACACTTCTTTAGAAGTGACCCCTTTATTCGTACTCGGATATGTACTGTATTTACAAAGATTCCCTTGTCTGACAACATCACAGTCTCAACCGGTGGTGGACACTGATAGGAACCTTTTTTTCGACGCAATTGGTGGGTGTGGTATCTTTTTACTAAATGAGTAAATTATAGAAATACAATACTGGAACATAGATACCAACAACCTCAACTGCCATACCGAACATATAACAAACAAACACGAACAATCACTGGCCAACTTTGTGGACTGGAAAGGATGCTCACCTAGATAACTGAGAGTGAGCTCATGCCGTGACGACCAAACATCTATTGCTGAGCCTCTTAGCTGCTCAATGACAACCTTACAACCATTCAAACATTTGAGTTGCTAACAACAAGCAATCAGTCATCCCGTCAATTAGACAAGATGGATTAAAAAGACCTCCGACAACAACGCCTCCAACAATGTAAAGCAACAAAGAAATACCGCGCTCGCTCATGGATCCCCCTGAGTAGAGTGTACACGAAATCATATAACAGCACATTTTAAAGTGTAGAAAATCCAGAAAAATTCTCTCAAATTATTGTTTGCTCAAAGAACATACAAGGAGCAATTAGTGGCTTAAATAGACTATGTGAGTGGCTAAAATATTTATAGCTCCTAATTAACTACTTAATTGATTAAAATTTGAGGGAAACCCATGTCTAGGCTCCAAATAAATAATCCCTTCACAAATGATTATCTAAAACCTTTGCTTAGCATGTTCTTGGTCAGGTCAGCCCACGTTGAAGCTTATGACTGGGTTCGGCCCCTTGTCTCTGCAGCTGGCCCGCGGTGGGTGATGCTTGCCGAGAATGTGAGTAATGAAGATGTAACAGTGTATCTAAACTATTGGCTAATACACTTGTTTATGACATTCTTAATTTGCAGTTTTACCTGGCAATACATATTAGTCGCTGTTACTTTCCATAACGTTTTTTTTAATTCTTTGCCTGGATAATAAAGTACTGTGAGAAATCAACGGTGATGGGCCTTATGTGACTAAATTACGAATTTATTTTTCCTATATTCAGTTAGTCCACATCCGGACAAAGAGCCCTATCTAAATTTACTTCTATGATATCTTTCTAATAAATTTTATCCAAGTACAATCGATTTGACCTTTTCACGTTCAGGGATTCATTATTTACGAACAGGTTTCCAGCCATTGAGCATGGAACAGTATCCTTTTCGGATATTTTAATTGCCAAGCTCTATAGTAATTCACTGGCTTCCTTTTTTTGGCAACAAGTAATTCGCTACTATATTTGAAAAAAAATTGTGGCACCATCCTCGACAAATAAAGCCCCCCCCGATCTAGGTTCCAGTATCAACAGCAGCTATCGCTGCTAAAATATGAGAGGCAGTCGCACCAACCCACTTGAGAAGGAGAACCGTTCCGTCGCACGGCAGGTGGTTGCTGTATCCGGGTGAGTTACTCGTCCTTCTCACTGAGGTGCTCTGCTGCATGCCCATAAATGCCGGCTGCATGCTGGGGGAAGACTCATATTTTGAAGAGGTCTCACGCATGCAGTCCACTACTCCCGGGATCATGAGTTTATAACAGTCGGGCTGGCTCCTGCAGCGCCTGATCTTTTGTCATCCTCCAGTCCACTGCTGCCCTTGACTCGGTTTCCGCCTGTGCTAAGGTGGTCAGCAACCATGGAGGGTACTAACAGTCCTGTTGGTCATGTCGCTGCAGTAGCCGGAGAAGGGAGCCAGCAGCATAATGATGGTAGAGGATGCGCATGGAGGACGGATCGAAGAGCCACAGCTCTCGTCGAAGATGATGAAGTTGGTGATGCAGCTGATGGCAATGCTGATGCCTCTCCAGGAGCTGGTGATCATGTGTCACACCATGCTAAACGGCACCAACATCCTGCCGACGTGCCAAGCCATCTCCATCTACGGCGCCGTGCATGGTTAGTTGCCGGATACCTCACCATCTCTTGATGAATGTGTTCGATCTTTCCATGTTGGGCAATTTTAGGTATGTGGTAGGTAAGTCTAGGTTTGTTGTGTGCCATGCATCTCTCCTTAATCTAAATACATGACCGTTATTACATTTTTGCTAGCCAACAATATCATAATTTGTCATGGTTATCTTTTTACATATCCATACGATATTTCTTCTCTGTCGGTTAATATATGGCATGTTCACTATCCTTAACCCGCAATGATTTTCATTATGCACATTGACTATAGAATATTTTAACATGCATTTATGACAACTTGGTCCATAAGGAAAGTACGTTTATATTAGATTGTATTCATTAATGTTGATATCTTAGCACACTTAATAATAAAATTTTAGTATTTAGGAGCTATGGTTTAGAATTCCTACAAAACATATCATTCGTACTTTTTGTACTTTCTTTAATCATGGTATCGCTTAAAAAGTATTACTTAAGTATTAGCACCAGTTCTTATGAGTTTGTATCTCCATCCAACTGCTAAGCTTCACCACTTTGGATGCTATTATTTGGAAATTGGTCATTTCCTGTTTCAGCTATCTAGAAATAGTTGCTCTTTTGGTTCTACTAACTTTTTTATCAGTTCATGTTTAACAAGTGTTTTATATGTGTCGTCACTTATACCGATACATGTTCGGTTGGAAGATGTATATTTATTTTTATGGGTCAACCACTTTCTTTGCGCACCATACACAATGTATGTTAGTACGGGAGTAATTTCACAAACAAATACTTGAGCACTTTTTTGTAATAATAGGCAGGAGCACTGCCAATGCATTAAGATGGAAGAGAGAATTACAACCTAAGCGGTACAACATCTAGACACAGTACATGTAGAGTAGTTCAAAATCCCAGCTACAGATATGCTTACCAATATTGCTATGTTGTATGTATTAGTATAGGGCTCAATAAATTTAATTTCCACCTTGGGCATGCAGCATCGTGATGAAGCGTTTCTTGTGTGATTGTGGAGTTAAGATGTTGCCCCGCACAAGGTTTAAGCTGCTGCTATAAATCTGAAAATAAGGACCCACTTTTATGCGAGTCCATTATGCAAATCTTCCATCATATGTTTATGTCCTTACCCTCATGTAGAGTCTCATGTTCAGGTGAAACGGTTAAGTCTTGTTGAACCTTTGTGCTCACGGTTGCTATATAAGTTGTTTTGCAGGTACTAACCTCTATGCTTATGATTATGGTTGTTGTCGACTGTTGGAGTCGGCAGATCCCCTGACACTACGAAAGTGTTGAAGGAGTTTGTGGTTCGGTTTGGGCGCGCGGAGACTCAAGAAGATGAAACGCGATCGGACACGAGTGACACAGTGGTTTACGTGGTTCGGGCCGCCTGAGCGTAATACCCTACTCCACGGGTGTGTGTGTGTGTGTTGTATTAATTTGCCAGCTTCAGAGTGTTCGAGAGTTTCCCCTCCCCCTTGTGTATCGTCGGTTTGTCCCTTTATAGTACAAGGACAAACTGTTACAAGTCAGCCTGGCCCGACATGTGGCCCTGGCGGTTATTAGTATTGATACACGAGATTAATTGTTGTTAATAACCCTGTAACGGCTCCGACAGTGCCGTTACAGGTGTTAAGATCGTCCGATTAAATATCATTAACGTGGAATTAATGATAATTAATCGGGTCTTGAAGTCCGCGACTGTCCTTTGGAGATCCGGAGCCGTTACAACGTCTCCCGGGGGTTTGAAGCGGCCAGCTCCGACGTATGGACACGTGGCAGCTCCGGAGCTTGCTGGGAGAAGCGGGAAGCTCCGGGGTGGCCTGGCACGTGTCAGGTCCGGAGCTTCTCTCGGTCAAGGGTTACCTCCGGAGGTGCCGTTTCAGTACCTAGCCCGGAGCTTCACCCTTGCAGGTAATAGCTCTGGTCTGACAGTACACGTGGCAACCTAGGGACTAACCATGTTGGAGAAGCGGGTCCGGTTACGTCTGGCGAGTGGGCCCCCGAGGGTCTTCAATTTGAGTAGATGTCCTTCCCTTGAGATCTTTGTATCCTCAGGGGGTGTATGGTTTTTAGGGTACCGACAGTGGCCCCCTGGACCTACCTCCGGGGAAGGCCAACGGGATGAAGTCATTCCGCCGGAGGTGGGTCCACACTTGCGACTCTTGAACTGGGTCTTCAAGGGTCTTCGGAGGTGCCTTTGGCGGGGCTTTACGGTTAAGTCCCGACACGTGGCGCTCCTCAGGCGGCAGATAAGATCTTTGACGTGCGGATCTCTCGCAATTGAAGGTCGCCGGTTCCCGATACGAAAATCGTATCGGTTCCGCGCGCCTTGTCAGTCCGCCGCCTTTGGGTTTCCCGCCTCGTGATGACAACTGTTCGCCTGAGTAAGAACCTCGACTTGATCGTCAGGGTGGTCCCGGGCCCTCTTGTCATCGGCTGGGTTGAATTCTTGAGTAGTATCCTTGACTCCCCTGCAGTTTCCATCCAAGCGTTGCGAGGGCTTACTTAAGAAGGAAAGCGCACCGTCGGGAGTTCTTTACGCTCTCGATCTGTTCTTGCGCTCAAACTCCCGACTTGTACTTTGCTCCTCTTCTCTTGCCTAACTGTGCTGCGATGGAGTTGGGTCTGCGTGAGAGTCGTTTGAAGACGGAAAGCGATCTGAAGAAGGTCCGAGCCCTCATGGGGTGGTCGTCGGACTTCTTCAACCGTTCAGTCCGCGCCGGCGGGGAGCTTCCCTTTAAAAAGGAGCACTCCGGCGAAATGGTGTACTTTTCATCGTACGCCATGGTGGGGCTGATCCCACCGTTTTCTTCCTTCTTCTTGATGCTGCTGGACTTCTATGGTCTGCAGCTATACCACCTTGGCCCTCACTCCATCCTCCTTGTGTCCATCTTTGTCCACTTCTGCGAGATGTGGGTGGGCATTCCTCCCTGCATCGAGCTCTTCCGGACCTTCTTCACCGTCCAAACCACCGGCCGAAGCGACGAGTACCTTGGCTTCTACTACTTTGTGAAGCGCAAGAAGTGCCCATTCAAGTACCTCCGGTCATTCCCTTCCGGGAAGTGGGATGACTGGAAGAAAGATTGGGTAGTCGTCCGGGTGGAGGAGCACGAGCGGTTGGAGTTGCCAGACGGTCTGCCCGGCATTGACACGTCGGTGTGGAGCGAAGTTCCGGTGCTGGCGGCAGCTTTCAACCCCATCCTGTCCAGGATCCGCCAATGTGTGGAGGGAGGATTGACTCCCCAGGCGGTGTTCTGCAACTTCCTGTCCAACAGGTGGGCACCGCTGAAGAGGAGGGAGAAGCTCGCCTGGGCCCTCAACAGCGTGATGGACGAGGACCGGGTCGAGACCGGGTTGAAGTCCAGCATGGTGGGGAAGTCCTTGGAGTTTCACCTCAAGAAATTCCAGCACGGCATCGATGTTGACGGAGAGTACTTGACTCCGCCGCCAGCTTTCCTCCCCCTGAACGTGGAAGTGGAGTTCAGTAGGGAGCTCCGGCGGAAGATGCCCGCGCTTGACGACCTTGGCGTCGTCGAGAGAAGATCAACCGCCCGGTTGGCGATCCCCGGGTTGTCGGAAGGCGGCTCCGCCCCTGTCTCTCAGCCAAGAGCTGAGGTCACCGGCAAGGGCAAGGAGCTGGCGGAGGAGCCGGAGAGCCGGAAGAGGAAGCTGCGACATGCTGACGGAAGGTCCGTCGGGCTTGCTACTTCCCCCCCAGTTCCCCATCCTCAGGAAGGAAGATCCTCCGCAGCCGTGGCGGCTGTCCCCGTGGTGGGGTCTTTTCGGAGCGCTACTGTTCCGGCGGTGGGATCCTCCCGGAGTGCGGCTGTCCCCGTGGTGGGTCCCTCCGGAGGTGCCAGCTCCGGACAGGCGACTCCGGTACGAGAAGCGGTGAGGGCCTCCAGGTCCAGGAGTTCCTCCCGGTCAAGGAGAGCTCCGACCCGGGAAACGCCCGCGGCCATGGCAAGTCCTGGGAGTCCTTCCGGAGCCCCTACACCGACCGTGGCCAGCCCGGAACGTCCGGGAAAGAGGTTCCGCGCAAGCTGGTGCGTGAACCTCCCAAGGTAATTTTTCTTGCTTACCTCGATTAACTTTTGATTATAGCATCCGTTTGCTTAATTTCTTCATTCTTTATCTGCAGCGTTCCCAAAAAGGGGAGTGAAGCTCCGCCCTCAGCCACAGTGTCTGAGGCTGCGAGGGCTTCTGCTCCAGCCCCGGTGCCGCCCCAAGCGGAGGCTGCGACAGCTCCGGCGCCGGCTGTCGTGGTCATGGACCTCGACTCGTCTCCAGAAGTTCCCGTGGTAGCGCCGGACCACGGGATTGAAGATGCGCCAGCGGCACCCGCTCCGGAGGTTGAAGCTCCGGGCCCTGGTGCTGTAGAAGTAGATGCTCCGGCTGTTGAGTCGGAGGAAGTAGCGGTCCCGGCTTCAGAGCCGGAAAGTGCTGAAGCCCCGGCGGTTGAGCCGGAGGTAGCTGAAGCCCCGGCATGCGAGCCGGAAGTTGAAGTGGTTCCGGCAATTGAGCCGGTTACTTCCGAAGCTCCGGTCGCAGAGCCGGTAACTATTGGAGCACCGGCTGCAGTGCCGGTGATTGCTGGAGCGCCGGCCACAGAGCCGGTGGTCGAAGAGGCGAGGGAGCTCGAGCCTCCCTCAGGAGAAGTGTCCCGGCCGTAGCCATTGGAGGCGACGACGTCAATGGTACCCATGGCGGAGCCAGAGTGCCTGAATGAAGTCGCTGGCCCCCAGCCTGAGGGGGCAAACGAAGACTTGGTGGCGGGACCTTCTTCGGTGGCGACTGAGGCCATCCCGGAGGAGTGCCCTAGTGCTTTGGAAGCTCGGGGTTCCGCTCTTGTAGAGTGGGACCCAATTTTTGTAAGTGAAGACCCGCTGGAACCAGCGGAGGAGATCCCGGCAGGTCCGGAGCCCATCTCTCTGTCGATGTCCATCGACAATGCTTGCTCCAGTCTACGTCAAGTCCAACTAGCCTTCTTCCATGACAGCAAGGCTCTTGAAGAGGAGCGCCAAACCCTTAGGAGGTGGCGTAATCGACTCCAATTCGAGACCAAGCTGGCGCAGTCGAGGATTGCGGATGACAAGGAATGGATCAGGCGGGAGAAGGTCCGCCTGGAGCTCTGGGGTGAGATGCTGGACGAGAGGGAGAGCATGACTCACAACCTCGACGCCCAATCCCGGGAGTACCATGACCAAGCTAAGGCTGCTAACGACGCGGCCAACGCTCGGTTTGATCAACTCGAGGCCATCAGCACCGCACTCATCAAGCGCCGAGAGGCACTTGAGGGAAGGGAAAAGCGGCTCGAGGATGAGGAGCAAAAACTCCTGGAGCTACGGGATGACGTCTTGCGACGTGAAGAAGAGCTCGCCGAGAAGACAGCTCTGGCGGACAAGGGTATCGAGGAGCGCACTAAAAAATTGGAAGAGCGCTGCCTCGAGGAAGAGGAGAAGACCTGGCTGCGGGGGCAGGAACTCTACGAGTACGAGTGTGCCCTTGTCGCCCGGGAGAAGAAAATAGAGGCTAGGGAGAAGGACCTGGTCGACCGCTGGAACAAGATCCACCTCCGGGAGGAGGAGCTCGGAAGACTTGAGAAGCGGGTTGCTGCGAAGATTCAGCAGAACGCCAAAGAAGTCGAGCGTCTTTCCTGCGAGAATTCGGAGCTGGCGGCGGCCCGGAGGTCCCTGGAAGAGATGAAGGGCCTGAGGAAGACGGACTCCCTGCAAATTTGGGAGTTCCTGAGCAAGGCCGACGATGCGCTGGCGCCGATGGGTTTCAGCCCCGTGCTCCCGGATGATCCGGAGCCGGAGCCGGACCTTGCATTGCAAGCGTTGAGCGCTGCGGGCAGCAAGCTCTCCAAGGTGGGCGACGTCATCGCGGACCAGCTGGAGGTCGAGGGGCAATCCCTAGCTAGGAACGTCACAGAGTATGTGTTGACGTGCTACACTAGCCGGAACCCTCGGTTCCCTCTGGACCCGGTGCTTGAAGGCCCCGTCGAAGGAGAAAGCGAAGCTACCCGAGCCAGCGTGTCGGAGGTCGCCCAGAAGGTCGCCGAGTTCTTCCATAGGGTCTAGGACCATCTCTCTTAGCCTTTACTTGTATCTTCTCTTCTTTCTCAATTTTGTAATCCCTTGTCTCCAGATGTAATCTCCGGTCTTCAAATGAAATGAAATCCTCACTTTTTTGCGAATTTCATTTTTTTGTCTTCAACATCTTTGTCTTCACTTGGCCCCCTGGTAGATGTGCACAATTTGATTGTGGACATGTACCAAAAGGATGTTGAGTTTTGTTGAAGACAGATTTTCTTCGAACTCGTATAATTTAGGTCCGAAGTTTTATATAGTGAAGGTCCCTTGAAGTCGTCGGAGCTTAGAAGCTCCGGCACTGTCCATCGCCGGAGCTTATTAGCTCCAGCAATAGCCTCTACCAACACGTTGAGCGTCGATAGTTAATACTCCAAGGTGTCGGAGCTTCGTAGCTCCAGCAATGACCCTTGCCACGCCCAGTGATAGGGTCTTCTCACCATCTTTAAGTCAACGTCGACGGTTGACGCCTTGATAGGAGCCGAAGCTTGGTTAGCTCTGGTTTTCTCCATTAACACAGGGTTCATTTTTCCTGCACACTTAAGCCAAGAAAAATAGTAAAATTCGTTCCTTATCTATAACTTCGTCGCGGCTTACGGTTCTCAAGAGAATTTCAAGTTGAACACGATTTTTAGTACAATTGGATGAATTGTCTTTTCTTTTAGATCCAATTGTCCATGGACCCACCTTACTTTGGCCTGCCGGGATGTAGGTAGAGTGGCGTACTTAGGGTGCTTGACCAGGCTAAGTCGATAGCGCACTCCGGCCCTAGAATGGCCTGGCGGCTTTCAGGCGAGTTGGCCACAGACGATATTTAAATCTAAAAAATCCGACAATTCAACTCAAATCGTACATAAACCGGTTAAACTAGAACTTCTTAAGAATTGCACGTTTCTGTTATAGACAAGAAAGAGAAAAATAAAAATGTCGAGCCTTATGCAAAAATGAATGCACGTGGAGTCTATTTCACATGAAGATGTCTTTCATTATAGGTCCGGGGTACATGGGAAACGAGTACACTCTTAGGGTATGGAACCAGGCTAAGTGTGTTTGGTTTCTCGTTTGACCCTGGGTAGTTAGCCACACTTCTAGTCCGGAGACTGTATCAAGTGTTGCATGAGCTCTTCAAACCTTTCGGGAAAGGTCCGGCTGCTCTCCCGGAGGAACTACCCGACTCTGTACAATGACTCTATAACATACACTTCAAGTTACTTAAGACTCACCTCCGTGGAATTAAGTGTAGAACTTACGGAGGTGCTCGATGTTCCAAGGATTTGGGAGAGGTGTCCCATCCTCGGTAGCCAAGCGAACGGTTCCGGGACGGGATACTTTGATCACTCGGAAGGGCCCTTCCCAGCCGGGGGAGAGTTTGTTTTGCCCTTCTCTGGATAGTATTCTCCGTAGCACCAGATCGCCTTCCTCGAGCTGTCGGTTGTGTACATGCCGCTGGTGATAGCGCCGTAGAGCTTGGCGGTATCGGGCATTCCGAACAGCTGCTTGGCACCTTCCCTCCTCGAGGAGGTCTACGTCTTCACGCCAGAGCTGGTCCTGCGCGGCTTCGTCGAAGGTCCGGACTCGGAGGGAACCCAAGGTGATTTCCGGAGGAAGGATCGCTTCAGCTCCGTACACCAGGAAGAAGGGTGTTTCTCCGGTTGCCCGACTTGGAGAAGTCCTGTTAGCCCATAGAGTGGGCGGAAGCTCTTCGATCCAATTAGCTCTGTGCTTTTTCAAACGCTCATAAGTGCGCGTTTTGAGTCCTTTAAGGATCTCTGCGTTTGCTCTCTCGGCTTGCCCATTGCTGGCAGGATGAGCTACGGAAGCGTAGCAAACTTGTATGCCGAGGTCTTCGCAATATCCTTGAAATGCGGAGCTTGTGAACTGAGTCCCATTATCAGTGATGATCTTATTTGGGACTCCGAATCTGCTCACGATAGATTGTAGAAAATTGATTGCAGATTGTTTGTTGATCGTCACAACAGGAGTAGCTTCCGGCCACTTGGTGAACTTGTCGATGGCGACATACAGGAACTTGTAACCTCCGATGGCTCTTGGGAAGGGTCCCAAGATGTCCATCCCCCACACAGCGAAAGGCCATGTAGGAGGTATCATTTGTAAGGACTGAGCAGGTGTATGAATTTGCTTTGCATGAAATTGGCATGCTTTGCATTTCTTCACTAGCTCAGTGGCATCCTGGAGCGCTGTAGGCCAGTAGAAGCCGTGCCGAAAGGCTTTTCCGACCAGCGTGCGGGAAGACGCGTGGTTCCCACACTCACCTCCATGGATTTCTGCGAGGAGCTCGCAGCCTTCTTCCCTTGTGATGCACCGCATTAGGATGCCGTTGGCACCGCGCCGGTAGAGATCCCCTTCTACCAACGTGTATCTTTTAGCCAATCTGACTACCCGGTCAGCGGATACATCATCGTCAGGAAGGATGTTGTCTTTCAAGTAGTTCCGGATCTCCGAGATCCATGCATCGGAACTGACTTGAGCATTTGAGTCTTGCGTGCTGGGTTGCTCGGAGCTTCCGGCAGCACCTACGACCCTTGATGGCTGCCATGGTAACAGGGCCATCGGGACCGTCAGCTTCGGGATGCTAATCTCGCCCCCTTCGTTCAGTTCGGCAGGCTGAACTGTGGGTTTTGACAATCTCCGGACAAAGGTTCCGTCAGGAGCCGGAGCTCTGGTTGACGCCTTGGTCGAGAGTTCGTCATCTTCAGCGTTGTGAGCCCGCTGAACATGGTGAAGGTCCAGGACTTCGAAGTCCTTCTGAAGCCTCTGGACTTCAAGGAGATAAGCAGCCAGCTGGAGATTATTGCAGGAGCATTCACCCTTCACTTGTTATGACAAGTTGTGAATCTCCTTTGACTAGCAACTGCTTGACACCATATGATAGTGCCACCTTTAATCCATAGATGAGTGCTTCATACTCCGCCATGTTGTTGGTTGCCTTGAAGTCAAGGTGCACCATGTATTTCACCTTCTCCCCGGTTGGTGCGAGGAGAAGGATTCCAGCTCCGGCTCCCTGCTTCTGCATGGAGCCGTCGAAGTAAAGGGTCCAGTGAGGCTTAGTGAAGGCTGGAACTTGTGGTTCCGTCTTCTGCTCGCTGGGGCCCCCAGGGTTTAATGGAGAGGGAGTCCATTCTGCCACGAAATCTGCCAACGCTTGACTCTTGATTGCTTGTCTTGGAATGAATTCAAGGTCAAATTCAGCCAGTTCCGCTGCCCACTTTGCAATATTCCCAGTTGAATTGGGATTATGCAGGATCGCTCGAAGTGGATATGAAGTCACCACTGAGACTTTGTGAGCTTGGAAATAATGTCGAAGCTTCCTTGAGGCAATAAGAACTGCATAGAGCAGTTTATGCACCTCTAGGTATCGAGTCTTGGCATCATGTAACACTTCACTGATGAAGTATACTGGGCGTTGAATGGTCCGGACCCTCCCGGAGGGGTCCGGAGCTTCCTCTTCATTGATCCGGACCCTGTCGGAGGGGTCCAGACTATCTTCGGGGACCTCCGGGTTCTGGGTGGAGGAACCCGGAGCTTCTTCAGGAATGACCTGGATCCTATCGGAAGGATCCGGGTCCTCTGAAGTGGCTTCTTGTGGGTTCAAGTCTGGGAGCTGGGACCCAGACCCGCTTTCAGGAACCTCCGGATCCTCCCGAAGGGATCTGGATTCCTGAGTGTTGGGTAGTTCCGGTCTCTCCGCAACCAGAACCATACTGACGACTTCGTCAGCTGCTGAAATGTAAAGCAATAAAGGCTCACCAGGGTTCGGAGCTACCAAGACTGGTAGGGTGGTGAGGAACTGTTTCAGCTCCTGGAATGCCTTCTCTGCTTCTTCAGACCATTGGAATGGTCCGGACTTCCTCAGTAACTTGAAGAAGGGAAGTGCCCTTTCCGCCAGTCTTGAAATGAACCGGCTGAGGGCTGCTAGACATCCAGTTAATTTTTGGACGTCTTTGATGCGGGTTGGTGGCCGCATGTCTTCAATGGCTTTTATCTTCGCCGGATTAGCCTCTATGCCCCGGTGACTTACCAGGAAACCAAGAAGCTTTCCGGAACTAACCCCAAATACGCACTTGTCTGGGTTTAGCTTCGTGCGGGTGGCCCGCAGCTTGTCGAAGACAGCCTGCAAGGTGTCCAAGAGGGACTCCTTGTTCTTGACTTTGACCACGATGTCATCGACGTACACTTCCACTATGTCTCTGATGAGTTCTTCGAAAGTTTTGTACATAGCTCGTACAAAAGTTGAAGCTGCATTCTTGAGACCAAAAGGCATGGCTGTGTAACAATACAATCCATCCACCGTGATGAATGAAGTATGTTCTTCATCTTCCCTAGACATCCTGATTTGATGATATCCAGAATATGCGTCTAGAAAACACAGTAACTCACACCCGGAGGTGGAATCCACTATCTGGTCTATTCTAGGTAGTGGGAATGGATCTTTTGGACATGCCTTATTCAGTGTGGTGTAGTCGATGCACATCCGAAGTTTCCCGCCGGCCTTAGGCACAACGACTGGGTTTGCCAGCCATTTTGGATGGTAAACTTCTCGGATGAATCCGGCTTCGAGCAACTTCTTCACTTCTTGTCGGATGAAGTTCTGTCGCTCCACAGATTGCTTCCGAGGTTTCTGATGCACAGGCCGAGCGTCAGGGTAAATCTTCAGATTGTGCTCAATCACTTCCCTGGAGATCCCAGGCATTTGTGACGGTTGCCAAGCAAACATGTCAACGTTAGCCCGGAGGAAAGTGATGAGCGCGAGTTCCTATTTGTCGTTCAAGCCACCCGATATGCGGGTAGTTTGAGTGACATCGGAACCAATTTGGACGACTTTGACGGGAATGTCGGTGTCGCCGCTTGGCTGCACACGAGGTGCAGAGGTCGAGCCTCGTTGACGAATGCTCGGAGGTTGTGGAGCTTGCTTCTGTCTGGAGTCCTCTTCTTGCGCTGTGGTGAGCGCGTGAAGTTCCTCCAGAGCAGTTACTCCGGCAGTGCGATCTCCGCGGATCCGGAGAACGCCTACTGGTGTTGGCATCTTCAACACCAGGTATCCATAATGAGCAGCTGCCATGAATTTGTACAAGGCAGGTCTACCCAAGATGGCGTTGAATGGTAAGTTGATCTGAGCGACGTCGAAGATCAACTTCTCGGTGCGATACTTCTCCCGAGTCCCGAAGGTAACGAGGAGAGTAATAGCTCCGAGTGGAGTGATGGCCCCCGGACCTACTCCGGAGAAAGGTCGAGTGGGCTGGAGGTCCGAGGGTCGGAGCTGAAGCTTAGTGAAAGCTTCAAAGCTGATGAGGTTAAGCCCCGAACCTCCGTCTACCAGGACATGATGGAGCTGGATGTTGTTGATGGTGGGAGATACCATCAAGGGTAACTGGCCAGCTCCGACCATGCTTTGAGGACAGTCCGAAGCATCAAAAGTGATGGGTGTGTCCATCCACTTTCGATGTGGCTCCGGTCTAGCTGTAGGAGCTACAGCAGCCATATCCCGTCGCATAGTCTTGATGACACGACGAGAAGTGATGTCCCATGATCCTCCAAAGATGGTGTTCATGGTTTTTCGACGCTCGTTGTCGGAGACGTCGGAGTCGTCGTCGACGGAGGTGTAGACGGCTTTCAAGACCTTTTTGGGGTCCTGAAACCCTAACTCCTCTTCAGCCGGAGCTTCATCGACCTTTTGTTTTCCCTCCCTCTGTCGGAAGGGAGACCCTTCCGGCGCTTGTGGTAGCGCTCGGCAATGTTTTGGACCTCCCGGCAGTCCTCCAGTCTGTGGCTGCTCGTTTTGTGAATGGGGCACCACATCTTGGATTTGCCACCGTCTTCAGAAGACGGTCGAGGTCGCTTCTCGGGGCGTGGCCCCCGGCCACCAGGAGTTGCAGTGGCTGCAACGTTGGATGTGCCGGCCGACGGCTTCTTCTTGCCGTTGGTCTTCTTTTTCTTCTTGCCACTCCCGGAGGTAGCGGCTTCTTCTTTGGAGGATTTTTTATGATCCTCCAGGGTTGGTTTGGAGTGCATTTCACGGCCCTCCGCAGCTCTGGCACATTTGTCAGCCAGGCTGAAGAGCTCCGTGACGCTGGTGATCTCTTTGATCGCCAGCTTCTCCAACATCTTCTTGTCTCGTACACCCTGTCTGAATGCCACAATGACAGAAGCGCTTGAGATAGAAGGGATTGTGTTACGTACCTGAGAAAATCTCTAGATGAACGACCGCAAAGATTCTCCTCCTTTTTGCACGACCGCAAAAAGGTCCAGTTCAGTGCCCGGACGGGTGTATGAACTCCCGAAATTGGCGGTGAACTGACGGCACAGCTCCTCCCAACTGTCGATAGAGTTGGGTGGAAGGCTCATAAACCAGGACCTGGCGGTCCTAGTTAAGGCCACTGGAAAGTAATTGGCCATTACGGCCTCGTTTCCTCCAGCTGCTAGAATCGCAGTGGAGTATATCTGCAGAAATTCTACGGGATTAACAGTCCCGTCGAATTTTTCCGGCAAGTGTGGCCGGAACTTCTGTGGCCATCTAACCATGCGCAGGTGCATGGCTAGGGCGGAACAGCCTCCTCCTACTCCTTCCAGTGTAGAAAGGTCTTGAGCATCTCGTCTTTCTCGAGCTCGCTCGATGTGAACACGGCCATCCTGTTGGCGGTATCGGCGATCAAGCTCCGCCCGGAGGTCATGTGTCGAAAGCCGAGATGCAGTATGGGCACGTCGTGCCCCAGAGGGCAACGACGTCACTTGCTGTGACGCAGCTCTTCTCCGGTTGTTGGAGACATGTGGGCCAAGTCTTCCAGACAACGTTCGTCGCTGCGACGGGGCCCGCCCTGAAGGAGGTGGACCCTGGTTGTTGAGGCGTTCGGCCGCTGCTGCGACCAAATGCTCAACATCAGCTCTCCATTGCTCCATGGCACCTTGAGATGCATCCGGAGGTGGTGGTCGCTGGAGGAGAGCACGCGCTGCATGGAGCGCGTGTTCTGGGTTGTCACGACTTGCCGGCGCAGAATGTGACGCCGGTGCACCATCATGTCGTCCGGCATGCCTTGCCGGAGAAGATGGTGGTGGTGGGAGTGTGACTCCTGCTGGAACTGAGGCTCCTGCCGGTGGCTGCATGTTGGAGGGATTGCCTCCGACGGCCTGAACAGCAGGTTGCCCGTTGGATGATCCAGCCGCAGAATTCACCATTCTTGAAGATCTCAGGCGCCCCTTCCTGGCGCGCCAACTGTCGACTGTTGGAGTCGGCAGATCCCCTGACACTACGAAAGTGTTGAAGGAGTTTGTGGTTCGGTTTGGGCGTGCGGAGACTCAAGAAGATGAAACGCGATCGGACACGAGTGACACAGTGGTTTACGTGGTTCGGGCCGCCTGAGCGTAATACCCTACTCCACGGGTGTGTGTGTGTGTTGTATTAATTTGCCAGCTTCAGAGTGTTCGAGAGTTTCCCCTCCCCCTTGTGTATCGTCGGTTTGTCCCTTTATAGTACAAGGACAAACCGTTACAAGTCAGCCTGGCCCGACATGTGGCCCTGGCGGTTATTAGTATTGATACACGAGATTAATTGTTGTTAATAACCCTATAACGGCTCCGACAGTGCCGTTACAGGTGTTAAGATCGTCCGATTAAATATCATTAACGTGGAATTAATGATAATTAATCGGGTCTTGAAGTCCGCGGCTGTCCTTTGGAGATCCGGAGCCGTTACAACGTCTCCCGGGGGTTTGAAGCGGCCAGCTCCGACGTATGGACACGTGGCAGCTCCGGAGCTTGCTGGGAGAAGCGGGAAGCTCCGGGGTGGCCTGGCACGTGTCAGGTCCGGAGCTTCTCTCGGTCAGGGGTTACCTCCGGAGGTGCCGTTTCAGTACCTAGCCCGGAGCTTCACCCTTGCGGGTAATAGCTCTGGTCTGACAGTACATGTGGCAACCTAGGGGCTAACCATGTTGGAGAAGCGGGTCCGGTTACGTCTGGCGAGTGGGCCCCCGAGGGTCTTCAATTTGAGTAGATGTCCTTCCCTTGAGATCTTTGTATCCTCAGGGGGTGTATGGTTTTTAGGGTACCGACAGTTGTCCTATGAGATTCGGGACTCTCCGAGTAATATACTCATGTGGGAACCATGCCGCTGTTGTTTGGTTTTCGTGGCTAGTGAGGAGCGTCTGTGGGCTGGACGGCTTCTCTTTTGCTTATCAGACTGGAGTATGAGAGTTTTAATCTTATCTTCCGCTGTAGTTTATTTTTTATAAACTATTTGTAAATTGAACATCTTTGTTAATTTCAACAAATGATTTATGTAATACGCGTTCCTTTACATCTGTGCTGTTGGGTGTCGCATCGCATGACACCACCCAATGCAATTCCTGGAAAGTGTGGACTCTGGTCCCCATAGATAGGATCACTCGACCCTCTATAAAGGGGCCCCGAGGCCACCTTCGAGATTGTCAAATTCACGTAGTACTATATTTTACATACAAATTTCCTTACGCATTTACATACGTGCTTTACTTACGCACTTACATACGCATTTAACTTACGCATTACATTTTCTAGAGATCTCTACAACAAGGTTTGCCTGTAATCTATTCTCTACGCCTTTTGTGCTAATAAAGATCATGGATTGACTCCCTCTAGACGTAGGCCCTTTTTGCCCAAACTAGGATAAGCTTGTCTTTTGCAGGTAGCCATACGGAGACAAACGTTTCTCAATAGGATTTACTAGTCAGACAGTTGGCGTGCCAAGTAGAGGAATGTTGTTACATGTTCTTCATCAGCTCCGTGATGGCTTCATTGACTTCAACCATCATCTCCGCCGAGGAGGATTGCACCGGCAGCTTAAAGTCCCCCGTCCACAACAACACGGGGCTCAAGGCTAACCCCATATTCGCCCCACATCCGGCTTTTTTTTTTCGAAAGCCTGTAATTCTTCACCAAGGGCGGCGGCGTCCTTCAGAGAATCTGCGACGACCATGCTAACAATGCTCTAGAGGCTTCCTTCGTCGGATCGGAATGATTGACCACACCATGCCCCCCTTCTAAAAATCTCGGAGGCAACCAACAGCTTCAATTCCGACTCCGATAATGCTTGTACCAAGTTAAGTAACTCCCTCCTTATCAAATTTTATGTTGTAGGAGCCAGCGATGAGGTTCAGAATGCGACTATAGCTGACACACCTCCATGACTCACTCCCGCGCAGAAGGAACCCCATGGCTAATCCTTGGGAAGGATCAAACGCGCACCACCAAACTGGTTGGCCTGCTCCAAGCACAACGCACCACTCTCAACGGCGAGAGAGTGAGAGCACTTGAATGAGGTTGGGGCTGCCATCCGAATAAAACCCAGCCTGCTTCCAATCTCAGACACCGCACGTTTTCAAGCCGCCTAGGCCACCCCCATCGCCAAGGAAGATGCCCCGCCACGCTTGAAACAACCAAGCCAAAACGTGGCAGCCGGCGATGCAATACTGTGCTGCGTGCCTAAACCCATCTAGCCAGGATCTCGATGTGCCTACCGAAACCTCCGCTCCCTCCTAGACACAGCCGCCATCCAGCACACGCAGAGCTCTCCCGCCAGACAGCTTGAATTATCATGCCACGGCGGGAGCCGAGGACAACAAAAGAGCAATGGTGAACCAAAGAAGCCACACGCCCCAAGTTGGTAAGCGGCACCAAAAAAGCTAGATCCTCATAAGCAATCTACACTGAGATTGATGCAGTTTCACTTTTGTAGATCTTCATCTCTCAAAGTTGCATGGATTTTATCTTCGCCCGTTCAGAAATAAGATAGATCTTGAAAAACTAATATCCAAAGTTGTTTAGTGCTTTTGGGAGCTGTAGTTTCATATCCAAAGGAATAATTAGTTTTGATGCTGGTTCGCCAAGATTGAAATGGTGCAACAACATTTCTTGTATTCATAGAACATGGATTCAAAAGCATTGTTATATTGATTTTATATAGAAAGAGTTAATCACGGTATTTTATTGACCAATGCAAGATCTGGAGTCCATGTCCAAGAACATGGACTGCATTTTAAGTTACAGGTTGTTGTGACAACACATTCTCAATTAATAAAATCAATATCTTTTCATCCCACTTTATTTCTACATATTTAACATAACATAGCATCTTGCATGGCAGATTAAAACGGGAAGCTAGTTATTTGCTCTTCATCTGCGAGACACTCCAACATTGTTCAAAAGGTTTACAGTGCCATCGCCTCCAGATTCGGACAGCTCTGCAGCTGGGTTCCAGATTTTTTGTAGATGCGAACCAACATCTCCCTTACCTCTCTGGTCTCCTGCTTGATCTTGCTTAGAGAACGATGATGACGATTGGCTGCCCCTGGTACTGGAAACGGGCCCTGCATTGCTGCCTCTAGTGTTAACTTGTTCAGTCTAGCAGTAAGCGACCTAATCTGCACAATCATGAATCAACAGACAAAGGAAACTCCAGCCTTGTAAGACTCATCATGGAATTCAAATGAATCTGTAGTAATAATGGTTTACCCATTGATTCTCCGTACCGTCTTTCACGGCCACCGGTGGAGGCCATGCCTCCGGCAGATGAGCTGCAGGTGGGTGGTGGAGACGCCGAGCACCACTGCAGCATCTTTCAGAAGCAGGTGGAGGACCCCAAGGACATCGGACCACGGAGGCAAAACCACTCCTCTACGAGCCATGGTGACTACTTGGTGGATTTCCTTCTAGTTGATGCGGTGGCCAGCAGGTTTCTTGATACATTGCTAGCTGGGCTCGGTCTTTCCTTTATATAGCACGGGAGCCTCCGAGATGACAGTTATAAGTTCTCTCCTGAAGCCATTAGATTCATATTGAACGGTGCTACTATCCATGGCGTCGTTTGGTAAGTTCCTTAGGTACAATGTATTGCTTTTTTGGCTGTATTTAATACTAGAGATATATGGATAGTTTCTGGCTGTTATAAATGGCTACTGGTAGTAGGTAGTAGCTAGAGATAGTATGGCTGCCAATTTTCTTTAGATAAGTAAATAAATGCGCTTCAGATTTGAAATGAGATCTCTAGTACTTAGATATACAAAACCTTCACGAACGCTAACTAAAAACAAGTGTCATATAGGAACAAATACCTTGACATGAACGGTATGTATCTGGATTAAATGACTCCTGTAGTGCTAACATGCATCTATGATAATTAGATACATCATGAGAG
This sequence comes from Tuctoria greenei, assembly GCA_036927565.1. Lineage (NCBI taxonomy): Eukaryota > Viridiplantae > Streptophyta > Magnoliopsida > Poales > Poaceae > Tuctoria > Tuctoria greenei. Next base: position 174,112,253 of record JAYESD010000005.1, read on the forward strand.
AACATGATAGGGACAGACGAAGACTCATGTATCAATTAAATATTCTGTTTTATAGATCATGAACAGGGGCTACCAATTAAGTGATATGTGGTTCTTCCACTACCCCTAATCGTAGTCTCTCATGATGATGGATCTGATGGTCATGGGTGGTTGTTAGTATCTTAGCATCACAAGAGTAATTTAAACTAGATATGTTCCCATACTTGTATATTGATATCTTATTCCTTTCAATTTCTCTCGCAAATTACAATTGGAATGCACCTATGATTTCTGCAAACCACCTCCATAAATTGAAATAAACATTCATGCATATGGATAACAAACTGCCAGCAAAGTTAAAGAAACGAGAAAGTTAAAGAAAAGTGAAATTTCTGCGGGTAGCTAGTTAAGGAAGAAACTGTTGGGGGAATAAACTGCATTCACAGAAAAAGAAATGAACTCTTTACACGTGGGGTTCAAACATAGAGAATAAATGGAGGACAATGAAAACATTTTACCCAAGTGTAAGAATGGTGTGCAAAAAGAGTTTTCATCTCTCTTCCGTGGATTAGACTCATTTATATAGACATGGATATAGGTAGTTTCAGTGTTTTTTTTTTCAATTGGCCTATATTACCACACCCTTAGCTTGGTACCTAACTGGAAACCGTAGGGGCCAAAGAGTCAGTACATAACAGAATTGGCGTTAATTATATAATAAATAGAACCTTATGGGCAATTAAAGAGTTGGTTTGTAACAAAATATTTGGTGTTACCAATGTAATAAGCATTATGTCTGCTGCCTAGTCTACCTAGTTGCAACATGGCGGGTATAGTGTCGGCTAAATTGAGGGGTTTTAACACCTCTACATACATTGTCCTGATGCCCATCTTGTCGCCATCCTACCCAAATAGGGCAAGTACACTGCCTCTATTTTACAGAATACGCAACGATGATGCATGACCTCAAAGTGTAATATTTAGTAACCTCTACAAGGTATTCTCATTTAATAATATGGGATTTATGGAATTCACTTAGTTTAAAAACACTACTGTATATTTATTAATTATTGAACCAAGTAGTCTAACTAATACCCCTTCGTTTCGTTTATTTGATGCACGTTACTTCATTTTTAAACTAGTCAATTAACGTGAAATAAAATAAAATGAAGGGAGTAACAATAACATATCCCCTTAACTTATTTGTTATTTGATATAGTTCCTTGAAGTCTCGATGTGTATAGTGATGGTGCAACCTGCTTTCTTGGTATTGACGTCTTAGTTGTATCCATGCATGTCACCAATTTTACCAGCTGTGTCACATTTGTTTGGATTCATGATCTAAACAATTTTCAAATAAACCATAGTATATGTTCCTCAATGCTGATGTATTTTTCTATAAGGTCCACCTCAAAAATATATAAAGTGAAAACACCGTTGAACACCTCTTTTCATCTTGGGCCAAAAGAAGTTTTGACCCGCCCTCCCCCTCGCTCTAGCGATCTATGCGACACTCGCCGCGATCGCTTCTCGGCGGTGCCCGCTCAGGCCTGGCATCCACCGTGCGCTTGTTTGCTCGCTCGCTCGCTCGCTCATTCTGCTTGACTTCATTTATGTGTGCATCGTGCCTCATCTCGCTTCTCTTTCCTGTATCGGACGGTTCATCTCCTGATCGCCCGCTGAAGTGTATGTGATCTGTGTCATGGCAGTCCTGGCTTCCACCCCCGAGGTCAGGACTGGTGGTCGCTCGAAAGAACTCCACTGGAGTGATACAAGTCCGGCGTCTGGGACGTTCCATGATTCTGCTATTGGTTCCTCCTGTTTTAACACCTTCAAAGATGTTGTACTGGGTACATCTGTTGCGGCTGCTCCTCTGTGCCAGCCTTCACCAGATAAGAAGCAGCAATCAGACCTACATCAATCAGTTGTGAGAGTTCCACCTCCAGTGCAGACAGGTACTGACAATGATGGTTTGGTGCAGGTCGTGTCCCGGTCAGTTCATCGTCGGCAGGCTTGTGCCCCACAACGCCCTCGACGCCCAATTCCGAAGGATATTAGGGCGAGTTGTTTCAATTGTTTCTCTATTGATCATCGTTCCAGAAGTTGTTGCCTACGACTATGATGCTTCAAATGTTGAGACATTGGAGACAGATCCTACTCCTGTCCACAGAGGAGAGGTGGTGTGTCTAGCGCAGACGTTAGCAGGGCTTGGCTTAAGCCGTGAAAGGGACCTTTTCTACTGTCTCTCAGCAGGTTGCTTAAATGGTCAACGACAAGGCTGCCACTTCGGTTCTGAATGTGGGCGCCTTCCCAGCCCGTGTCGCTCCTACTGGGGGACAATCCTGTGATAGCACCGCTGCAACGCAAATAAGTATGAAGACGTATATCAGCGTTGACTGCACCTTCCTATTCTTGGCAAAGGGGTCATGGTGGCAACGGTAAGTTTGTCTCTTCGGAACCGATGGTTCTGAATGATGGCACCTCCCCGGCCTATAAACGCCCTTTTCGCCGGAATAACATCCCCTCATCCAAGCGAAACAAGACTGCACCACAAAATTTATTGTGGAGACGTATCTCAGCATCATCAGATAAGCAAAAGGGTGGAACCAGTAAGGCTGCTGATACACCCACCACCATTGAGGCGCAGCAGGACATGGAACATAGAGGATGTCGGCGGCGGCGGCCACGTCGGAGGCGTCGTCCAGCTCAGGGTCCTCGCTCTTCCTCGCCAAGGGACATCGGCGGCAACAGTGAGGCTGCCTCTTCGGGGCCATTGGTTCCGGATGATGGTGCCTCACCGGCCCGTGGTCCACCATGTATTATTGATTGGTCTGATAAGCTGGAACGGGCAGAAGCTGATCTCCGCAAAGCACTTTTTGTTACAGTTATTGATCCTCCTTCAAACTTATCTACCGATGATGTTAATTTGATTATAGCAAACAAATTTGACATGCCTCTGAACTCTCTAGTCCTCCGATGCTCTGGTACTGGTTTATATATTATGTTTGTACGAGACGAGCACACTGCTATAAGGTTGGCTGATTCTGTACCACCGTTGGGGTCTGCTGCTCATCGTTTTCATTTTCGTCGATGGACAAGATATGCTTCAGCCACGGGTGCCACTCTACCAATTTTGGTTGATATTGACTTGCGGGGTATTCCAGCTCATGCGTGGGAAATGTCCACGGCAGAACATTTGTTGAATCCTTATGCATGGCCCCATGTTCTCCACTCGGCTACTAGGAACAGGGAAGATTAATCTACCTTCCGCCTGTCGGCTCAGTGTTTTAAGCCGGAGGATATTCCAAATTCATGAGATCTTCACATCGTGGAATCCCCGATCGTGATAATTGAGATACCACCGGGTAAACCTACCTTGGTATATCATATTGACATTACGGTGTCTGCACCCACTTATCCAGCGGCCAGCAGCAATCACCTTTCCTCCACAGAGGGTGACGATAGTGACACCCATCCTCGTCAAAGGCAGAGACGCCAAGATTTTTCCAACGCTTGGTGAACCTTTCAGAATTTCAACCACAGCAACTCCAGAATTTCAACACTCGGAAACTGTGAATCCCAGTGCGCGACATCCCCATGGTCCTGCTCCTGTGGCAGATATGTCACAAGTGCTGACTGCTGACCTGGAGCCGTCCAATAGTCTTGCAATTGTACCGTATTACCTGCACGCTAGGTTGAAAAACGTGAAAGAGTTTTCCCTAGAACCTCTCATGGCAGTAGAAATAATGTCCTTAATAGCCAAGCTTCAAAATGTGACTATCATCCGAGCTGCAGAGAATGACTCAGAAGTCCATCTCAGTCCTTCGCCCCCAGCAAAGATGGCACTGCCAACAGTGATGAATGATATTACGCCACCAGAGTGCGTAGCACATACCGTGGTGGACTCTTCCATTTCTATGCGAATGGGGTCTCAGATAGCTGTGCTACAGTGTTCTCATGCTATCCCCAACAGTGCTCCAACAAATGCTACGTTTAGACTGCATTTTTCTCCGCTGCCCCGGACATTAGTACCAGCAATGATACAACACCCTCATGTCTTAAATCGGCCTCCCGCATCCCCTGATATGGTAGACAGCGATGAAACATCAGCTACAACCGGTTCAGTTACAAGGGTTTATACCAGGAGGACGAGGGCAACTCAGACACCGTCATCACCCAAGGCACTCTTCCTACCCAAGATATCTAAGCCAGTAGAAGGGATTTTGCAGGATCCTACAGTTCCAAAAAGGCGAATGAAGGTGATACCCTCTGACATAAAGCTAGGAAGGAGCCCCCGAATGGCTAAATTACCACCTGAGATAGATACTAGTGCGGCAACAACAGTTCGTCGTCAATTGGGTCTCCAAGATCATGTTGATAGCCACGGGCCTTCTGTCATGGAAAAATATTCCCAAGTGTTTAAACAGCCACTTAGTAGTGCACACATCATGGCGCTCGCTGCTATTTTTGGGTGGGATGCTCCTACACATGATGAGGTCAGGTCGACGGATTTTATCACCGTCAACTAAAGGTACTGGCTGCTAGTCGTCTTTTACTAAAGTTTATTCAAATGGATAAGAACAATATCTTGATTTGGAACGTGCGTGGTCTGAATAGTAGAGCGCGGTGTGATATGGTTCGGAAGATAGTGGATGCTAGTCGACCTGCTGTAATTTGCTTCCAAGAAACCAAGCTTACTCACGTTTCAGAAAGGGACATTCTTCCTATTCTGGGACCTGATTTCAGCTCCTTTGTATACCTCCCAGCTTAACAAACCAGAGGAGGCATATTTGTGGCATGGCACAATCTCTTTACAACTCTCTCGCATCGTGTGCACCGACACTATATCTCAATTAATCTGCCATTTGATGGTGGACCGCCATGGTGGTTTACTGCTGTGTATGGTCCTCACATAGATGTTGAGAAGCCTTCCTTTCTTATTGAGTTAAGAGAAGTCAGAAGCTACTGTACTGGTACATAGTTGGTGGCAGGGGATTTTAACATGATTTATAGCTCAGATGACAATAATAATAATATTAATAGAACATTGATGGGAAGTTTCCGTTGTTTCGTCAATGATCTTGAACTGAAAGAGGTCTCGCTTATGGGCAGGAGGTATACATGGTCAAATGATAGAGAACAACCTACACTTGTGAAGTTAGATAGAGTTATGTGTACAGCAGACTGGTAGGGATTATATCCTAATTGTATCCTACAAAGCTATGCCTCAGAGATGTCAGATCATTGTCCTCTTATTCTAGGACTCAAATATTGGGTCGGTGGGACATAGCGCTTTCATTTTGAAATTTTTTGGACCAGGCTTTCAGGCTTCCAAGATATAGTAGCGGATTCATGGAACAAACCTGTGTCATGTCTTTGTCCTACAAAGCGCATTTTCATCAAGTTGAAAAGACTAACAAGGGAACTTCAATCTTGGAGTGCAAAACAAGTAGGACATATGAAATCTTAGCTTGCTGTGACACGTGAAGTGCTACATCATCTCGAGGTGGCATAGGATCAATGATCTTTGAGCATAGGGGAGGACTGGCTCAGGAAGAAATTAAAGCAACATTGCCTCACTCTTGCATCCCTAGAGAGAACAATGGCGAGACTCAGGTCCAGAATCCGCTATCTGAAGGACGGCGTTGCAAACACTTCCTTCTTTCATAGGCAGGCTGTTTTTCGCAAAAGGAAAAAATTTATCCCAAAATTGATGGATGATGACCATATTGCTACATTGAAAGAAGAGAAGCAACATATCATGTTTCAATTTTATGAGAATCTCATTAGAACTGCAACCCAAGAGTCAGTTACTTTTGATCTGTCTTACTTCCACAGAGCTGGCTTGGATTTAGCTCATTTGGATGTTCTAATTACTGAAGAAGAAGTATGGAAAACTATCAAGGAACAGCCAGCAGATAGAGCACCAGGACCAGACGTTTACATTCGGCGTTTTTATAAAGCCTACTGGTCCATAATAAAAAGTGATTACATGACTGCAATTGTTTCCATACAACATGAAGATGCGAGGAGATTGGAGCTCCTGAATTCAGCCTATATTACTCAGCAAGTGTGGGAAATAAATAACATGTAAGCCAATCAAAAAGGAAAGGTTGATAGTGGTTTAAGCACTAAGCATTAAACCTATCCTTAGTTTCATTAACAACCTACATCTAGGTGAATATTCTCAATCATAAGATTAATAATAACCATGTAATAATATCAATATCATTTCCAACCATCATCTCAACCATCATCTAATTATAAACTTAGCCCCAAGCCGCTCTTGTCCGTGAGCGCGGCTGTCATGACAATTTTACCAAATCTCTACAGAGAATGTACCCTTTAGCCACAAGTAGTGATTTCATACCTTGATGCTAGGTGGACTGAGTAAACCGCCCTGATGCCCATGGTGGCCAACCACATTACACACTACCATAGGTGTGTGGCCAGGAGATCACTACATTGTCTTTACAAAGGTACTCCCAACTAGTGCTAGCCCTCTAAGGTATCCACCACTGAGGCATTACCGGAGTAACCCTCCGCCTCAGAGCCCCCTCTTTTGCCTTGCGGTTCCAAGAGCAGTACTCCTGCATCATTCCCCGCACCATCCAACTACTAGCAATTCGTTGGGAGAAACCTAATGAATTGGCCAAGCCGCCCCATCTCAGTCTCGTGGTGGTACTATAAAGCTTAGTGGCTTCCTCCATAAACCGGTCCTTAGAATCCGGCGGTACCAAACCCAATCCCGGGTCTCGTGCAAACTGCACCATACCATAACCATCTAACCACCAGATTCATACCAATTACTTCATCGTTTTTAATGTAACATAGTGGTCATAATTAATAATATAATCATGTGTCCAAATTTCCATCCCAACTAATAAGCATGGCTAAGTGTGACTCAAATACCCAAAACCATCCGATTCAACCCGGGCGACAAGGAATTATATTGAACAGATGAATAAATATGATTCATATTAATTAAGCATGCAACTAACTATAATTCCTAAAATAGGCACAAGATGGTCAAGGGCACTTGCCTGTTTTTCTATAGCTGCTCAGTTCTTCTTCATCGAACTTTTGATCTCCATATCTTCATGTTGCTTTTTCGTTGATATACGAATGCGTACAAACTACCATCAAAAGAGAACTAAACATTCAAGAACAATACACCAAACATACACATAGCATAAAATCCTATACCAATACGTCCCTACGAAGTACTTATTGTTTTTCCTAGCCAAAGAAATGCATTTATCGTTTATTTTCTATTTTTAGTATTTATTTATAAGGTAAAAACATTTTTAATGAATTTCCCATAGCCAAAATATATTTTTATATGCACTTTGTTATTTTATTTCTGCAATAAAGGTTTTCTAAATAAGGTTCTTACTATTTCTACATTTATTCTCCATTTTTAGAATTTAATTATAGCTAAAACTATTTTTAATGAATTTTCTATAGTCAAAATATATTTTCCATGAATCTATAATTTTATTTCAGCCTAAAATGATTTATAATTAATTTTCTACATTTTTCTATATTTTATTCTACCATTTATAAACATTTTCCACCACTAAATGCATTTTTAAACAATATTCAACAATTAAATAATAATACAAGGGCTTAAAAAATATTATTTCGTTTAGTAATCAGGGGCTATTCTGCAAGTATTACATTAATTAGAAGATAAAATACAATTTTCAATATTAACATGGGCTTTCTAGTTATTTTTACACATTCTGCATAATTGTTCCATAATTAAGAGAAAGTCTAGCGGTTAGATTGAAAGAATCCGAGGGCTTACGTGCAAAAAGACGAAGGGCTATGATCCTTCTAATTTGGACCGTAGGATTTAAAGTGGGCGCACTAGATTTTATGAACGAAGGGGTATGCACATGATCTAATCGTGACCCTTGATAGATGATCTGACGGATGGGGACAAAATGAAGCCATGGGCTTCTTCTTCCTCCAGCCAACATGGCTGTACCACCATGGATGGCGTCTAGAGCTCGCCGGAGTACGCCTAGGGGGCTTAATCCATGGCTGCGATCGCTGGAAATGAAGGAGGTAGGCTCTGTGAACTCACCTAGGATGTTTCGTAGCCCGAAACGACGAGGAGGCTTGTTTGCAACGAGGAGGTTTGATTGTGTCTGCTGGCACTCGGTGAACTCAATGTTGAGATGGCTAAATCTTCGAGGCAACTTGCCCAGTGGATTCCTAGTTACATGGAGCGCGCGTGAGGCACAAAGGATGGACTGATTTGAAGCAAATCGACGGGAATGCCACGACTTACCCGTGCGGTGGTTCTATGGTTTGGCGTTCAGAAAATGAATGGGGAATGGGGGGAAAGAGTGGGGTGCTCTCATTGCTATATAGGGGAGGCGTTTGCATGGAAAGTGGTGGCTAGGGGCGCAAGATGGGCGAGAATCGACGCTGCGATTGGCGGAGCGCGACCCGCACACGATCTGTTTGATGAAATGCCGACAAGGCATGAGGTTGGAGAAATAAAGGGCTGACAGTCGAGGCTCGTACGCAGTGGGAGAGGGAGAGGGATGGGGAAAAATGATGGGTGTTACAATTCTACCCCCATTAAACAAAATCTCATCCCGAGATTCTAGGTTGGACTAAAAAGAGATCTATGTTTTTGTTATTCAAAAGCTACCCTATTAGAAACTGTCTCTCTATAATTATATTTCTTATTTCATTATGAAATCTTTATTCTAAAAGTTTTCTAAGTTCAATATTTCACACAGTGCAAGAATAACATGACAAACTTGTTTCAATTCTTAAGAAAATCATTCATTATCACACAATTCTACACATTATGTTATTATATTTTATTTTCTATTATTATTTTTAAATAATTATTTATTTTATTATTACCAACATTATTATTTTTTATGTCGTGCCACTTGGTCTGGTTTGGTTTTCGGTACTGTGCCCTAATTTTTATTTGAATCCAAATGTATTCTCTAACAATTTCAATTATTATTTTTAACATCTAAGTACTCATGAGGGGATATGTCTAATTTATTCATTTTAAATGAACACACATTTTCTTCTGTTCTTCTATTCTTTATTTATAAAATAAGAATTTGATCGACATTTCTAGTGTGACTTCCATTTTATATCTTTCAATTAAATTAACTAACATGATGTATATCTTTATTTCTTTTCATTTTTAAAGGCAGAATTGTTAAATTTAAGGTACTATCACAAAACAACACACACTATTTTTTTATGTTATTCTACATTATCATTCTTCTTATTATTTTTATTATTTTGAACTTGGCCTTTTATTTAGTTTCTGGGTTTTAAATTTTTAAAGTCTTTCAATTAAAATGCATTGTAATGATTAATATTTTATGTTATTATGATTAATTTTGATAATACGGAGGTTACAATCTCACCCACCTTACAAGGAATCTCGCCCACGAGATTCAAATGGGTCAACGAAGGAGACAAGGTATGATTTACTAGCAGTTGGCTAGCTTCCATAAACAACGACAAAGTTATAATTTGTTATTGTTATTATCATTAATTTATTGCAATATATCAAACAACGTGTTCTATTTCTCTATGAGGAAGGCATGAAATTCACTTGCTAACCAAAGGGGACTTAAGCAAATAATGTGTAATAATCTTCAAGAATCTTCTTCACCCTCTGTGTTATCTTCAATAAGTCGATATTTAGGCTTTGTCAATTAAGTCGAATCTTCGTCTTCATGAGCAAGGTCCAAGGGATGTCTAATAAGTCCATTCTAACTAAGGTCACGTGCCTAGAGTCGATATATAGCTCTGATACCACTTTATCACACCCGGTTTTATTAAGAATAAAACCAACTGCAAATACATGTATGCCAGAATCGGTTTCACCGTACATGTACGACAAATAGTGATAAACAGTTCTATATCGAATAGAAACAACCTTAATACCTTGAAAAGAGTTTTGAATAGCAGCGGAAGAGACAAATCTCTAGGGCAACCACAGGCAAATCGACTGGCAGCAACGCGACCTATGCACTGTCTTCACTTTTCACCGTCCTTATTATATCTTGTCTTCACTGAGTAGCATATCAAAAATACAACAAAACAAGTGTGAGTACCATCTCGTGGTACTCAGCAAGTGTGGGAAATAAATGACATGTAGGCCAATAAAAAAGGAAAGGCTGATAGTGCTTTAAGCACTAAGAATTAAGCCTATCATTAGCTTTCATTAACAACCTACATCTTGGTGAATATTCTCAATCAAAAAATTAATAATAATAATGTAATAATATCAATATCATTTTCAACCATCATCTCAACCATCATCTAATTATGAATTTAGCCCCAAGCTGCTCCTGTCCGTGAGCACGACTGTCATGACAGTTTTACCAAATCTCTGCAGAGAATGTACCCTTTACACAAAAGCAGTGATTTCATCCCCTGATGCCAGGTTGACTGAGTAAACCTCCCCGATGCCCGTGGCGGCCAACCACATTACACACTACCGTAGGTGTGTGGCCAGGAGATCACTACATGGTATTTACAAAGGTACTCTCAACTAGAGCTAGCCCTCTAAGGTTTCCACCACTGAGGCATTCCCGGAGTAACCCTCCGCCTCAGAGCCCTCTCTTGAGCCTTGCGGTTCCCAGAGCTGTACCCCTACATCATTCCCCGCACCATCCAACTACTAGCATTTCGTCAGGAGAAACCTAATTAATTTACCAAGCCGCCCCATCTCAGTCTCGTGGTGGTACCATAAAGCTTAGTGGCTACCTCCATAAACCGGTACTTAGAATCTGGCGTTACCAAACCCAAACTCGTGTCTCGTGCAAACTGCACCATACCATAACTATCCAACTGCCAAATTCATACCAATTACTTTAGCGTTTTTAATGTAACATAATGGTCATAATTAATAATATAATCATGTGTCCAAATTCCATCCCAAGTAATAAGCATGGCTAAGCATGATTGAAATACCCAGAACCATCCAATTCAACCCCGGCAACAAGGAATTATATGGAACAGATGAATAAATATGATTCACATTAATTAAGCATGCAACTAACTATAATTCCTAAAATAGGCACAACATGGTCAAGGGACCTTGCCTGTTTTTCTATAGCTGCTCAGTTCTTCTTCATTGAACTTTTGATCTCCATATCTTCATGTCGCTTCTTCGTCGAATACGAATGCGTATAAACTACCGTCAAAAGAGAAAAAAAACATTCAAGAACAATACATAAAACATACACATAGCATAAAATCCTATATCAATACGTCCCTACGAAGTATTTATTATTTTTCATAGCCAAAGAAATGCATTTATCGTTTATTTTCTATTTTTAGTATTTATTTATAAGCTAAAAAACATTTTTAATGAATTTCCCATAGCCAAAATATAATTTTATATGCACTTTATTATTTTATTTCTGCAATAAAGGTTTTCTAAATAAGGTTCTTACTATTTCTACATTTATTCTCCATTTTCAATATTTAATTATAGCTAAAACTATTTTTAATGAATTTTCTATGCATCTATAATTTTATTTCAGCCAAAAATGATTTATAATTAATTTACTACATTTTTCTATATTTTATTCTACCATTTATAAACATTTCCCACCACTAAATGCATTTTTAAACAATATTCAACAATTAAATAATAATACAAGGGCTTAAATATTATTTCTTTTAGTAATCAGGGGCTATTCTGCAAGTATTGCATCAATTTTAACATGGGCTTTCTAGTTATTTTTACACATCCTGCATAATTGTTCCATAATTAACAGAAAGTCTAGGGGTTAGATTGAAAGAATCCGAGGGCTTACGTGCAAAAAGACGAAGGGGTATGAGCCTTCTAATTTGGACCGTAGGATTTCAAGTGGGCGCACCATATTTTATGAACGAAGGGATATGCAAATGATCTAATCGTGACCCTTGATAGATGATCTGACGGCTGGGGACAAAATGAAGCCATGGGCTTCTTCTTCCTCCAACCAACATGGATGTACCACCATGAATGGCGTCTAGAGCTCGCCGGAGTACGCCTAGGGGGCTTAATCTATGGTTGCGATCGCTGGAAATGGAGGAGGCAGGCTCTGTGAACTCACCTAGGAAGTTTCGTTGCCCGAAACAACGCGGAGGCTTGTCAGCAACGAGAAGGCGCGACGGTGTCTGGCGGTGCTCGGTGAACTCGATGTCAAGATGGCTAAATCTTCGAGGCAACTTGCCCAGCGGATTCCCAGTGGCATGGAACACGCGTGAGGCACAAAGGAAGGACATGTTTGAAGCATATCGATGGGAACGCCACGGCTTACCCGTGCGGCAGTTCTATGGTTTGGCGTTCAAAAAATGAATGGGGAATGGAGGGAAAGAGTGGGGCGCTCTCATTGCTATATAGGGGAGGCGGTTGCATGGAGAGTGGTGGTCAGGGGCGCAAGATGGGTGAGAATCGATGCAGTGGTTGGCGGAGCGTGACTTGCACACGATCTGTTTGATGAAATGCCGATAAGGCGTGCGGTTGGAGAAATAAAGGGCTGACAGCCGGGGCCCGTACGCAGTGGGAAAGGGAGAGGGATGGGGAAAAATGACGGGTGTTACAGCTTGTCAGGTTGCGTCACTGCAACCTCCTCCCCAACCTCATGTGACTGGATGAAGTTGGTCTTACGTCTCGAGTTCACAAAAGAATGAAAATATTGGCTATTGGCATCTCCCTTATGCATCCATGTCAACCTTGATCGCTCTCTGGCCCTTGATTTTTCTATGAACCATAGGCCTAAAATCCGTTGCTTAAGTAGTGCACGAGTCTCCCTTTCCTGATCTGTCAGGAGTCGCAGCTCCATAGCTTCATCGAGTCTGAGGATCACCTCCCTGCATATTATTATGGCCAGCTTTCCTTGAGGAATTTGTGCACAAGACCATTTTCTAAGAGCGCGACCAGTTCTGGAAAGCTTGATGTGGAGAGTAAGCAGACCACTGTGTTGTGGAGAGACTTGTCTATTCCAGATCTCATGGACACACTCACGAAAGTCAGGCATGTTTAGCCAGTGCTCCTCGAAACGGAAGGACCGACTTCTAAAGTTCTCTTCAAATGGTACTAATAACAGAGGGAAGTGGTCAGATGCCGATGATGAAAGAGCCTGCAGAATAGGGCCACCAAAAACATTTTCCCATTGTGGCGAGGCAAATGTGCAGTCAATTCTGGAAAATGTGGGATGTTGTTGTTCGCTCGACCATGTGAAGTGATGTCCTAACAAGGGAATTTCCTTGACTTTGATATGGTTCAACATCCGTTGAAAGCGCCTCATCATGCGTCGATTTAGCCTGCCATTGCTCTTGTCTTCATCGCGATAAATCAGGTTGAAATCACATAATACGAGCCACACCGGAGACGCTGTCAGGTAGATCTCGTGAAGCTCATTCAGGAAGAGTCCTTCCTCAACTTTAGATTGAGGGCCATACACCCTGAGATCATTGAGGGAACCGAGGTTCTATCATCTGTGATAATTGCTGAGATGGAGTAAGACCTGATTGTAAAATTGGAGATCTTGATGTGGGCATTACTGCTAGCAAGGAGAATTCCTCCCTGGTCCCCTCAGCTGGGAGATTACCAATGTTGTCAGCACATTTTATTCCATCAAGTTCTTTTTGTGGTTAGTGTTCCATAACAAATGTTGGACAGCTGATCGCCTCTCTAGACGCGGACTTTCACATCCCGAGAAGTGTCCCCTATGTGATCAAGAGGAGGAAATCATCCAACATGTCCTTTTAACATGTTTGTTTGCGAGGCAGATTTGGTTCAAATTGCTATTGATGATCCACATGTCACATGCTATACCTATGACAAACGAGAGGTCATTTGGAGACTGGTGGAGCCGCACTACTAGTAAAGTTCCAAAGGAACACAAGAAAGGAATAAAGTCGTTAATCATCTTGGGTTCTTGGCTCATCTGGGAACAGCAAAACGTTTGTGTTTTCGATAATGTGCTCTCTCCATTAGTGAGATTATGAGAACCTTCTGAGATGAATACAGGTTATGGTGCCATTTTGCGCAAATTCATTCTACTGTTTTCAGAATTTCCCTCAAGAAAAAGGATTTATTCAGAATATAGAATTAATATCTGACAGTTAATATGGGATTCATCGACATATAGAACACGAGTTCAAAACTCATTGTCTACAATGCAAGCAATTTTGGCAATAGATTGGGATGTAGTGGAATACTTACACGCCTTTCTACGAGATGATCAGACATTCAAAGCTTCACTTCAAGCATAAATTGTTCATGCATGGATGTTTTATAATTGCTTGTTGGGTTATTTAGAAAAGCAGGAATGGTAATCTTTAAAAGATCCAAACCCACCTTATCGACAATCAAGAATCCTTTTTTCCTTAAGGAATCCAGACTGCAAGCTGTGAGACTTGAGGAAGTTGATAAACTTGATCTTTATGCCTGGCTAGATTTCCATACTTTCGCAAATTAAATCTTGGTTGATTTTCTTCAAGCAACATAGAGTTCATTTTGCTCCATTATGTATGTACTCTGTACAGCTTTATTTTGATTTAATATATTACACAGCAGGGTCTTCCTGCTGCTTTCCTGTAAAAAACGAATCATTACTTTGTCTGTAGGACACTCCATAGTGTCTTTAAAATAAACTTTTTGAACCCAGTTTCCACATTATTGAGAAGGAGATTGTGCAGTCACTTTGGTTTGGGAACCAAAGGACATGATTTTTTTTCAACAAAAAGGTCCTCTTTGTCCCTTTTGTATTTTACGTTGTTTTCAAAAGTTTCAAAATGTAGCTCATGCTTGTGTTCACAGTAAAAGAGTTGAAACACTATTGCAAATTTTTTTTTAAAAAAATAGTGGAGAGTTAAATTAAAATATAATGTTACTATTCACACTAAATTCAAGTTAAAAATGTCCCACAACACCACATATTTATTTTAAATATTTTGCAGTACATATTGTGTGCAATTGTATTTTTTTGCAATAGCCCCAAGGAAAAGATATTACTGTAACAATTTGTCCTTATTTTGTATTTCTTCCTTCTAACAACATATACTGGAATATGTCTGTAGGACACTGTGTTCAAAACTCATTGCCTACAAAACATTATTCAATCTGTACAAGATATATAAAGAAAAGAGGTTGGAACAGTGTATTTCACATCAGATAAGCAACCAGTAATGAGCAGCTGTTGTTTTACATATCGCTGCTCACTGATTTGGAGTTCTCCATGCGTGTTGAGCCAGCAATTATATGAGAGGACATGTTTTTTATTTTGAAAGTCGATTTGGTTTGATTTTTATTCTGTTCAAACAAATACGTTTGATGCTGACAATCTAATATTCAATGTTGTCAGACCCCTGTGGAAGACGCACCATTGTTTCTCATGGCATAGGATATCGGATTATGTGGTAAAATGTTGTTTTCTGAAGCTGCGGTATCGTTTTTATGTACTATGTAACAGTGAAACGGCGGCATTACTGTATTGGTTTTACTTTGTGACAATCTTAGTAAATTTCCGTACTTTATCCAGTGCAAGTGTTGGAGCTGAAATCCTAGAACACTGATTATATTTAGAGACAGATGGAGATGGATGAGGGACGATAGGGAAAAGAGTAAGCAGGGAGGGGCACCATCTGTTTATAACAAGTTTTGTATATTAGATTTGGTTCGGTATATGAGCCTATTCCGATCCCTATAAGAGCCAAACCAGATTGATGATCATAAGAATGTTCCATTCCTTACATTTGATAGTGATATATTAATTCCAAGTTAGGGGAGGCATATCAGCTGAAAGTTCAACGAGTGAACTGGGAAGTAAACAAAGTGCTGCATTTAGCCTCATCTTATGAGTACATAGTTTATTCCGAATATATATACTGTCCAACATCGCCACTGCTAGGTATCAATTTTTGTATCAATGTTTTATTGCTCACCATAGTAAAATAAGTAGTGAATATACTTTGCTTGAAACTGATACAAACAGATAGAAATAGTCATATCTGGTTTATTTCGTGTAAAATGAGTCAAAATATAGCATATCATACAAGGATAAATGTAAAGGGTGACACTATAACTGTATTAGAAATTGTATTATTGACTAAGAATACCTGTATTATATTTACATGCACATGGAAGTAATACTTATATATATATTTTTATTCACAAGACATCAAACTGATAGAGAATAAACTACATGATACAAAGACTTTGGTTCGGGCACAAAAGGCCACAACTTTTCTTTAACAGAAAACGTCTTGTGGTTTCTTTGTTCTTATGTTTCCATACGCTTTTATAAATTCCAGTTCAGTATGAGAACGAAAACATGGTAGAAAATTTCAAAAAAGAACTAATAGTTAAATTAAAAGACACTGTTACTATTGACATGTAAATTTACGTTTAGCTTTTTCATGTGGCACATGTTGTAAAAGAGTCTCAAAATACCTTATATAGTACACCTTAGGCTTTTCAGTTCGCATCGTGCCAATTTTGTGCAAATTCATTCTACAGTTTTCACAATTGTCCTAAAATAAAAGGAATTATTTAGAATGTTGGAATTGCTTCTATCTGATCGTAAATATAGGAATTCATGCATACATACATATAGGTTATGAGTTCAAAACTCTTCTTTGTGTCTCCAAATGCGTATCACTTGTTAGTTTAATATTGAACTAACAAGCGACAAGTATTCGAGGACTCAAAGAGCAATTGTCTAGAATAATGCATTATTTTTTGTCTGTAGAATACTCCATAGTGTCTTGAAAATAAACCTTTTGAACCCAGTTTCCACATTTTCAGAAACAAGGGTGCCTATACTCAGATTGATTCAGTTTCAGTCTTGTAGACTTCATCTCTCAAATTTGCATAGAATTTATCTTTGTCCGTTCAGCCATAGGATGGATGTTGAAAAACTAATGTCCAAGGTTGTGGCGCTTTTAGGACCTGTAGTTTCATATATACAGGCATTTCTCAACATGTGAGTTGAAGTAGAAAGCTTGCATATCAGCAGGCATGTTTTGTATCTCTCCATTTCATGTCACTTTAATATGGATATAGACCCTGGTGTCGCTCTACCATTACTAGGGGGCTGTTCATGTATGTCGCAGCGGCCATGCTTTATGCAAGGCAAAAATAACAAAGCAGTAGTAGTCTCTGGTATACATGTCAGTATGTCACAAAGGAACTGAAGAATCACTATAATGTTGGCTTCAGCTAGTGATAATCACAGAAAACACTAATAGATTGACCATTTCATGTTCTATAATTCCTATCCTAGGACAGCAAAATTATTCAAATTAAACAGATCAATCTAAAAAAATCTCAATCCTGATGCTCCCTTCGTTTCCAAATATTTGTCACCGGTTAGTGATAAATATTTTTGGACGAAGGGAGTAAATGGAAATCTATCAATTGTTTATACTTCTCCGCCAAATAGCAAGGCAAGAGTTTATCCACATTCTGTCCAGGCCAGCGGGAAATGTCATTGTTGCAGAAAAAGCTCTTGAGGTGGGATTCACTGACGCCCAACTGTGCAGCAGCATTACGGATCCGCATGTGGAAGAGTACACTCACTTCAGACCACTGCAGTGGTCTCATTTTCCTAGCCATGGCCACTTTCATCTGTGTCAGCGTACTTGTGCTGCCTTGGTTTATAAAGCTCTAAATGTCATGGTCTCATCCACTGCTTTCCTCTGAGGCCGCCGCTGCTCCGATGGTTTGAGATATCTCCTGGCCCTTGCATTTATATCAAATATGATAGAGTCAGATCTTGGTTGCTGAATGTCGATGTACTACTTTACTGCTATTTATTTACTACCAGATCATACATGAATGTTTCACTTCCATTATATGGCCAACATTTAATAAGTACCAGACCTTTATCAAGAAGTATTCAAAAATAATCTAAAGATATTTGATCTCATTTACTGGCAAATATTTTAAATTTGTTTCCTTCGTCCAAAAACATCCCTAAGTTATCAGCAATAATGGGATAAGGCGATCTCTACTGTTCTGCACAAGCCACTTCTGTGGGTCTTGAAATTAAACATTAATGCAAAATGGATCACCAATAGCAAGATTGTGGGAAAAACAGAAATTCTCCTGGCAGCTAGTTAAGGAAGCCATTGTTGAGCAGACCCATTACATTTACGTACAGATATATAGATGTGAGGGGTTCCCAAAATTATGAAGAAAGCGATGACAATGAAACATTTATACGTAATGTAAGAATGACGTGTAAAAAAAGGTATTCATCACACTTCTTTGGAAGTGACCCCTTTATTCGTACTCGGATATGTACTGTATTTACAAAGATTCCCTTGTCTGACAACATCACAGTCTCAACCGGTGGTGGACACTGATAGGAACCTTTTTTTTGACGCAATTGGTGGGTGTGGTATCTTTTTACTAAATGAGTAAATTATAGAAATACAATACAGGAACATAGATACCAACAACCTCAACTGCCATACCGAACATATAACAAACAAACACGAACAATCACTGGCCAACTTTGTGGACTGGAAAGGATGCTCACCTAGATAACTGAGAGTGAGCTCATGCCGTGACGACCAAACATCTATTGCTGAGCCTCTTAGCTGCTCAATGACAACCTTACAACCATTCAAACATTTGAGTTGCTAACAACAAGCAATCAGTCATCCCGTCAATTAGACAAGATGGATTAAAAAGACCTCCGACAACAACGCCTCCAACAATGTAAAGCAACAAAGAAATACCGCGCTCGCTCATGGATCCCCCTGAGTAGAGTGTACACGAAATCATATAACAGCACATTTTAAAGTGTAGAAAATCCAGAAAAATTCTCTCAAATTATTGTTTGCTCAAAGAACATACAAGGAGCAATTAGTGGCTTAAATAGACTATGTGAGTGGCTAAAATATTTATAGCTCCTAATTAACTACTTAATTGATTAAAATTTGAGGGAAACCCATGTCTAGGCTCCAAATAAATAATCCCTTCACAAATGATTATCTAAAACCTTTGCTTAGCATGTTCTTGGTCAGGTCAGCCCACGTTGAAGCTTATGACTGGGTTCGGCCCCTTGTCTCTGCAGCTGGCCCGCGGTGGGTGATGCTTGCCGAGAATGTGAGTAATGAAGATGTAACAGTGTATCTAAACTATTGGCTAATACACTTGTTTATGACATTCTTAATTTGCAGTTTTACCTGGCAATACATATTAGTCGCTGTTACTTTCCATAACGTTTTTTAATTCTTTGCCTGGATAATAAAGTACTGTGAGAAATCAACGGTGATGGGCCTTATGTGACTAAATTACGAATTTATTTTTCCTATATTCAGTTAGTCCACATCCGGACAAAGAGCCCTATCTAAATTTACTTCTATGATATCTTTCTAATAAATTTTATCCAAGTACAATCGATTTGACCTTTTCACGTTCAGGGATTCATTATTTACGAACAGGTTTCCAGCCATTGAGCATGGAACAGTATCCTTTTCGGATATTTTAATTGCCAAGCTCTATAGTAATTCACTGGCTTCCTTTTTTTGGCAACAAGTAATTCGCTACTATATTTGAAAAAAAATTGTGGCACCATCCTCGACAAATAAAGCCCCCCCCCCCCCCCCCCCGATCTAGGTTCCAGTATCAACAGCAGCTATCGCTGCTAAAATATGAGAGGCAGTCGCACCAACCCACTTGAGAAGGAGAACCGTTCCGTCGCACGGCAGGTGGTTGCTGTATCCGGGTGAGTTACTCGTCCTTCTCACTGAGGTGCTCTGCTGCATGCCCATAAATGCCGGCTGCATGCTGGGGGAAGACTCATATTTTGAAGAGGTCTCACGCATGCAGTCCACTACTCCCGGGATCATGAGTTTATAACAGTCGGGCTGGCTCCTGCAGCGCCTGATCTTTTGTCATCCTCCAGTCCACTGCTGCCCTTGACTCGGTTTCCGCCTGTGCTAAGGTGGTCAGCAACCATGGAGGGTACTAACAGTCCTGTTGGTCATGTCGCTGCAGTAGCCGGAGAAGGGAGCCAGCAGCATAATGATGGTAGAGGATGCGCATGGAGGACGGATCGAAGAGCCACAGCTCTCGTCGAAGATGATGAAGTTGGTGATGCAGCTGATGGCAATGCTGATGCCTCTCCAGGAGCTGGTGATCATGTGTCACACCATGCTAAACGGCACCAACATCCTGCCGACGTGCCAAGCCATCTCCATCTACGGCGCCGTGCATGGTTAGTTGCCGGATACCTCACCATCTCTTGATGAATGTGTTCGATCTTTCCATGTTGGGCAAGTTTAGGTATGTGGTAGGTAAGTCTAGGTTTGTTGTGTGCCATGCATCTCTCCTTAGTCTAAATACATGACCGTTATTACATTTTTGCTAGCCAACAATATCATAATTTGTCATGGTTATCTTTTTACATATCCATATGATATTTCTTCTCTGTCGGTTAATATATGGCATGTTCACTATCCTTAACCCGCAATGATTTTCATTATGCACATTGACTATAGAATATTTTAACATGCATTTATGACAACTTGGTCCATAAGGAAAGTACGTTTATATTAGATTGTATTCATTAATGTTGATATCTTAGCACACTTAATAATAAAATTTTAGTATTTAGGAGCTATGGTTTAGAATTCCTACAAAACATATCATTCGTACTTTTTGTACTTTCTTTAATCATGGTATCGCTTAAAAAGTATTACTTAAGTATTAGCACCAGTTCTTATGAGTTTGTGTCTCCATCCAACTGCTAAGCTTCACCACTTTGGATGCTATTATTTGGAAATTGGTCATTTGCTGTTTCAGCTATTTAGAAATAGTTGCTCTTTTGGTTCTACTAACTTTTTTATCAGTTCATGTTTAACAAGTGTTTTATATGTGTCGTCACTTATACCGATACATGTTCGGTTGGCAGATGTATATTTATTTTTATGGGTCAACCACTTTCTTTGCGCACCATAAACAATGTATGTTAGTACGGGAGTAATTTCACAAACAAATACTTGAGCACTTTTTTTGTAATAATAGGCAGGAGCACTGCCAATGCATTAAGATGGAAGAGAGAATTACAACCTAAGCCGTACAACATCTAGACACAGTACATGTAGAGTAGTTCAAAATCCCAGCTACAGATATGCTTACCAATATTGCTATGTTGTATGTATTAGTATAGGGCTCAATAAATTTAATTTCCACCTTGGGCATGCAGCATCGTGATGAAGCGTTTCTTGTGTGATTGTGGAGTTAAGATGTTGCCCCGCACAAGGTTTAAGCTGCTGCTATAAATCTGAAAATAAGGACCCACTTTTATGCGAGTCCATTATGCAAATCTTCCATCATATGTTTATGTCCTTACCCTCATGTAGAGTCTCATGTTCAGGTGAAACGGTTAAGTCTTGTTGAACCTTTGTGCTCACGGTTGCTATATAAGTTGTTTTGCAGGTACTAACCTCTATGCTTATGATTATGGTTGTCCTATGAGATTCGGGACTCTCCGAGTAATATACTCATGTGGGAACCATGCCGCTGTTGTTTGGTTTTCGTGGCTAGTGAGGAGCGTCTGTGGGCTGGACGGCTTCTCTTTTGCTTATCAGACTGGAGTATGAGAGTTTTAATCTTATCTTCCGCTGTAGTTTATTTTTTATAAACTATTTGTAAATTGAACATCTTTGTTAATTTCAACAAATGATTTATGTAATACGCGTTCCTTTACATCTGTGCTGTTGGGTGTCGCATCGCATGACACCACCCAATGCAATTCCTGGAAAGTGTGGACTCCGGTCCCCATAGATAGGATCGCTCGACCCTCTATAAAGGGGCCCCGAGGCCACCTTCGAGATTGTCAAATTCACGTAGTACTATATTTTACATACAAATTTCCTTACGCATTTACATACGTGCTTTACTTACGCACTTACATACGCATTTAACTTACGCATTACATTTTCTAGAGATCTCTACAACAAGGTTTGACTGTAATCTATTCTCTACGCCTTTTGTGCTAATAAAGATCATGGGTTGACTCCCTCTAGACGTAGGCCCTTTTTGCCCAAACTAGGATAAGCTTGTCTTTTGCAGGTAGCCATATGGAGACAAACGTTTCTCAATAGGATTTACTAGTCAGACAGTTGGCGTGCCAAGTAGAGGAATGTTGTTACATGTTCTTCATCAGCTCCGTGATGGCTTCATTGAATTCAACCATCATCTCCGCCGAGGAGGATTGCACCGGCAGCTTAAAGTCCCCCGTCCACAACAACAGGGGGCTCAAGGCTAACCCCATATTCGCCCCACATCCGGCTTTTTTCTTCGAAAGCCTGTAATTCTTCACCAAGGGCGGCGGCGTCCTTCAGAGAATCTGCGACGACCATGCTAACAATGCTCTAGAGGCTTCCTTCGTCGGATCGGAATGATTGACCACACCATGCCCCCCTTCTAAAAATCTCGGAGGCAACCAACAACTTCAATTCCGACTCCGATAATGCTTGTACCAAGTTAAGTAACTCCCTCCTTATCAAATTTTATGTTGTAGGAGCCAGCGATGAGGTTCAGAATGCGACTATAGCTGACACACCTCCATGACTCACCCCTGCGCAGAAGGAACCCCATGGCTAATCCTTGGGAAGGATCAAACGCGCACCACCAAACTGGTTGGCCTGCTCCAAGCACAACGCACCACCCTCAACGGCGAGAGAGTGAGAGCACTTGAATGAGGTTGGGGCTGCCATCCGAATAAAACCCAGCCTGCTTCCAATCTCAGACACCGCACGTTTTCAAGCCGCCTAGGCCACCCCCTTCGCCAAGGAAGATGCCCCGCCACGCTTGAAACAACCAAGCCAAAACGTGGCAGCCGGCGATGCAATACTGTGCGCCTAAACCCATCTAGCCAGGATCTTGATGTGCCTACCGAAACCTCCGCTCCCTCCTAGACACAGCCGCCATCCAGCACACGCAGAGCTCTCCCGCCAGACAGCTTGAATTATCATGCCACGGCGGGAGCCGAGGACAACAAAAGAGCAATGGTGAACCAAAGAAGCCACACGCCCCAAGTTGGTAAGCGGCACCAAAAAAGCTAGATCCTCATAAGCAATCTACACTGAGATTGATGCAGTTTCACTTTTGTAGATCTTCATCTCTCAAAGTTGCATGGATTTTATCTTCGCCCGTTCAGAAATAAGATAGATCTTGAAAAACTAATATCCAAAGTTGTTTAGTGCTTTTGGGAGCTGTAGTTTCATATCCAAAGGAATAATTAGTTTTGATGCTGGTTCGCCAAGATTGAAATGGTGCAACAACATTTCTTGTATTCATAGAACATGGATTCAAAAGCATTGTTATATTGATTTTATATAGAAAGAGTTAATCACGGTATTTTATTGACCAATGCAAGATCTGGAGTCCATGTCCAAGAACATGGACTGCATTTTAAGTTACAGGTTGTTGTGACAACACATTCTCAATTAATAAAATCAATATCTTTTCATCCCACTTTATTTCTACATATTTAACATAACATAGCATCTTGCATGGCAGATTAAAACGGGAAGCTAGTTATTTGCTCTTCATCTGCGAGACACTCCAACATTGTTCAAAAGGTTTACAGTGCCATCGCCTCCAGATTCGGACAGCTCTGCAGCTGGGTTCCAGATTTTTTGTAGATGCGAACCAACATCTCCCTTACCTCTCTGGTCTCCTGCTTGATCTTGCTTAGAGAACGATGATGACGATTGGCTGCCCCTGGTACTGGAAACGGGCCCTGCATTGCTGCCTCTAGTGTTAACTTGTTCAGTCTAGCAGTAAGCGACCTAATCTGCACAATCATGAATCAACAGACAAAGGAAACTCCAGCCTTGTAAGACTCATCATGGAATTCAAATGAATCTGTAGTAATAATGGTTTACCCATTGATTCTCCGTACCGTCTTTCACGGCCACCGGTGGAGGCCATGCCTCCGGCAGATGAGCTGCAGGTGGGTGGTGGAGACGCCGAGCACCACTGCAGCATCTTTCAGAAGCTGGTGGAGGACCCCAAGGACATCGGACCACGGAGGCAAAACCACTCCTCTACGAGCCATGGTGACTACTTGGTGGATTTCCTTCTAGTTGATGCGGTGGCCAGCAGGTTTCTTGATACATTGCTAGCTGGGCTCGGTCTTTCCTTTATATAGCACGGGTGCCTCCGAGATGACAGTTATAAGTTCTCTCCTGAAGCCATTAGATTCATATTGAACGGTGCTACTATCCATGGCGTCGTTTGGTAAGTTCCTTAGGTACAATGTATTGCTTTTTTGGCTGTATTTAATACTAGAGATATATGGATAGTTTCTGGCTGTTATAAATGGCTACTGGTAGTAGGTAGTAGCTAGAGATAGTATGGCTGCCAATTTTCTTTAGATAAGTAAATAAATGCGCTTCAGATTTGAAATGAGATCTCTAGTACTTAGATATACAAAACCTTCACGAACGCTAACTAAAAACAAGTGTCATATAGGTACAAATACCTTGACATGAACGGTATGTATCTGGATTAAATGACTCCTGTAGTGCTAACATGCATCTATGATAATTAGATACATCATGAGAGAACATGATAGGGACAGACGAAGACTCATGTATCAATTAAATATTCTGTTTTATAGATCATGAACAGGGGCTACCAATTAAGTGATATGTGGTTCTTCCACTACCCCTAATCGTAGTCTTTCATGATGATGGATCTGATGGTCATGGGTGGTTGTTAGTATCTTAGCATCACAAGAGTAATTTAAACTAGATATGTTCCCATACTTGTATATTGATATCTTATTCCTTTCAATTTCTCTCGCAAATTACAATTGGAATGCACCTATGATTTCTGCAAACCACCTCCATAAATTGAAATAAACATTCATGCATATGGATAACAAACTACCAGCAAAGTTAAAGAAACGAGAAAGTTAAAGAAAAGTGAAATTTCTGCGGGTAGCTAGTTAAGGAAGAAATTGTTGGGGGAATAAACTGCATTCACAGAAAAAGAAATGAACTCTTTACACGTGGGGTTCAAACATAGAGAATAAATGGAGGACAATGAAAACATTTGACCCAAGTGTAAGAATGGTGTGCAAAAAGAGTTTTCATCTCTCTTCCGTGGATTAGACTCATTTATATAGACATGGATATAGGTAGTTTCAGTGTTTTTTTTTTCAATTGGCCTATATTACCACACCCTTAGCTTGGTACCTAACTGGAAACCGTAGGGGCCAAAGAGTCAGTACATAACAGAATTGGCGTTAATTATATAATAAATAGAACCTTATGGGCAATTAAAGAGTTGGTTTGTAACAAAATATTTGGTGTTACCAATGTAATAAGCATTATGTCTGCTGCCTAGTCTAACTAGTTGCAACATGGCGGGTATAGTGTCGGCTAAATTGAGGGGTTTTAACACCTCTACATACATTGTCCTGATGCCCATCTTGTCGCCATCCTACCCAAATAGGGCAAGTACACTGCCTCTATTTTACAGACTACGCAACGATGATGCATGACCTCAAAGTGTAATATTTAGTAACCTCTACAAGGTATTCTCATTTAATAATATGGGATTTATGGAATTCACTTAGTTTAAAAACACTACTATATATTTATTAATTATTGAACCAAGTAGTCTAACTAGTACCCCTTCGTTTCGTTTATTTGATGCACGTTACTTCATTTTTAAACTAGCCAATTAACGTGAAATAAAATAAAATGAAGGGGGTAACAATAACATATCCCCTTAACTTATTTGTGATTTGATATAGTTCCTTGAAGTCTCGATGTGTATAGTGATGGTGCAACCTGCTTTCTTGGTATTGACGTCTTAGTTGTATCCATGCATGTCACCAATTTTACCAGCTGTGTCACATTTGTTTGGATTCATGATCTAAACAATTTTCAAATAAACCATAGTATATGTTCCTCAATGCTGATGTATTTTACTATAAGGTCCACCTCAAAAATATATAAAGTGAAAACACCGTTGAACACCTCTTTTCATCTTGGGCCAAAAGAAGTTTTGACCCGCCCTCCCCCTCGCTCTGGCGATCTATGCGACGCTCGCCGCGATCGCTTCTCGGCGGTGCCCGCTCAGGCCTGGCATCCACCGTGCGCTTGTTTGCTCGCTCGCTCGCTCGCTCATTCTGCTTGACTTCATTTATGTGTGCATCGCGCCTCATCCGCCCGTGTCCGCCCCTTTCCGTCGTCTCGCTTCTCTTTCCTGTATCGGACGGTTCGTCTCCTGATCGCCCGCTGAAGTGTATGTGATCTGTGTCATGGCAGTCCTGGCTTCCACCCCCGAGGTCAGGACTGGTGGTCGCTCGAAAGAACTCCACTGGAGTGATACAAGTCCGGCGTCTGGGACGTTCCATGATTCTGCTATTGGTTCCTCCTGTTTTAACACCTTCAAAGATGTGGTACTGGGTACATCTGTTGCGGCTGCTCCTCTGTGCTAGCCTTCACCAGATAAGAAGCAGCAATCAGACCTACATCAATCAGTTGTGAGAGTTCCACCTCCAGTGCAGACAGGTACTGACAATGATGGTTTGGTGCAGGTCGTGTCCCGGTCAGTTCATCGTCGGCAGGCTTGTGCCCCACAACGCCCTCGACGCCCAATTCCGAAGGATATTAGGGCGAGTTGTTTCAATTGTTTCTCTATTGATCATCGTTCCAGAAGTTGTTGCCTACGACTATGATGCTTCAAATGTTGAGACATTGGAGACAGATCCTACTCCTGTCCACAGAGGAGAGGTGGTGTGTCTAGCGCAGACGTTAGCAGGGCTTGGCTAAAGCCGTGACAGGGACCTTTTCTACTGTCTTTCAGCAGGTTGCTTAAATGGTCAACGGCAAGGCTGTCACTTCGGTTCTGAATGTGGGCGCCTTCCCAGCCGGTGTCGCTCCTACTGGGGGACAATCCTGTGATAGCACCGCCACAACGCAAATAAGTATGAAGACGTATATCAGCGTTGACTGCACCTTCCAATTCTTGGCGAAGGGGTCATGGTGGCAACGGTAAGTTTGTCTCTTCGGAACCGATGGTTCTGAATGATGGCACCTCCCCGGCCTATAAACGCCCTTTTCACCGGAATAACATCCCCTCATCCAAGCGAAACAAGACTGCACCACAAAATTTATTGTGGAGACGTATCTCAGCATCATCAGATAAGCAAAAGGGTGGAACCAGTAAGGCTGCTGATACACCCACCACCATTGAGGCGTAGCAGGACATGGAACATAGAGGATGTCGGCGGCGGCGGCCACCTCGGAGGCGTCGTCCAGCTCAGGGTCCTCGCTCTTCCTCGCCAAGGGACATCGGGGGCAACAGTAAGGCTGCCTCTTCGGAGCCATTGGTTCCGGATTGTCACGCCCGGTCATCATAAAGATGAACATACGCTAATCACATGTACGCCAGGATCAGTTGAATCGTACATGCGTCAACGAAAGTGAAATATCATACATTGCCATGTTCGAATACATAAGTAGTCTTACAGTACGACCCGAAGGTCTACAAATACACACCACAAATATTTACATCAACAACAAGGTTAACAAAGTTCAAACTACAGCAAAAGGCTAATAGGTAAGAGCAGCTCCAACTCCACAGGCAGCCGTTGCGCGTGAGGTCGCCAGCCTAGACCAAGTCCTCCGGATTGACGTAGAAGTCTTCTGGTGCCGCCTCTTCCTCTTCATATTCTAAAGGAGAATTAAACGCTTGAGTACATAGAGTACTCAGCAAGTGCGGGAAGAGATGACATGAATGGCTAAAGCAAGGAAAGGCCAAATATGGCTTAGCACTATGCTTAGAACCTATCCTTAGCTTCCAATTATCAATATCATAATTCAACAAATATTCAACACATGGTTAATGATAATGAAAGTACTTGAACCATAATGACCCATAATTTCCCAACCATAGACTAATTATGAACTGGCCCCAAGCCGCTCTTGTCCGTGAGCACGGCTGTCATGACAGTTTTACCAAATCTCTGCAGAGAGTGTACCCTTTCCCCACAAGCAGTGATTTCATCCCCTGTTGCCAGGTGGACTAAGTGAACCTCCCTGAATGCCCGTGGTAGCTAACCACATTACACACTTCCTTTGGTGTGAGGCCAGGAGATCACAACATGGTCTTTACAAAGGTACTCCCGATTAGTGCTAGCCCTCTAAGGTTTCCACCACTGAGGATTCTCGGAGTAACCCTCCGCCCCAGAGCCCCCTCTTGAGCCTTTCGGTTCCAAGAGCAGATCACCCGCCTCATTCCCCGCACCATCCAACCACTAGCAGTTCATCGGGAGAAACCTATTTAATTGACCAAGCTGCCCCATCTCAGTCTCGTGGTGGTACTATAAAGCTTAGTGGCTTCCTCCATAAACCGGTCCTTAGAATCCGGTGGTAACAAACCCCAATCCCGGGTCTCGTGCAAAATGCACCATACCAAAACTAACCAACCACCAGATTCCTATCCACTAACATTATGTATATTCATCACCAAATTAAAGTAACCATACAGTTAAGCATAGAACATTTGTATGAAATCCCAATCCCAACATCTAAGCATGGCTAAGCATAAATAAAGCCTATCTACTTCCCACCCCATTTCAGGTAACAAGGAATAGTAAGGAACAGGGCATGTAAACATGAATTAGGACATCAATTTAATTAGCATGCAACTAGCTAAATTCCTAAAATAGGTACAAGATGGTCAAGGGCACTTGCCTTCGTTGAAGACTTGAGTGTTATCGAAGTCCTGGTCTTGGAGGTTAAGATTAGGGTCGTAATACGACTCTAGACATATGCCCAACATGGCAAGAATAGAATAAAGCTAAATAAGTAAAGGCACGCAAAACAATACATCACACATACACATAAGCACAAAATCCTACACTAATGCGTCCCTACGAGGTATTTATCATTTATCATGGCCAAAGTATGCATTTTATATTTTTCCTACAATTTTGGGATTTTGTTATAGCCTAAAACCATTTTTATTGAATTTTCTATAGCAAATGTATTTTAAAACCTTTATAATAAATATTCCAGGGACCAAATATATTTTATCTGAACACTACAATTAATTCACAGCATAAAATAGTTTATAACAATTTTTCATAACATTCCTACACTTAATTACCATTTTTATCTAATTTCTACACCTCAAATACCATTAAAAACCCTATTCAGCAAATAAATAAAAGTCCAGGGGCTAAATAAATAGTTTTCTACACTGTACAAGGTCTAAATACATTATTCTACAAAATTACAGGGGTTAGAATGCTTAATTAAATAATTAAAACCAATTTTTAGTGATCCAGGGGCTAGTCTGTGATTTCTGGGGGCTAGATTCGAATTACCGAGAAGCACAGAGGGTAGCAACTAAGTTTCCAGGGGCCTGGGTGCAAATCTGGCGGCGGGAAAGGAGATTCAAATGTGGGCCGTTGGATCTTAAATGGATGGTTGGGATTTTATTATCCGAACCGGTACGGGGTTATAATCTCAGCCGTTGGCCCCCAACCAAGGGCTGAGATTGAGCCACGTCGGCTCTAACCGGCGCCACAGCAGCGCGCGGCGGTGCCCGACGGCCGACGGCGGCGCTCTCGCCGGAGTTGGCCCAAACGGCGATTTCCACGTCGATTCTACGCGCTACTTGCATGGAACGGAAGAGGGGGGGTAGGGGAACTCACCTAGAGGAGTGGCGGGGCTTGGAATCGGCCGGAGAGGGGTCGGCGACGAGAGGGGGCGGGTGAGCTCGCCGGAGTTCGACGAAGTTGCCAATGCAGTGACGGTTTCTCCGAACAAGCGCGTCCGGCGGCGTCCTAGTGGAGCGGTGATCAAGTTAGGCCAATAAAATAGACGGCAGGAGGGTTGTAGCGACAGGAACGCAGGCGCAGAGGTTGCTCACCGACGATGAAGGGGCTAGGGTTCCGGGAGGCTCGGGGAGAGAGGGAAAATGGGGGGCGTCGGTTCCTTTATGGCGCGGAGAGGGGATGGGTTGAGGGGCGCGGGCGAAAACCGCCGGAGGGGAGTGGATTCAGGGGGGAAAAACGTGGGCGCGGGGTCGTCGTGGCGCGGCGGTTGCGCGGGAAGGAAGGAAGGCGGTTGCTCCCTGGGAGGGATGACAGGTGGGCCCGGGGTGGCAGCGGGAGAGAGGAGGGAAAGGGGAGGCGCCGACAGGCGGGGTCCATGGCGCAGAGAGAGAGAGAGGTGGGGAGGCTCAGCTGGGCCGGCGGGAGAGGGGAGGGGAATTGGGCCAGGGGAGGGAAATTCGGCCCAGGGGGGGTTTAATTCCTTTTCTTTTTCTATTTCATTTCTCTTCTTTGATTTGAATTCAAATTCAAATTTGAACGTTTGCTACTCGTTTGAACATCAAAATTCACCCAAAAATGCATGCTATAATGATCAAGGGTTTGAGCAAATTTTTGTACATAAAATATGGGTGTTACAACTCTACCCCCCTTAAAAGGAATCTCGCCCTCGAGATTCGGACGTTCTAAGGGAATAAAGGAGGGAAATCCGTCTTGAGAGTTTCTTCTCTTTCCCATGTTGCTTTTGCCTCCGAATGATGCTTCCACTGCACTTTACACATGCGAATGACTTTGTTTCTTGTGACCTTTTCTAGTGTTTCAAGTATCTTGACAGGCTGCTCCACATAAGACAAGTCTTCCTGTACATCCACGGCTTCCATAGGCAGTTGCTCTTCAGGCACTCTTAAGCACTTCTTAAGCTGTGATACATGGAACACATTATGCACATCTGACAGGTGTGGCGGAAGCTCGAGTTGATATGGCACTTCACCTCGTCTTTCGAGTATCTTGAACGGACCAATGTAGCGTGGTGACAACTTGCCTCTTACTTTAAATCTTCTCAATCCTCTCATAGGTGACACCTTCAAGTATACATAATCACCAACTTCAAATGTGAGATCACATCTTCGTGTATCCGCGTAACTCTTCTGTCTCGTTTGAGCTGCCTTTAGATTCTTCCGAATTTCTTGTACTTGTCTTTCAGCCTCTTGTAACACGTCAGGCCCAAAGACTTGACTTTCCCCAGTTTGATTCCAAAACAACGGTGTTCTACATTTTTGCCCATACAATGCTTCAAAAGGAGACATCTTCAAACTGGCTTGATAACTGTTGTTGTAAGAAAATTCGGCATACGGCAGATTCTTGTCCCAACTCTTGCTATTCTTCAAAGCACATGCTCTCAACATGTCTTCTAATATCTGGTTGGTGCGTTCTGTCTGACCATCAGTTTGAGGGTGATACACCGAACTAAAATTTAGACGGGTATCCATTGATGCATGCAACTTCTGCCAGAATCTTGAGGTGAATTGAGTGCCTCTGTCCGAGATGATCTTCTTTGGAACTCCATGAAAACATACAATCCTGGAGATGTACAGTTCCGCTAACTTGAGGCCATTATATGTTTCTTTCACGGGAATAAAGTGAGCCACTTTAGTTAGACGGTCCACAATAACCCATATAGAATCATATCCAGACTGTGTTCTTGGTAGTCCCACAATGAAATCCATGCTAATTTCTTCCCATTTCCATTCTGGCACTTTGATTGGTTGCAATAACCCTGCTGGTCTTTGATGTTCCCCCTTAATCAATTGACATGTATCACATATGGCCACATATTCGGCTACATCCCGTTTCATTCCATGCCACCAATATCGATCTTTAAGATCTTGATACATCTTTGTGCTTCCGGGATGAATGGAGTAGGATGAGTCATGAGCTTCTCTTAATATCAACTCTTTAATCTCCTTGACATCTGGAACACAAATCCGCTTTCCAAGCCATAAGGTTCCTTGTTCATCCTCTCTAAAGTTCGGAGCTTTCCCTTTCTTCATCAATTGCTTGATCTCCTTGACCTTCTCATCATTCTTTTGCCCTTCTCGTATATCACGTTCAAGGGTTGTGTCACTTCCATAGCAACTGCTTTAGTGCTAGACACTAGACATAGGTTTAACCTTGCAAACTCTTCACATAGCTGGGGTTGAAGAGCTTGTACTGACAAATTATTGCTTTGTCTCTTCCTACTTAGAGCATCTGCGACCACATTAGCCTTTCCTGGATGGTAATTGATTCCCACATCAAAATCATTTATTATCTCCAACCAACGACGTTGCCTGAAATTAAGATCCGGTTGTGTGAATATGTATTTCAAGCTCTTGTGATTTGTGAATATCTCAGTCCTTTTTCCCATCAAGTAGTGTCTCCATATCTTCAAAGCATGGACAACAGCTGCCAATTCCAAATCATGTGTTGGATAGTTCCGCTCATGTTTCTGAAGCTGTCTTGAAGCGTAGGCCACGACATGTCCTCCTTGCATTAAGACACATCCTAAACCATGACCAGATGCATCACAATAGACCACAAACTCCTTCTGCATATCAGGCACCACCAATACCGGTGCACTGGTCAAACTCTTCTCCAATTCGGCGAAGCTTGCTTCACATTCGGGGGTCCATTTGAAAGCAACTCCTTTCTCAAGCAACTTGGTTAGTGGTCGAGAGATCTTTGAAAATCCCTCGATGAATCGCCGATAGTAACCAGCCATACCCAAGAATCTTCGTATATCATGCACACTCTCGGGTGTTTCCCACTTAAGAACATCTGCCACTTTGCCTGGATCTACTGCTATACCTCCTTCGGATATGACATGCCCCGAAAACGACCTCCTTTAGCCAAAACTCACACTTACTAAGTTTGGCATACAGTTGATGTTGGCGAAGCTTCTGTAGAGCCATCCTGAGGTGCTCCTCATGCTCTTCTTCAGTCTTGGAGTAGATAAGTATGTCATCGATGAATACCACTACAAACTTGTCCAAGTACTCCATGAATACCCTGTTCATAAGATACATAAAATATGCCGGAGCATTGGTCAATCCAAACGACATAACTGTATACTCATATAAGCCATATCGGGAGACAAATGCCGTCTTGGGAATATCCGACGGTCTAATCTTCAGCTGATGGTAGCCCGAACGAAGATCAATCTTGGAAAACACACATGCTCCTCTCAACTGATCAAACAAATCTTCAATCCTTGGTAGTGGATATTTATTCTTGATTGTTACCTCATTTAAAGCACGGTAGTCCACACACAACCTTTGAGTTCCATCCTTCTTAGGTACAAATATAACTGGTGCTCCCCACGGCGATGAGCTAGGACGAATATATCCTTTTGCCAATAGTTCCTCAATATGATCCTTTAGTTCAGCTAATTGTTTAGCATCCATTCTATATGGCCTCTTATATATTGGGGCCGTTCCAGGCACTAATTCAATGATAAATTCAATCTCTCGATCAGGGGGCATACCTGGTAAGTCATCTGGGAATACATCCGGAAATTCTTTCACAACCCTGATGTCTTTGGTACTCTCAAGATGATTGAGTTGTACTACTGCCTCTTGTGTCTGATCTGGCTTGAACTCCACTTTAGTGCCATCCGGGTGTGTTAAGCAGACTGTTCTGGTTGCACAATGAATTACTCCTTGATTCTTCGTCAACCAGTCCATTCCCAGAATGATATCTAATCCTTGTGAGTCCAACACTATTAGGTTGGCCCAAAAGACTACCCCCCTTATGTTTATACTCACTTTTCGGCATAGATGCCTTGCCACCATCTCTCCTCCAGGAGAGTTTATCAATAATGGCCCATTCAAGAATGTAACTACCATGTCATGCTTCTTTATGAAATCCTTGGATATAAATGAATGTGTAGCACCCGAATCAAACAATATGGTGGCTGGGTGGGAGTTAACAGAAAACATACCGATCACCACATCAGGCGCTTCCTGTGCTTGTTCCAGAGTCACATGGTTGACACGACCAGATGGGTTCTGTTGCTTCTTTGGACAACTGTTGGCATAGTGTCCCCATTCTCCACACTTGTAACATTGTACCCCTGCAGCATTATTTGGGCCCTTGTTGCCTCCTGATTGGTTTCTTGGGGGTTGTCCACTTGGACGGTTAGCTGGAGCTGAAGGGCGGGGTGGTTGCATCTGCTGACGTGGGGGTTGCATTGGCTGGCGCGGTGGCTGCTGCTGTTGCTGCTGCTGCTGGCGCATTTGGTGGTTGTAGGGAGTGGGTGGCCTGTAGTTGGAGTTTGGTAACCTCTGTCCCGAGTAGTTCATGGGACGAGTCATTTGGTTTACAGGCGGAGGGTTAAGACGGGGGCGCACATTGCTGCTAGAGGCATGTGCCATAGTCAACTTCCTTTTTCTTTCTTCATCATCTAGTTCCTTCTTAGTCCTCTCCACTTCAAAGGCTTTGTCAACCAGCTTCTGGAAGTCGCCGTAGTCGCTGGAAGACATGGCGAACTTTAACTCCTTGTCCAACCCATTCTTGAAGTGGAATTGTTTCTTGGAGTCAGTGTCCACATCGGTTGGAGCATAGCGGGACAACTGGGTAAATGCATTCAAATAGGCCCTCACAGTCATACGGCCCTGCTTTAGCATCAGGAGCTCTTCACGCCTGGCTTGTATCTCTCCTTCAGGTACGAAGTGATTACGGAAGTTGGTTCGGAATTCTTCCCATGTAATATTTTCCGGGTCCTGGTGGGCTTCGGTGAAGGCGGTCCACCAGTCAGCTGCTGGCCCTTGGAGTTGATGGGAGGCCAACAATACCTTCTCTCTTCCTTCGCAGTGAATGAGCCTCAGTTTGCTTTCAACAGTTTGGAGCCAATCCTCGGCCTCCATCGGTTCAGTAACGGTGGCAAAAGTGGGTGGGTGAGTGTTGAGGAAGTCCCTTAGAAAGGACCTAGGCGGGAAAGGTGGTGGTGGTGGAAGATTGTATTGAGGGGGTGGTGGTGGTGGGGCTTGCTACAGGTTGGTGACAATTTGGGTGAGGTTGTTAAGTAACTGAGTCTGAAGAGCCATCATCTGTTGCATTTGTTGAGAGGCTGGGGCTCCTCGAGCACCCCTTGCATTCCATCCCGGCACACCTCCAAGTCCTTCATCTTGGGGCGCAGCACCCCTTCCACGACCTCTACCTCTACCTCTTCCAGACATCTGTGTAGGGAAGAATTGAAATTTTAGAACAATAGATAAGATATAGAAGGGTACGCTATGGCAACGGTCCCAACTACATGCATCAAGGGAGACACATATATATAAAGCAAGCAAATTCATTAACCAACTAGTGCGGATGTGTACAAGATGCTAATGCATTCCACAACTCGCACGACACACTAACAAGCCTATATACAAAGGACATGGATGTGGACAGGATGCCGAAGCATTCCACAACTCATGTCGCACACACACACAACATAAAGCAAACTACTAGATAACATCATAAACGACACAACTCAAGACTAGGGAGGGTGTAGCTACACGCTCCTACAAACTAAGTTTAACTGCCCTGAGTCGTCCAGCGGGAAAACGAGTCCACTCCTACTCGTCGGAGTCCTCATCAACGTCCATCTCCGGGTCTTCTTCTTCTGAGTCTTCTCTTGAATTCTCGGGGGAGTTCATGCGACGGTCTGGAGAGTTCGGGTCTCAAGGCTCCACGTCCGAAGCGTACTGAGAAGAGTTAGGATTAGCTGCAGTGATCCTCGCGTAGCGTCGGCGAAGTCGCTCGTAGCGGTCAACCAGGTCCCTGCTGTCCTGTAGCTCCTGCTGACAACGCTGGAGTCTCGAAGACAACTCCACAACGTCGTCCACCAGCCTCTCGCACTGAGGGTGAGTCAAGTGCCCCTCGACGTCACGTCCAGTGAAGGCGGCCGTGCCACTAGGGCACTGAGGGGTGTACGCGTGCTCCGTGCATCCAAGAAGGAACCTGTGGGCGTGGCTCCAGTAGGTAGTCGCCTCCCACGTGGCGTCCTCCTCAGCCGCACGCTGGGAGCTCCTCCAAGCCGGAGAGAAGTGAGAGTGCAGCAGCTCCGAGTCGTAGTAGACGGCCAGCTGAGAACTCCACTCTAGTCCACCAGTGTAGGGTGCAAAGACCCTAGTATTGTGGTAGACCAGACGAACACGGTACTCACGGTACCCCGCAGCTCGAAGAAGAGAGCAAAGACAGACACGCATCCTCGAAGCAGCACTCCCAGTGGAGAACAGCGTCGTCTCCCGCCTGGGGGTGTAAGGTGCGGAGCGACTGGCTAGGGCGTGGCGTGGAACACGACCCCCAGTCGACTTACGAGCCGTCTGCTTGGTTCGCGCCATCTACAAACATTTGAAAAGAAGAGAGTGAGATTAATATTCCATAAATTAAATTAAAATAAAGCAAATAGCACAGCAAGATAAGAAGCACAAGGTTTGAGATAGAGAGCACAAAATTTTGGAAATACTATTTCATAAGAAAATAGTATAGTCCTTAATTTTCGGCCATTTCTAACTAGGCTTGCGTCCTACGGGCAACACGGCTCTGATACCACTTTGTCACGCCCGGTCATCATAAAGATGAACAGACGCTAATCACATGTACGCCAGGATCAGTTGAATCGTACATGCGTCGACGAAAGTGAAATATCATACATTGCCATGTTCGAATACATAAGTAGTCTTACAGTACGACCCGAAGGTCTACAAATACACACCACAAATATTTACATCAACAACAAGGTTAACAAAGTTCAAACTACAGCAGAAGGCTAATAGGTAAGAGCAGCTCCAACTCCACAGGCAGCCGTTGCACGTGAGGTCGCCATCCTAGACCAAGTCCTCCAGATTGACGTAGAAGTCTTATGGTGCCGCCTCTTCATCTTCATATTCTAAAGGAGAATTAAACGCTTGAGTACATAGAGTACTCAGCAAGTGCGGGAAGAGATGACATGAATGGCTAAAGCAAGGAAAGGCCAAATATGGCTTAGCACTATGCTTAGAACCTATCCTTAGCTTCCAATTATCAATATCATAATTCAACAAATATTCAACACATGATTAATGATAATGAAAGTACTTGAACCATAATGACCCATAATTTCCCAACCATAGACTAATTATGAACTGGCCCCAAGCCGCTCTTGTCCGTGAGCACGGCTGTCATGACAGTTTTGCCAAATCTCTGCAGAGAGTGTACCCTTTCCCCTCAGGCAGTGATTTCATCCCCTGTTGCCAGGTGGACTAAGTGAACCTCCCTGAATGCCCGTGGTAGCTAACCACATTATACACTTCCTTTGGTGTGAGGCCAGGAGATCACAACATGGTCATTACAAAGGTACTCCCGATTAGTGCTAGCCCACTAAGGTTTCCACCACTGAGGATTCTCGGAGTAACCCTACGCCCCAGAGCCCCCTCTTGAGCCTTGCGGTTCCAAGAGCAGATCACCCGCCTCATTCCCCGCACCATCCAACCACTAGCAGTTCATCGGGAGAAACCTAATTAATTGACCAAGCTGCCCCATCTCAGTCTCGTGGTGGTACTATAAAGCTTAGTGGCTTCCTCCATAAACCGGTCCTTAGAATCCGGTGGTAACAAACCCCAATCCCGAGTCTCGTGCAAAATGCACCATACCAAAACTAACCAACCACCAGATTCCTATCCACTAACATTATGTATATTCATCACCAAATTAAAGTAACCATACAGTTAAGCATAGAAAATTTGTATGAAATCCCAATCCCAACATCTAAGCATGGCTAAGCATAAATAAAGCCTATCTACTTCCCACCCCATTTCAGGTAACAAGGAATAGTAAGGAACAGGGCATGTAAACATGAATTAGGACATCAATTTAATTAGCATGCAACTAGCTAAATTCCTAAAATAGGTACAAGATGGTCAAGGGCACTTGCCTTCGTTGAAGACTTGAGTGTTATCGAAGTCCTGGTCTTGGGGGTTAAGATTAGGGTCGTAATACGACTCTAGACATATGCCCAACATGGCAAGAATAGAATAAAGCTAAATAAGTAAAGGCACGCAAAACAATACATCACACATACACATAAGCACAAAATCCTACACTAATGCGTCCCTACGAGGTATTTATCATTTATCATGGCCAAAGTATCAATTTTATATTTTTCCTACAATTTTGGGATTTTGTTATAGCCTAAAACCATTTTTATTGAATTTTCTATAGCAAAAATGTATTTTAAAACCTTTATAATAAATATTCCAGGGACCAAATATATTTTATCTGAACACTACAATTAATTCACAGCATAAAATAGTTTATAACAATTTTTCATAACATTCCTACACTTAATTACCATTTTTATCTAATTTCTACACCTCAAATACCATTAAAAACCCTATTCAGCAAATAAATAAAAGTCCAGGGGCTAAATAAATAGTTTTCTACACTGTAAAAGGTCTAAATACATTATTCTACAAAATTACAGGGGTTAGAATGCTTAATTAAATAATTAAAACCAATTTTTAGTGATCCAGGGGCTAGTCTGTGATTTCTGGGGGCTAGATTCGAATTACCGAGAAGCACTAGGGGTAGCAACTAAGTTTCCAGGGGCCTGGGTGCAAATATGGCGGCGGGAAAGGAGATTCAAATGTGGGCCGTTGGATCTTAAATGGATGGTTGGGATTTTATTATCCGAACCGGTACGGGGTTATAATCTCAGCCGTTGGCCCCCAACCGAGGGCTGAGATTGAGCCACGTCGGCCCTAACCGGCGCCACAGCAGCGCGCGGCGGCGCCCGACGGCCGACGGCGGCGCTCTCGCTGGAGTTGGCCCAAACGGCGATTTCCACGTCGATTCTACGCGCTACTTGCATGGAACGGAAGAGGGAGAGTAGGGGAACTCACCTAGAGGAGTGGCGGGGCTTGGAATCGGCCGGAGAGGGGTCGGCGACGAGAGGGGGCGGGTGAGCTCGCCGGAGTTCGACGAAGTTGCCGATGCAGTGACGGTTTCTCCGAACAAGCGCGTCCGGCGGCGTCCTGGTGGAGCGGTGATCAAGTTAGGCCAATAAAATAGAGGGCAGGAGGGTTGTAGCGACGGGAACCTGGGCGCAGAGGTTGCTCACCGGCGATGAAGGGGCTAGGGTTCCAGGAGGCTCGGGGAGAGAGGGAAAATGGGGGGCGTCGGTTCCTTTATGGCGCGGAGAGGGGATGGGTTGAGGGGCGCGGGCGAAAACCGCCGGAGGGGAGTGGATTCAGGGGGGAAAAACGTGGGCGCGGGGTCGTCGTGGCGCGGCGGTTGCGCGGGAAGGAAGGAAGGCGGTTGCTCCCTGGGAGGGATGACAGGCGGGCCCGGGGTGGCAGCGGGAGAGAGGAGGGAAAGGGGAGGCGCCGACAGGCGGGGTCCACGGTGCAGAGAGAGAGAGAGAGGTGGGGAGGTTCGGCTGGGCCGGCGGGAGAGGGGAGGGGAATTGGGCCAGGGGAGGGAAATTCGGCCCAGGGGGGGGGTTTAATTCCTTTTCTTTTTCTATTTCATTTCTCTTCTTTGATTTGAATTCAAATTCAAATTTGAACGTTTGCTACTCGTTTGAACATCAAAATTCACCCAAAAATGCATGCTACAATGATCAAGGGTTTGAGCAAATTTTTGTACATAAAATATGGGTGTTACACGGATGATGGTGCCTCACCGGCCCGTGGTCCACCATGTATTATTGATTGGTCTGATAAGCTGGAACGGGCAGAAGCTGATCTCCGCAAAGCACTTTTTGTTACAGTTATTGATCCTCCTGCAAACTTATCTACCGATGATGTTAATTTGATTATAGCAAACAAATTTGACATGCCTCTGAACTCTCTAGTCCTCCGATGCTCTGGTACTGGTTTATATATTATGTTTGTACGAGATGAGCAGACTGCTATAAAGTTGGCTGATTCTGTACCACCGTTGGGGTCTGCTGCTCCTCATTTTCATTTTCGTCGATGGACAAGATATGCTTCAGCCACGGGTGCCACTCTACCAGTTTTGGTTGATATTGACTTGCGGGGTATTCCAGCTCATGCGTGGGAAATGTCCACGGCAGAACATTTGTTGAATCCTTATGCATGGCCCCATGTTCTCCACTCGGCTACTAGGAACAGGGAAGATTATTCTACCTTCTGCCTGTCGGCTCAATGTTTTAAGCCGGAGAATATTCCAAATTCATGAGATCTTCACATCATGGAACCCCCGATCGTGATAATTGAGATACCACCGGGTAAACCTACCTTGGTGTATCATATTGACATTACGGTGTCGGCACCCACTTATGCAGTGGCCAGCAGCAATCACCTTTCCTCCACAGAGGGTGACGACAGTGACACCCATCCTCGTCGAAGGCAGAGACGCCAAGATTTTTCCAACGCTTGGTGAACCTTTAAGAATTTCAACCACAGCAACTCCAGAATTTCAACACTCGGAAACTGTGAATCCCAGTGGGCGACATCCCCATGGTCCTGCTCCTGTGGCAGATATGTCACAAGTGCTGACTGCTGACCTGGAGCCGTCCAATAGTCTTGCAATTGTCCCGTATTACCTGCACGCGAGGTTGAAAAATGTGAAAGGGTTTTCCCTGGAACCTCTCATGGCAGTAGAAATAATGTCCTTAATAGCCAAGCTTCAGAATGTGACTATCATCCGAGCTGCAGAGAATGACTCAGAAGTCCATCTCAGTCCTTCGCCCCCAGCAAAGATGGCACTGCCAACAGTGATGAATGATATTACGCCAACAGAGTGCGTAGCACATACCGTGGTGGACTCTTCCATTTCTATGAGGATGGGGTCTCAGATAGCTGTGCTACAGTGTTCTCATGCTATCCCCATCAGTGCTCCAACTAATGCTACGTTTAGACTGCATTTTTCTCCCCTGCCCCGGATATTAGTACCGGCAATGATACAACACCCTCCTGTCTTAAATCGGCCTCCCGCATCCCCTGATAAGGTAGACAGCGATGAAACATCAGCTACAACCGGTTCAGTTACAAGGGTTTATACCAGGAGGACGAGGGCAACTCAGACACCGTCATCACCCAAGGCACTCTTCCTATCCAAGATATCTAAGCCAGTAGAAGGGATTTTGCAGGATCCTACAGTTCCAAAAAGGCGAATGAAGATGATACCCTCTGACATAAAGCTAGGAAGGAGCCGCCGAATGGCTAAATTACCACCTGAGATAGATACTAGTGCGGCAATAACAGTTCGTCGTCAATTGGGTCTCCAAGTCATGTTGGTAGCCACGGGCCTTCTGTCATGGAAAAATATTCCCAAGTGTTTGAACAGCCACTTAGTAGTGCACACATCATGGCGCTCGCTGCTCTTTTTGGGTGGGATGCTCCTACACATGATGAGGTCAGGTCGACGGATTTTATCACCGTCAACTAAAGGTACTGGCTGCTAGTCGTCTTTTACTAAAGTTTATTCTAATGGATAAGAACAATATCTTGATTTGGAACATGCGTGGTCTGAATAGTAGAGCGCGGTGTGATATGGTTCGGAAGATAGTGGATGGTAGTCGACCTGCTGTAATTTGCTTCCAAGAAACCAAGCTTACTCACATTTCAGAAAGGGACATTCTTCCTATTCTGGGACCTGATTTCAGCTCCTTTGTATACCTCCCAGCTTAACAAACCAGAGGAGGCATATGTGTGGCATGGCACAATCTCTTTACAGCTCTCTAGCATCGTGTGCACTGACACTATATCTCAATTAATCTGCCATTTGATGGTGGACCGCCATGGTGGTTTACTGCTGTGTATGGTCCTCACATAGATGTTGAGAAGCCTTCCTTTCTTATTGAGTTAAGAGAAGTCAGAAGCTACTGTACTAGTACATAGTTGGTGGCAAGGGATTTTAACATGATTTATAGCTCAGATGACAATAATAATAATATTAATAGAACTTTGATGGGATGTTTCCGTCGTTTCGTCAATGATCTTGAACTGAAAGAGGTCTCGCTTATGGGCAGGAGGTATACATGGTCAAATGATAGAGAACAACCTACACTTGTGAAGTTAGATAGAGTTATGTGTACAGCAGACTGGTAGGGATTATATCCTAATTGTATCCTACAAAGCTATGCCTCAGAGATGTCAGATCATTGTCCTCTTATTCTAGTACTCAAATAT
Source organism: Tuctoria greenei (assembly GCA_036927565.1). Classification (NCBI taxonomy): domain Eukaryota; kingdom Viridiplantae; phylum Streptophyta; class Magnoliopsida; order Poales; family Poaceae; genus Tuctoria; species Tuctoria greenei. The sequence continues at coordinate 174,154,218 of JAYESD010000005.1, forward strand.
TGGGTCAGTGGGACATAGCGCTTTCATTTTGAAAGTTTTTGGACCAGGCTTTCAGGATTCCGAGATATAGTAGCGGATTCGTGGAACAAACCTGTGTCATGTCTTTGTCCTACGAAGCGCATTTTCATCAAGTTGAAAAGACTAACAAGGGAACTTCAATCTTGGAGTGCAAAACAAGTAGGACATATGAAATCTCAGCTTGCCGTGACACGTGAAGTGCTACATCATCTCGAGGTGGCATAGGATCAATGATCTTTGAGCATAGGGGAGGACTGGCTCAGGAAGAAATTAAAGCGACATTGCCTCACTCTTGCATCCCTAGAGAGAACAATGGCGAGACTCAGGTCCAGAATCCGCTATCTGAAGGACGGCGATGCAAACACTTCCTTCTTTCATAGGCAGGCTGGTTTTCGCAGAAGGAAAAAATTTATCCCAAAATTGATGGATGATGACCATATTGCTACATTGAAAGAAGAGAAGCAACATATCATGTTTCAATTTTATGAGAATCTCATTAGAACTGCAACCCAAGAGTCAGTTACTTTTGATCTGTCTTACTTCCACAAAGCTGGTTTGGATTTAGCTCATTTGGACGTTCTAATTACTGAAGAAGAAGTATGGAAAACTATTAAGGAACTGCCAGCAGATAGAGCACCAGGACCAGACGTTTACATTGGGCGTTTTTATAAAGCCTACTGGTCCATAATAAAATGTGATTACATGACTGCTATTGTTTCCATACAACATGAAGATGCGAGGAGATTGGAGCTCCTGAATTCAGCCTATATTACTCAGCAAGTGTGGGAAATAAATAACATGTAAGCCAATCAAAAAGGAAAGGTTGATAGTGGTTTAAGCACAAAGCATTAAACCTATCCTTAGTTTCATTAACAACCTACATCTAGGTGAATATTCTCAATCATAAGATTAATAATAACAATGTAATAATATCAATATCATTTCCAACCATCATCTCAACCATCATCTAATTATAAACTTAGCCCCAAGCCGCTCTTGTCCGTGAGCGCGGCTGTCATGACAATTTTACCAAATCTCTACAGAGAATGTACCCTTTAGCCACAACTAGTGATTTCATACCCTTATGCTAGGTGGACTGAGTAAACCGCCCTGATGCCCATGGCGGCCAACCACATTACACACTACCGTAGGTGTGTGGCCAGGAGATCACTACATTGTCTGTACAAAGGTACTCCCAACTAGTGCTAGCCCTCTAAGGTATCCACCACTGAGGCATTACCGGAGTAACCCTCCACCTCAGAGCCCCCTCTTTTGCCTTGCGGTTGCAAGAGCAGTACTCCTGCATCATTCCCCGCACCATCCAACTACTAGCATTTCGTTGGGAGAAACCTAATTAATTGGCCAAGCCGCCCCAACTCAGTCTCGTGGTGGTACTATAATGCTTAGTGGCTTCCTCCATAAATCGGTCCTTAGAATCCGGCGGTACCAAACCCAATCCCAGGTCTCGTGCAAACTGCACCATACCATAACCATCCAACCACCAGATTCATACCAATTACTTCATCGTTTTTAATGTAACATAGTGGTCATAATTAATAATATAATCATGTGTCCAAATTTCCATCCCAACTAATAAGCATGGCTAAGTGTGACTCAAATACCCAAAACCATCCGATTCAACCCGGGAGACAAGGAATTATATTGAACAGATGAATAAATATGATTCACATTAATTAAGCATGCAACTAACTATAATTCCTAAAATAGGCACAAGATGGTCAAGGGCACTTGCCTGTTTTTCTAGAGCTGCTCAGTTCTTCTTCATCGAACTTTTGATCTCCATATCTTCATGTCGCTTTTTCGTCGATATACGAATGCGTACAAACTACCATCAAAAGAGAAATAAAACATTCAAGAACAATACACCAAACATACACATAGCATAAAATCCTATACCAATACGTCCCTACGAAGTACTTATTGTTTTTCATAGCCAAAAAAATGCATTTATCGTTTATTTTCTATTTTTAGTATTTATTTATAAGGTAAAAACATTTTTAATGAATTTCCCATAGCCAAAATATATTGTTATATGCACTTTGTTATTTTATTTCTGCAATAAAGGTTTTCTAAATAAGGTTCTTACTATTTCTACATTTATTCTCCATTTTTAGAATTTAATTATAGCAAAAACTATTTTTAATCAATTTTCTATAGTCAAAATATATTTTCTATGAATCTATAATTTTATTTCAGCCTAAAATGATTTATAATTAATTTGCTACTTTTTTCTATATTTTATTCTACCATTTATAAACATTTCCCACCACTAAATGCATTTTTAAACAATATTCAACAATTAAATAATAATACAAGGGCTTAAATATTATTTCGTTTAGTAATCAGGGGCTATTCTGCAAGTATTACATTAATTAGAAGATAAAATACAATTTTCAATATTAACATGGGCTTTCTAGTTATTTTTACACATTCTGCATAATTGTTCCATATTTAACAGAAAGTCTAGGGGTTAGATTGAAAGAATCCGAGGGCTTACGTGCAAAAAGACGAAGGGGTATGAGCCTTCTAATTTGGACCGTAGGATTTAAAGTGGGTGCACCAGATTTTATGAACGAAGGGGTATGCACATGATCTAATCGTGACCCTTGATAGATGATCTGACGGTCGGGGACAAAATGAAGCCATGGGCTTCTTCTTCCTCCAGCCAACATGGCTGTACCACCATGGATGGCGTCTAGAGCTCGCCGGAGTATGCCTAGGGGGCTTAATCCATGGCTGCGATCGCTGGAAATGAAGGAGGTAGGCTCTGTGAACTCACCTAGGAAGTTTCGTAGCCCGAAACGATGAGGAGGCTTGTTTGCAACGAGGTGTGATGGTGTCTGCTGGCACTCGGTGAACTCAATGTCGAGATGGCTAAATCTTCGAGGCAACTTGCCCAGTGGATTCCCAGTTACATGGAGCGTGCGTGAGGCACAAAGGATGGGCTGATTTGAAGCAAATCGACGGGAATGCAACGACTTACCCGTGCGGCGGTTCTATGGCTTGGCGTTCAGAAAATGAATAGGGAATGGGGGGAAAGAGTGGGTGCTCTCATTGCTATATAGGGGAGGCGGTTGCATGGAAAGTGGTGGCTAGGGGTGCAAGATGGGCGAGAATCGACGCTGCGGTTGGCGGAGCGCGACCCGCACACGATCTGTTTGATGAAATGCCGACAAGGTGTGTGGTTGGAGAAATAAAGGGCTGACAGTCGGGGCTCGTACGCAGTGGGAGAGGGAGTGGGATGGGGAAAATGACGGGTGTTTCAATTCTACCCCCATTAAACAGAATCTCGCACCGAGATTCTAGGTTGGACTAAAAAGAGATCTATGTTTTTGTTATTCAAAAGCTACCCTATTAGAAACTGTCTCTCTATAATTATATTTCTTATTTGATTATGAAATCTTTATTCTAAAAGTTTTCTAAGTTCAATATTTCACACAGTGCAAGAATAACATGACGAACTTGTTTCAATTCTTAATAAAATCATTCATTATCACACAATTCTACACATTATGTTATTATATTTTATTTTCTATTATTATTTTTAAATAAATATTTATTTTATTATTACCAACATTATTATTTTTTATGTCGTGCCACTTGGTCTGGTTTGGTTTTTGGTACTGTGCCCTAATTTTTATTTGAATCCAAATGTATTCTCTAACAATTTCAATTAATATTTTTAACATCTAAGTACTCATGAGGGGATATGTCTAATTTAATCATTTTAAATGAACACACATTTTCTTCTGTCTTCTATTCTTTATTTATAAAATAAGAATTTGATCAACATTTCTAGTTTGACTTCCATTTTATATCTTTCAATTAAATTAACTAACATGATGTATATCTTTATTTCTTTTCATTTTTAAAGGCAGAATTGTTAAATTTAAGGTACTATCACAAAACAACACACACTATTTTTTTATGTTATTCTACATTATCATTCTTCTTATTATTTTTATTATTTTGAACTTGGCCTTTTAATTACTTTGTGGGTTTTAAAATTTTAAAGTCTTTCAATTAAAATGCATTGTAATGATTAATATTTTATGTTATTATGATTAATTTTGATAATACGGAGGTTACAATCTCACCCACCTTACAAGGAATCTCGCCCACAAGATTCAAATGGGTCAACGAAGGAGACAAGATATGATTTACTAGCAGTTGGCTAGCTTCCTTAAACAACGACAAAGTTATAATTTGTTATTGTTATTATCATTAATTTATTGCAATACATCAAACAACGTGTTCTATTTCGCTATGAGGAAGGCATGAAATTCACTTGCTAACCAAAGGGGACTTAAGCAAATGATGTGTAATAATCTTCAAGAATCTTCTTCACCCTCTGTGTTATCTTCAATAAGTCGATCTTTAGGCTTTGTCAATTAAGTCGAATCTTCGTCTTCATGAGCAAGGTCCAAGGGATGTCTAATAAGTCCATTCTAACTAAGGTCACGTGCCTAGAGTCGATATATAGCTCTGATACCACTTTGTCACACCCGATTTTATTAAGAATAAAACCAGCTGCAAATACATGTATGCCAGAATCGGTTTCACCATACATGTACGACAAATAGTGATAAACAGTTCTATATCAAATAGAAACAACCTTAATACCTCGAAAAGAGTTTTGAATAGCAGCGGAAGAGACAAATCTCTAGGGCAACCACAGGCAAATCGACTGGCAGCAACGCGGCCTATGCAACGTCTTCACTTTTCACCGTCCTTATTATATCTTGTCTTCACTGAGCAGCATATCAAAAATACAACAAAACAAGTGTGAGTACCATCTCGTGGTACTCAGCAAGTGTGGGAAATAAATGACATGTAGGCCAATAAAAAAGGAAAGGCTGATAGTGGTTTAAGCACTAAGAATTAAGCCTATCATTAGCTTGCATTAACAACCTACATCTAGGTGAATATTCTCAATCAAAAAATTAATAATAATAATGTAATAATATCAATATCATTTTCAACCATCATCTCAACCATCATCTAATTATGAATTTAGCCCCAAGCTGCTCCTGTTCGTGAGCACGGCTGTCATGACAGTTTTACCAAATCTCTGCAGAGAATGTACCCTTTACACACAAGCAGTGATTTCATCCCCTGATGCCAGGTGGACTGAGTAAACCTCCCCGATGCCCGTGGTGGCCAACCACATTACACACTACCGTAGGTGTGTGGCCAGGAGATCACTACATGGTCTTTACAAAGGTACTCTCAACTAGTGCTAGCCCTCTAAGGTTTCCACCACTGAGGCATTCCCGGAGTAACCCTCCGCCTCAGAGCCCCCTCTTGAGCCTTGTGGTTCCCAGAGTTGTACCCCTGCATCATTCCCCGCACCATCCAACTACTAGCATTTCTTCAGGAGAAACCTAATTAATTTACCAAGCCGCCCCATCTCAGTCTCGTGGTGGTACCATAAAGCTTAGTGGCTTCCTCCATAAACCGGTACTTAGAATTTGGCGTTACCAAATCCAATCTCGTGTCTCGTGCAAACTGCACCATACCATAACCATCCAACTGCCAAATTCATACAAATTACTTCATCATTTTTAATGTAACATAATGGTTATAATTAATAATATAATCATGTGTCCAAATTCCATCCCAAGTAATAAGCATGGCTAAGCATGATTGAAATACCCAGAACCATCCAATTCAACCCCGGCAACAAGGAATTATATGGAACAGATGAATAAATATGATTCACATTAATTAAGCATGCAACTAACTATAATTCCTAAAATAGGCACAACATGGTCAAGGGACCTTGCCTGTTTTTCTATAGCTGCTCAGTTCTTCTTCATTGAACTTTTGATCTCCATATCTTCATGTCGCTTCTTCGTCGAATACGAATACGTACAAACTACCGTCAAAAGAGAAATAAAACATTCAAGAAAAATACATAAAACATACACATAGCATAAAATCCTATATCAATACGTCCCTACGAAGTATTTATTATTTTTCATAGCCAAAGAAATGCATTTATCGTTTATTTTCTATTTTTAGTATTTATTTATAAGCTAAAAACATTTTTAATGAATTTCCCATAGCCAAAATATATTTTTATATGCACTTTATTATTTTATTTCTGCAATAAAGGTTTTCTAAATAAGGTTTTTACTATTTCTACATTTATTCTCCATTTTAAATATTTAATTATAGCTAAAACTATTTTTAATGAATTTTCTATGCATCTATAATTTTATTTCAGCCAAAAATGATTTATAATTAATTTCCTACATTTTTCTATATTTTATTCTACCATTTATAAACATTTCCCACCACTAAATGCATTTTTAAACAATATTCAACAATTAAATAATAATACAAGGGCTTAAATATTATTTCTTTTAGTAACCAGGGGCTATTCTGCAAGTATTGCATCAATTTTAACATTGGCTTTCTAGTTATTTTTACACATTCTTCATAATTGTTCCATAATTAACAGAAAGTCTAGGGGTTAGATTGAAAGAATCCGAGGGCTTACGTGCAAAAAGACGAAGGGGTATGAGCCTTCTAATTTGGACCGTAGGATTTAATGTGGGCGCACCATATTTTATGAACGAAGTGATATGCAAATGATCTAATCGTGACCCTTGATAGATGATCTGACGGCTGGGGACAAAATGAAGCCATGGGCTTCTTCATCCTCCAACCAACATGGATGTACCACCATGAATGCCGTCTAGAGCTCGTCAGAGTACGCCTAGGGGGCTTAATCTATGGTTGCGATCGCTGGAAATGGAGGAGGTAGGCTCTGTGAACTCACCTAGGAAGTTTCGTTGCTCGAAACAACGCGGAGGCTTGTCAGCAACGAGGAGGCGCGACGGTGTCTGGCGGTGCTCGGTGAACTCGATGTCGAGATGGCTAAATCTTTGAGGCAACTTGCCCAGCGGATTCCCAGTGGCATGGAACACGCGTGAGGCACAAAGGAAGGACATGTTTGAAGCATATCGATGGGAACGCCACGGCTTACCCGTGCGGCAGTTCTATGGTTTGGCGTTCAGAAAATGAATGGGGAATGGGGGGAAAGAGTGGGGTGCTCTCATTGCTATATAGGGGAGGCGGTTGCATGGAGAGTCGTGGTCAGGGGCGCAAGATGGGTGAGAATCGACGCAGCGGTTGGCGGAGCGTGACTTGCACATGATCTGTTTGATGAAATGCCGACAAGGCGTGCGGTTGGAGAAATAAAGGGCTGACAGCCGGGGCCCGCACGCAGTGGGAAAGGGAGAGGGATGGGGGAAAAATGACGGGTGTTACAGCTTGTCAGGTTGCATCACTGCAACCTCCTTACCAACCTCATGTGACTGGATGAAGTTGGTCTTACGTCTCGAGTTCGCAAAAGAATGAAAATATTGGCTATTGGCATCTCCCTTATGCATCCATCTCAACCTTGATCGCTCTCTGGCCCTTGATTTTTCTATGAACCATAGGCCTAAAATCCGTTGCTTAAGTAGTGCACGAGTCTCCCTTTCCTGATCTGTCAGGAGTCGCAGCTCCATAGCTTCATCGAGTCTGAGGATCACCTCCCTGCATATTATTATGGCCAGCTTGCCTTGAGGAGTTTGTGCACAAGACCATTTTCTAAGAGCGCGACCAGTTCTGGAAAGCTTGATGTTGAGAGTAAGCAGACCACTGTGTTGTGGAGAGACTTGTCTATTCCAGATCTCATGGACACGCTCACGAAAGTCAGGCATGTTTAGCCAGTGCTCCTCGAAACGGAAGGACCAACTTCTAAAGTTCTCTTCAAATGGTACTAATAACAGAGGGAAGTGGTCAGATGCCAATGATGAAAGAGTCTGCAGAATAGGGCCACCAAAAACATTTTCCCATTGTGATGAGGCGAATGTGCAGTCAATTCTGGACAATGTGGGATGCTGTTGTTCGCTCGACCATGTGAAGCGATGTCCTAACAAGGGAATTTCCTTGACTTTGATATGGTTCAACGTCCGTTGAAAGCGCCTCATCATGCCTCGATTTAGCCTGCCATTGCTCTTGTCTTCATTGCGATAAATCAGGTTGAAATCACATAATACGAGCCACACCGAAGACGCTGTCAGGTAGATCTCGTGAAGCTCATTCAGGAAGAGTCCTTCCTCAACTTTAGATTGAGGGCCATACACCCTGAGATCATTGAGGGAACCGAGGTTCTATCATCTGTGATAATTGCTGAGATGGAGTAAGACCTGGTTGTAAAATTGGATAGCTTGATGTGGGCATTACTACTAGCAAGGAGAATTCCTCCCCGTGTCCCCTCAGCTGGGAGATTACCAAAGTTGTCAGCACATTTTATTCCATCAATTTCTTTTTGTGGTTAGTGTTCCATAACAAATGTTGGACAGCTGATCGCCTTTCTAGACGCGGACTTTCACATCCCGAGAAGTGTCCCCTATGTGATCAAGAGGAGGAAATCATCCAACATATCCTTTTAACATGTTTGTTTGCGAGGCAGATTTGGTTCAAATTGCTATTGATGATCCACATGTCACATGCTATACCTATGACAAACGAGAGGTCATTTGGAGACTGGTGGAGCCGCACTACTAGTAAAGTTCCAAAGGAACACAAGAAAGGAATAAAGTCGTTAATCATCTTGGGTTCTTGGTTCATCTGGAAACAGCAAAACGTTTGTGTTTTCGATAATGTGTCTCTCTCCATTAGTGAGATTATGAGAACCTTCTGAGATGAATACAGGTTATGGTGCCAATTTTGCGCAAATTCATTCTACTGTTTTCAGAATTTCCCTCAAGAAAAAGGATTTATTCAGAATATAGAATTGCTATCTGACAGTTAATATGGGATTCATCGACATATAGAACACGAGTTCAAAACTCATTGTCTACAATGCAAGCAATTTTGGCAATAGATTGGGATGTACTGGAATACTTACACGCCTTTCTTCGAGATGATCAGACATTCAAAGCTTCACTTCAAGCATAAATTGTTCATGCATGGATGTTTTATAATTGCTTGTTGGGTTATTTAGAAAAGCAGGAATGGTAATCTTTAAAAGATCCAAACCCACCTTATCGACAATCAAGAATCCTTTTTTCCTTAAGGAATCCAGACTGCAAGCTGTGAGACTTGAGGAAGTTGATAAACTTGATCTTTATGCCTGGCTAGATTTCCTTACTTTCACAAATTAAATCTTGGTTGATTTTCTTCAAGCAACATAGAGTTCATTTTGCTCCATTATGTATGTACTCTGTACAGCTTTATTTTGATTTAATATATTACACAGCAGGGTCTTCCTGCTGCTTTCCTGTAAAAAACGAATCATTACTTTGTCTGTAGGACACTCCATAGTGTCTTTAAAATAAACTTTTTGAACCCAGTTTCCACATTATTCAGAAGGAGATTGTGCAGTCACTTTGGTTTGGGAACCAAAGGACATGATTTTTTCTTCAACAAAAAGGTCCTCTTTGTCCCTTTTGTATTTTACGTTGTTTTCAAAAGTTTCAAAATGTAGCTCATGCTTGTGTTCACAGTAAAAGAGTTGAAACACTATTGCTAATTTTTTTTTTAAAAAAAGTGGAGAGTTAAATTAAAATATAATGTTACTATTCACACTAAATTCAAGATAAAAATGTCCCACAACACCACATATTTATTTTAAATATTTTGCAGTACATATTGTGTGCAATTGTATTTTTTTGTAATAGCCCCAAGGAAAAGATATTACTGTAACAATTTGTCCTTATTTTGTATTTCTTCCTTCTAACAACATATACTGGAATATGTCTGTAGGACACTGTGTTCAAAACTCATTGCCTACAAAACATTATTTAATCTGTACAAGATATATAAAGAAAAGAGGTTGGAACAGTGTATTTCACATCAGATAAGCAACCAGTAATGAGCAGCTGTTGTTTTACATATCGCTGCTCACTGATTTGGAGTTCTCCATGCGTGTTGAGCCAGCAATTATATGAGAGGACATGTTTTTTATTTTGAAAGTCGATTTGGTTTGATTTTTATTCTTTTCAAACAAATACGTTTGATGCTGACAATCTAATATTCAATGTTGTCAGACCCCTGTGGAAGACGCACCATTGTTTCTCATGGCATAGGATATCGAATTATGTGGTAAAATGTTGTTTTCTGAAGCTGCGGTATCGTTTTTATGTACTATGTAACAGTGAAACGGCGGCATTACTGTATTGGTTTTACTTTGTGACAATCTTAGTAAATTTCCGTACTTTATCCAGTGCAAGTGTTAGAGCTGAAATCCTAGAACACTGATTATATTTAGAGACAGATGGAGATGGATGAGGGACGATAGGGAAAAGAGTAAGCTGGGAGGGGCACCATCTGTTTATAACAAGTTTTGTATATTAGATTTGGTTCGGTATATGAGCCTATTCCAATCCCTATAAGAGCCAAACCAGATTGCTGATCATAAGAATGTTCCATTCCTTACATTTGATAGTGATATATTAATTCCAAGTTAGGGGAGGCATATCAGCTGAATGTTCAACGAGTGAACTGGGAAGTAAACAAAGTGCTGCATTTAGCCTCATCTTATGAGTACATAGTTTATTCCGAATATATATACTGTCCAACATTGCCACTGCTAGGTATCAATGTTTGTATCAATGTTTTATTGCTCACCATAGTAAAATAAGTAGTGAATATACTTTGCTTGAAACTGATACAAACAGATAGAAATAGTCATATCTGGTTTATTTCGTGTAAAATGAGTCAAAATATAGCATATCATACGAGGATAAATGTAAAGGGTGACACTATAACTGTATTAGAAATTGTATTATTGACTAAGAATACCTGTATTATATTTACATGCACATGGAAGTAATACTTATATATATATTTTTATTCACAAGACATCAAACTGATAGAGAATAAACTACATGATACAAAGACTTTGGTTCGGGCACAAAAGGCCACAATTTTTCTTTAACAGAAAAGGTCTTGTGGTTTCTTTGTTCTTATGTTTCCATACGCTTTTATAAGTTCCAGTTCAGTATAAGAACGAAAACATGGTAGAAAATTTCAAAAAAGAACTAATAGTTAAATTAAAAGACACTGTTACTATTGACAAGTAAATTTACGTTTAGCTTTTTCATGTGGCCCATGTTGTAAAAGAGTCTCAAAATACCTCATATAGTACACCTTAGGCTTTTCAGTTCGCATCGTGCCAATTTTGTGCAAATTCATTCTACAGTTTTCACAATTGTCCTAAAATAAAAGGAATTATTTAGAATGTTGGAATTGCTTCTATCTGATCGTAAATATAGGAATTCATGCATACATACATATAGGTTATGAGTTCAAAACTCTTCTTTGTGTCTCCAAATGCGTATCACTTGTTAGTTTAATATTGAACTAACAAGCGACAAGTATTCGAGGACTCAAAGAGCAATTGTCTAGAATAATGCATTATTTTTTGTCTGTAGAATACTCCATAGTGTCTTGAAAATAAACCTTTTGAACCCAGTTTCCACATTTTCAGAAACAAGGGTGCCTATACTCAGATTGATTCAGTTTCAGTCTTGTAGACTTCATCTCTCAAATTTGCATAGAATTTATCTTTGTCCGTTCAGCCATAGGATGGATGTTGAAAAACTAATGTCCAAGGTTGTGGCGCTTTTGGGACCTGTAGTTTCATATACAGGCATTTTCTCAACATGTAAGTTGAAGTAGAAAGCTTGCATATCAGCAGGCATGTTTTGTATCTCTCCATTTCATGTCACTTTAATATGGATATAGACCCTGGTGTCGCTCTACCATTACTAGGGGGCTGTTCATGTATGTCGCAGCGGCCATGCTTTATGCAAGGCAAAAATAACAAAGCAGTAGTAGTCTCTGGTATACATGTCAGTATGTCACAAAGGAACTGAAGAATCACTAAAATGTTGGCTTCAGCTAGTGATAATCACGGAAAACACTAATAGATTGACCATTTCATGTTCTAGAGTTCCTATCCTAGGACAGCAAAATTATTCAAATTAAACAGATCAATCTAAAAAAATCTCAATCTTAGCCTGATGCTCCCTTCGTTTCCAAATATTTGTCACCGGTTAGTGAAAAATATTTTAGGTCTAAGGGAGTAAATGGAAATCTATCAATTGTTTATACTTCTCCGCCAAATAGCAAGGCAAGAGTTTATCCACATTCTGTCCAGGCCAGCGGGAAATGTCATTGTTGCGGAAAAAGCTCTTGAGGTGGGATTCACTGACGCCCAACTGTGCAGCAGCATTACGGATCTGCATGTGGAAGAGTACACTCACTTCAGACCACTGCAGTGGTCTCATTTTCCTAGCCATGGCCACTTTCATCTGTGTCAGCGTACTTGTGCTGCCTTGGTTTATAAAGCTCTAAATGTCATGGTCTCATCCACTGCTTTCCTCTGAGGCCGCCGCTGCTCCGATGGTTTGAGATATCTCCTGGCCCTTGCATTTATATCAAATATGATAGAGTCAGATCTTGGTTGCTTCATGTCGATGTACTACTTTACTGCTATTTATTTACTACCAGATCATACATGAATGTTTCACTTCCATTATATGGCCAACATTTAATAAGTACCAGACCTTTATCAAGAAGTATTCAAAAATAATCTAAAGATATTTGATCTCATTTACTGGCGAATATTTTAAATTTGTTTCCGTCGTCCAAAAACATCCCTAAGTTATCAGCAATAATGGGATAAGGCGATCTCTACTGTTCTGCACAAGCCACTTCTGTGGGCCTTGAAATTAAACATTAATGCAAAATGGATCACCAATAGCAAGATTGTGGGAAAAACAGAATTTCTCCTGACAGCTAGTTAAGGAAGCCATTGTTGAGCAGACCCATTACATTTACATACAGATATAGAGATGTGAGGGGTTCCCAAAATTATGAAGAAAGTGATGACAATGAAACATTTATACGTAATGTAAGAATGACGTGTAAAAAAAGGTATTCATCACACTTCTTTGGAAGTGACCCCTTTATTCGTACTCGGATATGTACTGTATTTACAAAGATTCCCTTGTCTGACAACATCACAGTCTCAACCAGTGGTGGACACTGATAGGAACCTTTTTTCGACGCAATTGGTGGGTGTGGTATCTTTTTACTAAATGAGTAAATTATAGAAATACAATACAGGAACATAGATACCAACAACCTCAACTGCCATACCGGACATATAACAAACAAACACGAACAATCACTGGCCAACTTTGTGGACTGGAAAGGATGCTCACCTAGATAACTGAGAGTGAGCTCATGCCGTGACGACCAAACATCTATTGCTGAGCCTCTTAGCTGCTCAATGACAACCTTACAACCATTCAAACATTTGAGTTGCTAACAACAAGCAATCAGTCGTCCCGTCAATTAGACAAGATGGATTAAAAAGACCTCCGATAACAACGCCTCCAACAATGTAAAGCAACAAAGAAATACCGCGCTCGCTCATGGATCCCCCTGAGTAGAGTGTACACGAAATCATATAACAGCACATTTTAAAGTGTAGAAAATCCAGAAAAATTCTCTCAAATTATTGTTTGCTCAAAGAACATACAAGGAGCAATTAGTGGCTTAAATAGACTATGTGAGTGGCTAAAATATTTATAGCTCCTAATTAACTACTTAATTGATTAAAATTTGAGGGAAACCCATGTCTAGGCTCCAAATAAATAATCCCTTCACAAATGATTATCTAAAACCTTTGCTTAGCATGTTCTTGGTCAGGTCAGCCCACGTTGAAGCTTATGACTGGGTTCGGCCCCTTGTCTCTGCAGCTGGCCCGCGGTAGGTGATGCTTGCCGAGAATGTGAGTAATGAAGATGTAACAGTGTATCTAAACTATTGGCTAATACACTTGTTTATGACATTCTTAATTTGCAGTTTTACCTGGCAATACATATTAGTCGCTGTTACTTTCCATAACGTTTTTTTAATTCTTTGCCTGGATAATTAAGAAGTGTGAGAAATCAACGGTGATGGGCCTTATGTGACTAAATTACGACTTTATTTTTCCTATATTCATTTAGTCCACATCCGGACAAAGAGCCCTATCTAAATTTACTTCTATGATATCTTTCTAATAAATTTTATCCAAGTACAATCGATTTGACCTTTTCACGTTCAGGGATTCATTATTTACGAACAGGTTTCCAGCCATTGAGCATGGAACAGTATCCTTTTCGGATATTTTAATTCCCAAGCTCTATAGTAATTCACTGGCTTCCTTTTTTTGGCAACAAGTAATTCGCTACTATATTTTAAAAAAAATTGTGGCACCGTCCTCGTCAAATAAAGCCCCCCCCCCCCGATCTAGTTTCCAGTATCAACAGCAGCTATCGCTGCTAAAATATGAGAGGCAGTCGCACCAAAACCCACTTGAGAAGGAGAACCGTTCCGTCGTGTCACGGCAGGTGGTTGCTGTATCCGGGTGAGTTACTCGTCCTTCTCACTGAGGTGCTCTGCTGCGTGCCCATAAATGTCGGCTGCATGCTGGGGGAAGACCCATATTTTGAAGAGGTCTCACGCATGCAGTCCACTACTCCCGGTATCATGAGTTTATAACAGTCGGGCTGGCTCCTGCAGTGCCTGCACTTTTGTCATCCTCCAGTCCACTGCTGCCCTTGACTCGGTTTCCGCCTGTGCTAAGGTGGTCAGCAACCATGGAGGGTACTAACAGTCCTAATGGTCATGTCGCTGCAGTAGCCGGAGAAGGGAGCCAGCAGCATAATGATGGAAGAAGATGCGCATGGAGGACGGATCGAAGAGCCACAGCTCTCGTCGAAGATGATGAAGTTGGTGATGCAGCTGATGGCAATGTTGATGCCTCTCCAGGAGCTGGTGATCATGTGTCACACCATGCTAAACGGCACCAACATCCTGCCGACGTGCCAAGCCATCTCCATCTACGGCGCCGTGCATGGTTAGTTGCCGGATACCTCACCATCTCTTGATGAATGTGTTCGATCTTTCCATGTTGGGCAAGTTTAGGTATGTGGTAGGTAAGTATAGGTTTGTTGTGTGCCATGCATCTCTCCTTAGTCTAAATACATGACCGTTATTACATTTTTGCTAGCCAACAATATTATAATTTGTCATGGTTATCTTTTTACATATCCATACGATATTTCTTCTCTGTCGGTTAATATATGGCATGTTCACTATCCTTAACCCGCAATGATTTTCATTATGCACATTGACTATAGAATATTTTAACATGCATTTATGACAACTTGGTCCATCAGGAAAGTACATTTATATTAGATTGTATTCATTAATGTTTATATCTTAGCACACTTAATAATAAAATTTTAGTAGTTAGGAGCTATGGTTTAGAATTCCTACAAAACATATCATTCGTACTTTTTGTACATTCTTTAATCATGGTATCGCTTAAAAAGTATTACTTAAGTATTAGCACCAGTTCTTATGAGTTTGAATCTCCATCCAACTGCTAAGCTTCACCACTTTGGATGCTATTATTTGGAAATCGGTCATTTCCTATTTCAGCTATCTAGAAATAGTTGCTCTTTTGGTTCAACTAACTTTTTTATCAGTTCATGTTTAACAAGTGTTTTATATGTGTCGTCACTTATACCGATACATGTTCGGTTGGCAGATGTATATTTATTTTTATGGGTCAACCACTTTCTTTGTGCACCATACACAATGTATTTTAGTACGGGAGTAATTTCACAAACAAATACTTGAGCACTTTTTTTTGTAATAATAGGCAGGAGCACTGCCAATGCATTAAGACGGAAGAGAGAATTACAACCTTAGCGGTACAACATCCAGACACAGTACATGTAGAGTAGTTCAAAATCCCAGCTACAGATATGCTTACCAATATTGCTATGTTGTATGTATTAGTATAGGGCTCACTAAATTTAATTTCCACCTTGGGCATGCAGCATCGTGATGAAGCATTTCTTGTGTGATTGTGGAGTTACGATGTTGCCCCGCACAAGGTTTAAGCTGCTGCTATAAATCTGAAAATAAGGACCCACTTTTATGCGAGTCCATTATGCAAATCTTCCATCATATGTTTATGTCCTTACCCTCATGTAGAGTCTCATGTTCAGGTGAAACGGTTAAGTCTTGTTGAACCTTTGTGCTCACGATTGCTATATAAGTTGTTTTGCAGGTACTAACCTCTATGCTTATGATTATGGTTGTCCTATGAGATTCGGGACTCTCCGAGTAATATACTCATGTGGGAACCATGCTGCTGTCGTTTGGTTTTCGTGGCTAGTGAGGAGCGTCTGTGGGCTGGACGGCTTCTCTTTTGCTTATCAGACTGGAGTATGAGAGTTTTAATCTTATCTTCCGCTGTAGTTTATTTTTATAAACTATTTGTAAATTGAACATCTTTGTTAATTTCAGCAAATGATTTATGTAATACACGTTCCTTTACATCTGTGCTGTTGGGTGTCGCATCGCATGGCACCACCCAATGCAATTCATGGAAAGTGTGGACTCCGGTCCCCACAGATAGGACCACTCGACCCTCTATAAAGGGGCCCCGAGGCCACCTTCGAGATTGTCAAATTCACGTAGTACTATATTTTACATACAAATTTCCTTATGCATTTACATACGTGCTTTACTTACGCACTTACATGTGCATTTAACTTACGCATTACATTTTCTAGAGATCTCTACAACAAGGTTTGCCTGTAATCTATTCTCTACGCCTTTTGTGCTAATAAAGATCATGGATTGACTCCCTCTAGACGTAGGCCCTTTTTGCCCAAACTAGGATAAGCTTGTCTTTTGCAGGTAGCCATATGGAGACAAACGTTTCTCAATAGGATTTACTAGTCAGACAGTTGGCGTGCCAAGTAGAGGAATGTTGTTACGTGTTCTTCATCAGCTCCGTGATGGCTTCATTGACTTCAACCATCATCTCCGCCAAGGAGGATTGCACCGGCAGCTTAAAGTCCCCCATCCACAACAACAGGGGGCTCAAGGATAACCCCATATTCGCCCCACATCCGGCTTTTTGCTTTGAAAGCCTGTAATTCTTCACCAAAGGCGGCGGCGTCCTTCAGAGAATCTGCGACGACCATGCTAACAATGCTCTAGAGGCTTCCTTCGTCGGATCGGAATGATTGACCACACCACGCCCCCATTCTAAAAATCTCGGAGGAAACCACCAGCTTCAATTCCGACTCTGATAATGCTTGTACCAAGTTAAGTAACTCCCTCCTTATCAAATTTTATGTTGTAGGAGCTAGCGATGAGGTTCAGGATGCGACTATAGCTGACACACCTCCATGACTCACTCCCGCGCAGAAGGAACCCCATGGCTAATCCTTGGGAAGGATCAAACGCGCACCACCAAACTGGTTGGCCTGCTCCAAGCACAACGCACCACTTTCAACGGCGAGAGAGAGAGCACTTGAATGCGGTTGGGGCTACCATCCGAATAAAACCTAGCCTGCTTCCAATCTCAGACACCGCATGTTTTCAAGCCGTATAGGCCACCCCCTTCGCCAAGGAAGATGCCCTGCCACGCTTGAAACAACCAAGCCAAAACGTGGCAGCCGGCAATGCAATACTGTGCTGCGCGCCTAAACCCATCTAGCCAGGATCTCGATGTGCCTACCGAAACCTCCGCTCCCTCCTAGACACAGCCGCCATCCAGCACACGCAGAGCTCTCTCGCCAGACAGCTTGAATTATCATGCCACGGCGGGAGCCAAGGACAACAAAAGAGCAATGGTGAACCAAAGAAGCCCCACGCCCCAAGTTGGTAAGCGGCACCAAAAAAGCTAGATCCTCATAAGCAATCTACACTGAGATTGATGCAGTTTCACTTTTGTAGATCTTCATCTCTCAAAGTTGCATGGATTTTATCTTCGCCCGTTCAGAAATAAGATAGATCTTGAAAAACTAATATCCAAAGTTTTTTAGTGCTTTTGGGAGCTGTAGTTTCATATCCAAAGGAATAATTAGTTTTGATGCTGGTTCGTTAAGATTGAAATGGTGCAACAACATTTCTTGTATTCATAGAACATGGATTCAAAAGCATTGTTATATTGATTTTATCTAGAAAGAGTTAATCATGGTATTTTATTGACCAATGCAAGATCTGGAGTCCATGTCCAAGAACATGGACTGCATTTTAAGTTACAGATTGTTGTGACAACACATTCTCAATTAATAAAATCAATATCTTTTTATCCCACTTTATTTCTACATATTTAACATAACATAGCATCTTGCATGGCAGATTAAAACGGGAAGCTAGTTATTTGCTCTTCATCTGCGAGACACTCCAACATTGTTCAAAAGGTTTACAGTGCCATCACCGCCAGATTCGGACAGCTCTGCAGCTGGGTTCCAGATTTTTTGTAGATGCGAACCAACATCTCCCTTACCTCTCTGGTCTCCTGCTTGATCTTGCTTAGAGAACGATGATGACGATTGGCTGCCCCCGGTACTGGAAACGGGCCCTGCATTGCTGCCTCTAGTGTTAACTTGTTCAGTCTAGCAGTAAGCGACCTAATCTGCACAATCATGAATCAACAGACAAAGGAAACTCCAGCCTTGTAAGACTCATCATGGAATTCAAATGAATCTGTAGTAATAATGGTTTACCCATTGATTCTCCGTACCGTCTTTCACGGCCACCGGTGGAGGCCATGCCTCCGACAGATGAGCTGCAGGTGGGTGGTGGAGACGCCGAGCACCACTGCAGCATCTTTCAGAAGCAGGTGGAGGACCCCAAGGACATCGGACCACGCAGGCGAAACCACTCCTCTACGAGCCATGGTGACTACTTGGTGGATTTCCTTCTAGTTGATGCGGTGGCCAGCAGGTTTCTTGATACATTGCTAGCTGGGCTCGGTCTTTCCTTTATATAGCACGGGAGCCTCCGAGATGACAGTTCTAAGTTCTCTCCTGAAGCCATTAGATTCATATTGAACGGTGCTACTATCCATGGCGTCGTTTGGTGAGTTCCTTAGGTACAATGTATTGCTTTTTTGGCTGTATTTAACACTAGAGATATATGGATAGTTTCTGGCTGTTATAAATGGCTACTGGTAGTAGGTAGTAGCTAAAGATAGTATGGCTGCCAATTTTCTTTAGATAAGTAAATAAATGCGCTTCAGATTTGAAATGAGATCTCTAGTACTTAGATATACAAAACCTTCACGAACGCTAACTAAAAACAAGTGTCATATAGGAACAAATACCTTGACATGAATGGTATGTATCTGGATTAAATGACTCCTGTAGTGCTAACATGCATCTATGATAATTAGATACATCATGAGAGAACATGATAGGGACAGACGAAGACTCATGTATCAATTAAATATTCTGTTTTATAGATCATGAACAGGGGCTACCAATTAAGTGATATGTGGTTCTTCCACTACCCCTAATCGTAGTCTCTCATGATGATGGATCTGATGGTCATGGGTGGTTGTTAGTATCTTAGCATCACAAGAGTAATTTAAACTAGATATGTTCCCATACTTGTATACTGATATCTTATTCCTTTCAATTTCTCTCGCAAATTACAATTGGAATGCACCTATGATTTCTGCAAACCACCTCCATAAATTGAAATAAACATTCATGCATATGGATAACAAACTGCCAGCAAAGTTAAAGAAACGAGAAAGTTAAAGAAAAGTGAAATTTCTGCGGGTAGCTAGTTAAGGAAGAAATTGTTGGGGGAATAAACTGCATTCACAGAAAAAGAAATGAACTCTTTACAAGAGGGGTTCAAACATAGAGAAGAAATGGAGGACAATGAAATAATATCAATATCATTTCCAACCATCATCTCAACCATCATCTAATTATAAACTTAGCCCCAAGCCGCTCTTGTCCGTGAGCGCGGCTGTCATGACAATTTTACCAAATCTCTACAGAGAATGTACCCTTTAGCCACAGGTAGTGATTTCATACCCTTATGCTAGGTGGGCTGAGTAAACCGCCCTGAAGCCCATGGCGGCCAACCACATTACACACTACTGTAGGTGTGTGGCCAGGAGATCACTACATTGTCTGTACAAAGGTACTCCCAACTAGTGCTAGCCCTCTAAGGTATCCACCACTGAGGCATTACCGGAGTAACCCTCCGCCTCAGAGCCCCCTCTTTTTCCTTGCGGTTGGAAGAGCAGTACTCCTGCATCATTCCCCGCACCATCCAACTACTAGCATTTCGTTGGGAGAAACCTAATTAATTGGCCAAGCCGCCCCATCTCAGTCTCGTGGTGGTACTATAAAGCTTAGTGGCTTCCTGCATAAATCGGTCCTTAGAATCCGGCGGTACCAAACCCAATCCCAGGTCTCGTGCAAACTGCACCATACCATAACCATCCAACCACCAGATTCATACCAATTACTTCATCGTTTTTAATGTGACATAGTGGTCATAATTAATAATATAATCATGTGTCCAAATTTCCATCCCAACTAATAAGCATGGCTAAGTGTGACTCAAATACCCAAAACCATCCGATTCAACCCGGGCGACAAGGAATTATATTGAACAGATGAATAAATATGATTCACATTAATTAAGCATGCAACTAACTATAATTCCTAAAATAGGCACAAGATGGTCAAGGGCACTTGCCTGTTTTTCTAGAGCTGCTCAGTTCTTCTTCATCGAACTTTTGATCTCCATATCTTCATGTCGCTTTTTCGTCGATATACGAATGCGTACAAACTACCATCAAAAGAGAAATAAAACATTCAAGAACAATACACCAAACATACACATAGCATAAAATCCTATACCAATACGTCCCTACGAAGTTCTTATTGTTTTTCATAGCCAAAGAAATGCATTTATCGTTTATTTTCTATTTTTAGTATTTATTTATAAGGTAAAAACATTTTTAATGAATTTCCCATAGCCAAAATATATTGTTATATGCACTTTGTTATTTTATTTCTGCAATAAAGGTTTTCTAAATAAGGTTCTTACTATTTCTACATTTATTCTCCATTTTTAGAATTTAATTATAGCAAAAACTATTTTTAATCAATTTTCTATAGTCAAAATATATTTCTATGAATCTATAATTTTATTTCAGCCTAATATGATTTATAATTAATTTGCTACTTTTTTATATATTTTATTCTACCATTTATAAACATTTCCCACCACTAAATGCATTTTTAAACAATATTCAACAATTAAATAATAATACAAGGGCTTAAATATTATTTCGTTTAGTAATCAGGGGCTATTCTGCAAGTATTACATTAATTAGAAGATAAAATACAATTTTCAATATTAACATGGGCTTTCTAGTTATTTTTACACATTCTGCATAATTGTTCCATATTTAACAGAAAGTCTAGGGGTTAGATTGAAAGAATCCGAGGGCTTACGTGCAAAAAGACGAAGGGGTATGAGCCTTCTAATTTGGACCGTAGGATTTAAAGTGGGTGCACCAGATTTTATGAACGAAGGGGTATGCACATGATCTAATCGTGACCCTTGATAGATGATCTGACGGTTGGGGACAAAATGAAGCCATGGGCTTCTTCTTCCTCCAGCCAACATGGCTGTACCACCATGGATGGCGTCTAGAGCTCGCCGGAGTATGCCTAGGGGGCTTAATCCATGGCTGCGATCGCTGGAAATGAAGGAGGTAGGCTCTGTGAACTCACCTAGGAAGTTTCGTAGCCCGAAACGATGAGGAGGCTTGTTTGCAACGAGGTGTGA
Source organism: Tuctoria greenei (assembly GCA_036927565.1). Lineage (NCBI taxonomy): Eukaryota > Viridiplantae > Streptophyta > Magnoliopsida > Poales > Poaceae > Tuctoria > Tuctoria greenei. The sequence continues at coordinate 174,175,953 of JAYESD010000005.1, forward strand.
TGGTGTCTGCTGGCACTCGGTGAACTCAATGTCGAGATGGCTAAATCTTCGAGGCAACTTGCCCAGTGGATTCCCAGTTACATGGAGCGTGCGTGAGGCACAAAGGATGGGCTGATTTGAAGCAAATCGACGGGAATGCCACGACTTACCCGTGCGGCGGTTCTATGGTTTGGCGTTCAGAAAATGAATGGGGAATGGGGGGAAAGAGTGGGTGCTCTCATTGCTATATAGGGGAGGCGGTTGCATGGAAAGTGGTGGCTAGGGGTGCAAGATGGGCAAGAATCGACGCTGCGGTTGGCGGAGCGCGACACGCACACGATCTGTTTGATGAAATGCCGACAAGGTGTGTGGTTGGAGAAATAAAGGGCTGACAGTCGGGGCTCGTACGCAGAGGGAGAGGGAGTGGGATGGGGAAAAATGACGGGTGTTACAATTCTACCCCCATTAAACAGAATCTCGCACCGAGATTCTAGGTTGGACTAAAAAGAGATCTATGTTTTTGTTATTCAAAAGCTACCCTATTAGAAACTGTCTCTCTATAATTATATTTCTTATTTGATTATGAAATCTTTATTCTAAAAGTTTTCTAAGTTCAATATTTCACACAGTGCAAGAATAACATGACGAACTTGTTTCAATTCTTAAGAAAATCATTCATTATCACACAATTCTACACATTATGTTATTATATTTTATTTTCTATTATTATTTTTAAATAAATATTTATTTTATTATTACCAACATTATTATTTTTTATGTCGTGCCACTTGGTCTGGTTTGGTTTTCGGTACTGTGCCCTAATTTTTATTTGAATCCAAATGTATTCTCTAACAATTTCAATTATTATTTTTAACATCTAAGTACTCATGAGGGGATATGTCTAATTTATTGATTTTAAATGAACACACATTTTCTTCTGTCTTCTATTCTTTATTTATAAAATAAGAATTTGATCGACATTTCTAGTTTGACTTCCATTTTATATCTTTCAATTAAATTAACTAACATGATGTATATCTTTATTTCTTTTCATTTTTAAAGGCAGAATTGTTAAATTTAAGGAACTATCACAAAACAACACACACTATTTTTTTATGTTATTCTACATTATAATTCTTCTTATTATTTTTATTATTTTGAACTTGGCCTTTTATTTACTTTGTGGGTTTTAAATTTTTAAAGTCTTTCAATTAAAATGCATTGTAATGATTAATATTTTATGTTATTATGATTAATTTTGATAATACGGAGGTTACAATCTCACCCACCTTACAAGGAATCTCGCCCACGAGATTCAAATGGGTCAACGAAGGAGACAAGATATGATTTACTAGCAGTTGGCTAGCTTCCTTAAACAACGACAAAGTTATAATTTGTTATTGTTATTATCATTAATTTATTGCAATACATCAAACAACGTTTTCTATTTCTCTATGAGGAAGGCATGAAATTCACTTGCTAACCAAAGGGGACTTAAGCAAATGATGTGTAATAATCTTCAAGAATCTTCTTCACCCTCTGTGTTATCTTCAATAAGTCGATCTTTAGGCTTTGTCAATTAAGTCGAATCTTCGTCTTCATGAGCAAGGTCCAAGGGATGTCTAATAAGTCCATTCTAACTAAGGTCACATGCCTAGAGTCGATATATAGCTCTGATACCACTTTGTCACACCCGGTTTTATTAAGAATAAAACCAGCTGCAAATACATGTATGCCAGAATCGGTTTCACCATACATGTACGACAAATAGTGATAAACAGTTCTATATCGAATAGAAACAACCTTTATACCTTGAAAAGAGTTTTGAATAGCAGCGGAAGAGACAAATCTCTAGGGCAACCACAGGCAAATCGACTGGCAGCAACGCGACCTATGCAACGTCTTCACTTTTCACCGTCCTTATTATATCTTGTCTTCACTGAGCAACATATCAAAAATACAACAAAACAAGTGTGAGTACCATCTCGTGGTACTCAGCAAGTGTGGGAAATAAATGACATGTAGGCCAATAAAAAAGGAAAGGCTGATAGTGGTTTAAGCACTAAGAATTAAGCCTATCATTAGCTTGCATTAACAACCTACATCTAGGTGAATATTCTCAATCAAAAAATTAATAATAATAATGTAATAATATCAATATCATTTTCAACCATCATCTCAACCATCATCTAATTATGAATTTAGCCCCAAGCTGCTCCTGTCCGTGAGCACGGCTGTCATGACAGTTTTACCAAATCTCTGCAGAGAATGTACCCTTTACACACAAGCAGTGATTTCATCCCCTGATGCCAGGTGGACTGAGTAAACCTCCCCGATGCCCGTGGCGGCCAACCACATTACACACTACCGTAGGTGTGTGGCCAGGAGATCACTACATGGTCTTTACAAAGGTACTCTCAACTAGTGCTATCCCTCTAAGGTTTCCACCACTGAGGCATTCCCGGAGTAACCCTCCGCCTCAGAGCCCCCTCTTGAGCCTTGTGGTTCCCAGAGTTGTACCCCTGCATGATTCCCCGCACCATCCAACTACTAGCATTTCTTCAGGAGAAACCTAATTAATTTACCAAGCCGCCCTATCTCAGTCTCATGGTGGTACCATAAAGCTTAGTGGCTTCCTCCATAAACCGGTACTTAGAATCTGGCGTTACCAAATCCAATCTCGTGTCTCGTGCAAACTGCACCATACCACAACCATCCAACTGCCAAATTCATACAAATTACTTCATCATTTTTAATGTAACATAATGGTCATAATTAATAATATAATCATGTGTCCAAATTCCATCCCAAGTAATAAGCATGGCTAAGCATGATTGAAATACCCAGAACCATCCAATTCAACCCCGGCAACAAGGAATTATATGGAACAGATGAATAAATACGATTCACATTAATTAAGCATGCAACTAACTATAATTCCTAAAATAGGCACAACATGGTCAAGGGACCTTGCCTGTTTTTCTATAGCTGCTCAGTTCTTCTTCATTGAACTTTTGATCTCCATATCGTCATGTCGCTTCTTCGTCGAATACGAATACGTACAAACTACCGTCAAAAGAGAAATAAAACATTCAAGAAAAATACATAAAACATACACATAGCATAAAATCCTATATCAATAAGTCCCTACGAAGTATTTATTATTTTTCATAGCCAAAGAAATGCATTTATCGTTTATTTTCTATTTTTAGTATTTATTTATAAGCTAAAAACATTTTTAATGAATTTCCCATAGCCAAAATATATTTTTATATGCACTTTATTATTTTATTTCTGCAATAAAGGTTTTCTAAATAAGGTTTTTACTATTTCTACATTTATTCTCCATTTTAAATATTTAATTATAGCTAAAACTATTTTTAATGAATTTTCTATGCATCTATAATTTTATTTCAGCCAAAAATGATTTATAATTAATTTCCTACATTTTTCTATATTTTATTCTACCATTTATAAACATTTCCCACCACTAAATGCATTTTTAAACAATATTCAACAATTAAATAATAATACAAGGGCTTAAATATTATTTCTTTTAGTAATCAGGGGCTATTCTGCAAGTATTGCATAAATTTTAACATGGGCTTTCTAGTTATTTTTACACATTCTTCATAATTGTTCCATAATTAACAGAAAGTCTAGGGGTTAGATTGAAAGAATCCGAGGGCTTACGTGCAAAAAGACGAAGCGATATGAGCCTTCTAATTTGGACAGTAGGATTTAATGTGGGTGCACCATATTTTATGAACGAAGGGATATGCAAATGATCTAATCGTGACCCTTGATAGATGATCTGACGGCTGGGGACAAAATGAAGCCATGGGCTTCATCATCCTCCAACCAACATGGATGTACCACCATGAATGCCGTCTAGAGCTCGTCAGAGTACGCCTAGGGGGCTTAATCTATGGTTGCGATCGCTGGAAATGGAGGAGGTAGGCTCTGTGAACTCACCTAGGAAGTTTCGTTGCTCGAAACAACGCGGAGGCTTGTCAACAACGAGGAGGCGCGACGGTGTCTGGCGGTGCTCGGTGAACTCGATGTCGAGATGGCTAAATCTTCGAGGCAACTTGCCCAGCGGATTCCCAGTGGCATGGAACACGCGTGAGGCACAAAGGAAGGACATGTTTGAAGCATATCGATGGGAACGCCACGGCTTACCCGTGCGGCAGTTCTATGGTTTGGCGTTCAGAAAATGAATGGGGAATGGGGGGAAAGAGTGGGGTGCTCTCATTGCTATATAGGGGAGGCGGTTGCATGGAGAGTGGTGGTCAGGGGCGCAAGATGGGTGAGAATCGACGCAGCGGTTAGCGGAGCGTGACTTGCACACGATCTGTTTGATGAAATGCCAACAAGGTGTGCGGTTGGAGAAATAAAGGGCTGATAGCCGGGGCCCGTACGCAGTGGGAAAGGCAGAGGGATGGGGGAAAAATGACGGGTGTTATAGCTTGTCAGGTTGCATCACTGCAACCTCCTTCCCAACCTCATGTGACTCGATGAAGTTGGTCTTATGTCTCGAGTTCGCAAAAGAATGAAAATATTGGCTATTGGCATCACCCTTATGCATCCATCTCAACCTTGATCGCTCTCTGGCCCTTGATTTTTCTATGAACCATAGGCCTAAAATCCGTTGCTTAAGTAGTGCACGAGTCTCCCTTTCCTGATCTGTCAGGAGTCGCAGCTCCATAGCTTCATCGAGTCTGAGGATCACCTCCCTGCATATTATTATGGCCAGCTTGCCTTGAGGAATTTGTGCACAAGACCATTTTCTAAGAGCGCGACCAGTTCTGGAAAGCTTGATGTGGAGAGTAAGCAGACCACTGTGTTGTGGAGAGACTTGTCTATTCCAGATCTCATGGACACGCTCACGAAAGTCAGGCATGTTTAGCCAGTGCTCCTCGAAACGGAAGGACCAACTTCTAAAGTTCTCTTCAAATGGTACTAATAACAGAGGGAAGTGGTCAGATGCCGATGATGAAAGAGCCTGCAGAATAGGGCCACCAAAAACATTTTCCCATTGTGACGAGGCGAATGTGCAGTCAATTCTGGACAATGTGGGATGCTGTTGTTCGCTCGACCATGTGAAGCGATGTCCTAACAAGGGAATTTCCTTGACTTTGATATGGTTCAACGTCCGTTGAAAGCGCCTCATCATGCCTCGATTTAGCCTGCCATTGCTCTTGTCTTCATTGCGATAAATCAGGTTGAAATCACATAATACGAGCCACACCGAAGACGCTGTCAGGTAGATCTCGTGAAGCTCATTCAGGAAGAGTCCTTCCTCAACTTTAGATTGAGGGCCATACACCCTGAGATCATTGAGGGAACCGAGGTTCTATCATCTGTGATAATTGCTGAGATGGAGTAAGACCTGGTTGTAAAATTGGATAGCTTGATGTGGGCATTACTACTAGCAAGGAGAATTCCTCCCCGTGTCCCCTCAGCTGGGAGATTACCAAAGTTGTCAGCACATTTTATTCCATCAATTTCTTTTTGTGGTTAGTGTTCCATAACAAATGTTGGACAGCTGATCGCCTCTCTAGACGCGGACTTTCACATCCCGAGAAGTGTCCCCTATGTGATCAAGAGGAGGAAATCATCCAACATATCCTTTTAACATGTTTGTTTGCGAGGCAGATTTGGTTCAAATTGCTATTGATGATCCACATGTCACATGCTATACCTATGACAAACGAGAGGTCATTTGGAGACTGGTGGAGCCGCACTACTAGTAAAGTTCCAAAGGAACACAAGAAAGGAATAAAGTCGTTAATCATCTTGGGTTCTTGGCTCATCTGGAAACAGCAAAACGTTTGTGTTTTCGATAATGTGTCTCTCTCCATTAGTGAGATTATGAGAACCTTCTGAGATGAATACAGGTTATGGTGCCAATTTTGCGCAAATTCATTCTACTGTTTTCAGAATTTCCGTCAAGAAAAAGGATTTATTCAGAATATAGAATTGCTATCTGACAGTTAATATGGGATTCATCGACATATAGAACACGAGTTCAAAACTCATTGTCTACAATGCAAGCAATTTTGGCAATAGATTGGGATGTACTGGAATACTTACACGCCTTTCTTCGAGATGATCAGACATTCAAAGCTTCACTTCAAGCATAAATTGTTCATGCATGGATGTTTTATAATTGCTTGTTGGGTTATTTAGAAAAGCAGGAATGGTAATCTTTAAAAGATCCAAACCCACCTTATCGACAATCAAGAATCCTTTTTTCCTTAAGGAATCCAGACTGCAAGCTGTGAGACTTGAGGAAGTTGATAAACTTGATCTTTATGCCTGGCTAGATTTCCTTACTTTCGCAAATTAAATCTTGGTTGATTTTCTTCAAGCAACATAGAGTTCATTTTGCTCCATTATGTATGTACTCTGTACAGCTTTATTTTGATTTAATATATTACACAGCAGGGTCTTCCTGCTGCTTTCCTGTAAAAAACGAATCATTACTTTGTCTGTAGGACACTCCATAGTGTCTTTAAAATAAACTTTTTGAACCCAGTTTCCACATTATTCAGAAGGAGATTGTGCAGTCACTTTGGTTTGGGAACCAAAGGACATGATTTTTTCTTCAACAAAAAGGTCCTCTTTGTCCCTTTTGTATTTTACGTTGTTTTCAAAAGTTTCAAAATGTAGCTCATGCTTGTGTTCACAGTAAAAGAGTTGAAACACTATTGCTAATTTTTTTTAAAAAAAGTGGAGAGTTAAATTAAAATATAATGTTACTACTATTCACACTAAATTCAAGATAAAAATGTCCCACAACACCACATATTTATTTTAAATATTTTGCAGTACATATTGTGTGCAATTGTATTTTTTTGTAATAGCCCCAAGGAAAAGATATTACTGTAACAATTTGTCCTTATTTTGTATTTCTTCCTTCTAACAACATATACTGGAATATGTCTGTAGGACACTGTGTTCAAAACTCATTGCCTACAAAACATTATTTAATCTGTACAAGATATATAAAGAAAAGAGGTTGGAACAGTGTATTTCACATCAGATAAGCAACCAGTAATGAGCAGCTGTTGTTTTACATATCGCTGCTCACTGATTTGGAGTTCTCCATGCGTGTTGAGCCAGCAATTATATGAGAGGACATGTTTTTTATTTTGAAAGTCGATTTGGTTTGATTTTTATTCTGTTCAAACAAATACGTTTGATGCTGACAATCTAATATTCAATGTTGTCAGACCCCTGTGGAAGACGCACCATTGTTTCTCATGGCATAGGATATCGAATTATGTGGTAAAATGTTGTTTTCTGAAGCTGCGGTATCGTTTTTATGTACTATGTAACAGTGAAACGGCGGCATTACTGTATTGGTTTTACTTTGTGACAATCTTAGTAAATTTCCGTACTTTATCCAGTGCAAGTGTTGGAGCTGAAATCCTAGAACACTGATTATATTTAGAGACAGATGGAGATGGATGAGGGACGATAGGGAAAAGAGTAAGCTGGGAGGGGCACCATCTGTTTATAACAAGTTTTGTATATTAGATTTGGTTCGGTATATGAGCCTATTCCAATCCCTATAAGAGCCAAACCAGATTGATGATCATAAGAATGTTCCATTCCTTACATTTGATAGTGATATATTAATTCCAAGTTAGGGGAGGCATATCAGCTGAAAGTTCAACGAGTGAACTGGGAAGTAAACAAAGTGCTGCATTTAGCCTCATCTTATGAGTACATAGTTTATTCCGAATATATATACTGTCCAACATTGCCACTGCTAGGTATCAATGTTTGTATCAATGTTTTATTGCTCACCATAGTAAAATAAGTAGTGAATATACTTTGCTTGAAACTGATACAAACAGATAGAAATAGTCATATCTGGTTTATTTCGTGTAAAATGAGTCAAAATATAGCATATCATACAAGGATAAATGTAAAGGGTGACACTATAACTGTATTAGAAATTGTATTATTGACTAAGAATACCTGTATTATATTTACATGCACATGGAAGTAATACTTATATATATATTTTTATTCACAAGACATCAAACTGATAGAGAATAAACTACATGATACAAAGACTTTGGTTCTGGCACAAAAGGCCACAATTTTTCTTTAACAGAAAAGGTCTTGTGGTTTCTATGTTCTTATGTTTCCATACGCTTTTATAAGTTCCAGTTCAGTATGAGAACGAAAACATGGTAGAAAATTTCAAAAAAGAACTAATAGTTAAATTAAAAGACACTGTTACTATTGACAAGTAAATTTACGTTTAGCTTTTTCATGTGGCCCATGTTGTAAAAGAGTCTCAAAATACCTCATATAGTACACCTTAGGCTTTTCAGTTCGCATCGTGCCAATTTTGTGCAAATTCATTCTACAGTTTTCACAATTGTCCTAAAATAAAAGGAATTATTTAGAATGTTGGAATTGCTTCTATCTGATCGTAAATATAGGAATTCATGCATACATACATATAGGTTATGAGTTCAAAACTCTTCTTTGTGTCTCCAAATGCGTATCACTTGTTAGTTTAATATTGAACTAACAAGCGACAAGTATTCGAGGACACAAAGAGCAATTGTCTAGAATAATGCATTATTTTTTGTCTGTAGAATACTCCATAGTGCCTTGAAAATAAACCTTTTGAACCCAGTTTCCACATTTTCAGAAACAAGGGTGCCTATACTCAGATTGATTCAGTTTCAGTCTTGTAGACTTCATCTCTCAAATTTGCATAGAATTTATCTTTGTCCGTTCAGTCATAGGATGGATGTTGAAAAACTAATGTCCAAGGTTGTGGCGCTTTTGGGACCTGTAGTTTCATATACAGGCATTTTCTCAACATGTACGTTGAAGTAGAAAGCTTGCATATCAGCAGGCATGTTTTGTATCTCTCCATTTCATGTCACTTTAATATGGATATAGACCCTGGTGTCGCTCTACCATTACTAGGGGGCTGTTCATGTATGTCGCAGCGGCCATGCTTTATGCAAGGCAAAAATAACAAAGCAGTAGTAGTCTCTGGTATACATGTCAGTATGTCACAAAGGAACTGAAGAATCACTAAAATGTTGGCTTCAGCTAGTGATAATCACGGAAAACACTAATAGATTGACCATTTCATGTTCTAGAGTTCCTATCCTAGGACAGCAAAATTATCCAAATTAAACAGATCAATCTAAAAAAATCTCAATCTTAGCCTGATGCTCCCTTCGTTTCCAAATATTTGTCACCGGTTAGTGAAAAATATTTTAGGTCAAAGGGAGTAAATGGAAATCTATCAATTGTTTATACTTCTCCGCCAAATAGCAAGGCAAGAGTTTATCCACATTCTGTCCAGACCAGCGGGAAATGTCATTGTTGCGGAAAAAGCTCTTGAGGTGGGATTCACTGACGCCCAACTGTGCAGCAGCATTACGGATCTGCATGTGGAAGAGTACACTCACTTCAGACCACTGCAGTGGTCTCATTTTCCTAGCCATGGCCACTTTCATCTGTGTCAGCGTACTTGTGCTGCCTTGGTTTATAAAGCTCTAAATGTCATGGTCTCATCCACTGCTTTCCTCTGAGGCCGCCGCTGCTCCGATGGTTTGAGATATCTCCTGGCCCTTGCATTTATATTAAATATGATAGAGTCAGATCTTGGTTGCTTCATGTCGATGTACTACTTTACTGCTATTTATTTACTACCAGATCATACATGAATGTTTCACTTCCATTATATGGCCAACATTTAATAAGTACCAGACCTTTATCAAGAAGTATTCAAAAATAATCTAAAGATATTTGATCTCATTTACTGGCAAATATTTTAAATTTGTTTCCGTCGTCCAAAAACATCCCTAAGTTATCAGCAATAATGGGATAAGGCGATCTCTACTGTTCTGCACAAGCCACTTCTGTGGGCCTTGAAATTAAACATTAATGCAAAATGGATCACCAATAGCAAGATTGTGGGAAAAAACAGAATTTCTCCTGACAGCTAGTTTAGGAAGCCATTGTTGAGCAGACCCATTACATTTACATACAGATATAGAGATGTGAGGGGTTCCCAAAATTATGAAGAAAGTGATGACAATGAAACATTTATACGTAATGTAAGAATGACGTGTAAAAAAAGGTATTCATCACACTTCTTTGGAAGTGACCCCTTTATTCGTACTCGGATATGTACTGTATTTACAAAGATTCCCTTGTCTGACAACATCACAGTCTCAACCAGTGGTGGACACTGATAGGAACCTTTTTTCGACGCAATTGGTGGGTGTGGTATCTTTTTACTAAATGAGTAAATTATAGAAATACAATACGGGAACATAGATACCAACAACCTCAACTTCCATACCGGACATATAACAAACAAACACGAACAATCACTGGCCAACTTTGTGGACTGGAAAGGATGCTCACCTAGATAACTGAGAGTGAGCTCATGCCGTGACGACCAAACATCTATTGCTGAGCCTCTTAGCTGCTCAATGACAACCTTACAACCATTCAAACATTTGAGTTGCTAACAACAAGCAATCAGTCATCCCGTCAATTAGACAAGATGGATTAAAAAGACCTCCGATAACAACGCCTCCAACAATGTAAAGCAACAAAGAAATACCGCGCTCGCTCATGGATCCCCCTGAGTAGAGTGTACACGAAATCATATAACAGCACATTTTAAAGTGTAGAAAATCCAGAAAAATTCTCTCAAATTATTGTTTGCTCAAAGAACATACAAGGAGCAATTAGTGGCTTAAATAGACTATGTGAGTGGCTAAAATATTTATAGCTCCTAATTAACTACTTAATTGATTAAAATTTGAGGGAAACCCATGTCTAGGCTCCAAATAAATAATCCCTTCACAAATGATTATCTAAAACCTTTGCTTAGCATGTTCTTGGTCAGGTCAGCCCACGTTGAAGCTTATGACTGGGTTCGGCCCCTTGTCTCTGCAGCTGGCCCGCGGTAGGTGATGCTTGCCGAGAATGTGAGTAATGAAGATGTAACAGTGTATCTAAACTATTGGCTAATACACTTGTTTATGACATTCTTAATTTGCAGTTTTACCTGGCAATACATATTAGTCGCTGTTACTTTCCATAACGTTTTTTAATTCTTTGCCTGGATAATTAAGAAGTGTGAGAAATCAACGGTGATGGGCCTTATGTGACTAAATTACGACTTTATTTTTCCTATATTCATTTAGTCCACATCCGGACAAAGAGCCCTATCTAAATTTACTTCTATGATATCTTTCTAATAAATTTTATCCAAGTACAATCGATTTGACCTTTTCACGTTCAGGGATTCATTATTTACGAACAGGTTTCCAGCCATTGAGCATGGAACAGTATCCTTTTCGGATATTTTAATTGCCAAGCTCTATAGTAATTCACTGGCTTCCTTTTTTTGGCAACAAGTAATTCGCTACTATATTTGAAAAAAAAATTGTGGCACCGTCCTCGTCAAATAAAGCCCCCCCCCCCCCCCCCGATCTAGTTTCCAGTATCAACAGCAGCTATCGCTGCTAAAATATGAGAGGCAGTCGCACCAAAACCCACTTGAGAAGGAGAACCGTTCCGTCGTGTCACGGCAGGTGGTTGCTGTATCCGGGTGAGTTACTCGTCCTTCTCACTGAGGTGCTCTGCTGCATGCCCATAAATGCCGCCTGCATGCTGGGGGAAGACCCATATTTTGAAGAGGTCTCACGCATGCAGTCCACTACTCCCGGTATCATGAGTTTATAACAGTCGGGCTGGCTCCTGCAGTGCCTGCACTTTTGTCATCCTCCAGTCCACTGCTGCCCTTGACTCGGTTTCCGCCTGTGCTAAGGTGGTCAGCAACCATGGAGGGTACTAACAGTCCTAATGGTCATGTCGCTGCAGTAGCCGGAGAAGGGAGCCAGCAGCATAATGATGGAAGAAGATGCGCATGGAGGACGGATCGAAGAGCCACAGCTCTCGTCGAAGATGATGAAGTTGGTGATGCAGCTGATGGCAATGCTGATGACTCTCCAGGAGCTGGTGATCATGTGTCACACCATGCTAAACGGCACCAACATCCTGCCGACGTGCCAAGCCATCTCCATCTACGGCGCCGTGCATGGTTAGTTGCCGGATACCTCACCATCTCTTGATGAATGTGTTCGATCTTTCCATGTTGGGCAAGTTTAGGTATGTGGTAGGTAAGTCTAGGTTTGTTGTGTGCCATGCATCTCTCCTTAGTCTAAATACATGACCGTTATTACATTTTTGCTAGCCAACAATATTATAATTTGTCATGGTTATCTTTTTACATATCCATACGATACTTCTTCTCTGTCGGTTAATATATGGCATGTTCACTATCCTTAACCCGCAATGATTTTCATTATGCACATTGACTATAGAATATTTTAACATGCATTTATGACAACTTAGTCCATCAGGAAAGTACATTTATATTAGATTGTATTCATTAATGTTGATATCTTAGCACACTTAATAATAAAATTTTAGTAGTTAGGAGCTATGGTTTAGAATTCCTACAAAACATATCATTCGTACTTTTTGTACTTTCTTTAATCATGGTATCACTTAAAAAGTATTACTTAAGTATTAGCACCAGTTCTTATGAGTTTGAATCTCCATCCAACTGCTAAGCTTCACCACTTTGGATGCTATTATTTGGAAATCGGTCATTTCCTATTTCAGCTATCTAGAAATAGTTGCTCTTTTGGTTCAACTAACTTTTTTATCAGTTCATGTTTAACAAGTGTTTTATATGTGTCATCACTTATACCGATACATGTTCGGTTGGCAGATGTATATTTATTTTTATGGGTCAACCACTTTCTTTGTGCACCATACACAATGTATTTTAGTACGGGAGTAATTTCACAAACAAATACTTGAGCACTTTTTTTTGTAATAATAGGCAGGAGCACTGCCAATGCATTAAGACGGAAGAGAGAATTACAACCTTAGCGGTACAACATCTAGACACAGTACATGTAGAGTAGTTCAAAATCCCAGCTACAGATATGCTTACCAATATTGCTATGTTGTATGTATTAGTATAGGGCTCACTAAATTTAATTTCCACCTTGGGCATGCAGCATCGTGATGAAGCGTTTCTTGTGTGATTGTGGAGTTACGATGTTGCCCCGCACAAGGTTTAAGCTGCTGCTACAAATCTGAAAATAAGGACCCACTTTTATGCGAGTCCATTATGCAAATCTTCCATCATCTGTTTATGTCCTTACCCTCATATAGAGTCTCATGTTCAGGTGAAACGGTTAAGTCTTGTTGAACCTTTGTGCTCACGGTTGCTATATAAGTTGTTTTGCAGGTACTAACCTCTATGCTTATGATTATGGTTGTCCTATGAGATTCGGGACTCTCCGAGTAATATACTCATGTGGGAACCATGCTGCTGTCGTTTGGTTTTCGTGGCTAGTGAGGAGCGTCTGTGGGCTGGACGGCTTCTCTTTTGCTTATCAGACTGGAGTATGAGAGTTTTAATCTTATCTTCCACTGTAGTTTATTTTTATAAACTATTTGTAAATTGAACATCTTTGTTAATTTCAGCAAATGATTTATGTAATACGCGTTCCTTTACATCTGTGCTGTTGGGTGTCGCATCGCATGGCACCACCCAATGCAATTCATGGAAAGTGTGGACTCCGGTCCCCACAGATAGGACCGCTCGACCCTCTATAAAGGGGCCCCGAGGCCACCTTCGAGATTGTCAAATTCACGTACTACTATATTTTACATACAAATTTCCTTATGCATTTACATACGTGCTTTACTTACGCACTTACATATGCATTTAACTTACGCATTACATTTTCTAGAGATCTCTACAACAAGGTTTGCCTGTAATCTATTCTCTACGCCTTTTGTGCTAATAAAGATCATGGATTGACTCCCTCTAGACGTAGGCCCTTTTTGCCCAAACTAGGATAAGCTTGTCTTTTGCAGGTAGCCATATGGAGACAAACGTTTCTCAATAGGATTTACTAGTCAGACAGTTGGCGTGCCAAGTAAAGGAATGTTGTTACGTGTTCTTCATCAGCTCCGTGATGGCTTCATTGACTTCAACCATCATCTCCGCCAAGGAGGATTGCACCGGCAGCTTAAAGTCCCCCATCCACAACAACAGGGGGCTCAAGGATAACCCCATATTCGCCCCACATCCGGCTTTTTGCTTCGAAAGCCTGTAATTCTTCACCAAAGGCGGCGGCGTCCTTCAGAGAATCTGCGACGACCATGCTAACAATGCTCTAGAGGCTTCCTTCGTCGGATCGGAATGATTGACCACACCACGCCCCCATTCTAAAAATCTCGGAGGAAACCACCAGCTTCAAATCCGACTCCGATAATGCTTGTACCAAGTTAAGTAACTCCCTCCTTATCAAATTTTATGTTGTAGGAGCTAGCGATGAGGTTCAGGATGCGACTATAGCTGACACACCTCCATGACTCACTCCCGCGCAGAAGGAACCCCATGGCTAATCCTTGGGAAGGATCAAACGCGCACCACCAAACTGGTTGTCCTGCTCCAAGCACAACGCACCACTTTCAACGGCGAGAGAGAGAGCACTTGAATGCGGTTGGGGCTGCCATCCGAATAAAACCCAGCCTGCTTCCAATCTCAGACACCGCATGTTTTCAAGCCGTATAGGCCACCCCCTTCGCCAAGGAAGATGCCCCGCCACGCTTGAAACAACCAAGCCAAAACGTGGCAGCCGGCAATGCAATACTGTGCTGCGCGCCTAAACCCATCTAGCCAGGATCTCGATGTGCCTACCGAAACCTCCGCTCCCTCCTAGACACAGCCGCCATCCAGCACACGCAGAGCTCTCTCGCCAGACAGCTTGAATTATCATGCCACGGCGGGAGCCAAGGACAACAAAAGAGCAATGGTGAACCAAAGAAGCCCCACACCCCAAGTTGGTAAGCGGCACCAAAAAAGCTAGATCCTCATAAGCAATCTACACTGAGATTGATGCAGTTTCACTTTTGTAGATCTTCATCTCTCAAAGTTGCATGGATTTTATCTTCGCCCGTTCAAAAATAAGATAGATCTTGAAAAACTAATATCCAAAGTTGTTTAGTGCTTTTGGGAGCTGTAGTTTCATATCCAAAGGAATAATTAGTTTTGATGCTGGTTCGTTAAGATTGAAATGGTGCAACAACATTTCTTGTATTCATAGAACATGGATTCAAAAGCATTGTTATATTGATTTTATCTAGAAAGAGTTAATCACGGTATTTTATTGACCAATGCAAGATCTGGAGTCCATGTCCAAGAACATGGACTGCATTTTAAGTTACAGATTGTTGTGACAACACATTCTCAATTAATAAAATCAATATCTTTTTATCCCACTTTATTTCTACATATTTAACATAACGTAGCATCTTGCATGGCAGATTAAAACGGGAAGCTAGTTATTTGCTCTTCATCTGCGAGACACTCCAACATTGTTCAAAAGGTTTACAGTGCCATCACCGCCAGATTCGGACAGCTCTGCAGCTGGGTTCCAGATTTTTTGTAGATGCGAACCAACATCTCCCTTACCTCTCTGGTCTCCTGCTTGATCTTGCTTAGAGAACGATGATGACGATTGGCTGCCCCCGGTACTGGAAACGGGCCCTGCATTGCTGCCTCTAGTGTTAACTTGTTCAGTCTAGCAGTAAGCGACCTAATCTGCACAATCATGAATCAACAGACAAAGGAAACTCCAGCCTTGTAAGACTCATCATGGAATTCAAATGAATCTGTAGTAATAATGGTTTACCCATTGATTCTCCGTACCGTCTTTCACGGCCACCGGTGGAGGCCATGCCTCCGGCAGATGAGCTGCAGGTGGGTGGTGGAGACGCCGAGCACCACTGCAGCATCTTTCAGAAGCAGGTGGAGGACCCCAAGGACATCGGACCACGCAGGCGAAACCACTCCTCTACGAGCCATGGTGACTACTTGGTGGATTTCCTTCTAGTTGATGCGGTGGCCAGCAGGTTTCTTGATACATTGCTAGCTGGGCTCGGTCTTTCCTTTATATAGCACGGGAGCCTCCGAGATGACAGTTCTAAGTTCTCTCCTGAAGCCATTAGATTCATATTGAACGGTGCTACTATCCATGGCGTCGTTTGGTGAGTTCCTTAGGTACAATGTATTGCTTTTTTGGCTGTATTTAACACTAGAGATATATGGATAGTTTCTGGCTGTTATAAATGGCTACTGGTAGTAGGTAGTAGCTAAAGATAGTATGGCTGCCAATTTTCTTTAGATAAGTAAATAAATGCGCTTCAGATTTGAAATGAGATCTCTAGTACTTAGATATACAAAACCTTCACGAACGCTAACTAAAAACAAGTGTCATATAGGAACAAATACCTTGACATGAATGGTATGTATCTGGATTAAATGACTCCTGTAGTGCTAACATGCATCTATGATAATTAGATACATCATGAGAGAACATGATAGGGACAGACGAAGACTCATGTATCAATTAAATATTCTGTTTTATAGATCATGAACAGGGGCTACCAATTAAGTGATATGTGGTTCTTCCACTACCCCTAATCGTAGTCTCTCATGATGATGGATCTGATGGTCATGGGTGGTTGTTAGTATCTTAGCATCACAAGAGTAATTTAAACTAGATATGTTCCCATACTTGTATACTGATATCTTATTCCTTTCAATTTCTCTCGCAAATTACAATTGGAATGCACCTATGATTTCTGCAAACCACCTCCATAAATTGAAATAAACATTCATGCATATGGATAACAAACTGCCAGCAAAGTTAAAGAAACGAGAAAGTTAAAGAAAAGTGAAATTTCTGCGGGTAGCTAGTTAAGGAAGAAATTGTTGGGGGAATAAACTGCATTCACAGAAAAAGAAATGAACTCTTTACAAGAGGGGTTCAAACATAGAGAAGAAATGGAGGACAATGAAATAATATCAATATCATTTCCAACCATCATCTAATTATAAACTTAGCCCCAAGCCGCTCTTGTCCGTGAGCGCGGCTGTCATGACAATTTTACCAAATCTCTACAGAGAATGTACCCTTTAGCCACAAGTAGTGATTTCATACCCTTATGCTAGGTGGGCTGAGTAAACCGCCCTGAAGCCCATGGCGGCCAACCACATTACACACTACTGTAGGTGTGTGGCCAGGAGATCACTACATTGTCTGTACAAAGGTACTCCCAACTAGTGCTAGCCCTCTAAGGTATCCACCACTGAGGCATTACCGGAGTAACCCTCCGCCTCAGAGCCCCCTCTTTTTCCTTGCGGTTGGAAGAGCAGTACTCCTGCATCATTCCCCGCACCATCCAACTACTAGCATTTCGTTGGGAGAAACCTAATTAATTGGCCAAGCCGCCCCATCTCAGTCTCGTGGTGGTACTATAAAGCTTAGTGGCTTCCTGCATAAATCGGTCCTTAGAATCCGGCGGTACCAAACCCAATCCCAGGTCTCGTGCAAACTGCACCATACCATAACCATCCAACCACCAGATTCATACCAATTACTTCATCGTTTTTAATGTGACATAGTGGTCATAATTAATAATATAATCATGTGTCCAAATTTCCATCCCAACTAATAAGCATGGCTAAGTGTGACTCAAATACCCAAAACCATCCGATTCAACCCGGGCGACAAGGAATTATATTGAACAGATGAATAAATATGATTCACATTAATTAAGCATGCAACTAACTATAATTCCTAAAATAGGCACAAGATGGTCAAGGGCACTTGCCTGTTTTTCTAGAGCTGCTCAGTTCTTCTTCATCGAACTTTTGATCTCCATATCTTCATGTCGCTTTTTCGTCGATATACGAATGCGTACAAACTACCATCAAAAGAGAAATAAAACATTCAAGAACAATACACCAAACATACACATAGCATAAAATCCTATACCAATACGTCCCTACGAAGTTCTTATTGTTTTTCATAGCCAAAGAAATGCATTTATCGTTTATTTTCTATTTTTAGTATTTATTTATAAGGTAAAAACATTTTTAATGAATATCCCATAGCCAAAATATATTGTTATATGCACTTTGTTATTTTATTTCTGCAATAAAGGTTTTCTAAATAAGGTTCTTACTATTTCTACATTTATTCTCCATTTTTAGAATTTAATTATAGCAAAAACTATTTTTAATTATAGCAAAACTACACATTATGTTTATTTTCGGTACTGTGCCCTAATTTTTATTTGAATCCAAATGTATTCTCTAACAATTTCAATTATTATTTTTAACATCTAAGTACTCATGAGGGGATATGTCTAATTTATTGATTTTAAATGAACACACATTTTCTTCTGTCTTCTATTCTTTATTTATAAAATAAGAATTTGATCGACATTTCTAGTTTGACTTCCATTTTATATCTTTCAATTAAATTAACTAACATGATGTATATCTTTATTTCTTTTCATTTTTAAAGGCAGAATTGTTAAATTTAAGGAACTATCACAAAACAACACACACTATTTTTTTATGTTATTCTACATTATCATTCTTCTTATTATTTTTATTATTTTGAACTTGGCCTTTTATTTACTTTGTGGGTTTTAAATTTTTAAAGTCTTTCAATTAAAATGCATTGTAATGATTAATATTTTATGTTATTATGATTAATTTTGATAATACGGAGGTTACAATCTCACCCACCTTACAAGGAATCTCGCCCACGAGATTCAAATGGGTCAACGAAGGAGACAAGATATGATTTACTAGCAGTTGGCTAGCTTCCTTAAACAACGACAAAGTTATAATTTGTTATTGTTATTATCATTAATTTATTGCAATACATCAAACAACGTTTTCTATTTCTCTATGAGGAAGGCATGAAATTCACTTGCTAACCAAAGGGGACTTAAGCAAATGATGTGTAATAATCTTCAAGAATCTTCTTCACCCTCTGTGTTATCTTCAATAAGTCGATCTTTAGGCTTTGTCAATTAAGTCGAATCATCGTCTTCATGAGCAAGGTCCAAGGGATGTCTAATAAGTCCATTCTAACTAAGGTCACATGCCTAGAGTCGATATATAGCTCTGATACCACTTTGTCACACCCGGTTTTATTAAGAATAAAACCAGCTGCAAATACATGTATGCCAGAATCGGTTTCACCATACATGTACGACAAATAGTGATAAACAGTTCTATATCGAATAGAAACAACCTTAATACCTTGAAAAGAGTTTTGAATAGCAGCGGAAGAGACAAATCTCTAGGGCAACCACAGGCAAATCGACTGGCAGCAACGCGACCTATGCAACGTCTTCACTTTTCACCGTCCTTATTATATCTTGTCTTCACTGAGCAACATATCAAAAATACAACAAAACAAGTGTGAGTACCATCTCGTGGTACTCAGCAAGTGTGGGAAATAAATGACATGTAGGCCAATAAAAAAGGAAAGGCTGATAGTGGTTTAAGCACTAAGAATTAAGCCTATCATTAGCTTGCATTAACAACCTACATCTAGGTGAATATTCTCAATCAAAAAATTAATAATAATAATGTAATAACATCAATATCATTTTCAACCATCATCTCAACCATCATCTAATTATGAATTTAGCCCCAAGCTGCTCCTGTCCGTGAGCACGGCTGTCATGACAGTTTTACCAAATCTCTGCAGAGAATGTACCCTTTACACACAAGCAGTGATTTCATCCCCTGATGCCAGGTGGACTGAGTAAACCTCCCCGATGCCCGTGGCGGCCAACCACATTACACACTACCGTAGGTGTGTGGCCAGGAGATCACTACATGGTCTTTACAAAGGTACTCTCAACTAGTGCTAGCCCTCTAAGGTTTCCACCACTGAGGCATTCCCGGAGTAACCCTCCGCCTCAGAGCCCCCTCTTGAGCCTTGTGGTTCCCAGAGTTGTACCCCTGCATCATTCCCCGCACCATCCAACTACTAGCATTTCTTCAGGAGAAACCTAATTAATTTACCAAGCCGCCCTATCTCAGTCTCATGGTGGTACCATAAAGCTTAGTGGCTTCCTCCATAAACCGGTACTTAGAATCTGGCGTTACCAAATCCAATCTCGTGTCTCGTGCAAACTGCACCATACCATAACCATCCAACTGCCAAATTCATACAAATTACTTCATCATTTTTAATGTAACATAATGGTCATAATTAATAATATAATCATGTGTCCAAATTCCATCCCATGTAATAAGCATGGCTAAGCATGATTGAAATACCCAGAACCATCCAATTCAACCCCGGCAACAAGGAATTATATGGAACAGATGAATAAATACGATTCACATTAATTAAGCATGCAACTAACTATAATTCCTAAAATAGGCACAACATGGTCAAGGGACCTTGCCTGTTTTTCTATAGCTGCTCAGTTCTTCTTCATTGAACTTTTGATCTCCATATCTTCATGTCGCTTCTTCGTCGAATACGAATACGTACAAACTACCGTCAAAAGAGAAATAAAACATTCAAGAAAAATACATAAAACATACACATAGCATAAAATCCTATATCAATACGTCCCTACGAAGTATTTATTATTTTTCATAGCCAAAGAAATGCATTTATCGTTTATTTTCTATTTTTAGTATTTATTTATAAGCTAAAAACATTTTTAATGAATTTCCCATAGCCAAAATATATTTTTATATGCACTTTATTATTTTATTTCTGCAATAAAGGTTTTCTAAATAAGGTTTTTACTATTTCTACATTTATTCTCCATTTTAAATATTTAATTATAGCTAAAACTATTTTTAATGAATTTTCTATGCATCTATAATTTTATTTCAGCCAAAAATGATTTATAATTAATTTCCTACATTTTTCTATATTTTATTCTACCATTTATAAACATTTCCCACCACTAAATGCATTTTTAAACAATATTCAACAATTAAATAATAATACAAGGGCTTAAATATTATTTCTTTTAGTAATCAGGGGCTATTCTGCAAGTATTGCATAAATTTTAACATGGGCTTTCTAGTTATTTTTACACATTCTTCATAATTGTTCCATAATTAACAGAAAGTCTAGGGGTTAGATTGAAAGAATCCGAGGGCTTACGTGCAAAAAGACGAAGCGATATGAGCCTTCTAATTTGGACAGTAGGATTTAATGTGGGTGCACCATATTTTATGAACGAAGGGATATGCAAATGATCTAATCGTGACCCTTGATAGACGATCTGACGGATGGGGACAAAATGAAGCCATGGGCTTCATCATCCTCCAACCAACATGGATGTACCACCATGAATGCCGTCTAGAGCTCGTCAGAGTACGCCTAGGGGGCTTAATCTATGGTTGCGATCGCTGGAAATGGAGGAGGTAGGCTCTGTGAACTCACCTAGGAAGTTTCGTTGCTCGAAACAACGCGGAGGCTTGTCAACAACGAGGAGGCGCGACGGTGTCTGGCGGTGCTCGGTGAACTCGATGTCGAGATGGCTAAATCTTCGAGGCAACTTGCCCAGCGGATTCCCAGTGGCATGGAACACGCGTGAGGCACAAAGGAAGGACATGTTTGAAGCATATCGATGGGAACGCCACGGCTTACCCGTGCGGCAGTTCTATGGTTTGGCGTTCAGAAAATGAATGGGGAATGGGGGGAAAGAGTGGGGTGCTCTCATTGCTATATAGGGGAGGCGGTTGCATGGAGAGTGGTGGTCAGGGGCGCAAGATGGGTGAGAATCGACGCAGCGGTTAGCGGAGCGTGACTTGCACACGATCTGTTTGATGAAATGCCAACAAGGTGTGCGGTTGGAGAAATAAAGGGCTGATAGCCGGGGCCCGTACGCAGTGGGAAAGGGAGAGGGATGGGGGAAAAATGACGGGTGTTATAGCTTGTCAGGTTGCATCACTGCAACCTCCTTCCCAACCTCATGTGACTCGATGAAGTTGGTCTTATGTCTCGAGTTCGCAAAAGAATGAAAATATTGGCTATTGGCATCACCCTTATGCATCCATCTCAACCTTGATCGCTCTCTGGCCCTTGATTTTTCTATGAACCATAGGCCTAAAATCCGTTGCTTAAGTAGTGCACGAGTCTCCCTTTCCTGATCTGTCAGGAGTCGCAGCTCCATAGCTTCATCGAGTCTGAGGATCACCTCCCTGCATATTATTATGGCCAGCTTGCCTTGAGGAATTTGTGCACAAGGCCATTTTCTAAGAGCGCGACCAGTTCTGGAAAGCTTGATGTGGAGAGTAAGCAGACCACTGTGTTGTGGAGAGACTTGTCTATTCCAGATCTCATGGACACGCTCACGAAAGTCAGGCATGTTTAGCCAGTGCTCCTCGAAACGGAAGGACCAACTTCTAAAGTTCTCTTCAAATGGTACTAATAACAGAGGGAAGTGGTCAGATGCCGATGATGAAAGAGCCTGCAGAATAGGGCCACCAAAAACATTTTCCCATTGTGACGAGGCGAATGTGCAGTCAATTCTGGACAATGTGGGATGCTGTTGTTCGCTCGACCATGTGAAGCGATGTCCTAACAAGGGAATTTCCTTGACTTTGATATGGTTCAACGTCCGTTGAAAGCGCCTCATCATGCCTCGATTTAGCCTGCCATTGCTCTTGTCTTCATTGCGATAAATCAGGTTGAAATCACATAATACGAGCCACACCGAAGACGCTGTCAGGTAGATCTCGTGAAGCTCATTCAGGAAGAGTCCTTCCTCAACTTTAGATTGAGGGCCATACACCCTGAGATCATTGAGGGAACCGAGGTTCTATCATCTGTGATAATTGCTGAGATGGAGTAAGACCTGGTTGTAAAATTGGATAGCTTGATGTGGGCATTACTACTAGCAAGGAGAATTCCTCCCCGTGTCCCCTCAGCTGGGAGATTACCAAAGTTTTTAGCACATTTTATTCCATCAATTTCTTTTTGTGGTTAGTGTTCCATAACAAATGTTGGACAGCTGATCGCCTCTCTAGACGCGGACTTTCACATCCCGAGAAGTGTCCCCTATGTGATCAAGAGGAGGAAATCATCCAACATATCCTTTTAACATGTTTGTTTGCGAGGCAGATTTGGTTCAAATTGCTATTGATGATCCACATGTCACATGCTATACCTATGACAAACGAGAGGTCATTTGGAGACTGGTGGAGCCGCACTACTAGTAAAGTTCCAAAGGAACACAAGAAAGGAATAAAGTCGTTAATCATCTTGGGTTCTTGGCTCATCTGGAAACAGCAAAACGTTTGTGTTTTCGATAATGTGTCTCTCTCCATTAGTGAGATTATGAGAACCTTCAGAGATGAATACAGGTTATGGTGCCAATTTTGCGCAAATTCATTCTACTGTTTTCAGAATTTCCGTCAAGAAAAAGGATTTATTCAGAATATAGAATTGCTATCTGACAGTTAATATGGGATTCATCGACATATAGAACACGAGTTCAAAACTCATTGTCTACAATGCAAGCAATTTTGGCAATAGATTGGGATGTACTGGAATACTTACACGCCTTTCTTCGAGATGATCAGACATTCAAAGCTTCACTTCAAGCATAAATTGTTCATGCATGGATGTTTTATAATTGCTTGTTGGGTTATTTAGAAAAGCAGGAATGGTAATCTTTAAAAGATCCAAACCCACCTTATCGACAATCAAGAATCCTTTTTTCCTTAAGGAATCCAGACTGCAAGCTGTGAGACTTGAGGAAGTTGATAAACTTGATCTTTATGCCTGGCTAGATTTCCTTACTTTCGCAAATTAAATCTTGGTTGATTTTCTTCAAGCAACATAGAGTTCATTTTGCTCCATTATGTATGTACTCTGTACAGCTTTATTTTGATTTAATATATTACACAGCAGGGTCTTCCTGCTGCTTTCCTGTAAAAAACGAATCATTACTTTGTCTGTAGGACACTCCATAGTGTCTTTAAAATAAACTTTTTGAACCCAGTTTCCACATTATTCAGAAGGAGATTGTGCAGTCACTTTGGTTTGGGAACCAAAGGACATGATTTTTTCTTCAACAAAAAGGTCCTCTTTGTCCCTTTTGTATTTTACGTTGTTTTCAAAAGTTTCAAAATGTAGCTCATGCTTGTGTTCACAGTAAAAGAGTTGAAACACTATTGCTAATTTTTTTTAAAAAAAGTGGAGAGTTAAATTAAAATATAATGTTACTACTATTCACACTAAATTCAAGATAAAAATGTCCCACAACACCACATATTTATTTTAAATATTTTGCAGTACATATTGTGTGCAATTGTATTTTTTTGTAATAGCCCCAAGGAAAAGATATTACTGTAACAATTTGTCCTTATTTTGTATTTCTTCCTTCTAACAACATATACTGGAATATGTCTGTAGGACACTGTGTTCAAAACTCATTGCCTACAAAACATTATTTAATCTGTACAAGATATATAAAGAAAAGAGGTTGGAACAGTGTATTTCACATCAGATAAGCAACCAGTAATGAGCAGCTGTTGTTTTACATATCGCTGCTCACTGATTTGGAGTTCTCCATGCGTGTTGAGCCAGCAATTATATGAGAGGACATGTTTTTTATTTTGAAAGTCGATTTGGTTTGATTTTTATTCTGTTCAAACAAATACGTTTGATGCTGACAATCTAATATTCAATGTTGTCAGACCCCTGTGGAAGACGCACCATTGTTTCTCATGGCATAGGATATCGAATTATGTGGTAAAATGTTGTTTTCTGAAGCTGCGGTATCGTTTTTATGTACTATGTAACAGTGAAACGGCGGCATTACTGTATTGGTTTTACTTTGTGACAATCTTAGTAAATTTCCGTACTTTATCCAGTGCAAGTGTTGGAGCTGAAATCCTAGAACACTGATTATATTTAGAGACAGATGGAGATGGATGAGGGACGATAGGGAAAAGAGTAAGCTGGGAGGGGCACCATCTGTTTATAACAAGTTTTGTATATTAGATTTGGTTCGGTATATGAGCCTATTCCAATCCCTATAAGAGCCAAACCAGATTGATGATCATA
Organism: Tuctoria greenei; assembly: GCA_036927565.1. Lineage (NCBI taxonomy): Eukaryota > Viridiplantae > Streptophyta > Magnoliopsida > Poales > Poaceae > Tuctoria > Tuctoria greenei. Next base: position 174,200,954 of record JAYESD010000005.1, read on the forward strand.
AGAATGTTCCATTCCTTACATTTGATAGTGATATATTAATTCCAAGTTAGGGGAGGCATATCAGCGGAAAGTTCAACGAGTGAACTGGGAAGTAAACAAAGTGCTGCATTTAGCCTCATCTTATGAGTACATAGTTTATTCCGAATATATATACTGTCCAACATTGCCACTGCTAGGTATCAATGTTTGTATCAATGTTTTATTGCTCACCATAGTAAAATAAGTAGTGAATATACTTTGCTTGAAACTGATACAAACAGATAGAAATAGTCATATCTGGTTTATTTCGTGTAAAATGAGTCAAAATATAGCATATCATACAAGGATAAATGTAAAGGGTGACACTATAACTGTATTAGAAATTGTATTATTGACTAAGAATACCTGTATTATATTTACATGCACATGGAAGTAATACTTATATATATATTTTTATTCACAAGACATCAAACTGATAGAGAATAAACTACATGATACAAAGACTTTGGTTCTGGCACAAAAGGCCACAATTTTTCTTTAACAGAAAAGGTCTTGTGGTTTCTATGTTCTTATGTTTCCATACGCTTTTATAAGTTCCAGTTCAGTATGAGAACGAAAACATGGTAGAAAATTTCAAAAAAGAACTAATAGTTAAATTAAAAGACACTGTTACTATTGACAAGTAAATTTACGTTTAGCTTTTTCATGTGGCCCATGTTGTAAAAGAGTCTCAAAATACCTCATATAGTACACCTTAGGCTTTTCAGTTCGCATCGTGCCAATTTTGTGCAAATTCATTCTACAGTTTTCACAATTGTCCTAAAATAAAAGGAATTATTTAGAATGTTGGAATTGCTTCTATCTGATCGTAAATATAGGAATTCATGCATACATACATATAGGTTATGAGTTCAAAACTCTTCTTTGTGTCTCCAAATGCGTATCACTTGTTAGTTTAATATTGAACTAACAAGCGACAAGTATTCGAGGACACAAAGAGCAATTGTCTAGAATAATGCATTATTTTTTGTCTGTAGAATACTCCATAGTGCCTTGAAAATAAACCTTTTGAACCCAGTTTCCACATTTTCAGAAACAAGGGTGCCTATACTCAGATTGATTCAGTTTCAGTCTTGTAGACTTCATCTCTCAAATTTGCATAGAATTTATCTTTGTCCGTTCAGTCATAGGATGGATGTTGAAAAACTAATGTCCAAGGTTGTGGCGCTTTTGGGACCTGTAGTTTCATATACAGGCATTTTCTCAACATGTACGTTGAAGTAGAAAGCTTGCATATCAGCAGGCATGTTTTGTATCTCTCCATTTCATGTCACTTTAATATGGATATAGACCCTGGTGTCGCTCTACCATTACTAGGGGGCTGTTCATGTATGTCGCAGCGGCCATGCTTTATGCAAGGCAAAAATAACAAAGCAGTAGTAGTCTCTGGTATACATGTCAGTATGTCACAAAGGAACTGAAGAATCACTAAAATGTTGGCTTCAGCTAGTGATAATCACGGAAAACACTAATAGATTGACCATTTCATGTTCTAGAGTTCCTATCCTAGGACAGCAAAATTATCCAAATTAAACAGATCAATCTAAAAAAATCTCAATCTTAGCCTGATGCTCCCTTCGTTTCCAAATATTTGTCACCGGTTAGTGAAAAATATTTTAGGTCAAAGGGAGTAAATGGAAATCTATCAATTGTTTATACTTCTCCGCCAAATAGCAAGGCAAGAGTTTATCCACATTCTGTCCAGACCAGCGGGAAATGTCATTGTTGCGGAAAAAGCTCTTGAGGTGGGATTCACTGACGCCCAACTGTGCAGCAGCATTACGGATCTGCATGTGGAAGAGTACACTCACTTCAGACCACTGCAGTGGTCTCATTTTCCTAGCCATGGCCACTTTCATCTGTGTCAGCGTACTTGTGCTGCCTTGGTTTATAAAGCTCTAAATGTCATGGTCTCATCCACTGCTTTCCTCTGAGGCCGCCGCTGCTCCGATGGTTTGAGATATCTCCTGGCCCTTGCATTTATATCAAATATGATAGAGTCAGATCTTGGTTGCTTCATGTCGATGTACTACTTTACTGCTATTTATTTACTACCAGATCATACATGAATGTTTCTCTTCCATTATATGGCCAACATTTAATAAGTACCAGACCTTTATCAAGAAGTATTCAAAAATAATCTAAAGATATTTGATCTCATTTACTGGCAAATATTTTAAATTTGTTTCCGTCGTCCAAAAACATCCCTAAGTTATCAGCAATAATGGGATAAGGCGATCTCTACTGTTCTGCACAAGCCACTTCTGTGGGCCTTGAAATTAAACATTAATGCAAAATGGATCACCAATAGCAAGATTGTGGGAAAAAACAGAATTTCTCCTGACAGCTAGTTTAGGAAGCCATTGTTGAGCAGACCCATTACATTTACATACAGATATAGAGATGTGAGGGGTTCCCAAAATTATGAAGAAAGTGATGACAATGAAACATTTATACGTAATGTAAGAATGACGTGTAAAAAAAGGTATTCATCACACTTCTTTGGAAGTGACCCCTTTATTCGTACTCAGATATGTACTGTATTTACAAAGATTCCCTTGTCTGACAACATCACAGTCTCAACCAGTGGTGGACACTGATAGGAACCTTTTTTCGACGCAATTGGTGGGTGTGGTATCTTTTTACTAAATGAGTAAATTATAGAAATACAATACGGGAACATAGATACCAACAACCTCAACTTCCATACCGGACATATAACAAACAAACACGAACAATCACTGGCCAACTTTGTGGACTGGAAAGGATGCTCACCTAGATAACTGAGAGTGAGCTCATGCCGTGACGACCAAACATCTATTGCTGAGCCTCTTAGCTGCTCAATGACAACCTTACAACCATTCAAACATTTGAGTTGCTAACAACAAGCAATCAGTCATCCCGTCAATTAGACAAGATGGATTAAAAAGACCTCCGATAACAACGCCTCCAACAATGTAAAGCAACAAAGAAATACCGCGCTCGCTCATGGATCCCCCTGAGTAGAGTGTACACGAAATCATATAACAGCACATTTTAAAGTGTAGAAAATCCAGAAAAATTCTCTCAAATTATTGTTTGCTCAAAGAACATACAAGGAGCAATTAGTGGCTTAAATAGACTATGTGAGTGGCTAAAATATTTATAGCTCCTAATTAACTACTTAATTGATTAAAATTTGAGGGAAACCCATGTCTAGGCTCCAAATAAATAATCCCTTCACAAATGATTATCTAAAACCTTTGCTTAGCATGTTCTTGGTCAGGTCAGCCCACGTTGAAGCTTATGACTGGGTTCGGCCCCTTGTCTCTGCAGCTGGCCCGCGGTAGGTGATGCTTGCCGAGAATGTGAGTAATGAAGATGTAACAGTGTATCTAAACTATTGGCTAATACACTTGTTTATGACATTCTTAATTTGCAGTTTTACCTGGCAATACATATTAGTCGCTGTTACTTTCCATAACGTTTTTTTAATTCTTTGCCTGGATAATTAAGAAGTGTGAGAAATCAACGGTGATGGGCCTTATGTGACTAAATTACGACTTTATTTTTCCTATATTCATTTAGTCCACATCCGGACAAAGAGCCCTATCTAAATTTACTTCTATGATATCTTTCTAATAAATTTTATCCAAGTACAATCGATTTGACCTTTTCACGTTCAGGGATTCATTATTTACGAACAGGTTTCCAGCCATTGAGCATGGAACAGTATCCTTTTCGGATATTTTAATTGCCAAGCTCTATAGTAATTCACTGGCTTCCTTTTTTTGGCAACAAGTAATTCGCTACTATATTTGAAAAAAAAAATTGTGGCACCGTCCTCGTCAAATAAAGCCCCCCCCCCCCCCCCCCCCCGATCTAGTTTCCAGTATCAACAGCAGCTATCGCTGCTAAAATATGAGAGGCAGTCGCACCAAAACCCACTTGAGAAGGAGAACCGTTCCTGTCACGGCAGGTGGTTGCTGTATCCGGGTGAGTTACTCGTCCTTCTCACTGAGGTGCTCTGCTGCATGCCCATAAATGCCGGCTGCATGCTGGGGGAAGACCCATATTTTGAAGAGGTCTCACGCATGCAGTCCACTACTCCCGGTATCATGAGTTTATAACAGTCGGGCTGGCTCCTGCAGTGCCTGCACTTTTGTCATCCTCCAGTCCACTGCTGCCCTTGACTCGGTTTCCGCCTGTGCTAAGGTGGTCAGCAACCATGGAGGGTACTAACAGTCCTAATGGTCATGTCGCTGCAGTAGCCGGAGAAGGGAGCCAGCAGCATAATGATGGAAGAAGATGCGCATGGAGGACGGATCGAAGAGCCACAGCTCTCGTCGAAGATGATGAAGTTGGTGATGCAGCTGATGGCAATGCTGATGACTCTCCAGGAGCTGGTGATCATGTGTCACACCATGCTAAACGGCACCAACATCCTGCCGACGTGCCAAGCCATCTCCATCTACGGCGCCGTGCATGGTTAGTTGCCGGATACCTCACCATCTCTTGATGAATGTGTTCGATCTTTCCATGTTGGGCAAGTTTAGGTATGTGGTAGGTAAGTCTAGGTTTGTTGTGTGCCATGCATCTCTCCTTAGTCTAAATACATGACCGTTATTACATTTTTGCTAGCCAACAATATTATAATTTGTCATGGTTATCTTTTTACATATCCATACGATACTTCTTCTCTGTCGGTTAATATATGGCATGTTCACTATCCTTAACCCGCAATGATTTTCATTATGCACATTGACTATAGAATATTTTAACATGCATTTATGACAACTTAGTCCATCAGGAAAGTACATTTATATTAGATTGTATTCATTAATGTTGATATCTTAGCACACTTAATAATAAAATTTTAGTAGTTAGGAGCTATGGTTTAGAATTCCTACAAAACATATCATTCGTACTTTTTGTACTTTCTTTAATCATGGTATCGCTTAAAAAGTATTACTTAAGTATTAGCACCAGTTCTTATGAGTTTGAATCTCCATCCAACTGCTAAGCTTCACCACTTTGGATGCTATTATTTGGAAATCGGTCATTTCCTATTTCAGCTATCTAGAAATAGTTGCTCTTTTGGTTCAACTAACTTTTTTATCAGTTCATGTTTAACAAGTGGTTTATATGTGTCATCACTTATACCGATACATGTTCGGTTGGCAGATGTATATTTATTTTTATGGGTCAACCACTTTCTTTGTGCACCATACACAATGTATTTTAGTACGGGAGTAATTTCACAAACAAATACTTGAGCACTTTTTTTTGTAATAATAGGCAGGAGCACTGCCAATGCATTAAGACGGAAGAGAGAATTACAACCTTAGCGGTACAACATCTAGACACAGTACATGTAGAGTAGTTCAAAATCCCAGCTACAGATATGCTTACCAATATTGCTATGTTGTATGTATTAGTATAGGGCTCACTAAATTTAATTTCCACCTTGGGCATGCAGCATCGTGATGAAGCGTTTCTTGTGTGATTGTGGAGTTACGATGTTGCCCCGCACAAGGTTTAAGCTGCTGCTACAAATCTGAAAATAAGGACCCACTTTTATGCGAGTCCATTATGCAAATCTTCCATCATATGTTTATGTCCTTACCCTCATGTAGAGTCTCATGTTCAGGTGAAACGGTTAAGTCTTGTTGAACCTTTGTGCTCACGGTTGCTATATAAGTTGTTTTGCAGGTACTAACCTCTATGCTTATGATTATGGTTGTCCTATGAGATTCGGGACTCTCCGAGTAATATACTCATGTGGGAACCATGCTGCTGTCGTTTGGTTTTCGTGGCTAGTGAGGAGCGTCTGTGGGCTGGACGGCTTCTCTTTTGCTTATCAGACTGGAGTATGAGAGTTTTAATCTTATCTTCCACTGTAGTTTATTTTTATAAACTATTTGTAAATTGAACATCTTTGTTAATTTCAGCAAATGATTTATGTAATACGCGTTCCTTTACATCTGTGCTGTTGGGTGTCGCATCGCATGGAACCACCCAATGCAATTCATGGAAAGTGTGGACTCCGGTCCCCACAGATAGGACCGCTCGACCCTCTATAAAGGGGCCCCGAGGCCACCTTCGAGATTGTCAAATTCACGTACTACTATATTTTACATACAAATTTCCTTATGCATTTACATACGTGCTTTACTTACGCACTTACATATGCATTTAACTTACGCATTACATTTTCTAGAGATCTCTACAACAAGGTTTGCCTGTAATCTATTCTCTACGCCTTTTGTGCTAATAAAGATCATGGATTGACTCCCTCTAGACGTAGGCCCTTTTTGCCCAAACTAGGATAAGCTTGTCTTTTGCAGGTAGCCATATGGAGACAAACGTTTCTCAATAGGATTTACTAGTCAGACATTTGGCGTGCCAAGTAAAGGAATGTTGTTACGTGTTCTTCATCAGCTCCGTGATGGCTTCATTGACTTCAACCATCATCTCCGCCAAGGAGGATTGCACCGGCAGCTTAAAGTCCCCCATCCACAACAACAGGGGGCTCAAGGATAACCCCATATTCGCCCCACATCCGGCTTTTTGCTTCGAAAGCCTGTAATTCTTCACCAAAGGCGGCGGCGTCCTTCAGAGAATCTGCGACGACCATGCTAACAATGCTCTAGAGGCTTCCTTCGTCGGATCGGAATGATTGACCACACCACGCCCCCATTCTAAAAATCTCGGAGGAAACCACCAGCTTCAATTCCGACTCCGATAATGCTTGTACCAAGTTAAGTAACTCCCTCCTTATCAAATTTTATGTTGTAGGAGCTAGCGATGAGGTTCAGGATGCGACTATAGCTGACACACCTCCATGACTCACTCCCGCGCAGAAGGAACCCCATGGCTAATCCTTGGGAAGGATCAAACGCGCACCACCAAACTGGTTGTCCTGCTCCAAGCACAACGCACCACTTTCAACGGCGAGAGAGAGAGCACTTGAATGCGGTTGGGGCTGCCATCCGAATAAAACCCAGCCTGCTTCCAATCTCAGACACCGCATGTTTTCAAGCCGTATAGGCCACCCCCTTCGCCAAGGAAGATGTCCCGCCACGCTTGAAACAACCAAGCCAAAACGTGGCAGCCGGTGATGCAATACTGTGCTGCGCGCCTAAACCCATCTAGCCAGGATCTCGATGTGCCTACCGAAACCTCCGCTCCCTCCTAGACACAGCCGCCATCTAGCACACGCAGAGCTCTCTCGCCAGACAGCTTGAATTATCATGCCACGGCGGGAGCCAAGGACAACAAAAGAGCAATGGTGAACCAAAGAAGCCCCACACCCCAAGTTGGTAAGCGGCACCAAAAAAGCTAGATCCTCATAAGCAATCTACACTGAGATTGATGCAGTTTCACTTTTGTAGATCTTCATCTCTCAAAGTTGCATGGATTTTATCTTCGCCCGTTCAAAAATAAGATAGATCTTGAAAAACTAATATCCAAAGTTGTTTAGTGCTTTTGGGAGCTGTAGTTTCATATCCAAAGGAATAATTAGTTTTGATGCTGGTTCGTTAAGATTGAAATGGTGCAACAACATTTCTTGTATTCATAGAACATGGATTCAAAAGCATTGTTATATTGATTTTATCTAGAAAGAGTTAATCACGGTATTTTATTGACCAATGCAAGATCTGGAGTCCATGTCCAAGAACATGGACTGCATTTTAAGTTACAGATTGTTGTGACAACACATTCTCAATTAATAAAATCAATATCTTTTTATCCCACTTTATTTCTACATATTTAACATAACGTAGCATCTTGCATGGCAGATTAAAACGGGAAGCTAGTTATTTGCTCTTCATCTGCGAGACACTCCAACATTGTTCAAAAGGTTTACAGTGCCATCGCCGCCAGATTCGGACAGCTCTGCAGCTGGGTTCCAGATTTTTTGTAGATGCGAACCAACATCTCTCTTACCTCTCTGGTCTCCTGCTTGGTCTTGCTTAGAGAACGATGATGACGATTGGCTGCCCCCGGTACTGGAAACGGGCCCTGCATTGCTGCCTCTAGTGTTAACTTGTTAAGTCTAGCAGTAAGCGACCTAATCTGCACAATCATGAATCAACAGACAAAGGAAACTCCAGCCTTGTAAGACTCATCATGGAATTCAAATGAATCTGTAGTAATAATGGTTTACCCATTGATTCTCCGTACCGTCTTTCACGGCCACCGGTGGAGGCCATGCCTCCGGCAGATGAGCTGCAGGTGGGTGGTGGAGACGCCGAGCACCACTGCAGCATCTTTCAGAAGCAGGTGGAGGACCCCAAGGACATCGGACCACGCAGGCGAAACCACTCCTCTACGAGCCATGGTGAGTACTTGGTGGATTTCCTTCTAGTTGATGCGGTGGCCAGCAGGTTTCTTGATACATTGCTAGCTGGGCTCGGTCTTTCCTTTATATAGCATGGGAGCCTCCGAGATGACAGTTCTAAGTTCTCTCCTGAAGCCATTAGATTCATATTGAACGGTGCTACTATCCATGGCGTCGTTTGGTGAGTTCCTTAGGTACAATGTATTGCTTTTTTGGCTGTATTTAATACTAGAGATATATGGATAGTTTCTGGCTGTTATAAATGGCTACTGGTAGTAGGTAGTAGCTAGAGATAGTATGGCTGCCAATTTTCTTTACACTACTACAAAAAGCATTTTTACAGGCGCCTCAATTTTTCAAACACAGGCGGTCCTTAAAAATATGCGACTGTGATGACGAATGATATAATAACCGTCTGTGATGAAAGAACAACACAGGCGGATTTTAAAGAACAACCGCCTGGGTAAATACATGATCTTCAGAATCGGTTCTTAATTAAGAACCGCCTGTAATGCAACGAACTTCACAGACGGATTTTAAGAAACAACCGTCTGGGTAAATACATGATCTTCACAGACGGTTATTAATTATTAACCGCCTGCAATGCCATGAACTTCACAGACGGATTTTAAGAAACAACCGTCTGGGTAAATACATGATCTTCGTTGGCGGTTCTTGATTAATAACCGTCTGTAATGCAATGAACTTCACAGATGGATTTTAAGGAACAACCGTCTGAGTAAATACATGATCTTCGTTGGCGGTTCTTAATTAATAACCGTCTGTAATGCAATGAACTTCATAGCCGGTTCTTGATTAACAACGGCCTAAGAAGATCATGTATTTTCAGTGGCGGTCATTGTTTAATTATCATAAGCGGTTTTCATTGAAATTACAGGGATGTAGTTGCAATTATATATCACAGCCACATGTAGTCGTGCAGGCAAAATTGTATCAGGAAAAAAACACAGATGAGCTAGCGGATACTAGTACAGTAATGCATTATAGGAAATTCTCGATCACCAGTGAGGCTGGCTTAATTGTGATAATACACCATTAGAGGTTTTACAATTGTTCAAAGATAATTTCTTTACACACTGAACAAAAATCATGCTACATTCATTGTAGATCGACGATGAAGCTCCCATCGATCAATCTAAATTGTACCGTCCTGCTTGCTCCCAAACACGTCTCTTATATTCCGCTGGATCCTGAAAATATTGACATTATTTATATTAACAAATGTCGAAGGAGGAATGAATAACCTACATTGGTCACTAAGTCAAAGTGTCATCTAACCTTGATAAGTTGATTATAGCAATCATTTTCAACATCAGGCACATTTGGCTGATGCAGCAAACGCTGAACTTCAAGTAGTATAGTTTTGATTGTAAAAGCACTGCACCACCCCTACGAAATATAATTTAAGAAATATAAGAAACCAGTTCAAATAAGTTCGACAAAAATTATAAGTAATAATTACATGAACAAAATAGGTCTATCTTACAGTCTCTTGATCAAGAATCCCGATGCAGAGTGCTCCCGAACGATGGACATTTGGGTGGAAGAACCCAATTGGAAAGGAGCATCTTGGAGGCACCAAGGGATAGTCCTCAGAGAAGGAGATTGTCAGGGGGTAGTAACCATCTTCCCATTCAGTCTGCAAAAGAAATTTATTAATAGGAGGACGATAGTTAAACTCATATTGTGCTTGTTCTTCATGACTTACCCCTTCTTTACCGGGGACGATGCACTGCCACTTCAATAAATCTCCCGATTCAGCCTTCGCAGAGAAACCCTACGAGGAGAAATTGAAAATACCAAAAACAAACAACACGGAAAAACAAACTACAGTTAAGTTCATCAGTCCATTACAGATACATATGTATATACAACCATGTGACCGGTGTGCCATATGTACATACATGGGGATGGTTCTTGCACCACGCCAAGCGCTCCTCCTTCAATCGGCTACACGCCCGAGACATCATTATCTGAAGAAAGACCAAACTTCCAAACTTCCAAATCATTGAGTCCAAACGCATATGTACACAAATGCAAAAGGACACAATCCATATACCAACATTGTTCTAAGTTGATTTCAGAAGATACAAATATATACAATATATATCATCTCGCATTGCTATATACATTTTTTCCAGCATTGACATCTTCTCGCATATAGGGTTTCAAATTCTTTTTAATGCTTCTCTCTACGCGCTTGATGTTTTCTGGTTCGGTGAAAAGGTACATCTCTTCATACTGATTATATTCCTCTTCATTATCTCCCACATTGTCAACCCCAACAATATTTTGCTTTCCAGAAACAACTACGTGCAACTTCTCAGTTTCTGGATCTTGAACATAAAAAACTTGTGCAACATTATCGGCGAGAACCCACAGGTCATCTTTGTAACCCACTTTATTCAAGTCTACCAGTGTCAGTCCGTAATTGTCCACTTTCAAACCATCAGGATGTTTGACCCATTGGCACTTAAATACGGGCATTACCATTCTTTCGCCATAATCGAGTTCCCATATTTCCTCTATGAACCCGAAGTATGTGGTCTTCTGCCCTTGTGAATCATAAGCCTCAATACGAACACCACTATTTTGTGCAACACTCTTACCGTCTTTTTCTTTAGTGTAAAATGTGTAACCATTGATGTCATATGCTTGCCATGATGTTACCAAAGCAGATGGGCCACAAGCTAACTTTTTCATTGTTGCCTCTTCTATAGTGTTTCCGTATGATATATTTTTGTCCATTAACCATTCAGTGAAACATCTTCTGTGCTCTTTCATGATCCAGTCCTCTTTGCGGTCTTGGTTTTTATCACGAAGCTCAATTTGGTGTTCCTCGATGTACGGCTCAGCTATTGCGAGCTGTTGTAGTACACCAAAATGTGCACGGTGTACATTCTTGTAATCTTGAACAATAAAAGTTTTCTTACCCACTTTGCCTCTCCCACGTAGTCTACCCTCATGTACCGGTATAGGCACACCTATCGATTTTCCATCTTTGATGTAATCAGCGCAACCCTCAATCACTTCTTCAGTGGTGTATCCTTCCATAATTGAACCCTCTGCGTGAGCACGGTTCCGCACATAACCTTTTAATACTCCTAAATATCTCTCCAACGAAAACATATGATGTAAATATAGTGGCCCCAATGCTTTTATCTGATCAACAAGATGTATGATTAGGTGTACTTGCATATCAAAAAAGGATGGTGGGAAACACATCTCAAGCTTGCACATTGTCTCGACGATGTATGTTTTCAGATAGTCTAAATCTTCACGTGCTATCACCTTTTGCGATACTGCATTGAAGAAGTAACACAAACGTGTGATGACAACTTTTATATGCTCAGGTTTGATTACTCTTATTGCAATGGCAAGGAAAACTGTCATCATCATGTGACAGTCGTGAGAATTATAACCGAATAAAGACAAGTCTTTCATCGAGACTAGTTTGCGGATATTGGATGAGAAACTTGTGGGCACTTTGATCCCACGCAAGCATTCGCAAATTGCTTTTTTCTCTTCTAGCGTCAAGCTGTAGCTGGCTGGGGGAAGGTAATGCTTCTCGTTCGCCTTTTCTACTGGATGAAGCTCTGGTCTCAAATCAAGATTTACTAGGTCCATACGTGAATTTAATCCATCCTTTGTCTTCCTCGGCATGTCCAGCAAGGTCCAATGATGCTGTCAAATACATTCTTTGTAACGTGCATCAAATCAATACTATGGCAACATTCCAGATTCTTCCAATACGGAAGATACTTGAAAAAAATTGATTGTTTCTTGAAAGCCATGTCAGTTATATCATCCGAAGATGTACTTTTCTTTCTCTTAATTCCTTTACTCTTTTTTCCCTTACCGAAAGCAATATGAATGTTCTTGACCATTTCAAACACAAGTTTTCCACTGTAAGGTTTCGGTGCAGTATCTTTTTCGATTTTGTTATCAAATTGTTCTTTCATCTTCCTATACTTGTGTGTATCTGTCAAGAACCGTCGATGTCTCATGTACACCGTCTTTCTGGATGAAGTGAGGTATAGATATCCAGTTCTATCCACGCACCTAACGCAACCTTTCTTCCCTTTCATTTGTCCCGATAATGTAAACAGTCCGGGATAATCATGCACGGTAACGAATATCATTGCTCTTAGCGTGAAATACTCCCGCTTGTACTCATCCCATGTACGTACCCCTTCATTCCACAATTTCGCCATATCTTCCATTAAAGGTTCCAAGAACACATCAATTTCGATGCCGGGTTGTTTCGGACCTTGGATAAGAACAGATAATAAGATATATTTCCTTTTGTGACACAACCACGTCGGTAGGTTGTACATAGTTAAGACCACGGGCCATGTGCTGTGTATGCTCCTTTTTTCACCAAACGGATTCATTCCATCTGTACCCAAGGCAAACCTCACATTTCTGATTTCCTTCGCAAATTCTGGATACTGAATATCAAAATTTTTCCACTGCGTTGCATCACCAGGGTGTCGTATATGTTTTTCATTCTTCTTGCGTTCCTCGGAATGCCAACGCATAAGTTCAGCCTCCCTAGGGTTTGAGAACAAACGCTTCAAGCGATCAATTACCGGAAGGTACCACATCACCAATGCAGGAATTTTTCTCTTATTCTTTCCGTCTGCATCGCTAGAAGTATCGTCATCGTCACCTTCAGGACCAATAATAAACTTCTTATTCTTCTGAGTCTTTTTCATGTTGGTAACATACTGGTGATTGTAGTCCTTCTTATATCTACTGACACCACAAATGGGGCATCTAGTTGCGAGCTCATGCTCTTTGCGATACAGAATACAATGGTTCACACAAGCGTGTATTTTTGTCACACCTAGTGCCATCGGGCAAAGAAGTTTCTTCGCTTTATAAGTGCTTCTAGGCAGTTTATTTGGATTTGGAAGAATTTCTGCCAGAAGATTCAAAAGATCAGAGAAACTACAATCGGACCATCCGTGCGTAGCTTTCAACTTTAGTAGTTCTAAGACTGCACGCAATGTAGTAAACTCTTTATCACAACCGTTTGATTCATCATATAAAAGCTCTGTGGCCGCATTCTGCAATGTCTCCATTTTACTTAAACCTTTGCTTGCTCCCATAGAAGTCAGTACATATGGTTCAATGTGACGCAACATCTCCTCACAATCGAACTCATCATCATCATCACCAGCTTGATTGTCACTACCATCATCGATATGAACATTATCATCATCTGAGCCTCTCTCATCATCTTTATCCACATCATGTGTATCTAACTCACCATGCTCTGTCCATATTGTGTAGTTATTTTTGAAACCTCTTTTCACCAAATGAGATTGGATTACTATAGTATCCGTCCAAGCAATCTTATTTTCGCAGTCGATACATGGACATAATATGTCATCTATCTTTTGCAACTTCGCATGTCTCTTGGATGCTTCAATAAAATTTGCAACATTACGAATGTACATAGGATCGGGTCTTGGCATGTTATACATCCACGCTCGACGGTCCATGCTTCAATAATAGAATTTTTTGTCAGATTTACAAAATTTGGACACAAATATTCTCTAAAGGTCTTCTATAAAATGAATTTACAGAGACATAACAAGTATGATTAGGGCGACTAATGTAGGAGACGGGCGACGTCTTGAGGCGGACGGAGTCAAAGGGGGAAACAGGCCCAGCAGCATGGGCTAGGTCTGGGTGGGATCCAGTCCGTTATATCGGGAAACAAGGCCCAGATGCATCTTATATATATTACAATACCAACCGCCTGAGATAATTGTATCTTCTCAGGCGGTTGGTAAGTAAAATCCGACTGAGATAACAGTCTTCCCTGACGGTCGGTACTTAAAATCCGCCTGAGAAAATGTGAGTCTATATATACCCCTCGGCAGCATTGGAAAAACCTAACCCGGGCGAAACACTTAGACGCCGTTAGGCTGCCAAAATTTCGTTTGCCGCCAAGTGTTCCCCCTCGTCACTTCCAGGTACGCCGCCGAGCTTCGCCGTCGCCGAGCTTCGCCGTCGTCGCCGAGCTTCGCCGTCGCCGCGGAGCTTCGCCCTCCTCACTTCCAGGTACGCCGAGCGAAGCCATTTCCGTCGCCGCCGAGCTTCAAGGTAAACCCTAAACCCTTCGACCTTCCATCCTCCTTCGCCGTGCTGCCTCCATCCCCGCCCTCGCTGCCGCCTTGCATATCCTTGGTTAGGGTTCGGGAATTAGATAATGGTAGGCATCCTTGGTTAGGGTTCGGTGGAATTCGAAAAACTGTCAAGTTCGGTGGCATCTTTGGTTAGGGTTCGGTGGGGCAAGATTTATGTGGATGGTTATATCACGATAAATTGGTAGTTGGTTCTGTGTGTCTGAAACTGTTCTGACACATTAGTGGTAAACATGATTCTAGACTCTAGTAACAGCAGTATATTCCCTATTTCTGTCATCGGCCTTGCATATGCCACATAATTCTCTATTAGGGGCAAGATTTAGCTATATTTGGTTAAGTTGACCAAATTTGGCTAATTTTGGCTAAGTTACATTAGATATAGTTATACTTGACTAATTTTGACTAAGTTATGCTATATTTAGCTATATTTGGCTACTTTTGCTTAGAGTTAGCTATGCTAGACTAAGTTTGGCTAAGTTTGCTTTTATTTCTCTAAGTTTCATTTGAGCAATTGTAGCTAATCTGTGCTACCAAAGATGTCTGCACTTGTGGCTCCATCAGCTTCATTTGAGCAATTGTACCTAATCTGAGCTACCAAAGTTATGCTATATTTAGCTCTGAAGCCAAACAAAAGTTGCTGGCCAACTCATTTGTGATGCCAGGAGCATCCTCACGCCCATATCTAGGTAACACTAGGTGTGGCGATGGAGTCTGAGCATATGATGCCGATCTCTATGATACAAGAATTTAGTTAGACCTATATAACTTCAAAAATGTGTTTTGGCTAAATTTACTTAATTGAGCCAAAATTGAGAAAATTTGTTTTAAATATGACCAAATTTAGTTATGCCATTTATTAGATTTTTTGTCTTATTAGATCTAGCATGGAAAGCCCTAAGAAGACTGGTCCTGATTGTAACAACAAAGAAGACAATATGGAGTTTACTGACTCCAGCAGTTCAGGCTCCTATCACAGTCCTTCGGATCCTTTTCCGAATATAAAAATTAAAAAGACTTCAGTGGATCTAGACCCGGAATATGATCCTGCCGACGAGGTATGGATCACGAATCTTAACTTCAGCAGTTCAAGTTAATGTTGGTTGTCAAGTATACGAAGTCTTATAATTTTTTTCTACCTAGATTAATCTCGAAGACAATGAGGTGACATCGGCTCCTAAAACCGCAGAAGGTTCACCAATGGATGAATCCTCAGCTTCACTCAAGCGGAAACGAGGGCAACGAGGTCCCAATAAGGGTCTATTGGACCGCATCATGTACATAACAAGGGTCGGTCCAAGTGGGCTTCCCCAAGAACCACTGGATTCAGTTACCAAGTACCGTAATGCATGCGGTTTTCTTGTTAGGGAGGTTGTGCCGATCACAACCGAGAATTGGAGGAAATTACCCGAGCAGACCAAGAATGAGTTGTGGGAAAAGATAAAGAAACAATTCAAGTTCCCGAAAGGCACAGAAGAAGCTGTAAAGAAAGCAACATTGGTCTCTTGCGGCAAGAAGTTTCGATGCTGGAAGAGTGAAATGAATGCTTATGTTAAGGCCAATAAGGTCCCTAGTCCGAGGAAGATGGGAAAAATCACACAAGCTCAGTGGCAAGAGTTTGTTCGTCAAAAGAGCACACCTGATGCTAAAGCTCTAAGTGCAACTAGGTCAGAGCTTGCAAAAAAGAACAAATACCATCATCGCTTGGGGTCTGCCGGATATGGACCCAAAGTCCAGAACTGGAATAAGATATTAGACGAAATTCTTAGTAAGGGCAATCCTCACCCATTAGAAGGGTGCGATGAGCGAACTCAACGCTGGGTCTTTGCTCGGTCAGGTTTGACCAGCGAGGGCAAACTTGAAAAGCCCGACTCTCTGAATGAAGTAGAGGATAAAATGAAAGAAGTAATTGAAAAGCAACAGAAGGGTCTCTTCAAGCCGAAGAGGGAGAATGACCAACTTACCGCTATCTTGGGAAACCCTGAACACAGCGGACGGGTTCGAGCGGTCTCTTCTCAAATGTCTTGGCTAGATGGTTTCCCTAAAGATAAAGACACATATAGAAGACGTGAGAAGTTTAAGAAAACACTTGATGAAACAATTGCTCAAAAGGTCAAAGAAAATATGCAAGAAATAATGGAACAACTTAGACAATCAGGACAATTAGTGGCACCGAGTACAATGATGGTTCCGGTGCAAAAGGAGCAATTAGTATCTCCAACTGCCTACCCTAGCAGCGTTGGTTCCGTGCCAGGCTCAGGGTCAGCCCATAAGTTCCCTGTCGATGATATTGCTAACGACAAATCTTGTCGTCTTCTTGTCCCGATAGGCAGAGCAGGGAACAAAACCAAACAGGTTGCCACTGCTATGGCAAAGCCTGATCGTGACTTCAACGGGAGTCCACTTCCGTTGTATTATCCTGTGGTGCAAGTTCTTCAGATCATTGATAATGATTATGAAGATTATGAAATAGACCACGTCACACCTGAGGGGATCGCGACTCTGGGGCAGGCTATCAACCAATTAATCCTTTGACACCGACGCGATATCGTGTTGGACGATGAGCCAATTTCTAGCCCCGTCGCATCTCCAAATACTGCAACCCCATCTTCTAAGGCGAAAGTGCATGAAGATCCACTCCCAGTCCGGGAAGATCCACTCCCCCTATGTCTGAGCAAGGATGATGATATCCAAGAGCAACAAGTTGGACAACAACTTCAAGCAGTACCAGAGCAAGCTGTTGCTAGTAAAGAGCAACTAGTTGAGCAACAACTTGAAGTAGTACTAGAGCCAGCTGCTGGGAGTAAAGAGCAATCAGTTGAACAACAGGTTCAACAACAAGCCAGTGTCCAACTTCCGACGACTACTCCTCGATCATCAGTGCCTGTCAAAGTTAGCTCATACGAAAATAAGAAACCTTCATCAGAAGTGACAAAGTATTTGGAAGCTATGAAGGAAAATATTAGAAAATCGAGTGCATCTCGTTCTTCTCATGAGCCAGCATTAGAAGATATCGAGGAGTGGGAAGAAGACGGTGTCATGTATAATCGGCGGACGGCTTTAGTTAAACCAGGAGTTCCAATATACAAGCTTGAGGATGTTCCTCCTAAATTTGAGAATGGGAAGCCGTTAATGACATCCGTACAACTTAGCAAACAACCCGTCGCGCTCAGAAGAATGCATGAGTGGTACATCACTGCCAGCACAAAATATGGTCTTCAGTGCGTCACATTTCGTATTCCAAAAGAAGCATTCTGGAGCACTGGAGTAGATAAACGAGTCATTTTATTTGAAGAGCTGCTTTCCCTTTTCCATCGGGGCATGCTCGAAATCAACCTGCTGCTCGTCTGGTGCTTGTAAGTGCTCTAATATTTTGTATTTGCTTTTCTTACTACACGCATACGCATTTCATGAGATTATAACAATTCTGGACTTCTTCAATAGGATGCAATACATGGATAATGAAAAGTTGGCGCACAAGACAGGTATCCTTGACCCTACTAGGATTGCAAAGTCGCTATTCGACGTCCAGGCAAATCGAGAATCAAGCCAGTACAAACACATGAAAAAAAAAGATTTTGAAAGAGCAATTGCAAAACTTAAGAAGGATAGAAAGGCAGAAGTTGCATCTTACATAGGACATGCGATGTTTAACTTTGTCAGAGACGGCCAGGACCTCGTAAAGGCTCCGTACCACTTCGAGTAAGTTCGACACATGGCATTGAAATAGCAATTATTGGTAATTGTTAACACGTGTGTTTGTATGTTTGCAGTAATCACTACATAATGATCTTCATCAAGCCAACGCAGGGAATGGCAACAGTCTTGGACTCGGCCGATTACCCACCAGATCGTTACAAAGATTTCCTTTCCATTTTGAAAAAGTACGTTTATTCAATAATTTTAATTTACGCACATTTAGAATGTGTTGACAAGTTTTATATGACATTTCTTGTATTACAGCGCTTGGCGGTTTTACGCGGAACAGCTTGGCGGTCAGAGACCTCCTAATACGAATGCATTGGACATTAAAACGTATTATGCTTGTCCGAAGCAGCCTGCTGGGAGTGTCTTATGCGGGTATTATGTATGCGAGCATCTTCGGACCGCCGCCGTATATAGAGTCAATCGTGAGGATGTAAGTTATCCTTAATGTCGATACCTTATTTTCTTACTTTTGTGTTTCATTTTCATTGTAACTAGCATAGTTTAATGCTTATATTCTCTGCTGTTCAATATTACCAGAAACATTATTTTCATATTTTGATTCCAACTTCAAAATTCAATTGCTCATAGTACAACTGCTCCAAAAATACCTACTAAATTCTTGTATACTCTCACTTTGATCTATACTTTGAGATTGTTCAAACCAACACATTCTAAACCTTGTTATGTGTTATATTGCAGCACAAGAAGAATCTGAACGAAGAATGGCCGGTTTGTAGAAGTATTCCTAATGGAGGAGCCGACAGGATTGCTTCTGAACTCTGTCAGTTCATTCGTCGCGAAATTTTGCACAAAACGGGGAAGTTCTTTGATAAGAGAGGTTCAGCAGCTGATGTGCCAGAACTTTGCGACTATACCAATCTAAACAGTTTTTAGTGAAAACTTGTAAACTTTGAGATGAAATTGTATCTGTAACTTGTGTGTATGTATATTGTTTTAGTGAAATTGGCTTCTGTGATGATAATATTGTTGTCTTTTGTTCTGTGATTATATTGAATTGACCTGGAAATTAGAAATAATAGCAGTAGTACTGCATGACTGTGAAAAACAATTATCACAGGCGGCTAGATACAAGTAAAGAAACATCTGTGATAACCTAATTTTCACGGGCGGTGTATGTTATGGTAGAAACCGGCTGCGTTAAAGGGTCTTCACAGACGGCTGATATAGGTAAACTCCGTCTGTGACAACACCATTATCATAGACGGGTTAGTTATGCTTCAATAACCGTTTGTAAAGACACATTATCATTGACGGTTAGTTATGCTTCAAAACCCGCCTGTGAAGACATATTATCATAGGCGGTTAGTTATGCTTCAAAATCCGCCCGTGAATACAAATTATCATAGACGGTTAGTAATGCTTCAATACCCGTCTGTGAAGACTTCTTATCATAGACGGTTAGTTATTCTTCAATAACCGTCTGTGATAAGACGTTTATCACAGACGGTTATATATGCTGCACGACCCGTCTGTGATAAAGTATTTTCACAGACGGCTAGCCTAAGTAAAGAACCGCCTATGATAATCGGTCTTCACAGGCGGCTATCCTTAGTGAAGAACCGCCTATGATAATTAGTCTTCACAGGCGGTTTCACTTCTCCGCCTGTGAAATTGCGGATTATCACAGACTCTTCGTTTCAGGCGGTTTTAAAAGCCGTCTGTGATAATAGGTTTGGAGCCGCCTGTGATGAGGCTTATTGTAGTAGTGTTAGATAAGTAAATAAATGCGCTTCAGATTTGAAATGAGATCTCTAGTACTTAGATATACAAAACCTTCACGAATGCTAACTAAAAACAAGTGTCATATAGGAACAAATACCTTGACATGAACGGTATGTATCTGGATTAAATGACTCCTGTAGTGCTAACATGCATCTATGATAATTAGATACATCATGAGAGAACATGATAGGGACAGACGAAGACTCATGTATCAATTAAATATTCTGTTTTATAGATCATGAACAGGGGCTACCAATTAAGTGATATGTGGTTCTTCCACTACCCCTAATCGTAGTCTCTCATGATGATGGATCTGGTGGTCATGGGTGGTTGTTAGTATCTTAGCATCACAAGAGTAATTTAAACTAGATATGTTCCCATACTTGTATACTGATATCTTATTCCTTTCAATTTCTCTCGCAAATTACAATTGGAATGCACCTATGATTTCTGCAAACCACCTCCATAAATTGAAATAAACATTCATGCATATGGATAACAAACTGCCAGCAAAGTTAAAGAAACGAGAAAGTTAGAGAAAAGTGAAATTTCTGCGGGTAGCTAGTTAAGGAAGAAATTGTTGGGGGAATAAACTGCATTCACAGAAAAAGAAATGAACTCTTTACAAGAGGGGTTCAAACATAGAGAAGAAATGGAGGACAATGAAAACATTTGACCCAAGTGTAAGAATGGTGTGCAAAAAGAGTTTTCATCTCTCTTCCGTGGATTAGACTCATTTATATATACATGGATATAGGTAGTTTCAGTGTTTTTTTTTTTCAATTGGCCTATATTACCACACCCTTAGCTTGGTACCTAACTGGAAACCGTAGGGGCCAAAGAGTCAGTACATAACAGAATTGGCGTTAATTATATAATAAATAGAACCTTATGGACAATTAAAGAGTTGGTTTGTAACAAAATATTTGGTGTTACCAATGTAATAAGCATTATGTCTGCTGCCTAGTCTAACTAGTTGCAACATGGCGGGTATAGTGTCGGCTAAATTGAGGGGTTTTAACACCTCTACATACATTGTCCTGATGCCCATCTTGTCGCCATCCTACCCAAATAGGGCAAGTACACTGCCTCTATTTTACAGACTACGCAACGATGATGCATGACCTCAAAGTGTAATATTTAGTAACCTCTAGAAGGTATTCTCATTTAATAATATGGGATTTACGGAATTCACTTAGTTTAAAAACACTACTATATATTTATTAATTATTGAACCAAGTAGTCTAACTAATACCCCTTCGTTTCGTTTATTTGATGCACGTTACTTCATTTTTAAACTAGTCAATTAACGTGAAATAAAATAAAATGAAGGGAGTAACAATAACATATCCCCTTAACTTATTTGTGATTTGATATAGTTCCTTGAAGTCTCGATGTGTATAGTGATGGTGCAACCTGCTTTCTTGGTATTGACGTCTCAGTTGTATCCATGCATGTCACCAATTTTTACCAGCTGTGTCACATTTGTTTGGATTCATGATCTAAACAATTTTCAAATAAACCATAGTATATGTTCCTCAATGCTGATGTATTTTACTATAAGGTCCACCTCAAAAATATATAAAGTGAAAACACCGTTGAACACCTCTTTTCATCTTGGGCCAAAAGAAGTTTTGACCCGCCCTCCCCCCTCGCTCTGGCGATCTATGCGACGCTCGCCGCGATCGCTTCTCGGCGGTGCCCGCTCGGGCCTGGCATCCACCGCGCGCTTCTTTGCTCGCTCGCTCGCTCACTCATTCTGCTCGACTTCATTTATGTGTGCATCGCGCCTCATCCGCCCGTGTCTGCCCCTTTCCGTCGTCTCGCTTCTCTTTCCTGTATCGGACGGTTCGTCTCCTGATCGCCCGCTGAAGTGTATGTGATCAGTGTCATGGCAGTCCTGGCTTCCTCCCCCGAGGTCAGGACTGGTGGTCGCTCGAAAGAACTCCACTGGAGTGATACGAGTCTGGCGTCTGGGACGTTCCATGATTCTGCTATTGGTTCCTCCCGTTTTAACACCTTCAAAGATGTGGTACTGGGTACATCTGTTGCGGCTGCTCCTCTGTGCCAGCCTTCACCAGATAAGAAGCAGAAATCAGACCTACATCAATCAGTGGTGAGAGTTCCACCTCCAGTGCAGACAGGTACTGACAAAGATGGTTTGGTGCAGGTTGTGTCCCGGTCAGTTCATCGTCGGCAGGCTTGTGCCCCACAACGCCCTCGACGCCCAATTCTGAAGGATATTAGGGCGAGTTGTTTCAATTGTTTCTCTATTGATCATCGTTCCAGAAGTTGTTGCCTACAACTACGATGCTTCAAATGTTGAGACATTGGAGACAGATCCTACTCCTGTCCACAGAGGAGAGGTGGTGTGTCTAGCGCAGACGTTAGCAGGGCTTGGCTAAAGCCGTGACAGGGACCTTTTCTACTGTCTTTCAGGAGGTTGCTTAAATGGTCAACGGCAAGGCTGTCACTTCGGTTCTGAATGTGGGCACCTTCCCAGCCCGTGTCGCTCCTACTGGGGGACAATCCTGTGATAGCACCGCCGCAACGCAAATAAGTATGAAGACGTATATCAGCGTTGACTGCACCTTCCTATTCTTGGCGAAGGGGTCATGGTGGCAACGGTAAGTTTGTCTCTTCGGAACCGATGGTTCTGAATGATGGCACCTCCCCGGCCTATAAATGCCGTTTTCACCGGAATAACATCCCCTCATCGAAGCGAAACAAGACTGCACCACAAAATTTTTGTGGAGACGTATCTCAGCATCATCAGATAAGCAAAAGGGTGGAACCAGTAAGGCTGCTGATACACCCACCACCATTGAGGCGCAGCAGGACATGGAACATAGAGGATGTCGGCGGCGGCGGCCACCTCGGATGCGTCGTCCAGCTCAGGGTCCTCGCTCTTCCTCGCCAAGGGACATCGGGGGCAACAGTGAGGCTGCCTCTTCGGAGCCATTGGTTCCGGATGATGGTGCCTCACCGGCCCGTGGTCCACCATGTATTATTGATTGGTCTGATAAGCTGGAACGGGCAGAAGCTGATCTCCGCAAAGCACTTTTTGTTACAGTTATTGATCCTCCTTCAAACTATCTACCGATGATGTTAATTTGATTATAGCAAACAAATTTGACATGCCTCTGAACTCTCTAGTCCTCCGATGCTCTGGTACTGGTTTATATATTATGTTTGTACGAGACGAGCACACTGCTATAAGGTTGGCTGATTCTGTACCACCGTTGGGGTCTGCTGCTCCTCGTTTTCATTTTCTTCTATGGACAAGATATGCTTCAGCCACGGGTGCCACTCTACCAGTTTTGGTTGATATTGACTTTCGGGGTATTCCAGCTCATGTGTGGGAAATGTCCACGGCAGAACATTTGTTGAATCCTTATGCATGGCCCCATGTTCTCCACTCGGCTACTAGGAACAGGGAAGATTATTCTACCTTCCGCCTGTCGGCTTGGTGTTTTAAGCCGGAGGATATTCCAAATTCATGAGATCTTCACATCGTGGAACCCCCGATCGTGATAATTGAGATACCACCGGGTAAACCTACCTTGGTGTATCATATTTACATTACGGTGTCGGCACCCACTTATCCAGCGGCCAGCAGCAATCACCTTTCCTCCACAGAGGGTGACGACAGTGACACCCATCCTCGTCGAAGGCAGAGACGCCAAGATTTTTCCAACGCTTGGTGAACCTTTAAGAATTTCAACCACAGCAACTCCAGAATTTCAACACTCGGAAACTGTGAATCCCAGTGGGCGACATCCCCAGTCCTGCTCCTGTGGCAGATATGTCACAAGTGCTGACTGCTGA
The DNA here is from genome assembly GCA_036927565.1 of Tuctoria greenei. NCBI lineage: Eukaryota > Viridiplantae > Streptophyta > Magnoliopsida > Poales > Poaceae > Tuctoria > Tuctoria greenei. The sequence goes on from JAYESD010000005.1 coordinate 174,224,774, forward strand.
CCTGGAGCCGTCCAATAGTCTTGCAATTGTCCCGTATTACCTGCACGCGAGGTTGAAAAATGTGAAAGGGTTTTCCCTGGAACCTCTCATGGCAGTAGAAATAATGTCCTTAATAGCCAAGCTTCAGAATGTGACTATCATCCGAGCTGCAGAGAATGACTCAGAAGTCCATCTCAGTCCTTCGCCCCCAGCAAAGATGGCACTGCCAACAGTGATGAATGATATTACGCCAACAGAGTGCGTAGCACATACTGTGGTGGACTCTTCCATTTCTATGCGGATGGGGTCTCAGATAGCTGTGCTACAGTGTTCTCATGCTATCCCCAACAGTGCTCCAACTAATGCTACGTTTAGACTGCATTTTTCTCCCCTGCCCCGGATATTAGTACCGGTAATGATACAACACCCTCATGTCTTAAATCGGCCTCCCGCATCCCCTGATAAGGTAGACAGCGATGAAACATCAGCTACAACCGGTTCAGTTACAAGGGTTTATACCAGGAGGACGAGGGCAACTCAGACACCGTCATCACCCAAGGCACTCTTCCTATCCAAGATATCTAAGCCAGTAGAAGGGATTTTGCAGGATCGTACAGTTCCAAAAAGGCGAATGAAGGTGATACCCTTTGACATAAAGCTACGAAGGAGCCGCCGAATGGCTAAATTACCACCTGAGATAGATACTAGTGCGGCAACAACAGTTCGTCGCCAATTGGGTCTCCAAGATCATGTTGATAGCCACGAGCCTTCTGTCATGGAAAAATATTCCCAAGTGTTTGAACAGTCACTTAGTAGTGCACACATCATGGTGCTCGCTGCTCTTTTTGGGTGGGATGCTCCTACACATGATGAGGTCAGGTCGACGGATTTTATCACCGTCAACTAAAGGTACTGGCTGCTAGTCGTATTTTACTAAAGTTTATTCTAATGGATAAGAACAATATCTTGATTTGGAACGTGCGTGGTCTGAATAGTAGAGCGTGGTGTGATATGGTTCGGAAGATAGTGGATGCTAGTCGACCTGCTGTAATTTGCTTCCAAGAAACCAAGCTTACTAGCATTTCAGAAAGGGACATTCTTCCTATTCTGGGACCTGATTTCAGCTCCTTTGTATACCTCCCAGCTTTACAAACCAGAGGAGGCATATTTGTGGCATGGCACAATCGCTTTACAGCTCTCTCGCATCGTGTGCATCGACACTCTATCTCAATTAATCTGCCATTTGATGGTGGACCGCCATGGTGGTTTACTGCTGTGTATGGTCCTCACATAGATGTTGAGAAGCCTTCCTTTCTTATTGAGTTAAGAGAAGTCAGAAGCTACTGTACTGGTACATAGTTGGTGGCAGGGGATTTTAACATGATTTATAGCTCAGATGACAAAAATAATAATATTAATAGAACTTTGATGGGAAGTTTCCGTCATTTCGTCAATGATCTTGAACTGAAAGAGGTCTCGCTTATGGGCAGGAGGTATACATGGTCAAATGATAGAGAACAACCTACACTTGTGAAGTTAGATAGAGTTATGTGTACCGCAGACTGGTAGAGATTATATCCTAATTGTATCCTACAAAGCTATGCCTCAGAGATGTCAGATCATTGTCCTCTTATTCTAGGACTCAAATATTGGGTCGGTGGGACATAGCGCTTTCATTTTGAAAGTTTTTGGACCAGGCTTTCAGGCTTCCAAGATATAGTAGCGGATTCGTGGAACAAACCTGTGTCATGTCTTTGTCCTATGAAGCGCATTTTCATCAAGTTGAAAAGACTAACAAGGGAACTTCAATCTTGGAGTGCTAAACAAGTAGGACATATGAAATCTTAGCTTGCCGTGACACGTGAAGTGCTACATCATCTCGAGGTGGCACAGGATCAACGATCTTTGAGCATAGGGGAGGACTGGCTCAGGAGGAAATTAAAGCGACATTGCCTCACTCTTGCTTCCCTAGAGAGAACAATGGCGAGACTCAGGTCCAGAATCCGCTATCTGAAGGACGGCGATGCAAACACTTCCTTCTTTCATAGGCAGGCTGGTTTTCGCAAAAGGAAAAACTTTATCCCAAAATTGATGGACGATGACCGTATTGCTACATCGAAAGAAGAGAAGCAACATATCATGTTTCAATTTTATGAGAATCTCATTGGAACTGCAACCCAACAGTCAGTTACTTTTGATCTGTCTTACTTCCACAGAGCTGGCTTGGATTTAGCTCATTTGGATGTTCTAATTACTGAAGAAGAAGTATGGAAAACTATTAAGGAACTGCCAGCAGATAGAGCACCAGGACCAGACGTTTACATTGGGCGTTTTTATAAAGCCTACTGGTCCATAATAAAATGTAATTACATGACTGCTATTGTTTCCACACAACATGAAGATGCGAGGAGATTGGAGCTCCTGAATTCAGCCTATATTACTCTCATTCCTAAGAAAGATGAAGCAGTACTTGCCAAGGATTTTTGCCCAATCAGCCTAATACTGATTACCACAATTTTAGCAAATCGTTTGGCGCCCCTGCTTGACTCTATGATCTCTCAAAATCAAAGTGCTTTTATCCGTGGAAGATGCATCCACGATAATTTCTTATTGGTGCAACATACGGTCAAGCGACTGCATCGTCCAAAAGTGCCTAGCCTTTTCCTAAAATTAGATATATCCAAGGCTTCTGATACAGTATCTTGGCCTTTCCTACTAGAAGTGCTCTCCCAGCTCGGTTTTGGTATTTCCTGGCGTAACATCATCTCCAGTTTACTTTCCACAGCATCTACACATATCCTAGTAAATGGTGAACCAGGGGAAACTATTTACTACAAGCGAGGACTACGCCAAGGGGACCCTCTATCCCCCATGCTGTTCATCATGGTCATGGATGTGCTAAACAATCTATTTGATAAAGCTGCTGATATCGGACTATTGCAGCCCCTGGAACGCCACATGGGGGCAGCGGATGTCACTTTATGCTGATGATGTTTTTTTGTTTATCCGTCCAGATGAAGTAGAGCTGCAGGTTACTAAAGCTTTACTCAAAACCTTTGGAGAAGTATCTGGGTTGCAGACAAACTTGCATAAGAGTAGCATCATTCCAATAAGATGTGGTGAAGGAGTTCTATCAACAGTGACTGATTCTTTGCATTGTGTTGCAGCCTAGTTCCCGTGCAGATATTTAGGACTTCCGCTTTCACATAAAAAACTAAGAAAGAGAGATTTGAATCCATGGGTTGAGAAAGTAGCGGATAAACTACCGCGATGGAAGGCATCTCTAATGAACAGGGCTCGTCGAGCTACTCTAGTCCGCTATGTCATTTTAGCCATGTCGATACACCTGCTGATTGATATACAAATTCCAAAATGGTTCATCAAGGCCGTCGACAAAATCCGAAGAGGCTTCTTATGGCAAGGAAGGGAACAGGCCAATGGTGGTTGTTGTCTAGTGCAGTGGGCCAAGGTAACAGGACCCATTGATCTTGGAGGATTAGGTATTCCTAACCTGGAAATCATTGTATGGACCTTGGAATTACGATGGCACTGGTACAAAAAAAAATCAGAATGAATCGACCTTGGACGAACATGAACTCCCATAACACCCAAACACACTCGCGCTACTGGGTGTTGCCACGACCACTGAAGTCGGGAACGGAAATAACACCCTATTCTGGACAGAGCGTTGGGTGAATGGAGCGACTATAGCTGAAGTGTCCCCGCTTGTGTTCCAACACGTGCCAACAAGGATAAAACAACACAGAACTGTGGCTGAAGCTTTGCATGACAATGCTTGGGTGTGCGATATAGCTGGGGTCTTAAGTTCGGAGGGTTTAGGAGAATATTTTCAGTTGTGGTCAAGTATCCAAAATGTGACATTATCAGAAGAAGACGATCAACACCTATGGAGATTTGAGGCATCTGGACATTATTCTTCTAAATCTGCTTATCGAGCTTATTTCGCTGGTGCTGTCATCTTTGAACCTTGGCGCCGTCTATGGAAATCTTGGGCTCCGGCAAAATGTAACTTCTTTTTGTGGTTGGTGCTCCATAACAAATGTTGGACAGCTGATCGCCTCTCTAGACGCGGACTTCCAGAGAAGTGTCCCCTATGTGATCAAGAGGAGGAAATCATCCAACATATCCTTTTAACATGTTTGTTTGCGAGGTAGATTTGGTTCAAATTGCTATTGATGATCCACATGTCACATGCTATACCTATGACAAATGAGAGGTCATTTGGAGACTGGGGGAGCCGCACTATTAGTAAAGTTCCAAAGGAACACAAGAAAGGAATAAAGTCGTTAATCATCTTGGGTGCTTGGCTCATCCACTACTACAAAAAGCATTTTTACAAGCGCCTCAAATTTTCAAGCACAGGCGGTCCTTAAAAATATGCGACTGTGATGACGAATGATATAATAACCGTCTGTGATGACAGAACAACACAGTCGGATTTTAAAGAACAACCGTCTGGGTAAACACATTATCTTCACAGACGGTTCTTATTTAAGAACTATCAATAATGCAATGAACTTCACAGGCGGATTTTAAGAAACAACCGCCTGGGTAAATACATGATCTTCATAGACGGTTCTTAATTAATAACCGTTTGTAATGCAATGAACTTCACAGACGGATTTTAAGGAACAACCGTCTGGGTAAATACATGATCTTCGTTGGCGGTTCTTAATAACCGTCTGTAATGCAACGAACTTCACAGATGGATTTTAAGGAACAACCGTCTGAGTAAATACATGATCTTCGTTGGCAGTTCTTAATTAATAACCGCATGTAATGCAATGAACTTCATAGACGGTTCTTGATTAACAACGGCCTGAGAAGATCATGTATTTTCAGTGGCGGTCATTGTTTAAGAACCGTATGTAGTTGTTCAATTATTATAAGCGGTTTTCATTGAAATTACAGGGATGTAGTTGCAATTATCACAACCATATTTAGTCGTGCAGGCAAAATTGTATCAGGAAAAAAACACAGATGAGCTAGCAGATACTAGTACAGTAATGCATTATAGGAAATGCTCGGTCACCAGTGAGGCTGGCTTAATTGTGATAATACACCATTAGAGGCTTTACAATTGTTCAAAGATAATTTCTTTACACACTGAACAAAAAACATGCTACATTCATTGTAGATCGACGATGAAGCTCCCATCGATCAATCTAAATTGTACCGTCCTGCTTGCTCCCGAACACGTCTCTTATATTCCGCTGGATCCTGAAAATATTGACATTATTTAAAATAACAAATGTCGAAGGAGGAATGAATAACCTACATTGGTCACTAAGTCAATGTGTCATCTAACCTTGATAAGTAGATTATAGCAATCATTTTCAACATCAGGCACATTTGGCTGATGCAGCAAACGCTGAACTTCAAGTAGTATAGTTTTGATTGTAAAAGCACTGCACCACCCCCGAAATATAATTTAAGCAATATAAGAAACCAGTTCAAATAAGTTCGACAACAATTATAAGTAATAATTACATGAACAAAATTGGTCTATCTTACAGTCTATTGATCAAGAATCCCGATGCAGAGTGCTCCCGAACGATGGACATTTGGGTGGAAGAACCCAATTGGAAAGGCGCATCTTGGAGGCACCAAGGGATAGTCCTCAGAGAAGGAGATTGTCAGGTGGTAGTAACCATCTTCCCATTCAGTATGCAAAAGAAATTTATTAATAGGAGGACGATGGTTAAACTCATATTGTGCTTGTTCTTCATGACTTACCCCTTCTTTACCGGGGACGATGCACTGCCACTTCAATAAATCTCCCAATTCAGGCTTCGCAGAGAAACCCTACTCGGAGAAATTGAAAATACCAAAAACAAACAAGATGGAAAAACAAACTACAGTTAAGTTCATCAGTCCATTATAGATACATATGTATATACAACTATGTGACCGGTGTGCCATATGTACATACATGGGGATGGTTCTTGCACCACGCCAAGCGCTCCTCCTTCAATCGGCTACACGCCTGAGACATCATTATCTGAAAGACCAAACTTCCAAACTTCCAAATCATTGAGTCCAAACGCATATGTACACAAATGCAAAAGGACACAATCCATATACCAACATTGTTCTAAGTTGATTTCAGAAGATACAAATATATACAGTATATATCATCTCACATTGCTATATAAATTTTTTCCAGCATTGACATCTTCTCGCATATAGGGTTTCAAATTCTTTTAAATGCTTCTCTCTACGCGCTTGATGTTTTCTGGTTCGGTGAAAAGGTACATCTCTTCATACTGATTATATTCCTCTTCATTATCTCCCACATTGTCAACCCCAACAATATCTTGCTTTCCAGAAACAACTACATGCAACTTCTCAGTTTCTGGATCTTGAACATAAAAAACTTGTGCAACATTATCAGCGAGAACCCACAGGTCATCTTTGTAACCCACTTTATTCAAGTCTACCAGTGTCAGCCCGTAATTGTCCACTTTCAAACCATCTGGATGTTTGACCCATTGTCCACATATTATTCACATTTGTGTATCTCATAAAAAAAGTTCCTTCACTCAAAATTGTTGGTATGAACATATTTGTATAATTTATACATGTATGAATTTTTTTTAATTTTTTTAAAAGCATTCCAACATGTCAAACTTCAAATTGTCCACCATTCTAACTAAATGATCATATACATATGAGGCATTCATCAAATTATGAACACACATTGATTCAAAAAAACTTAAAAAAATATGAAAAACTTCGTAGAGGTTGGTATGATGAGTAAAAATGTCCACTGAAAAAATAAATGAAAAAAAGCATTATATTCATCAAGATAGAAAAATGAAAAATAGCATTCGTTGTATGTTTTTTATGTTCTGACCAATTTCAAAGGATTTATGAAGTGAAATTTAATGGTAACCTTTACTTATCAATAATATTACAAGAAAGTGGATTTTTGCCTTTTAAAGGACCACATTTAATCAAGAATATTAATTAAGAAGATGTAAATATATTCACAGGCGGTTGGTACATAACAACCGCCTGAAAATATATTTATCTCAGGCGGGTATTACTTAACAACCGCATGGAATAATGCCCGATTCTGTTCTTCAGTTTTCTTATCCCTTGCTTCTTTTTTATTTAGATTCCAATATAAATACTCAAAAATGTTTAGATTCTGCAAATTGTGTCCAAATTTGATGATTCTTTCTTCTACATTTGTATAAAATTAACATCTACCACCTGAACAAAATATTTTTAAAACTTGTATAGCTGACATTGTAATGTTTTGGTAAATATCTAATTAATTTCTACTCACATATTATTCACATTTGTGTATCTCATAAAAAAAAGTTCCTTCACTCAAAATTGTTTGTATGAATATATTTGTATAATTTATACATGTATGAATTTTTTTAATTTTTTTAAAAGCATTCCAACATGTCAAACTTCAAATTATCCACCATTCTAACTAATGCTCATATACATATGAGGCATTCATCAAATTATGAACACACATTGATTCAAAAAAACTTAAAAAAATATGAAAAAATTCGTAGAGGTTGGTATGATGAGTAAAAATGTCCACTGAAAAAATAAATGAAAAAAGCATTATATTCATCAAGATAGAAAAATGAAAATAGAATTTGTTGTATGTTTTTTATGTTCTGACCAATTTCAAAGGATTTATGAAGTGAAATTTAATGGTAACCTTTACTTATCAATAATATTACAAGAAAGTGGGTTTTTGCCTTTTAAAGGACCACATTTAATCAAGAATATTAATTAAGAAGAAGTAAATATGTTCACGGGCGGTTGGTACTTACCAACCGCCTGAAAATATATTTATCTCAGGCGGGTATTACTTAACAACCGTCTGAGATAATGCTCGATACTGGTCTTCAGTTTCCTTATCCCTTGCTTCTTTTTTATTTAGATTCCAATATAAATACTCAAACATGTTTAGATTCTGCAAATTGTGTCCAAATTCGATGATTCTTTCTTCTACATTTGTATAAAATTAACATCTACCACCTGAACAAAATATTTTTAAAACTTGTATAGCTGACATTGTAATGTTTTGGTAAATATCAAAATAATTTCTAGTCACATATTATTCACATTTGTGTATCTTATAAAAAAAAGTTCCTTCACTCAAAATTGTTGGTATGAACATATTTGTATAATATATACATGTATGAATTTTTTTAATTTTTTTTAAAAACATTCCAACATGTCAAACTTCAAATTATCCACCATTCTAACTAAATGCTCATATTCATATGAGGCATTCATCAAATTATGAACACACATTGATTCAAAAAAACTTAAAAAAATATGAAAAAATTCGTAGAGGTTGGTATGATGAGTAAAAATGTCCACTGAAAAAATAAATGAAAAAAGCATTATAGTCATCAAGATAGAAAAATGAAAAATAGCATTTGTTGTATGTTTTTTATGTTCTGACCAATTTCAAAGGATTTATGAAGTGAAATTTAATGATAACCTTTACTTATCAATAATATTACAAGAAAGTGGATTTTTGCCTTTTAAAGGACCACATTTAATCAAGAATATTAATTAAGAAGAAGTAAATATCTTCACAGGCGGTTGGTACTTACCAACCGCCTGAAAATATATTTATCTCAGGCGGGTATTTCTTACCAACCGATTGAGATAACCTTCTTCACAGACGTGAATTTCTAATTAACGATGAACACACTACACATTCATTCATTCACACAGTTGAAGAACACACAAGATACTCATTCATTAACAATATTCAATCACACATCTCACAAAAGAACACACAAGATACACAATATTCACACAAGAACACACAAGATACACAAGTAATATTCAGTGACATAGATGAACAAAGATAGATTTCATTCATTAAAAATATTTACAAAATAGAAGCAACTAAAAACAACAAAAAGAAAAACTAATTAAATCCTACTCCTACTCCTCTTCCTCCTCCTCCTCCGGCAGCGACTCCGGCACCGGTGCAACAGGAGACAGGTTCGGCCGCACCGGCTGCACCGGCGGTGCAACCCCGAGGTTGCTAGCCGTCGCCTCCACCAGCGTTCTACGGCCCTCGGGGCCAAGAACCTGGGCCATCGTCGCGAACAGAATGTCGAGACGATCAGCCACACCCGTGAGGGCGTAGAGGTAGTGGCCCATGGTACCCATTCCAGTATACTATGGAAGGGTACCCAGCCCCAAGGCACTCATGGCGCGAGACGTATTGTTGTACGCCTCTCGTGCCATGAGGAGGCACTGCTCGAGGGCTTGGCGGTGGAAGGTCGGCCATAGTGGTGTTGGGTCGTCGGAGCGGAGGAAGACGAAGAAAACAAGAGGATTCAAAGTGAGCGATGCGCTTGTGAGCGATAGCGCGTCTTTAAGGCCGCGCAGAGTGGAAGATGGAGCAGTTGGTTTACCGGGCATTGAAAGGTCGCGCCTCAGGGAAAAGAAAGGTCGCACATGGTTGGTGAGGGGTCTTGATGTAGGCGTTCATCAAATTATAATGAACACATATTAATTAAGAAGAAGTAAATATCTTCAAAGGCCCATGATTATCTCACGCGGGTGTTACTACTAACCAACCGTCTGAAATAGTTGTATCTTCTCAGGCGGTTGGTAAGTAAAATCCGACTGAGGTAACAATCTTCTCAGCCGGTCGGTACTTAAAATCCGTCTGAGAAAATGTGAGTCTATATATACCCCTCGGCAGCATTGGAAAAACCTAACCCGGGCGAAACACTTAGACGCCGTTAGGCTGCCAAAATTTTGTTTGCCGCCAAGTGTTCGCCCTCGTCACTTCCAGGTACGCCGCCGAGCTTCGCCGTCGCCGAGCTTCGCCGTCACCGCCGAGCTTCGCCCTCCTCACTTCCAGGTACACCGAGCGAAGCCATTGCTGTCCCCGCCGAGCTTCAAGGTAAACCCTAAACCCTTCGACCTTCCATCCTCCTTCGCCGTGCCGCCTGCCTCCCCGCCCTCGCTGCAGCCTTGCATATCCTTGGTTAGGGTTCGGGAATTAGAAAATTGTAGGCATCCTTGGTTAGGGTTTGGTGGAATTCGAAAAACTGTCATGTTCGGTGGCATCTTTGGTTAGGGTTCGGTGGGGCAAGATTTATGTGGATGGTTTTGTGTGTTTGAAACTGTGAAATAAGTAGCATTTCATCTTCTGGTAGTTTGCAGAGATAAAACTGTCAAGTTCGAATGAATAGGAGTTACTCCCTTCGTCGTGGATGGTTATATCACGATAAATTGGTAGTTGGTTCTGTGTGTCCGAAACTGTTCTGACACATTATGGTAAACATGATTCTAGACTCTAGTAACAGCGGTATATTCCCTATTTCTGTCATCGGCCTTGCATATGCCACATAATTCTCTATTAGGGGCAAGATTTAGCTATATTTGGTTAAGTTGAGCAAATTTGGCTAATTTTGGCTAAGTTACATTAGATATAGTTATACTTGACTAATTTTGACTAAGTTATGCTATATTTAGCTATATTTGGCTACTTTTAATAGAGTTAGCTATGCTAGACTAAGTTTGGCTAAGTTTGCTTTTATTTCTCTAAGTTTCATTTGAGCAATTGTAGCTAATCTGTGCTACCAAAGATGTCTGCACTTGTGGCCCCATCAGCTTCATTTGAGCAATTGTACCTAATCTGAGCTACCAAAGTTATGCTATATTTAGCTCTGGAGCCAAACAAGTTGCTGGCCAACTCATTTGTGATGCCAGGAGCATCCTCACGCCCATATCTAGGTACCACTAGTTGTGGCGATCGAGTCTGAGCATATGATGTCGATCTCTATGATACAAGAATTTAGTTAGACCTATATAACTTCAAAAATGTGTTTTGGCTAAATTTACTTAATTGAGCAAAATTTGATAAAATTTGTTTTAAATATGACCAAATTTAGCTAACTGAAGCATAATCAAGCATGTTTGACTATGCTGGGCAAGATTTAGCTATATTGGCTAAATTTGGTTAAGTTGAGCAAATTTGGCTAATTTTGGCTACGTTACATTAGATATAGCTATACATGACTAATTTTGACTAAGTTATGCCTTGAGTTGTCGGTGTAAAGTGAGCTTGCTAGTTGCTGCTGCTGCTATCAGTCTCTTCTAGGCACTGCATCTGCACAAGTACGCATCAGCATGCTGTTTTTCATTCAGTAGGCAGAAGAATCAGTGACAGGGAATAAGAGGAAACTTGAGAGCGGGGACGATAATGCCCTCTAAGCTAGGTAGGAGCTGTGCGTGGATTTGCTTTTTGTCCCTTGCTTGATCAGTTATAGATCCAGAGCTAGGCGTCGCCTAGTAGCCCTCAAGAACGTGGTCGCCACTCTGAATGAAGCTAGCCTATTTAGAATAAAAAGATAAAATTGCCATTGCTGGTGAGCAACTTTAACATGCTTGTCACCCTCGCAATGTATAGGAACCTTTTGGTCAGTCGCCTTAAACCCTAGAATGCCTTATCAAATCCTAGAATGCTTCCATCTTTTTCTTGATGCAACACTTCATGTAGAGTAAATATGCCATTTATTAGATTTTTTGTCTTATTAGATCTAGCATGGAAAGCCCCAAGAAGACTGGTCCTGATAGTAACAACAAAGAAGACAATATGGAGTTTACTGACTCCAGCAGTTCAGGCTCCTATCACAGTCCTTCGGATCCTTTTCCGAATATAAAAATTAAAAAGACTTCAGTGGATCTAGACCCGGAATATGATCCTACCGACGAGGTATGGATCACGAATCTTAACTTCAGCAGTTCAAGTTAATGTTGGTTGTCAAGTATACGATGTCTTATAATTTTTTTCTACCTGGATTAATCTCGAAGACAATGAGGTGACATCGGCTCCTAAAACCGCAGAAGGTTCTCCAATGGATGAATCCTCAGCTTCACTCAAGCTGAAACGAGGGCAACGAGGTCCCAATAAGGGTCCATTGGACTGCATCATGTACATAACAAGGGTCAGTCCAGGTGGGCTTCCCCAAGAACCACTGGATTCAGTTACCAAGTACCGTAATGCATGCGGTTTACTTGTTAGGGAGGTTGTGCCGATCACAAACAAGAAGTGGAGGAAATTACCCGAGCAGACCAAGAATGAGTTGTGGGAAAATATAAAAAAACAATTCAAGTTCCCGAAAGGCACAAAAGAAGTTGTAAAGAAAGCAACATTGGTCTCTTGCCGAAAGAAGTTTCGATGCTGGAAGAGTGAAATGAATGCTTATGTTAAGGCCGATAAGGTCCCTAGCCCGAGGAAGATGGGAAAAATCACACAAGCTCAGTGGCAAGAGTTTGTTCGTCAAAAGAGCACACCTGATGCTAAAGCTCTAAGTACAAATAACTATAATTAAGCATGCAACTATAATTAAGCCCTATTTTAGGAATTATATTGAACAGATGAATAAATATGATTCACATTAATTAAGCATGCAACTAACTATAATTCTTAAAATAGGCACAAGATGGTCAAGGGCACTTGCCTGTTTTTCTAGAGCTGCTCAGTTCTTCTTCATCGAACTTTTGATCTCCATATCTTCATGTCGCTTTTTCGTCGATATACGAATGCGTACAAACTACCATCAAAAGAGAAATAAAACATTCAAGAACAATACACCAAACATACACATAGCATAAAATCCTATACCAATACGTCCCTACGAAGTACTTATTGTTTTTCATAGCCAAAAAAATGCATTTATCGTTTATTTTCTATTTTTAGTATTTATTTATAAGGTAAAAACATTTTTAATGAATTTCCCATAGCCAAAATATATTGTTATATGCACTTTGTTATTTTATTTCTGCAATAAAGGTTTTCTAAATAAGGTTCTTACTATTTCTACATTTATTCTCCATTTTTAGAATTTAATTATAGCAAAAACTATTTTTAATCAATTTTCTATAGTCAAAATATATTTTCTATGAATCTATAATTTTATTTCAGCCTAAAATGATTTATAATTAATTTGCTACTTTTTTCTATATTTTATTCTACCATTTATAAACATTTCCCACCACTAAATGCATTTTTAAACAATATTCAAAAATTAAATAATAATACAAGGTCTTAAATATTATTTCGTTTAGTAATCAGGGGCTATTCTGCAAGTATTACATTAATTAGAAGATAAAATACAATTTTCAATATTAACATGGGCTTTCTAGTTATTTTTACACATTCTGCATAATTGTTCCATATTTAACAGAAAGTCTAGGGGTTAGATTGAAAGAATCCGAGGGCTTACGTGCAAAAAGACGAAGGGGTATGAGCCTTCTAATTTGGACCGTAGGATTTAAAGTGGGTGCACCAGATTTTATGAACGAAGGGGTATGCACATGATCTAATCGTGACCCTTGATAGATGATCTGACGGTTGGGGACAAAATGAAGCCATGGGCTTCTTCTTCCTGCAGCCAATATGGCTGTACCACCATGGATGGCGTCTAGAGCTCGCTGGAGTATGCCTAGGGGGCTTAATCCATGGCTGCGATCGCTGGAAATGAAGGAGGTAGGCTCTGTGAACTCACCTAGGAAGTTTCGTAGCCCGAAACGATGAGGAGGCTTGTTTGCAACGAGGTGTGATGGTGTCTGCTGGCACTCGGTGAACTCAATGTCGAGATGGCTAAATCTTCGAGGCAACTTGCCCAGTGGATTCCCAGTTACATGGAGCGTGCGTGAGGCACAAAGGATGGGCTGATTTGAAGCAAATCGACGGGAATGCCACGACTTACCCGTGCGGCGGTTCTATGGTTTGGCGTTCAGAAAATGAATAGGGAATGGGGGGAAAGAGTGGGTGCTCTCATTGCTATTTAGGGGAGGCGGTTGCATGGAATGTGGTGGCTAGGGGTGCAAGATGGGCGAGAATCGACGCTGCGGTTGGCGGAGCGCGACCCGCACACGATCTGTTTGATGAAATGCCGACAAGGTGTGTGGTTGGAGAAATAAAGGGCTGACAGTCGGGGCTCGTACGCAGTGGGAGAGGGAGTGGGATGGGGAAAATGACGGGTGTTTCAATTCTACCCCCATTAAACAGAATCTCGCACCGAGATTCTAGGTTGGACTAAAAAGAGATCTATGTTTTTGTTATTCAAAAGCTACCCTATTAGAAACTGTCTCTCTATAATTATATTTCTTATTTGATTATGAAATCTTTATTCTAAAAGTTTTCTAAGTTCAATATTTCACACAGTGCAAGAATAACATGACGAACTTGTTTCAATTCTTAAGAAAATCATTCATTATCACACAATTCTACACATTATGTTATTATATTTTATTTTCTATTATTATTTTTAAATAAATATTTATTTTATTATTACCAACATTATTATTTTTTATGTCGTGCCACTTGGTCTGGTTTGGTTTTCGGTACTGTGCCGTAATTTTTATTTGAATCCAAATGTATTCTCTAACAATTTCAATTAATATTTTTAACATCTAAGTACTCATGAGGGGATATGTCTAATTTATTCATTTTAAATGAACACACATTTTCTTCTGTCTTCTATTCTTTATTTATAAAATAAGAATTTGATCGACATTTCTAGTTTGACTTCCATTTTATATCTTTCAATTAAATTAACTAACATGATGTATATCTTTATTTCTTTTATTTTTAAAGGCAGAATTGTTAAATTTAAGGTACTATCACAAAACAACACACACTATTTTTTTATGTTATTCTACATTATCATTCTTCTTATTATTTTTATTATTTTGAACTTGGCCTTTTAATTACTTTGTGGGTTTTAAATTTTTAAAGTCTTTCAATTAAAATGCATTGTAATGATTAATATTTTATGTTATTATGATTAATTTTGATAATACGGAGGTTACAATCTCACCCTCCTTACAAGGAATCTCGCCCACGAGATTCAAATGGGTCAACGAAGGAGACAAGATATGATTTACTAGCAGTTGGCTAGCTTCCTTAAACAACGACAAAGTTATAATTTGTTATTGTTATTATCATTAAAATATTGCAATACATCAAACAACGTGTTCTATTTCGCTATGAGGAAGGCATGAAATTCACTTGCTAACCAAAGGGGACTTAAGCAAATGATGTGTAATAATCTTCAAGAATCTTCTTCACCCTCTGTGTTATCTTCAATTAGTCGATCTTTAGGCTTTGTCAATTAAGTCGAATCTTCGTCTTCATGAGCAAGGTCCAAGGGATGTCTAATAAGTCCATTCTAACTAAGGTCACGTGCCTAGAGTCGATATATAGCTCTGATACCACTTTGTCACACCCGATTTTATTAAGAATAAAACCAGCTGCAAATACATGTATGCCAGAATCGGTTTCACCATACATGTACGACAAATAGTGATAAATAGTTCTATATCGAATAGAAACAACCTTAATACCTTGAAAAGAGTTTTGAATAGCAGCGGAAGAGACAAATCTCTAGGGCAACCACAGGCAAATCGACTGGCAGCAACGCGACCTATGCAACGTCTTCACTTTTCACCGTCCTTATTATATCTTGTCTTCACTGAGCAGCATATCAAAAATACAACAAAACAAGTGTGAGTACCATCTCGTGGTACTCAGCAAGTGTGGGAAATAAATGACATGTAGGCCAATAAAAAAGGAAAGGCTGATAGTGGTTTAAGCACTAAGAATTAAGCCTATCATTAGCTTGCATTAACAACCTACATCTAGGTGAATATTCTCAATCAAAAAATTAATAATAATAATGTAATAATATCAATATCATTTTCAACCATCATCTCAACCATCATCTAATTATGAATTTAGCCCCAAGCTGCTCCTGTTCGTGAGCACGGCTGTCATGACAGTTTTACCAAATCTCTGCAGAGAATGTACCCTTTACACACAAGCAGTGATTTCATCCCCTGATGCCAGGTGGACTGAGTAAACCTCCCCGATGCCCGTGGCGGCCAACCACATTACACACTACCGTAGGTGTGTGGCCAGGAGATCACTACATGGTCTTTACAAAGGTACTCTCAACTAGTGCTAGCCCTCTAAGGTTTCCACCACTGAGGCATTCCCGGAGTAACCCTCCGCCTCAGAGCCCCCTCTTGAGCCTTGTGGTTCCCAGAGTTGTACCCCTGCATCATTCCCCGCACCATCCAACTACTAGCATTTCTTCAGGAGAAACCTAATTAATTTACCAAGCCGCCCCATCTCAGTCTCGTGGTGGTACCATAAAGCTTAGTGGCTTCCTCCATAAACCGGTACTTAGAATCTGGCGTTACCAAATCCAATCTCGTGTCTCGTGCAAACTGCACCATACCATAACCATCCAACTGCCAAATTCATACAAATTACTTCATCATTTTTAATGTAACATAATGGTCATAATTAATAATATAATCATGTGTCCAAATTCCATCCCAAGTAATAAGCATGGCTAAGCATGATTGAAATACCCAGAACCATCCAATTCAACCCCGACAACATGGAATTATATGGAACAGATGAATAAATATGATTCACATTAATTAAGCATGCAACTAACTATAATTCCTAAAATAGGCACAACATGGTCAAGGGACCTTGCCTGTTTTTCTATAGCTGCTCAGTTCTTCTTCATTGAACTTTTGATCTCCATATCTTCATGTCGCTTCTTCGTCGAATACGAATACGTACAAACTATCGTCAAAAGAGAAATAAAACATTCAAGAACAATACATAAAACATACACATAGCATAAAATCCTATATCAATACGTCCCTACGAAGTATTTATTATTTTTCATAGCCAAAGAAATGCATTTATCGTTTATTTTCTATTTTTAGTATTTATTTATAAGTTAAAAACATTTTTAATGAATTTCCCATAGCCAAAATATATTTTTATATGAACTTTATTATTTTATTTCTGCAATAAAGGTTTTCTAAATAAGGTTTTTACTATTTCTACATTTATTCTCCATTTTAAATATTTAATTATAGCTAAAACTATTTTTAATGAATTTTCTATGCATCTATAATTTTATTTCAGCCAAAAATGATTTATAATTAATTTCCTACATTTTTCTATATTTTATTCTACCATTTATAAACATTTCCCACCACTAAATGCATTTTTAAACAATATTCAACAATTAAATAATAATACAAGGGCTTAAATATTATTTCTTTTAGTAATCAGGGGCTATTCTGCAAGTATTGCATCAATTTTAACATTGGCTTTCTAGTTATTTTTACACATTCTTCATAATTGTTCCATAATTAACAGAAAGTCTAGGGGTTAGATTGAAAGAATCCGAGGGCTTACGTGCAAAAAGACGAAGGGGTATGAGCCTTCTAATTTGGACCGTAGGATTTAATGTGGGCGCACCATATTTTATGAACGAAGTGATATGCAAATGATCTAATCGTGACCCTTGATAGATGATCTGACGGCTGGGGACAAAATGAAGCCATGGGCTTCTTCATCCTCCAACCAACATGGATGTACCACCATGAATGCCGTCCAGAGCTCGTCAGAGTACGCCTAGGGGGCTTAATCTATGGTTGCGATCGCTGGAAATGGAGGAGGTAGGCTCTGTGAACTCACCTAGGAAGTTTCGTTGCTCGAAACAACGCAGAGGCTTGTCAGCAACGAGGAGGCGCGACGGTGTCTGGCGGTGCTCGGTGAACTCGATGTCGAGATGGCTAAATCTTCGAGGCAACTTGCCCAGCGGATTCCCAGTGGCATGGAACACGCGTGAGGCACAAAGGAAGGACATGTTTGAAGCATATCGATGGGAACGCCACGGCTTACCCGTGCGGTAGTTCTATGGTTTTGCGTTCAGAAAATGAATGGGGAATGGGGGGAAAGAGTGGGGTGCTCTCATTGCTATATAGGGGAGGCGGTTGCATGGAGAGTGGTGGTCAGGGGCGCAAGATGGGTGAGAATCGACGCAGCGGTTGGCGGAGCGTGACTTGCACATGATCTGTTTGATGAAATGCCGACAAGGCGTGCGGTTGGAGAAATAAAGGGCTGACAGCCGGGGCCCGCACGCAGTGGGAAAGGGAGAGGGATGGGGGAAAAATGACGGGTGTTACAGCTTGTCAGGTTGCATCACTGCAACCTCCTTACCAACCTCATGTGACTGGATGAAGTTGGTCTTACGTCTCGAGTTCGCAAAAGAATGAAAATATTGGCTATTGGCATCTCCCTTATGCATCCATCTCAACCTTGATCGCTCTCTGGCCCTTGATTTTTCTATGAACCATAGGCCTAAAATCCGTTGCTTAAGTAGTGCACGAGTCTCCCTTTCCTGATCTGTCAGGAGTCGTAGCTCCATAGCTTCATCGAGTCTGAGGATCACCTCCCTGCATATTATTATGGCCAGCTTGCCTTGAGGAGTTTGTGCACAAGACCATTTTCTAAGAGCGCGACCAGTTCTGGAAAGCTTGATGTGGAGAGTAAGCAGACCACTGTGTTGTGGAGAGACTTGTCTATTCCAGATCTCATGGACACGCTCACGAAAGTCAGGCATGTTTAGCCAGTGCTCCTCGAAACGGAAGGACCAACTTCTAAAGTTCTCTTCAAATGGTACTAATAACAGAGGGAAGTGGTCAGATGCCGATGATGAAAGAGCCTGCAGAATAGGGCCACCAAAAACATTTTCCCATTGTGACGAGGCGAATGTGCAGTCAATTCTGGACAATGTGGGATGCTGTTGTTCGCTCGACCATGTGAAGCGATGTCCTAACAAGGGAATTTCCTTGACTTTGATATGGTTCAACGTCCGTTGAAAGCGCCTCATCATGCCTCGATTTAGCCTGCCATTGCTCTTGTCTTCATTGCGATAAATCAGGTTGAAATCACATAATACGAGCCACACCGAAGACGCTGTCAGGTAGATCTCGTGAAGCTCATTCAGGAAGAGTCCTTCCTCAACTTTAGATTGAGGGCCATACACCCTGAGATCATTGAGGGAACCGAGGTTCTGTCATCTGTGATAATTGCTGAGATGGAGTAAGACCTGGTTGTAAAATTGGATAGCTTGATGTGGGCATTACTACTAGCAAGGAGAATTCCTCCCCGTGTCCCCTCAGCTGGGAGATTACCAAAGTTGTCAGCACATTTTATTCCATCAATTTCTTTTTGTGGTTAGTGTTCCATAACAAATGTTGGACAGCTGATCGCCTCTCTAGACGCGGACTTTCACATCCCGAGAAGTGTCCCCTATGTGATCAAGAGGAGGAAATCATCCAACATATCCTTTTAACATGTTTGTTTGCGAGGCAGATTTGGTTCAAATTGCTATTGATGATCCACATGTCACATGCTATACCTATGACAAACGAGAGGTCATTTGGAGACTGGTGGAGCCGCACTACTAGTAAAGTTCCAAAGGAACACAAGAAAGGAATAAAGTCGTTAATCATCTTGGGTTCTTGGCTCATTTGGAAACAGCAAAACGTTTGTGTTTTCGATAATGTGTCTCTCTCCATTAGTGAGATTATGAGAACCTTCTGAGATGAATACAGGTTATGGTGCCAATTTTGCGCAAATTCATTCTACTATTTTCAGAATTTCCCTCAAGAAAAAGGATTTATTCAGAATATAGAATTGCTATCTGACAGTTAATATGGGATTCATCGACATATAGAACACGAGTTCAAAACTCATTGTCTACAATGCAAGCAATTTTGGCAATAGATTGGGATGTACTGGAATACTTACACGCCTTTCTTCGAGATGATCAGACATTCAAAGCTTCACTTCAAGCATAAATTGTTCATGCATGGATGTTTTATAATTGCTTGTTGGGTTATTTAGAAAAGCAGGAATGATAATCTTTAAAATATCCAAACCCACCTTATCGACAATAAAGAATCCTTTTTTCCTTAAGGAATCCAGACTGCAAGCTGTGAGACTTGAGGAAGTTGATAAACTTGATCTTTATGCCTGGCTAGATTTCCTTACTTTCACAAATTAAATCTTGGTTGATTTTCTTCAAGCAACATAGAGTTCATTTTGCTCCATTATGTATGTACTCTGTACAGCTTTATTTTGATTTAATATATTACACAGCAGGGTCTTCCTGCTGCTTTCCTGTAAAAAACGAATCATTACTTTGTCTGTAGGACACTCCATAGTGTCTTTAAAATAAACTTTTTGAACCCAGTTTCCACATTATTCAGAAGGAGATTGTGCAGTCACTTTGGTTTGGGAACCAAAGGACATGATTTTTTCTTCAACAAAAAGGTCCTCTTTGTCCCTTTTGTATTTTACGTTGTTTTCAAAAGTTTCAAAATGTAGCTCATGCTTGTGTTCACAGTAAAAGAGTTGAAACACTATTGCTAATTTTTTTTAAAAAAAAAGTGGAGAGTTAAATTAAAATATAATGTTACTATTCACACTAAATTCAAGATAAAAATGTCCCACAACACCACATATTTATTTTAAATATTTTGCAGTACATATTGTGTGCAATTGTATTTTTTTGTAATAGCCCCAAGGAAAAGATATTACTGTAACAATTTGTCCTTATTTTGTATTTCTTCCTTCTAACAACATATACTGGAATATGTCTGTAGGACACTGTGTTCAAAACTCATTGCCTACAAAACATTATTTAATCTGTACAAGATATATAAAGAAAAGAGGTTGGAACAGTGTATTTCACATCAGATAAGCAACCAGTAATGAGCAGCTGTTGTTTTACATATCGCTGCTCACTGATTTGGAGTTCTCCATGCGTGTTGAGCCAACAATTATATGAGAGGACATGTTTTTTATTTTGAAAGTCGATTTGGTTTGATTTTTATTCTGTTCAAACAAATACGTTTGATGCTGACAATCTAATATTCAATGTTGTCAGACCCCTGTGGAAGACGCACCATTGTTTCTCATGGCATAGGATATCGAATTATGTGGTAAAATGTTGTTTTCTGAAGCTGCGGTATCGTTTTTATGTACTATGTAACAGTGAAACGGCGGCATTACTGTATTGGTTTTACTTTGTGACAATCTTAGTAAATTTCCGTACTTTATCCAGTGCAAGTGTTGGAGCTGAAATCCTAGAACACTGATTATATTTAGAGACAGATGGAGATGGATGAGGGACGATAGGGAAAAGAGTAAGCTGGGAGGGGCACCATCTGTTTATAACAAGTTTTGTATATTAGATTTGGTTCGGTATATGAGCCTATTCCAATCCCTATAAGAGCCAAACCAGATTGCTGATCATAAGAATGTTCCATTCCTTACATTTGATAGTGATATATTAATTCCAAGTTAGGGGAGGCATATCAGCTGAAAGTTCAACGAGTGAACTGGGAAGTAAACAAAGTGCTGCATTTAGCCTCATCTTATGAGTACATAGTTTATTCCGAATATATATACTGTCCAACATTGCCACTGCTAGGTATCAATGTTTGTATCAATGTTTTATTGCTCACCATAGTAAAATAAGTAGTGAATATACTTTGCTTGAAACTGATACAAACAGATAGAAATAGTCATATCTGGTTTATTTCGTGTAAAATGAGTCAAAATATAGCATATCATACAAGGATAAATGTAAAGGGTGACACTATAACTGTATTAGAAATTGTATTATTGACTAAGAATACCTGTATTATATTTACATGCACATGGAAGTAATACTTATATATATATTTTTATTCACAAGACATCAAACTGATAGAGAATAAACTACATGATACAAAGACTTTGGTTCGGGCACAAAAGGCCACAATTTTTCTTTAACAGAAAAGGTCTTGTGGTTTCTTTGTTCTTATGTTTCCATACGCTTTTATAAGTTCCAGTTCAGTATATGAACGAAAACATGGTAGAAAAATTCAAAAAAGAACTAATAGTTAAATTAAAAGACACTGTTACTATTGACAAGTAAATTTACGTTTAGCTTTTTCATGTGGCCCATGTTGTAAAAGAGTCTCAAAATACCTCATATAGTACACCTTAGGCTTTTCAGTTCGCATCGTGCCAATTTTGTGCAAATTCATTCTACAGTTTTCACAATTGTCCTAAAATAAAAGGAATTATTTAGAATGTTGGAATTGCTTCTATCTGATCGTAAATATAGGAATTCATGCATACATACATATAGGTTATGAGTTCAAAACTCTTCTTTGTGTCTCCAAATGCGTATCACTTGTTAGTTTAATATTGAACTAACAAGCGACAAGTATTCGAGGACTCAAAGAGCAATTGTCTAGAATAATGCATTATTTTTTGTCTGTAGAATACTCCATAGTGTCTTGAAAATAAACCTTGTGAACCCAGTTTCCACATTTTCAGAAACAAGGGTGCCTATACTCAGATTGATTCAGTTTCAGTCTTGTAGACTTCATCTCTCAAATTTGCATAGAATTTATCTTTGTCCGTTCAGCCATAGGATGGATGTTGAAAAACTAATGTCCAAGGTTGTGGCGCTTTTGGGACCTGTAGTTTCATATACAGGCATTTTCTCAACATGTAAGTTGAAGTAGAAAGCTTGCATATCAGCAGGCATGTTTTGTATCTCTCCATTTCATGTCACTTTAATATGGATATAGACCCTGGTGTCGCTCTACCATTACTAGGGGGCTGTTCATGTATGTCGCAGCGGCCATGCTTTATGCAAGGCAAAAATAACAAAGCAGTAGTAGTCTCTGGTATACATGTCAGTATGTCACAAAGGAACTGAAGAATCACTAAAATGTTGGCTTCAGCTAGTGATAATCACGGAAAACACTAATAGATTGACCATTTTATGTTCTAGAGTTCCTATCCTAGGACAGCAAAATTATTCAAATTAAACAGATCAATCTAAAAAAATCTCAATCTTAGCCTGATGCTCCCTTCGTTTCCAAATATTTGTCACCGGTTAGTGAAAAATATTTTAGGTCAAAGGGAGTAAATGGAAATCTATCAATTGTTTATACTTCTCCGCCAAATAGCAAGGCAAGAGTTTATCCACATTCTGTCCAGGCCAGCGGGAAATGTCATTGTTGCGGAAAAAGCTCTTGAGGTGGGATTCACTGACGCCCAACTGTGCAGCAGCATTACGGATCTGCATGTGGAAGAGTACACTCACTTCAGACCACTGCAGTGGTCTCATTTTCCTAGCCATGGCCACTTTCATCTGTGTCAGCGTACTTGTGCTGCCTTGGTTTATAAAGCTCTAAATGTCATGGTCTCATCCACTGCTTTCCTCTGAGGCCGCCGCTGCTCCGATGGTTTGAGATATCTCCTGGCCCTTGCGTTTATATCAAATATGATAGAGTCAGATCTTGGTTGCTTCATGTCGATGTACTACTTTACTGCTATTTATTTACTACCAGATCATACATGAATGTTTCACTTCCATTATATGGCCAACATTTAATAAGTACCAGACCTTTATCAAGAAGTATTCAAAAATAATCTAAAGATATTTGATCTCATTTACTGGCAAATATTTTAAATTTGTTTCCGTCGTCCAAAAACATCCCTAAGTTATCAGCAATAATGGGATAAGGCGATCTCTACTGTTCTGCACAAGCCACTTCTGTGGGCCTTGAAATTAAACATTAATGCAAAATGGATCACCAATAGCAAGATTGTGGGAAAAAATAGAATTTCTCCTGACAGCTAGTTAAGGAAGCCATTGTTGAGCAGACCCATTACATTTACATACAAATATAGAGATGTGAGGGGTTCCCAAAATTATGAAGAAAGTGATGACAATGAAACATTTATACGTAATGTAAGAATGACGTGTAGAAAAAGGTATTCATCACACTTCTTTGGAAGTGACCCCTTTATTCGTACTCGGATATGTACTGTATTTACAAAGATTCCCTTGTCTGACAACATCACAGTCTCAACCAGTGGTGGACACTGATAGGAACCTTTTTTCGACGCAATTGGTGGGTGTGGTATCTTTTTACTAAATGAGTAAATTATAGAAATACAATACAGGAACATAGATACCAACAACCTCAACTGCCATACCGGACATATAACAAACAAACACGAACAATCACTGGCCAACTTTGTGGACTGGAAAGGATGCTCACCTAGATAACTGAGAGTGAGCTCATGCCGTGACGACCAAACATCTATTGCTGAGCCTCTTAGCTGCTCAATGACAACCTTACAACCATTCAAACATTTGAGTTGCTAACAACAAGCAATCAGTCGTCCCGTCAATTAGACAAGATGGATTAAAAAGACCTCCGATAACAACGCCTCCAACAATGTAAAGCAACAAAGAAATACCGCGCTCGCTCATGGATCCCCCTGAGTAGAGAGTACACGAAATCATATAACAGCACATTTTAAAGTGTAGAAAATCCAGAAAAATTCTCTCAAATTATTGTTTGCTCAAAGAACATACAAGGAGCAATTAGTGGCTTAAATAGACTATGTGAGTGGCTAAAATATTTATAGCTCCTAATTAACTACTTAATTGATTAAAATTTGAGGGAAACCCATGTCTAGGCTCCAAATAAATAATCCCTTCACAAATGATTATCTAAAACCTTTGCTTAGCATGTTCTTGGTCAGGTCAGCCCACGTTGAAGCTTATGACTGGGTTCGGCCCCTTGTCTCTGCAGCTGGCCCGCGGTAGGTGATGCTTGCCGAGAATGTGAGTAATGAAGATGTAACAGTGTATCTAAACTATTGGCTAATACACTTGTTTATGACATTCTTAATTTGCAGTTTTACCTGGCAATACATATTAGTCGCTGTTACTTTCCATAACGTTTTTTTAATTCTTTGCCTGGATAATTAAGAAGTGTGAGAAATCAACGGTGATGGGCCTTATGTGACTAAATTACGACTTTATTTTTCCTATATTCATTTAGTCCACATCCGGACAAAGAGCCCTATCTAAATTTACTTCTATGATATCTTTCTAATAAATTTTATCCAAGTACAATCGATTTGACCTTTTCACGTTCAGGGATTCATTATTTACGAACAGGTTTCCAGCCATTGAGCATGGAACAGTATCCTTTTCGGATATTTTAATTGCCAAGCTCTATAGTAATTCACTGGCTTCCTTTTTTTGGCAACAAGTAATTCGCTACTATATTTTAAAAAAAATTGTGGCACCGTCCTCGTCAAATAAAGCCCCCCCCCCCCCCCCCCGATCTAGTTTCCAGTATCAACAGCAGCTATCGCTGCTAAAATATGAGGGGCAGTCGCACCAAAACCCACTTGAGAAGGAGAACCGTTCCGTCGTGTCACGGCAGGTGGTTGCTGTATCCGGGTGAGTTACTCGTCCTTCTCACTGAGGTGCTCTGCTGCATGCCCATAAATGTCGGCTGCATGCTGGGGGAAGACCCATATTTTGAAGAGGTCTCACGCATGCAGTCCACTACTCCCGGTATCATGAGTTTATAACAGTCGGGCTGGCTCCTGCAGTGCCTGCACTTTTGTCATCCTCCAGTCCACTGCTGCCCTTGACTCGGTTTCCGCCTGTGCTAAGGTGGTCAGCAACCATGGAGGGTACTAACAGTCCTAATGGTCATGTCGCTGCAGTAGCCGGAGAAGGGAGCCAGCAGCATAATGATGGAAGAAGATGCGCATGGAGGACGGATCGAAGAGCCACAGCTCTCGTCGAAGATGATGAAGTTGGTGATGCAGCTGATGGCAATGCTGATGCCTCTCCAGGAGCTGGTGATCATGTGTCACACCATGCTAAACGGCACCAACATCCTGCCGACGTGCCAAGCCATCTCCATCTACGGCGCCGTGCATGGTTAGTTGCCGGATACCTCACCATCTCTTGATGAATGTGTTCGATCTTTCCATGTTGGGCAAGTTTAGGTATGTGGTAGGTAAGTATAGGTTTGTTGTGTGCCATGCATCTCTCCTTAGTCTAAATACATGACCGTTATTACATTTTTGCTAGCCAACAATATTATAATTTGTCATGGTTATCTTTTTACATATCCATACGATATTTCTTCTCTGTCGGTTAATATATGGCATGTTCACTATCCTTAACCCGCAATGATTTTCATTATGCACATTGACTATAGAATATTTTAACATGCATTTATGATAACTTGGTCCATCAGGAAGGTACATTTATATTAGATTGTATTCATTAATGTTTATATCTTAGCACACTTAATAATAAAATTTTAGTAGTTAGGAGCTATGGTTTAGAATTCCTACAAAACATATCATTCGTACTTTTTGTACATTCTTTAATCATGGTATCGCTTAAAAAGTATTACTTAAGTATTAGCACCAGTTCTTATGAGTTTGAATCTCCATCCAACTGCTAAGCTTCACCACTTTGGATGCTATTATTTGGAAATCGGTCATTTCCTATTTCAGCTATCTAGAAATAGTTGCTCTTTTGGTTCAACTAACTTTTTTATCAGTTCATGTTTAACAAGTGTTTTATATGTGTCGTCACTTATACCGATACATGTTCGGTTGGCAGATGTATATTTATTTTTATGGGTCAACCACTTTCTTTGTGCACCATACACAATGTATTTTAGTACGGGAGTAATTTCACAAACAAATACTTGAGCACTTTTTTTTGTAATAATAGGCAGGAGCACTGCCAATGCATTAAGACGGAAGAGAGAATTACAACCTTAGCGGTACAACATCTAGACACAGTACATGTAGAGTAGTTCAAAATCCCAGCTACAGATATGCTTACCAATATTGCTATGTTGTATGTATTAGTATAGGGCTCACTAAATTTAATTTCCACCTTGGGCATGCAGCATCGTGATGAAGCGTTTCTTGTGTGATTGTGGAGTTACGATGTTGCCCCGCACAAGGTTTAAGCTGCTGCTATAAATCTGAAAATAAGGACCCACTTTTATGCGAGTCCATTATGCAAATCTTCCATCATATGTTTATGTCCTTACCCTCATGTAGAGTCTCATGTTCAGGTGAAACGGTTAAGTCTTGTTGAACCTTTGTGCTCACGATTGCTATATAAGTTGTTTTGCAGGTACTAACCTCTATGCTTATGATTATGGTTGTCCTATGAGATTCGGGACTCTCCGAGTAATATACTCATGTGGGAACCATGCTGCTGTCGTTTGGTTTTCGTGGCTAGTGAGGAGCGTCTGTGGGCTGGACGGCTTCTCTTTTGCTTATCAGACTGGAGTATGAGAGTTTTAATCTTATCTTCCGCTGTAGTTTATTTTTATAAACTATTTGTAAATTGAACATCTTTGTTAATTTCAGCAAATGATTTATGTAATGCACGTTCCTTTACATCTGTGCTGTTGGGTGTCGCATCACATGGCACCACCCAATGCAATTCATGGAAAGTGTGGACTCCGGTCCCCACAGATAGGACCGCTCGACCCTCTATAAAGGGGCCCCGAGGCCACCTTCGAGATTGTCAAATTCACGTAGTACTATATTTTACATACAAATTTCCTTATGCATTTACATACGTGCTTTACTTACGCACTTACATGTGCATTTAACTTACGCATTACATTTTCTAGAGATCTCTACAACAAGGTTTGCCTGTAATCTATTCTCTACGCCTTTTGTGCTAATAAAGATCATGGATTGACTCCCTCTAGACGTAGGCCCTTTTTGCCCAAACTAGGATAAGCTTGTCTTTTGCAGGTAGCCATATGGAGACAAACGTTTCTCAATAGGATTTACTAGTCAGACAGTTGGCGTGCCAAGTAGAGGAATGTTGTTACGTGTTCTTCATCAGCTCCGTGATGGCTTCATTGACTTCAACCATCATCTCCGCCAAGGAGGATTGCACCGGCAGCTTAAAGTCCCCCATCCACAACAACAGGGGGCTCAAGGATAACCCCATATTCGCCCCACATCCGGCTTTTTGCTTTGAAAGCCTGTAATTCTTCACCAAAGGCGGCGGCGTCCTTCAGAGAATCTGCGACGACCATGCTAACAATGCTCTAGAGGCTTCCTTCGTCGGATCGGAATGATTGACCACACCACGCCCCCATTCTAAAAATCTCGGAGGAAACCACCAGCTTCAATTCCGACTCCGATAATGCTTGTACCAAGTTAAGTAACTCCCTCCTTATCAAATTTTATGTTGTAGGAGCTAGCGATGAGGTTCAGGATGCGACTATAGCTGACACACCTCCATGACTCACTCCCGCGCAGAAGGAACCCCATGGCTAATCCTTGGGAAGGATCAAACGCGCACCACCAAACTGGTTGGCCTGCTCCAAGCACAACGCACCACTTTCAACGGCGAGAGAGAGAGTACTTGAATGCGGTTGGGGCTACCATCCGAATAAAACCTAGCCTGCTTCCAATCTCAGACACCGCATGTTTTCAAGCCGTATAGGCCACCCCCTTCGCCAAGGAAGATGCCCCGCCACGCTTGAAACAACCAAGCCAAAACGTGGCAGCCGGCAATGCAATACTGTGCTGCGCGCCTAAACCCATCTAGCCAGGATCTCGATGTGCCTACCGAAACCTCCGCTCCCTCCTAGACACAGCCGCCATCCAGCACACGCAGAGCTCTCTCGCCAGACAGCTTGAATTATCATGCCACGGCGGGAGCCAAGGACAACAAAAGAGCAATGGTGAACCAAAGAAGCCCCACGCCCCAAGTTGGTAAGCGGCACCAAAAAAGCTAGATCCTCATAAGCAATCTACACTGAGATTGATGCAGTTTCACTTTTGTAGATCTTCATCTCTCAAAGTTGCATGGATTTTATCTTCGCCCGTTCAGAAATAAGATAGATCTTGAAAAACTAATATCCAAAGTTTTTTAGTGCTTTTGGGAGCTGTAGTTTCATATCCAAAGGAATAATTAGTTTTGATGCTGGTTCGTTAAGATTGAAATGGTGCAACAACATTTCTTGTATTCATAGAACATGGATTCAAAAGCATTGTTATATTGATTTTATCTAGAAAGAGTTAATCATGGTATTTTATTGACCAATGCAAGATCTGGAGTCCATGTCCAAGAACATGGACTGCATTTTAAGTTACAGATTGTTGTGACAACACATTCTCAATTAATAAAATCAATATCTTTTTATCCCACTTTATTTCTACATATTTAACATAACATAGCATCTTGCATGGCAGATTAAAACGGGAAGCTAGTTATTTGCTCTTCATCTGCGAGACACTCCAACATTGTTCAAAAGGTTTACAGTGCCATCGCCGCCAGATTCGGACAGCTCTGCAGCTGGGTTCCAGATTTTTTGTAGATGCGAACCAACATCTCCCTTACCTCTCTGGTCTCCTGCTTGATCTTGCTTAGAGAACGATGATGACGATTGGCTGCCCCCGGTACTGGAAACGGGCCCTGCATTGCTGCCTCTAGTGTTAACTTGTTCAGTCTAGCAGTAAGCGACCTAATCTGCACAATCATGAATCAACAGACAAAGGAAACTCCAGCCTTGTAAGACTCATCATGGAATTCAAATGAATCTGTAGTAATAATGGTTTACCCATTGATTCTCCGTACCGTCTTTCACGGCCACCGGTGGAGGCCATGCCTCCGGCAGATGAGCTGCAGGTGGGTGGTGGAGACGCCGAGCACCACTGCAGCATCTTTCAGAAGCAGGTGGAGGACCCCAAGGACATCGGATCACGCAGGCGAAACCACTCCTCTACGAGCCATGGTGACTACTTGGTGGATTTCCTTCTAGTTGATGCGGTGGCCAGCAGGTTTCTTGATACATTGCTAGCTGGGCTCGGTCTTTCCTTTATATAGCACGGGAGCCTCCGAGATGACAGTTCTAAGTTCTCTCCTGAAGCCATTAGATTCATATTGAACGGTGCTACTATCCATGGCGTCGTTTGGTGAGTTCCTTAGGTACAATGTATTGCTTTTTTGGCTGTATTTAACACTAGAGATATATGGATAGTTTCTGGCTGTTATAAATGGCTACTGGTAGTAGGTAGTAGCTAAAGATAGTATGGCTGCCAATTTTCTTTAGATAAGTAAATAAATGCGCTTCAGATTTGAAATGAGATCTCTAGTACTTAGATATACAAAACCTTCACGAACGCTAACTAAAAACAAGTGTCATATAGGAACAAATACCTTGACATGAATGGTATGTATCTGGATTAAATGACTCCTGTAGTGCTAACATGCATCTATGATAATTAGATACATCATGAGAGAACATGATAGGGACAGACGAAGACTCATGTATCAATTAAATATTCTGTTTTATAGATCATGAACAGGGGCTACCAATTAAGTGATATGTGGTTCTTCCACTACCCCTAATCGTAGTCTCTCATGATGATGGATCTGATGGTCATGGGTGGTTGTTAGTATCTTAGCATCACAAGAGTAATTTAAACTAGATATGTTCCCATACTTGTATACTGATATCTTATTCCTTTCAATTTCTCTCGCAAATTACAATTGGAATGCACCTATGATTTCTGCAAACCACCTCCATAAATTGAAATAAACATTCATGCATATGGATAACAAACTGCCAGCAAAGTTAAAGAAACGAGAAAGTTAAAGAAAAGTGAAATTTCTGCGGGTAGCTAGTTAAGGAAGAAATTGTTGGGGGAATAAACTGCATTCACAGAAAAAGAAATGAACTCTTTACAAGAGGGGTTCAAACATAGAGAAGAAATGGAGGACAATGAAATAATATCAATATCATTTCCAACCATCATCTCAACCATCATCTAATTATAAACTTAGCCCCAAGCCGCTCTTGACCGTGAGCGCGGCTGTCATGACAATTTTACCAAATCTCTACAGAGAATGTACCCTTTAGCCACAAGTAGTGATTTCATACCCTTATGCTAGGTGGACTGAGTAAACCGCCCTGAAGCCCATGGCGGCCAACCACATTACACACTACTGTAGGTGTGTGGCCAGCAGATCACTACATTGTCTGTACAAAGGTACTCCCAACTAGTGCTAGCCCTCTAAGGTATCCACCACTGAGGCATTACCGGAGTAACCCTCCGCCTCAGAGCCCCCTCTTTTTCCTTGCGGTTGGCAGTACTCCTGCATCATTCCCCGCACCATCCAACTACTAGCATTTCGTTGGGAGAAACCTAATTAATTGGCCAAGCCGCCCCATCTCAGTCTCGTGGTGGTACTATAAAGCTTAGTGGCTTCCTGCATAAATCGGTCCTTAGAATCCGGCGGTACCAAACCCAATCCCAGGTCTCGTGCAAACTGCACCATACCATAACCATCCAACCACCAGATTCATACCAATTACTTCATCGTTTTTAATGTGACATAGTGGTCATAATTAATAATATAATCATGTGTCCAAATTTCCATCCCAACTAATAAGCATGGCTAAGTGTGACTCAAATACCCAAAACCATCCGATTCAACCCGGGCGACAAGGAATTATATTGAACAGATGAATAAATATGATTCACATTAATTAAGCATGCAACTAACTATAATTCCTAAAATAGGCACAAGATGGTCAAGGGCACTTGCCTGTTTTTCTAGAGCTGCTCAGTTCTTCTTCATCGAACTTTTGATCTCCATATCTTCATGTCGCTTTTTCGTCGATATACGAATGCGTACAAACTACCATCAAAAGAGAAATAAAACATTCAAGAACAATACACCAAACATACACATAGCATAAAATCCTATACCAATACGTCCCTACGAAGTTCTTATTGTTTTTCATAGCCAAAGAAATGCATTTATCGTTTATTTTCTATTTTTAGTATTTATTTATAAGGTAAAAACATTTTTAATGAATTTCCCATAGCCAAAATATATTGTTATATGCACTTTGTTATTTTATTTCTGCAATAAAGGTTTTCTAAATAAGGTTCTTACTATTTCTACATTTATTCTCCATTTTTAGAATTTAATTATAGCAAAAACTATTTTTAATCAATTTTCTATAGTCAAAATATATTTTTATGAATCTATAATTTTATTTCAGCCTAATATGATTTATAATTAATTTGCTACTTTTTTCTATATTTTATTCTACCATTTATAAACATTTCCCACCACTAAATGCATTTTTAAACAATATTCAACAATTAAATAATAATACAAGGGCTTAAATATTATTTCGTTTAGTAATCAGGGGCTATTCTGCAAGTATTACATTAATTAGAAGATAAAATACAATTTTCAATATTAACATGGGCTTTCTAGTTATTTTTACACATTCTGCATAATTGTTCCATAATTAACAGAAAGTCTAGGGGTTAGATTGAAAGAATCCGAGGGCTTACGTGCAAAAAGACGAAGGGGTATGAGCCTTCTAATTTGGACCGTAGGATTTAAAGTGGGTGCACCAGATTTTATGAACGAAGGGGTATGCACATGATCTAATCGTGACCCTTGATAGATGATCTGACGGTTGGGGACAAAATGAAGCCATGGGCTTCTTCTTCCTCCAGCCAACATGGCTGTACCACCATGGATGGCGTCTAGAGCTCGCCGGAGTATGCCTAGGGGGCTTAATCCATGGCTGCGATCGCTGGAAATGAAGGAGGTAGGCTCTGTGAACTCACCTAGGAAGTTTCGTAGCCCGAAACGATGAGGAGGCTTGTTTGCAACGAGGTGTGATGGTGTCTGCTGGCACTCGGTGAACTCAATGTCGAGATGGCTAAATCTTCGAGGCAACTTGCCCAGTGGATTCCAGTTACATGGAGCGTGCGTGAGGCACAAAGGATGGGCTGATTTGAAGCAAATCGACGGGAATGCCACGACTTACCCGTGCGGCGGTTCTATGGTTTGGCGTTCAGAAAATGAATGGGGAATGGGGGGAAAGAGTGGGTGCTCTCATTGCTATATAGGAGAGGCGGTTGCATGGAAAGTGGTGGCTAGGGGTGCAAGATGGGCGAGAATCGACGCTGCGGTTGGCGGAGCGCCACCCGCACACGATCTGTTTGATGAAATGCCGACAAGGTGTGTGGTTGGAGAAATAAAGGGCTGACAGTCGGGGCTCGTACGCAGTGGGGGAGGGAGTGGGATGGGGAAAAATGACGGGTGTTACAATTCTACCCCCATTAAACAGAATCTCGCACCGAGATTCTAGGTTGGACTAAAAAGAGATCTATGTTTTTGTTATTCAAAAGCTACCCTATTAGAAACTGTCTCTCTATAATTATATTTCTTATTTGATTATGAAATCTTTATTCTAAAAGTTTTCTAAGTTCAATATTTCACACAGTGCAAGAATAACATGACGAACTTGTTTCAATTCTTAAGAAAATCATTCATTATCACACAATTCTACACATTATGTTATTATATTTTATTTTCTATTATTATTTTTAAATAAATATTTATTTTATTATTACCAACATTATTATTTTTTATGTCGTGCCACTTGGTCTGGTTTGGTTTTCGGTACTGTGCCCTAATTTTTTTTTGAATCCAAATGTATTCTCTAACAATTTCAATTATTATTTTTAACATCTAAGTACTCATGAGGGGATATGTCTAATTTATTGATTTTAAATGAACACACATTTTCTTCTGTCTTCTATTCTTTATATATAAAATAAGAATTTGATCGACATTTCTAGTTTGACTTCCATTTTATATCTTTCAATTAAATTAACTAACATGATGTATATCTTTATTTCTTTTCATTTTTAAAGGCAGAATTGTTAAATTTAAGGAACTATCACAAAACAACACACACTATTTTTTTATGTTATTCTACATTATCATTCTTCTTATTATTTTTATTATTTTGAACTTGGCCTTTTATTTACTTTGTGGGTTTTAAATTTTTAAAGTCTTTCAATTAAAATGCATTGTAATGATTAATATTTTATGTTATTATGATTAATTTTGATAATACGGAGGTTACAATCTCACCCACCTTACAAGGAATCTCGCCCACGAGATTCAAATGGGTCAACGAAGGAGACAAGATATGATTTACTAGCAGTTGGCTAGCTTCCTTAAACAACGACAAAGTTATAATTTGTTATTGTTATTATCATTAATTTATTACAATACATCAAACAACGTTTTCTATTTCGCTATGAGGAAGGCATGAAATTCACTTGCTAACCAAAGGGGACTTAAGCAAATGATGTGTAATAATCTTCAAGAATCTTCTTCACCCTCTGTGTTATCTTCAATAAGTCGATCTTTAGGCTTTGTCAATTAAGTCGAATCTTCAACTTCATGAGCAAGGTCCAAGGGATGTCTAATAAGTCCATTCTAACTAAGGTCACATGCCTAGAGTCGATATATAGCTCTGATACCACTTTGTCACACCCGGTTTTATTAAGAATAAAACCAGCTGCAAATACATGTATGCCAGAATCGGTTTCACCATACATGTACGACAAATAGTGATAAACAGTTCTATATCGAATAGAAACAACCTTAATACCTTGAAAAGAGTTTTGAATAGCAGCGGAAGAGACAAATCTCTAGGGCAACCACAGGCAAATCGACTGGCAGCAACGCGACCTATGCAACGTCTTCACTTTTCACCGTCCTTATTATATCTTGTCTTCACTGAGCAACATATCAAAAATACAACAAAACAAGTGTGAGTACCATCTCGTGGTACTCAGCAAGTGTGGGAAATAAATGACATGTAGGCCAATAAAAAAGGAAAGGCTGATAGTGGTTTAAGCACTAAGAATTAAGCCTATCATTAGCTTGCATTAACAACCTACATCTAGGTGAATATTCTCAATCAAAAAAATTAATAATAATAATGTAATAATATCAATATCATTTTCAACCATCATCTCAACCATCATCTAATTATGAATTTAGCCCCAAGCTGCTCCTGTCCGTGAGCACGGCTGTCATGACAGTTTTACCAAATCTCTGCAGAGAATGTACCCTTTACACACAAGCAGTGATTTCATCCCCTGATGCCAGGTGGACTGAGTAAACCTCCCCGATGCCCGTGGCGGCCAACCACATTACACACTACCGTAGGTGTGTGGCCAGGAGATCACTACATGGTCTTTACAAAGGTACTCTCAACTAGTGCTAGCCCTCTAAGGTTTCCACCACTGAGGCATTCCCGGAGTAACCCTCCGCCTCAGAGCCCCCTCTTGAGCCTTGTGGTTCCCAGAGTTGTACCCCTGCATCATTCCCCGCACCATCCAACTACTAGCATTTCTTCAGGAGAAACCTAATTAATTTACCAAGCCGCCCTATCTCAGTCTCGTGGTGGTACCATAAAGCTTAGTGGCTTCCTCCATAAACCGGTACTTAGAATCTGGCGTTACCAAATCCAATCTCGTGTCTCGTGCAAACTGCACCATACCATAACCATCCAACTGCCAAATTCATACAAATTACTTCATCATTTTTAATGTAACATAATGGTCATAATTAATAATATAATCATGTGTCCAAATTCCATCCCAAGTAATAAGCATGGCTAAGCATGATTGAAATACCCAGAACCATCCAATTCAACCCCGGCAACAAGGAATTATATGGAACAGATGAATAAATATGATTCACATTAATTAAGCATGCAACTAACTATAATTCATAAAATAGGCACAACATGGTCAAGGGACCTTGCCTGTTTTTCTATAGCTGCTCAGTTCTTCTTCATTGAACTTTTGATCTCCATATCTTCATGTCGCTTCTTCGTCGAATACGAATACGTACAAACTACCGTCAAAAGTGAAATAAAACATTCAAGAAAAATACATAAAACATACACATAGCATAAAATCCTATATCAATACGTCCCTACGAAGTATTTATTATTTTTCATAGCCAAAGAAATGCATTTATCGTTTATTTTCTATTTTTAGTATTTATTTATAAGCTAAAAACATTTTTAATGAATTTCCCATAGCCAAAATATATTTTTATATGCACTTTATTATTTTATTTCTGCAATAAAGGTTTTCTAAATAAGGTTTTTACTATTTCTACATTTATTCTCCATTTTAAATATTTAATTATAGCTAAAACTATTTTTAATGAATTTTCTATGCATCTATAATTTTATTTCAGCCAAAAATGATTTATAATTAATTTCCTACATTTTTCTATATTTTATTCTACCATTTATAAACATTTCCCACCACTAAATGCATTTTTAAACAATATTCAACAATTAAATAATAATACAAGGGCTTAAATATTATTTCTTTTAGTAATCAGGGGCTATTCTGCAAGTATTGCATCAATTTTAACATGGGCTTTCTAGTTATTTTTACACATTCTTCATAATTGTTCCATAATTAACAGAAAGTCTAGGGGTTAGATTGAAAGAATCCGAGGGCTTACGTGCAAAAAGACGAAGCGGTATGAGCCTTCTAATTTGGACAGTAGGATTTAATGTGGGCGCACCATATTTTATGAACGAAGGGATATGCAAATGATCTAATCGTGACCCTTGATAGATGATCTGACGGCTGGGGACAAAATGAAGCCATGGGCTTCATCATCCTCCAACCAACATGGATGTACCACCATGAATGCCGTCTAGAGCTCGTCAGAGTACGCCTAGGGGGCTTAATCTATGGTTGCGATTGCTGGAAATGGAGGAGGTAGGCTCTGTGAACTCACCTAGGAAGTTTCGTTGCTCGAAACAACGCGGAGGCTTGTCAGCAACGAGGAGGCGCGACGGTGTCTGGCGGTGCTCGGTGAACTCGATGTCGAGATGGCTAAATCTTCGAGGCAACTTGCCCAGCGGATTCCCAGTGGCATGGAACACGCGTGAGGCACAAAGGAAGGACATGTTTGAAGCATATCGATGGGAACGCCACGGCTTACCCGTGCGGCAGTTCTATGGTTTGGCGTTCAGAAAATGAATGGGGAATGGGGGGAAAGAGTGGGGTGCTCTCATTGCTATATAGGGGAGGCGGTTGCATGGAGAGTGGTGGTCAGGGGCGCAAGATGGGTGAGAATCGACGCAGCGGTTAGCGGAGCGTGACTTGCACACGATCTGTTTGATGAAATGTCAACAAGGTGTGCGGTTGGAGAAATAAAGGGCTGACAGCCGGGTCCCGTACGCAGTGGGAAAGGGAGAGGGATGGGGGAAAAATGACGGGTGTTATAGCTTGTCAGGTTGCATCACTGCAACCTCCTTCCCAACCTCATGTGACTCGATGAAGTTGGTCTTATGTCTCGAGTTCGCAAAAGAATGAAAATATTGGCTATTGGCATCACCCTTATGCATCCATCTCAACCTTGATCGCTCTCTGGCCCTTGATTTTTCTATGAACCATAGGCCTAAAATCCGTTGCTTAAGTAGTGCACGAGTCTCCCTTTCCTGATCTGTCAGGAGTCGCAGCTCCATAGCTTCATCGAGTCTGAGGATCACCTCCCTGCATATTATTATGGCCAGCTTGCCATGAGGAATTTGTGCACAAGACCATTTTCTAAGAGCGCGACCAGTTCTGGAAAGCTTGATGTGGAGAGTAAGCAGACCACTGTGTTGTGGAGAGACTTGTCTATTCCAGATCTCATGGACACGCTCACGAAAGTCAGGCATGTTTAGCCAGTGCTCCTCGAAACGGAAGGACCAACTTCTAAAGTTCTCTTCAAATGGTACTAATAACAGAGGGAAGTGGTCAGATGCCGATGATGAAAGAGCCTGCAGAATAGGGCCACCAAAAACATTTTCCCATTGTGACGAGGCGAATGTGCAGTCAATTCTGGACAATGTGGGATGCTGTTGTTCGCTCGACCATGTGAAGCGATGTCCTAACAAGGGAATTTCCTTGACTTTGATATGGTTCAACGTCCGTTGAAAGCGCCTCATCATGCCTCGATTTAGCCTGCCATTGCTCTTGTCTTCATTGCGATAAATCAGGTTGAAATCACATAATACGAGCCACACCGAAGACGCTGTCAGGTAGATCTCGTGAAGCTCATTCAGGAAGAGTCCTTCCTCAACTTTAGATTGAGGGCCATACACCCTGAGATCATTGAGGGAACCGAGGTTCTATCATCTGTGATAATTGCTGAGATGGAGTAAGACCTGGTTGTAAAATTGGATAGCTTGATGTGGGCATTACTACTAGCAAGGAGAATTCCTCCCCGTGTCCCCTCAGCTGGGAGATTACCAAAGTTGTCAGCACATTTTATTCCATCAATTTCTTTTTGTGGTTAGTGTTCCATAACAAATGTTGGACAGCTGATCGCCTCTCTAGACGCGGACTTTCACATCCCGAGAAGTGTCCCCTATGTGATCAAGAGGAGGAAATCATCCAACATATCCTTTTAACATGTTTGTTTGCGAGGCAGATTTGGTTCAAATTGCTATTGATGATCCACATGTCACATGCTATACCTATGACAAACGAGAGGTCATTTGGAGACTGGTGGAGCCGCACTACTAGTAAAGTTCCAAAGGAACACAAGAAAGGAATAAAGTCGTTAATCATCTTGGGTTCTTGGCTCATCTGGAAACAGCAAAACGTTTGTGTTTTCGATAATGTGTCTCTCTCCATTAGTGAGATTATGAGAACCTTCTGAGATGAATACAGGTTATGGTGCCAATTTTGCGCAAATTCATTCTACTGTTTTCAGAATTTCCCTCAAGAAAAAGGATTTATTCAGAATATAGAATTGCTATCTGACAGTTAATATGGGATTCATCGACATATAGAACACGAGTTCAAAACTCATTGTCTACAATGCAAGCAATTTTGGCAATAGATTGGGATGTACTGGAATACTTACACGCCTTTCTTCGAGATGATCAGACATTCAAAGCTTCACTTCAAGCATAAATTGTTCATGCATGGATGTTTTATAATTGCTTGTTGGGTTATTTAGAAAAGCAGGAATGGTAATCTTTAAAAGATCCAAACCCACCTTATCGACAATCAAGAATCCTTTTTTCCTTAAGGAATCCAGACTGCAAGCTGTGAGACTTGAGGAAGTTGATAAACTTGATCTTTATGCCTGGCTAGATTTCCTTACTTTCGCAAATTAAATCTTGGTTGATTTTCTTCAAGCAACATAGAGTTCATTTTGCTCCATTATGTTTGTACTCTGTACAGCTTTATTTTGATTTAATATATTACACAGCAGGGTCTTCCTGCTGCTTTCCTGTAAAAAACGAATCATTACTTTGTCTGTAGGACACTCCATAGTGTCTTTAAAATAAACTTTTTGAACCCAGTTTCCACATTATTCAGAAGGAGATTGTGCAGTCACTTTGGTTTGGGAACCAAAGGACATGATTTTTTCTTCAACAAAAAGGTCCTCTTTGTCCTTTTGTATTTTACGTTGTTTTCAAAAGTTTCAAAATGTAGCTCATGCTTGTGTTCACAGTAAAAGAGTTGAAACACTATTGCTAATTTTTTTTAAAAAAAATGGAGAGTTAAATTAAAATATAATGTTACTACTATTCACACTAAATTCAAGATAAAAATGTCCCACAACACCACATATTTATTTTAAATATTTTGCAGTACATATTGTGTGCAATTGTATTTTTTTGTAATAGCCCCAAGGAAAAGATATTACTGTAACAATTTGTCCTTATTTTGTATTTCTTCCTTCTAACAACATATACTGGAATATGTCTGTAGGACACTGTGTTCAAAACTCATTGCCTACAAAACATTATTTAATCTGTACAAGATATATAAAGAAAAGAGGTTGGAACAGTGTATTTCACATCAGATAAGCAACCAGTAATGAGCAGCTGTTGTTTTACATATCGCTGCTCACTGATTTGGAGTTCTCCATGCGTGTTGAGCCAGCAATTATATGAGAGGACATGTTTTTTATTTTGAAAGTCGATTTGGTTTGATTTTTATTCTGTTCAAACAAATACGTTTGATGCTGACAATCTAATATTCAATGTTGTCAGACCCCTGTGGAAGACGCACCATTGTTTCTCATGGCATAGGATATCGAATTATGTGGTAAAATGTTGTTTTCTGAAGCTGCGGTATCGTTTTTATGTACTATGTAACAGTGAAACGGCGGCATTACTGTATTGGTTTTACTTTGTGACAATCTTAGTAAATTTCCGTACTTTATCCAGTGCAAGTGTTGGAGCTGAAATCCTAGAACACTGATTATATTTAGAGACAGATGGAGATGGATGAGGGACGATAGGGAAAAGAGTAAGCTGGGAGGGGCACCATCTGTTTATAACAAGTTTTGTATATTAGATTTGGTTCGGTATATGAGCCTATTCCAATCCCTATAAGAGCCAAACCAGATTGATGATCATAAGAATGTTCCATTCCTTACATTTGATAGTGATATATTAATTCCAAGTTAGGGGAGGCATATCAGCTGAAAGTTCAACGAGTGAACTGGGAAGTAAACAAAGTGCTGCATTTAGCCTCATCTTATGAGTACATAGTTTATTCCGAATATATATACTGTCCAACATTGCCACTGCTAGGTATCAATGTTTGTATCAATGTTTTATTGCTCACCATAGTAAAATAAGTAGTGAATATACTTTGCTTGAAACTGATACAAACAGATAGAAATAGTCATATCTGGTTTATTTCGTGTAAAATGAGTCAAAATATAGCATATCATACAAGGATAAATGTAAAGGGTGACACTATAACTGTATTAGAAATTGTATTATTGACTAAGAATACCTGTATTATATTTACATGCACATGGAAGTAATACTTATATATATATTTTTATTCACAAGACATCAAACTGATAGAGAATAAACTACATGATACAAAGACTTTGGTTCGGGCACAAAACGCCACAATTTTTCTTTAACAGAAAAGGTCTTGTGGTTTCTATGTTCTTATGTTTCCATACGCTTTTATAAGTTCCAGTTCAGTATGAGAACGAAAACATGGTAGAAAATTTCAAAAAAGAACTAATAGTTAAATTAAAAGACACTGTTACTATTGACAAGTAAATTTACGTTTAGCTTTTTCATGTGGCCCATGTTGTAAAAGAGTCTCGAAATACCTCATATAGTACACCTTAGGCTTTTCAGTTCGCATCGTGCCAATTTTGTGCAAATTCATTCTACAGTTTTCACAATTGTCCTAAAATAAAAGGAATTATTTAGAATGTTGGAATTGCTTCTATCTGATCGTAAATATAGGAATTCATGCATACATACATATAGGTTATGAGTTCAAAACTCTTCTTTGTGTCTCCAAATGCGTATCACTTGTTAGTTTAATATTGAACTAACAAGCGACAAGTATTCGAGGACACAAAGAGCAATTGTCTAGAATAATGCATTATTTTTTGTCTGTAGAATACTCCATAGTGTCTTGAAAATAAACCTTTTGAACCCAGTTTCCACATTTTCAGAAACAAGGGTGCCTATACTCAGATTGATTCAGTTTCAGTCTTGTAGACTTCATCTCTCAAATTTGCATAGAATTTATCTTTGTCCGTTCAGTCATAGGATGGATGTTGAAAAACTAATGTCCAAGGTTGTGGCGCTTTTGGGACCTGTAGTTTCATATACAGGCATTTTCTCAACATGTACGTTGAAGTAGAAAGCTTGCATATCAGCAGGCATGTTTTGTATCTCTCCATTTCATGTCACTTTAATATGGATATAGACCCTGGTGTCGCTCTACCATTACTAGGGGGCTGTTCATGTATGTCGCAGCGGCCATGCTTTATGCAAGGCAAAAATAACAAAGCAGTAGTAGTCTCTGGTATACATGTCAGTATGTCACAAAGGAACTGAAGAATCACTAAAATGTTGGCTTCAGCTAGTGATAATCACGGAAAACACTAATAGATTGACCATTTCATGTTCTAGAGTTCCTATCCTAGGACAGCAAAATTATTCAAATTAAACAGATCAATCTAAAAAAATCTCAATCTTAGCCTGATGATCCCTTCGTTTCCAAATATTTGTCACCGGTTAGTGAAAAATATTTTAGGTCAAAGGGAGTAAATGGAAATCTATCAATTGTTTATACTTCTCCGCCAAATAGCAAGGCAAGAGTTTATCCACATTCTGTCCAGACCAGCGGGAAATGTCATTGTTGCGGAAAAAGCTCTTGAGGTGGGATTCACTGACACCCAACTGTGCAGCAGCATTACGGATCTGCATGTGGAAGAGTACACTCACTTCAGACCACTGCAGTGGTCTCATTTTCCTAGCCATGGCCACTTTCATCTGTGTCAGCGTACTTGTGCTGCCTTGGTTTATAAAGCTCTAAATGTCATGGTCTCATCCACTGCTTTCCTCTGAGGCCGCCGCTGCTCCGATGGTTTGAGATATCTCCTGGCCCTTGCATTTATATCAAATATGATAGAGTCAGATCTTGGTTGCTTCATGTCGATGTACTACTTTACTGCTATTTATTTACTACCAGATCATACATGAATGTTTCACTTCCATTATATGGCCAACATTTAATAAGTACCAGACCTTTATCAAGAAGTATTCAAAAATAATCTAAAGATATTTGATCTCATTTACTGGCAAATATTTTAAATTTGTTTCCGTCGTCCAAAAACATCCCTAAGTTATCAGCAATAATGGGATAAGGCGATCTCTACTGTTCTGCACAAGCCACTTCTGTGGGCCTTGAAATTAAACATTAATGCAAAATGGATCACCAATAGCAAGATTGTGGGAAAAAACAGAATTTCTCCTGACAGCTAGTTTAGGAAGCCATTGTTGAGCAGACCCATTACATTTACATACAGATATAGAGATGTGAGGGGTTCCCAAAATTATGAAGAAAGTGATGACAATGAAACATTTATACGTAATGTAAGAATGACGTGTAAAAAAAGGTATTCATCACACTTCTTTGGAAGTGACCCCTTTATTCGTACTCGGATATGTACTGTATTTACAAAGATTCCCTTGTCTGACAACATCACAGTCTCAACCAGTGGTGGACACTGATAGGAACCTTTTTTCGACGCAATTGGTGGGTGTGGTATCTTTTTACTAAATGAGTAAATTATAGAAATACAATAC
Organism: Tuctoria greenei; assembly: GCA_036927565.1. NCBI lineage: Eukaryota > Viridiplantae > Streptophyta > Magnoliopsida > Poales > Poaceae > Tuctoria > Tuctoria greenei. The sequence continues at coordinate 174,267,518 of JAYESD010000005.1, forward strand.
GGGAACATAGATACCAACAACCTCAACTTCCATACCGGACATATAACAAACAAACACGAACAATCACTGGCCAACTTTGTGGACTGGAAAGGATGCTCACCTAGATAACTGAGAGTGAGCTCATGCCGTGACGACCAAACATCTTTTGCTGAGCCTCTTAGCTGCTCAATGACAACCTTACAACCATTCAAATATTTGAGTTGCTAACAACAAGCAATCAGTCATCCCGTCAATTAGACAAGATGGATTAAAAAGACCTCCGATAACAACGCCTCCAACAATGTAAAGCAACAAAGAAATACCGCGCTCGCTCATGGATCCCCCTGAGTAGAGTGTACACGAAATCATATAACAGCACATTTTAAAGTGTAGAAAATCCAGAAAAATTCTCTCAAATTATTGTTTGCTCAAAGAACATACAAGGAGCAATTAGTGGCTTAAATAGACTATGTGAGTGGCTAAAATATTTATAGCTCCTAATTAACTACTTAATTGATTAAAATTTGAGGGAAACCCATGTCTAGGCTCCAAATAAATAATCCCTTCACAAATGATTATCTAAAACCTTTGCTTAGCATGTTCTTGGTCAGGTCAGCCCACGTTGAAGCTTATGACTGGGTTCGGCCCCTTGTCTCTGCAGCTGGCCCGCGGTAGGTGATGCTTGCCGAGAATGTGAGTAATGAAGATGTAACAGTGTATCTAAACTATTGGCTAATACACTTGTTTATGACATTCTTAATTTGCAGTTTTACCTGGCAATACATATTAGTCGCTGTTACTTTCCATAACGTTTTTTTAATTCTTTGCCTGGATAATTAAGAAGTGTGAGAAATCAACGGTGATGGGCCTTATGTGACTGAATTACGACTTTATTTTTCCTATATTCATTTAGTCCACATCCGGACAAAGAGCCCTATCTAAATTTACTTCTATGATATCTTTCTAATAAATTTTATCCAAGTACAATCGATTTGACCTTTTCACGTTCAGGGATTCATTATTTACGAACAGGTTTCCAGCCATTGAGCATGGAACAGTATCCTTTTCGGATATTTTAATTGCCAAGCTCTATAGTAATTCACTGGCTTCCTTTTTTTGGCAACAAGTAATTCGCTACTATATTTGAAAAAAAAATTGTGGCACCGTCCTCGTCAAATAAAGCCCCCCCCCCCCCCCCCCCGATCTAGTTTCCAGTATCAACAGCAGCTATCGCTGCTAAAATATGAGAGGCAGTCGCACCAAAACCCACTTGAGAAGGAGAACCGTTCCGTCGTGTCACGGCAGGTGGTTGCTGTATCCGGGTGAGTTACTCGTCCCTCTCACTGAGGTGCTCTGCTGCATGCCCATAAATGCCGGCTGCATGCTGGGGGAAGACCCATATTTTGAAGAGGTCTCACGCATGCAGTCCACTACTCCCGGTATCATGAGTTTATAACAGTCGGGCTGGCTCCTGCAGTGCCTGCACTTTTGTCATCCTCCAGTCCACTGCTGCCCTTGACTCGGTTTCCGTCTGTGCTAAGGTGGTCAGCAACCATGGAGGGTACTAACAGTCCTAATGATCATGTCGCTGCAGTAGCCGGAGAAGGGAGCCAGCGGCATAATGATGGAAGAAGATGCGCATGGAGGACGGATCGAAGAGCCACAGCTCTCGTCGAAGATGATGAAGTTGGTGATGCAGCTGATGGCAATGCTGATGACTCTCCAGGAGCTGGTGATCATGTGTCACACCATGCTAAACGGCACCAACATCCTGCCGACGTGCCAAGCCATCTCCATCTACGGCGCCGTGCATGGTTAGTTGCCGGATACCTCACCATCTCTTGATGAATGTGTTCGATCTTTCCATGTTGGGCAAGTTTAGGTATGTGGTAGGTAAGTCTAGGTTTGTTGTGTGCCATGCATCTCTCCTTAGTCTAAATACATGACCGTTATTACATTTTTGCTAGCCAACAATATTATAATTTGTCATGGTTATCTTTTTACATATCCATACGATATTTCTTCTCTGTCGGTTAATATATGGCATGTTCACTATCCTTAACCCGCATTGATTTTCATTATGCACATTGACTATAGAATATTTTAACATGCATTTATGACAACTTAGTCCATCAGGAAAGTACATTTATATTAGATTGTATTCATTAATGTTGATATCTTAGCACACTTAATAATAAAATTTTAGTAGTTAGGAGCTATGGTTTAGAATTCGTACAAAACATATCATTCGTACTTTTTGTACTTTCTTTAATCATGGTATCGCTTAAAAAGTATTACTTAAGTATTAGCACCAGTTCTTATGAGTTTGAATCTCCATCCAACTGCTAAGCTTCACCACTTTGGATGCTATTATTTGGAAATCGGTCATTTCCTATTTCAGCTATCTAGAAATAGTTGCTCTTTTGGTTCAACTAACTTTTTTATCAGTTCATGTTTAACAAGTTTTTTATATGGGTCATCACTTATACCGATACATGTTCGGTTGGCAGATGTATATTTATTTTTATGGGTCAACCACTTTCTTTGTGCACCATACACAATGTATTTTAGTACGGGAGTAATTTCACAAACAAATACTTGAGCACTTTTTTTTTGTAATAATAGGCAGGAGCACTGCCAATGCATTAAGACGGAAGAGAGAATTACAACCTTAGCGGTACAACATCTAGACACAGTACATGTAGAGTAGTTCAAAATCCCAGCTACAGATATGCTTACCAATATTGCTATGTTGTATGTATTAGTATAGGGCTCACTAAATTTAATTTCCACCTTGGGCATGCAGCATCGTGATGAAGCGTTTCTTGTGTGATTGTGGAGTTACGATGTTGCCCCGCACAAGGTTTAAGCTGCTGCTACAAATCTGAAAATAAGGACCCACTTTTATGCGAGTCCATTATGCAAATCTTCCATCATATGTTTATGTCCTTACCCTCATGTAGAGTCTCATGTTCAGGTGAAACGGTTAAGTCTTGTTGAACCTTTGTGCTCACGGTTGCTATATAAGTTGTTTTGCAGGTACTAACCTCTATGCTTATGATTATGGTTGTCCTATGAGATTCGGGACTCTCCGAGTAATATACTCATGTGGGAACCATGCTGCTGTCGTTTGGTTTTCGTGGCTAGTGAGGAGCGTCTGTGGGCTGGACGGCTTCTCTTTTGCTTATCAGACTGGAGTATGAGAGTTTTAATCTTATCTTCCACTGTAGTTTATTTTTATAAACTATTTGTAAATTGAACATCTTTGTTAATTTCAGCAAATGATTTATGTAATACGCGTTCCTTTACATCTGTGCTGTTGGGTGTCGCATCGCATGGCACCACCCAATGCAATTCATGGAAAGTGTGGACTCCGGTCCCCATAGATAGGACCGCTCGACCCTCTATAAAGGGGCCCCGAGGCCACCTTCGAGATTGTCAAATTCACGTACTACTATATTTTACATACAAATTTCCTTATGCATTTACATACGTGCTTTACTTACGCACTTACATATGCATTTAACTTACACATTACATTTTCTAGAGATCTCTACAACAAGGTTTGCCTGTAATCTATTCTCTACGCCTTTTGTGCTAATAAAGATCATGGATTGACTCCCTCTAGACGTAGGCCCTTTTTGCCCAAACTAGGATAAGCTTGTCTTTTGCAGGTAGCCATATGGAGACAAACGTTTCTCAATAGGATTTACTAGTCAGACAGTTGGCGTGCCAAGTAGAGGAATGTTGTTACGTGTTCTTCATCAGCTCCGTGATGGCTTCATTGACTTCAACCATCATCTCCGCCAAGGAGGATTGCACCGGCAGCTTAAAGTCCCCCATCCACAACAACAGGGGGCTCAAGGATAACCCCATATTCGCCCCACATCCGGCTTTTTGCTTCGAAAGCCTGTAATTCTTCACCAAAGGCGGCGGCGTCCTTCAGAGAATCTGCAACGACCATGCTAACAATGCTCTAGAGGCTTCCTTCGTCGGATCGGAATGATTGACCACACCACGCCCCCATTCTAAAAATCTCGGAGGAAACCACCAGCTTCAATTCCGACTCCGATAATGCTTGTACCAAGTTAAGTAACTCCCTCCTTATCAAATTTTATGTTGTAGGAGCTAGCGATGAGGTTCAGGATGCGACTATAGCTGACACACCTCCATGACTCACTCCCGCGCAGAAGGAACCCCATGGCTAATCCTTGGGAAGGATCAAACGCGCACCACCAAACTGGTTGGCCTGCTCCAAGCACAACGCACCACTTTCAACGGCGAGAGAGAGAGCACTTGAATGCGGTTGGGGCTGCCATCCGAATAAAACCCAGCCTGCTTCCAATCTCAGACACCGCATGTTTTCAAGCCGTATAGGCCACCCCCTTCGCCAAGGAAGATGCCCCGCCACGCTTGAAACAACCAAGCCAAAACGTGGCAGCCGGCGATGCAATACTGTGCTGCGCGCCTAAACCCATCTAGCCAGGATCTCGATGTGCCTACCGAAACCTCCGCTCCCTCCTAGACACAGCCGCCATCTAGCACACGCAGAGCTCTCTCGCCAGACAGCTTGAATTATCATGCCACGGCGGGAGCCAAGGACAACAAAAGAGCAATGGTGAACCAAAGAAGCCCCACACCCCAAGTTGGTAAGCGGCACCAAAAAAGCTAGATCCTCATAAGCAATCTACACTGAGATTGATGCAGTTTCACTTTTGTAGATCTTCATCTCTCAAAGTTGCATGGATTTTATCTTCGCCCGTTCAAAAATAAGATAGATCTTGAAAAACTAATATCCAAAGTTGTTTAGTGCTTTTGGGAGCTGTAGTTTCATATCCAAAGGAATAATTAGTTTTGATGCTGGTTCGTTAAGATTGAAATGGTGCAACAACATTTCTTGTATTCATAGAACATGGATTCAAAAGCATTGTTATATTGATTTTATCTAGAAAGAGTTAATCACGGTATTTTATTGACCAATGCAAGATCTGGAGTCCATGTCCAAGAACATGGACTGCATTTTAAGTTACAGATTGTTGTGACAACACATTCTCAATTAATAAAATCAATATCTTTTTATCCCACTTTATTTCTACATATTTAACATAACATAGCATCTTGCATGGCAGATTAAAACGGGAAGCTAGTTATTTGCTCTTCATCTGCGAGACACTCCAACATTGTTCAAAAGGTTTACAGTGCCATCGCCGCCAGATTCTACATTATCATTCTTCTTGTTATTTTTATTATTGTGAACTTGGCCTTTTATTTACTTTGTGGGTTTTAAATTTTTAAAGTCTTTCAATTAAAATGCATTGTAATGATTAATATTTTATGTTATTATGATTAATTTTGATAATACGGAGGTTACAATCTCACCCACCTTACAAGGAATCTCGCCCACGAGATTCAAATGGGTCAACGAAGGAGACAAGATATGATTTACTAGCAGTTGGCTAGCTTCCTTAAACAACGACAAAGTTATAATTTGTTATTGTTATTATCATTAATTTATTGCAATACATCAAACAACGTTTTCTATTTCGCTATGAGGAAGGCATGAAATTCACTTGCTAACCAAAGGGGACTTAAGCAAATGATGTGTAATAATCTTCAAGAATCTTCTTCACCCTCTGTGTTATCTTCAATAAGTCGATCTTTAGGCTTTGTCAATTAAGTCGAATCTTCGTCTTCATGAGCAAGGTCCAAGGGATGTCTAATAAGTCCATTCTAACTAAGGTCACATGCCTAGAGTCGATATATAGCTCTGATACCACTTTGACACACCCGGTTTTATTAAGAATAAAACCAGCTGCAAATACATGTATGCCAGAATCGGTTTCACCATACATGTACGACAAATAGTGATAAACAGTTCTATATTGAATAGAAACAACCTTAATACCTTGAAAAGAGTTTTGAATAGCAGCGGAAGAGACAAATCTCTAGGGCAACCACAGGCAAATCGACTGGCAGCAACGCGACCTATGCAACGTCTTCACTTTTCACCGTCCTTATTATATCTTGTCTTCACTGAGCAACATATCAAAAATACAACAAAACAAGTGTGAGTACCATCTCGTGGTACTCAGCAAGTGTGGGAAATAAATGACATGTAGGCCAATAAAAAAGGAAAGGCTGATAGTGGTTTAAGCACTAAGAATTAAGCCTATCATTAGCTTGCATTAACAACCTACATCTAGGTGAATATTCTCAATCAAAAAATTAATAATAATAATGTAATAATATCAATATCATTTTCAACCATCATCTCAACCATCATCTAATTATGAATTTAGCCCCAAGCTGCTCCTGTCCGTGAGCACGGCTGTCATGACAGTTTTACCAAATCTCTGCAGAGAATGTACCCTTTACACACAAGCAGTGATTTCATCCCCTGATGCCAGGTGGACTGAGTAAACCTCCCCGATGCCCGTGGCGGCCAACCACATTACACACAACCGTAGGTGTGTGGCCAGGAGATCACTACATGGTCTTTACAAAGGTACTCTCAACTAGTGCTAGCCCTCTACGGTTTCCACCACTGAGGCATTCCCGGAGTAACCCTCCGCCTCAGAGCCCCCTCTTGAGCCTTGTGGTTCCCAGAGTTGTACCCCTGCATCATTCCCCGCACCATCCAACTACTAGCATTTCTTCAGGAGAAACCTAATTAATTTACCAAGCCGCCCTATCTCAGTCTCGTGGTGGTACCATAAAGCTTAGTGGCTTCCTCCATAAACCGGTACTTAGAATCTGGCGTTACCAAATCCAATCTCGTGTCTCGTGCAAACTGCACCATACCATAACCATCCAACTGCCAAATTCATACAAATTACTTCATCATTTTTAATGTAACATAATGGTCATAATTAATAATATAATCATGTGTCCAAATTCCATCCCAAGTAATAAGCATGGCTAAGCATGATTGAAATACCCAGAACCATCCAATTCAACCCCGGCAACAAGGAATTATATGGAACAGATGAATAAATATGATTCACATTAATTAAGCATGCAACTAACTATAATTCCTAAAATAGGCACAACATGGTCAAGGGACCTTGCCTTTTTTTCTATAGCTGCTCAGTTCTTCTTCATTGAACTTTTGATCTCCATATCTTCATGTCGCTTCTTCGTCGAATACGAATACGTACAAACTACCGTCAAAAGAGAAATAAAACATTCAAGAAAAATACATAAAACATACACATAGCATAAAATCCTATATCAATACGTCCCTACGAAGTATTTATTTTTTTTCATAGCCAAAGAAATGCATTTATCGTTTACTTTCTATTTTTAGTATTTATTTATAAGCTAAAAACATTTTTAATGAATTTCCCATAGCCAAAATATATTTTTATATGCACTTTATTATTTTATTTCTGCAATAAAGGTTTTCTAAATAAGGTTTTTACTATTTCTACATTTATTCTCCATTTTAAATATTTAATTATAGCTAAAACTATTTTTAATGAATTTTCTATGCATCTATAATTTTATTTCAGCCAAAAATGATTTATAATTAATTTCCTACATTTTTCTATATTTTATTCTACCATTTATAAACATTTCCCACCACTAAATGCATTTTTAAACAATATTCAACAATTAAATAATAATACAAGGGCTTAAATATTATTTCTTTTAGTAATCAGGGGCTATTCTGCAAGTATTGCATCAATTTTAACATGGGCTTTCTAGTTATTTTTACACATTCTTCATAATTGTTCCATAATTAACAGAAAGTCTAGGGGTTAGATTGAAAGAATCCGAGGGCTTACGTGCAAAAAGACGAAGCGGTATGAGCCTTCTAATTTGGACAGTAGGATTTAATGTGGGCGCACCATATTTTATGAACGAAGGGATATGCAAATGATCTAATCGTGACCCTTGATAGATGATCTGACGGCTGGGGACAAAATGAAGCCATGGGCTTCATCATCCTCCAACCAACATGGATGTACCACCATGAATGCCGTCTAGAGCTCGTCAGAGTACGCCTAGGGGGCTTAATCTATGGTTGCGATTGCTGGAAATGGAGGAGGTAGGCTCTGTGAACTCACCTAGGAAGTTTCGTTGCTCGAAACAACGCGGAGGCTTGTCAGCAACGAGGAGGCGCGATGGTGTCTGGCGGTGCTCGGTGAACTCGATGTCGAGATGGCTAAATCTTCGAGGCAACTTGCCCAGCGGATTCCCAGTGGCATGGAACACGCGTGAGGCACAAAGGAAGGACATGTTTGAAGCATATCGATGGGAACGCCACGGCTTACCCGTGCGGCAGTTCTATGGTTTGGCGTTCAGAAAATGAATGGGGAATGGGGGAAAAGAGTGGGGTGCTCTCATTGCTATATAGGGGAGGCGGTTGCATGGAGAGTGGTGGTCAGGGGCGCAAGATGGGTGAGAATCGACGCAGCGGTTAGCGGAGCGTGACTTGCACACGATCTGTTTGATGAAATGCCAACAAGGTTTGCGGTTGGAGAAATAAAGGGCTGACAGCCGGGGCCCGTACGCAGTGGGAAAGGGAGAGGGATGGGGGAAAAATGACGGGTGTTATAGCTTGTCAGGTTGCATCACTGCAACCTCCTTCCCAACCTCATGTGACTCGATGAAGTTGGTCTTATGTCTCGAGTTCGCAAAAGAATGAAAATATTGGCTATTGGCATCACCCTTATGCATCCATCTCAACCTTGATCGCTCTCTGGCCCTTGATTTTTCTATGAACCATAGGCCTAAAATCCGTTGCTTAAGTAGTGCACGAGTCTCCCTTTCCTGATCTGTCAGGAGTCGCAGCTCCATAGCTTCATCGAGTCTGAGGATCACCTCCCTGCATATTATTATGGCCAGCTTGCCTTGAGGAATTTGTGCACAAGACCATTTTCTAAGAGCGCGACCAGTTCTGGAAAGCTTGATGTGGAGAGTAAGCAGACCACTGTGTTGTGGAGAGACTTGTCTATTCCAGATCTCATGGACACGCTCACGAAAGTCAGGCATGTTTAGCCAGTGCTCCTCGAAACGGAAGGACCAACTTTTAAAGTTCTCTTCAAATGGTACTAATAACAAAGGGAAGTGGTCAGATGCCGATGATGAAAGAGCCTGCAGAATAGGGCCACCAAAAACATTTTCCCATTGTGACGAGGCGAATGTGCAGTCAATTCTGGACAATGTGGGATGCTGTTGTTCGCTCGACCATGTGAAGCGATGTCCTAACAAGGGAATTTCCTTGACTTTGATATGGTTCAACGTCCGTTGAAAGCGCCTCATCATGCCTCGATTTAGCCTGCCATTGCTCTTGTCTTCATTGCGATAAATCAGGTTGAAATCACATAATACGAGCCACACCGAAGACGCTGTCAGGTAGATCTCGTGAAGCTCATTCAGGAAGAGTCCTTCCTCAACTTTAGATTGAGGGCCATACACCCTAAGATCATTGAGGGAACCGAGGTTCTATCATCTGTGATAATTGCTGAGATGGAGTAAGACCTGGTTGTAAAATTGGATAGCTTGATGTGGGCATTACTACTAGCAAGGAGAATTCCTCCCCGTGTCCCCTCAGCTGGGAGATTACCAAAGTTGTCAGCACATTTTATTCCATCAATTTCTTTTTGTGGTTAGTGTTCCATAACAAATGTTGGACAGCTGATCGCCTCTCTAGACGCGGACTTTCACATCCCGAGAAGTGTCCCCTATGTGATCAAGAGGAGGAAATCATCCAACATATCCTTTTAACATGTTTGTTTGCGAGGCAGATTTGGTTCAAATTGCTATTGATGATCCACATGTCACATGCTATACCTATGACAAACGAGAGGTCATTTGGAGACTGGTGGAGCCGCACTACTAGTAAAGTTCCAAAGGAACACAAGAAAGGAATAAAGTCGTTAATCATCTTGGGTTCTTGGCTCATCTGGAAACAGCAAAATGTTTGTGTTTTCGATAATGTGTCTCTCTCCATTAGTGAGATTATGAGAACCTTCTGAGATGAATACAGGTTATGGTGCCAATTTTGCGCAAATCCATTCTACTGTTTTCAGAATTTCCCTCAAGAAAAAGGATTTATTCAGAATATAGAATTGCTATCTGACAGTTAATATGGGATTCATCGACATATAGAACACGAGTTCAAAACTCATTGTCTACAATGCAAGCAATTTTGGCAATAGATTGGGATGTACTGGAATACTTACACGCCTTTCTTCGAGATGATCAGACATTCAAAGCTTCACTTCAAGCATAAATTGTTCATGCATGGATGTTTTATAATTGCTTGTTGGGTTATTTAGATAAGCAGGAATGGTAATCTTTAAAAGATCCAAACCCACCTTATCGACAATCAAGAATCCTTTTTCCTTAAGGAATCCAGACTGCAAGCTGTGAGACTTGAGGAAGTTGATAAACTTGATCTTTATGCCTGGCTAGATTTCCTTACTTTCGCAAATTAAATCTTGGTTGATTTTCTTCAAGCAACATAGAGTTCATTTTGCTCCATTATGTATGTACTCTGTACAGCTTTATTTTGATTTAATATATTACACAGCAGGGTCTTCCTGCTGCTTTCCTGTAAAAAACGAATCATTACTTTGTCTGTAGGACACTCCATAGTGTCTTTAAAATAAACTTTTTGAACCCAGTTTCCACATTATTCAGAAGGAGATTGTGCAGTCACTTTGGTTTGGGAACCAAAGGACATGATTTTTTCTTCAACAAAAAGGTCCTCTTTGTCCCTTTTGTATTTTACGTTGTTTTCAAAAGTTTCAAAATGTAGCTCATGCTTGTGTTCACAGTAAAAGAGTTGAAACACTCTTGCTAATTTTTTTTTAAAAAAAGTGGACAGTTAAATTAAAATATAATGTTACTACTATTCACACTAAATTCAAGATAAAAATGTCCCACAACACCACATATTTATTTTAAATATTTTGCAGTACATATTGTGTGCAATTGTATTTTTTTGTAATAGCCCCAAGGAAAAGATATTACTGTAACAATTTGTCCTTATTTTGTATTTCTTCCTTCTAACAACATATACTGGAATATGTCTGTAGGACACTGTGTTCAAAACTCATTGCCTACAAAACATTATTTAATCTGTACAAGATATATAAAGAAAAGAGGTTGGAACAGTGTATTTCACATCAGATAAGCAACCAGTAATGAGCAGCTGTTGTTTTACATATCGCTGCTCACTGATTTGGAGTTCTCCATGCGTGTTGAGCCAGCAATTATATGAGAGGACATGTTTTTTATTTTGAAAGTCGATTTGGTTTGATTTTTATTCTGTTCAAACAAATACGTTTGATGCTGACAATCTAATATTCAATGTTGTCAGACCCCTGTGGAAGACGCACCATTGTTTCTCATGGCATAGGATATCGAATTATGTGGTAAAATGTTGTTTTCTGAAGCTGCGGTATCGTTTTTATGTACTATGTAACAGTGAAACGGCGGCATTACTGTATTGGTTTTACTTTGTGACAATCTTAGTAAATTTCCGTACTTTATCCAGTGCAAGTGTTGGAGCTGAAATCCTAGAACACTGATTATATTTAGAGACAGATGGAGATGGATGAGGGACGATAGGGAAAAGAGTAAGCTGGGAGGGGCACCATCTGTTTATAACAAGTTTTGTATATTAGATTTGGTTCGGTATATGAGCCTATTCCAATCCCTATAAGAGCCAAACCAGATTGATGATCATAAGAATGTTCCATTCCTTACATTTGATAGTGATATATTAATTCCATGTTAGGGGAGGCATATCAGCTGAAAGTTCAACGAGTGAACTGGGAAGTAAACAAAGTGCTGCATTTGGCCTCATCTTATGAGTACATAGTTTATTCCGAATATATATACTGTCCAACATTGCCACTGCTAGGTATCAATGTTTGTATCAATGTTTTATTGCTCACCATAGTAAAATAAGTAGTGAATATACTTTGCTTGAAACTGATACAAACAGATAGAAATAGTCATATCTGGTTTATTTCGTGTAAAATGAGTCAAAATATAGCATATCATACAAGGATAAATGTAAAGGGTGACACTATAACTGTATTAGAAATTGTATTATTGACTAAGAATACCTGTATTATATTTACATGCACATGGAAGTAATACTTATATATATATTTTTATTCACAAGACATCAAACTGATAGAGAATAAACTACATGATACAAAGACTTTGGTTCGGGCACAAAAGGCCACAATTTTTCTTTAACAGAAAAGGTCTTGTGGTTTCTATGTTCTTATGTTTCCATACGCTTTTATAAGTTCCAGTTCAGTATGAGAACGAAAACATGGTAGAAAATTTCAAAAAAGAACTAATAGTTAAATTAAAAGACACTGTTACTATTGACAAGTAAATTTACGTTTAGCTTTTTCATGTGGCCCATGTTGTAAAAGAGTCTCAAAATACCTCATATAGTACACCTTAGGCTTTTCAGTTCGCATCGTGCCAATTTTGTGCAAATTCATTCTACAGTTTTCACAATTGTCCTAAAATAAAAGGAATTATTTAGAATGTTGGAATTGCTTCGATCTGATCGTAAATATAGGAATTCATGCATACATACATATAGGTTATGAGTTCAAAACTCTTCTTTGTGTCTCCAAATGCGTATCACTTGTTAGTTTAATATTGAACTAACAAGCGACAAGTATTCGAGGACACAAAGAGCAATTGTCTAGAATAATGCATTATTTTTTGTCTGTAGAATACTCCATAGTGTCTTGAAAATAAACCTTTTGAACCCAGTTTCCACATTTTCAGAAACAAGGGTGCCTATACTCAGATTGATTCAGTTTCAGTCTTGTAGACTTCATCTCTCAAATTTGCATAGAATTTATCTTTGTCCGTTCAGTCATAGGATGGATGTTGAAAAACTAATGTCCAAGGTTGTGGCGCTTTTGGGACCTGTAGTTTCATATACAGGCATTTTCTCAACATGTACGTTGAAGTAGAAAGCTTGCATATCAGCAGGCATGTTTTGTATCTCTCCATTTCATGTCACTTTAATATGGATATAGACCCTGGTGTCGCTCTACCATTACTAGGGGGCTGTTCATGTATGTCGCAGCGGCCATGCTTTATGCAAGGCAAAAATAACAAAGCAGTAGTAGTCTCTGGTATACATGTCAGTATGTCACAAAGGAACTGAAGAATCACTAAAATGTTGGCTTCAGCTAGTGATAATCACGGAAAACACTAATAGATTGGCCATTTCATGTTCTAGAGTTCCTATCCTAGGACAGCAAAATTATTCAAATTAAACAGATCAATCTAAAAAAATCTCAATCTTAGCCTGATGCTCCCTTCGTTTCCAAATATTTGTCACCGGTTAGTGAAAAATATTTTAGGTCAAAGGGAGTAAATGGAAATCTATCAATTGTTTATACTTCTCCGCCAAATAGCAAGGCAAGAGTTTATCCACATTCTGTCCAGACCAGCGGGAAATGTCATTGTTGCGGAAAAAGCTCTTGAGGTGGGATTCACTGACGCCCAACTGTGCAGCAGCATTACGGATCTGCATGTGGAAGAGTACACTCACTTCAGACCACTGCAGTGGTCTCATTTTCCTAGCCATGGCCACATTCATCTGTGTCAGCGTACTTGTGCTGCCTTGGTTTATAAAGCTCTAAATGTCATGGTCTCATCCACTGCTTTCCTCTGAGGCCGCCGCTGCTCCGATGGTTTGAGATATCTCCTGGCCCTTGCATTTATATCAAATATGATAGAGTCAGATCTTGGTTGCTTCATGTCGATGTACTACTTTACTGCTATTTATTTACTACCAGATCATACATGAATGTTTCACTTCCATTATATGGCCAACATTTAATAAGTACCAGACCTTTATCAAGAAGTATTCAAAAATAATCTAAAGATATTTGATCTCATTTACTGGCAAATATTTTAAATTTGTTTCCGTCGTCCAAAAACATCCCTAAGTTATCAGCAATAATGGGATAAGGCGATCTCTACTGTTCTGCACAAGCCACTTCTGTGGGCCTTGAAATTAAACATTAATGCAAAATGGATCACCAATAGCAAGATTGTGGGAAAAAACAGAATTTCTCCTGACAGCTAGTTTAGGAAGCCATTGTTGAGCAGACCCATTACATTTACATACAGATATAGAGATGTGAGGGGTTCCCAAAATTATGAAGAAAGTGATGACAATGAAACATTTATACGTAATGTAAGAATGACGTGTAAAAAAAGGTATTCATCACACTTCTTTGGAAGTGACCCCTTTATTCGTACTCGGATATGTACTGTATTTACAAAGATTCCCTTGTCTGACAACATCACAGTCTCAACCAGTGGTGGACACTGATAGGAACCTTTTTTCGACGCAATTGGTGGGTGTGGTATCTTTTTACTAAATGAGTAAATTATAGAAATACAATACGGGAACATAGATACCAACAACCTCAACTTCCATACCGGACATATAACAAACAAACACGAACAATCACTGGCCAACTTTGTGGACTGGAAAGGATGCTCACCTAGATAACTGAGAGTGAGCTCATGCCGTGACGACCAAACATCTTTTGCTGAGCCTCTTAGCTGCTCAATGACAACCTTACAACCATTCAAACATTTGAGTTGCTAACAACAAGCAATCAGTCATCCCGTCAATTAGACAAGATGGATTAAAAAGACCTCCGATAACAACGCCTCCAACAATGTAAAGCAACAAAGAAATACCGCGCTCGCTCATGGATCCCCCTGAGTAGAGTGTACACGAAATCATATAACAGCACATTTTAAAGTGTAGAAAATCCAGAAAAATTCTCTCAAATTATTGTTTGCTCAAAGAACATACAAGGAGCAATTAGTGGCTTAAATAGACTATGTGAGTGGCTAAAATATTTATAGCTCCTAATTAACTACTTAATTGATTAAAATTTGAGGGAAACCCATGTCTAGGCTCCAAATAAATAATCCCTTCACAAATGATTATCTAAAACCTTTGCTTAGCATGTTCTTGGTCAGGTCAGCCCACGTTGAAGCTTATGACTGGGTTCGGCCCCTTGTCTCTGCAGCTGGCCCGCGGTAGGTGATGCTTGCCGAGAATGTGAGTAATGAAGATGTAACAGTGTATCTAAACTATTGGCTAATACACTTGTTTATGACATTCTTAATTTGCAGTTTTACCTGGCAATACATATTAGTCGCTGTTACTTTCCATAACGTTTTTTTAATTCTTTGCCTGGATAATTAAGAAGTGTGAGAAATCAACGGTGATGGGCCTTATGTGACTAAATTACGACTTTATTTTTCCTATATTCATTTAGTCCACATCCGGACAAAGAGCCCTATCTAAATTTACTTCTATGATATCTTTCTAATAAATTTTATCCAAGTACAATCGATTTGACCTTTTCACGTTCAGGGATTCATTATTTACGAACAGGTTTCCAGCCATTGAGCATGGAACAGTATCCTTTTCGGATATTTTAATTGCCAAGCTCTATAGTAATTCACTGGCTTCCTTTTTTTGGCAACAAGTAATTCGCTACTATATTTGAAAAAAAAATTGTGGCACCGTCCTCGTCAAATAAAGCCCCCCCCCCCCCGATCTAGTTTCCAGTATCAACAGCAGCTATCGCTGCTAAAATATGAGAGGCAGTCGCACCAAAACCCACTTGAGAAGGAGAACCGTTCCGTCGTGTCACGGCAGGTGGTTGCTGTATCCGGTGAGTTACTCGTCCTTCTCACTGAGGTGCTCTGCTGCATGCCCATAAATGCCGGCTGCATGCTGGGGGAAGACCCATATTTTGAAGAGGTCTCACGCATGCAGTCCACTACTCCCGGTATCATGAGTTTATAACAGTCGGGCTGGCTCCTGCAGTGCCTGCACTTTTGTCATCCTCCAGTCCACTGCTGCCCTTGACTCGGTTTTCGCCTGTGCTAAGGTGGTCAGCAACCATGGAGGGTACTAACAGTCCTAATGGTCATGTCGCTGCAGTAGCCGGAGAAGGGAGCCAGCAGCATAATGATGGAAGAAGATGCGCATGGAGGACGGATCGAAGAGCCACAGCTCTCGTCGAAGATGATGAAGTTGGTGATGCAGCTGATGGCAATGCTGATGACTCTCCAGGAGCTGGTGATCATGTGTCACACCATGCTAAACGGCACCAACATCCTGCCGACGTGCCAAGCCATCTCCATCTACGGCGCCGTGCATGGTTAGTTGCCGGATACCTCACCATCTCTTGATGAATGTGTTCGATCTTTCCATGTTGGGCAAGTTTAGGTATGTGGTAGGTAAGTCTAGGTTTGTTGTGTGCCATGCATCTCTCCTTAGTCTAAATACATGACCGTTATTACATTTTTGCTAGCCAACAATATTATAATTTGTCATGGTTATCTTTTTACATATCCATACGATATTTCTTCTCTGTCGGTTAATATATGGCATGTTCACTATCCTTAACCCGCAATGATTTTCATTATGCACATTGACTATAGAATATTTTAACATGCATTTATGACAACTTAGTCCATCAGGAAAGTACATTTATATTAGATTGTATTCATTAATGTTGATATCTTAGCACACTTAATAATAAAATTTTAGTAGTTAGGAGCTATGGTTTAGAATTCCTACAAAACATATCATTCGTACTTTTTGTACTTTCTTTAATCATGGTATCGCTTAAAAAGTATTACTTAAGTATTAGCACCAGTTCTTATGAGTTTGAATCTCCATCCAACTGCTAAGCTTCACCACTTTGGATGCTATTATTTGGAAATCGGTCATTTCCTATTTCAGCTATCTAGAAATAGTTGCTCTTTTGGTTCAACTAACTTTTTTATCAGTTCATGTTTAACAAGTGTTTTATATGTGTCATCACTTATACCGATACATGTTCGGTTGGCAGATGTATATTTATTTTTATGGGTCAACCACTTTCTTTGTGCACCATACACAATGTATTTTAGTACGGGAGTAATTTCACAAACAAATACTTGAGCACTTTTTTTTGTAATAATAGGCAGGAGCACTGCCAATGCATTAAGACGGAAGAGAGAATTACAACCTTAGCGGTACAACATCTAGACACAGTACATGTAGAGTAGTTCAAAATCCCAGCTACAGATATGCTTACCAATATTGCTATGTTGTATGTATTAGTATAGGGCTCACTAAATTTAATTTCCACCTTGGGCATGCAGCATCGTGATGAAGCGTTTCTTGTGTGATTGTGGAGTTACGATGTTGCCCCGCACAAGGTTTAAGCTGCTGCTACAAATCTGAAAATAAGGACCCACTTTTATGCGAGTCCATTATGCAAATCTTCCATCATATGTTTATGTCCTTACCCTCATGTAGAGTCTCATGTTCAGGTGAAACGGTTAAGTCTTGTTGAACCTTTGTGCTCACGGTTGCTATATAAGTTGTTTTGCAGGTACTAACCTCTATGCTTATGATTATGGTTGTCCTATGAGATTCGGGACTCTCCGAGTAATATACTCATGTGGGAACCATGCTGCTGTCGTTTGGTTTTCGTGGCTAGTGAGGAGCGTCTGTGGGCTGGACGGCTTCTCTTTTGCTTATCAGACTGGAGTATGAGAGTTTTAATCTTATCTTCCACTGTAGTTTATTTTTATAAACTATTTGTAAATTGAACATCTTTGTTAATTTCAGCAAATGATTTATGTAATACGCGTTCCTTTACATCCGTGCTGTTGGGTGTCGCATCGCATGGCACCACCCAATGCAATTCATGGAAAGTGTGGACTCCGGTCCCCACAGATAGGACCGCTCGACCCTCTATAAAGGGGCCCCGAGGCCACCTTCGAGATTGTCAAATTCACGTACTACTATATTTTACATACAAATTTCCTTATGCATTTACATACGTGCTTTACTTACGCACTTACATATGCATTTAACTTACGCATTACATTTTCTAGAGATCTCTACAACAAGGTTTGCCTGTAATCTATTCTCTACGCCTTTTGTGCTAATAAAGATCATGGATTGACTCCCTCTAGACGTAGGCCCTTTTTGCCCAAACTAGGATAAGCTTGTCTTTTGCAGGTAGCCATATGGAGACAAACGTTTCTCAATAGGATTTACTAGTCAGACAGTTGGCGTGCCAAGTAGAGGAATGTTGTTACGTGTTCTTCATCAGCTCCGTGATGGCTTCATTGACTTCAACCATCATCTCCGCCAAGGAGGATTGCACCGGCAGCTTAAAGTCCCCCATCCACAACAACAGGGGGCTCAAGGATAACCCCATATTCGCCCCACATCCGGCTTTTTGCTTCGAAAGCCTGTAATTCTTCACCAAAGACGGCGGCGTCCTTCAGAGAATCTGCGATGACCATGCTAACAATGCTCTAGAGGCTTCCTTCGTCGGATGGGAATGATTGACCACACCACGCCCCCATTCTAAAAATCTCGGAGGAAACCACCAGCTTCAATTCCGACTCCGATAATGCTTGTACCAAGTTAAGTAACTCCCTCCTTATCAAATTTTATGTTGTAGGAGCTAGCGATGAGGTTCAGGATGCGACTATAGCTGACACACCTCCATGACTCACTCCCGCGCAGAAGGAACCCCATGGCTAATCCTTGGGAAGGATCAAACGCGCACCACCAAACTGGTTGGCCTGCTCCAAGCACAACGCACCACTTTCAACGGCGAGAGAGAGAGCACTTGAATGCGGTTGGGGCTGCCATCCGAATAAAACCCAGCCTGCTTCCAATCTCAGACACCGCATGTTTTCAAGCCGTATAGGCCACCCCCTTCGCCAAGGAAGATGCCCCGCCACGCTTGAAACAACCAAGCCAAAACGTGGCAGCCGGCGATGCAATACTGTGCTGCGCGCCTAAACCCATCTAGCCAGGATCTCGATGTGCCTACCGAAACCTCCGCTCCCTCCTAGACACAGCCGCCATCTAGCACACGCAGAGCTCTCTCGCCAGACAGCTTGAATTATCATGCCACGGCGGGAGCCAAGGACAACAAAAGAGCAATGGTGAACCAAAGAAGCCCCACACCCCAAGTTGGTAAGCGGCACCAAAAAAGCTAGATCCTCATAAGCAATCTACACTGAGATTGATGCAGTTTCACTTTTGTAGATCTTCATCTCTCAAAGTTGCATGGATTTTATCTTCGCCCGTTCAAAAATAAGATAGATCTTGAAAAACTAATATCCAAAGTTGTTTAGTGCTTTTGGGAGCTGTAGTTTCATATCCAAAGGAATAATTAGTTTGGATGCTGGTTCGTTAAGATTGAAATGGTGCAACAACATTTCTTGTATTCATAGAACATGGATTCAAAAGCATTGTTATATTGATTTTATCTAGAAAGAGTTAATCACGGTATTTTATTGACCAATGCAAGATCTGGAGTCCATGTCCAAGAACATGGACTGCATTTTAAGTTACAGATTGTTGTGACAACACATTCTCAATTAATAAAATCAATATCTTTTTATCCCACTTTATTTCTACATATTTAACATAACGTAGCATCTTGCATGGCAGATTAAAAGGGGAAGCTAGTTATTTGCTCTTCATCTGCGAGACACTCCAACATTGTTCAAAAGGTTTACAGTGCCATCGCCGCCAGATTCGGACAGCTCTGCAGCTGGGTTCCAGATTTTTTGTAGATGCGAACCAACATCTCTCTTACCTCTCTGGTCTCCTGCTTGGTCTTGCTTAGAGAACGATGATGACGATTGGCTGCCCCCGGTACTGGAAACGGGCCCTGCATTGCTGCCTCTAGTGTTAACTTGTTCAGTCTAGCAGTAAGCGACCTAATCTGCACAATCATGAATCAACAGACAAAGGAAACTCCAGCCTTGTAAGACTCATCATGGAATTCAAATGAATCTGTAGTAATAATGGTTTACCCATTGATTCTCCGTACCGTCTTTCACGGCCACCGGTGGAGGCCATGCCTCCGGCAGATGAGCTGCAGGTGGGTGGTGGAGACGCCGAGCACCACTGCAGCATCTTTCAGAAGCAGGTGGAGGACCCCAAGGACATCGGACCACGCAGGCGAAACCACTCCTCTACGAGCCATGGTGACTACTTGGTGGATTTCCTTCTAGTTGATGCGGTGGCCAGCAGGTTTCTTGATACATTGCTAGCTGGGCTCGGTCTTTCATTTATATAGCACGGGAGCCTCCGAGATGACAGTTCTAAGTTCTCTCCTGAAGCCATTAGATTCATATTGAACGGTGCTACTATCCATGGCGTCGTTTGGTGAGATCCTTAGGTACAATGTATTTCTTTTTTGGCTGTATTTAATACTAGAGATATATGGATAGTTTCTGGCTGTTATAAATGGCTACTGGTAGTAGGTAGTAGCTAGAGATAGTATGGCTGCCAATTTTCTTTAGATAAGTAAATAAATGCGCTTCAGATTTGAAATGAGATCTCTAGTACTTAGATATACAAAACCTTCACGAACGCTAACTAAAAACAAGTGTCATATAGGAACAAATACCTTGACATGAACGGTATGTATCTGGATTAAATGACTCCTGTAGTGCTAACATGCATCTATGATAATTAGATACATCATGAGAGAACATGATAGGGACAGACGAAGACTCATGTTTCAATTAAATATTCTGTTTTATAGATCATGAACAGGGGCTACCAATTAAGTGATATGTGGTTCTTCCACTACCCCTAATCGTAGTCTCTCATGATGATGGATCTGATGGTCATGGGTGGTTGTTAGTATCTTAGCATCACAAGAGTAATTTAAACTAGATATGTTCCCATACTTGTATACTGATATCTTATTCCTTTCAATTTCTCTCGCAAATTACAATTGGAATGCACCTATGATTTCTGCAAACCACCTCCATAAATTGAAATAAACATTCATGCATATGGATAACAAACTGCCAGCAAAGTTAAAGAAACGAGAAAGTTAAAGAAAAGTGAAATTTCTGCGGGTAGCTAGTTAAGGAAGAAATTGTTGGGGGAATAAACTGCATTCACAGAAAAAGAAATGAACTCTTTACAAGAGGGGTTCAAACATAGAGAAGAAATGGAGGACAATGAAAACATTTGACCCAAGTGTAAGAATGGTGTGCAAAAAGAGTTTTCATCTCTCTTCCGTGGATTAGACTCATTTATATATACATGGATATAGGTAGTTTCAGTGTTTTTTTTTTCAATTGGCCTATATTACCACACCCTTAGCTTGGTACCTAACTGGAAACCGTAGGGGCCAAAGAGTCAGTACATAACAGAATTGGCGTTAATTATATAATAAATAGAACCTTATGGGCAATTAAAGAGTTGGTTTGTAACAAAATATTTGGTGTTACCAATGTAATAAGCATTATGTCTGCTGCCTAGTCTAACTAGTTGCAACATGGCGGGTATAGTGTCGGCTAAATTGAGGGGTTTCAACACCTCTACATACATTGTCCTGATGCCCATCTTGTCGCCATCCTACCCAAATAGGGCAAGTACACTGCCTCTATTTTACAGACTACGCAACGATGATGCATGACCTCAAAGTGTAATATTTAGTAACCTCTAGAAGGTATTCTCATTTAATAATATGGGATTTACGGAATTCACTTAGTTTAAAAACAATACTATATATTTATTAATTATTGAACCAAGTAGTCTAACTAATACCCCTTCGTTTCGTTTATTTGATGCACGTTACTTCATTTTTAAACTAGTCAATTAACGTGAAATAAAATAAAATGAAGGGAGTAACAATAACATATCCCCTTAACTTATTTGTGATTTGATATAGTTCCTTGAAGTCTCGATGTGTATAGTGATGGTGCAACCTGCTTTCTTGGTATTGACGTCTCAGTTGTATCCATGCATGTCACCAATTTTTACCAGCTGTGTCACATTTGTTTGGATTCATGATCTAAACAATTTTCAAATAAACCATAGTATATGTTCCTCAATGCTGATGTATTTTACTATAAGGTCCACCTCAAAAATATATAAAGTGAAAACACCGTTGAACACCTCTTTTCATCTTGGGCCAAAAGAAGTTTTGACCCGCCCTCCCCCCTCGCTCTGGCGATCTATGCGACGCTCGCCGCGATCGCTTCTCGGCGGTGCCCGCTCGGGCCTGGCATCCACCGCGCGCTTCTTTGCTCGCTCGCTCGCTCACTCATTCTGCTCGACTTCATTTATGTGTGCATCGCGCCTCATCCGCCCGTGTCTGCCCCTTTCCGTCGTCTCGCTTCTCTTTCCTGTATCGGACGGTTCGTCTCCTGATCACCCGCTGAAGTGTATGTGATCAGTGTCATGGCAGTCCTGGCTTCCTCCCCCGAGGTCAGGACTGGTGGTCGC
The DNA here is from genome assembly GCA_036927565.1 of Tuctoria greenei. Lineage (NCBI taxonomy): Eukaryota > Viridiplantae > Streptophyta > Magnoliopsida > Poales > Poaceae > Tuctoria > Tuctoria greenei. The sequence goes on from JAYESD010000005.1 coordinate 174,289,818, forward strand.
TCGAAAGAACTCCACTGGAGTGATACGAGTCTGGCGTCTGGGACGTTCCATGATTCTGCTATTGGTTCCTCCCGTTTTAACACCTTCAAAGATGTGGTACTGGGTACATCTGTTGCGGCTGCTCCTCTGTGCCAGCCTTCACCAGATAAGAAGCAGAAATCAGACCTACATCAATCAGTGGTGAGAGTTCCACCTCCAGTGCAGACAGGTACTGACAAAGATGGTTTGGTGCAGGTTGTGTCCCGGTCAGTTCATCGTCGGCAGGCTTGTGCCCCACAACGCCCTCGACGCCCAATTCTGAAGGATATTAGGGCGAGTTGTTTCAATTGTTTCTCTATTGATCATCGTTCCAGAAGTTGTTGCCTACAACTACGATGCTTCAAATGTTGAGACATTGGAGACAGATCCTACTCCTGTCCACAGAGGAGAGGTGGTGTGTCTAGCGCAGACGTTAGCAGGGCTTGGCTAAAGCCGTGACAGGGACCTTTTCTACTGTCTTTCAGCAGGTTGCTTAAATGGTCAACGGCAAGGCTGTCACTTCGGTTCTGAATGTGGGCACCTTCCCAGCCCGTGTCGCTCCTACTGGGGGACAATCCTGTGATAGCACCGCCGCAACGCAAATAAGTATGAAGACGTATATCAGCGTTGACTGCACCTTCCTATTCTTGGCGAAGGGGTCATGGTGGCAACGGTAAGTTTGTCTCTTCGGAACCGATGGTTCTGAATGATGGCACCTCCCCGGCCTATAAACGCCGTTTTCACCGGAATAACATCCCCTCATCGAAGCGAAACAAGACTGCACCACAAAATTTTTGTGGAGACGTATCTCAGCATCATCAGATAAGCAAAAGGGTGGAACCAGTAAGGCTGCTGATACACCCACCACCATTGAGGCGCAGCAGGACATGGAACATAGAGGATGTCGGCGGCGGCGGCCACCTCGGATGCGTCGTCCAGCTCAGGGTCCTCGCTCTTCCTCGCCAAGGGACATCGGGGGCAACAGTGAGGCTGCCTCTTCGGAGCCATTGGTTCCGGATGATGGTGCCTCACCGGCCCGTGGTCCACCATGTATTATTGATTGGTCTGATAAGCTGGAACGGGCAGAAGCTGATCTCCGCAAAGCACTTTTTGTTACAGTTATTGATCCTCCTTCAAACTATCTACCGATGATGTTAATTTGATTATAGCAAACAAATTTGACATGCCTCTGAACTCTCTAGTCCTCCGATGCTCTGGTACTGGTTTATATATTATGTTTGTACGAGACGAGCACACTGCTATAAGGTTGGCTGATTCTGTACCACCGTTGGGGTCTGCTGCTCCTCGTTTTCATTTTCTTCTATGGACAAGATATGCTTCAGCCACGGGTGCCACTCTACCAGTTTTGGTTGATATTGACTTTCGGGGTATTCCAGCTCATGTGTGGGAAATGTCCACGGCAGAACATTTGTTGAATCCTTATGCATGGCCCCATGTTCTCCACTCGGCTACTAGGAACAGGGAAGATTATTCTACCTTCCGCCTGTCGGCTTGGTGTTTTAAGCCGGAGGATATTCCAAATTCATGAGATCTTCACATCGTGGAACCCCCGATCGTGATAATTGAGATACCACCGGGTAAACCTACCTTGGTGTATCATATTTACATTACGGTGTCGGCACCCACTTATCCAGCGGCCAGCAGCAATCACCTTTCCTCCACAGAGGGTGACGACAGTGACACCCATCCTCATCGAAGGCAGAGACGCCAAGATTTTTCCAACGCTTGGTGAACCTTTAATAATTTCAACCACAGCAACTCCAGAATTTCAACACTCGGAAACTGTGAATCCCAGTGGGCGACATCCCCATGGTCCTGCTCCTGTGGCAGATATGTCACAAGTGCTGACTGCTGACCTGGAGCCGTCCAATAGTCTTGCAATTCTCCCGTATTACCTGCACGCGAGGTTGAAAAATGTGAAAGGGTTTTCCCTGGAACCTCTCATGGCAGTAGAAATAATGTCCTTAATAGCCAAGCTTCAGAATGTGACTATCATCCGAGCTGCAGAGAATGACTCAGAAGTCCATCTCAGTCCTTCGCCCCCAGCAAAGATGGCACTGCCAACAGTGATGAATGATATTACGCCAACAGAGTGCGTAGCACATACTGTGGTGGACTCTTCCATTTCTATGCGGATGGGGTCTCAGATAGCTGTGCTACAGTGTTCTCATGCTATCCCCAACAGTGCTCCAACTAATGCTACGTTTAGACTGCATTTTTCTCCCCTGCCCCGGATATTAGTACCGGTAATGATACAACACCCTCATGTCTTAAATCGGCCTCCCGCATCCCCTGATAAGGTAGACAGCGATGAAACATCAGCTACAACCGGTTCAGTTACAAGGGTTTATACCAGGAGGACGAGGGCAACTCAGACACCGTCATCACCCAAGGCACTCTTCCTATCCAAGATATCTAAGCCAGTAGAAGGGATTTTGCAGGATCGTACAGTTCCAAAAAGGCGAATGAAGGTGATACCCTTTGACATAAAGCTACGAAGGAGCCGCCGAATGGCTAAATTACCACCTGAGATAGATACTAGTGCGGCAACAACAGTTCGTCGCCAATTGGGTCTCCAAGATCATGTTGATAGCCACGAGCCTTCTGTCATGGAAAAATATTCCCAAGTGTTTGAACAGTCACTTAGTAGTGCACACATCATGGTGCTCGCTGCTCTTTTTGGGTGGGATGCTCCTACACATGATGAGGTCAGGTCGACGGATTTTATCACTGTCAACTAAAGGTACTGGCTGCTAGTCGTATTTTACTAAAGTTTATTCTAATGGATAAGAACAATATCTTGATTTGGAACGTGCGTGGTCTGAATAGTAGAGCGTGGTGTGATATGGTTCGGAAGATAGTGGATGCTAGTCGACCTGCTGTAATTTGCTTCCAAGAAACCAAGCTTACTAGCATTTCAGAAAGGGACATTCTTCCTATTCCGGGACCTGATTTCAGCTCCTTTGTATACCTCCCAGCTTAACAAACCAGAGGAGGCATATTTGTGGCATGGCACAATCGCTTTACAGCTCTCTCGCATCGTGTGCATCGACACTCTATCTCAATTAATCTGCCATTTGATGGTGGACCGCCATGGTGGTTTACTGCTGTGTATGGTCCTCACATAGATGTTGAGAAGCCTTCCTTTCTTATTGAGTTAAGAGAAGTCAGAAGCTACTGTACTGGTACATAGTTGGTGGCAGGGGATTTTAACATGATTTATAGCTCAGATGACAAAAATAATAATATTAATAGAACTTTGATGGGAAGTTTCCGTCGTTTCGTCAATGATCTTGAACTGAAAGAGGTCTCGCTTATGGGCAGGAGGTATACATGGTCAAATGATAGAGAACAACCTACACTTGTGAAGTTAGATAGAGTTATGTGTACCGCAGACTGGTAGAGATTATATCCTAATTGTATCCTACAAAGCTATGCCTCAGAGATGTCAGATCATTGTCCTCTTATTCTAGGACTCAAATATTGGGTCGGTGGGACATAGCGCTTTCATTTTGAAAGTTTTTGGACCAGGCTTTCAGGCTTCCAAGATATAGTAGCGGATTCGTGGAACAAACCTGTGTCATGTCTTTGTCCTACGAAGCGCATTTTCATCAAGTTGAAAAGACTAACAAGGGAACTTCAATCTTGGAGTGCAAAACAAGTAGGACATATGAAATCTTAGCTTGCCGTGACACGTGAAGTGCTACATCATCTCGAGGTGGCACAGGATCAACGATCTTTGAGCATAGGGGAGGACTGGCTCAGGAGGAAATTAAAGCGACATTGCCTCACTCTTGCTTCCCTAGAGAGAACAATGGCGAGACTCAGGTCCAGAATCCGCTATCTGAAGGACGGCGATGCAAACACTTCCTTCTTTCATAGGCAGGCTGGTTTTCGCAAAAGGAAAAACTTTATCCCAAAATTGATGGACGATGACCGTATTGCTACATCGAAAGAAGAGAAGCAACATATCATGTTTCAATTTTATGAGAATCTCATTGGAACTGCAACCCAACAGTCAGTTACTTTTGATCTGTCTTACTTCCACAGAGCTGGCTTGGATTTAGCTCATTTGGATGTTCTAATTACTGAAGAAGAAGTATGGAAAACTATTAAGGAACTGCCAGCAGATAGAGCACCAGGACCAGACGTTTACATTGGGCGTTTTTATAAAGCCTACTGGTCCATAATAAAATGTAATTACATGACTGCTATTGTTTCCACACAACATGAAGATGCGAGGAGATTGGAGCTCCTGAATTCAGCCTATATTACTCTCATTCCTAAGAAAGATGAAGCAGTACTTGCCAAGGATTTTTGCCCAATCAGCCTAATACTGATTACCACAATTTTAGCAAATCGTTTGGCGCCCCTGCTTGACTCTATGATCTCTCAAAATCAAAGTGCTTTTATCCGTGGAAGATGCATCCACGATAATTTCTTATTGGTGCAACATACGGTCAAGCGACTGCATCGTCCAAAAGTGCCTAGCCTTTTCCTAAAATTAGATATATCCAAGGCTTCTGATACAGTATCTTGGCCTTTCCTACTAGAAGTGCTCTCCCAGCTCGGTTTTGGTATTTCCTGGCGTAACATCATCTCCAGTTTACTTTCCACAGCATCTACACATATCCTAGTAAATGGTGAACCAGGGGAAACTATTTACTACAAGCGAGGACTACGCCAAGGGGACCCTCTATCCCCCATGCTGTTCATCATGGTCATGGATGTGCTAAACAATCTATTTGATAAAGCTGCTGATATCGGACTATTGCAGCCCCTGGAACGCCACATGGGGGCAGCGGATGTCACTTTATGCTGATGATGTTTTTTTGTTTATCCGTCCAGATGAAGTAGAGCTGCAGGTTACTAAAGCTTTACTCAAAACCTTTGGAGAAGTATCTGGGTTGCAGACAAACTTGCATAAGAGTAGCATCATTCCAATAAGATGTGGTGAAGGAGTTCTATCAACAGTGACTGATTCTTTGCATTGTGTTGCAGCCTAGTTCCCGTGCAGATATTTAGGACTTCCGCTTTCACATAAAAAACTAAGAAAGAGAGATTTGAATCCATGGGTTGAGAAAGTAGCGGATAAACTACCGCGATGGAAGGCATCTCTAATGAACAGGGCTCGTCGAGCTACTCTAGTCCGCTATGTCATTTTAGCCATGTCGATACACCTGCTGATTGATATACAAATTCCAAAATGGTTCATCAAGGCCGTCGACAAAATCCGAAGAGGCTTCTTATGGCAAGGAAGGGAACAGGCCAATGGTGGTTGTTGTCTAGTGCAGTGGGCCAAGGTAACAGGACCCATTGATCTTGGAGGATTAGGTATTCCTAACCTGGAAATCATTGTATGGACCTTGGAATTACGATGGCACTGGTACAAAAAAAAATCAGAATGAATCGACCTTGGACGAACATGAACTCCCATAACACCCAAACACACTCGCGCTACTGGGTGTTGCCACGACCACTGAAGTCGGGAACAGAAATAACACCCTATTCTGGACAGAGCGTTGGGTGAATGGAGCGACTATAGCTGAAGTGTCCCCGCTTGTGTTCCAACACGTGCCAACAAGGATAAAACAACACAGAACTGTGGCTGAAGCTTTGCATGACAATGCTTGGGTGTGCGATATAGCTGGGGTCTTAAGTTCGGAGGGTTTAGGAGAATATTTTCAGTTGTGGTCAAGTATCCAAAATGTGACATTATCAGAAGAAGACGATCAACACCTATGGAGATTTGAGGAATCTGGACATTATTCTTCTAAATCTGCTTATCGAGCTTATTTCGCTGGTGCTGTCATCTTTGAACCTTGGCGCCGTCTATGGAAATCTTGGGCTCCGGCAAAATGTAACTTCTTTTTGTGGTTGGTGCTCCATAACAAATGTTGGACAGCTGATCGCCTCTCTAGACGCGGACTTCCAGAGAAGTGTCCCCTATGTGATCAAGAGGAGGAAATCATCCAACATATCCTTTTAACATGTTTGTTTGCGAGGTAGATTTGGTTCAAATTGCTATTGATGATCCACATGTCACATGCTATACCTATGACAAATGAGAGGTCATTTGGAGACTGGGGGAGCCGCACTATTAGTAAAGTTCCAAAGGAACACAAGAAAGGAATAAAGTCGTTAATCATCTTGGGTGCTTGGCTCATCCACTACTACAAAAAGCATTTTTACAGGCGCCTCAAATTTTCAAGCACATGCGGTCCTTAAAAATATGCGACTGTGATGACGAATGATATAATAACCGTCTGTGATGACAGAACAACACAGTCGGATTTTAAAGAACAACCGTCTGGGTAAACACATTATCTTCACAGACGGTTCTTATTTAAGAACCATCAATAATGCATGAACTTCACAGGCGGATTTTAAGAAACAACCGCCTGGGTAAATACATGATCTTCATAGACGGTTCTTAATTAATAACCGTTTGTAATGCAATGAACTTCACATACGGATTTTAAGGAACAACCGTCTGGGTAAATACATGATCTTCGTTGGCGGTTCTTAATTAATAACCGTCTGTAATGCAACGAACTTCACAGATGGATTTTAAGGAACAACCGTCTGAGTAAATACATGATCTTCGTTGGCAGTTCTTAATTAATAACCGCATGTAATGCAATGAACTTCATAGACGGTTCTTGATTAACAACGGCCTGAGAAGATCATGTATTTTCAGTGGCGGTCATTGTTTAAGAACCGTATGTAGTTGTTCAATTATTATAAGCGGTTTTCATTGAAATTACAGGGATGTAGTTGCAATTATCACAACCATATTTAGTCGTGCAGGCAAAATTGTATCAGGAAAAAAACACAGATGAGCTAGTAGATACTAGTACAGTAATGCATTATAGGAAATGCTCGGTCACCAGTGAGGCTGGCTTAATTGTGATAATACACCATTAGAGGCTTTACAATTGTTCAAAGATAATTTCTTTACACACTGAACAAAAAACATGCTACATTCATTGTAGATCGACGATGAAGCTCCCATCGATCAATCTAAATTGTACCGTCCTGCTTGCTCCCGAACACGTCTCTTATATTCCGCTGGATCCTGGAAATATTGACATTATTTAAAATAACAAATGTCGAAGGAGGAATGAATAACCTACATTGGTCACTAAGTCAATGTGTCATCTAACCTTGATAAGTAGATTATAGCAATCATTTTCAACATCAGGCACATTTGGCTGATGCAGCAAACGCTGAACTTCAAGTAGTATAGTTTTGATTGTAAAAGCACTGCACCACCCCCGAAATATAATTTAAGCAATATAAGAAACCAGTTCAAATAAGTTCGACAACAATTATAAGTAATAATTACATGAACAAAATAGGTCTATCTTACAGTCTATTGATCAAGAATCCCGATGCAGAGTGCTCCCGAACGATGGACATTTGGGTGGAAGAACCCAATTGGAAAGGCGCATCTTGGAGGCACCAAGGGATAGTCCTCAGAGAAGGAGATTGTCAGGTGGTAGTAACCATCTTCCCATTCAGTATGCAAAAGAAATTTATTAATAGGAGGACGATGGTTAAACTCATATTGTGCTTGTTCTTCATGACTTACCCCTTCTTTACCGGGGACGATGCACTGCCACTTCAATAAATCTCCCAATTCAGGCTTCGCAGAGAAACCCTACTCGGAGAAATTGAAAATACCAAAAACAAACAAGATGGAAAAACAAACTACAGTTAAGTTCATCAGTCCATTATAGATACATATGTATATACAACCATGTGACCGGTGTGCCATATGTACATACATGGGGATGGTTCTTGCACCACGCCAAGCGCTCCTCCTTCAATCGGCTACACGCCTGAGACATCATTATCTGAAAGACCAAACTTCCAAACTTCCAAATCATTGAGTCCAAACGCATATGTACACAAATGCAAAAGGACACAATCCATATACCAACATTGTTCTAAGTTGATTTCAGAAGATACAAATATATACAGTATATATCATCTCGCATTGCTATATAAATTTTTTCCAGCATTGACATCTTCTCGCATATAGGGTTTCAAATTCTTTTAAATGCTTCTCTCTACGCGCTTGATGTTTTCTGGTTCGGTGAAAAGGTACATCTCTTCATACTGATTATATTCCTCTTCATTATCTCCCACATTGTCAACCCCAACAATATTTTGCTTTCCAGAAACAACTACATGCAACTTCTCAGTTTCTGGATCTTGAACATAAAAAACTTGTGCAACATTATCAGCGAGAACCCACAGGTCATCTTTGTAACCCACTTTATTCAAGTCTACCAGTGTCAGCCCGTAATTGTCCACTTTCAAACCATCTGGATGTTTGACCCATTGTCCACATATTATTCACATTTGTGTATCTCATAAAAAAAAGTTCCTTCACTCAAAATTGTTGGTATGAACATATTTGTATAATTTATACATGTATGAATTTTTTTTTAATTTTTTTAAAAGCATTCCAACATGTCAAACTTCAAATTGTCCACCATTCTAACTAAATGCTCATATACATATGAGGCATTCATCAAATTATGAACACACATTGATTCAAAAAAACTTAAAAAAATATGAAAAAATTCGTAGAGGTTGGTATGATGAGTAAAAATGTCCACTGAAAAAATAAATGAAAAAAAGCATTATATTCATCAAGATAGAAAAATGAAAAATAGCATTCGTTGTATGTTTTTTATGTTCTGACCAATTTCAAAGGATTTATGAAGTGAAATTTAATGGTAACCTTTACTTATCAATAATATTACAAGAAAGTGGATTTTTGCCTTTTAAAGGACCACATTTAATCAAGAATATTAATTAAGAAGATGTAAATATATTCACAGGCGGTTGGTACATAACAACCGCCTGAAAATATATTTATCTCAGGCGGGTATTACTTAACAACCGCATGGAATAATGCCCGATTCTGTTCTTCAGTTTTCTTATCCCTTGCTTCTTTTTTATTTAGATTCCAATATAAATACTCAAACATGTTTAGATTCTGCAAATTGTGTCCAAATTTGATGATTCTTTCTTCTACATTTGTATAAAATTAACATCTACCACCTGAACAAAATATTTTTAAAACTTGTATAGCTGACATTGTAATGTTTTGGTAAATATCTAATTAATTTCTACTCACATATTATTCACATTTGTGTATCTCATAAAAAAAAGTTCCTTCACTCAAAATTGTTTGTATGAACATATTTGTATAATTTATACATGTATGAATTTTTTTAATTTTTTTAAAAGCATTCCAACATGTCAAACTTCAAATTATCCACCATTCTAACTAAATGCTCATATACATATGAGGCATTCATCAAATTATGAACACACATTGATTCAAAAAAACTTAAAAAAATATGAAAAAATTCGTAGAGGTTGGTATGATGAGTAAAAATGTCCACTGAAAAAATAAATGAAAAAAGCATTATATTCATCAAGATAGAAAAATGAAAATAGAATTTGTTGTATGTTTTTTATGTTCTGACCAATTTCAAAGGATTTATGAAGTGAAATTTAATGGTAACCTTTACTTATCAATAATATTACAAGAAAGTGGGTTTTTGCCTTTTAAAGGACCACATTTAATCAAGAATATTAATTAAGAAGAAGTAAATATGTTCATGGGCGGTTGGTACTTACCAACCGCCTGAAAATATATTTATCTCAGGCGGGTATTACTTAACAACCGTCTGAGATAATGCTCGATACTGGTCTTCAGTTTCCTTATCCCTTGCTTCTTTTTTATTTAGATTCCAATATAAATACTCAAACATGTTTAGATTCTGCAAATTGTGTCCAAATTCGATGATTCTTTCTTCTACATTTGTATAAAATTAACATCTACCACCTGAACAAAATATTTTTAAAACTTGTATAGCTGACATTGTAATGTTTTGGTAAATATCAAATTAATTTCTAGTCACATATTATTCACATTTGTGTATCTTATAAAAAAAAGTTCCTTCACTCAAAATTGTTGGTATGAACATATTTGTATAATTTATACATGTATGAATTTTTTTAATTTTTTTTAAAAACATTCCAACATGTCAAACTTCAAATTATCCACCATTCTAACTAAATGCTCATATTCATATGAGGCATTCATCAAATTATGAACACACATTGATTCAAAAAAATTTAAAGAAATATGAAAAAATTCGTAGAGGTTGGTATGATGAGTAAAAATGTCCACTGAAAAAATAAATGAAAAAAGCATTATAGTCATCAAGATAGAAAAATGAAAAATAGCATTTGTTGTATGTTTTTTATGTTCTGACCAATTTCAAAGGATTTATGAAGTGAAATTTAATGATAACCTTTACTTATCAATAATATTACAAGAAAGTGGATTTTTGCCTTTTAAAGGACCACATTTAATTAAGAATATTAATTAAGAAGAAGTAAATATCTTCACAGGCGGTTGGTACTTACCAACCGCCTGAAAATATATTTATCTCAGGCGGGTATTTCTTACCAACCGATTGAGATAACCTTCTTCTCAGACGTGAATTTCTAATTAACGATGAACACACTACACATTCATTCATTCACACAGTTGAAGAACACACAAGATACTCATTCATTAACAATATTCAATCACACATCTCACAAAAGAACACACAAGATACACAATATTCACACAAGAACACACAAGATACACAAGTAATATTCAGTCACATAGATGAACAAAGATAGATTTCATTCATTAAAAATATTTACAAAATAGAAGCAACTAAAAACAACAAAAAGAAAAACTAATTAAATCCTACTCCTACTCCTCTTCCTCCTCCTCCTCCGGCGGCGACTCCGGCACCGGTGCAACAGGAGACAGGTTCGGCCGCACCGGCTGCACCGGCGGTGCAACCCCGAGGTTGCTAGCCGTCGCCTCCACCAGCGTTCTACGGCCCTCGGGGCCAAGAACCTGGGCCATCGTCGCGAACAGAATGTCGAGACGATCAGCCACACCCGTGAGGGCGTAGAGGTAGTGGCCCATGGTACCCATTCCAGTATACTATGGAAGGGTACCCAGCCCCAAGGCACTCATGGCGCGAGACGTATTGTTGTACGCCTCTCGTGCCATGAGGAGGCACTGCTCGAGGGCTTGGCGGTGGAAGGTCGGCCATAGTGGTGTTGGGTCGTCGGAGCGGAGGAAGACGAAGAAAACAAGAGGATTCAAAGTGAGCGATGCGCTTGTGAGCGATAGTGCGTCTTTAAGGCCGCGCAGAGTGGAAGATGGAGCAGTTGGTTTACCGGGCATTGAAAGGTCGTGCCTCGGGGAAAAGAAAGGTCGCACATGGTTGGTGAGGGGTCTTGATGTAGGCGTTCATCAAATTATAATGAACACATATTAATTAAGAAGAAGTAAATATCTTCAAAGGCCCATGTTTATCTCAGGCGGGTGTTACTACTAACCAACCGTCTGAGATAGTTGTATCTTCTCAGGCGGTTGGTAAGTAAAATCCGACTGAGGTAACAATCTTCTCAGCTGGTCGGTACTTAAAATCCGTCTGAGAAAATGTGAGTCTATATATACCCCTCGGCAGCATTGGAAAAACCTAACCCGGGCGAAACACTTAGACGCCGTTAGGCTGCCAAAATTTTGTTTGCCGCCAAATGTTCGCCCTCGTCACTTCCAGGTACGCCGCCGAGCTTCGCCGTCACCGCCGAGCTTCGCCCTCCTCACTTCCAGGTACACCGAGCGAAGCCATTGCCGTCCCCGCCGAGCTTCAAGGTAAACCCTAAACCCTTCGACCTTCCATCCTCCTTCGCCGTGCCGCCTGCCTCCCCGCCCTCACTGCAGCCTTGCATATCCTTGGTTAGGGTTCGGGAATTAGAAAATTGTAGGCATCCTTGGTTAGGGTTTGGTGGAATTCGAAAAACTGTCATGTTCGGTGGCATCTTTGGTTAGGGTTCGGTGGGGCAAGATTTATGTGGATGGTTTTGTGTGTCTGAAACTGTGAAATAAGTAGCATTTCATCTTCTGGTAGTTTGCAGAGATAAAACTGTCAAGTTCGAATGAATAGGAGTTACTCCCTTCGTCGTGGATGGTTATATCACGATAAATTGGTAGTTGGTTCTGTGTGTCCGAAACTGTTCTGACACATTATGGTAAACATGATTCTAGACTCTAGTAACAGCGGTATATTCCCTATTTCTGTCATCGGCCTTGCATATGCCACATAATTCTCTATTAGGGGCAAGATTTAGCTATATTTGGTTAAGTTGAGCAAATTTGGCTAATTTTGGCTAAGTTACATTAGATATAGTTATACTTGACTAATTTTGACTAAGTTATGCTATATTTAGCTATATTTGGCTACTTTAATAGAGTTAGCTATGCTAGACTAAGTTTGGCTAAGTTTGCTTTTATTTCTCTAAGTTTCATTTGAGCAATTGTAGCTAATCTGTGCTACCAAAGATGTCTGCACTTGTGGCCCCATCAGCTTCATTTGAGCAATTGTACCTAATCTGAGCTACCAAAGTTATGCTATATTTAGCTCTGGAGCCAAACAAGTTGCTGGCCAACTCATATGTGATGCCAGGAGCATCCTCACGCCCATATCTAGGTACCACTAGTTGTGGCGATCGAGTCTGAGCATATGATGTCGATCTCTATGATACAAGAATTTAGTTAGACCTATATAACTTCAAAAATGTGTTTTGGCTAAATTTACTTAATTGAGCAAAATTTGATAAAATTTGTTTTAAATATGACCAAATTTAGCTAACTGAAGCATAATCAAGCATGTTTGACTATGCTGGGCAAGATTTAGCTATATTGGCTAAATTTGGTTAAGTTGAGCAAATTTGGCTAATTTTGGCTACGTTACATTAGATATAGCTATACATGACTAATTTTGACTAAGTTATGCCTTGAGTTGTCGGTGTAAAGTGAGCTTGCTAGTTGCTGCTGCTGCTATCAGTCTCTTCTAGGCACTGCATCTGCACAAGTACGCATCAGCATGTTGTTTTTCATTCAGTAGGCAGAAGAATCAGTGACAGGGAATAAGAGGAAACTTGAGAGCGGGGACGATATTGCCCTCTAAGCTAGGTAGGAGCTGTGCGTGGATTTGCTTTTTGTCCCTTGCTTGATCAGTTATAGGTCCAGAGCTAGGCGTCGCCTAGTAAACCTCAAGAACGTGGTCGCCACTCTGAACGAAGCTAGCCTATTTAGAATAAAAAGATAAAATTGCCATTGCTGGTGAGCAACTTTAACATGCTTGTCACCCTCGTAATGTATAGGAACCTTTTGGTCAGTCGCCTTAAACCCTAGAATGCCTTATCAAATCCTAAAATGCTTCCATCTTTTTCTTGATGCAACACTTCATGTAGAGTAAATATGCCATTTATTAGATTTTTTGTCTTATTAGATCTAGCATGGAAAGCCCCAAGAAGACTGGTCCTGATAGTAACAACAAAGAAGACAATATGGAGTTTACTGACTCCAGCAGTTCAGGCTCCTATCACAGTCCTTCGGATCCTTTTCCGAATATAAAAATTAAAAAGACTTCAGTAGATCTAGACCCGGAATATGATCCTACCGACGAGGTATGGATCACGAATCTTAACTTCAGCAGTTCAAGTTAATGTTGGTTGTCAAGTATACGATGTCTTATAATTTTTTTCTACCTGGATTAATCTCGAAGACAATGAGGTGACATCGGCTCCTAAAACCGCAGAAGGTTCTCCAATGGATGAATCCTCAGCTTCACTCAAGCGGAAACGAGGGCAACGAGGTCCCAATAAGGGTCCATTGGACCGCATCATGTACATAACAAGGGTCAGTCCAGGTGGGCTTCCCCAAGAACCACTGGATTCAGTTACCAAGTACCGTAATGCATGCGGTTTACTTGTTAGGGAGGTTGTGCCGATCACAAACGAGAAGTGGAGGAAATTACCCGAGCAGACCAAGAATGAGTTGTGGGAAAAGATAAAAAAACAATTCAAGTTCCCGAAAGGCACAAAAGAAGTTGTAAAGAAAGCAACATTGGTCTCTTGCGGACAGAAGTTTCGATGCTGGAAGAGTGAAATGAATGCTTATGTTAAGGCCGATAAGGTCCCTAGCCCGAGGAAGATGGGAAAAATCACACAAGCTCAGTGGCAAGAGTTTGTTCGTCAAAAGAGCACACCTGATGCTAAAGCTCTAAGTACAACTAGGTCAGAGCTTGCAAAAAAGAACAAATACCATCATCGCTTGGGGTCTGCCGGATATGCCCCCAAAGTCTAGAAATGGAATAAGATATTAGACGAAATTCTTAGTAAGGGCAATCCTCACCCATTAGAAGGGTACGATGAGCGAACTCAACGCTGGGTCTTTGCTCGGTCAGGTTTGACCAGCGAGGTCAAACTTGAAAAGCCCGACTCTCTGAATGAAGTAGAGGATAAAATGAAAGAAGTAATTGAAAAGCAATAGAAGAGTCTCTTCAAGCCGAAGAGGGAGAATGACCAACTTACCGCTATCTTAGGAAACCCTGAACATAGCGGACGGGTTCGAGCGGTCTCTTCTCAAATGTCTTGGCTAGATGGTTTCCCTAAAGATAAAGACACATATAGAAGACGTGAGAAGTTTAAGAAAACACTTGATGAAACGATTGCTCAAAAGGTCAAAGAAAATATGCAAGAAATAATGGAACAACTTAGACAATCAGGACAATTAGTGGCACTGAGTACAATGATGGCTCCGGTGCAAAAGGAGCAATTAGTATCTCCAACTGCCTACCCTAGCAGCGTTGGTTCCGTGCCAGGCTCAGGGTCAGCCCATAAGTTCCCTGTCGATGATATTTCTAACGACAAATCTTGTCGTCTTCTTGTCCCGATAGGCAGAGCAGGGAACAAAACCAAACCGGTTGCCACTGCTATGGCAAAGCCTGATCGTGACTTCAACGGGAATCCACTTTTGTTGTATTATTCTGTGGTGCAAGTTCTTCAGATCATTGATAATGATTATGAAGATTATGAAATAGACCACGTCACACCTAAGGGGATCGCGACTCTGGGGCAGGCTGTCAACCAATTAATCCTTTGGCACCGACGCGATATCGTGTTGGACGATGAGCCAATTTCTAGCCCTGTCGCATCTCCAAATACTACAACCCCATCTTCTAAGGCGAAAGTGCATGAAGATCCACTCCCAGTCCGGGAAGATCCACTCCCCCTATGTCTCAGCAAGGATGATATCCAAGAGCAACAAGTTGGACAATAACTTCAAGCAGTACCAGAGCAAGCTGTTGCTAGTAAAGAGCAACTAGTTGAGCAACAGCTTGAAGTAGTACTAGAGCCAACTGCTGGGAGTAAAGAGCAATCAGTTGAACAACAGGTTCAACAGCAAGCCAGTGTCCAACTTCCGAAAACTACTCCTCGATCATCAGTGCCTATCAAAGTTAGCTCATATGAAATTAATAAACCTTCATCAGAAGTGTCAAAGTATTTGGAAGCTATGAAGGAAAATATTAGAAAATCGAGTGCATCTCGTTCTTCTCATGAGCTAGCATTAGAAGATATCGAGGAGTGGGAAGAAGACGGTGTCATGTATAATCGGCGGACGGCTTTAGTTAAACCAGGAGTTCCAATATACAAGCTTGAGGATGTTCCTCCTAAATTTGAGAATGGGAAGCCGTTCATGAAATCCGTACAACTTAGCAAACAATCCGTCCAGCTCAGAAGAATGCATGAGTGGTACATCACTGCCAGCACAAAATATGGTCTTAATTGCGTCACATTTCGTATTCCAAAAGAAGCATTCTGGAGCACTGGAGTAGATAAACGAGTCATTTTATTTGAAGAACTGCTTTCCCTTTTCCATCGGGGCATGCTCGATATCAACCTGCCCGTCTGGTTCTTGTAAGTGCTCTAATATTTTGTATTTGCTTTTATTACTACACGCATACGCATTTCATGAGATTATAACAATTCTGGACTTCTTCAATAGGATGCAATACATGGATAATGTAAATTTGGAGCGCAAGACAGGTATCCTTGACCCTACTATGATTGCAAAGTCGCTATTCGACGTCCAGGCGAATCGAGAATCAACACAGTACAAACACATGAAAAAAAAAGATTTTAAAAGAGCAACTGCAAAATCTAAGATGGATAGAAAGACAGAAGTTGCAGCTTACATAGGAGATGCGATGTTTAACTTTGTCAGCGATGGCACGGACCTCGTAAAGGCTCCGTACCACTTCGAGTAAGTTCGACACATGACATTGAAATAGCAATTATTGGTAATTGTTAACACGTGTGTTTGTATGTTTGCAGTAATCACTACATAATGATCTTCATCAAGCCAACACAGGGAATGGCAACAGTCTTGGACTCGGCCGATTACCCACCAGATCATTACAAAGATTTCCTTTCCATTTTGAAAAAGTACGTTTATTCAATAATTTTAATTAACACACATTTAGAATGTGTTGACAAGTTTTATATGACATTTCTTGTATTACAGCACTTGGCAGTTTTACGCGGAGCTTGGTGGTCAGAGACCTCCTAATACGAATGCATTGGACATTAAAACGTATTATGCTTGTCCGAAGCAGCCTGCTGGGAGTGTCTTATGCGGGTATTATGTATGCGAGCATCTTCGGACCGCCGACGTATATAGAGTGAATCGTGAGGATGTAAGTTATCCTTAATGTCGATACCTTATTTTCTTACTTTTGTGTTTTATTTTCATTGTAACTAGCATAGTTTAATGCTTATATTCTTTGCTGTTCAATATTACCAGAAACATTATTTTCATATTTTGATTCCAACATCAAAATTCAATTGCTCATAGTACAACTGCTCCAAAAATACCAACCAAATTCTTGTATACTCTCACTTTGATCTATACTTTGAGATTGTTCAAACCAACACATTCTAAACCTTGTTATGTGTTATATTGCAGCACAAGAAGTATCTGAACAAAGAATGGCCGGTTTGTAGAAGTATTCCTGATGGAGGAGCCGACAGGATTGCTTCTGAACTCTATCAATTCATTCGTCGCGAAATTTTTCACAAAAAAGGGAAGTTCTTTGATAAGAATGGTTCAGCAGCTGATGTGCCATAACTTTGCGACTATGCCAATGTAAACAGTTTTTAGTGAAAACTTGTAAACTTTGAGATGAATTGTATCTGTAACTTGTACAAATGTATATTGTTTTAGTGAAATTGACTTCTGTGATGATAATATTGTTGACTTTTGTTCTGTGATGATATTGTTGTTTTTTGTTCTGTGATTATATTGAATTGACCTGGAAATTAGAAATAACAGCAGTAGTACTGCACAGGTTATACCTTATCACAGGCGGTTATTAACCAACGGCTAGGCATGACTGTGAAAAACAATTATCACAGGCGGCTAGATACAAGTAAAGAAACATCTGTGATAACCTAATTTTCACAGGCGGTGACTGTTATGGTAGAAACCGGCTTCGTTAAAGGGTCTTCACAGACGGCTGATATAGTTAAACTCATGCTTCAATAACCATCTGTGAAGACACATTATCATTGACGGTTAGTTATGCTTCAATACCCGTCTGTGAAGACAAATTATCATAGACGGTTAGTTATGCTTCAATACCCGTCTGTGAAGACACATTATCATAGACGGTTAGTTATGCTTCAAAATCCGCCTGTGAAGACACATTATCATAGACGGTTAGTTATGCTTCAAAACCCACCTGTGAAGACACAGTATCATTAGCGGTTAGTTATGCTTCAATACCCGCATGTGAAGACACATTATCATAGGTGGTTAGTTATGCTTCAATAACCGTCTGTGATAAGACATTTATCACAGGCGGTTATATATGCTGCAAGACCCGTATGTGATAAAATATTTTCACAGGCGGCTAGCCTAAGTAAAGAACCGCCTATGATAATGTGTCTTCACAGGCGGCTAGCCTAAGTGAAGAACCGCCTATGGTAATTTGTCTTCATAGGAGGTTTCACTTCTCCGCCTGTGAAATTGCGGATTATCACAGACTCTTCGTTTCAGGTGGTTTTAAAAGCCGTCTGTGATAATAGGTTTGGAGCCGCCTGTGATGAGGCTTATTGTAGCAGTGATCTGGAAACAGCAAAACGCTTGTGTTTTCGATAATGTGTCTCCCTCCATTAGTGAGATTATGATAACCTTCGCAGATGAATACAAGTTATGGTGCTTTGCTTGAGCCAAAAAAACAACAAGCCCTTAATTTGCAGCAGGTGTTAGGAAGCTAATCCAGATTTAAGTCGGAGAACCCATTGTAATATTTTTGTTCGGTGTATTGAGCCTCTGATATCTGGACCCTATATGTGATGGTTTGCTGTAACAGGGTCCGCTTTTTCTTCTTTTAACACAAAGATGTGCATCTCTCTTGCGTATTCGAAAAAAACACCGTTGAACCTTTATCTTTTTTAAAAGGAAAGGATAGTCAAATAAAAGACTTGTTACTATGACTTAAAGTTAAAAGCATCCCACAACACCATATATACATTTTACATATTTTGCAGTACTAGTTTTGTGCAATTTCAAACCAGGTGATTGGCAGCAAGGTTGGGGATATGATGCTGAATCTAAGAACACATATTATGTATATTTATGATATGGAGCTGGATGGGGGAAACCATGTGTTTAGCAGGTGTGGGATATCAATAATCAGTTTACTATAAGCGTGATTCCTAGACCTATCAAAATTGTACCTTAGGGCCAGACCTTATTGATGATCATAAAAAATGGGCTATTACCTACTGCTAATTCTGATATATTAGGTCATCTGCGGTGGTACGTTGTAAAGCGTACTGTAAAGCATACTGGAAAATTTTGATGAGTCCAGATATTGGAAGTATAGAGTATATAAAGTATGATTTAGAGGATAGAGTATGCTTTAGAGGTTGGTAGTTCAGATGGTCTTATTTCCAGCGGGGAGGGGATAACGCATGGCAGCTGAAAGTTGAAAGAGTGAACTGGGAAGTAAACAAAGTGCTTCATTCTGCCCCATCTTTTGAGTGCATATATAGTTTATTCAGATCACTTTCTAACACCGCCATTTCTAGCTTTGTCAACATTTTGTTGCTCACTATAATAAAAATGATTAGTGAATATACTTTTCTTGAAACTGACACAAACAGCTAGCAATAATCATATATGTTTTATTCCCTGCAAAATAAGTCAAAATATAATACATCATACTTGTATTATATTTATATGCACCTGGAAGTAAATTCAAGTTCAGTAATGAGTGAAAACATGGGTGCAAATTTCAAAAACGAGTTAAATTAAAAGACACTATTAATATTGACAATAAACTGGCCTTTAGCGTTTTCCTTTGGTCCAAGCTGTAAAAGAGTCTCAAAAGACCTCATATAGTACACCTTAGACTTTTCAGTACGCATTGTGCCAATTTTGCGCAAATTCATTCTACTGTTTTCAGAATTGCCCTCAAGAAAAATGATTTATTCAGAATATAGAATTGTTATCTGACAGTGAATATGGGATTCATCCACATATAGAACAAGAGCTCAAAACTCATTGTCTACAATGCAAACAATTTTGGCAATAGATTGGGATGTACTGGAATACTTACAAGCCTTTCTTTGAGATGATCAGACATGCAAAGCTTCACTTCAAGCATAAATTGTTCATGCATGGATGTTTTATAATTGCTTGTTGGGTGATTTAGAAAAGCAGGAATGGTAATCCACTAGTACAATAAGCCTCATCACAGGCGGCTCCAAACCTATTATCACAGACGGCTTTAAAACCGCCTGAATCGAAGAGCCTGTGATAATACGCAATTTCACAGGCGGAGAAGTGATACCGCCTGTGAAGACACATTATCATAGGTGGTTCTTTACTTAGGCTAGCTGCCTGTGAAGACACATTATCATAGGCGGTTCTTTACTTAGGCTAGCCGTCTGTGAAGATATTTTATCACAGACGGGTTGTGCAGCATATATAACCGCCTGTGATAAATGTCTTATCACAGGCGGGTATTGAAGCATAACTAACCACCTATGATAATGTGTCTTCACATGCGGGTATTGAAGCATAACTAACCGCCTATGATAATGGTGTTATCACAGACGGACGTTTACCTACATCAGCCGTCTGTGAAGACCTTTTAACGTAGACGGTTTCTACCATAACAGTTACCACCTGTGAAAATTAGGTTATCACAGATGGTTCTTTACTTGTATCTAGCCGTCTGTGATAATTGCTTTTCACAGTCATGCCTAGCCGTTGGTTAATAACCGCCTGTGATAAGGTATAACCTATGCAATATTTCAATACTATTGCTGCTGTTATTTACATATGGTTCTTTACAGATGGTTCTTTACTGCTGCTGTTATTTCTAATTTCCAAGTCAATTCAATATAATCACAGAACAAAAAACAACAATATCATCACAGAACAAAAGTCAACAATATTATCATCACAGAAGTCAATTTCACTAAAACAATACACATATGTACAAGTTACAGATACAATTCATCTCAAAGTTTACAAGTTTTCACTAATCATGACCCTTGATAGATGATCTGACGGCTGGGGACAAAATGAAGCCATGGGCTTCTTCTTCCTCCAGCCAACATGGTTGTACCACCATGGATGGCGTCTAGAGCTCGCCAGAGTATGCCTAGGGGGCTTAATCCATGGCTGCGATCGCTGGAAATGAAGGAGGTAGGCTCTGTGAACTCACCTAGGAAGTTTCGTAGCCCGAAACGACGAGGAGGCTTGTTTGCAACGAGGTGTGATGGTGTCTGCTGGCACTCGGTGAACTCAATGTCGAGATGGCTAAATCTACGAGGCAACTTGCCCAGTGGATTCCCAGTTACATGGAGCGCGCGTGAGGCACAAAGGATGGGCTGATTTGAAGCAAATCGGCGGGAATGCCACGACTTACCCGTGCGGCGGTTCTATGGTTTGGCGTTCAGAAAATGAATGAGGAATGGGGGAAAGAGTGGGTGCTCTCATTGCTATACAGGGGAGGCGGTTGCATGGAAAGTGGTGGCTAGGGGTGCAAGATGGGCGAGAATCAACGCTGCGGTTGGCGGAGCGCGACCCGCACACG
This sequence comes from Tuctoria greenei, assembly GCA_036927565.1. Taxonomy (NCBI): domain Eukaryota; kingdom Viridiplantae; phylum Streptophyta; class Magnoliopsida; order Poales; family Poaceae; genus Tuctoria; species Tuctoria greenei. Next base: position 174,310,919 of record JAYESD010000005.1, read on the forward strand.
ATCTGTTTGATGAAATGCCGACTAGGCGTGTGGTTGGAGAAATAAAGGGCTGACAGTTGGGGCTCGTACGCAGCGGGAGAGGGAGGGGATGGGGAAAAATGACGGGTGTTACAATTCTACCCCCATTAAACAGAATCTCGGACCGAGATTCTAGGTTGGACTAAAAAGAGATCTATGTTTTTGTTATTCAAAAGCTACCCTATTAGAAACTGTCTCTCTATAATTATATTTCTTATTTGATTATGAAATCTTTATTCTAAAAGTTTTCTAAGTTCAATATTTCACACAGTGCAAGAATAACATGATGAACTTGTTTCAATTCTTAAGAAAATCATTCATTATCACACAATTCTACACATTATGTTATTATATTTTATTTTCTATTATTATTTTTAAATAATTATTCATTTTATTATTACCAACATTATTATTTTTTATGTCGTGCCACTTGGTCTTGTTTGGTTTTCGGTACTGTTCCCTAATTTTTATTTGAATCCAAATGTATTCTCTAACAATTTCAATTATTATTTTTAACATCTAAGTACTCATGAGGGGATATGTCTAATTTATTCATTTTAAATGAACACACATTTTCTTCTGTTCTTCTATTCTTTATTTATAAAATAAGAATTTGATCGACATTTCTAGTTTGACTTCCATTTTATATCTTTCAATTAAATTAACTAACATGATGTATATCTTTATTTATTTTCATTTTTAAAGGCAGAATTGTTAAATTTAAGGTACTATCACAAAACAACACACACTATTTTTTTATGTTATTCTACATTATCATTCTTCTTGTTATTTTTATTATTTTGAACTTGGCCTTTTATTTACTTTGTGGGTTTTAAATTTTTAAAGTCTTTCAATTAAAATGCATTGTAATGATTAATATTTTATGTTATTATGATTAATTTTTATAATACGGAGGTTACAATCTCACCCACCTTACAAGGAATCTCGCCCACGAGATTCAAATGGGTCAACGAAGGAGACAAGATATGATTTACTAGCAGTTGGCTAGCTTCCTTAAACAACGACAAAGTTATAATTTGTTATTGTTATTATCATTAATTTATTGCAATACATCAAACAACGTGTTCTATTTCGCTATGAGGAAGGCATGAAATTCACTTGCTAACCAAAGGGGACTTAAGCAAATGATGTGTAATAATCTTCAAGAATCTTCTTCACCCTCTGTGTTATCTTCAATAAGTCGATCTTTAGGCTTTGTCAATTAAGTCGAATCTTCGTCTTCATGAGCAAGGTCCAAGGGATGTCTAATAAGTCCATTCTAACTAAGGTCACGTGCCTAGAGTCGATATATAGCTCTGATACCACTTTGTCACACCCGGTTTTATTAAGAATAAAACCAGCTGCAAATACATGTATGCCAGAATCGGTTTCACCATACATGTACAACAAATAGTGATAAACAATTCTATATCGAATAGAAACAACCTTAATACCTTGAAAAGAGTTTTGAATAGCAGCGGAAGAGACAAATCTCTAGGGCAACCACAGGCAAATCGACTGGCAGCAACGCAACCTATGCACCGTCTTCACTTTTCACCGTCCTTATTATATCTTGTCTTCACTGAGCAGCATATCAAAAATACAACAAAACAAGTGTGAGTACCATCTCGTGGTACTCAGCAAGTGTGGGAAATAAATAACATGTAGGCCAATAAAAATGGAAAGGCTGATAGTGGTTTAAGCACTAAGAATTAAGCCTATCATTAGCTTGCATTAACAACCTACATCTAGGTGAATATTCTCAATCAAAAAATTAATAATAATAATGTAATAATATCAATATCATTTTCAACCATCATCTCAACCATCATCTAATTATGAATTTAGCCCCAAGCTGCTCCTGTCCGTGAGCACGACTGTCATGACAGTTTTACCAAATCTCTGCAGAGAATGTACCCTTTACACACAAGCAGTGATTTCATCCCCTGATGCCAGGTGGACTGAGTAAACCTCCCCGATGCCCGTGGCGGCCAACCACATTACACACTACCATAGGTGTGTGGCCAGGAGATCACTACATGGTATTTACAAAGGTACTCTCAACTAGTGCTAGCCCTCTAAGGTTTCCACCACTGAGGCATTCCCGAAGTAACCCTCCGCCTCAGAGCCCCCTCTTGAGCCTTGTGGTTCCCAGAGTTGTACCCCTGCATCATTCCCCGCACCATCCAACTACTAGCATTTCATCAGGAGAAACCTAATTAATTTACCAAGCCGCCCCATCTCAGTCTCGTGGTGGTACCATAAAGCTTAGTGGCTTCCTCCATAAACCGGTACTTAGAATCTGGCGTCACCAAATCCAATCTCGTGTCTCGTGCAAACTGCACCATACCATAACCATCCAACTGCCAAATTCATACCAATTACTTCATCATTTTTAATGTAACATAATGGTCATAATTAATAATATAATCATGTGTCCAAATTCCATCCCAAGTAATAAGCATGGCTAAGCATGATTGAAATACCCAGAACCATCCAATTCAACCCCGACAACAAGGAATTATATGGAATAGATGAATAAATATGATTCACATTAATTAAGCATGCAACTAACTATAATTCCTAAAATGGGCACAACATGGTCAAGGGACCTTGCCTGTTTTTCTATAGCTGCTCAGTTCTTCTTCATTGAACTTTTGATCTCCATATCTTCATGTCGCTTCTTCGTCGAATACGAATACGTACAAACTATCGTCAAAAGAGAAATAAAACATTCAAGAACAATACATAAAACATACACATAGCATAAAATCCTATATCAATACGTCCCTATGAAGTATTTATTATTTTTCATAGCCAAAGAAATGCATTTATCGTTTATTTTCTATTTTTAGTATTTATTTATAAGCTAAAAACATTTTTAATGAATTTCCCATAGCCAAAAAATATTTTTATATGCACTTTATTATTTTATTTCTGCAATAAAGGTTTTCTAAATAAGGTTTTTACTATTTCTACATTTATTCTCCATTTTCAATATTTAATTATAGCTAAAACTATTTTTAATGAATTTTCTATGCATCTATAATTTTATTTCAGCCAAAAATGATTTATAATTAATTTCCTACATTTTTCTATATTTTATTCTACCATTTATAAACATTTCCCACCACTAAATGCATTTTTAAACAATATTCAACAATTAAATAATAATACAAGGGCTTAAATATTATTTCTTTTAGTAATCAGGGGCTATTCTGCAAGTATTGCATCAATTTTAACATGGGCTTTCTAGTTATTTTTACACATTCTTCATAATTGTTCCATAATTAATAGAAAGTCTAGGGGTTAGATTGAAAGAATCCGAGGGCTTACGTGCAAAAAGACGAAGGGGTATGAGCCTTCTAATTTGGACCGTAGGATTTAATGTGGGCGCACCATATTTTATGAACGAAGGGATATGCAAATGATCTAATCGTGACCCTTGATAGATGATCTGACGGCTGGGGACAAAATGAAGCCATGGGCTTCTTCATCCTCCAACCAACATGGATGTACCACCATGAATGCCGTCTAGAGCTCGTCGGAGTACGCCTAGGGGGCTTAATCTATGGTTGCGATCGCTGGAAATGGAGGAGGTAGGCTCTGTGAACTCACCTAGGAAGTTTCGTTGCTCGAAACAACGCGGAGGCTTGTCAGCAACGAGGAGGCGCGACGGTGTCTGGCGGTGCTCGGTGAACTCGATGTCGAGATGGCTAAATCTTCGAGGCAACTTGCTCAGCGGATTCCCAGTGGCATGGAACACGCGTGAGGCACAAAGGAAGGACATGTTTGAAGCATATCGATGGGAACGCCACGGCTTATCCGTGCGACAGTTCTATGGTTTGGCGTTCAGAAAATGAATGGGGAATGGGGGGAAAGAGTGGGGCGCTCTCATTGCTATATAGGGGAGGCGGTTGCATGGAGAGTGGTGGTCAGGGGCGCAAGATGGGTGAGAATCGACGCAGCGGTTGGCGGAGCGTGACTTGCACACGATCTGTTTGATGAAATGCCGACAAGGCGTGCGGTTGGAGAAATAAAGGGCTGACAGCCAGGGCCCGTACGCAGTGGGAAAGGGAGAGGGATGGGGAAAAATGATGGGTGTTACAGCTTGTCAGGTTGCATCACTGCAACCTCCTTCCCAACCTCATGTGACTAGATGAAGTTGGTCTTACGTCTCGAGTTCGCAAAAGAATGAAAATATTGTCTATTGGCATCTCCCTTATGCATCCATGTCAACCTTGATCGCTCTCTGGCCCTTGATTTTTCTATGAACCATAGGCCTAAAATCCGTTGCTTAAGTAGTGCACGGGTCTCCCTTTCCTGATCTGTTAGGAGTCGCAGCTCCATAGCTTCATCGAGTCTGAGGATCACCTCCCTGCATATTATTATTGCCAGCTTGCCTTGAGGAATTTGTGCACAAGACCATTTTCTAAGAGCGCGACCAGTTCTGGAAAGCTTGATGTGGAGAGTAAGCAGACCACTGTGTTGTGGAGAGACTTGTCTATTCCAGATCTCATGGACACGCTCACGAAAGTCAGGCATGTTTAGCCAGTGCTCCTCGAAACGGAAGGACCAACTTCTAAAGTTCTCTTCAAATGGTACTAATAACAGAGGGAAGTGGTCAGATGCCGATGATGAAAGAGCCTGCAGAATAGGGCCACCAAAAACATTTTCCCATTGTGACGAGGCGAATGTGCAGTCAATTCTGGACAATGTGGGATGCTGTTGTTCGCTCGACCATGTGAAGCGATGTCCTAACAAGGAAATTTCCTTGACTTTGATATGGTTCAACGTCCGTTGAAAGCGCCTCATCATGCGTCGATTTAGCATGCCATTGCTCTTGTCTTCATTGCGATAAATCAGGTTGAAATCACATAATACGAGCCACACCGAAGACGCTGTCAGGTAGATCTCGTGAAGCTCATTCAGGAAGAGTCCTTCCTCAACTTTAGATTGAGGGCCATACACCCTGAGATCATTGAGGGAACCGAGGTTCTATCATCTGTGATAATTGCTGAGATGGAGTAAGACCTGGTTGTAAAATTGGATAGCTTGATGTGGGAATTACTACTAGCAAGGAAAATTCCTCCCCATGTCCCCTCAGCTGGGAGATTACCAAAGTTGTCAGCACATTTTATTCCATCAATTTCATTTTGTGGTTAGTGTTCCATAACAAATGTTGGACAGCTGATCGCCTCTCTAGACGCGGACTTTCACATCCCGAGAAGTGTCCCCTATGTGATCAAGAGGAGGAAATCATCCAACATATCCTTTTAACATGTTTGTTTGCGAGGCAGATTTGGTTCAAATTGCTATTGATGATCCACATGTCACATGCTATACCTATGACAAACGAGAGGTCATTTGGAGACTGGTGGAGCTGCACTACTAGTAAAGTTCCAAAGGAACACAAGAAAGGAATAAAGTCGTTAATCATCTTGGGTTCTTGGCTCATCTGGAAACAGCAAAACGTTTGTGTTTTCGATAATGTGTCTCTCTCCATTAGTGAGATTATGAGAACCTTCTGAGATGAATACAGGTTATGGTGCCAATTTTGCGCAAATTCATTCTACTGTTTTCAGAATTTCCCTCAAGAAAAAGGATTTATTCAGAATATAGAATTGCTATCTGACAGTTAATATGGGATTCATCGACATATATAACACGAGTTCAAAACTCATTGTCTACAATGCAAGCAATTTTGGCAATAGATTGGGATGTACTGGAATACTTACACGCCTTTCTTCGAGATGATCAGACATTCAAAGCTTCACTTCAAGCATAAATTGTTCATGCATGGATGTTTTATAATTGCTTGTTGGGTTATTTAGAAAAGCAGGAATGGTAATCTTTAAAAGATCCAAACCCACCTTATCGACAATCAAGAATCCTTTTTTCCTTAAGGAATCCAGACTGCAAGCTGTGAGACTTGAGGAAGTTGATAAACTTGATCTTTATGCCTGGCTAGATTTCCTTACTTTCGCAAATTAAATCTTGGTTGATTTTCTTCAAGCAACATAGAGTTCATTTTGCTCCATTATGTATGTACTCTGTACAGCTTTATTTTGATTTAATATATTACCCAGCAGGGTCTTCCTGCTGCTTTCCTGTAAAAAACGAATCATTACTTTGTCTGTAGGACACTCCATAGTGTCTTTAAAATAAACTTTTTGAACCCAGTTTCCACATTATTCAGAAGGAGATTGTGCAGTCACATTGGTTTGGAAACCAAAGGACATGATTTTTTTTCAACAAAAAGGTCCTCTTTGTCCCTTTTGTATTTTACGTTGTTTTCAAAAGTTTCAAAATGTAGCTCTTGCTTGTGTTCACAGTAAAAGAGTTGAAACACTATTGCTAATTTTTTTTAAAAAAAGTGGAGAGTTAAATTAAAATATAATGTTACTATTCACACTAAATTCAAGTTAAAAATGTCCCACAACACCACATATTTATTTTAAATATTTTGCAGTACATATTGTGTGCAATTCTATTTTTTTGTAATAGCCCCAAGGAAAAGATATTACTGTAACAATTTGTCCTTATTTTGTATTTCTTCCTTCTAACAACATATACTGGAATATGTCTGTAGGACACTGTGTTCAAAACTCATTGCCTACAAAACATTATTTAATCTGTACAAGATATATAAAGAAAAGAGGTTGGAACAGTGTATTTCACATCAGATAAGCAACCAGTAATGAGCAGCTGTTGTTTTACATATCACTGCTCACTGATTTGGAGTTCTCCATGCGTGTTGAGCAAGCAATTATATGAGAGGACATGTTTTTTATTTTGAAAGTCGATTTGGTTTGATTTTTATTCTGTTCAAACAAATACGTTTGATGCTGACAATCTAATATTCAATGTTGTCAGACCCCTGTGGAAGACGCACCATTGTTTCTCATGGCATAGGATATCGAATTATGTGGTAAAATGTTGTTTTCTGAAGCTGCGGTATCATTTTTATGTACTATGTAACAGTGAAACGGCGGCATTACTGTATTGGTTTTACTTTGTGACAATCTTAGTAAATTTCCGTACTTTATCCAGTGCAAGTGTTGGAGCTGAAATCCTAGAACACTGATTATATTTAGAGACAGATGGAGATGGATGAGGGACGATAGGGAAAATAGTAAGCTGGGAGGGGCACCATCTGTTTATAACAAGTTTTGTATATTAGATTTGGTTCGGTATATGAGCCTATTCCAATCCCTATAAGAGCCAAACCAGATTGATGATCATAAGAATGTTCCATTCCTTACATTTGATAGTGATATATTAATTCCAAGTTAGGGGAGGCATATCAGCTGAAAGTTCAACGAGTGAACTGGGAAGTAAACAAAGTGCTGCATTTAGCCTCATCTTATGAGTACATAGTTTATTCCGAATATATATACTGTCCAACATTGCCACTGCTAGGTATCAATGTTTGTATCAATTTTATTGCTCACCATAGTAAAATAAGTAGTGAATATACTTTGCTTGAAACTGATACAAACAGATAGAAATAGTCATATCTGGTTTATTTCGTGTAAAATGAGTCAAAATATAGCATATCATACAAGGATAAATGTAAAGGGTGACACTATAACTGTATTAGAAATTGTATTATTGACTAAGAATACCTGTATTATATTTACATGCACATGGAAGTAATACTTATATATATATTTTTATTCACAAGACATCAAACTGATAGAGAATAAACTACATGATACAAAGACTTTGGTTCGGGCACAAAAGGCCACAATTTTTCTTTAACAGAAAAGGTCTTGTGGTTTCTTTGTTCTTATGTTTCCATACGCTTTTATAAGTTCCAGTTCAGTATGAGAACGAAAACATGGTAGAAAATTTCAAAAAAGAACTAATAGTTAAATTAAAAGACACTGTTACTATTGACAAGTAAATTTATGTTTAGCTTTTTCATGTCGCCCATGTTGTAAAAGAGTCTCAAAATACCTCATATAGTACACCTTAGGCTTTTCAGTTCGCATCGTGCCAATTTTGTGCAAATTCATTCTACAGTTTTCACAATTGTCCTAAAATAAAAGGAATTATTTAGAATGTTGGAATTGCTTCTATCTGATCGTAAATATAGGAATTCATGCATACATACATATAGGTTATGAGTTCAAAACTCTTCTTTGTGTCTCCAATTGCGTATCACTTGTTAGTTTAATATTGAACTAACAAGCGACAAGTATTCGAGGACTCAAAGAGCAATTGTCTAGAATAATGCATTATTTTTTGTCTGTAGAATACTCCATAGTGTCTTGAAAATAAACCTTTTGAACCCAGTTTCCACATTTTCATAAACAAGGGTGCCTATACTCAGATTGATTCAGTTTCAGTCTTGTAGACTTCATCTCTCAAATTTGCATAGAATTTATCTTTGTCCGTTCAGCCATAGGATGGATGTTGAAAAACTAATGTCCAAGGTTGTGGCGCTTTTGGGACCTGTAGTTTCATATATACAGGCATTTTCTCAACATGTGAGTTGAAGTAGAAAGCTTGCATATCAGCAGGCATGTTTTGTATCTCTCCATTTCATGTCACTTTAATATGGATATAGACCCTGGTGTCGCTCTACCATTACTAGGGGGCTGTTCATGTATGTCGCAGCGGCAATGCTTTATGCAAGGCAAAAATAACAAAGCAGTAGTAGTCTCTGGTATACATGTCAGTATGTCACAAAGGAACTGAAGAATCACTAAAATGTTGGCTTCATCTAGTGATAATCACGGAAAACACTAATAGATTGACCATTTCATGTTGTAGAGTTCCTATCCTAGGACAGCCGCAAAATTATTCAAATTAAACAGATCAATCTAAAAAAATCTCAATCTTAGCCTGATGCTCCCTTCGTTTCCAAATATTTGTCACCGGTTAGTGAAAAATATTTTAAGACGAAGGGAGTAAATGGAAATCTATCAATTGTTTATACTTCTCTGCCAAATAGCAAGGCAAGAGTTTATCCACATTCTGTCCAGGCCAGCTGGAAATGTCATTGTTGCGGAAAAAGCTCTTGAGGTGGGATTCACTGACGCCCAACTGTGCAGTAGCATTACGGATCTGCATGTGGAAGAGTACACTCACTTCAGACCACTGCAGTGGTCTCATTTTCCTAGCCATGGCCACTTTCATCTGTGTCAGCGTACTTGTGCTGCCTTGGTTTATAAAGCTCTAAATGTCATGGTCTCATCCACTGCTTTCCTCTGAGGCCGCCGCTGCTCCGATGGTTTGAGATATCTCCTGGCCCTTGCATTTATATCAAATATGATAGAGTCAGATCTTGGTTGCTTCATGTCGATGTACTACTTTACTGCTATTTATTTACTACCAGATCATACATGAATGTTTCACTTCATGTATTCAGACCTTTATCAAGAAGAATTCAAAAATAATCTAAAGATATTTGATCTCATTTACTGGCGAATATTTTAAATTTGTTTCCGTCGTCCAAAAACATCCCTAAGTTATCAGCAATAATGGGATAAGGCGATCTCTACTGTTCTGCACAAGCCACTTCTGTGGGCCTTGAAATTAAACATTAATGCAAAATGGATCACCAATAGCAAGATTGTGGGAAAAAACAGAATTTCTCCTAACAGCTAGTTAAGGAAGCCATTGCTGAGCAGACCCATTACATTTACATACAGATATAGGGGTTCCCAAAATTATGAAGAAAGTGATGACAATGAAACATTTATACGTAATGTAAGAATGACGTGTAAAAAAAGGTATTCATCACACTTCTTTGGAAGTGACCCCTTTATTCGTACTCGGATATGTACTGTGTTTACAAAGATTCCCTTGTTTGACAACATCACAGTCTCAACCAGTGGTGGACACTGATAGGAACCTTTTTTCGACGCAATTGGTGGGTGTGGTATATTTTTACTAAATGAGTAAATTATAGAAATACAATACAGGAACATAGATACCAACAACCTCAACTGCCATACCGGACATATAACAAACAAACACGAACAATCACTGGCCAACTTTGTGGACTGGAAAGGATGCTCACCTAGATAACTGAGAGTGAGCTCATGCCGTGACGACCAAACATCTATTGCTGAGCCTCTTAGCTGCTCAATGACAACCTTACAACCATTCAAACATTTGAGTTGCTAACAACAAGCAATCAGTCATCCCGTCAATTAGACAAGATGGATTAAAAAGACCTCCGATAACAACGCCTCCAACAATGTAAAGCAACAAAGAAATACCGCGCTCGCTCATGGATCCCCCTGAGTAGAGTGTACACGAAATCATATAACAGCACATTTTAAAGTGTAGAAAATCCAGAAAAATTCTCTCAAATTATTGTTTGCTCAAAGAACATACAAGGAGCAATTAGTGGCTTAAATAGACTAGTGAGTGGCTAAAATATTTATAGCTCCTAATTAACTACTTAATTGATTAAAATTTGAGGGAAACCCATGTCTAGGCTCCAAATAAATAATCCCTTCACAAATAATTATCTAAAACCTTTGCTTAGCATGTTCTTGGTCAGGTCAGCCCACGTTGAAGCTTATGACTGGGTTCGGCCCCTTGTCTCTGCAGCTGGCCCGCGGTAGGTGATGCTTGCCGAGAATGTGAGTAATGAAGATGTAACAGTGTATCTAAACTATTGGCTAATACACTTGTTTATGACATTCTTAATTTGCAGTTTTACCTGGCAATACATATTAGTCGCTGTTACTTTCCATAACGTTTTTTTAATTCTTTGCCTGGATAATTAAGAAGTGTGAGAAATCAACGGTGATGGGCCTTATGTGACTAAATTACGACTTTATTTTTCCTATATTCAGTTAGTCCACATCCGGACAAAGAGCCCTATCTAAATTTACTTCTATGATATCTTTCTAATAAATTTTATCCAAGTACAATCGAGTTGACCTTTTCACGTTCAGGGATTCATTATTTACGAACAAGTTTCCAGCCATTGAGCATGGAACAATATCCTTTTCGGATATTTTAATTGCCAAGCTCTATAGTAATTCACTGGCTTCCTTTTTTTGTCAACAAGTAATTCGCTACTATATTTGAAAAAAAATTGTGGCACCGTCCTCGTCAAATAAAGCCCCCCCCCCCCCCCCCCCCCCCCCGATCTAGTTTCCAGTATCAACAGCAGCTATCGCTGCTAAAATATGCGAGGCAGTCGCACCAAAACCCACTTGAGAAGGAGAACCGTTCTGTCGTGTCACGGCAGGTGGTTGCTGTATCCGGGTGAGTTACTCGTCCTTCTCACTGAGGTGCTCTGCTGCATGCCCATAAATGCCGGCTGCATGCTGGGGGAAGACCCATATTTTGAAGAGGTCTCACGCATGCAGTCCACTACTCCCGGTATCATGAGTTTATAACAGTCGGGCTGGCTCCTGCAGCGCCTGCACTTTTGTCATCCTCCAGTCCACTGCTGCCCTTGACTCGGTTTCCGCCTGTGCTAAGGTGGTCAGCAACCATGGAGGGTACTAACAGTCCTAATGGTCATGTCGCTGCAGTAGCCGGAGAAGGGAGCCAGCAGCATAATGATGGAAGAAGATGCGCATGGAGGACGGATCGAAGAGCCACAACTCTCGTCGAAGATGATGAAGTTGGTGATGCAGCTGATGGCAATGCTGATGCCTCTCCAGGAGCTGGTGATCATGTGTCACACCATGCTAAACGGCACCAACATCCTGCCGACGTGCCATGCCATCTCCATCTACGGCGCCGTGCATGGTTAGTTGCCGGATACCTCACCATCTCTTGATGAATGTGTTCGATCTTTCCATGTTGGGCAAGTTTAGGTATGTGGTAGGTAAGTCTAGGTTTGTTGTGTGCCATGCATCTCTCCTTAGTCTAAATACATGACCGTTGTTACATTTTTGCTAGCCAACAATATTATAATTTGTCATGGTTATCTTTTTACATATCCATACGATATTTCTTCTCTGTCGGTTAATATATGGCATGTTCACTATCCTTAACCCGCAATGATTTTCATTATGCACATTGACTATAGAATATTTTAACATGCATTTATGACAACTTGGTCCATCAGGAAAGTACGTTTATATTAGATTGTATTCATTAATGTTGATATCTTAGCACACTTAATAATAAAATTTTAGTAGTTAGGAGCTATGGTTTAGAATTCCTACAAAACATATCATTCGTACTTTTTGTACTTTCTTTAATCATGGTATCGCTTAAAAAGTATTACTTAAGTATTAGCACCAGTTCTTATGAGTTTGTATCTCCATCCAACTGCTAAGCTTCACCACTTTGGATGCTATTATTTGGAAATCGGTCATTTCCTGTTTCAGCTATCTAGAAATAGTTGCTCTTTTGGTTCAACTAACTTTTTTATCAGTTCATGTTTAACAAGTGTTTTATATGTGTCATCACTTATACCGATACATGTTCGGTTGGCAGATGTATATTTATTTTTATGGGTCAACCACTTTCTTTGTGCACCATACACAATGTATTTTAGTACGGGAGTAATTTCACAAACAAATACTTGAGCACTTTTTTTTGTAATAATAGGCAGGAGCACTGCCAATGCATTAAGACGGAAGAGAGAATTACAACCTAAGAGGTACAACATCTAGACACAGTACATGTAGAGTAGTTCCCCAGCTACAGATATGCTTACCAATATTGCTATGTTGTATGTATTAGTATAGGGCTCACTAAATTTAATTTCCACCTTGGGCATGCAGCATCGTGATGAAGCGTTTCTTGTGTGATTGTGGAGTTACGATCTTGCCCCGCACAAGATTTAAGCTGCTGCTATAAATCTGAAAATAAGGACCCACTTTTATGCGAGTCCATTATGCAAATCTTCCATCATATGTTTATGTCCTTACCCTCATGTAGAGTCTCATGTTCAGGTGAAACGGTTAAGTCTTGTTGAACCTTTGTGCTCACGGTTGCTATATAAGTTGTTTTGCAGGTACTAACCTCTATGCTTATGATTATGGTTGTCCTATGAGATTCGGGATTCTCCGAGTAATATACTCATGTGGGAACCATGCTGCTGTCGTTTGGTTTTCGTGGCTAGTGAGGAGCGTCTGTGGGCTGGACGGCTTCTCTTTTGCTTATCAGACTGGAGTATGAGAGTTTTAATCTTATCTTCCGCTGTAGTTTATTTTTATAAACTATTTGTAAATTGAACATCTTTGTTAATTTCAGCAAATGATTTATGTAATACACGTTCCTTTACATCTGTGCTGTTGGGTGTCGCATCGCATGGCACCACCCAATGCAATTCCTGGAAAGTGTGGACTCCGGTCCCCACAGATAGGACCGCTCGACCCTCTATAAAGGGGCCCCGAGGCCACCTTCGAGATTGTCAAATTCACGTAGTACTATATTTTACATACAAATTTCCTTACGCATTTACATACGTGCTTTACTTACGCACTTACATACGCATTTAACTTACGCATTACATTTTCTAGAGATCTCTACAACAAGGTTTGCCTGTAATCTATTCTCTACGCCTTTTGTGCTAATAAAGATCATGGATTGACTCCCTGTAGACGTAGGCCCTTTTTGCCCAAACTAGGATAAGCTTGTCTTTTGCAGGTAGCCATATGGAGACAAACGTTTCTCAATAGGATTTACTAGTCAGACAGTTGGCGTGCCAAGTAGAGGAATGTTGTTACGTGTTCTTCATCAGCTCCGTGATGGCTTCATTGACTTCAACCATCATCTCCGCCGAGGAGGATTGCACTGGCAGCTTAAAGTCCCCCATCCACAACAACAGGGGGCTCAAGGATAACCCCATATTCGCCCCACATCCGGCTTTTTGCTTCGAAAGACTGTAATTCTTCACCAAAGGCGGCGGCGTCCTTCAGAGAATTTGCGACGACCATGCTAACAATGCTCTAGAGGCTTCCTTCGTCCGATCGGAATGATTGACCACACCACGCCCCCATTCTAAAAATCTCGGAGGAAACCACCAGCTTCAATTCCGACTCCGATAATGCTTGTACCAAGTTAAGTAACTCCCTCCTTATCAAATTTTATGTTGTAGGAGCTAGCGATGAGGTTCAGGATGCGACTATAGCTGACACACCTCCATGACTCACTCCCGCGCAGAAGGAACCCCATGGCTAATCCTTGGGAAGGATCAAACGCGCACCACCAAACTGGTTGGCCTGCTCCAAGCACAACGCACCACTTTCAACGGCGCGAGAGAGAGCACTTGAATGCGGTTGGGGCTGCCATCCGAATAAAACCCAGCCTGCTTCCAATCTCAGACACCGCACGTTTTCAAGCCGTATAGGCCACCCCCTTCGCCAAGGAAGATGCCCCGCCACGCTTGAAACAACCAAGCCAAAACGTGGCAGCCGGCGATGCAATACTATGCTGCGCGCCTAAACCCATCTAGCCAGGATCTCGATGTGCCTACCGAAACCTCCGCTCCCTCCTAGACATACCCGCCATCCAGCACACGCAGAGCTCTCTCGCCAGACAGCTTGAATTATCATGCCAGCCAAGGACAACAAAAGAGCAATGGTGAACCAAAGAAGCCCCACGCCCCAAGTTGGTAAGCGGCACCAAAAAAGCTAGATCCTCATAAGCAATCTACACTGAGATTGATGCAGTTTCACTTTTGTAGATCTTCATCTCTCAAAGTTGCATGGATTTTATCTTCGCCCGTTCAGAAATAAGATAGATCTTGAAAAACTAATATCCAAAGTTGTTTAGTGCTTTTGGGAGCTGTAGTTTCATATCCAAAGGAATAATTAGTTTTGATGCTGGTTCGCCAAGATTGAAATGGTGCAACAACATTTCTTGTATTCATAGAACATGGATTCAAATGCATTGTTATATTGATTTTATCTAGAAAGAGTTAATCACGGTATTTTATTGACCAATGCAAGATCTGGAGTCCATGTCCAAGAACATGGACTGCATTTTAAGTTACAGATTGTTGTGACAACACATTCTCAATTAATAAAATCAATATCTTTTCATCCCACTTTATTTCTACATATTTAACATAACATAGCATCTTGCATGGCAGATTAAAACGGGAAGCTAGTTATTTGCTCTTCATCTGCGAGACACTCCAACATTGTTCAAAAGGTTTACAGTGCCATCGCCGCCAGATTCGGACAGCTCTGCAGCTGGGTTCCAGAATTTTTGTAGATGCGAACCAACATCTCCCTTACCTCTCTGGTCTCCTGCTTGATCTTGCTTAGAGAACGATGATGACGATTGGCTGCCCCCGGTACTGGAAACGGGCCCTGCATTGCTGCCTCTAGTGTTAACTTGTTCAGTCTAGCAGTAAGCGACCTAATCTGCACAATCATGAATCAACAGACAAAGGAAACTCCAGCCTTGTAAGACTCATCATGGAATTCAAATGAATCTGTAGTAATAATGGTTTACCCATTGATTCTCCGTACCGTCTTTCACGGCCACCGGTGGAGGCCATGCCTCCGGCAGATGAGCTGCAGGTGGGTGGTGGAGACGCCGAGCACCACTGCAGCATCTTTCAGAAGCAGGTGGAGGACCCGAAGGACATCGGACCACGCAGGCGAAACCACTCCTCTACGAGCCATGGTGACTACTTGGTGGATCTCCTTCTAGTTGATGCGGTGGCAAGCAGGTTTCTTGATACATTGCTAGATGGGCTCGGTCTTTCCTTTATATAGCACGGGAGCCTCCGAGATGACAGTTCTAAGTTCTCTCCTGAAGCCATTAGATTCATATTGAACGGTGCTACTATCCATGGCGTCGTTTGGTGAGTTCCTTAGGTACAATGTATTGCTTTTTTGGCTGTATTTAATACTAGAGATATATGGATAGTTTCTGGCTGTTATAAATGGCTACTGGTAGTAGGTAGTAGCTAGAGATAGTATGGCTGCCAATTTTCTTTAGATAAGTAAATAAATGCGCTTCAGATTTGAAAT
Source organism: Tuctoria greenei (assembly GCA_036927565.1). Taxonomy (NCBI): domain Eukaryota; kingdom Viridiplantae; phylum Streptophyta; class Magnoliopsida; order Poales; family Poaceae; genus Tuctoria; species Tuctoria greenei. The sequence goes on from JAYESD010000005.1 coordinate 174,326,860, forward strand.
GAGATCTCTAGTACTTAGATATACAAAACCTTCACGAACGCTAACTAAAAACAAGTGTCATATAGGAACAAATACCTTGACATGAACGGTATGTATCTGGATTAAATGACTCCTGTAGTGCTAACATGCATCTATGATAATTAGATACATCATGACACTACTACAATAAGCCTCATCACAGGCGGCTCCAAACCTATTATCACAGACGGCTTTTAAAACCGCCTGAAACGAAGAGTCTGTGATAATCCGCAATTTCACAGGCGGAGAAGTGAAACCGCCTGTGAAGACTAATTATCATAGGCGGTTCTTCACTAAGGATAGCCGCCTGTGAAGACCGATTATCATAGGCGGTTCTTTACTTAGGGTAGCCGTCTGTGAAAATACTTTATCACAGACGGGTCGTGCAGCCTATATAACCGTCTGTGATAAACGTCTTATCACAGACGGTTATTGAAGAATAACTAACCGTCTATGATAAGAAGTCTTCACAGACGGGTATTGAAGCATTACTAACCGTCTATGATAATTTGTATTCACAGGCGGATTTTGAAGCATAACTAACCGCCTATGATAATATGTCTTCACAGGCGGGTTTTGAAGCATAACTAACCGTCAATGATAATGTGTCTTTACAGACGGTTATTGAAGCATAACTAAATCGTCTATGATAATGGTGTTATCACAGACGGAGTTTACCTATATCAGCCGTCTATGAAGACCCTTTAACGCAGCCGGTTTCTACCATAACAGACACCGCCTGTGAAAATTAGGTTATCACAGATGTTTCTTTACTTGTATCTAGCCGCCTGTGATAATTGTTTTTCACAGTCATGCAGTACTACTGCTGTTATTTCTAATTTCCATGTCAATTCAATATAATCACAGAACAAAAAACAACAATCATCACAGAACAAAAGACAGCAATATTATCATCACAGAAGTCAATTTCACTAAAACAATATACATACACACAAGTTACAGATACAATTTCATCTCAAAGTTTACAAGTTTTCACTAAAAACTGTTTAGATTGGTATAGTCGCAAAGTTCTGGCACATCAGCTGCTGAACCTCTCTTATCAAAGAACTTCCCCGTTTTGTGCAAAATTTCGCGACGAATGAACTGACAGAGTTCAGAAGCAATCCTGTCGGCTCCTCCATCAGGAATACTTCTACAAACCGGCCATTCTTCGTTCAGATTCTTCTTGTGCTGCAATATAACACATAACAAGGTTTAGAATGTGTTGGTTTGAACAATCTCAAAGTATAGATCAAAGTGAGAGTATACCAGAATTTAGTAGGTATTTTTGGAGCAGTTGTACTATGAGCAATTGAATTTTGAAGTTGGAATCAAAATATGAAAATAATGTTTCTGGTAATATTGAACAGCAGAGAATATAAGCATTAAACTATGCTAGTTACAATGAAAATGAAACACAAAAGTAAGAAAATATGGTATCGACATTAAGGATAACTTACATCCTCACGATTGACTCTATATACGGCGGCGGTCCGAAGATGCTCGCATACATAATACCCGCATAAGACACTCCCAGCAGGCTGCTTCGGACAAGCATAATACGTTTTAATGTCCAATGCATTCGTATTAGGAGGTCTCTGACCGCCAAGCTGTTCCGCGTAAAACCGCCAAGCGCTGTAATACAAGAAATGTCATATAAAACTTGTCAACACATTCTAAATGTGCGTAAATTAAAATTATTGAATAAACGTACTTTTTCAAAATGGAAAGGAAATCTTTGTGACGATCTGGTGGGTAATCGGCCGAGTCCAAGACTGTTGCCATTCCCTGCGTTGGCTTGATGAAGATCATTATGTAGTGATTACTGCAAACATACAAACACACGTGTTAACAATTACCAATAATTGCTATTTCAATGCCATGTGTCGAACTTACTCGAAGTGGTACGGAGCCTTTACGAGGTCCTGGCCGTCTTTGACAAAGTTAAACATCGCATGTCCTATGTAAGCTGCAACTTCTGCCTTTCTATCCTTCTTAAGTTTTGCAATTGCTCTTTCAAAATCTTTTTTTTTCATGTGTTTGTACTAGCTTGATTCTCGATTCGCCTGGACGTCGAATAGCGACTTTGCAATCCTAGTAGGGTCAAGGATACCTGTCTTGTGCGCCAACTTTTCATTATCCATGTATTGCATCCTATTGAAGAAGTCCAGAATTGTTATAATCTCATGAAATGCGTATGCGTGTAGTAAGAAAAGCAAATACAAAATATTAGAGCACTTACAAGCACCAGACGAGCAGCAGGTTGATTTCGAGCATGCCCCGATGGAAAAGGGAAAGCAGCTCGTCAAATAAAATGACTCGTTTATCTACTCCAGTGCTCCAGTATGCTTCTTTTGGAATACGAAATGTGACGCAATTAAGACCATATTTTGTGCTGGCAGTGATGTACCACTCATGCATTCTTCTGAGCGCGACGGGTTGTTTGCTAAGTTGTACGGATGTCATTAACGGCTTCCCATTCTTAAATTTAGGAGGAACATCCTCAAGCTTGTATATTGGAACTCCTGGTTTAACTAAAGCCGTCCGCCGATTATACATGACACCGTCTTCTTCCCACTCCTCGATATCTTCTAATGCTGGCTCATGAGAAGAACGAGATGCACTCGATTTTCTAATATTTTCCTTCATAGCTTCCAAATACTTTGTCACTTCTGATGAAGGTTTCTTATTTTCGTATGAGCTAACTTTGACAGGCACTGATGATCGAGGAGTAGTCGTTAGAAGTTGGACACTGGCTTGTTGTTGAACCTGTTGTTCAACTGATTGCTCTTTACTCCCAGCAGCTGGCTCTAGTACTACTTCAAGCTGTTGCTCAACTAGTTGCTCTTTACTAGCAACAGCTTGCTCTGGTACTGCTTGAAGTTGTTGTCCAACTTGTTGCTCTTGGATATCATCATCCTTGCTCGGACATAGGGGGAGTGGATCTTCCCGGACTGGGAGTGGATCTTCATGCACTTTCGCCTTAGAAGATGGGGTTGCAGTATTTGGAGATGCGACGGGGCTAGAAATTGGCTCATCGTCCAACACGATATCGCGTCGGTGCCAAAGGATTAATTGGTTGACAGCCTGCCCCAGAGTCGCGATCCCCTCAGGTGTGACGTGGTCTATTTCATAATCTTCATAATCATTATCAATGATCTGAAGAACTTGCACCACAGAATAATACAACGGAAGTGGACTCCCGTTGAAGTCACGATCAGGCTTTGCCATAGCAGTGGCAACCTGTTTGGTTTTGTTCCCTGCTCTGCCTATCGGGATAAGAAGACGACAAGATTTGTCGTTAGCAATATCATCGACAGGGAACTTATGGGCTGACCCTGAGCCTGGCACGGAACCAACGCTGCTAGGGTAGGCAGTTGGAGATACTAATTGCTCCTTTTGCACCGGAACCATCATTGTACTCGGTGCCACTAATTGTCCTGATTGTCTAAGTTGTTCCATTATTTCTTGCATATTTTCTTTGACCTTTTGAGCAATTGTTTCATCAAGTGTTTTCTTAAACTTCTCACGTCTTCTATATGTGTCTTTATCTTTAGGGAAACCATCTAGCCAAGACATTTGAGAAGAGACCGCTCGAACCCGTCCGCTGTGTTCAGGGTTTCCCAAGATAGCGGTAAGTTGGTCATTCTCCCTCTTCGGCTTGAAGAGACCCTTCTGTTGCTTTTAATTTACTTCTTTCATTTTATCCTCTACTTCATTCAGAGAGTCGGGCTTTTCAAGTTTGCCCTCGCTGGTCAAACCTGACCGAGCAAAGACCCAGCGTTGAGTTCGCTCATCGCACCCTTCTAATGGGTGAGGATTGCCCTTACTAAGAATTTCGTCTAATATCTTATTCCATTTCTGGACTTTGGGTCCATATCCGGCAGACCCCAAGCGATGATGGTATTTGTTCTTTTTTGCAAGCTCTGACCTAGTTGCACTTAGAGCTTTAGCATCAGGTGTGCTCTTTTGACGAACAAACTCTTGCAACTGAGCTTGTGTGATTTTTCCCATCTTCCTCGGACTAGGGACCTTATTGGCCTTAACATAAGCATTCATTTCACTCTTCCAGCATCGAAACTTCTTGCCGCAAGAGACCAATGTTGCTTTCTTTACAGCTTCTTCTGTGCCTTTCGGGAACTTGAATTGTTTCTTTATCTTTTCCCACAACTCATTCTTGGTCTGCTCGGGTAATTTCCTCCAATTCTCGGTTGTGATCGGCACAACCTCCCTAACAAGAAAACCGCATGCATTACGGTACTTGGTAACTGAATCCAGTGGTTCTTGGGGAAGCCCACTTGGACCGACCCTTGTTATGTACATGATGCGGTCCAATAGACCCTTATTGGGACCTCGTTGCCCTCGTTTCCGCTTGGGTGAAGCTGAGGATTCATCCATTGGTGAACCTTCTGCGGTTTTAGGAGCCGATGTCACCTCATTGTCTTCGAGATTAATTTAGGTAGAAAAAAATTATAAGACTTCGTATACTTGACAACCAACATTAACTTGAACTGCTGAAGTTAAGATTCGTGATCCATACCTCGTCGGCAGGATCATATTCCGGGTCTAGATCCACTGAAGTCTTTTTAATTTTTATATTCGGAAAAGGATCCGAAGGACTGTGATAGGAGCCTGAACTGCTGGAGTCAGTAAACTCCATATTGTCTTCTTTGTTGTTACAATCAGGACCAGTCTTCTTAGGGCTTTCCATGCTAGATCTAATAAGACAAAAAATCTAATAAATGGCATAACTAAATTTGGTCATATTTAAAACAATTTTTCTCAATTTTGGCTCAATTAAGTAAATTTAGCCAAAACACATTTTTGAAGTTATATAGGTCTAACTAAATTCTTGTATCATAGAGCTCGGCATCATATGCTCAGACTCCATCGCCACACCTAGTGTTACCTAGATATGGGCGTGAGGATGCTCCTGGCATCACAAATGAGTTGGCCAGCAACTTTTGTTTGGCTTCAGAGCTAAATATAGCATAACTTTGGTAGCTCAGATTAGGTACAATTGCTCAAATGAAGCTGATGGAGCCACAAGTGCAGACATCTTTGGTAGCACAGATTAGCTACAATTGCTCAAATGAAACTTAGAGAAATAAAAGCAAACTTAGCCAAACTTAGTCTAGCATAGCTAACTCTGAGCAAAAGTAGCCAAATATAGCTAAATATAGCATAACTTAGTCAAAATTAGTCAAGTATAACTATATCTAATGTAACTTAGCCAAAATTAGCCAAATTTGGTCAACTTAACCAAATATAGCTAAATCTTGCCCCTAATAGAGAATTATGTGGCATATGCAAGGCCGATGACAGAAATAGGGAATATACTGCTGTTACTAGAGTCTAGAATCATGTTTACCACTAATGTGTCAGAACAGTTTCAGACACACAGAACCAACTACCAATTTATCGTGATATAACCATCCACATAAATCTTGCCCCACCGAACCCTAACCAAAGATGCCACCGAACTTGACAGTTTTTCGAATTCCACCGAACCCTAACCAAGGATGCCTACCATTATCTAATTCCCGAACCCTAACCAAGGATATGCAAGGCGGCAGCGAGGGCGGGGAGGGAGGCGGCACGGCGAAGGAGGATGGAAGGTCGAAGGGTTTAGGGTTTATCTTGAAGCTCGGCGGCGACGGAAATGGCTTCGCTCGGCGTACCTGGAAGTGAGGAGGGCGAAGCTCGGCGGCGACGGCGAAGCTCGGCGGCGTACCTGGAAGTGACGAGGGGGAACACTTGGCGGCAAACAAAATTTTGGCAGCCTAACGGCGTCTAAGTGTTTCGCCCGGGTTAGGTTTTTCCAATGCTGCTGAGGGGTATATATAGACTCACATTTTCTCAGGCGGATTTTAAGTACCGACCGTCAGGGAAGACTGTTATCTCAGTCGGATTTTACTTACCAACCGCCTGAGAAGATACAATTATCTCAGGCGGTTGGTTAGTAACACCCGCCTGAGAAGATACAATTATCTCAGGCGGTTGGTTAGTAACACCCGCCTGAGTTAAACATGGGCCTGTGAAGATATTTACTTCTTCTTAATTTGATGAACGCCTACATAAAGACCCCTCACCAACCGGGATGAGGATCCCCTGACTTAATCAGCGGTCACTGACATGTGGACCCGGTCCCACACGTCAGTGACCATGTCACGCGTGCGCGACCTTTCTTTTCCCCAAGGTGCGACCTTTCTTTTCCACTCCGCGCGGCCTTAAAGACGCGCTATCGCTCACAAGCGCATCGCTCACTTTGAATCCTCTTGTTTTCTTCGTCTTCCTCCGCTCCGACGACCCAACACCACTATGGCCGACCTTCCGCCGCCAAGCCCTCCGAGGGAGCCACCTTGCAAGAAACAATGTTGCAGCTCCACCGAGAAGATCAACGCCGAGCAGCGCCTCCTCATGGCGCGAGAGGCGTACAACAATACGTCTCGCGCCATGAGTGCCTTGGGGCTGGGTACCCTTCCAGAGTATACTGGAATGGGTACCTTGGGCCACTACCTCTACGCCCTCGTGGGGGTGGCTGATCGTCTCGACATTCTGTTCGCGACGATGGCCCAGGTTCTTGGCCCCGAGGGCCGTAGAACGCTGGTGGAGGCGACGGCTAGCAACCTCGGGGTTGCACCGCCGGTGCAGCCGGTGCAGCCGGTGCAGCCGGCCCTGTCTCCTGTTGCACCGGTGCCGGAGTCGCCGCCGGAGGACGAGGAGGAGGAGATGGAAGAGGAGTAGGAGTAGGATTTAATTAGTTTTTCTTTTTGTTGTTTTTAGTTGCTTCTGTTTTGTAAATATTGTTAATGAATGAAATCTATCTTTTTTCATCTATGTGATTGAATATTACTTGTGTATCTTTTGTGTTCTTGTGTGTTCTTGTGTAAATATTGTGCATCTTGTGTGTTCTTTTGTGAGATGTGCATATTGTTAATGAATGAGTATCTTGTGTGTTCTTCAACTGTGTGAATGGTTGAATATTGTTAATGAATGTAGTGTGTTCATCGTTAATTAAAATTTCACGTCCGAGAAGAAATTAATTTGATATTTACCAAAACATTACAATGTCAGCTATACAAGTTTTAAAAATATTTTGTTCAGGTGGTAGATGTTAATTTTATACAAATGTAGAAGAAAGAATCATCGAATTTGGACACAATTTGCAGAATCTAAACATGTTTGAGTATTTATATTGGAATCTAAATAAAAAAGAAGCAAGGGATAAGGAAACTGAAGAACAGTATCGGGCATTATCTCAGGCGGTTGTTAAGCAATAACCGCATGTGAAGATATTTACTTCTTCTTATTTAATATTCTTGATTAAATGTGGTCCTTTAAAAAGGCAAAAATCCACTTTCTTGTAATATTATTGATAAGTAAAGGTTACCATTAAATTTCACTTCATAAATCCTTTTAAATTTGTCAGAACATAAAAAACATACAACAAATGCTATTTTTCATTTTTCTATCTTGATGAATATAATGCTTTTTTCATTTATTTTTTCAGTGGACATTTTTAATCATCATACCAACATCTACGAATTTTTTCATATTTTTTTAAATTTTTTGGAATCAATGTGTGTTCATAATTTGATGAATGCCTCATATGAATATGAGCATTTAGTTAGAATGGTGGATAATTTGAAGTTTGACATGTTGGAATGCTTTTAAAAAAATTAAAAAAATTCATACATGTATAAATTATACAAATATGTTCATACCAACAATTTTGAGTGAAGGAACCTTTTTTTTATGAGATACACAAATGTGAATAATATGTGAGAAGAAATTAATTTGATATTTACCAAAACATTACAATGTCATCTATACAAGTTTTAAAAATATTTTGTTCAGGTGGTAGATGTTAATTTTATACAAATGTAGAAGAAAGAATCATCGAATTTGGACACAATTTGCAGAATCTAAACATGTTTGAGTATTTATATTGGAATCTAAATAAAAAAGAAGCAAGGGATAAGGAAACTGAAGAACAGTATCGGGTATTATCTCAGGCGGTTGTTAAGCAATAACCGCCTGTGAAGATATTTACTTCTTCTTATTTAATATTCTTGATTAAATGTGGTCCTTTAAAAAGGCAAAAATCCACTTTCTTGTAATATTATTGATAAGTAAAGGTTACCATTAAATTTCACTTCATAAATCCTTTTAAATTTGTCAGAACATAAAAAACATACAACAAATGCTATTTTTCATTTTTCTATCTTGATGAATATAATGCTTTTTTCATTTATTTTTTCAGTGGACATTTTTAATCATCATACCAACATCTACGAATTTTTTCATATTTTTTTTAAATTTTTTGGAATCAATGTGTGTTCATAATTTGATGAATGCCTCATATGAATATGAGCATTTAGTTAGAATGGTGGATAATTTGAAGTTTGACATGTTGGAATGCTTTTAAAAAAAATTAAAAAAATTCATACATGTATAAATTATACAAATATGTTCATACCAACAATTTTGAGTGAAGGAACCTTTTTTTATGAGATACACAAATGTGAATAATATGTGAGAAGAAATTAATTTGATATTTACCAAAACATTACAATGTCAGCTATACAAGTTTTAAAAATATTTTGTTCAGGTGGTAGATGTTAATTTTATACAAATGTAGAAGAAAGAATCATCGAATTTGGACACAATTTGCAGAATCTAAACATGTTTGAGTATTTATATTGGAATCTAAATAAAAAAGAAGCAAGGGATAAGGAAACTGAAGAACAGTATCGGGCATTATCTCAGGCGGTTGTTAAGCAATAACCGCCTGTGAAGATATTTACTTCTTCTTATTTAATATTCTTGATTAAATGTGGTCCTTTAAAAAGGCAAAAATCCACTTTCTTGTAATATTATTGATAAGTAAAGGTTACCATTAAATTTCACTTCATAAATCCTTTTAAATTTGTCAGAACATAAAAAACATACGGCCTGAGAAGTGTTAATTAACTGACGCGCCGCACGAGGTCTGCGGAGAAGTTGAGAAGCCGTGGTGCAGGGACGCGTGCAAGGATCTCTCAAGATCGTCTTCCACAGTGGTTTAATTGTGCGCCGCACGAGGTCTGCAAAGAGTTCAATGCGCAATGAACTAAATATTTTGTTCAGTTGGTAGATGTTAATTTAATACAAATGTAGAAGAAAGAATCATCGAATTTGAACACAATTTGCAGAATGTAAACATGTTTGAGTATTTATATTGGAATCTAAATAAAAAAGAAGCAAGAGATAAGGAAACTGAAGAACAGTATCGGGCATTATCTCAGGCGGTTGTGAAGCAATAACCGCCTGTGAAGATATTTACTTCTTCTTATTTAATATTCTTGATTAAATGTGGTCCTTTAAAAAGGCAAAAATCCACTTTCTCGTAATATTATTGATAAGTAAAGGTTACCATTAAATTTCACTTCATAAATCCTTTTAAATTTGTCAGAACATAAAAAACATACGGCCTGAGAAGTGTTAATTAACTGACGCGCCGCACGAGGTCTGCGGAGAAGTTGAGAAGCCGTGGTACAGGGACGCGTGCAAGGATCTCTCAAGATCGTCTTCCACAGTGGTTTAATTGTGCGCCGCACGAGGTCTGCAAAGAGTTCAATGCGCAATGAACTAAATATTTTGTTCAGTTGGTAGATGTTAATTCAATACAAATGTGGAAGAAAGAATCATCGAATTTGAACACAATTTGCAGAATGTAAACATGTTTGAGTATTTATATTGGAATCTAAATAAAAAAGAAGCAAGGGATAAGGAAACTGCATAAGAGTATCGGGCATTATCCCAGGCGGTTGTTAAGTTATACCCGCCTTAGATAAACATATTTGCAGACGGTTGTTAAGTACCAACCGTCTGTGAAGATTTTTACTTCTTTTTTCTTAGGCGGTTTATAAGTAATAACCGCCTGAGATAATCATTTTTGAAACTACAATATGTTATTTAACGGCCTGAGAAGTGTTAATTAACTGACGCGCCGCACGAGGTCTGCGGAGAAGTTGAGAAGCCGTGGTGCAGGGACGCGTGCAAGGATCTCTCAAGATCGTCTTCCATAGTGGTTTAATTGTGCGCCGCACGAGGTCTGCAAAGAGTTCAATGCGCGGGAAACGAACCGCTCCCTCGTCTACTCCGCACAGACCTATATAAGGCGCGTCGTCGGTTATGGACAAGCACAAAACTTTTCTCCACTCCTTTCTTCTTCTCCTAGCCCGCCGCCGATTAACCACCACAGCCATGGCCAACCTTCCTGCATGTGTAAGGACTGTATGGATTGTGTTCTGGTATATTGATGTATGGACTATATGGATTGTTTCCTTTTTGTACCTATTATGTGACATGAATATGATGTTTAATTAACAGATGCTATTGTAATATATATAAGATGCATCTGGGCCTTGTTTCCCGATATAACGGACTGGATCCCACCCAGACCTAGCCCATGCTGCTGGGCCTGTTTCCCCCTTTGACTCCGTCCGCCTCAAGACGCCGCTCGTCTCCTACATTAGTCGCCCTAATCATACTTGTTATGTCTCTGTAAATTCATTTTATAGAAGACCTTTAGAGAATATTTGTGGCCAAATATTGTAAATCTGACAAAAAATTCTATTATTGAAGCATGGACCGTCGAGCGTGGATGTATAACATGCCAAGACCCAATCCTATGTACATTCGTAATGTTGCAAATTTTATTGAAGCATCCAAGAGACATGCGAAGTTGCAAAAGATAGATGACATATTATGTCCATGTATCGACTGCGAAAATAAGATTGCTTGGACGGATACTATAGTAATCCAATCTCATTTGGTGAAAAGAGGTTTAAAAAATAACTATACAATATGGACAGAGCATGGTGAGTTAGATACACATGATGTGGATAAAGATAATGAGAGAGGCTCAGATGATGATAATGTTCATATCGATGATGGTAGTGACAATCAAGCTGGTGATGATGATGATGAGTTCGATTGTGAGGAGATGTTGCGTCACATTGAACCATATGTACTGACTTCTATGGGAGCAAGCAAAGGTTTAAGTAAAATGGAGACATTGCAGAATGCGGCCACAGAGCTTTTATATGATGAATCAAACGGTTGTGATAAAGAGTTTACTACATTGCGTGCAGTCTTAGAACTACTAAAGTTGAAAGCTACGCACGGATGGTCCGATTGTAGTTTCTCTGATCTTTTGAATCTTCTGGCAGAAATTCTTCCAAATCCAAATAAACTGCCTAGAAGCACTTATAAAGCGAAGAAACTTCTTTGCCCGATGGCACTAGGTGTGACAAAAATACACGCTTGTGTGAACCATTGTATTCTGTATCGCAAAGAGCATGAGCTCGCAACTAGATGCCCCATTTGTGGTGTCAGTAGATATAAGAAGGACTACAATCACCAGTATGTTACCAACATGAAAAAGACTCAGAAGAATAAGAAGTTTATTATTGGTCCTGAAGGTGACGATGACGATACTTCTGGCGATGCAGACGGAAAGAATAAGAGAAAAATTCCTGCATTGGTGATGTGGTACCTTCCGGTAATTGATCGCTTGAAGCGTTTGTTCTCAAACCCTAGGGAGGCTGAACTTATGCGTTGGCATTCCGAGGAACGCAAGAAGAATGAAAAACATATACGACACCCTGGTGATGCAACGCAGTGGAAAAATTTTGATATTCAGTATCCAGAATTTGCGAAGGAAATTAGAAATGTGAGGTTTGCCTTGGGTACAGATGGAATGAATCCGTTTGGTGAAAAAAGGAGCATACACAGCACATGGCCCGTGGTCTTAACTATGTACAACCAACCGACGTGGTTGTGTCACAAAAGGAAATATATCTTATTATCTATTCTTATCCAAGGTCCGAAACAACCCGGCATCGAAATTGATGTGTTCTTGGAACCTTTAATGGAAGATATGGCGAAATTGTGGAATGAAGGGGTACGTACATGGGATGAGTACAAGCGGGAGTATTTCACGCTAAGAGCAATGATATTCGTTACCGTGCATGATTATCCCGGACTGTTTACATTATCGGGACAAATGAAAGGGAAGAAAGGTTGCGTTAGGTGCGTGGATAGAACTGGATATCTATACCTCACTTCATCCAGAAAGACGGTGTACATGAGACATCGACGGTTCTTGACAGATACACACAAGTATAGGAATATGAAAGAACAATTTGATAACAAAATCGAAAAAGATACTGCACCGAAACCTTACAGTGGAAAACTTGTGTTTGAAATGGTCAAGAACATTCATATTGCTTTCGGTAAGGGAAAAAAGAGTAAAGGAATTAAGAGAAAGAAAAGTACATCTTCGGATGATACAACTGACATGGCTTTCAAGAAACAATCAATTTTTTTCAAGTATCTTCCGTATTGGAAGAATCTGGAATGTTGCGATAGTATTGATTTGATGCACGTTACAAAGAATGTATTTGACAGCATCATTGGGACCTTGCTGGACATGCCGAGGAAGACAAAGGATGGATTAAATTCACGTATGGACCTAGTAAATCTTGATTTGAGACCAGAGCTTCATCCAGTAGAAAAGGCGAACGGGAAGCATTACCTTCCCCCAGCCAGCTACAACTTGACGCTAGAAGAGAAAAAAGCAATTTGCGAATGCTTGCGTGGGATCAAAGTGCCCACAAGTTTCTCATCCAATATCCGCAAACTAGTCTCGATGAAAGACTTGTCTTTATTTGGTTATAATTCTCACGACTGTCACATGATGATGACAGTTTTCCTTGCCATTGCAATAAGAGTAATCAAACCTGAGCATATAAAAGTTGTCATCACACGTTTGTGTTACTTCTTCAATGCAGTATCGCAAAAGGTGATAGCACGTGAAGATTTAGACTATCTGAAAACATACATCGTCGAGACAATGTGCAAGCTTGAGATGTGTTTCCCACCATCCTTTTTTGATATGCAAGTACACCTAATCATACATCTTGTTGATCAGATAAAAGCATTGGGGCCACTATATTTACATCATATGTTTTCGTTGGAGAGATATTTAGGAGTATTAAAAGGTTATGTGCGGAACCGTTCTCACCCAGAGGGTTCAATTATGGAAGGATACACCACTGAAGAAGTGATTGAGGGTTGCGCTGATTACATCAAAGATGGAAAATCGATAGGTGTGCCTATACCGGTACATGAGGGTAGACTACGTGGGAGAGGCAAAGTGGGTAAGAAAACTTTTATTGTTCAAGATTACAAGAATGTACACCGTGCACATTTTGGTGTACTACAACAGCTCGCAATAGCTGAGCCGTACATCGAGGAACACCAAATTGAGCTTCGTGATAAAAACCAAGACCGCAAAGAGGACTGGATCATGAAAGAGCACAGAAGATGTTTCACTGAATGGTTAATGGACAAAAATATATCATACGGAAACACTATAGAAGAGGCAACAATGAAAAAGTTAGCTTGTGGCCCATCTGCTTTGGTAACATCATGGCAAGCATATGACATCAATGGTTACACATTTTACACTAAAGAAAAAGACGGTAAGAGTGTTGCACAAAATAGTGGTGTTCGTATTGAGGCTTATGATTCACAAGGGCAGAAGACCACATACTTCGGGTTCATAGAGGAAATATGGGAACTCGATTATGGCGAAAGAATGGTAATGCCCGTATTTAAGTGCCAATGGGTCAAACATCCTGATGGTTTGAAAGTGGACAATTATGGACTGACACTGGTAGACTTGAATAAAGTGGGTTACAAAGATGACCTGTGGGTTCTCGCCGATAATGTTGCACAAGTTTTTTATGTTCAAGATCCAGAAACTGAGAAGTTGCACGTAGTTGTTTCTGGAAAGCAAAATATTGTTGGGGTTGACAATGTGGGAGATAATGAAGAGGAATATAATCAGTATGAAGAGATGTACCTTTTCACCGAACCAGAAAACATCAAGCGCGTAGAGAGAAGCATTAAAAAGAATTTGAAACCCTATATGCGAGAAGATGTCAATGCTGGAAAAAATGTATATAGCAATGCGAGATGATATATATTGTATATATTTGTATCTTCTGAAATCAACTTAGAACAATGTTGGTATATGGATTGTGTCCTTTTGCATTTGTGTACATATGCGTTTGGACTCAATGATTTGGAAGTTTGGAAGTTTGGTCTTTCTTCAGATAATGATGTCTCGGGCGTGTAGCCGATTGAAGGAGGAGCGCTTGGCGTGGCGCAAGAACCATCCCCATGTATGTACATATGGCACACCGGTCACATGGTTGTATATACATATGTATCTGTAATGGACTGATGAACTTAACTGTAGTTTGTTTTTCCGTGTTGTTTGTTTTTGGTATTTTCAATTTCTCCGCGTAGGGTTTCTCTGCGAAGCCTGAATCGGGAGATTTATTGAAGTGGCAGTGCATCGTCCCCGGTAAAGAAGGGGTAAGTCATGAAGAACAAGCACAATATGAGTTTAACTATCGTCCTCCTATTAATAAATTTCTTTTGCAGACTGAATGGGAAGATGGTTACTACCCCGTGACAATCTCCTTCTCTGAGGACTATCCCTTGGTGCCTCCAAGATGCTCCTTTCCAATTGGGTTCTTCCACCCAAATGTCCATCGTTCGGGAGCACTATGCATCGGGATTCTTGATCAAGAGACTGTAAGATAGACCTATTTTGTTCATGTAATTATTACTTATAATTTTTGTCGAACTTATTTGAACTGGTTTCTTATATTGCTTAAATTATATTTCGTAGGGGTGGTGCAGTGCTTTTACAATCAAAACTATACTACTTGAAGTTCAGCGTTTGCTGTATCAGCCAAATGTGCCTGATGTTGAAAATGATTGCTATAATCTACTTATCAAGGTTAGATGACACTTTGACTTAGTGACCAATGTAGGTTATTCATTCCTCCTTCGACATTTGTTAATTTAAATAATGTCAATATTTTTAGGATCCAGCGGAATATAAGAGACGTGTTCGGGAGCAAGCAGGACGGTACAATTTAGATTGATCGATGGGAGCTTCATCGTCGATCTACAATGAATGTAGCATGATTTTTGTTCAGTGTGTAAAGAAATTATCTTTGAACAATTGTAAAGCCTCTAATGGTGTATTATCACAATTAAGCCAGCCTCACTGGTGATCGAGCATTTCCTATAATGCATTACTGTACTAGTATTCGCTAGCTCATCTGTGTTTTTTTCCTGATACAATTTTGCCTGCACGACTACATGCGGTTGTGATATATAATTGCAACTACATCCCTGTAATTTCAATGAAAACCGCTTATGATAATTAAACAATGACCGCCACTGAAAATACATGATCTTCTTAGGCCGTTGTTAATCAAGAACCGGCTATGAAGTTCATTGCATTACAGACGGTTATTAATTAAGAACCGCCAACGAAGATCATGTATTTACTCAGACGGTTGTTCCTTAAAATCCATCTGTGAAGTTCATTGCATTACAGACGGTTATTAATCAAGAACCGCCAACGAAGATCATGTATTTACCCAGACGGTTGTTTCTTAAAATCCGTCTGTGAAGTTCATGGCATTGCAGGCGGTTAATAATTAATAACCGTCTGTGAAGATCATGTATTTACCCAGACGGTTGTTTCTTAAAATCCGTCTGTGAAGTTCGTTGCATTACAGGCGGTTCTTAATTAAGAACCGATTCTGAAGATCATGTATTTACCCAGACGGTTGTTCTTTAAAATCCGCCTGTGTTGTTCTTTCATCACAGACGGTTATTACATCATTCGTCATCACAGTTGCATATTTTTAAGGACCGCCTGTGTTTGAAAAATTGAGGCGCCTGTAAAAATGCTTTTTGTAGTAGTGTGAGAGAACATGATAGGGACAGACGAAGACTCATGTATCAATTAAACATTCTGTTTTATAGATCATGAACAGGGGCTACCAATTAAGTGATATGTGGTTCTTCCACTACCCCTAATCGTAGTCTCTCATGATGATGGATCTGATGGTCATGGGTGGTTGTTAGTATCTTAGCATCACAAGAGTAATTTAAACTAGATATGTTCCCATACTTGTATACTGATATCTTATTCCTTTCAATTTCTCTCACAAATTACAATTGGAATGCACCTATGATTTCTGCAAACCACCTCCATAAATTGAAATAAACATTCATGCATATGGATAACAAACTGCCAGCAAAGTTAAAGAAACGAGAAAGTTAAAGAAAAGTGAAATTTCTGCGGGTAGCTAGTTAAGGAAGAAATTGTTGGGGGAATAAACTGCATTCACAGAAAAAGAAATGAACTCTTTACAAGAGGGGTTCAAACATAGAGAAGAAATGGAGGACAATGAAAACATTTGACCCAAGTGTAAGAATGGGGTGCAAAAAGAGTTTTCATCTCTCTTCCGTGGATTAGACTCATTTATATGGACATGGATATAGGTAGTTTCAGTGTTTTTTTTTCAATTGGCCTATATTACCACACCCTTAGCTTGGTACCTAACTGGAAACCGTAGGGGCCAAAGAGTCAGTACATAACAAAATTGGCGTTAATTATATAATAAATAGAACCTTATGGGCAATAAAAGAGTTGGTTTGTAACAAAATATTCGACGCTAAGAAAGGAGAAGGAGCACTACAGGGAGGTGGAGTTTCATGTTCCTGGAGCAGAGAGGCGGGCAAGAGAGGGGCACTGTAGGGCGGTGCAAAGGGGAGCTTTGGGAGGCCGATAGGGAGGGGCGGAGGTGGGAGGTGGACATGGCGGGGCGGCGCACAGCAGCATCACAACTATGCTGCTGGAGGCGAAACAGAGTAGGCACATAGGCACAGGAAGAGGTGAGAAAAATAGCCATAATGGGACGGGCGTTCCCTAATGTATTTGAACTGTCGGATGAGTATATGGGTATATAACGCTAACCCTAATTTCTTTTCTCCGAGCCATCTCTCATGTGGCAACCCGGCTGCGACGCAGCGACAACAGCAATGGCAGCGGCGGAGGCGACGATTGTGGCGCGGAGGCAGTAGAGGCAGCGCGGTGGTGAATGTGTGAAGGCAGCAGAGGTGGCGCAGTGGTGATAGTGCGGAGGCAGCGATCTTCTGTGTTGGCGAGGGTGGCGGCAGCGAGGGCGATGCAGAGGAGGTGGCGGCGACGAGGGCGGTGCATGTAGGGGGCAGCGGCGAGGGCAGCGCAGGGGAGGGGCAGCGGCGCAGTGGAGGAGGCAGGTGCGGGGACGAGGGTAGCGGAGGGGAGGAGGAGGCCGCGAGGGCCGCGCAGCGAGGGGGTGGTGCAAGGGAGGGAGCGGCGTAGGGGAGGGGGCGGCAGCGAGGGCGGCACAGGGAAGGGGCGGCGACGAGGGTGACACAGGAGAGGGGAGAGGGTGGCGGCGCCGCCGTGCAGGGGAGCAGAGGTGCCGGCGGCGCAGGGGAGAGGAGGGGTGACGGGAGGTAGGGGCGATGGGGAGAGTGGGCGGCGTACCTAGGAGGAGGCAGAGAACGGCAGCGGCGATGGCCTTCGACATCGGCGCGGCGCTACGCGGTGGCGGTGGAGTCGGGGGCACGGCAACTGTGTCGTAGGCGCAGGCGGCAGTGTGGACTCGAGGGGGGGGGGGAACTGGCGGGCGTGCGGGGCATAGGGAAAATTCGTATCAACGACGGTGTAGGTCAAACGTCATCGATAAGGCTCTATCGACAACGGCTAAAATGGACCGTCGTCGATAACATCTCGGGTGGGCCCGATTTTGGCCCATAATGTGGACGGGGCCTTATCGACGACGGTGAACCACTGTCAATAATTTTTAGACGACGGTTTTGAGCCCACTTTGTGGATAATGGAGTTATTGATGACGGCTATATTTATCCGTCATCAATTTGTTAAATAACGAAGGGGCCGTCGTCAATAATTATGGCTGTCGTTTATTGTCGCGATTCTTGTAGTGACATCAAGTCCTTTGCCTCTAGGAAGTAGGAGACCTAGAAGAGCGAATGGGTGATTGTCCGAATGGACTAGCACGACCGATTAGAGTTGCCAATCGGACATCTGACGATGGACAATGACTTCTGGGAACTTCTCCCGGAGCTATCAGAGGAGTACAACCCAGTGCTGACCAGGATTCAACACCTAACTGATGGAGGGTTGACGTCTCTAACGGTGCTTGGCAACTTCTTGTCTAGCAACTGGGCTCCACTTAAAGCAATGGGAATTTCCATCTTGGAGTTACAGTGGAGAGATGGACTTCTCCCAGATCAAATTTGGCCTCAGAACTGACTTGGTTGAGGAAGCTCTACGATTTCAACTACAGAAGCTGTACAGCGATTTTGTCTCAAGAGATGACCTTGTGCCTCTATGAGAGTTCTTACCTCTGTTGGCAGTGCTAGAGATCAGGAGGCAGCTGCAGAAGGAGATGCCAATTTTCGATGACAGTGGTCTTGTAGTGCGACAGAGAAGTAATGCTCCCGGAGGGATATTTATTTCGGGGCTTCAGCCCCTGGCGCACAAGAGAGGTTCGAGCCTACCTCTATTGGTGGCAAAGGTAAAGCTGTTGTGGAGTCGAGCCAGAGTAAGAGGTCCGACTCAAGCTGGAGGAAGGGAAAGGAGCTTGTCGACTCTCCCAACAAGAAGCGGAAGCTGGAGCAAGTTGATGCAAGCTCCGTCGGGGCAGCTCCGCACCCAAACCATAGGTCCATGGTAGTTGTACCTCTGGCAATTGCATCTGGGTCCCGACACCCAAGGCGGACACTGGGCCACGGAATCTTCAGCTTCGGTCCCAGTTCCTACAGAGGGCTCGGGGTCCGAAAATTCTTTAGCTCTAGTTCGGCGGTCATCGGATCTAGAGAGAGTCCTTTGACGATAGCTCTCGCTGCAGGGAGCATGACCCCAAATAATAATTGGCACTAGAAATTTGTGTTTTCTTTCATTCTTTGCATCTTGTTGTTTTTTTATATCCTCTATTTCCAGAGTGTCGAGGCCAGCCGCTGCTTTGGCGCCACCAACTAGTCGGGCCAGCTTCGTGGCCGAAGAGACCAGGCAGCCCGAGGCACCAGTTGATGTGGTGGCTCCCCTTGTGGTCAAGGCGAATAGTGTGGCAGTTCCAGAGTCGACTGACACTGAGATGACCTTGGTGCCAGCAGCCAGAGATGTCGAGATTGCGCTGGACCACAAAGGAGAGGTCACGCCGTCGCCGGAAGTTGCAGCAGCTCTAGAGCCAACTTCGGAACTAGCGATGGATCTTGAAGTGGCGCCGGGGATACTAGCTAAGACTTTGGAGGTGCCGGAGCCAGAAATCAATGTTGCACATGTGGTTGATGTTGTGATGATGCTGGTCCAACGCCCATGGTGGAGCCTACAACCGTAAATGCACCAGAGTTTCCGTCTTACACAGCGCTTGAGGGGTCAGTCGCGGGGGTGTCAATATCTGCACTGGAGGAAGATAACTTCCCAGAGCTTGATGTAGCTGATGAAGACCTGTTGGGGTCCATGCTTGTGCCATTGGCTCCAACGACTGCCCCTTAAGCTATGGAGTGTTGACGGCTCCTAAGATATACTAACAAATTATCACCGGCAACGGCGCCAAAAATGCTTGTTGGTATTTCTTAACACCACAGATCATCTTCAATAAAGAGATGAGATTCGCAAACGCACGTAAGATACCATTGTAGCATTTCACCCATGAGTATTCCCAAGGGTATCATATTTATACCAAAGGAAGGCAATGGAGTAAAGTATATACTACTCTTATAGTCAAGCTATGGGATACTAATCAATCACATATATTGCTAAGTCAAAAGAGTAAGCCTTAGAAGAATTCAATTCAAAACTATTTGATTCAAGACTAGTGCATGTGTGATGGAGTGGAAGTGGATGTGGATACTTGAGGTAACTCCTTTTTGGTATAATCTCTCTTTCTTTTTGCAGGGATGAAACATGGCTACTTTTCTTTTCTCTCTTTTTTTTCTCACGCTTATGATGTAAGCATGCTTCTTTTTTTTTCATTTTCTTTTCGTAGACATGTCTTCTACTCCCTTTCTTTGCACTGAATTTTGAAGAGAGTGATAAACATGAATAACATGGAGTTTCTCTTTTTGTTGTGGTATGGTGGATATGATGGACATTTTGCTTACTTCTAGTGTAGAAGTATAGCTTGTGCAAGTGAAGTCTTGAATTCAAAAAGAGTTGAATGATTTTTCACATAGGTCTATACTAGTTTGACTAAGATCAATGTGAAAGCAAATAGCATATGCATAAGGTTTTGTCTATGTATGAACATCATATGGCTTTGGTAGGTATTTCCAATAAATTGAGGGAAACTTAAATCTTTTTAGAATTTCTCCGAAAATCTAAGTTTTACTTTCAAACTAGGACTAGCAGCCCTATTACCAATTCTAGTCTTGCAACAACCTAGAATTAGATTAAGCTTTTTCTACCCACAACTTTCAAATTAAGGTAGAAGTATTTCAATCCAATGAAAGCAATATTCAGAGAGTAGCAAGTTGTAAACTAGAGACTTAGGAAAATAAAACAGAGCAACTATTCATCATTTCATCTATGTGAATTCTAAATCATTCTTACCGCACATCTTTATTTGATGTAAGCAAATATAACCAATTTTTATATATTTTTTTAAATGTAAGGTGGATGATGGATGGATGGAAAATAAATATGCAATGGATGATTTGAAATAAAAATGTAGTGGGTGTGATACAAGTTACCTCATGTGGGGGTCCTCCCCCAAGCTTATTCTTGATCAAGGTCCATGATAGGGGTTGAAACCTTAACGACGAAGGTAGGCCATGAGTTGGCCTATCCTTGTTGCAGCATGGCTTTGACAATGGAGGGCTGAGTGTTGATTGTTGTGTTGCCTCCCGTTGAAACCATGAGTGTGGTTGAATAGAGTGTTTTGGATGTTGATCGTCCGCACATCAGGGTCTCCTTGTGTTGGGTGTGATTTGCCATTCCTTGGCTAAGATAATGATAAACTTTTAGATCCAAAGGAATGACGTGCACTCAACTTACATTGAGTATGTTCGTCATTCTTTGGCTAAGGTGTATCATATCTTTTTGCCATGAGGGAGTGGCATGTTCCCAACATGCATTGGGTATGATTAGTTGTTCCTTGGGTAAGGTACAACATACCTAGAACCACAAAGGAATGAAATGCACTCAACATGGGTTGAGTGTGATCTGTTGTTCCTTGGCTAAGGCATGACATACCTTCTAGCACCCAATATAAATTGGGTGTGATCTTGTCATTCCTTGGTCATGGTACATCATAACTCTTAGTCACATAAGAATAACTAGTACCCAATGATGGTGGCAAACCCCTTGAGCTTTAATGAGTGCTTAAAATGGTTGAGAGCATAATGCTCTCACCCATTCGTTGCAGCTCATTGGTTGCTTATGGAGGGTTCCCATTTCAAATCTCTAGCCTCGTATAGTTATGATTGACCTTCGGCCATAATTTCCGATAGATAATAACCATCCTAATTTACTCCTTGGCCAAGAGATGTTGAAATGGAATCCTCTAAGGATACCAAAAATCATCTTCATGAATGCCTGCATAGTAATATTACTCCTGCAAACTTTCTCTCATGAATGGAGAGGGATGGTTAGCTCCCGAGAATTGTACAAATGAACGTTCGAGTTAGGTAACCGAACTTTCATTTGTACATACAGGGAAGAACAAAATCAAATATGCATTGGATCCAATGTCAAGTGTATCTATGATCAATGTGTTATTCATTGATAGGAGGGGAGCTTTATGGATAATTCATGTTGCATATTTTCTAAAGCTCCTACTCATAGCAATGCATGTGATAGAAATACACTATATGGATCCCTACACCTTTTAAAGTTTCTAACCATCTTAGATTTCAAGAGCAAATTTATATCATTTAGACCTTGACAAACAAGATTCTCAATTTTATCCTCCTGAAACTCAGTAGGAATTTGAAATTTAGTGACTCCTCCTAAAAATGTGATTCAATTTCAGAGCAAGGATATCACTTATTCCTAGGAGTTTGAAATCTAGTGACACCATCTATGCATGAAGCTCAATTAAAAATTATGGTTGTCACTATGCCCAAGTTCCTATATGCCAATTCACCAATTAAGTCATGCCCAAAAGTTTTGTTTTCTAAACCTCAACAAAAATGTCTAAGTTTACAAAACAATTCTTAAAGGATTCTAGGTACTTGTTTGAGATTTCCAAGTAAGGTGCGATTTCCTTTTGGAGATCCAAAAGTCAATACCCACGCTTACTCTTGTGAGGATGCTTCAGAAATGAATGATGAGGAAGTGTTAACCTTCCTCACAAATGCAAGCAAATGCATTCAATTCTATGGAGAACCAAACAATGAAAAATTCTAAACCCATACCTCGTTTGAAGAGCAGTTTGTGACGAAGGTCTTTGTGTGTGAAACCCACAACCTTGATTTTTGGTGTAGGCTTGATGGTTGATGTCAAATGCCAAGTTGAGATTGGATTTGTCAATGGATTTGGTTCTGGCTCCTCCATTGGATCATCATCTTGAACATTTCTCTTCCTCAAACTCAAAATGAGTTTGAAGGAGAGAAGTGTTCTCAAATCCTCCCAATGGTGACTTGAGCTTGATGAAACCTTCCACTTTCTTGCCATACCACCTCTTCACAATTTTGACCTAGCTGCACTTTAATCAAGAACACACAAAAAAACTCGAAAACGGGTTACGTTAGCCAAAAGCAAATTGAACCCAATTTTCAGATTGTCTTGCCCAGCTTGAAATAACTTGTAAATGCAATGAGGGTAAAAGCAAATATTTTTGGTTTGTACTAGGAAGATAAATTCAAGTGGTCATGTACGTAGTTTATATCCAACTAAATTTCTCCCCTAATTCAAATTTTTAGTTTTATGATGGTTGGAAATTTTACTTTCTAACATGCTAGTGTGGAATTTCAAACATGCAAATGCAAGGGTTGATGCAATTTGGAAAACAAATATGAGATAACTACCATATAACCTATTGGCCAGGACTCACCGAGTTTTTGAAGTCCGGTGAGTGATAACTACAAATTAACCTATTGGCAAGGACTCACCGAATTTTTGAAGTCCGATGAGTAGGACTTACCTCCGTTCTATTCAGCGTGATGATTTGTTGTCCAATCCCGGAGTTGAAGATGTGGACGATTTCTTCTGTTTTGATAGGCCAAACTCATTTGGCTGTCATTTGGACATGTGGACCACGTGCTAGCCCTAGCCTCTCCCTGTTGTATTGATATAGACATGTTGTTGTAGCGACAGGTTCTCCCTCTTGAATATATTCCTTCATGAACATGATGAGGCTTTGTCCTTC
Source organism: Tuctoria greenei (assembly GCA_036927565.1). Classification (NCBI taxonomy): domain Eukaryota; kingdom Viridiplantae; phylum Streptophyta; class Magnoliopsida; order Poales; family Poaceae; genus Tuctoria; species Tuctoria greenei. The sequence continues at coordinate 174,350,190 of JAYESD010000005.1, forward strand.
TTAGGGGTGCCTCTCTGACCATATTGATATTCCATTGAATCAACCCATACCTTGATCATGGGTCAAAGGCTTCCATGGGCATGATGACATGTGGACTCCACAATCAAACAAGAAATGCTTCATCCACAATGTCACTTGCCCTAGGTTGAATGGGTTTGGTCGAAGTGTGGGAATCCCAACAAGTGATCTGGGGTATCTTGGACTTTGAATGCTCCTTAAGTTCTTGTCCTTGGCCAAGATCTTCATGTGAATGTTGTCTTGATTTCTGCTTGGCCAAGATACTTCAAGGTAGGCTAGTTGAATTTAAATCCCTTGGAAAGCCATAGCCTCCTTGAATACAAGGGTGATGTTAATTCCACCCTTGACCTCCTTGTGAATGGTAGCCATTGGAGGTTTTGTTTGAAAAAGGTCCTCAAGGTCATAGGGAAATAATTCCCAGGCGTCCCATGTTGACATGGATTTTCACAAATTATGTGAATATCCACGACTTGGTTTATCCAAACAAATCTTCATTGACTTGGTATTTATGATACTTCAATGGGAGGTGTAGTTCCATAACTAGCATGTACACCTTGTGCAGTGGTGTGCATGACAAGCTATGGGATCTCGAGCATTCTTCAATTCACCCTTGAGTGGAGACCTTCTTCTCATCCATGATGAATGAGAATAGGACTCCTTCAGCAACAGCATGAATGTGGTCATGGATTGGTGGAGCCAACCCATGACACGATTGTTGGATGAAGAGCCAGCTATCCACCCCATGGTGGAGGCAAACAAAGAAGAACTACTTGGAGCCTTCCCCAAGCTTGGCTATGGATGACTTTGGCTCCTACTGAAAGATGAAATTCTCCCACAAAAAGGCAATGGTGTTGCCTAGCGGACATTTATTGAGGTACGCCTTAAATCATCTTGCAGTTTAGCACTTGCGTCCTTGTTGGCCATACCATACAATGGGTTGGCCAACACTACCCTGTTTTCACACAAAGGAGAAAACAGACAAGGGTAATCCTACCTAATAACTATTAGTACCTATAGCTTAATCACAAGTGATAGCTATCCTCCAGTTCCTTTGCCTTCCCCAGCAAAGGCACCAGAAATGCTTGTTGACGGCTCCTAAGATATACTAACAAATCATCCTCAGCAAGGGCTCCAGAAATGCTTGTTGACGGCCCCTAAGATATACTAACAAATCATCTCTGGCAATGGCGCGAGAAATGCTTGTTGTTATTTCTTAACACCACATATCATCTCCGGTAAAGATATGAGATCCCCAAGCGCACGAAAGATACCGTTGTTGCATTTCACCCATGAGTATTCCCAAGGGTATCATATTTATCACAAAGGAAGACAATGGAGTAAAGTATATACTACTCTTATGGTCAATCTATGGGATACTAATCAATTACCCAGACAGGTGGTAAGTTGATAATAGTGGTAGTGTGACACACACCTAGGCAATCTATTCTAAAGGGTAAAATGGGTCCTAGAGGGAGATTGGATTGAGAGTTAGAGAATTGCTCCTACAATGCTCCTAATACATATACATAGCCTAAGGTAGATACTAATGGTCATGTCAATGATGAATTCCTATGCAGTGCTATTCAATACATCAGGCACGGGCTTACCCCTAGCAATACTAGGGCGACTCCTGCGAAGAGCATGTGGCATAGCCGAACGTGGAGGATTAGAAAGGACAGATAGGGCTGTCACCACCTACTGCCTACCTCTTCAATCCGTGGGTCTACGAGACATCCAACGTAACTTAAATACCCTAGCACCATGCTAGCATACTAAGCAAATACCATAGGAGCCATGCCACAAGCCACCCTAAGGCAATGACTAACCTAAACATTGTTGAACCAAAGTTGAAGCATAGCATAAGTCATTCATATTAACATAATCATATCATAACTATATAGACTATAGTGGGGTTCTATAGTGTTTATGACCATAAGATGTGATCATGAGAGTGAAATCATAAAGACAATACCTTCCACATACATGGACTCCACAATCAAACAAGAAACGCTCTGTCCAAGTATACGTATAAAAGAAGACTAAAGATAATATCATTATTGAGCACACAGTCACAAATACAAGAAGGAATGCACAAGTCATACCTTTTCCAATGAGGAATTGGGAAGAGAGACTCCTTCTACTCCTTTCCCAATTTGGACATGGGACTAGAGGCTCTCCTCTCTACATCCTAACTCCTCTAAGGACTATGGAAGATAGTGTATACAATAGCATGATGCCGAAGTGGTGTGTTTTGAAGTGAGAGGTAGGGGGTCCTATTTATACTAGTGTTGAGGTCGGTTCCCGCCACCAAAAGTGCGCGAATCAGTCGTCATGGACTCCAGGGAGCCGGGAGGAGTCAACACGTGAAAGTTGACCGAGTTTGGTGCAAAGACCAGGTCGGCCGACCCCGTTTTTCGGCCGACCTGGTCATTTCACCGTTTCTCCTGTGCTTTCTCGAGGTGGCTGCCAGGTGGGTCCCATTGATATATATGGGTGATACACCATTGGATCTCCTTGCATACTTCTTTTTGTGGGCCATTTGATCCATGGGATGCCTCGTGTCATCGCTTGATGTGCTGGGATGATATTTTATAGGATTGGTCCCTCTACATTTCCTCATTTCTTGTATAAAATGCTACATACACATATTTCTCCAAGTCCAAGTGGAATTGGGTTAGATAGAAAGGTGATGGGTGCAAGAAATGACCAATTCTTCACATAATTGAGTTAAATTGACGAATGAAATTAGTATATAACAGCCGTCAACATGGAGGCTCTGGCGGAATTGCCGAAAGCTTTGGAACCTATCCCCCTGTCGCTCTTCATAGAGAACACTTGCTCAAGCCTTCACCGAGTCTAACTTGGCTTCAAGTATGAGCGCATTGCTCTAGAGGCAGAGCAGTAAACTCTGAGGCGGTGGCGCAAGATTCTTAACTTCAAGACAAAGCTGACGCAGACCTATCTGGCCGATGATAGGGACAGTTCTGCAGCCGAGAAGGCGCGGCTAAAGCGGCTTGACGAGTTGCTGAATGACAGGCAGGCTGTCATTGAAGCTATGGGTGAGAAGACTCATGAACTTATGACAAAGCAACAAAAGCCAATGAGTTGGTAGATGGTCACATTGATTCTGTAAATAAGATGAGGGATGAGCTCCTCAAGTGTCAAGAGGCTGTTGATAATAAGGAGCAAGAGACCAAAGGAGAGATGTTGAAATCTATCAGAAGTTAGAGCTCAGTCAGAAAGACTTAGCTCACCGCCACAACATGCTCAATTCCCGCTGCAAAGAGGAGAAGCAGCGGATATAGCAAAGCGAGGCAGGAAGTCTCCAAGCGGGAGTTTGCTGTCTCCGATAAGGAGGAGAAGCTGAAGGCAGAGGAGAAGAACCTAGCAGTGAAGAAGGATTGTTTGAACCTCTGCGAAAAGAAAATTCCCGACCCAGAAAAGCAGCAATGTTAGCGGATCCAGTAGCATGCTTAGGAGGTTTAAGTATTTACAAAGGGAGGCTTCGCGAAGTTGACAACTGCCAAGAAGTCTTTGGAGGAGTTGCCGACCACACGGAAGATTGAAGCCCAGCAAATCTCGGACTACTTGGGGCGAGCTGATAATGCACTGGTTCCTCTGGGGCTGAGTTTGATTCGTCTAAGCGACCAAGAGCCAGAAGTCGGCCAAGGCCTGATAGCTTTGGACTCAACTGGAACCAAGTTAAGAGTGCTAGAAGATGTCATTAGCGACTAGCTTCAGATGGAGGGGAAGAATCTAGCCAAGTCAGTCAGAAAGTATGTGTTGACATGTTTCCACAGCTGAAACCCCTCAATCTCACTAGATCTGGTACTTGAAGGGCCCATCGAAGAGACGGAGGAGGCTACCAAGGCCAGTGTGCAAGAAGGTGCCCAAGAGGTCGCCGCAAGGTTCCAATGCAGCTCCTGCGAGTAGCTAGGACCTCTTCATCCTCTTGTATCTTTATGCTTGTAAAGACTTTTGAATGAATGAAATTATAATTGACTTCATATTTTGTCTTCATTGTTGTTATTGCCATAGCTTGGTTGGCCCCCTGGTATATGTACTCAATCGATTGAGAACATCTACTATCAGGAACATTGCAATGCATTGAAGCTTTATGGATAGCTCCGATCTTCGACTTTGGCCTCCGAGAGCACCTTGCCAACATGTAAAATGTCGATGGGTGGCCCCCTGGGAGATATTGGAGCTGAATGCTTCGATGGCGCCCATCATGAACTTGTGAAACATTGACGCCAGGCCCACCGGGTGGTACCAGAGCTAGATGCTCTGGTGGCGCCAATCATCAACATGTGAAACGTCAACACTAGGCCCCCTGGGTGGTGGCGGAGCTAGATGCTCTGGTGGCGCGCATAATCAACGTGCAAAACATCAGCATCGGGCCCCTAGGGAAGTCGGAACTCCAAGAATGAGCGTGTAAGTCATTTGTCCTGCACATGAGAACTCCAAGAACATACTCACCTACGTGCTAAGTGTAGAACTTATGGAGGTGCTCTATATTCTAGGGGTCGGGAAGTGGCATCCCATCCTCTGTTGCCAAGAGAACGCATATGGGGCAGGAAACTTAGATCACTCGGAAGGGACCTTCATAGCTGGGGGAGAGCTTGTTCGCTCCATCTCGAGAGAGTATTCAACGCAAAACACCATATTGCCTTCTTCAAGATGTCGATTGCGCACATGCCTCTGATCATAGCGCCGAAGCGCCTGGCGGTTTCACGTAATTCGACCAGCTGCTTGGCACCAGTGACAACAAGTTCCGAAAATGAACCAAGTGAACACATATGTGTGCCCAGGATGTTCAACACACATACACGAGTGCATTCACAAAAGAGTATGCAGGAAAATACCACTGAACATGTTTAATTAAGCACTTTTATTATAGAATTCAGATCATCCTTAAATACAAGTCCTAATGAATATTAATGACAAGTTGAACTAAAGCAGCAGAAATAACTAAATTGAGCAAACTAAGCACCTAAGCAGCATAAGCAACTAGGTTATAGCGTAGGTCCATTCAACACCACAGGCAAAGCTGACGGTAGACACGGCCTAGTATTCTGCATTATCATCGTTATACTACGGAATTGCAAGGGTGAGTACATGTCGTACTCAGCAAGTGTGGAAAGTATGACATGTAGCTGATTCAAATGATGGATATAATAAAGGCTAAGTGCTGAAAAGTACATTAAAACATTTCAAAGCAATATATATTATGTATGTGAAGTAAACCAATCATAAACCATGTATATATCATAATACCAGTCCATATTCATTACCATCATCCATATTCCATATTTTACCATCAATCGTATCCAATACAAATATTTAATCCATAGCGAGCCATAACCAGTACCAAACTATAACCATCCTGTATCCCAAGTACCCTCTAATCATGTAGGTCATCCAGGTGCTCATAATCGGAAGCACAGCTATCGTGATAGTTTTAATACTCTGCAGAGTTTGTACCACTTTACCCACGTGTTTGTGATTTCATCACCCATCGGCGACTGAAGAATCTCCTTTACACCAATTACACTTCCTATGGTATATGGCCGAGAGATCACAAAATAGCCTTTACAAAGGGATTACTAGCCTATTTAGACCCCACTGAAGTTTCACCGGTGGTGATGCCTCCAATTGAGCACATCTTCAACCAAGGGACCCCTCTTGAGCCATTCAAATCCCAGGGTAGTCCCACCAATCATCAACAAACCCAATCCGACTACCCCTTCGCCGAGCATCTTTAATGGTCCAAAAAGCACTAGCAAATCCCTAATTAATAAGCTACGCCACAACCATACTTGGCCTCGTGGTGGCACTGTAGTCCTGGCTTATTCTCGCATGAACCAGTCCTTAGATCTAAAGCAAGCAAACCACCATAACATCCAACCCATCCACATACCATGCTTGCTTAGATCAACCATTACCACATCTTATTAACCAGTTCATGTTAATCTTAATCTCATAAATGCAATATTAAGTTAAGTGGTATGGTTGTGTTCCCATCCCAATTAATTAAGTGAAGCAAAAGGGGTAAAAAGCCCATCCTGACTCTCTACCATAATTTCTAGGTGACGAGGGTGGTTATAAAATGCTAGTAAACTTCCTATCATAGGTATTCCCATCAAATTGGCACAAGCATTCAGTTTTGAAAACAAAACATTTATTTTAAAACGGGATCAATATGTTCAAGGGCACTGTCCTTGCTCTTGGGCTTCATTGGGATCAAAGACTTCAAACTCTTGGTGTTGGATGTCCTCCGCAACGCTCTCTAACGCAAATCCGTCTAAACCGCGCAACAAAAATACAAGACAAGAATTACAATCAATAGATGCACATATATTACTCAATATGACATGACATGCATGATTAATGCAAATGCGAAGCAAAACTAGTTAATAAGATGTTAATAATGTTTATCAATCAATTAGAATGGTCATTAATAGATTTATATAGTTTTGGAGTTGATTCTTTGAATTAATTCAACACAATTTAACCAGGAAAATTGGACTAATCTGCTATGGATTGGACTAGTCCGCACTTCGCGGAACTAGCAAACTAGGGTTTTCTAGATCGACGTGAATTTGGAGACTTGGGGTTGTATTCACGTAAGAAATAGAGAGTATAAGGTATACCAGGTGTCTCAGACTCCAAAGAATCAGGGATCTTGGAGGCAACACTTGGATCTTGAAAAACTAGGGTTGATGAAGAACTTGATGGTGAATTGTTGACGAAGAACGCAAAGTTATGGAGATTTTGATCCTCTTTCATTTCCTCCTCTTCCTCTCCTTGCTCTATATCTCCTTCTCCCTCCTTGGTGGCGGCTATTCATGAGCTAGGGTTTGGGTGTGGTTGAAAAGTGGCAAATAGATGTCAAGCCAACGGGTGGTCTTCTTTATATAGAGGTGGAGGCTAGGGTGGGTGTATATCGAGTTTGAGATGAGTAGGGATCGGTTTTAGGGTCCCAAATGGGCTCTAAAAGAGTTAGGCATGACGTCCCTAGGCCCACTTAACGTAAAACCCGAAAACATGTCGTGAAACAAAAGATCAACTCAGAGTCACGGTTTATTGGCCAAGTCCGCAAAAGGCCAGACTAGTCCGAAGTTAGACAACGGGAAATCTGACAAGTCCGGACGGGACATCGGACAAGTCCAAACTTATCCAGAGGGGAAAAACTGACATGTCTGGCAAAAATCGAACAAGTCCGACTTTGGTCAGAGAGGAAAATGGACTAGTCGCTGGAATACAAGACAAGTCCGGACAAGTCCAGGGACTTAGCAAAATTTCCAATGAATTGGAGTACCGAACTAGTCCGCACTAGGCCGAACAAATCCGAAAGTGTCCAGAGTGAAAAACAGACTAGTCCGCAGCAAGACGGACAAGTCCGTTTGAAGATAGAGAGAAATCGGACTAGTCCGCACTAAAATCGAACTAGTCCATACTTTCCAGAATTCATAAGTGCGATTTTGTTTCTAATTTATTTTAAACTTGTTACTTTTATGTTGCATAATGTTAAACATATTTAATGATGGATGCAGGGCATGATGCATGAAAATGAGGGTGTTACAGCACCTTGCCTCATCGACAAGGTCCAAGTCATCGCGCTGAAGCTGATCCCGCGCGGCTTCCTCGTAGGTCCGGACTCATGGCGATCCTGGAGGAAGGACTGCTTCGGCTCCGTACATATGGAACAAGGTTGTCTCTCCAGTAGCCTGGCTGGGCGTTGTCCAGCTTGCCCAAAGTGTAGAAGGAACCTCCTCAATCCAGTTGGCACCGTGCTTTTTCAAGTGTTTGTAGGTGTGGGTCTTTAGTCCTTTGAGAGTTTCAGCATTTGCTCTCTCAGCCTGGCCATTACTTGTCGAGTGCGCTACTAAGGCGTAGCTGATGTTGATGCCGAGGTCATTGCAATACTCTTGGAAAGCTGCACTTTTGAATTGGCTCCTTTTGTCAATGATGACTCTATTCAGGACTCCAAATCTGCAGACTATGGACTTCAAGAACTTGATGGATGATTGCTTGTTGATAGTCACAACTGGAGCTGCTTCCGGCTACTTATTGAACTTGTTGATTGCGACATATAAGAATTGGTACCTTTGATGGTTTTTGGGAAAGGTCCCAAAATATCCATCCCCCATACAACGAATGGCCATGATGGAGGAATCATCTACAATGACTGCGCGAGTGTCTGGATCTACTTGGCATGAAACTGGTATGCCTCACATCTCTTGACCAGCTTGACTGCATCATGGATTGCTGTAGGCCAGTAAAAACCATGCTAAAAGGCCTTACTGGCCAGCGTGCGAGATGAAGCGTGATTCCCACACTCACCTCCGTGAATCTCTATGAGGAGCTTGCAGCCTTCTTTCTTGGATATGCACCGCAATATGGTGCCATTAGCGCCATGTCGATAGAGATCCCCGTTTACCAATGTGTATCTCTTAGCCATCTGGACAATCTGTTCAGCGTACACACTTTCTTCAGGAAGGATGTTGTCTTTCAAGTAGTCTCGGATCTCTGAGATCCATGCAACGGGACTGACTTGAGCTTCTGGATCATGTGCGCCTGGTTGCTTGGAGCTTCCTGTAGCGTCTACGATCCTTAGTGGTCGCCATGGTAAGAGGGCCACTGGTACCGCCAACTTCGAGGTGCTGGTCTCGCCCCCTTCACCTAGCTCGGCAGGCTGGGCATCAAGTGCTGGTAATCTCCTAACAAAAATTCCCTCACGTGCTGAAGCCCCAATAGAAGCCTTTGTTGAGATGTTGTCAGCTTCAGCGTTGTTGAGACGCTGGACATGGCATAGGTCCAGGACCTGGAATTCCTTCTGCAGCTTCTGGACTTCATGAAGGTATGCTGCTAGTTAGGAGTTGTTACAACAACATTCACCTTTGATTTGTTTGATGATGAGTTGCAAATCTCCTTTTACCAGCAGCTGATGGACGCCCAATGTTAGCACTATCTTCAGTCTGAAGATGAGAGCTTTGTATTCATCCATGTTGTTTGTCGCCTTGAAGTCAAGGCGGACCATGTACTTGACTTGCTCCCCGGTTGGTGTGAGAAGCAGAAATCTAGTTACGGCCACTTGCTTATGCCCGGAGCCATCAAAGAAGATAGTCTATGAGGCTCAGTGACGACCGGGACATTAGATTCTGGCACTTTGACGTCGAGAGCTCCCGAACCAGGTGGAGATGATGTCCACTCGACATCAAAGTCATCTAGCACCTGACTCTTGATGGCATCTCGAGGAAGTAAGTCGAGCTTGAACTCCGCCAGCTTCGCAACACACTTGGCGATGTTTCCCATTGAGTTGGGATTATGTAGAATAGCTCGCAGTGGATAGGAGGCTACCACTGATATCTTGTGAGCTTGAAAGTAGTGTTAGAGCTTTCTTAAAGCGATAAGAACCGCGTACAGCTGCTTATGCACTTCAATATATCTTGTCTTGGAGTCGTGGAGGACCTTGCTGATAAAGTAGACTAGTCGCTGGACAGTCCATCTTCTCCATCCACCCGGACCCTCCAGGAGGGGTTCAGATCTTCTTGTCCGCTAGCAGTCGGGACCCTCGCGGAGGGGTTCGACATGTCTTCTTGTAGAGATTGGTCTAGAGGCTCCCGAACTTCGGGACCTTCTTCAATGTCTGGGAGCTAGGACCCACACTCGACTTTATTTCCTCCATGCGCATTCGGACCCTCCAGGTTGGGTCTAAGCCTTGAAGAACTCGGAGGATCCTCTGGCCTCTTTGCGATCCGGACCATACTGACTACTTATGTCATAGCAGCAATGTAAAGCAGAAGAGGCCTACCAGGTTCTGGAGCGACCATGATGGGCAACTTAGTGAGAGACTACTTAAGCTCCTGTAACACCTTGTCTGCTTCTTCGGACCTGTGGAAAGGTCAGAATTTCCTCATAAGCTTGAAGAAGGGAAGTGCCCACTCAGCCAGCCTAAAGATAAACCGGCTGAGTGTGGCATGACACCCTATAAGATTCTGGATGTCTTTGATGCTGGTAGGAGACCGCATTGCCTCGATAGCTTTTATCTTCGCCGGATTTTATTCAATTCCTCGGTGTGCCACTAGGAATCCAAGATGATTTCCAAAGGAAACCCCAAAGACGCACTTGTCAGGGTTCAGCTTCGTTTGCGTCATGTGCAGCTTGTCAAAGTCAGACTGGAGATTTTCCAGCAAAGAGTCTTTATTCTTGACCTTCACGACAATGTCATCTTCGTTGAGGGGGCATTCTTGAGACCATAAGGCATTGCAGTGTAACAACATAGACAATCTACTGTAATAAAGGAAGTATGCTCTTCATTTTCCTTAGACATTGGAATTTAATGAAAACCATAATATGTGTGCAGGAAGCAAAGTATCTCATAGCCAGAAGTAGAATCCACTATCTGATCTATTCTCGAATGTGAAAAAGGGTCTTTTGGACATGCTGTTATTTAAAGTGGTGTAATCGACGCACATTTGAAGCTTCCTGTCAGCCTTGTGTACGATGACTGGATTTGCCAGCCGCTGCGGGTGATGTACCTCCCGGATGAATCCAACATGGACCAGCTTCTTAACTTCTTCATGGATGAATTTCTGCTGCTCAATAGATTGCTTCTAGGGCTTCTGTTGTATAGGTTGTGCATCAGGGTATACTTTCAGATTGTGCTCGATCACCTCCCTGGGGAACCCAGACATTTGTGGCGGCTGCCATGCAAACACGTCAACATTTGTCCGGATAAAAGTGACGAGCGCGTGTTCCTATTTGTCACCCAAACCTCCCGCAATGCAAGTGGTTTGGGCGGCATCAGAACCGATTCGGACGACTTTAATGGGAACTCATTGTCATCGCTTTGATGCACACGGGGTGCAGAGGTTGAGCCGTGCAGGCGTGAGATTGGAGGTTGTTGAGCAAGTTGCTACCTGCTAGAATGAGCTTCTTGCACAGCTGTTAGCGCATGCAGCTTCTTTAACACTGTGACTCCAGCAGTAAGGTCTCCTCGGATCCGAAGGATGCCCATCGGAGTTGTCATCTTTAACACCAAGTGGCCGTAATGGGCTATCGCCATGAACTGGTAAAGGCCAATCGACCAAGGATGGCGTTGAAGGGAAGGTTGATCTCCGCCACATTGAAAACCAGCTTTTCCGATCAATAGTTCTCTCGTGTCCCGAATGTAACCAGGAGAGAGATAGAGCCGATTAGAGTGATAGCTCCCGGACCCACTCCGAAGAATGGGTGTGAGGGCCTAAGGTCCAAGATGGGGACCTCTAGTTTCATGAAAGCGGCAAAGATGGTGAGGTTGAGTCCAACTTCATCATCGACCAAGACATGGAAGACCTGGATGTTGTTGATAGTTGGGGAGACCATCAATAGTAGTTGCATAGTTCTGGCCATGTTCTTCTGGGAGTCGGATGCATCGAATGGTATTAGAGTGTCCATCCACTTCTGGTGGGGCTCCGCCTTGACGGTAGGAGCTATAGCAGCCATCTCACAATGCAAAGTTTTCACTATGCGCCGAGAGGTAATGTCGCAAGACCATCCATACAACATATGGAGAGTCTTATGATGCTCATTGTCGAAGCTTGTGTCGGAGTAATTGATGTTACTGTAGACCACATTTAACGCCTTCATGGCATCTTGGAAGCCGAGCTCCTGCTCTGCTGGAGCTTCATCAACCTTCTATTTGCCTTCCCGCTGACAGAAAGGCGTGTCGTCTCGATGATTGTTGTTGACGGCTGTCATATACCAATTTCATCTGTCAATTTAACTCGATTATGTGAAGGATTTGTCATTTCTTGCACACATCACCATTCTATCTAACCTATTTCCACTTAGACATGGAGAAATATGTGTATTCTGCATTTTATGCAGAAAATGAGGAAATGCAGAGGGACCAATCCTATAAAATATCATCCCAGCCAATCAGGCGACGACACGTGGCATCCCATGGATCAAATGGCCCACAAACATAAGTATCCGAGGAGATCAAACAGTGTTGCACCCATATACATCAAGGGGACCCACCTGGCAGCCACCTCGAGAAAGCACACGAGAATTGGTGCCTTGACCAGGTCGGATGAACCCCTAGTTCGACCGACCTCTTCCTGGCGCAAAACTCGGTCAAAATCCACGTGTTGGCTCCTCTCGGCTCCCTGGAGTCAATGGTGACTGATTTGCAGGCTTTTGGTGGCGGGAACTAACCTCAACACTAGTATAAATAGGACCCCCTACACCTCACTTTAACACACACCACTTGAGCTTCATCTCTATTGTATACACTATCATCCATAATCTTAGAAGAGTTAGGTTGTAGAGAGGAGAGTCTCTAGTCCCAAGTCCAAATTCGGAAAGGAGTAAGGAGTCTCTCTCTTCCCAATCCTACACTGGGAAAGGTATGGCTCATGTATTCTTTCTTGTAATTGTGACTTTATGCATAATAAAGATAGTATCTTTAGTCTCTACTTATACATATACTTGGGCAAAGCATTTCTTGTTTGATTGTGGAGTCCATGTATGTGGAAGGTATAGCTTCTATGACTATTTTATCATGAACATATCTCATTATCATAGAACCTATAGACCCCCACTATAGTCTAGTTAATTATAACATAACTAGGTTAGTATGGATAATTATGTCGTGTATCAACATTGGTTCAATGATGATTCAATTCATTGCCTTAGGATGGATTGTGCCTAGGCTCTTAAGGTAATTACTTAATATGCTAGCATGGTGCTAGGATAGCTAAGTAGCATTGGATGTCTCATAGACCCACGGATTGAAGAGGTAGACAGTAGGTGGTGACAGCCTATCTGTCCTTTGTAATCCTCCACGTTCGGCTATGCCACAGGCTCCTGGCGGGTGTCGCCCTAGTATTTCTAAGGGTAAACCCGTGCCCGATGTGTTGAACCACATAGCATAAGTATTCACTATTGATGTAGCTCTCAACCTTAACTAACCTCTAGGATCCTTCTATCCCCCTGAGACTTGAAAGCTTTTGTGTGTGTCGCACTATCTCCAATATTATTTTATCCATCCTTACTAGATCCTTACCTAGATCTGTGTACCCTTTTCTTTTTGATGAATGATTGTTATATCTCAACCCCGCCTTCCTTTCGGATCAAATAAATGACACCCTTGGGAATACTCTTAAGGGAAAATGCTACAATGATACCTCCGCGCGCTTGCGGAATTCACTCTGTGATCCAATAGAACCATTAACAAGCATTTCTGACACATCAGTTGTAGCTGTTTAGTTAATGGTGCGTACGTAATACAAACAAGCATTTCTGGTACTATTGTCATGGATGATTTGTTAGTATACCTTAGGAGTCGTCAACAAGCATTTCTGGTGCCGTTGACGGGGAAGGCAAATAGATATATAACAAGACTAAGTTAATAGGATAGAACCGTAGGTAGGATTTTAGTAGGATAACCATTCTTTGTTTTCGCATTTTAAATGTGAAAATAGGGTTCTGTATGTCTGGTTTCCGCCTGTCGGAGAACATTGTTGAAGATCTCAAATCTCTTCTGAGAGACCGACCCCGTGTCGTTACTCCTCAGAAGATTTGATCGACAAGGCAAGCCAGCATTTCTGCACCAACAATCCAAGCGCCAATGGCCCAGAAGACCCTTCATTAGTTCTCAGCTCCCTCTTCTAACAATGTGCCTATTGGGCCCACTGTTAACACGGGAGATGTGAACTTCGAGATCAAAACTGTCCTTATCACTATGGTGCAAGCCAACCCATTCTTTGGGAAGGCTAATGAGGATACAAGTGCTCACCTGCAACAATTCCTCGAGATCTGTAGCACTTTTAAGATCAAGTACGTGTCTCCGGATGCAGTCCGTCTAAGACTGTTCCCGTTCTCTCCTCTTGGGAGAGAGAAACAGTGGTTCTACGCGAAGCGAAGTGCTATAGACACCTGGGAGAAGTGTTCTATGGCATTCCTCGCCAAATTCTTCCCGTTGGGCAAAACAAAAGCCCTAAGTGGAAGGATTTCCAGCTTTCAGCAAGAGCCCAAGGAATCTATTCCCGAGGCATGGGAAAGGCTTCAGGAGTACATCCTAGCCTATCCCCACCATTGGATGGATGACTGACTCCTTATTCAAAATTTCTATAACGGGCTGATCCCATCAGCCCGTGACCATTTGGATGCTGCTGCTGAAGGAGCCTTCTTCTCATTGATGGTACCAAAAGCTAAAGATCTTATTGAGAAGATGGTGTCCAACATGGGATTGAATGATGAGCGTCTCTATACCTGACAGCGAGGCATGCACACCTCAAAAGAGGTGGACATGATCGCTGCAAAATTGGACCTACTAATGAAGAAAATTGATGGACAAGCCAGTGGTGAAGTGTCGGGCAATGCCTATGCCCTAGACTCTCACATCACGTGCGAAGTCTGTGGTGACATGGGTCATATGGGCAATGATTGCCCAGAAAATCGTGAGGATGCCCTATACCTCACCAACAACGGAAATTTCAACAACAACAATTTCTATTGTCCAGGAGGTCAAGGGTGGGGTCAACAACGCCCATTCTTTCAAGGAGGGAACAACAACAATGGCAACCCTGGAAATCAGCCCAACTTGAGAGAACTTGCCATTAGCCAGCTCAAGATCAACGAGGCCCTATCCAAGAAGATGTCAGCTAATGACAAGACCCTAGAGAATATCAATGCAAACATGGAAGGACTATCCTCAGCCTTCAAGAATCAACTGAGCTTCAACAAGATGCTCGAGACTCAGTTGGCTCAGCTGGCAGCTGCTATTCCTCCAAAGGAAAATGGCAAGATGCCAGGCCAGCGAGAACCTCTGACGGAAAATGTCAACATGATTTCCGTACGAGAGAGCCACTGGCAGAAGGGCCCTGGATTACCTACCATTTCATGCTCAATGGGGCTCACTACTTTGACAAGGCACTTTGTAATTTGGGAGCAAGTGTTAGTGTGATGCCCAAGGTTGTGTTCGACCAGCTAAACTTCACAGAGCTGACTCCAACACCAATGCAGCTACAACTGGCTGACTCTTCAGTCCGTTATCCAACAGGTATTGCTGAAGACGTCCCGGTGAAGATCCAAAACTTCTTCATACCCGTGGATTTCGTGGTGCTAGACATGGACACCGAGAAGGATACACCACTTATTCTTGGGCGTCCATTCCTAAGCACTGCAAAAGCTCGCATAGATGTGGGAGCTGGAGAAATCCACTTCCATATCAATGGCAAGGAGGAAAAGTTTAACTTTCGGCCAAGACCAGAACAATGCTTCATGATTCGAATCATGTATGGGCCGAATGATAAACACATTAGAGAGATCGAAGTCACACCTCCAATGGTGGACTCACTCATTGCATTCATGAGAAGACTAACCTACGAGGAGAATCTGTCATTTTGACCACGCCGATATCCAAAGGCGACAAAATCATCTGGACCTTCCCAAAGGCCCAAGTGCACCAAGCCTCCAAAGAAGGAATGGCGGAAGAAGCAAGACAAGCCGTCCGAGCCCATCCCTCTGGGCCCCGATGCGAAATGAAGACGGAGGAATATCCATCTCATCGGACGGTGGTGAGACCTACGCCAATAGGTTAAATTGGTAGTTATCCTACTTTATTTTTCTTTCTTTCTTTTTCCACCCCATTTGGATTTTTCACATTGCATATTTGAGTTTCCCTAGTAAGTTGAGAATCTTATATTCTGAACTATCATTTTTCTTTCTTTCTTTTCAAAAGAAAATTATTTATTGGATTTAAAAAGGGTTTTCTTATTTGAAAAACAATTTTTTCTGAGCTGCACATGTGGCATTTCACCAACGTGCTAACTTTATAGCCGTTGGGGAGCCACTTGCCAAAAGGGGAACCAGGGGGGCCACCTGTTAGGTCGGTCGACCCCCCTGGTCGGCCGAACAGGGAGTGGAGCCAATTTGGCTCCCCTTCCTCCAACGGCTACATTTTGAACCCTAAGTGACCGTTGGAAGGTTTACCCTTTAAATTGTGGCCATGAGGAGCACTTCTCTTCACACACCACATAATTTTACACCTATCCATGTCACTCTCTAGCTCACCTGGTTTTTCTTGCTCTTCATTGCAACACTCTTGTTCAAATCCATCCCCAAAAAGATTTTCTTTTGTTTGCATTTGCATTTTACACTCAAGCTTTCAAGAGGAGAAAATTTGTTGAGAGTTTTGTTTTCAAAACATCGCTTCTTTTCGGATTTTTCTCGCCTTGTTTTGTTCTTTCTTGTTGAACTCAAAAAGACATGAAGAGGTTGTTCGGAAAGAGGAAGGAGGCTACAAGCTCAAGCCATGGTGAAGGTTCTAGTGCACGCCTCTCTTCAATGGGTACAAGCCCAATGAGGAGAAGTGTGTGTGAGGACACTCCCATGGAAGAGAGAAGCAACCCACACCAACTTCTTCATGACAACGACCTCGACATACGAAGCGAAGTTGAAGATCAAGCACGCAGGCTTCTCCAAGATCGTGAGTTCCGCCACACAAAGGCTTACGATCCACATTTTATCTCCAAAATAGGTATGGACTCCGAATTTCTTTCCATTTGGCATGCAATTGGATTTGAGGACTTTGCAAACATAGAGGAGAAAGGTTCACGCCTTCTCACTATCCAATTCCTTTGCACGCTAAGAATAGGATTTGATGGTATTGCTTTTAGATTATTTCAAAAAGAATTCAACCTCATATGTAAAGAATTAGGTAGCATCCTAGGCTTCCATAAACGGTGTTTGCTAGATTTAGACAATTTGCCTAAGTTTAACAAACAAAGTTTTTGGCATGAGCTAACTAGTAAGGTCACATGTAGGGCTCCTAGGAATTGCCACATCCAAAACCCTACCTTACGCTTCATGCATAGATGATTGGCTATGACTATGTTCCCTAGGGAAGATGTTAGGGTTTTGCGAGATGATGAATTGAAAATTTTATCTTCCATGAATCAAAAGATAAAAGTTGCTCCAGTCAAAGCCATGATGACACAATGGTTAGATTACATTTCAAAACCAGGACCAATTGAATGCACTTCATTGATTACTCATATTGCTGAAAGGGTAGGAGCACTTAAATACTCTTCATTTGAATATATTGAAACTGAAAGAGAATTAATTGATGAAGACTATTTAGTGCAAGGACATACCCTTAAGCATGATCATGATGGGTCCTTAATATTTTTCTATCTCGGCTTTGACAATGAAATTCGGTTACCTAACCCGGATTTTCATTTGTACAAATGCCGGAGACTAACCATTGACCTTCTTCCGCTTGAGGAAGCAAGAAGAAGTAATGTCTTTGGCAAGGTAACAAGGAATCGTGCGAGGGCTGCAGCCACAGGCATGCCACCGATAATCTCTCCGGCCCATGAATACCAAGAGGAAGAGAACCCAAAGGGTTATGCGTCCAGATGGACTCAACCTTCGACGTGTGATACTGGGTGATCATCTTGGCAAGAATGGCAAAGGGATCAACCCTTATCCTCTTCAAGCTATAGCAGCTTGCCCCAAATGTCCATGAGAGGACGTCGTTCCTTTTCGGCTAGAAGTCATCATGACTATAGCCAAGGAATGATGGACCTCACTAGACGTATGGGAGATCTTGAAGTGAGAAATGGTGACATCTACAGCACACTCCAAGAGCATGTTCAAGGTACCCAGGACTGGCAACAACACATGGATGCTCAATTCACCGACTTCAACACGGCACTACAACAACAACAAGCCGATCTTGCAGCGTACTTCTGTCATCAAGGGATCAACCCTTATCACGGAGGTAGATGAAGAACAAGCTTGGGGGAGGACCCCCACTTGAGGTAACATGTATCACATTCCTTGCATATTTATTTTACATCCATCCATCATCCACCTTGCATTTAAAAAATAATAATATATAAGTTAGATTTGCTTTCATCAAATAAAGATGTGCGGTAAGAATGATTTAAGAATTCAAATAGATGAAATGATGAATAGTTGCTCTGTTTTATTTTTCTAATTCTCTAGTTTACAACTTGCTACTCTCCGAATATTGCTTTCATTGGTTTGAAATACTTTTACCTTAATATGGAAGTTGTGGGTAGCAAAAGCTTAATATAATTCTAGGTTGTTGTAAGACTAGAATTGGTAATAGGGCTGCTAGTCCTGGTTATAAAGTAAAACATAGATTTCCGGAGAAATTCTAAAAAGATTTAAGTTTCCCTCAATTTATTGGAAATACCTACCAAAGCCATATGATGTTTATACATAGACAAAACCTTATGCATATGCTATTTGTTTTCACATTGAGCTTAGTCAAACTAGTAAAGACCTATGTGAGAAATCATTCAACTCTTTTTGAATTCAAGACTCCACTTGCACATGCTATACTTTTACACTAGAAGTAAGCAAAACGTCCATCATATCCACCATAACACAATAAAAAGAGAAACTCCATGTTATTCATGTTTAGCACTCTCTTCAAAATTCATTGCAAAGAAAGGGGGTGGAAGACATGGCTACAAAAAGAAAATGAATAAAATAAAAAAAGCATGCTTACATCATAAGCATGAGAAAAAAAAAAGAGATAAGAAAAGTAGCCATGTTTCATCCCTGCAAAAGGAAGAGAGATTATACCAAAAAGGAGTTATCTCAAGTATCCACATCCACTTCCACTCCATCACACATGAACTAGTCTTGAATCAAAATGTTTTGAATTGAATTCTCCTAATGCTTACTCTTTTGACTTAGGCATATGTGATGCAAATATGCCTACTTACTTTCCTTGCCAAGCTCCACATACAAGCCATATCCAATGAGTAGGAATAGTAGAGGCACAATACTTTGGCGAGGAAATATTTCCACTATCCACAAAGGAGTGACTGAGAGAACCAAATCGAGGTACTTAATATCTAAATTGAATTCTCCGAGATTTAAGTGGAACTTGATTTCTAGTCTATGTTTGCTCCATTTGCTATTCTACCTTTCAACTACTCATGAATATGAGAAAGCATAAGCTCCATGATAACTTAAGAAGGGTAGAGTATCATAGCCAATTTCTGCAATACTAGGTAGAGTATCTGGTTGTGCATTAGATACTTTTGAAAACAAGACACTGTAGCAACTCCTGATCATGAACGTAAAGTCTTGACTTTGCTCGGGACGAGCAAAGGATATGTTTGGGGGAGTTTGTTGATGACTGTTATATACCAATTTCATCCGTCAATTTAACTTGATTATGTGAAGGATTTATCATTTCTTGCACACATCACCATTCTATCTAACCCATTTCCACTTGGACATGGAGAAATATGTGTATGCAGCATTTTATGCAGAAAATGAGGAAATGTAGAGGGACCAATCCTATAAAATATCATCCCAGCCAATCAGGCGACGACACGTGGCATCCCATGGATCAAATAGCACACAAACAGAAGTATCCGAGGATATCCAATGGTGTTGCACCCATATACATCAAGGGGACCCACCTGGCAGCCACCTCGAGAAAGCACACGAGAATTGGAGCCTTGACCAGGTCGGCCGAACCCCTGGTTAAGCCGACCTCTTCCTGGCGCCAAACTCGATCAAACTCCACTGTTGGCTCCTCCCGGCTCTCTGGAATCAATGGTGACTGATTCGCGCACTTTTGGTGGTGGGAACCGACCTCAACACTAGTATAAATAGGACCCCCTACCCCTCACTTCAACACACACCACTTGAGCTCCATCTCTATTGTATACACTATCATCCATAGTCTTAGAAGAGTTAGGTTGTAGAGAGGAGAGTCTCTAGTCCCAAGTCCAAATTGGGATAGGAGTAATGAGTCTCTCTCTTCCCAATCCTACTTTGGGAAAGGTATGGCTCATGTATTCTTTGTTGTAATTGTTACTTTATGCATAATAAAGTTAGTATCTTTAGTCTCTACTTATACATATACTTGGGCAAAGCATTTATTGTTTGTTTGTGGAGTCCATGTATGTGGAAGGTATAGCTTCTATGACTATTTTATCATGAACATCTCTCATTATCATAGAACCTATAGACCCCCACTATAGTCTAGTTAATTATAACATAACTAGGTTAGTATGGATAATTATGTTGTGTATCAACATTGGTTCTGTCGGTGGTTTTGATCCGGCAGATCTCCAGACACTACTAAAGTGTTTGCGGAGTTTGAAGTTCGGTGTGGGCGCGCGGAGATTCAAGAAGGTGAAATGTAAAATGACACAGGAGACATGAAGATTTACGTTTTTCGGGCCGCCTGAGCGTAATACCCTACTCCATGGGGTGTGTTGGTGTTGTATTGGATGTATGAACTCAACTCAGGTGAGTTGAGAGTGTGTGTGAGCCAATCCGACCAGATCAGATCAGAGCTGAGAGATCCGAGCAGGGCCGAGAAAGAGCCTATGTATCGTCGGTTTGTCCTTTTATAGTACAAGGACAGACCGTTACAAGTTGACCTGGCCCGACATGTGGCCCCTGTGGTTATTAATATTGATACACATTTGATGCGCTTAATTACCCTTAATGACCGAGTTACGGGCTTTGACAGTACCGTTACTGGTAATTAATGTCGTCTGATCGTGTGTCATTAACATAGTATTAATGACACTTAATCGGGTCTTGAAGTCCTTGATTCCCCTTTGAAGATTCGGAGCCGTTGTGGAGTCTACCGGAGGTTTGAGGCTGAAGATCCGACGGTAGGACAGATAGGTCCGGTGCCACCAGACACGTGTCAGTTCCAGAGCTTCCCTCAGTCTAGGGGTTAGGTCCGGGGGTGCCGTTATGGTACATAGCCCGGAGCTTCCTCCTTGTGGGCGGTAGCTCCGGTTTGATGGTACACGTGGCGACCCTGAGACTAACCATATTGGAGAAGCGGGTCCGGTTATGTCTGACATGTGGGCCTTCGAAGGTCTTCAAATCAAGTAGATGACCTTTCCTTGAGATCTTTGCAATCTTAAGGGGTATACGGTACCCAGGATACCGACAGTGGCCCCCTGGGCCCACCTCTGGGGAAGACCCCTTGGGTGAAGTCATTCCGCCGGAGGTGGGTTCATCCTTTGAATTTTGAGCCGAGTCATCAAAGGTCTTCAGATGTGCCATTGGCGATAGTTTTGGAGTTAAATCCTCGCCGCGTGGCACATCCCGGGTGTGGCAAATGAGATCTTTGTCGTGCGGATCTCATGCAATTGAAGGTCGCCGGTTCCTGATACGAAAATCGTATCGGTTCCGCGCGCCTTGTCAGGCCGCCGCCTTCGGGCTTCCTGCCTTTCATAATGACAACCGTTCGCCTGGGTAAGAACCTCGACTTGATCATCGGGGTGGTCTCGGGCCCTCTTGTCATCGGCAGGGTGAAATTTTTGAATAGTATCTTCGGTTTCCCTACGGTTTCCATCCAAGTGTTGCGGGGGCTTACTTAAGAAGGAAAGCGCGCACCATCTGGGGCTCTTTACGCCTCTTATTTGAACTTGCGCTCGAACTCCCAAACTTGTGCTTGCTTTTCCTCCCTTGCCTCGCTGTGCTGTGATGGAGATGGGTCTCCGCAAGAGCCGCTTGAAGACCGAAGGTGACCTGAAGAAAGTCCAGGCCCTCATGGCGTGGTCCTCGGACTTCTTCAACCACCTGGTCCGCGCCGGTGGGGAGATCTCGTTCGAGAAGGAGCACGGCGTCGAAATGGTGTACCTCTCTACGTATGCCATGGTGGGGTTGATCCCACCTTTTTCCTCCTTTTTCTTGATGTTGCTAGACTTCTATGGTCTGCAGCTGTATCACCTTGGCCCCCACTCCATTCTTCTGGTGTCTGTCTTCGTCCACTTCTATGAAATGTGGGTGGGCATTCCCCCCTGCATTGAGCTTTTCCGGACCTTCTTCACCGTCCATACCATCGGGTGGGGTGATGAGTACCTTGGCTTCTACTACTTTGTGAAGCGCAAGAAGTGCCCATTCAAGTACCTCCAGTCGTTTCCCTTTGGAAAGTGGGACGATTGGAAGAAAGACTGGATAGTCATCCGGGTGGAGGAGCACGAGAAGCTGGAGCTGCCCGAAGGCCTCCCCAACATCGACACTGCAGTCTGGAGTGAAGCTCCAGTGCTGTCGGATGCCTTCAACCCTGCTCTAACCAGGTTCCGCCATTGTGTGGAGGGAGGATTAACTCCTCAGGCGGTATTTTGCAATTTCCTAATCAACAAGTGGGCACCGCTTAATAGGAGAGAAAAACTAGCTTGGTCCCTCAAAAGTGTGATGGACGACGACTGGGTCGAGACCGGGATGAAGTCCAACATGGAGGGGGCGACCTTGGAGTTTCATCTCAAGAAGTTCCAGCACAGCATCGACATCGCGGGTGATGACTTGACCCCGCAACCAGCTTTCCTCCCTCTGAACGTGGAAGTAGAGTTCAGCAGGGAGCTCCGGCGGACGATGCCGGTGCTTGACGACCTTGGTGTCGTCGAGAGAAGATCGACTTCCAGGGTGGTGATCCCTAGGGCTTCTGAAGGTGGCTCCGACCCTGCCCCGAAGCCAAGGACCGATGTCGTCGGCAAGGGCAAGGAGCCGGCGGCTGAACCCTCGAGCCGGAAGAGGAAACAGAAGCATGACGAAGGAAGGTCCGTCAGGCCTGCATCCACTGCAGCAACTCCTTCTCCCTGGAGGGGGAGGCCTTCTACAACTGCGGTGACTGTACCTGCAGCAGTGTCTTCCCGGGGTGCTAGCTCCGGGCATGTGACTCCAGCACCTGGGCCAGTTGAGGCCTCTGGGTCCGGAGGTCCTTCTCGGTCGAGGGGGGCCTCGACTAAGGAAATACCCGTGGTTGCAACAAGTTCCGGGGGGCCTTCCAGAGCTACCACGCCGGCGGCGGCTATGGTCAGTCCAGAACGCCCGGGAAAGAGATTCTGTGCAAGCTAGTGCAGAAGCCTTCTGAGGTAATTTTTAATCTTTACCTCAGACATTTGTTTTGTTGTAGTAACTATTTTTTAAGTTTCTTCATCCATCATTTGCAGCGTCCCCAAGAAGAGGAGTGAGGCTCCACCCTCAGCCACCGCAACTGAAGCTATGAGGGCGGAGGCTTCTGCTCCTGTCCCGGTGCCGCCCCAAGTGGTCGCTGAATCTGCGGCAGCTCCGACGCCAGCTGTCGTGGTCATGGACCTCGACTCATCCCAGGAGACTCTCGTGGTAGCGCTGGACCACGGGAGAGAATATGCGCCAGCGGCACCTGCCCCGGAGGTTGAAGCCCCGGGTCTTGATGCTAAGATGTTGGAGGCTTCGGCAGTTGAGCCAGAGCAAGCAGTGATTCTGGCCCCAGAGCCAGAAATTGTCGAAGCCTCGGCGGTTGAGCCAAAGGTTATCGAAGTCCCAGTGAGCGAGCCGGATGTTGAGGAAGTCCCGGCGGTTGAGCCGGCTACCTCCAAAGCTCCGGCCTCAGAGCCGGTTGCCACTGAAGCTCCAGCTGCAGAGCCGGTTGCGGTTGAAGACCTTCCGGCGCATGAGCCGGTTGAGGTTGAAGCTCCGGCCTCAGGGTCGGTTGTTGTGGACCTTCTGGCGCCCAAGCCGGTCGTTACGGAGGCATCAACACTCAAACCTATGATGTTCGAGGTGCCAATGCTTGAGCCACCAGCGGAGGAGGAGCCCAGGCCGGAGCCGGGAGTAGCCTCTGCTCCGGAAGTGATGACGGTGGAGGTGCCTGCTGCTGAGCCAGGGTGCCCTAATGAAGTCGCTGGCTCCCTGCCTGAGGGGGCAAATGAAGACCTAGCGGCAGGGCCTTCGGAACCACTTCCGGAGGTCGGAACTTCTTCTACGGGACCCTCCTCGGTGGTGATAGAGGCTATCCCAGAGGACGACCCTAGTGCCGTGGAGGCTCAGGGGACCACTCTTATGGAGTGGGACCCAATTTTTGTAAGCGAGAACCCGCTGGAACAAGCGGAGGGGACCCCAGCAGGTCCAGACTCTATTCCCCTGTCGTTGTCCATTGACAACGCTTGCTCCAGTCTGCGTCAAGTCCATCTAGAGTTCTACCACGACAGCAAGGCTCTTGAAGAGGAGCTGAAAGTGCATCTAGGTTCCCCATGGGTTTTGGATGATTGATGATGACAATTAAGTAGCTAATGAGCTCATGTGATCTTAGCACAGGTGTGGACTCGATTGGAGACGCAAACCCTCAAAAAGGAAAAGGAAGGAAACAGAGTCGACTCGAAGCGTAGAAACTAGGGTTTCTAGCGTGTTGAGTTAGACTAGCCGTAGAAATAGGAGGGTGTGTGCGTAAAGTGCAAAGAGGTCAAAGTAGGAGCTCAAGAGTAGTGGTTGAGGTAGAAATCCTATTTTAAGTTGAAGTTAGAGTAGTCTGGCAGGAGTGGCCGGACTAGTCCGCCATAGGGCCGGACTAGTCCACTCCAGGCCAGACTAGTCCGTTTTCACACAGACCAGAAGGTCCTGTGTGACTTCGGACTAGTCCGTAGTGGACCGGACTAGTCCGGGGTACCCCTTGAAGCGGAGTTTCGGGACTAAGTCCTAGAGAGCGGACTTGTCCATTTTAGGGCGGACCAAAAGGTCCTGTGTGAGATCGGACTAGTCCGTCCGCGGGCCAGACTAGTCCGTGGTGCCGAGTGCGGAGTGGTTTTTTGCGACTAAGTCTGGGAAGGCCGGACTAGTCTGCCCTTGGGGCCGGACTAGTCCATGGTCTCCAGACTAGTCTGTTTTCACACGGAACAAAAGGTTCTGTGTGAGATCGGACTAGTCCGGTGCGGGCCGGACTAGTCCGTTGTCGAAGTTACCGTTTGAATTTGAAGTTTGGCGGGTAGCGTGACGATTGCCGCGCAGTGCGACAGTTGTCAGAGGGGTCAGTGGTCCCCTAGGCCGGACTAGTCCGGGCCTGAGGCCGGACTAGTCCGCCCTTTTGCTGAAGTCGGCAGTATGGGCTTGGGACCTCTATAAATAGAGGTCCACTGGGTTCTTTTGAACCAACTCTTGAAAACTCCTGAACCCTAGCGCCGCCACAGCCAACTTGGAGCACTCTTAAGCCTCTTTCTTGCCAACTTTCCCTCTAAAACTAATTCTTGAGTGGATTAGGGTTTAGTGAGGTGGAGAAGAGGAAGAACATCGTGCTTGTGCTCCCGGTTTGATCTCTTGCACTCATTTATTCTTTGTGAGCTGTGTGTGGAGTGTGTTTCACGTTGTTGATCATCTTTGTGGTGTGGGAGCCTCAGATCGTGAGAAGCCCCAATGAATCTTGTATTCGCACTTTGAGATAGTGGAGAACCAAGTTAGGCCCGTGCGGTAAACTTGGTGAAGGAAGGGTTGGTGAACCCGGTCCTTTGTGGACTCCTCAACGGGGATGTAGATTCTTGTGTGGAATCGAACCTCGGGATAAAATCCTTGTGTCTCCGTGTTCTTTGCATTTTGTTTATCGCATACTTCGTTCTAGGGTTGCTAGTCTTGTCGTGTGCTTCACATTGCTATAATCTTGTTGAAACTTGACTTACTCCTGTGTTGGTAGTTTCTAAACTTGTTATAAACATATCCTCACTTGTAGCCTCGAGAAAATCCCCTTAAAACTTGCTAGAAACACTTTTTAGGGTTCTTCACGCAGGCTGACCGGACTAGTCCGCCCCCAGACCGGACTACTCCGCCCCCTGTGATTTAACCTTGATTTATTAAGTCATTTGCAGGTCGATTAGCCTATTCACCCCCCTCTAGGAAACTTTCAATTGGTATCAGAGCAGGACTCTCCATAAAGAGTATAACAACTCGGAGAGATGGCCGGAGTGGTGTTTGAAGAGGTGTCGACCAATGATTCTCAACCGACACGTGAGGAGACAATGGCTTATCAAGACAAGCCAATGGATGATGAGGAGACTCGCCAGCTCAAGGCGAAGCTCCAGGAGAAGTTGAAGATAGCTGTGGTTGAGCCGTCAAGCTCATCAAGTGGTGGCGGCGGGGTCAACTACAACCGACAAGGGTTCAACTATGAACGCCTTGCCGCCAACAACCACTACCTCTCCATCCCATTGGAGAAACCTCCACAATTCGATGGAACCGACTACGGGATGTGGAAGCACAACATGAAGATCCACCTCGTGTCACTCAATCCGGCATTGTGGCAAATTGTCATGACCGGGGTGGAGATCCCGAAGGATGAGGACAACATCACGCAAGAACAAGCCATCCTCATCCACCGCAACGCTCAAGCTGCGGGTGTGAACATCTCATCCCTCTCAAGAGATGAGTTCAACCGCGTCGATGGTATTGAGGTGGCCAAAGATATATGGGACACCCTCAAGACGACGCATGAGGGAAATCGGGTGGTCAAGGAGGCCAAGATCAAGCTCATCGAAGGAGAGCTTGGGAGGTTCGCCATCATGGATGGTGAATCCCCCGAAGACATGTACAACCGGTTGAAGATACTCATCAACAAGAGCTGATCATATGGCTGCACCATGTGGACCGACCACGAGGTGGTGAAGAGGATGATCCGGGCATTCATGCCTAGGAACGTCGCTCTTTGCTCCATGATTCGAGAAAGCCCGGGGTTCACTAAAATGACCCCGGAGGAGGTCCTTGGTAGGATCATCAACCACGAGATCATGGAGAAGGAGGCGCTCTTCTACAACGACCTTCAAAAGTTCACCGCCTCCAAGATGAAGAATGTTGCACTTAAGGCAACACCCTCCTCAAAGGAGCAAGAGGAAAGCGATGAGGAGAGCCTCGACACCGATGAGGAAGAGGCCTTCTTCATCAACAAATTCAAGAGGATGATGAGGAGGAAGAAAGGTGGATACAACCATGAGGGCAAAGGGAAGGAAAGAGCAAGGGCCAAATCAAAAAGGACTTGCTACAATTGTGGCGAGTACGGCCACTTCATCGCTGATTGCCCCCATGAAGAAGTGAAGAAGAAGAAGGAGGGCAAGCCTCAAGAGAAGAAATTCTTTAGGAAGAAGAGGCCCTCTGGACAAGCACACTTGGGCAAGGAGTGGGACTCTAACGATGAGTCCTCCTCCGAAGAAGATGAGGAGAAGATGGCTACCATAGCCATCGGGAAGAGCTCCAAGGGAAGCAAGCTCTTCCCCAACCTCAACAACGACTACAAACCAACTTGCCTTATGGCAAAGGAGGGAAGGAGAAAGGTAACATCTCACTCCTCCTCCTCCATTTCCTCTCATGATGAATTTGATAGCGCTAGTGAGAATTAGCATATGTTTAAGGACATAAGCAAAAGCACCCTGCGTAGGATGAAGTTGCTTATGGATGAGATCTTTGAGAAGGAGGATCTCATTAACAGACAAGAGGACATGCTCATCCTTGAAAAGGAGAGATGTTAAGAGCTCAACGAGCTCCTTGAGCTTGAAAGAGAGAAGATCAAGGCATTGGAACACGAACTTGCTCTAAGTAAGAAAACGCATTCAAGTCTTGAGGAGAAAACAATTGAGCTCAAGGATGAACATGGAAACTTGTCAAAAGTTAACAAAATCCATGAGACTCAAGTTGAGTCTCTCAAGAACAATGTAGTCTCTTCCTCTAAGAGCTCAACCTCCTCAAAGGCCTCATCCAATGCAACCCCGCC
The DNA here is from genome assembly GCA_036927565.1 of Tuctoria greenei. Taxonomy (NCBI): domain Eukaryota; kingdom Viridiplantae; phylum Streptophyta; class Magnoliopsida; order Poales; family Poaceae; genus Tuctoria; species Tuctoria greenei. The sequence goes on from JAYESD010000005.1 coordinate 174,377,731, forward strand.
TTGCAAGTGCTCTAACTTAATCCTTAAGCTTAAGGATGAACTCAACTTAGCGCAAGGCAAGCAAGCACCTAAGGGTGCCATCTTTGACATGGAGAAGGTGGCGTATGCACAAAGTGCATACACCAACACAAGACCTCCCCATGTAAATGATGGTCTTGGATATACTAGAGGTGGAAGGCACAATGCAAAAACCTCTAAGTATGGCAAAGACATGATTGTCTTTGTTAAGGGGAGTTCATCCACAACTAAAGTTGAAAAGAACTCACCCTCTAGCAACACAATGCGTAAATCTGAACCGCATCCTCTATTCCATGACTTTGATGCATCTTATGTGCTTATGAGGAACAAATATGGCAAGGTGTTTGCTAGATATGTTGGGCCACTCCGCAAGAGCCCCAAGCCTTGCGTGTGGGTGCCCAAATGCCTAAGCACTAACGTAAAAGGACCCAACTCCGCTTGGGTACCTAAAAGGAAGGCATAAATTTGTTTTGTAGGCTTACTCCTCCGGCGGATCGAAATGGGTGTTGGATAGTGGATGTACCAACCACATGACCGGAGAGAGGAGCATGTTCATAGAGTATGAGGAGAACGAGGACCCAAGTGAAGGAATCTTCTTTGGGGATAATAGCCAAGGGAAAATCCTTGGCTCCGGTAAAATTGCTATCTCCTCTTCGCATACTTTATCTAATGTTTTGCATGTTGATTCCCTAGACTATAATCTCCTATCCATATCACAGCTTTGTGATAAAGGATATAAGTGTGTTTTTTCTAGTGAGGGTGTGAATGTTCTGATAGAGGGTAATGACTCGATAGCCTTTAAGGGTGTGCTCAAGGGAAAGCTCTATCTTGTGGACTTTACCACGGATAAGGCTCAACTTGACACATGCTTAATGGCGAAAGCCAACATGGGATGGCTTTGGCATAGAAGGCTAGCCCATGATGGAATGAGGAACCTTCAAAAGCTCCTTAAAGGAGAGCATGTTCGTGGCCTAAAGGATGTGGTATTTGAAAAGGATAGGCCATGTAGTGCGTTCCAAGCGGGAAAGCAAGTAGGAGCTCAACACCCCTCTAAGAATGTCATGACGACAACTAGACCTTTGGAGTTACTACATATGGATCTTTTTGGCCCCATTGCTTACATTAGCATCGGTGGCAACAAGTATGGTATAGTCATCGTTGATGACTTCTCTAGATATACTTGGGTGTTCTTCTTGCATGATAAGAGTGAAACCCCCGGTGTCCTCAAGAAATTCCTAAGGAGAGCTCAAAATGAGTTCACCTTAAGGATAAAGGCTATAAGGAGTGACAATGGCACCGAGTTCAAGAACATGCAAGTAGAAGAGTTCCTAGATGAGGAGGGCATCAAGCATGAATTTTCCGCTCCCTATTCTCCTCAACAAAATGGAATTGCCGAAAGAAAGAATAGGACGCTTATTGAGATGTCAAGGACGATGCTAGATGAGTACAAAACATCGGACCGGTTTTGGGCGGAAGTGGTTAACACCGCTTGCCACGCCGTAAACCGATTGTACCTTCATCGCCTCCTCAAGAAGACTCCTTATGAGCTTCTCGTTGGTAAGAAGCCCAATGTTTCTTACTTTCGTGTCTTTGGTAGCAAGTGTTATATACTCAACAAGAAGCCTAGGACTTCGAAGTTTGCTTCAAAGTCCGATGAGGGTTTCTTGCTTGGATATGACTCAAACACACATGCGTACCGTGTGTTCAACAAATCCTCCGGAATTGTTGAAATAGCACGTGACGTGGTGTTTGATGAAACCAATGGCTCTCAAGTGGAGCAAGTTGATCAACATGCCATTGATAAAGAGGAACCTCCACTAGAAGCTCTAAGGAGAATGGCACTTGGAGATGTTCGCCCACAAGAACCATCTCAAAGCCCAAGTGACCATCATCACTATGAAGTAGGTCAAACCCCCATTGGACAAGTTGGAGATCCACTAGATGCTCCCCAAAATGATAATGGGAATAAAGATCAAGGGGGAGGCATGGATCAAGGGGGAGACCAAAATGAGGAAGATGAAGCAAGATATTCAAGAGCTCAACCTCCGGATCCTCGTGTTCATCAAAGTATTCAACGGGATCATCACGTTGACAATATTCTAGGAGATATCACAAGAGGAGTAACAACACGTTCACGTGTTGCAAACTTTTGTGAGCATTTCTCCTTTGTCTCATCCTTGGAACCCCATAAGGTTGAAGATGCCTTAAGAGATCCGGATTGGGTAGTTGCCATGCAAGAGGAGCTCAATAACTGTGAAAGGAACAAGGTTTGGGAGCTTGTCAAGCGCCCACAAGCTAACGTTGTTGGAACCAAGTGGGTGTTCCGCAACAAGCAAGATGAGCATGGCGTGGTAACTAGGAACAAGGCACGACTTGTGGCAAAAGGATACTCACAAGTAGAAGGATTGGATTTTGATGAGACATTTGCCCCCGTAGCTAGGCTTGAGTCAATTCGGATATTACTAGCCTTTGCTACTCATCATGACTTCAGGCTCTACCAAATGGATGTTAAGAGTGCATTCCTTAATGGCCCAATCAAGGAAAAAGTTTATGTAGAGCAACCTCCAGGGTTTGAAGACCAAGACTATCCTAACCATGTTTACAAATTGTGAAAGGCTCTTTATGGCCTCAAGCATGCTCCTAGAGCTTGGTATGAGTGCCTAAGAGACTTTCTAGTTGAAAATGGCTTTAGGATAGGCAAAGCATACTATACCCTTTTCACAAAGAACTTCAACGAAGATCTTTTTGTGTGCCAAATATATGTGGATGACATCATATTTGGTTCCACAAATAAGGTGTTTTGTGATGAGTTCTCCAAGATAATGACGGAGAGGTTTGAAATGTCCATGATGGGTGAGTTGAAGTTCTTTCTAGGATTTCAAATAAAACAACTCAAAGAAGGGACGTTCATAAGTCAAACTATGTATACACAAGATATTCTAAGGAAGTTTGACATGGATAAGGCAAAACCCATCAAAACCCCTATGGGAACAAATGGACACCTAGACCTAAATGAGGATGGTCCAAGTGTGGATCAAAAGTTATATAGGTCTATGATTGGTTCACTTCTCTATCTTTGTGCATCTAGGCCCGATATCATGCTAAGTGTGTGTATGTGTGCACGCTTTCAAGGAGCACCTAAGGCTTGTCATTTGACCGCCGTTAAAAGGATGTTGAGATATCTAGTACACACACCTTCCTTAGGACTTTGGTACCCCAAAGGATCTAAGTTTAACCTCATTGGATATTCCGATGCGGACTATGCGGGGTGCAAAGTTGATAGGAAGAGCACATCAGGTACATGCCAATTCTTGGGTCGATCTCTAGTGCCTTGGTCCTCTAAGAAGCAAAACTCTATTGCTCTCTCCACCGCCGAAGCGGAATATGTTGCAGCCGGAAGTTGTTGTGCACAACTTCTTTGGATGCAACAAACCCTTAGGGATTATGGGATTAACTTGCGCAACATTCCACTTTTGTGTGACAATGAGAGTGCCATAAAGATAGCCCATAATCCGGTGGAGCACTCTAGGACCAAGAACATAGACATACGACATCACTTCTTGAGAGATCACTCAATGAAGGGAGATATTGTGATTTCTCATGTGAGGACGGAACATCAACTCACGGATATCTTCACCAAGCCTCTTGATGAGAAGCGTTTCTGTGAGCTAAGAAGTGAGCTCAACATTTTGGATTCTAGGAATGTGGCTTAAACCACATTCCTCACACTTTTGAGCTATTTCGAAAAACTCTTCTCTATCTTGATTTCTCTTCAAAACTGTTTGAGAAAACTTTTTCTTGGAAATTGATCATGTTTTTGTCATATTTTTCTTCAATTATCATGTTTGTGTTGCTTGTTGTCCAAAAGGACCAATAATGTGTGTGCAACTCAAAAAATACTGTCTTTCAGCCCAGTCGGACCGGACTAGTCCGCCCCTGTGGACGGACAGGTCCGGGTCCAGACTAGTCCGCGGCTGGTCCGCGGACCGGACTAGTCCGCCCTGACACCGGACTAGTTCGGCCCTTGGGGACTTAAACCCCAGGGGCGGCCAAAACCCTTCCTCTCCTCTCTCACTCCAGCCTCTCACCCTCACGCGCGCTAGAAACCGCCCTCTTCGGCGATTTTTTGCTCCAACCACCAAACTTGGATTCCAATCCGTGCATTGGAGTCTTTGGGAGTGAGGGATTGTTTCCCCGCGCTTCACCTTCGCAATCCATCGTCGATTTCGTCGATTCTATCGGATTTGAGAAGGTATTCCCTCTTTTTCAAAAACTTTCCCCATTCTTGATTCTTGAGGTTTTTGATAGGAACACCTTCATTGATGTTGCTCCATATACCCTTGTGATCGTAGCCTAGGAGTATTTCGCGCTGATTCGAAGATTTTTCGATGAATTGATTAGGGTTAGGGTTTATCCTGTGCAAACCGGACTAGTCCGGCCCCTGGCGGACAAGTCCGGTTTGCACAGAGCAAACCCTAGTCCTAGTCTTCTCTCGAGACTTCTTCCGCAACACTCCCTCTCCTTGGACTCATACCTTCCTTTCTATGTATTTTCCTGCAGTATGTCGAACTCGGAGCGTTCCCCCTCTCATCTCAACCTCGCGGGCAAGGAAGAACGTCCTGAGACCTATCGGGGCCGCACCGAGGAGAGAGGTGCGGAAGTGCCCCGGGAGGGCCGCACCAAGGCCCAGATCGTCGAAGCAAGGACGAAGGCTGCACTCATTAAGGTGCAGAAAGAAAAGTAAGAAAGGCGGCTGAAGGCCCTCGAAGCCTCCAAAGTAGCTGCCACCATCTACAATGAAGAAGAAGCCATGGCACGAGCAACTGCCGAATCTCTGAATGAGCTAAGGAGGAAGAAGAGGCAAGACAGGGAGGCTCACAACTCCAGGGCCGCTGAGGCAAATGCCCCCAAAAGGAAGAAACTCGTCACCGTTGGCAAGAAGGCAAAGGGCAAGGAGCAAGCCCAGAGGGAAGAAGAACCAAGGGTCGAGCATGACCCTAAGAGGGGAAAGGCCCCAGCTCCCATCGTGCCGAAAAAGAAGAAACCGGCAGTGAAGGTCTCAGCCATGAAGGCAGCTGGGGGGTTTGTGATTCGAGAGCAGGGAAAGGACAAGGAACCTGGACCCCTCAAGATGCATTCACCTGCCAGAAACCCAAACTGTCAGCCCAACCTCTCAGCCAACACATTCAAAGGAAAAGGGGCAGAAAAGGCAAGACGGCTGAGAACAGACAAAGTGTACTATTATGAGAAGAGCACAGCTGACCCGCAATTCTGGAATGACTTTCACTGCGATTATTATCGCCTTGTCTACATGAAGATGAAGACTCCTGTGACTGATGCCCAGTGGGTTGACTGGGCCTACATGGCTCAGAAGAAGCATGCTGCATTTGATGCTGTGATCAATGCAGCGGAACGGCATGGAATCAAGGATATCATGGGTTTCCAGAACGACTGGAACATTGAGGTGATTGTCCAGTTCTACACAACTGTCTACTTTCACTCCTTTGGAGATCGCCGGATGACATGGATGACAGATGGAGAGCAGTACACTATCACATTTGAAGACTTTGCCAAGATTCTAGGATTGGAGGAGCACCTTGAGCATGAGGTCATCATCTCTAACCTCAAGGCCCTAGACCGAGATGCCCTTGACTTCATGTATCCAGACCATCTTCCTTATGAGGCAGGATTGGCAAGAAACATCAAGCCATTTTTTAGTGTGCTCAACCGCCTCCTTCGGAAGACCATTGCCCCGAAGGATGGGGATGCTGGAGTCATTCAGGGCAACTTGATGCACTTGATGGTGCTGATAGATGGGGAAGAGAGCTTCAACTTAGATGAGTACATCTTTGATGATATCTTCAATATATCTCATACCCCCAACAGGTCTTGTGGCTATGCTCCTTATGTGATGTGCCTTATTGAGAAAGTCTCCAGAATTACCTTCAAGAAGGATGTCTCACATAAGAGACTACGTCCTCAGATTCCTCCACCTCTGCCTCTTCCTCCGCGCCGCAAAAATGCGGATCCTCCATCTCAGCCGGAGGAACCTCGTGGTGGAGCCTCTCGCCGTGCCTCTCACTCACCCGGTGGCTCCTCTAGCAGCGGAGTCCTCAAGTTTCTTCGGTCCATCTTCACCTCGTTCCGCAAAGCCGAGGTGCGAGCTCAGCGGACTGAGCGCTTCGTGAGGAAGCTCTGCAACAAGATGGAGATTCCGATGAGCCCTGAGGCCTCCGACGACGAGCTCACTCCATACCCCCTTCTCACCCCCGAGGAGTTGGCACTCTTGGGTTAGACGGAGGGTACCTCCGCACCGGGCTCCGACGACGATGACGACGATCATGAGGAAGACGTCGAGGATCCGGAGGCCACGGAGAGCAACTCCCGCGACGGCGATAGTGATGAGGACGAGGACTAGCTTTTGGGTCCTTGTCCCCCTCTTCTTTTCCTTTTTGGTGTCTTGATGCCAAAGGGGGAGAGTTAGGGGGAGTTAGTCTTGTGTGGAGTTGGGGGGAGGCGGTCTTTTGTGTTGTGTGGTGTGTTTTTGGCATTTGGACTTATTTTGCAACTTATTCATGCTACTTGGATGTTTACATTTGTGCAAGACTCGCTAATGTTGTTCAATTTCAATATAATGTTCCCATTGTCAATCTTTTGATTATATTGATGTACCTTATGTCTTGTCACAATTGTTGAGCACATCACGTAGGCACCCCACCATAACGTGTTTGGGTATGAAAGATCTCCTCCACCTCTTTTACATGCTGCATACATTGAGGGGGAGTCATTCATACGCACACAAGTTATGAAAACCAAAATTTATACTCTTATTTATGAAGGACTTGATGTGTTGTCATCAATCACCAAAAAGGGGGAGATTGAAAGTGCATCTAGGTTCCCCGTGGGTTTTGGATGATTGATGACGACAATTAAGTCGCTAATGAGCTCATGTGATCTTAGCACAGGTGTGGACTCGATTGGAGACGCAAACCCTCAAAGAGGAAAAGGAAGGAAACGGAGTCGACTAGAAGCGTAGAAACTAGGGTTTCTAGCGTGTTGAGTTAGACTAGCCATAGAAATAGGAGGGTGTGTGCGTAAAGTGCAAAGAGATCAAAGTAGGAGCTCAAGAGTAGTAGTTGAGGTAGAAATCCTATTTTAAGTTGAAGTTAGAGTAGTCTGGCAGGAGTGGCCGGACTAGTCCGCCATAGGGCCGGACTAGTCCGCTCCAGGCCAGACTAGTCTGTTTTCACACAGACCAGAAGGTCATGTGTGACTTCGGACTAGTCCGTAGTGGACCAGACTAGTCCGGGGTACCCCTTGAAGTGGAGTTTCGGGACTAAGTCCTAGAGAGCGGACTTGTCCGTTTTGGGGTGGACCAAAAGGTCCTGTGTGAGATCAGACTAGTCTGTCCGTGGGCCGGACTAGTCCGTGGTGCCGAGTGCAGAGTGGTTTTGCGACTAAGTCTGGGAAGGGCGGACTAGGGCCGGACTAGTCCGTGGTCTACAGACTAGTCCGTTTTCACACGGAACAAAAGGTTCTGTGTGAGATCAGACTAGTCCAGTGCGGGCCGGACTAGTCCGTTGTCGAAGTTACCATTTGAATTTGAAGTTTGGCGGGTAGCGTGACGATTGCCGCGCAGTGCGACAGTTGTCAGAGGGGTCAGTGGTCCCCTAGGCCGGACTAGTCCGGGCCTGAGGCCGGACTAGTCTGCCCTTTTGCTGAAGTCAGCAGTATGGGCTTGGGACCTCTATAAATAGAGGTCCCCTGGGTTCTTTTGAACTAACTCTTGAAAACTCTTGAACCCTAGCACCGCCACAGCCAACTTGGAGCACTCTTAAGCCTCTTTCTTGCCAACTTTCCCTCTAAAACTAATTCTTGAGTGAATTAGGGTTTAGTGAGGTGGAGAAGAGGAAGAAAATCGTGCTTGTGCTCCCGGTTTGACCTATTGCACTCATTGAGTCTTTGTGAGCTGTGTGTGGAGTGTGTTTCACGTTGTTGATCATCTTTGTTGTGTGGGAGCCCCAGATCGTGAGAAGCCCCAACGAATCTTGTATTCGCACTTTGAGATAGTGGAGAACCAAGTTAGGCCCGTGCGGTAAACTTGGTGAGGGAAGGGTTGGTGAACCCGGTCCTTTGTGGACTCCTCAATGGGGACGTAAATTCTTGTGTGGAATCGAACCTCGGGATAAAATCCTTGTGTCTCCGTGTTCTTCGCATTTGTTCATCGCATACTTCGTTCTAGGGTTGCTAGTCTTGTCGTGTGCTTCACATTGCTATAATCTTGTTGAAACTTGACTTACTCCTGTGTTGGTAGTTTCTAAACTTGTTATAAACATATCCTCACTTGTAGCCTCGAGAAAATCCCCTTAAAACTTGCTAGAAACACTTTTTAGGGTTCTTCACGCAGGCTAACCGGACTAGTCCGCCCCCAGACCGGACTAGTCCGCCCCCTGTGATTTAACCTCATTTTATTAAGTCATTTGCAGGTCGATTAGCCTATTCACCCCCCCTCTAGGCAACTTTTAGGAGCGCCAAACCCTTAGGCAGTGGCGTAACCGGCTCTACTTCGAGACCAAGCTGGCGCAGTCAAGGCTGGCAGACGACAAGGAGTGGATCAAACAGGAGAAGGTCCACCTGGAATACTGGGGCAAATTATTGGATGATAGGGAGAGCTTGACTCGTGCCCTCGATGCTCAATCCTGGGCCATTTATGAGCAGACCAAGGCAGCTAATAGTGTGGCTAATGATCGCCAAGAAAGGCTTGAAGCCATTAACACTACTCTCATCAAGCGCCGGGAGGCACTTGAGGAAAGGGAGAAGAGGCTCGACGACGAAGAGCAAAAACTCCTAGAGCTGCGGGATGATGTCTTGAAGAAGGAGGAGGAGCTCACCGAAAAGGTGGCTCTGCTGACAAGGGCCTCGAGGAATGCACAAAGAAACTGGAGGAGCGTTGCGTTGAGGAGGAGGAGAAGGCCTGGGTTTGAGGGCAGGAACTCTACAAGCAAGAGTGTGCCATCGCTGCCAGGGAGAAGAAAGTTAGAGGCCGGGAGAAGGACCTGGTCGACCGCAGGAACAAGATCCACCTCCGTGAGGAGGAGCTCGAAAAACTCGATTAGCGGGTTGCTGAAAATATTCAGCAAAATGCCAAAGAGGTTGAGTGCCTTGCTCGTGAGAATTCTGAACTGGCGGCGGCCAAAAGATCCTTGGAGGAACTGAAGGGCTTGAGGACTGCGGACTCCCTACAGGTTTGGGAGTTCCTGAGCAAAGCCAATGACGCGCTGACACCAATGGGCTTCAGTCCCGTGCGTCGAGATGATCCGGAGCCGGAGCCGGACCTAGCGTTGCAAGCGTTGAGCTCGACGCGTGGCAAACTCTCCAAGGTGGGTGACGTCATCGCGGACCATTTGGAGGTCGAGGGGCAGTCCCTGGCAAAGAACGTCGCAGAGTATGTGCTGACGTGCTACACCAGCCGAGATCCGCAATTCCCTCTGGACCCGGTGATTAAAGGTCCTGTCAAAGGAGAAGGTGAAGCCACCCGAGCCAACGTGTTGGAGGTTGCTCAGAAGGTCGCCCAGTTCTTCCATAGGATTTAGGACCATATCTGTAGCTCCCACTTGTATTCTCTCTTTTTGTTCCCCAATTTTGTAATCCCTTGTCTCCAGATGAATGAAATCCACAATTTGTTAATGAATTTCATTTTTTGTCTTCGACACTTCTGTCTTCACTTGTCCCCCTGGTAGATGTACACAATTTGATTGTGAACATGTACCAAGAGGATATTGTATTTTGTTGAAGACTCGTTTGCTTCGAACTTGTAGAGTGTAGGTCCAAAGTCTTCGATAGTGAAGGCCCCCTGAAGTTGTCTGAGTTTAGAAGCTCCGGCATTGACTACCATCGGAGCTTAGTAGCTCCGGGAATAGTCCCTATCAACGTGTAGAGCATCGATAGTTAGCCCTCCAGGGTGTCGGAGCTTAGTAGCTCCGGCAGTGACCTTTGCCAATGCGTAGCTTGTCGGCAGCAGACTCCGTTTATGGGGTCTTCTCACTATCTTTTATTCTGCGTCGACGGCTGGCCCCCCTAGCTTTGCCGCAGCTTGGTTACTCTGGTAATGCTCGTTTTCAATGTTTAACATCGATCACAAGCCACCTAGGGAGAGTCGGAGATTTGTTAGCTCCGACTTTTCTCCATCAACGTGGATTCTTTATTTTTCATGCACATTGAAGCCAAGAAAAATAGTAAAATTAGCTCCTTGCCTATAACTTCGTCGCGGCTTACGATTCCAAAGAAAGTTTTAGGTCAAACACGATTCTGAATACAACCGAATGCATTGCCTTCTTTCTTCCAGATCTAATTGTACTTGGACCCGCCTTACTTCGGCCTGCCGGGGTGTAGGTAGAGTGGTGTACTTAGGGTGCTTGACCAGGCTAAGTCGATAGCACACTCCGGCCCTAGATTGGCTTGGCGACATTCAGGCGAGTGGGCCATGAACAATATTTGAATCCATAAGAATTGACAATACAGCTCGAATTGTACATGAACTGGTCGAACTAAATTTCTTAAGAATTGCACAACTTTGTTATAGACAATAAAGAGAAAAATAAAAAATGTTGAGCCTGTACAAAATAAATGCACGTGGAGTCTGTTTCACATGAAGATGTCTTTCATTATAGGTCCGGGGTACAGGGGGAAACAAGTACACTCTTAGGGTACGGAACCAGGCTAAGCGTGTTTAATTTCTCGTTTGACCCAGGGTAGCTAGCCACACTTTTAGTCCTCGGACTGTGACAAGTGTTGCATGAACTTTGCGGACCTTCTGGGAAAGGTCCGGCTGTTCTCCCGGAGGAACTACCCGACTCTGTACAATGACTCTATAACATACACCTCAAGTTACTACAGACTCACCTCCGTTATATTAAGTGTAGAACTTATGGAGGTGCTCAATATTCCAAGGATTTGGGAGAGGTGTCCCATCCTCAGTAGCCAAGCGAACGCTTCCAGGATGGGATACTTTAATCACTCGGAAGGGTCCCTCCCAGTTGGGGGAGAGTTTGTTTAACCCTTCTCTGGATTGTATTCTCCATAACACCAGATCACCTTCCTCGAGCTGTTTGTTGTGTACATGCCGCTGATGATAGCGCTGAAGGGCTTGGCAGTATCGGGCATTCCGAACAGTTGCTTGGCACCTTCCCTCCTCAAGGAGGTCTAGGTCTTCACGACGGAACTGGTCCTGCGTGGCTTCGTCGAAGGTCCGGACCCGGACTGACCCCAAGGTGATTTGCGGAGGAAGGATTGCTTCAGCTCCGTACACCAGGAAGAAGGGTGTCTCTCCAGTTGACCGGTTTGGAGTTGTCCTATTGGCCCATAGAGTGGGCGGAAGCTCTTCAATCCAGTTGGCTCCATGTTTTTTCAAGCGCTCATAGGTGCGCATTTTGAGTCCTTTCAGGATTTCAGCATTTGCTATCTCGGCCTGGCCATTTCTTGCCGGGTGGGCTACGGAGGCATAGCAAATTTGAATGCTGAGGTCTTCGCAATATCCTTGAAATGCAGAGCTTGTGAATTGGGTCCCGTTATTAGTAATGATTTTGTTTGGGACTCCAAATGTGCATACAATGGACTGCAAAAATTTTATAGCAGATTGCTTGTTTAGTGTCACAACTGGAGTTGCTTCCGGCCACTTGGTGAACTTGTCAATGGCGACGTACAGGAACTTGTAACCACCAACGGCTCTTGGGAAAGGTCCCAAGATGTCCATCCCCCACACAGCGAAGGGCCATGTAGGAGGTATCATTTGTAGATGCTGAGCCGGTGTGTGAATTTGCTTTGCATGAAATTGGCATGCTTTGCATTTCTTCACCAGCTCAGTTGCATCCTGGAGTGCTGTAGGCCAGTAGAAGCCATGCCGGAAGGCTTTACAGACCAGCGTGCGGGAAGACGCGTGGTTCCCACACTCGCCTCCATGGATTTCTGCGAGGAGCTTGCAGCCTTCTTCCCTTGTGATGCACCGCATTAGGACACTGTTGGCATCGCGTCGGTAGAGATCCCCTTCTACCAACGTGTATCTTTTAGCCAATCTGACTATCCGGTCAGCGAATACATCATCGTCAGGAAGGATATTGTCTTTCAAGTATCTTTGGATCTCCGAGATCCATGCATCGGGGCTAACTTGAGCATTCGAGTCTTGCGTGCTGGGTTGCTCGGAGCTTCCGGCAGCGCCTACGACCCTTGATGGCTGCCATGGTAACAGGGCCATCGGGACTGTCAGCTTCGGGATGCTGATCTCGCCCCCTTCGCTCAGTTCAGCAGGCTGAGCTGTGGGTTTTGACAACCTCCGGACAAAAGTCCTGTCAGGAGCTGGAGCTCCGGTTGACGCTTTCATCGAGAGTTCGTCGGCTTCAGCGTTGTGGACACGCTGGACGTGGTGGAGGTATAGGACTTCGAGGTCCTTCTGAAGCCTCTGGACTTCAAGCAGGTTAGCAGCTAGCTAAAGATTTTTGCAGGAGCATTCACCCTTCACTTGTTTAATGATGAGTTGTGAATCTCCCTTGACCAGCAGCTGCTTGACACCATATGACAGTGCCACCTTTAGTCCGTAGATGAGTGCTTCGTACTCCACCATGTTGTTGGTCGCCTTGAAGTCAAGGTGTACCATGTATTTTACCTTCTCCCTGGTTGGTGCGAGGAGAAGGATTCCAGCTTCGGCCCCCTGCTTTTGCATGGAGCCGTCGAAGTAGAGGGTCCAGTGAGGCTCGGTGAAGACCAGAGCCTTGTGTTCCGGCTTCTGCTCACTGGGGCCCCCAGGGTTTGATGGAGAGGGAGTCCATTCCGCCACAAAATCTGCCAATGCTTGACTCTTGATTGCTTGCCTTGGAATGAATTCGAGATCAAATTCGGCCAATTCCGCTGCTCACTTTGCAATATTCCCAGATGAATTGGGATTATGCAAGATTGCTCGAAGTGGGTAAGAAGTCACCACTAAAATCTTGTGAGCTTGGAAGTAATGGCGAAGCTTCCTGGAGGTGATAAGAACTGCATAGAGCAGCTTATGCACCTCTAGGTATCGATTTTTGGTGTCATGAAGTACTTCACTGATGAAGTACACTAGGCGTTGGATGGTCCGGACCCTCCCGGAGGGGCTCGGAGCTTCCTCTTCATTTACTCGGATCCTCCCAGAGGGATCCGGACTTTCTTTGGGGACCTCCGGGTCCTTGCTGGGGGGACCCGGAGCTTCTTCAGAAGCGGCCCGGACCCTCCCAGAGGGGTCTGGGTCTTCTGAAGTAACTTCTTGTGGACTCAAGTCTGGGAACTGGGACCCAGACTCGCTTTAAGGAACCTCCGGACCCTACCGGAGGGGTCTGGATTCCTGAGCATGGGATAGTTCTGGTCTCTCCGCAACCAGGACCATACCGACGACTTCGTCAGCTGCTGAAATGTAAAGCAGCAAAGGCTCACAAGGGTTCGGAGCTACCAGAGTTGGTAGGGTGGTGAGGAGCTATTTTATCTCCTGGAACGCCTTTTCTGCTTCTTCAGACCATTGGAATGGTCCAAACTTCCTCAATAAATTGAAGAAGGGAAGTGCCCGTTCCGCCAGTCTTGAAATGAACCGGCTGAGGGCTGCTAGACATCCAGTCAGCTTTTGGACATACTTGATGCGGGCTGGTGGCCGCATGTCTTCAATGGCTTTGATCTTCGCCGGATTATCCTCTATGCCCCGGTGACTTACCAGGAAACCAAGAAGGTTTCCGGAGCTAACACCGAAGACACACTTGTCTGGGTTTAGCTTTGTGCGGGTGACCCGCAGTTGTCGAAGACAACCTGTAAAGTGTCAAGGAGTGACTCCTTGTTCTTGATATTTACCACGATGTCATCGACGTACACTTCCACTATGTCTCTAATGAGTTCTTCAAAAGTTTTGTACATAGCTCGTACAAAGGTTGAAGCTGCATTCTTGAGACCAAATGGCATGGTTGTATAACAGTACAATCCATCTACTATGATGAAGAAGGTATGCTCTTCATCTTCCCTAGACATTCTGATTTGATGATACCCAGAATATCCGTCTAGGAAACACAGTAATTCACACCCGGAGGTGGAACCCACTATCTGATCTATTCTAGGTAGTGGGAATGGATCTTTTGGACATGCCTTATTTAGTGTTGTGTAGTCAATACACATCCGAAGCTTCCCGCCGGCCTTGGGCACAACGACTGGGTTTGCCAGCCATTTTGGATGGCAGACTTCTCAGATGAATCCAGCTTCGAGCAACTTCTTCACTTATTTTCGAATGAAGTTCTGTCGCTCCACAGATTGCTTCCGAGGCTTCTGATGCATGGGCCGGGCGTCAGGGTAGATCTTCAGATTGTGCTCAATCACTTCCCTGGGGATCCCAGGCATTAGTGACGGTTTCCTAGGAAACACGTCGACATTAGCCGGAGGAAAGCGATGAGCGCGAGTTCCTATTTGTCATTCAGTCCCCCCGATATACGGGTGGTCTGAGCGGCATCAGAACCGATTTGGACGACTTTGACGGGAATGTCGGTGTCGCCGCTTGGCTGCACTCGAGGTGCAGAAGTCGAGCCTCGTTGACGAATGCTCGGGGCTTTTGGAGCTTGCTCCTGCCTGGAGTCCTCCTCTTGCGCCATAGTAAGCGCATGAAGTTCTTCCAGAGCAGTTACTCTGGCAGTGCGATCTACGCGGATCCAGAGAACGCCTACTGGTGTTGGCATCTTTAACACCAGGTAGCCATAATGAGCAGCTGCCGTGAATTTGTACAAGGCAGGCCTACCCAAGATGGTGTTGAAAGGTAAGTTGATCTGAGCAACGTCAAAGACCAACTTCTCAGTGCGATACTTCTCTCGGGTCCCGAAGGTAACGGGGAGAGTAATAGCACCCAGTGGGGTAATGGCTCCCGGGCCTACTCCGGAGAAAGGTCGGGAGGGGTGAAGATCTGAAGGTCGGAGCTGAAGCTTGGTAAAAGCTTTGAAACTTATGAGGTTCAGCCCCGAACCTCAATATACCGTAACATGGTGGAGCTGAATGTTATTGATGGTAGGAGATACCATCAAAGGTAACTGGCTTGCTCCAACCATGCTTTGAGGGCAGTCCAAAGCATCAAAGGCGAAGGTTGTGTCCATCCACTTCTGATGAGGCTCCGCCCTGGCTGTAGGAGCTACAGCGGCCATGTCCCAACGCATTGTCTTGAGGACGCGGTGGGAGGTGATGTCCCATGATCCACCAAAAATGGTGTTCATGGTCTTCCGACGCTCGTTGTCAGAGATGTCAGAATCGTCGTCGACGGAGGTGTAGACGGCCTTCAGGACCTTTTTAGGATCCTAAAAACCTAACTCCTCTTCAACTGGAGCTTCGTCAACTTTTTGTTTTCCTTCACTATGTCAGAAAGGAACTTCTTCCCGACGCTTGTTGTAGCGCTCGGCATGTTTTGGACCTCCCGGCAGTCTTCCAAACTGTGGTTGTCCGTCTTATGAATTGGACACCACACCTTGGGTTGCCACCATCTTCAGAAGATGGTCGAGGTCGCTTCTCAGGGCGTGGCCCCCGGTTACCTGGAGCTGCAGCAGCTGCAGCATTAGATGCGTCGGCCGACGGCTTCTTCTTGCCGTTGGTCTTTTCTTCTTTTTGCCACTCCCGGAGGTAGTGGCTTCTCCTTTGGAGGATTTCTTGTGATCCTCTGGAGGTTGTTTGGAGTGCATTTCACGGCCCTCCGCAGCTATGGCACATTTGTCAGCCAAGCTGAAGAGTTCGGTGACACTGGTGATCTCTTTGATCGTCAGTTTCTCCAACATCTTCTTATCCCGTGCGCCCTGTCTAAATGCCACAATGACAGAAGCGCTAGAGATAGAAGGGATAGTGTTTCGTACCTGAGAGAATCTCTTGATGAATGATCGTAGGGATTCTCCCCCTTTTTGCACGACTGCAAAAAGGTCCAGTTTGGTGCCTGGTCTGGTGTATGAACTCCCGAAGTTGGCGGTGAACTGCCGGCACAACTCCTCCCAACTGTTGATGGAGTTGAGTGGAAGGCTCATAAACCAGGACCGGGCGGTCCCAGTTAAAGCCACTGGAAAATAGTTGGCCATCACGGCTTCATTTCCTCCAGCTGCCAGGATAGCGGTGGAGTAAATCTGAAGAAATTCGACAGGATTAACGGTCCCGTCAAACTTCTCTGGCAGGTGAGGCCGGAATTTCTGTGGCCACCTGACCATACGCAAGATGCATGGCCAGTGCTGAATAGCCTCCTCCTACTCCTTCAGGAGCAGGAATGTCCTGAGCTTCTCGTCTTTCACGAGCACGCTCGATATGGACTCGGCCGTCTTGTTGACAGTATCGGCAATCAAGCTCCGCCCGGAGGTCATGAGTTGAAAGCCTTTATACCGTGTGAGTGCGTCGCGCCCCGGAGGGCAACGATGTCACTTGCTGTGACGCAGCATGTCTCCTGTTGTTGGAAACGTGCGGACCAAGTCTGCCAAACAAGGTCTGTCGCTGTGACGGGGCCCGTCCTGAAGGAGGAGGACCCTGGTTACTTATGCGGTCGGCTGCTGCTGCAACCAAGTGTTCAACATCGGCCCTCCACTGCTCCATTGCTTCTCGGGATGCGTCTGGAGGTGGTGGGCATGAAGGAGAGCACGTGCTGCATGGAGCGCGTGTTACGGGTTTTCATGATTCACCGACGTAGTGATTGACGACGGTGCACCATCGCGCTGCCCAGCTTGATTTGCTGGTGGAGGCGGCGGTGGTGGAAGTGTGACTCCTGCTGGGAATGAGGTTCCTGCTGGTGGTTGCATATTGGAGGGATTGCCCCAGCAGCTTGAACAGCGGGATGACCATTGGATGATTAAGCAGCTGAGTTCACCATCCTTGAAATCTCAGGCGCCCCCTTCCTGGCGCGCCAACTGTCGCTGGTTTTGATCCGGCAGATCTCCCGACACTACTAAAGTGTTTGCGGAGTTTGAAGTTCGGTGTGGGCGCGCCGAGATTCAAGAAGGTGAAATGCAAAATGACACAGGAGACACGAAGATTTACGTGGTTTGGGCCGCCTGAGTGTAATACCCTACTCCACGGGGTGTGTTGATGTTGTATTGGATGTATGTACTCAACTCAGGTGAGTTGAGAGCGTGTGTGAGCCAATCCGACCCGATCAGATCAGAGCTGAGAGATCCGAGCAGCGCCGAGAGAGAGCCTATGTATCATCGATCTGTCCTTTTATAGTACAAGGACATTCCGTTACAAGTTGACCCGGCCCGACATGTGGCCCCGGTGGTTATTAATATTGATACACATTTGATGCGCTTAATTACCCTTAATGACCGAGTTACGGGCTTTGACAGCACCGTTACTGGTAATTAAGGTCGTCCGATCGTGTGTCATTAACATAGTATTAATGACACTTAATCGGGTCTTGAAGTCCTTGATTCCCCTTTGAAGACCCGGAGCCGTTGTGGAGTCTACCAGAGGTTTGAGGTTGAAGATCTGACAGTAGGACACGTGGCAGCTCCGGAGCATGCCGTGAGGAACAGATAGGTCCGGTGCCACCAGACACGTGTCAGTTCTGTAGCTTCCCTCGGACTGGGGTTAGGTCCGGGGGTGCCGTTATGGTACATAGCCCGGAGCTTCCCCCTTTTGGGCGGTAGCTCCGGTTTGATGGTACATGTGGCGACCCTGAGACTAACCATATTGGGGAAGTGGGTCCGGGTATGTCTGACATGTGGGCCTCCGAAGGTCTTCAAATCAAGTAGATGACCTTTCCTTGAGATCTTTGCAATATCAAGGGGTATACGGTACCCAGGACACCGACAGGTTCAATGATGATTCAATTCATTACCTTAGGATGGATTGTGCCTAGGCTCTTAAGGTAATTACTTAATATGCTAGCATGGTGCTAGGATAGCTAAGTAGCTTTTGATTTCTCATAGACCCACGGATTGAAGAGGTAGGCAGTAGGTGGTGACAGCCCTATCTGTCCTTTGTAATCCTCCATGTTCGGCTATGCAACAGGTTCTTGGTGGGAGTCGCCCAAGTATTGCTAGGGGTAAGCCCGTGCCCCATGTGTTGAACCACATAGCATAAGTATTCACTATTGATCTAGCATATGCATAATTGGTTTGGACTATGTATATGTACAGTAGAGCATAGTAGGAGTACCTCCATAACTCTCAACCTTAACTAACATCTAGGATCCTTCTATCCCCCTTAGACTTGAAAGCTTTTGTGTGTGTCGCACTACCTCCAATATTATTTTATTCATCCTTACTAGATCCTTACCTAGATTTTTCTACCCTTTTCATTTGATGAATGATTGTTATATCTCTACCCCGCCTTCCTTTGGGATCAAATAAATGACACCCTTGTGAATACTCTTAAGGGGAAATGCTACAATGATACCTCTGTGCGCTTGTGGAATTCAATCTGTGATACAATAGAACCATTAACAAGAATTTCTGACACATCAGTTGGAGATGTTTAGTTAATGGTGCGTAAGTAATACAAACAAGCATTTCTGGTACTATTGCCAGGGATGATTTGTTAGTATATCTTAGGAGTCGTCAACAAGCATTTCTGGCGCCGTTGCCAGGGAAGGCAAATAGATATATAACATGACTAAGTGAATAGGATAGAACCCTGGGTAGGATTTTAGTAGGATAACCATTCTTTGTTTCCGCATTTTAAATGTGAAAACAGGGTAGTGTATGTCTGGTTTCCGCCTGTCGGAAAACTTTGTTGAAGATCCCGAATCTCTTCTGAGAGACCGACCCCGTGTCGTTACTCCTCAGAAGATTCGATCATCAGTTGGAGATGTTTAGTTAATGATACGTAATTAATACCAACAAGCATTTCTGACACATCAGATGGAGATGTTTAGTTAATGATGCGTAAGTAATACCAACAAGCATTTCTGGTACTATTGCCAGGGATGATTTGTTAGTATACCTTAGGAGCCGTCAACAATTGTGCCAAGTTCATTCAGTGAGCCTATTGACCTCGCGACAGTCTTTAAGTTTGTCGCCCGTAGATTTGTGGATTGGGCACCACATCTTGTCTCCATCGTCAGACGTTGGTCGAGGTCGCTTGTCGGGACGTGGACCTCAGCCACCTGGTGCTGCAACAACAACAACTGTACGTGCACCTAACTTCTTATTCTTCTTTTTGCAACTGCCATGGGCAGTAGCTCCGGCCTTAGAGGCAGATGGCGCTCCTGCCTACGCAGCTGGCTTTGAGTGCCAATTGCGGCCCTTAGCAGCCCAGGCGCATTTATCAGCCAGGCTGAAGAGTTCCGTAACGTTGCCGATGTTCTTGGTAGCCCGCTTCTCAAACATCTTCTTGTCTTTAACACCTTGTTGGAATGCAACAACCAAAGAGGCGTTGGAGATAGAAGGAATTGTGTTTTTTACTTGGGAGAACCACTGGATGAAGGAACACAATGTCTCTCCCGGGTTTTGCCGTACGACAAAGAGGTCTAGTTCGACGCCACATCGGGTGTACGAACTCCCGAAGTTGGCGTTGAACAGACAGCATAGCTCCCCCGACTGTAGATGGAGTCGTGGGGTAATCTCATGAACTAGGACCTAGCAGTCTCGGTCAAAGCCACTGAGAAGTAGTTGGCCATGGCGGCCTCATTCCCTCCTACAACAAGGATGGTGTTGGAGTATATCTGCAAGAACTCGACGAGTTTGGCAGTCTCGTTGTACTTCTCCGACAGATGCGGCAAGAACTTAAGTGGCCACTCCACCATGCGGAGATGGAGGGGAAAGTGCCAAACAACCGCCTCCAACTCCCAAGTGAGAAGGATCTTCACGACTGTGTCACCCCTGGCGACTACGCTCTATGGAGACACGGCAATCCTGCTCCATGTACTGGCAGTTGAGCTCTGCCCTGAGATTTCCAAACGGCAGCCTCGACGCTGTGTGAGTACGATGAGCCCTCAAAAGGGTTGTTGACGGCTGTTATATACCAATTTCACCCATCAATATAACTCAATTATGTGAAGGAATTGTCATTTATTGCATACATCACCTTTCTATCTCACATATTTTCACTTGTCCTTGGATAAAATGGTACGTGCAAGAGTTTTATGCAAAAATGAAGTGAAACAAGGGGATTTATCCTATAAAATATCATTCTGGCCAATAAAGCGACGACATGTGGCATGACATGGATCAAATAGCCCACAAACAGAAGTATTCGATGCCATCCAACGGTGTAGCATCCATATAAAGGAATAGAACACACCTGGCAAAGACCTGGAGGAAGCACAACCCCAATGGGGCCAAGACCAGGTCGGCCGACCCACCTAGTCGGCCGACTAGATCTTGCCGCCAAACGCAGACAAACACCACGTGTTGGCTCCTCCTGGCTTGTAGAGGTCATGGGTGACTGATTCACGTGCTTTTGGTGGCGGGAACAGACCCTAGTTTACAACTTACTACTCTCCAACATATTGCTCTCATTGGCTAGAATTGTCTTTGCCTTGATTAGGAAATTGTGGGTAGCAAAAGCTTAATCCATTCTAAGTTGTTGTGAGATGTGATATGGTGATAGGGTTGCTTTTCCTAGTTTCATAGTGAAACTTAGATTTCCGGAGAAATTCCAAAAGGATTTAAGTTACTCTCATTTGATTGGATATACCTACCAAAGCCATATGATATATTACTTTGATAGACCTTATGCATATGCTATTTGTCTTCACGTTGAGCTTTGTCAAACTAGAATAGACCTATGTGAGATTTCTTTCATTACTTTTTGAATTAAAGACTTCATTTGCACATGCTATACTTCTACACAAGAAGTAAGCAAATTTCCATCATATCACCATTCCACAATAAAAAGAGAAACTCCATATCATTCATGCTTAGTACTCTCTCCAAAATTCATTTCATAAAAAGGGAGTATAAGACATGGCTACAAGAAAAAGAAAAATAAATTGCATGCTTACATCATAAGCATGAGAAAAAAAGAGAGAGAAAGTAGCCATGTTGCCTCCCTGCAAAATAAGAGAGTCCATTCAAAAAGGAGTCATCTTAAGATCCACATCCACTGCATTCCATCACACATGCACAAGTCTTGAATCAAAATTTTTTGAATTGATTTTCTCCTAAGGCTTACTCTTTTGACTATGCAATATTATGTGTTGCAAATATGCCTAATATATTCCCTACCAAGCTCCACATACAAGCCTTATGTAGAGGTAGGATGAATTTAGACACAATGCCTTGGTGAGGACAAATTTCTACTATACATAAAGGAGAGACATGAGAGAATCAAATTGAGATACTTAAAATCTAAATTGAACTCGCCGAAATTTGAGTGGAACTTGATTTCTAGGGTATGTGTGCTCCAATTGTTGTTCTATCTTTCAACCACCCATAAATTGGAGATGGCATAAGTCCCATGATAACTTAAGATGGGTGAATTACAATGCCAATTTTTGCAATAATAGGTAGAGTATTTTGTTGTGCACATGGTACTTTTGATAAATAAAGCATAGAAGCAACTCCTGATCATCAAACTAAATTCTTCAATTTGCTCGGGACGAGCAAAAGATAAGCTTGGGGGAGTTTGTTGACGGCTGTGATATACTAATTTAACCCATCAATATAACTCAATTATGTGAAGGAAATGTCATTTCTGTCACATATCACCTTTCTATTTAACCTATTTCCACTTGTCCTTGGAGAAAACGGCACATGTAGGAGTTTTATGCAGAAATGAAGTGAAACAAGGGGGTGGATCCTATAAAATATCATTCTGACCAATCAAGCGATGACACGTGGCACCACATGGATCAAATGGCCCACAAACAGAAGTATTCGAGGCCATCCAACGGTGTAGCACCCATATAGAGGAATGGGACCAGCCTGTCAGGGACCTGGAGGAAGCACAACCCCAACGGGGCGAAGACCAGGTCGGTCGAGCCCCCTAGTCGGTCGACTAGGTCTTGCCGCCAAACGCTGTCAAATGCCATGTGTTGGCTCCTTCCAGCTTGAAAAGGTCATGGGCGACTGATTCGCGAGCTTTTGGTGGCAGTAACCGACAATTTTGTAGACTATAAAAAGGACCCCTTACCCCTCACTTCAACACACACCACTTGAGTATTCTTCCTTTGTATCCACTACTCTATAGGCTGTAGAGAGGAGAGTCTATAGTCTATATTCCAAGTAGGAGAGGAGTAGAAGGAGTCTCTTACTGTGAGACCTATGTGTGCTGAATACATTGGCTTTGACAATAAAAGTTTTGAATGCTGCCATAACATCTTTTTAGCAAGGTCCGACTCTAGCTCCGAGCTTCTGCAAGGTCCGACAATAGGTCCGACTTTCTTTGTCTAGATCCAACATGAATCTGGGTAGCTCCGATGAGCTTTGTCTTTAGCTCCGACATGTCTTTGGTAGCTCTGGCATGTCTTTGTTAAGCTCCGATATGTTCTTCTAGGTCCGACTTATGTTGGTTAGCTCCGACATGTTTCTCTAGCTTTGGCTTTTAGGTTGACTAGTTCCGACTAGTTTTGGTCAGATTCGGAGCTAGGTCTAACTAGTTTTGGTTAGCTCTGGTGCTAAGTCCTGCTAGTTTTGATAAGCTCCGGCGCTAGGTTGTACTAGCTTTGTTAAGCTCCGGCACAAACTCCGGTTACCTTTGGCAAGGTTCGGAGCTTGATCGTAGTGTTCCAAATTTTCGTGTGAAATGTTTTGAACTTTCTTGACACTTATGGAAAGGTTGCTTATTATTCTTTTACAACGTTTTTGGTGTGTTTTGGTGATTAAGGCTTATATAATTTTGTTGTGCTTTGCAACATGCTTATGTGAGGTGCTCACGTAAGGTGTTGTAGTTTCGGAACTAACTTGAGTCAAGTCGCGGACTTGGGCTCGTACGGATTGGTTGTTTTTTCATATGCAGGTGTTGCTTGAGTTCAAGACATGGCTGGCGACGGGATCCATTGAACTAGTCTTAGGAAGAAGATGAGGTTTAACAACCAAGTTCGGGAGGAATTGAGGTTGAGTTGATCGGGAGGTTGCGCAACATGTTTGAATCAAGAACAATGCATATGAAGGTATCGTGGACGTCATTGGAACATGTTTGCACGTGTGCAAGGAGTGCATGGACGTGGCTACATGGTTCCTATGCGTGAATAAGATATGTGGACGTAAAAATTGGTCGCAAAGGTCCAATTGACTAGGCTACGGACTCAGGCTGCGGCTGAGTCGGGTTTGACTCAAATATGGAATGTTTTGAGTTAGATATGATAGGATGTCATGTGGGTCATGAATTTGAGCTGTCTTAGGAATGTGGGATATGTTTCTAAGGTGTTTGGAAGTCTTAAGATTGCTTCTATCTGCGTATAGAAGAGTTTTAAGCAGTTATGGAAAGTTTCGATTCGTGAACGGAGTAGGATTAGAGTCCTGATTTGAGTTGAGTGTGCTTTCGAGCTGGTTATTTAAGCAAGGGAGGCCAGAGCTCTTGGTGTACGACTTTGGGGCTGTTCCTCTTGTGTTCTATTGAATAAAATCCGTAGTTTGAAGGAACGTTTGTGCCTTGTGTGTCCAACTTGTTCCAGACAAGTTTTACTCTTCGAGTTTCTGGACAACACTACCTTTTGTCGGTGGTTTTATCATAACTCGAGTTTTACAGATCCATTTGATGTTATAATTTTTGGGTTGTCTTCACAACTTGATTATCTATCATCTGTAAAAAATTTACGGTCATTGGATTTGTGGTTTCTGATCTACACGAGTTTCTTTGCAGCGTTCCAGAACTGTTTTTCTCGAGTAGGACAGATTGACCTTTGTTCAATCTTTCGACCATAAATTGAGTTACTATCGATGTATTTTAGTGATTCTTCTTGTGCTTTCTTCGTGACTTGATTCTCCATGATATATATCACTTTTGTCACAGTGAAACACGTTTAGATTAATTTAACATACGATTTCTCTAACAGATCATTTTTCTGCAGAAGGTGTTGGGATTTAATTGTTTCCGCTGCGTAAGATTTTTAAATCTACCATTCACCCCCCCTGGTAGATTTTCACATGCTCTTCGATCCTACAATTGGTATCAGATCAAGGTTGCTCCAATCATTGTGATTTGCACGTGTTTTTGACTAATCATCATGGAGAAATACTCTGCCAAACCTTGTGTGTTTGCTGGTATTGATTTTCAGGTTTGGAAGGCACACATGGAGGCTTTCATCCAGGCGCAAGGTTTCGTGATATGGGAAAAAGTGTCACCTAATGATCAAGTTACGGCTACAAATCTACAAGACGTCGACAACAACAACAAAGCCCGAAACTTGATCATCCAAGGACTCACTCAGAGCGACTTCGACCGCGTTGCACATCTCCGATCGGCATACGATGTATGGAGAGCACTTTGTGACTATCACGAAGGATTCAACACGATCAAGGATTTAAGGCAAGACTTGTTCAAGAAAGAATACATGTGCTTCGAGATGTAAACCGATGAGTCCATCGATGATCTCATTGCTCGCTTTAACAAAATTCTCATTAACTTGCATAGTGTCAACATTAATTTTTCTGATGCTGAAAATGCTAGACAACTTCTTAGTGCATTAGACATATCAATATGGGAGATGAAAGTTACATCTATTCGTGAATCTACTGTCATGAGTATACTTACTTTATATGTGCTTTACTCTAAACTCAAAACTCATGAAATTGACATCTTATCACGTAAGAACCCAAATAAGTCTATTGCATTTGTCTCACAACGTGATATGCCTAGCTCCAGCCAATCATCATCTTGCAATACTCTTGCTTTGTTGTCCTCACTAACCCTGGAGCAGATCGAGGAATTTCCAGAGGAGGAGCTATCACTTCTCTCTACTAGGTTCTCAAAAGCATTGCAAAATTTGAGAACTAGAAGGAGAGGAAGCTCCGGACCTCAACGATGCTTCGAATATGGTAAGACAACATACTTTCATACAGAATGCCCTAACCTTTCAGGTTCTACTTCCCGAGAAGAAAAACGATCAAGGATGAAGCACTCCTCAACAAATGATAAGAAGAAGAAGAAGGGCTTTACAGGTCGCCAACTGGTGAACAGTTTTATCTCCACACTCCAGGAACATGCCTCAAGCGACATGGGCATTGGAAGTGACGAAGATGAAGATGATTTGGCCAACTTATGCTTCATGTCGGGAAAAACAGGATCAAGATCAAGTCAGGAAGATGCAGAACACAACAGTGACAACGATGAGGTATGTTCTACCTGTAATGAAATGTGTGATGCAATTTCTGGTGCAAATATTATTGTTCAGAAAAAGGACATAAAGCTTAGGGATAATGCTGCTAAAATTGAATCACTAGAATCTGAAATCAACCATTTGAAAACCTTGATTCCTAGTGATGATTCTTGTCCCTCGTGTGATTTAATCTATGAACAATTGTCCACATTAAGAACTGCACATTCCTCTACTCTAGATAGACTTGAACTTGAAATTGAAAAGAACAAAAAGCTTGCTGAACTTGACATTGGAAACTTAAAAGATGCTTCTTGTTCTACAATTGATTTGCATTGTTCTAGTTTTGATGATCTTGAAAAGAAACTAAAAGATGTTATGAATGAAATTTCAATATTGAATAATGCTTTACGTTCTCATGAAGTTAAATATTGTTCCAATTGCAGATTAAAAGGAAAAACTTCATGTGAAAATTGTCTTGATCTGTCCAATAAACTTGATAACATGCATAGGACATTATATCGGTTTTGTAATGGGAATAAGAATCTAAACTTGTTGATGAATTCTTCCAAGTACTGCAATGATAAAACTGGTTTAGGTTTTGATTCTCATGCTCATGCTAATGCACATCCACCTAAAATTATAAAGTCATTAGGAAGTGGTTTGATTCAAACAGTTCCTAAAAAAAAGAAGTGGTTTTCAAATCTGTAGAAGTGTTGTCTCATTCGATTTCAAATAAAAATATTGCTTGCTCATCTAGACATGAACACAAAGTTAAATTTCATTGTACCTACTGTGGTAGAGATGGTCATGTCATAGATTTTTGTTATAGACTAGCTAAACAACAAAAAAGGGAAAGAATGATTGCTAGATCTCATAACCTTAATGCAGAATTTGCTGCACATATTAAACTGAATGCCAAGAACATGCAACCAGCTGTTATGAGTCAAAAACATTCAAAGTTTACCTCCGGACCTTCTGTTTTTGCCTCCGGAGCTACTGATTTTGTGCTACACAAGTAACACCTTATAGGTCATTAGTTAAGAATAAAAAACCTCAAATTTTGACTCATAAACCTGTTGTTTTATCTCAGCTTTCGCGTGTTTTCCTGCTGCATGTCATGTGACTCTGTACTGGATACCTAAATGCCTTTTGACTAACCCCAGTATTGAGTCATCGACGTATTGTTCTTCTATGTAGGTTACATGCTTGAGGAAGAAGAACATTTGGATTGTGGATTCAGGTTGCTCACGCCACATGACCGGTAACAAAGAATGGTTCTCCTCCCTCTCTTTTGTGTCATGAGTAGAGAATGTTACTTTTGCCGACAATTCTTCAACTCCTATAATTGCTAAGGGTTCGGTTAGAGTAAATGATCACTACACTTTGAAGGATGTGGCACTTGTCAAAAATTTGATATACAACTTGCTTTCTGTTTCACAATTGCTAGATGAAAATCTAGAAATTATTTTCACTAAAAATTGCTGCAATGTTGTAAATTCAAACAATGAGCTTATTTTTAACATGTCACGATTTGGAAGAGTTTTTAAAGATGATTTTGATATGTCTTCCTCTAAGCATAGGTGTCTAGTTGCTAATGAATCCAAAGATTTATATTTTTGGCATCGTAGACTTGGTCACGTAGGCTTTGATCATCTCACACGTGTTAGTGCTCTTGATCGCATACATGGGTTGTCTAAGCTTAAAGGGGGCAAAGAAATTGTGTGCTCTTCTTGTATACATGCTAATATGGTTGCAAGTTCACATACTCCTCTCACAATGATCATGACAACTGAACCAGGTCAACTTTTGTACCTTGACACCGTAGGACCTTCACGTGTTCAATCCTTCAGAGTTAAATGGTATGTTCTTGTTATTGTTGATGATTATTCTAGATACTCATGGGTTTAATTTATGGTGTCTAGGAATGAAGCCTTTAGTCACTTTAGAACTTTATTTCTTAGATTATCAATTGATCACCCAGGATCTTTAAAAGCAATTACAAGTGATAATGGAACTGAATTTAAAAATCAACCTTTTGATCACTTTTGTGCTGAAAATGGGATAGATCTTCAACTTTCTTCACCTTATGTACCTCAACAAAACGGTTTTGTCGAAAGAAAGAACAAAACCTTAGTTGAGATGGCTAGGGCTATTCTTGATGAATATCAAACTCGTAGGAAATTTTGGGCTGATGCGATTGCAATCGCTTGTTATTTCTCAAATCGTGTTTTCTTGCACGCTGAGCTAGGTAAAACACCATATGAGCTCCGGTTTGGACATAGGCCTAGTGTTACGCACTTTTGGGTCTTTGGTTGCAAATGCTTTGTTAGGAAATATGGTAATCTTTATAAATTTGAACCTAGATTCATTGATGGCATGTTTCTTGGTTATACATCTCGTACTAGAGGCTACCGTGTGCTTTTACTTGACACTAACAAAATTGTGGAGACTTGTGAAGTGACTTTTGATGAAGCTAGCCCAGGTACTAGCTCAAACATTGCAGGTCCAAATTCATATACGCAGGGGGAGAGCATTTTCGTTGAAGATGAGGAAGAGGTGGAGCTACTGCCCGAAAATTCAGCAGCTAATGATATTGTTCGAGCTCCTAATTTTGATTCACAGCTAGCACCGACGACCACCATTGCTGGTCCAGATCCTCCTCAAGTCACAATCTCATCGATTTGTGATGAACATGAAGAATAAGAAGCTTGTGAAGTGTCCACTCCCCTCCGGGTTCTCAAAATTCATCCTCCATAATAGATTATTGGAAGCTTGCACGAACGAGTTACACAGTCCAGGTTTTGCGATCCAAACTCTCATTCTCATTCTGCTTTTGTTGCTTCTTTTGAACCCAAAGATATATCACACGCACTCACTAATGAATCTTGGATTATTGCCATGCAAGAAGAGTTAAAATTTTTTGAAAGAAATAATGTTTGGAAACTTGTGCCTCCACCTCAAGGTCACACTTCAATTGGAACAAAATGGGTTTTTAAAAATAAACAAAATGAGGATGGGGTTGTGGTTAGGAATAAGGCTAGGTTGGTTGCTCAAGGTTTCACTCAAGTTGAAGGTCTAGATTTTGATGAAACTTTTGCTCCCGTTGCTAGATTAGAAGCCATAAGAATTCTGTTAGCTTTTGCTGCATCTAAAGGTTTTAAGCCATATCAAATGGATGTTAAAAGTTCTTTTCTTAATGGCTACATAGATGAGAAGTTTTATGTCAAACAACCACCGGGTTTTTAAAACTCATATTTTCCTAATCATGTTTACAAACTGTCTAAAGCCTTGTACGGTCTCAAACAATCCCCAGAGCATGGTATGATAGGTTAAAACATTTTTACTTGAAAAGGGGTTTACCATGGGCAAGGTTGATAAAACTCTTTTTGTGCTTAAGCATGGCAATGACTCATTATTCGTTCAAGTGTATGTGGATGATATTATCTTTGGATGTGCTTCTCATGATCTTGTGTCCAAGTTCTCAG
Source organism: Tuctoria greenei (assembly GCA_036927565.1). Taxonomy (NCBI): domain Eukaryota; kingdom Viridiplantae; phylum Streptophyta; class Magnoliopsida; order Poales; family Poaceae; genus Tuctoria; species Tuctoria greenei. Next base: position 174,406,432 of record JAYESD010000005.1, read on the forward strand.
CTATGATGAGTTCAGAATTTGAGATGAGTATGATGGTAGAACTCACATACTTTTTGGGGCTGCAAATCAAGCAAACCAAGGAGGGTACCTTTGTGCATCAAACGAAGTATATAAAAGACCTCCTAAGGCGCTTCAACATGGACAACAATAAGCCTCTTCAGACACCCATGAGAACAACAACAACACTTGAACATGATGAAGACGCTGAACCCGTGGATCAAAAAGAACATAGAAGCATGATCGTATCGCTTTTGTACCTCACGACATCAAGACAGGACATACAATTCAGCGTATGTCTTTGTGCATGGTTTCAAGCCTCCCCACGTGCTTCACATCGTCAATCCATCAAAAGGATTCTCAGGTTACATGGAACTCAAGAATTTGGCATTTTTCTTCCTACTTCTTCAACCGTTACTTTGAAAGCTTTTTCTGATGCTGATTTTGGAGGTTGTAGGATTGATAGGAAAAGTAGTTCCGGTGCTTGTCATTTGCTTGGTAATTCACTTGTTGCATGGTCATCCAGAAAACAAAGTTCAGTTGCACAATCCACCGCAGAATCTGTAGCTGCTGCCAGTGCTTGCTCACAAATTCTTTGGATTGTTCAAACACTTAATGACTATGGGGTTGATCTAGATAGTGTTCCACTGTTTTGTGATAACACTAGTGCCATTTGCATTGCTAAAAACCCAGTGCAACATTCTAGAACTAAGCACATTGATATTAGGTATCACTTTCTCCGTGATAATGTTGAAAAAAGAAACATTGTGCTTCACCATGTTGATACCGAACAACAATTGGCTGACATTTTTACAAAACCTTCGGATTTCACTCGTTTTTGTTTCATTCGTAGTGAAATAGGGGTTATGCATCCTCATGGCTTACATTGAGGGGGAGTTTTCAAACTTGAGAAGTCTATGTGTGAATCTGAAATTAAAATAATATGAGCATAGTATTTCATACATATATGACTCTGTGATTCCTTTTACATGCTGAAAGTTCTTGCTACATTACTCATGTTATACATTTTATAATTTTTGCCATGTCTAGTAATTGGAATAATTACTTAACTAAATCTGGTCATGGTTGAACTTTATTGCTTTTTTGAACTTGTTGCATGCTCACAAGTGTTTTTAATCATAAAGAATTAATCAAGTAATCAACTCACGTGTTGAGTTTTTGTGAACAAATATAAGTTGAGAAAATAACAAGAGAATATGCATGCATCGCACTTCTTCTTTTGAGATGGCTTATCAATGCACATAGATATGAACTTGCAAGAAGTTGTGTATGACTAAAACCATGCCCTTAAGCTTTTGATTGTCAAATGACATAGGCTTGGCTTGGTTGGTTAGAATAAGGCAGATGCACATATAATCTCTTGCAAATATCATATGATCTAAATTTGTGCTTTGAAAAAATAATAAAATGCAGCAACAATGTCATGCTTTCATGTATTGAAATAGTTAAGTTTGTGAGATCATGACTTGCTTAAATTGAAAATTACATTTGATCTCTAGCATGGCTTACACTACTTTATGTATCTCATTGTCGTGATAGTGTAAGTTACTTGATAGTATGACTTGGATATGCTTTTTTTTTATATGTATATGTTATAATATGCTCATAACAATTAAAATTTCTTTTTTGAACCTTGCTGAATACATTGTCAAAGGGGGAGAGATAATATGGTGAATTATGCAAGGGGAGAAATATGTATAGGGGGGAGAAATTTATTTCTATCTCATTTGATTTTCAAAAAGGGGGAAATTGTTCTCAAAACTTTTCATGTCAATGTTCGGATTTTAAATGATGTTGTCAATGCATTCATCAAGGGGGAGATTGTGAGACCCATGTGTGCTGAATACATTGGCTTTGACAATAAAAGTTTTAAATGCTGCCATAACATCTTTTTAGCAAGGTCCGACTCTAGCTCCGAGCTTCTGCAAGGTCCGACAATAGGTCCGACTTTATTTGTCTAGATCCGACATGTTTTTGGGTAGCTCCGGTGAGCTTTGTCTTTAGCTCTGGCATGTCTTTGATAGCTCCGGCATGTCTTTGTTAAGCTCCGATATGTTCTGCTAGGTCCGACTTATGTTGGTTAGCTCCGACATGTTTCTCTAGCTCAAGCTTTTGGGGTGACTAGTTCTGACTAATTTTGGTCAGCTCCGGAGCTAGGTCCAACTAGTTTTGGTTAGCTCCGGTGCTAGGTCCTGCTAGTTTTTATAAGCTCCGGCGCTAGGTTGTACTAGCTTTGGTAAGCTCCGACACAAGCTCCGGATAGCTTTGGCAAGGTTCAGAGCTTGATCATAATGTTCCAAATTTTCATGTGAAATGTTTCAAACTTACTTTACACTTCTGGAAAGGTTGCTTAGTATTCTTTTACCAAGTATTTTGTGTGTTTTTGTGGTTTTGGCTTATATCATTTTGCTGTGCTTTGCAACATGCTTATGTGAGGTGCTCACGTAAGGTGTTGTAGTTTCAGGACTAACTTGAGTCAAGTCACGGACTTGGGCTAGTATAGATTGGTTGTTTAGTCATGTGCAGGTGTTGCTTGAGTTCAAGACATGGCTGGTGACAGGATCCATTGAACTAGTCATAGGGAGAAGATGAGGTTCAACAACCACGTTCCGGAGGAATTGAGGTTGAGTTGATCGGGAGGTTGCGCAGCATGTTTGAATCAAGAACAATGCATATTAAGGTATCGTGGACATCATTGGAAGATGTTTGCACATGTCCTAGGAGTGCATGGACATGGCTACATGGTTCCGATGTGTGATGAAGATATGTGGACGTAAAATTGGTCGGAAAGGTCCAACCGATTAGGTTATGGACTCAGGCTGCGGGTGAGTCGGGTTTGACTCAAATATGGAATGTTTTGAGTTGGTTATGATAGGATTTCGTGTGGGTCACGAATTTGAGTTGTTTTAGGAATGTGGGATACGTTTCTAAGGTGTTTGGAAGTCTTAAGATTGCTTCTATCTGCGTATAGAAGAGTTATAAGTAGTTATGGAAAGTTTCGATTTGTGAACGGAGTAGGATTAGAGTCCTGATTTGAGTTGAGTTGGCTTTCGAGCTGGTTATATAAGCAAGGGAGGCCATAGCTCGTGGTGTACGACTTTGGGGCTGTTCCTATTGTGTTCTATTGAATAAAATTCATAGTTTGAAGGAACTTTTGTGCCTTGTTCGTCCAACTTGTTCCGGACAAGTTTTACTCATCGAGTTTCTGGACAGCACTATCTTTGGTCGGTGGTTTTATCATAACTCGAGTTTACAGATCCATTTTACGTGATTTTTTTGGTTTGTCTTCACAACTTTATTATCTATCATCTGTCAAAATTTCACAGTCATTGTATTTGTGGTTTCTGATCTACATGAGTTTCTTTGCAGCGTTCCAGAACTGTTTTTCTCGGGTAGGACAGATTGACCTTTGTTCGATCATTCGATCATGACTTGAGTTACTCTCGACGGATTTGAGTGATTCTTCTTCTGCTTTCTTTGTGAATTGATTCTCTCTGATATATATATCACTTTTATCACGGTGAAACACGTTTAGATTAGTATCACACATGATTTCTCTAACAGATCATTTTTCTGCCGAAGGGGTTGGGATTTAATTGTTTCCGCTGCGTAAGATTTTTAAATCTACCATTCACCCTCCCCCTCTGGTAGCTTATCAAGTGCTCTTAGATCCTACACCTACAAATTTGGAAAGGTATGTCTTCCATATTCCTATTTGTATTTGTGACTTTATTCATTATAAAGATGATATCTTTAGTCTTCCATTATTCATATACTTGGATGAAGCGTTTCTTGTTTGATTGTGGATTCCATGTATGTGGTAGGGATAGTCTTTATGATTGTGTTATACCATTCTTATTACATAATCATAAACACTATAAACCTCCATTATACTCTAATTAGCTATGATATGACTATATTAATATGAATCACTTATGCTATGTGTCGATATCCTGGGTACCGTATACCCCTTGAGATTGCAAAGATCTCAAGGAAAGGTCATCTACTTGATTTGAAGACCTTCAGAGGCCCACATGTCAGACATAACTGGACCCGCTTCCCCAATATGGTTAGTCTCAGGTTCGCCACGTGTACCATCAAACCGGAGCTACCACCCACAAGGGGGAAGCTCCGGGCTATGTGCCATAACGGCACCCCCGGACCTAACCCCAGACCGAGGGAAGCTCCAGAACTGACACGTGTCTGGTTGCACCAGACCTATCTGTTCCTCACAGCATGCTCCGGAGCTGCCACGTGTCCTGCCATCGGATCTTCAGCCTCAAACCTCCGGTAGACTCCACAACGGCTCCGGATCTTCAAAGGGGAATCAAGGACTTCAAGACCCGATTAAGTGTCATTAATACTATGTTAACGACACACGATCGGACGACCTTAATTACCAGTAACGGTGCTGTCAAAGCCCGTAACTTGGTCATTAAGGGTAATTATGCGCATAAAATGTGTATCAATATTAATAACCGCCGGGGCCACATGTCAGGCCAGGTCAACTTGTAACGGCCTGTCCTTGTACTATAAAAGGACAGGCCGATGATACATAGGCTCTCTCTTGGCCCTGCTCGGATCTCCCAGCTCTGATCTAATCAGGTCGGATTGGCTCACACATGCTCTTAACTCACCTGAGTTGAGTTCATACATCCAATACAACACCAACACACCCCGTGGGGTAGGGTATTACGCTCAGGCGGCCCGAACCATGTAAATCTTCGTGTCTCATGTGTCATTTTACATTTCACCTTCTTGAATCTCTGCGCGCCCACACCGAACTTCAAACTCCGCAAACACTTTAGTAGTGTCGGGAGATCTGCCAGATCAAAACCACCGACAGGTGGCGCGCCAGGTAGGTGGCGCCTCAGATTTCAAGAATGGTGAACTCAGCTGCTGAATCATCCAATGATCATCCCGCTGTTCAAGCTGCTGGGGGCAATCCCTCCAATATGCATCCACCAGCAGGAACCTCAGTCCCAGTAGGAGTCACACTTCCACCACCGCCGCCTCCACCAGCAAATCAAGCTGGGTAGCGCTATGGTGCACCGGCGTCAATCACTGCGTCGGCTAATCATGACAACCCGGAACACGCGCTCCATGCAGCACGTGCTCTCCTTCAGCGCCCACCACCTCCGAACGCATCCCGGGATGCAATGGAGTAGTGGAGGGCCGATGTGGAACACTTGGTTGCAGCAGCAGCCGACCGCATCAGTAACCAGGGTCCTCCTCCTTCAGGACGGGCCCCGTCACAGCGAAGGACCTTGTCTGGCATACTTGGTCCGCACGTTTCCAACAACAGGAGATGTGTTGCGTCACAGCAAGTGACGTCGTTGCCCTCCGGGGCGCGACACACTCACACGGTATCAAGGCTTTCAACTCATGACCTCCGGGCGGAGCTTGATCGCCGATACCGTCAACAAGACAGCCGAGTGCATATCGAGCATGCTCGTGAAAGATGAGAAGCTCAGGACATTCCTGCTCCTGAAGGAGTAGGAGGAGGCTGTTTAGCCCTGGCCATGCATCTGCGTATGGTCAGGTGGCCACAAAAATTCCGACCTCACCTGCCGGAGAAGTTTGACGGGACTGTTAATCCCGTTGAATTTCTTCAGATTTACTCCACCGCTATCCTGGCAGCTGGAGGAAATGAGGCCGTAATGGCCAACTATTTTCCAGTGGCTTTAACTGGGACCGCCTAGTCCAGGTTTATGAGCCTTCCACCCAACTCCATGAACAGTTGGGAGGAGTTGTGCCGGCAGTTCACCGCCAACTTCGGGAGTTCATACACTCGACCAGGCACCGAAATGGACCTTTTTTCAGTCGTGCAAAAAGGGGGAGAATCCCTGCGATCATTCATCCAGAGATTCTCTCAGGTACGAAACACTATCCCTTATATCTCTAGTGCTTCTGTCATTGTGGCATTTAGACAGGGCGTACGGGATAAGAAGATGTTGGAGAAACTGGCTATCAAGGAGATCACTAGTGTCACGGAACTCTTCAGCTTGGCTGACAAATGTGCCAGAGCTGCGGAGGGCCGTGAAATGCACTCCAAACCACCTCCGGAGGATCACAAGAAATCCCCCAAAGGCGAATCCACTACCTCCAGGAGTGGCAAGAAGAAGAAAAAGACCTACGGCAAGAAGTCGTCAGCCGACGCATCTAATGTTGCAGCTGCTGTAGCTCCAGGTGGCCGGGGGCCATGCCCCGAGAAGCGACCTCGACCGTCTTCTGAAGACGGTGGCAAACCCAAGGTGTGGTGCCCAATTCATAAGACGGACAACCACAGTTTGGAAGACTGTCAGGAGGTCCAAAACCTCGCCGAGCGCTACAACAAGCGCCGGGAAGAAGTTCCTTTTCGACAGAGGGAAGGAAAACAAAAAGTTGACGAAGCTTCAGCTGAAGAGAAGTTAGGTTTTCATGATCCTAAAAAGGTCCTGAAGGCCGTCTAGACCTCTGTCGACGACGATTATGACATCTCTGACAATGAGTGTCAGAAGACCATGAACACCATTTTTGGTGGATCATGGGACATCACCTCCCGCCGCGTCCTCAAGACAATGCGTCGGGACATGGCCGCTGTAGCTCCTACAGCCAAGGCGGAGCCTCATCGGAAGTGGATGGACACAACCATCACCTTTGATGCTTTGGACTGCCCTCGAAGCATGGTTGGAGCAGGCCAGTTACCTTTGATGATATCTCCTACCATCAATAACATTCAGCTCCACCATGTTATGGTAGACGGAGGTTCGGGGCTGAACCTCATAAGCTTCGAAGCTTTTACCAAGCTTCAGCTCCGACCTTCAGATCTTCACCCCTCCTGACCTTTCTCCGGAGTAGGTCCGAGAGCCATTACCCAACTCAGTGCTATTACTCTCCCCGTTACCTTCGGGACTCAGGAGAAGTATCGCACTGAGAAGTTAGTCTTTGATGTTGCTCAGATCAACTTACCTTTCAACGCCATCTTGGGTAGGCCTGCCTTGTACAAATTCTTGGCAGCTGCTCATTATGGCTACCTGGTGTTAAAGATGCCAACACCAGTAGGCGTTCTTTGGATCCGCGGAGATCTCACTGCCGGAATAACCGCTCTGGAAGAACTTCATGCACTTACTACGGCGCAAGAGGAGGGCTCGAGGCAGGAGCAAGCTCCAAAACCCCCGAGAATTCGTCAATGAGGCTCGACTTCTGCACCTCGAGTGCAGCCAAGCGGCGACACTGAGATTCCCGTCAATGTCGTCCAAATCGGTTCTGATGCCGCTCAGACCACCCGTATATCGGGGGGACTGAATGACAAATTGGAACTTGCGCTCATCGCTTTCCTCCGGGCTAATTTCGACGTGTTTACCTGGCAACCGTCACAAATGCCTGGGATCCCCAGGGAAGTGATTGAGTACAATCTGAAGATCTACCCTGACGCCCAACCCGTGCATCAGAAGCCTTGGAAGCAATCTGTGGATCGACGGAACTTCATTCGACAAGAAGTGAAGAAGTTGCTCGAAGCTGGATTCATCTGAGAAGTCTTCCATCCAAAATGGCTGGCAAACCCAGTCGTTGTGCCCAAGGTCGGCGGGAAGCTTCGGAATTGTATTGACTACACAACACTAAATAAGGCATGTCCAAAAGATCCATTCCCACTACCTAGAATAGATCAGATAGTGGATTCCACCTCCGGGTGTGAATTATTGTGTTTCCTAGACGCATATTCTGGGTATCATCAAATCAGAAGAACTAGGTAAGATGAAGAGCATACCTCTTTCATCACAGTAGATGGATTGTACTGTTCTACAACCATGCCATTTGGTCTCAAGAATGCAGCTTCAACCTTTGTACGAGCTATGTACAAAACTTTTGAAGAACTCATTAGAGACATAGTGTAAGTGTACGTCGATACAATCGTGGTCAAGATCAAGAACAAGGAGTCACTCCTTGACATTTTACAGGCTGTCTTCGACAAGCTGCGGGTCACCCGCACAAAGCTAAACCCCGACAAGTGTGTCTTCGGGGTTAGCTACGGAAAACTTCTTGGTTTCCTAGCAAGTCACTAGGGCATAGAGGCTAATCCGGCGAAGATCAAAGCCATTGAAGACATGCAGCCACCAGCCCGCATCAAGGATGTCAAAAAGCTGACTGGATGTCTAGCAGCCCTCAGCCGGTTCATTTCAAGACTGGCGGAACGGGCACTTCCCTTCTTCAAGTTATTGAGGAAGTCCGGACCATTCCAATGGTCTGAAGAAGCAGAAAAGGCGTTCCAGGAGTTAAAACAGCTCCTCACCACCCTACCAACCCTGGTAGCTCCGAACCCTGGTGAGCCTTTGCTGCTTTACATTTCAGCAACTGACAAAGTCATCAGTATGGTCCTGGTTGCCGAGAGACCAGAACTATCCCATGCTCAGGAATCCAGACCCCTCCGGGAGGGTCCGGAGGTTCCTGAAAGTGAGTTTGGGTCCCAGTTCCCAGACTTGAGTCCACAAGAAGTTACTTCAGAAGACCCAGACCCCTCCGGGAGGGTCCGAGCCGCCTCTGAAGAAGCTCAGGGTCCCCCAGCAAGGACCCGGAGGTCCCCAAAGAAAGTCTGGATCCCTCCGGGAGGATCCGAGTCAATGAAGAGGAAGCTTCGGGCCCCTCCGGGAGGGTCCGGACCATCCAGCGCCCAGTGTACTTCATCAGTGAAGTACTTCATGACGCCAAGACTCCATACCTAGAGGTGCATAAGCTGCTCTATGAAGTTCTTATCGCCTCCAGGAAGCTTTGCCATTACTTCCAAGCTCACAAGATTTCAATGGTGACTTCTTACCCACTTCGAGCAATCTTGCATAATCCCAATTCAACTGGGAATATTGCAAAGTGGGCAGCGGAATTGGCTGAATTCGATCTCGAATTCATTCCAAGGCAAGCAATCAAGAGTCAAGCATTGGCAGATTTTGTGGCGGAATGGACTCCCTCTCCGTCAAACCCTGGGGGCCCCAGTGAGCAGAAGCCGGAACACAAGGCTCTGGTCTTCACCGAGCCTCACTGGACCCTCTACTTCGACGGCTCCATGCAATAGCAGGGGGCCAGAGCTGGAATCCTTCTCCTCGCACCAACCGGGGAGAAGGTAAAATACATCGTACACCTTGACTTCAAGGCGACCAACAACATGGTGGAGTACGAAGCACTCATATACGGACTAAAGGTGGCACTGTCAAATGGCGTCAAGCAGCTGCTGGTCAAGGGAGATTCATAGCTCATCATTAAACAAGTGAAGGGTGAATGCTCCTGCAACAATCTCCATCTAGCTGCTTACCTCCTTGAAGTCCAGAGGCTTCAGAAGGACTTTGAAGTCCTAGACCTCCACCACGTCCACTGTGTCCACAACGCTGAAGCCGACCAACTCTCGACGAAAGCGTCAACCGGAGCTCCAACTCCTGACGGGACTTTTGTATGGAGGTTGTCAAAACCCACAGCTCATCCTGCCGAACTGAGTGAAGGGGGCGAGATCAGCATCCCGAAGCTGACGGTCCCAATGGCCCTGTTACCATGGCAGCCATCAAGGGTCGTAGGTGCTGCCGGAAGCTCTGAGCAACCCAGCACGCAAGACTCGAATGCTCAAGTTAGCTTCGATGCATGGATCTCGGAGATCCAGAGCTACTTGAAAGACAATATCCTTCCTGACGATGATGTATCCGCTGACTGGATAGTTAGATTGGCTCAAAGATACACGTTGGTAGAAGGGGATCTCTACCGACGCGGTGCCAACGGCGTCCTAATGCGGTGCATCACAAGGGAAGAAGGCTGCGAGCTCCTCGCAGAAATCCATGGAGGCGAGTGTGGGAACCACACGTATTCCCGCACGCTGGTCGGTAAAGCCTTCCGGCATGGCTTCTACTGGCCTACAGCACTCCAGGATGCAACTGAGCTGGTGAAGAAATGCAAAGCATGCCAATTTCATGCAAAGCAAATTCACACACCGGCTCAGCCTCTACAAATGATACCTCCTACATGGCCCTTCGCTGTGTGGGGGATGGACATCTTGGGACCTTTCCCAAGAGCCCTCCGAGGTTACAAGTTCCTGTACGTCGCCATTGACAAGTTCAGCAAGTGGCCGGAAGCAACTCCAGTTGTGACAATAAACAAGCAACCTGCTATCAACTTTTTGCAGTCCATTGTATGCAGATTTGGAGTCCCAAACAAAATCATTACTGATAACAGGACCCAATTCACAAGCTCTGCATTTCAAGGATATTGCAAAGACCTCGACATTCAAGTTTGCTACACCTCCGTAGCCCACCGGGCAAGCAATGGCTAGGCCGAGAGAGAAAATGCTGAAATCCTGAAAGGACTCAAAACGCACACCTATGAGCGCTTGAAAAAACATGGAGCCAACTGGATTGAAGAGCTTCCGCCCACTCTATGGGCCAACAGGACAACTCCAAACCGGTCAACTGGAGAGACACCCTTCTTCCCGGTGTACAGAGCTGAAGCAATCCTTCCTCTGGAAATCACTTTGGGCTCATTTCGGGTCTGGACCTTCGACGAAGACACGCAGGACCAGTTCCGGCGTGAAGACATAGACCTCCTTGAGGAGGGAAGGTGCCAAGCAGCTGTTCGGAATGCCCGATACCGCCAAGCCCTTCGGCGCTATCATCAGCGGCATGTACACAACCGACAGCTCGAGGAAGGCGATCTGGTGTTATGGAGAATACAATACAGAGAAGGGTTAAACAAACTCTACCCCAGCTGGGAGGGACCCTTCCGTGTGATTAAAGTATCCCGTCCCGGAAGCGTTCGCTTGGCTACCGAGGATGGGACACCTCTCCCAAATCCTAGGAATATTGACCATCTCCGTAAGTTCTACACTTAATATCACGGAGGTGAGTCTGTAGTAACTTGAGGTGTATGTTATAGAGTCATTGTACAGAGTCGGGTAGTTCCTCCGGGAGAACAGCCGGACCTTTCCCAGAATGTCAGCAAAATTCATGCAACACTTGTCACTGTCTCAGGACTAAAAGTGTGGCTAGCTACCCTGGGTCAAACGAGAAATTAAACACACTTAGCCTGGTTCCGTACCATAAGAGTGTACTTGTTTCCCCTGTACCCTGGACCTATAATGAAAGACATCTTCATGTGAAATAGACTCCACGTGCATTTATTTTGTACAGGCTCAACATTTTTTATTTTTCTCTTTCTTGTCTATAACAAAGTTGTGCAATTCTTAAGAAATTTTAGTTCGACCAGTTCAAGTACAATTCGAGCTGTATTGTCAATTCTTTTGGATTCAAATATTGTTCATGGCCCACTTGCCTGAATGCCGCCAAGCCAATCTAGGGCCGGAGTGTGCTATCGACTTAGCCTGGTCAAGCACCCTAAGTATGCCACTCTACCTACACCCCGGCAGGCCGAAGTAAGGCGGGTCCAAGTACAATTGGATCTGGTAGAAAAAAGGCAACGCATTCGGTTGTATTCAGAATCGTGTTTGACCTAAAGCATTCATGGGCATCATAAGCCGCGACGAAGTTATAGGCAAGGAGCGAATTTTAGTATTTTTCTTGTCTTCAGTGTGCAGGAAAAATAAAGAATCCACGTTGATGGAGAAAAGCCGTAGCCAACAAAGCTCCGACTCCCCCTAGGTGGCTTGTGATCGATGTTAAACATTGAAAACGAGCATTACCAGAGCAACCAAGCTCCGGCAAAGCTAGGGGGGCTAGCCGTCGACGCAGAATAAAAGATGGTGAGAAGACCCCACAAGCGGAGTCTGCTGCCAACAAGCTACGCGTTGGCAAAGGTCACTGCTGGAGCTACTAAGCTCCGACACCCTGGAGGGCTAACTGTCGATGCCCTACGCGTTGATAGGGACTATGACCGGAGCTACTAAGCTCCGACGGTAGTCAATGCCGGAGCTTCTAAGCTCAGACAACTTCAGGGGGCCTTCACTATCGAAGACTTCGAACCTACACTCTACAAGTTCGAAGCAAACGAGTCTTCAACAAAATACAATATCCTCTTGGTACATGTTCACAATCAAATTGTGTACATCTACCAGGGGGCCAAGTGAAGACAGAAGTGTTGAAGACAGAAAATGAAATTCATTAACAAATTGTGGATTTCATTCATCTGGAGACAAGGGATTACAAAATTGGGGAAGAAAAAGAGAAAATACAAGTGGGAGCTACAGAGATGGTCCTAAATCCTATGGAAGAACTGGGCGACCTTCTGAGCAACCTCCGACACGTTGGCTCGGGTGGCTTCACCTTCTCCTTCGACGGGATCTTCAAGCACCGGGTCTAGAGGGAATTGGGGATCCCGGCTGGTGTAGCACGTTAGCACATACTCTGAGACGTTCTTCGCCAGGTACTGCCCCTCAACCTCCAACTGGTCCGCGATGACGTCACCCACATTGGAGATTTTGCCACCCGCCGAGCTCAACGCTTGCAACGCCAGGTCCGGCTCCGGCTCCGGATCATCCGAACGCATGGGACTGAAGCCCATTAGTGTCAGCGCATCGTTGTCTTTGCTAAGGAACTCCCAAACCTGTAGGGAGTCCGCAGTCCTCAATCCCTTCAGTTCCTCCAAGGATTTTTTGGCCGCCGCCAGTTCAGAATTCTTACGAGCAAGGCGCTCAACCTCTTTGGCATTTTGCTGAATCTTTTCAGCAACTTGCTTCTCAAGTTTTCCGAGCTCCTCCTCCCGGAGGTGGATCTTGTTTTGGCGGTCGACCAGGTCCTTCTCCCGGCCTCTAACTTCCTTCTCCCTAGCAGCGATGGCACACTCTTGCTTGTAGAGTTCCTGCCCTCACACCCAGGCCTTCTCCTCCTACTCAACGCAACGCTCCTCCAATTTCATGGCGCGTTCCTCGAGGCCCTTGTCAGCCAGAGCCACCTTTTCGGCGAGCTCCTCCTCCCTCTTCAAGACATCATCCCGCAGCTCTAGGAGTATTTGCTCTTCGTCTTCGAGCCTCTTCTCCCTTTCCTCAAGTGCCTCCCGGCGCTTGATGAGAGTAGTGTTAATGGCTTCAAGCCTTTCTTGGCGATCATCAGCCGCACTATTAGCTGCCTTGGTCTTCTCATAAATGGCCCGGGATTGAGCGTCGAGGGCACGAGTCAAGCTCTCCCTATCATCCTATAATTTGCCCCAATATTCCAGGCAGACCTTCTCCTGTTTGATCCACTCCTTGTCACCTGCCAGCCTCGACTGCGCCAGCTTGGTCTCGAAGTAGAGCTGGTAACGCCACCGCCTAAGGGTTTCGCACTCCTCTTCAACAGCCTTGCTGTCGTGGTAGAATGCCAGCTGGACTTGACGCGGACTGGAGCAAGCGTTGTCAATGGACAACGACAAGGGAATAGGGTCCGGACCTGCTAGGGTCTCCTCCGCTGGTTCCAGCGGGTTCTCGCTTACAAAAATTGGGTCCCACTCCAGAAGAGTGGTCCCCTGAGTCTCCACGGCACTAGGTCCGTCCTCTAGTATAGCCTCAGTCGCCACCGAGGTGGGTCCCGCAGAAGAAGTTCCGACCTCCGGAAGTGGTTCCGATGGCCCTGCCGCCAGGTCTTCATTTGCCCCCTGAGGCAGGGGGCCAGCGACTTCATTAGGGCACCCTGGATCAGCAGCAGGCACCTCCGCCGTCATCACTTCCAGAGCAGAGGCTACTTCCGGCTCCGGCCTGGGCTCCTCCTCTGCTGGTGGCTCAGGCGTTGGCACCTCGACCATCATAGGTTTGAGTGCTGATGCCTCCGCAATGATCGGCTCAGGCGCCGAAAGGTCAACAACAACCGGCCCTGAGGCCGGAGCTTCAACCTCAACTGGCTCAGGCACCGGAATGTCTTCAACCGCAACCGGCTCTGGAGCCGGAGCTTCAGTGGCAACCGGCTCTGACGCCGGAGCTTCGGAGGTAGTCGGCTCAACCGCCGGGATTTCCTCAACATCCGGCTCGCTCGCCGGGACTTCAATAACCTCTGGCTCAACTGCCGAGGCTTCGATAATTTCTGGCTCTGAGGTCGGAATCACTGCTTCCTCTGGGTCAACGGTCGAAGCCGCCAACATCTTAGCATCAAGTCCTGGGGATTCAACATCCGGGGCAGGTGCCGCTGGCGCATCTTCTCTCTCGTGGTCCGGCGCTACCACGGGAGTCTCGGGGGATGCGTCGAGGTCCATGACCACGACAGCTGGCGCCGGAGCTGCCGTAGCTTCAGCCACCACTTGGGACAGCACCGGGAGAGGAGCAGAAGCCTCCGCCTTCATAGATTCAGCTGCTGTGGCTGAGGGTGGAGCCTCACTCCTCTTATTGGGGACGCTGTAGGTGATGGATGAAGAAACTTAAAAAACAGTTACTACAACAAAACAACTGTCTGAGGTATTGATTAAAAATTACCTCGGAAGGCTTCCGCACCAGCTTGCACGGAATCTCTTTCCTGGGCGTTCTGGACTGACCATAGCCGCCGCCGGCGTGGTAGCTCCGGAAGGCCCCCCAGAACTTGTTGCAGCCGTGGCATTTCCTTAGTCGAGGCCCCCCTCGACTGAGAAGGACCTCCGGACCCAGAGGCCTCAACTGGCCCTGGTGCTGGAGTCACATGCCCGGAGCTAGCACCCCGGGAAGACACTGCAGCCGGTACAGTCACTGCTGTTGTAGAAGACCTCCCCCTCCGGGGAGAAGGAGCTACTGCAGAGGATGCAAGCCTGACGGACCTTCCGTTGGCATGCTTCAGTTTCCTCTTCCGGCTCGAGGGTTCGGCCGCCGGCTCCTTGCCCTTGCCGACGACTTAAATCCTTGGCTTCGGGGTAGGGTCGGAGCCACCTTCAGAAGCCCCAGGGATCATCACAATGGAAGTCGATCTTCTCTCGACGACACCAAGGTCGTCAAGCACTGGCATCATCCGCCGGAGCTCCCTGCTGAACTCTACTTCCACGTTCAAAGGGAGGAAAGCTGGTGGCGGGGTCAAGTCATGACCCGCGATGTCGATGTCGTGCTGGAACTTCTTGAGATGAAACTTCAAGGTCGCCCCCTCCATGTTGGACTTTAGCCTGGTCTCGACCCGGTCGTTGTCCATCACATTGTTGAGGGACGAAGCTAGTTTTTCTCTCCTCTTCAGCGGTGCCCACCTGTTGACCAGGATACTGCAAAATACCACCTGAGGAGTTAATCCTCCCTCCACACAATGGCGGATCCTAGTTAGAGCAGGGTTGAAGGCATCCGACAGCACCGGAGCTTCACTCCATACTGCAGTGTCGATGTTGGGGAGGCCTTCGGGCAGCTCCAGCTTCTCGTGCTCCTCCACCCGGATGACTATCCAGTCTTTCTTCCAAGCGTCCCACTTTCCAGAGGGAAACGACCGGAGGTACTTGAATGGGCACTTCTTGCGCTTCACAAAGTAGTAGAAGCCAAGGTACTCATCACCCCTCCCGGTGGTATGGACGGTGAAGAAGGTTCGGAAAAGCTCAATGCAGGGGGGAATGCCCACCCACATTTCACAGAAGTGGACGAATACAGACACTAGAAGAATGAAGTGGGGGCCAAGGTGATACAGTTGCAGACCATAGAAGTCTAGCGGCATCACGAAAAAGGAGGAAAATGGTGGGATCAACCCCACCATGGCGTACGTAGAGAAGTACACCATCTCGCCGGTGTGCTCCTTCTCAAACGGGAGCTCCCCATTGGCGTGGACCAGGTGGCTGAAGAAGTCTGAGGACAACCCCATGAGGGCCCGGACCTTCTTCAGGTCACCTTCGGTCTTCAAGCGGCTCTTGCGGAGACCCAACTCCATCGCAGCACAACGAGGCAAGGGAGGAAAAGCAAGCACAAGTTTGGGAGTTCGAGCGCAAGTTCAGATGAGAGGCGTAAAGAGCCCCAAACGGTGCGCGCTTTGCTTCTTAAGTAAGCCCCCACAACGCTTGGATGGAAACCGCAGGGAAACCAAAGATACTATTCAAAAATATCACCATGCCGATGACAAGAGGGCCCAAGACCACCCCGGCGATCAAGTCGAGGTTCTTACCTAGGCGAACGGTTGTCATCATGAAAGGCGGGAAGCCTGAAGGCGGTGGCCTGACAAGGCGCGCGGAACCGATACGATTTTCGTATCGAGAACCGACGACTTTCAATTGTGTGAGATCCGCACGCCAAAGATCTCATTTGCCGCACCAGGGATGTGCCTCGCGGCGAGGATTTAACTCCAAAACCATCGCCAACGGCACATCTGAAGACCTTTGAAGACTCGGCTCAAAAGTCGAAGGATGGACCCACCTCCGGCGGAATGACTTCACCGAAGGGGTTTCCCCAGAGGTGGGCCCAGGGGGCCACTTTCTGTATCTTGGGTACCGTATACCCCTTGAGATTGCAAAGATCTCAAGGAAAGGTCATCTACTTGATTTGAAGACCTTCGAAGGCCCACATGTTAGACATAACCAGACCCGCTTCCTCAATATGGTTAGTCTCAGGGTCGCCACATGTACCATCAAACCGGAGCTACCGCCCACAAGGGGGAAGCTCCGGGCTATGTACTATAACGGCACCCCCGGACCTAACCCCAGACCGAGGGAAGCTCCGGAACTGACACGTGTCTAGTGGCACCGGACCTATCTGTTCCTCACAGTATGCTCCGGAGCTGCCATGTGTCCTACCGTTGGATCTTCAGCCTCAAACATCCGGTAGACTCCACAACGGCTCCGGATCTTCAAAGGGGAATCAAGGACTTCAAGACCCGATTAAGTGTCATTAATACTATGTTAATGACACACAATCGGACGACCTTAATTACCAGTAATGGTGCTGTCAAAGCCCGTAACTCGGTCATTATGGGTAATTAAGCGTATCAAATGTGTATCAATATTAATAACCGTCGGGGCCACATGTCGGGTCAGGTCAACTTGTAACGGCCTGGCCTTGTACTATAAAAGGACAGGCGGACGATACATAGGCTCTCTCTCGGCCCTGCTCGGATCTCTCAGCTCTGATCTGATCTGGTCGTATTGGCTCACACACGCTCTCAACTCACCTGAGTTGAGTTCATACATCCAATACAACACCAACACACCCCGTGGAGTAGGGTATTACGCTCAGGCGGCCCGAACCACGTAAATCTTCATGTCTCCTGTGTAATTTTACATTTCACCTTCTTGAATCTCCGCGCGCCCACACCGAACTTCAAACTCCGCAAACACTTTAGTAGTGTCAGGAGATCTACCAGATCAAAACCACCGACATTATGAATTAACATTGGTTCAACGATGATTTAGTTCATTGCCTTAGGATGGCTTGTGCCTAGGCTCTTAAGGTAATTACTTAATATGCTAGCATGGTGCTAGGATAGAGAGTAGCTTTGAATGTCTCATAGACCCACGGATTGAAGAGGTCGGCAGTAGGTGGTGACAGCCCTATCTGTCCTTTGTAATCCTCCATGTTCAGATATGCCATAGGCTCTTGGTGAGTCTCGCCTTGTGTTGCTAGGGGTAAACCCATGCCTGATTTGTTAATCCACTTAGCATGAGAATTTATAATCATTAGTAACTAACTTAGGCTATGTATATGTACATTAGAAGCATAGTAGGAGTATCTACCTAACTCTTAGCCTAGTCCCTCTATTACCTCTTTTATCCATGTAGGATAGAATGCTTTTGTGTGCGTCACACTACCTCCACTTATTAATTAACCCATCCTTGCTAGAACCCTACCTAGACCAACCTAGCCTCTCTATTCGATGATTGCTTTACTTCCACCTAGCCTTCCTTTTGGAAAATATAAATGACACTCTTTGGGAATACTGTTAAAAGGGGAAATGCTACATCTATTGTTTCCGTGTGCTTACAGATTTACATGTATAATATAAAACCTACCAACAAGCATTTCTAGCACCCCTGCTAGGGATGAATTGTTAGTACTGCATAGGAAATATCAACAGGTGTGTTGGACATCGTGTGGTGTGACAATGCATGTCCCCTTTGCGACGGCCTAGGTAAAAGTTGTCCCGACAAGGTTCTGTGCGAGTAGGTGTCGGTTTGGATTCCGACAATGGCTGATTGTTGAACGGCGTGGCAGCGGTGGTGACAAGATGATTGACATTGTTGCGCCACTGCTCCAGCATAGCTTGAGGTGCGTCTAGTGTAGGTGGATGTTGAAGAAGAGCCTGCGCTGCAATCAGTGCATTCTCGGGGTTGCTGGTCGATTCTGTGACCAATGCCAGGACACCATACTGCAATAGACCAACATAGGTTGCTGCTGCTGCACATGGTGGTCCGTTGTTTCCAAGCTATTGTCCTGGAGCTCCACCTCGTGGTTCAGTGGCAGGATTTATACTAGGACGACGAGAGGTGTTGCCAACTTCATTGCCTCTACCAACCTCTCGTCATTGTGGTAGCAATCCTGCCGCTGATCCACATGGTGATAAGAACCGCGTACACCAGCTTATGCACTTCAATATATCTTGTCTTGGAGTCGTGAAGGTCCTCACTGGTAAAGTAGAATGGTCGCTGGACAGTCTGGACCCTCCGGAGGTATCTGGTCCATCTTCTCCATCTGCCTGGACCCTCCTGGTGGGGTTCAGATCTTCTTCTTCGCGAGTAGTCGGGACACTCCCGAAGGGATCCGACGTGTCTTCTTGTAGAGATAGGTTTGGAGGCTCCTGTCCTTTGGGACCTTCTTAATTGTTTGGGAGCTGGGACCCACACTTGACTTTATTTCATCCATGCGGTTCCGGACCCTTCTGGAGGGGTCTTGTGGGGACCAGAATCCCGACGGCCAAGGATCCCATTGGGTGGTGTCGTGCAATGCGACACCCAATAGTATACAAGAATAGAACAAGAACAAATTTACAATACCAAGTCTTTATTGACAAGCACAGAGGAAGTTTTAAAAGTACTAGCGAAAGGAAAGAGAACTATACATCATAGCTATGCTCTCCGCACTAGCTATGCAAAAGCAAAGTCATCCATGCCCTATATACTTTGCACTAGCAACACGCAATTATTGCGGCGTGCAGGGTTCCCACTCGGCAGTAAACCCTGGAGGGGGTGCAGCCTCGTCATTAAACCCATCTTCAGTCATATAATCTGCAAAAACTCATTAACTTCAAACGTGAGCATAAGGCTCAGCAAGACTAACCCGTCTCACTAGACATATGCAAGGATGAGTACTAAAGATAGGTAAGTAAAGCATAAGGACTCGCCTATAAGTGGATCCTTATAGTCATGTTTTATTTAGCACCTGACATTCCTCAGGCACGACACATCATAGACTCCACAATAAAACAAGAAACGCTTTGCCAATGACATGACGTGCACAAGGCACATAATGCTATTACAGCTAAAGTATGGGGAAACTGTAAACTTTTAATTGTACTATCTCTAAGCCAAACAAGGTTGTTCAAGCAAATTGTAACCAATACATTATGTTCACCTAACTTCTTTAGTATTTACTATGTCACGATACAGTGAACAAGTGGTACTCTATTACCGCGAGGGACGGTGATTGCAATCAGGACATACCCGGAACAACACGACACATACGCACTTTTGGAAATGCCAGCGAGTACTTTCAGCAGTACCTACGTAATAGTTCAGTACTAGTCATATATGGCCACCTTTCACTAAACACTCGAATGTCGAACCGGTCGATCCATCACGAGCACGAGGTCACTGCATCGGGCGTACTCTAACGTGCCCACCAGCTAATTTACACCTCGATGCCCTCTACCCACGCCTATAAAACAGAACGGAATGCCTCGACAAACCAGTATCAAGCTACGTCAGTTTACTAGAGCCCATTCCTCTAGTATGTCACCGGTACAATTCAAGCTTGTCCAACAGGACCGCACACGAAACGGTCCTCAATCGACACAAGCATGGCTACGCACGTGAAACCACATCTCACTGCATCCTATCCACTGCTCGGTCTTAATTTCATATTCATAAACCATTTTATTATACTAGAATCTCCCGTGTGATAAAATTCCTATCTCACGAGTAGATTCCAACTACTCGACTCTTACCGAATTCCTATGAGCATAAGCATAGCAGTGTCTACTCGACAGGTTGTAGGCCTACCCAAGACTCCATAGGATTTGTGGGCCATGCAAGTGGATGTCAAACACCTTAAATTTAATGCACAATAATTTGAAGACGTAAGGTGAATGAAAACTGTAAAATATTGTAAGGTACTTACATGCAAACCGGGGCTTGCCTGAAAGCGAGTTTGAGTCTATGTTAGTTTCTGGCAGCTGGACCTCCAAGGCTTCCGGCTGCTCCTCGACTTCAGCTACTACACGATATTCATATACTAGTTATAAATGATTTTGTGAATAACTAATATGCTTAAGGAGGGGTGTGTATATTAAGATACAATAAGACAATTATCTTAATTGACTTTGGGATTTTTGTGATGTATACTAGATATTATGCGGGAGACTATTGCAAAGAACAGGAGATGGTAAAGGATGTTTGTTATTCTTAACAATTATGGTAAGCAATAAGCTTCCTTAAATTTTGGTTGAAATTTTTGGAGACGTATTATGGCTACCAAGGGTTGTATCATGTAGAGGGGGTCTCACTGGTTCTAGGAAAATTTGTATCAAAATTTTCTGGGTTTTCTACAGGAAGAAACTGATTTTTAAATTTTGGGTAAATTTCTGGAAATTCATTTTCCCATTTTCTCAATTTATAGCTACATAGAGGTTTGGACATAGATCAACCTAGTATTTTAAGTCCAAAGAACTTGAAATTTTTACTGGAGATCTCATGTATCAACTATAGGATTCTGACCAAAATTGAGAATTTTCCAATTAATAGAACTGTAGGAATGAATTCTTTAATCATTTTTCTTATCTGAATTTTGGAGAAATTTCAATGGCTTTTCATACAAATCCAAGTGCTCCACTGGACAGGATTCTTTATGCTGGTTCTAACAAAATTTATTTGGGAATTTTTGGATAATTCTACTGGAAGTTATGGATTTTCTAAGTTGGGATTGAATCTGGATTTAATTTCCTATTGGAAATTTCAAATAAAAGGGGCTGGTCCCACTTCATTTGATTTTGACCAATCTGATTGGAGCCACACCGTGGGTCACGGGGCTTAACCACGCAGCCACACCGGATCCTATCCGCAACTGATCCCACGCGAGAGGGTTACGCTGACCGGTGCGACCCGCGTCTTTGTCTACCTCCCGACGCGGCGGCGCTCCTCGCCGGAAACTGCGGTGGTGCCTCGCCGGAACTGGTGCGTCGACCTCCTCTCAGCCTCGCCGTTTCTGCTCCACCCTAAAATCGACTGCTAAAGACGATGGTGGGGTCCAATCATGCCGGCGATGGCCGGAGACGGCAGCGCGACGGTGACGGCGGAGCTAGGAAGTCGGTCTTCATCGGAAATGCTTGGGAATGGCTCAATCGACTCGGGAAAAGCTCGGGAAGGTTCCTGGGAACTCCAGCATGATGATTTGGGGGTCAGATTGGGGATAAATCGTCGGAAAAGTTGAACTTGATGGTGATGTACGGGTTTTCAATCCGCGGCCACGAAAACTCAAAATCCGACCTCGTTTCTCGATGGCTTTCTCTCAATTTTTTGAGAGGTGATGCGCATGGAGGTCTAGGAGATAATACCTTACTGGATTGACAATTAATCGTACGTAGAAACGGAATTTAAATGGCAATCTATCGACATTGGTATGAACTATTTTGGGCAAAATTGGAGATAAAGGAGGTAGGAAGCATGACAGTGTCTGGAACTTCACAAGAAGCATCTAGGTACCTTTGCGCACCTTATTGCTTCAAAGAGGAAGATGGAATCGGCTTGGAGTGGTCTGTCCTCTTGGAATAGGAAGCTTCTCTTCGCGACCTCACCCGCGAGCGTCGAGGAACTTCGAAATACCACACATATAAGAAGTGAATCAAACAAGCGATTGGACAGGAAGGAAGAGCAACTAGTTGAGCAACCTTTTGCTGTTGGAAGCACAGCGATTCTTTGCCTTGCCTGGCCGGCGCGTTGAGAATGGCGGCGGCAGTGCGGTTCAGTGGCGGAAGAGAGAAAATAGAGGCGGGAGCTCGGGGGTGGTGTCCACTGCGACCGGGGGGGGTGTATTTATAGGCCGGGGAGGAGTAGGGGGACGCCATGAAGCAGGCAGGTGAGCAGCTCTATGGGGGTTTGCATGCTTCGTGGTGTCGAGCGGAGGAACACCGGAAAAACGGCGTGCAGAGCCGCTTCAAGTGAGTCCCACTGACTGGTGGGTCCCACGACCCTTATCCCTGTCCCTCCTCTGCCGACTTCAATTCTCCTACCAAATGGTGTCCAAAAATTCTAGATTTTTGTAGGGAGGCTCAAATTTGATTCTGCAATTGGATTTTGAATTGGATCAAGTTTCAATTGGATTTCAAATTCAAATTTTAATTTGGATGGAATTTAATGGTGCCACTGTTTTAAATAGCAATTGAGTTCCAAAAATGGTGAAACTATGGGAATAAGTCAAGCAACATATGCTGGACATGAGTGTGTGTTCAAATCTTGATGTTCAATTTAGTTGAAAAGAATTCATAATTTGAATTCAAAACATGGTTTGAATTTGCTAAGCATCTCAATTAAAATAGCAAATGAAGTTCAAAAATTATGAAACTTTGCAGGAAGTCCATTTCGAATATTAGAAAACCATAGAAAAATTTATGGCCTATGAATTGAATAATTTTTGAGAGGGCCAAATATACAGTAGTATATATTCAATTCATATTAATTTGAATATCTATTTGGTACTGCATATTAAATTAGCCAAGCAATCTTTCTTCAAATAAATCCAAACTTTGAAGAGAGGTCAAAAGAATTAATCTAAGTTCATTTGTGATGTTTATTCCTCATGTTAATAAATTTAAACATGAGTAGAAGAAAAAGATTTGATGAGATCAAGTTCATAAACATGGCTATAATTGGCCTCCATTAGGGTTATCAACCACTTTACAACTGAACCTCATATGAAGGAAAATGTGGGATTTTACATTCCTCCCCCCTTAAAAGAATCCCATCCCGAGATTACAAAAGGAAGGATAAAAGAAAAGATCTAATGAACATATGATGTTAACAAGTCCGGATAATTGGTTTTGAGATATTCCTCGCTTTCCCACGTTGCTTCATCAGTGGTGTGGTTTCCTCACAAGACCTTGTAGAAAGGCAAGGTGCGGTTTCTTGTGGTACGAGTATTCTCATCAATTATCTGGGTTGGATGTTCGGAGTAACTAAGATCTGGTTGGAGAGCTTCATATCCTCCCTACATACTTCTGATGGGGCCTTGAGACCTTTTCTCAATTGTGAAATGTGGAACACATTGTGGACCCCTGAAAATGATGTTGGCAACTCTAGCCGATAGGCTACAGGTCCGCACTGCTCACTTATTGCGAAAGGTCCGATGAAACATGGAGCTAGTTTCCCTTTTACTCCGAAACGATGAATCCCTTTCATTGGGGATACCCAAAGGTAAACGTGATCCCAGATATCAAAATGAAGCGGCGACGTCGTTTGACTGCATAGCTTTTCTTGGGAGACTGGGCAGCTTTGAGGTTGGCTTGAATAACTCGTACTCGATCTTCGGCTTCCTTTACCAAGTCTATACCATAGGTTACTTGTTCACTGGATTCACACCAGTTCAACGGTGTGCGGAACTTCTAGCAATAAATAGCTTCATATGGTGCCATTTGAATGCTAGTCTGATAACCATTGTTGTATGAAAACTCCACCAATGGTAGATGATCATCCCAATTCTTACCATGGTGGATGGCACAGGAACGGAGCATATCCTCTAGTACTTGGTTTACTCGTTCTGTTTGACCATCAGTCGGTGGGTGGTAAGCTGAGCTTCGAATCAATTTGGTACCTAGAGATGCATGGAGTTGCTCCCAAAATCGAGCAACAAACAAAGTTCCACGATCTGATATGATAGTGCGGGGTACTCTGTGTAAGCATCAGATCCTAGCAATATACAACTCTGCATATTGTCGTGCCACATAATTGACATTGACTGGAATAAAGTGAGCTGACTTGGTAAGTCGGTCGACTATCACCCAAATCGAGTCATGATTGCGAAAAGTGAGAGGTAAACCAACAATGAAATCCATGCTGATGTCCTCCCATTTCTAGGAAGGTATGCTTAACGGTTGTAATTGTCTGACTGCTTTCAGATGGTCGGCTTTCACTCGTCGACATGTATCACATTCGGATACATACTTCGCTATTTCCCTCTTCATCCGAGTCCACCAAAATTTCTTCTTCAAATCTTGGTACAATTTGTTATTCCCCGGATGAATAGAATATTTGGACAAATGAGCCTCGTCCAAAGTTTTCTTCCGAAGTTCTACATCACGGGGTACCACGATGCGGTCTTTGAACCAGATGGTACAGTCATCGTCACCTCGGAAACACTTCATTTCTCCCTTTTTCATTCATTGACGAATATGGGATATGCCCTTGTCCTTCTTCTGAGCCTCCATAATTTCCTCCCTTATGGTGGGAATGAGGGCTAGGTTGTAGAGTGCCCCATACGGTACCAAGTAGAGACTCAGTTCTTCTTCCTCTATCAAGGTGATAGAAAAGTTATTGATATGGGACGTGCGACTTAGTGCATCTGCGACTACATTTGCTTTTCCAGGATGGTAGTGGATCTCAATCTCGTAGTCTTTGATTAACTCTAACCATCTTTGTTGTCACATATTCAATTCTTTTTGGGTGATGATGTACTTCAAGCTTTTGTGATCGTTGTAGAGATGTACTAGGTTGCTCCATAGATAGTGTCTCCACATCTTTAAAGCTAGTACCACGGCAGCGAGCTCAATATCATGAGTTGGGTAATGCTGCTCATGGTTCCGAAGCTGCCGTGATCCATAAGCGATCACTCTTCTGTCTTGCATTAATACGCAACCCAGACCAATTCCAGATGCATCACAATAAACATCAAAGGATCTTGTTGTGTCTTGTTGGGCCAATACTGGAGTTGTTGTGAGGTGTTTTACCAATGCTTGGAAATCCTCTTGTCATTCCTTTGTCCAGGTATACCTCTTGTCTTTCTTCAGAAGTTCCATCATTGGTTTAGCTATATTGGAAAAGCTTGGGATGAACCTTCGTTAATACCCAGCTAAACCTAGGAAACTTCAAACTTCATGCACAGACTTGGGAGACCCCCATTTGAGTACTTGCTTAATCTTGCTTGGATCAACTGCAATCCCCTCGGCAGAGATGATGTGCCCCAGAAATTGCACTTGTTTGTTTCAGAACTCACATTTGTTCAACTTAGCGTACAACTTGTGGTCCCGCAATCGCTGAAGCACGATGTGCAAATGTTGTGCATGTTATTCTTCGGACATTGAGCATACAAGGATGTCGTCAATGAAGACCACGACAAACTTGTCCAAATCCGACATGAATAACGAATTCATGAGATACATGAAATGGGCCGGTGCATTGGTTAATCCGAAGGACATGACAAGGTACTCATATAAGCCATACCTCGTCGAGAATGTTGTCTTAGGTATATCCTCGGGTCAAATTCTGATCTGATGATAACCAGAGCGAAGATCCATATTTGAAAATACCCGAGCACCTACCAACTAATCGAACAGAATATCAATACGGGGTAGTGGATATTTGTTCTTGACTATGACAGCATTGAGTGGACGATAGTTCACACATAGTGTCAATGTTTTATCCTTCTTTTCCACGAATAGTGCAGAACAGCCCCAAAGTGACGAACTTGGACGAATGAAACCCTTGTCCAACAGTTCATTTAGCTGCTCTTTCAGTTCTGCCAGTTCTTTAGCTGCCATCTCATACGGCCTTCACGAGATTGGTACTGTTCCTGATACAAGTTCAATCTTAAACTCGACATCCCTTTCTGGTGGCATACCAGGAAGATCTTCGGGAAAAACATCCGGATACTCACATGCTACCGGAATATCTTCGAGTTTACAGGCTTCAGTGTTATCAGCAGTTGGAGGCACGTGGATATTACTCTCAAGAGTTAGAATTTGGGGAGAGTAGAACGGAGAATCTAGATATATTCTCCAAGGAATTATGTCAATGATAGCACCGTTGTATTGCAACCATGCAATCCCTAAAATGACATCTAATTTCTGATGCTACAATATAATGAGAGAGATAGGGTATATGTTCCCACCTAGATTAAGAGGTACCCTATGGACCATCTTATCTGCTACTACTTTGCCTCCTGGAGAACAAATCATATATGTGGTTTTTGTGGAAATGATAGGTAATTGGTATTGATTGACATAAGACTTGCTAATAAAATTATGGGAAGCACCGGAGTCAAAAAAATTACTATGGGATGACCAAAGAGAAAGAACGTACCGTTGAGTACGGGTGCGCCTTCCGGAACGTCCTCGATGGTGAGGTGGTGGACATTGCCGGTTCTGGTGGTTGGCTTCTTGGGCTGGTTGCGAGGTTGGTTTGCCCCCTGGTACGTTGACTGTCCTCCACTCTGCGGGCAGTCCTTGGCGAAGTGCCCCGTACATCCACACGTATAGCACGTGTACGGGGTCTGACCGGTACAGAGTGGAGGACGGAATCCCGGTGCACGCGGTGGAGGTAGAGGTGCACACGGAATCATCCCCTGTTGCTGTTGTGGGTGGAAGCCGGCGTTGTTGAATGGGCAACCACGAAACATCAGTGGTCGCGATGCAGGTGCCACCTCTGGTTGGATGGTGATCGATACACCATGCGGTATTTCTGAGGAGTACCTCCTCTGCTGCCCTGTGGAGCACTCCTTTTCTTCTTGTCAGAGAACAGCTCGTTAGTAGAGTCCTCTTGTACGATGGCAGCTTTGACCATGATGTTGAAGCTGCCGCTATTGAACAAGGCAAGCTTGTCCTTCATCTTGGGGTTCAAACCCCGATAGAAGCATTCCCGCTTCCGATCCTCAGTATTCACTTGGTCCTAAGCGTACTGGGCCAAGTGGTTGAATATCTTGGAGTACTCGTAAGCACTCCTTCCTCCTTGTTTCAGCTCCAAGAACTCGTGAAGCTTCTTCCTCATCACACCGGGAGGTATGTGATAGGTGCGAAACGCCTCCCGGAACTCCTCCCAGCTCGCGGCGTAGCCGACTGGTCGTGCGGCAAGGTAATTCGCCCACCACGCACCAGCGGACCCTTGTAGTTGTTGGGCCGCGAACAGGGTCTTCTGGTGTTCGGTCATTCATAGCAAACCGAACTTCCCTTCAATGGAGCGGAGCCAGTTGTCCACCTCCAATGGTTCATCGGCCTCCATGAAGACCGGCGGGTGTGTCAACATGAAATCCGAGTATGAGCTCGTAGAAGGTTGTCGTGGACCCACATCTGGTCGCCCGCCTTGACGGGACGAATGCTGGACCAGCGCCTGTAGTAACTCCGTTTGCTGGTCGCGTGAGCCAAGTACCACGGTGAGAACCTCCGCTATACTCCTTGGAAGTTCCAGAGGTGGTGGTGGAGGAACTCGTTGCTGCGGTGTTGCAGCTGTCTCCTGGGTTGGAGATTCGTCCTCACGACCACGACTTTAACCCCCCATTTCCGGTGTCGAGCGAGTACGCACTATTCTGCATCCAAATGACTTAAAATCAGCACATGTTTTTGTTCATTTATCCAGTTTATTATTCAGTAGTACTACTTTTTGATAAGGAAATAAGTGCATCACATTCACATATAGTGATAAAGTACAAACTCTATACAAGATATATTATCTCATGAGCAAGTTTACAGTAGTGTACTTCAAAATGATGGACTCCCACTATGGAAATACATCTCTAACATACTTGGTTCCCATGAGATGTCATACACATCTTATCAGCTGAGACATACCCACTACTATTCTTAATATGACACAAACATGGTCACAAAAGAAACACACGAGCAACTACTAAACTATATGTTGCCTCGTGACGGCAGAAATGCTACCACATCCCACTCCAATACGTCCTACTCGACGTACTCGAGTTCCTTGGGATCTTCTTCTTCTTCACCATTCAAAATTGGTGCCACAAGTGCGGTTGCGGGAGCAAGAGTTGCTACCCCACCCACCATTGATGACATCGTAACTACTAAAGATTTCACATCAGCCTGCAGAAGAAACATCCTTAATTCTTCCTGTTCCTTCTGTGCATTTTTGCAACTGGCCTTCCACTGAGTTTCCCCTCTGAATTGATCCCTTTCTTGAGTCACCTCACCCAGCTGTTCATCCAACAGTTGCACCTCGAGTTGACTCGCTTCCAACGCGCTTTCTGCGTGTTGTGTTTTCATGCGAGCCTCCGATCGAGCTTGAACAGCCTGGTGCCAGTGCTTCTCCCTTAAGTTTAAACGGCGATTTAGGGGAGCAACCATGGCCCTATGTGAGTCGTTGGCACCTTCAATGTGATCCCCTCGAATCAAGGCCTGCTTCAGGTCACTCATCATTTTTCCCAGGCTAATATGCTGATCAAGGCTCTCCTGACACGCTGATGCCGCATATGAGGCTAAAATCATCTTGGGTACTTCTTCAACATGCCCATACGCTGCAACCATCTGACTTGCCCACTCGTCACCGGCTCTAACGTCGACCGGAAAGAGCTCGAATGGAGTGCCAGCCATAGCATGGTAATGAAGTTTGCAAAACCTCATGATGGCCACACTTGCGGTATAACACCACGTGTCTTCCAATTGAATCCCTTGTACTTGGATGGAAAAGTGGGCCCATCCAACAATTAATGGAGCAGCAGACACATCCACATAAATGGTGCACCTTGTTACCCCTCCATCATTGATCTCCTTGCCCCAATAGTCCGGTATTTCACGATACCCGAACCGTTAAAGCATCGCAATCAACATATCCGGAAAACCCTTCAAAAGCGTACACTTCGTGAACACCCATCCGTTACGTAAGTATACCATAGAATCAGCCATCTGTGAAAAAGATATTGGAACAATGAGAAGGTTTCCAACTCTCAACAGTTCATGAAAATTTAAAACTGGAGTTGTAATCACAGTCTGTTCCAGCTGACCTTCCTGTATAAATTCAAAATTTCCATACAGGAAACTTCAGAACAAGGTGTTGAGTTGAATACAAAAGTTGTAGTACACTTTCCAATCTTTCCAGATTGTACTCATACAGCTCCAGGTGAGCTAGGAAACAGAATATATACAGGTTTTAAGTTGACCCATATTTTCTTGAAATTTTGACAGAACCTCCCGTGTATATGTGGTGATTTCCACAATTTATAAAGGTATATCATGAAATATTTATAGTTAATGACAAAATAAACATTGTATAACATCAATTTAAAAATCCATTGGTAAAATATTTCGCCCATTTGTTACATATGTATAGTGTGCTAATTCTAAACTAGGTGCCAACTGTTCAAGTTCTGATCTGCCAGAACCAAGTTTGCAACCATAGGAATTCAACACGGCTATACCAAGATTTAGGCCATGAATACAAAACGAAGTTGATAGAGGACTTGCTAAGCTTTGCAGAAATGTATATATATGACCATGTCACTATTCTGGATCAAAGGCTAAAGCTACTTAAACTTAACAGATGAACTGGCTGTCGTTCAACAGCAGCCCTGCAGTTCACTGTTTTGAGCTCGAAATTTGAATTGCTTCAAATTCGAATCAACAGTAACTTTGAACAAAAAAACTGTATATTAGCTCCTATCCTTTTCAGATATATATCATAATAAGGTAGAAGACTTTTCTACAGTGAGTTGTAGAAAAATTACTGAGACTGGTACATCGGTAGGATTATCTGGAGTAGTTTAAGCATACTCCGAATTTCAATAGATTATCAAGATTTCCTGCCTTGATGGCCAACAGAAAAGTTGTAGAGGACTTCGAGAACTTTTCATCCATATAGAATACCCCTATGTTTATTCCTAACTATCCAAGATTACAACCTGGCGAAGTTGAGAAAACTTTGGCCAGAAATCAAGAATCTTGTTGCTCACCCATGTTGAATTGAATTTTTATCTTTACGGAGTCCAAACCTACCAGCACCTGATAGTCGGACTTTCCAAAATATAATGCATTAAATTTTTGTCATTGTTGGGGATGTTCAAGTATCAAAGTTGATACTGACGGTACTACGTGCCTCACCAAAGAAAATTCTAACCGGTTATTTCCGGATACGTTTATAGGTGGTCCTAGTATCGTTCACTCGCAAACGTGTGCTACACGGGTTCCTACCGTAGTCAATGCTGCAAAAGATAAAAAATTCCCTATCACACCTTCACACCTCAAGGGCGGCACGGAAAACACAACAGGTAGTCACAATAATATATATGAAAATAAATGCATACGACTCTGGTGTAAGTCGCCCTCGAGCGAGGTCATGTCTCGAGGTACATGGCTGTAAATACGTCTGTACAGCGAAGACTCCCGTACGAACCAGCTTATACACGCTCGGGCATACGTGTTTCACTTCGCATGCTCCCTCAGAATATGAATGATTCTAGAGAGGCATACTATCGGGTTATACACCACCCGACGGGGGCTCCCACTAACTTTGAAGCACGCTGGAGTACCGCGTGTCATAGGTTCTCAGAAACATAGAAAGTTTCAGAGACTCCTATTAACATTTCCGTACTAAGCCATGGAAAACTTTCAAGCTACCTCTCGCATGGTGAGCTTACCGCAATTGATCCGCTTAAGGTGGCGTACCTTACCTCTTACCTGACTTCGAGGCGTCGTTACAGAATTAGTAACATATAAGTTAATTTACCACCTGTATATCTTATACTAATAGTACACCTTATAAGGGCATATAGCTAATGCCACACTCAAATCCTAATTTTTTCGAAAAGTTCTTTTCAGGTACAATGTTCCCAATGATGCTCTGATACCATGCCTGTGGGGACCGGAATCCCGACCGCCAAGGATCTCATTGGGTGGTGTCCTGCGATGCGACACCCAACAGTATACAAGAATAGAGTTAGAACAAATTTACAATACCAAGTCTTTATTGACAAGCACAACGGAAGTTTTAAAAGTACTAGCGGAAGGAAAGAGAATTATACATCATAGCTACACTCTCAGCACTAGCTATGCAAAAGCAAAGTCATCCATGCCCTGGATACTTTGCACTAGCAACAAGCAATTCACGGCGGCGTGCAGGGTTCCCACTCAGCTGTAAACTCTGGAGGGGGTGCAGCCTCGTCATTAAACTCGTCATCAGTCATATAATCTACAAAAACTCGTTGACTGCAAACGTGAGCATAAGGCCCAGCAAGACTAATCTGTCTCACTAGACAAATGCAAGGATGAGTACTAAACATAGGTAAGTAAAGCATAAGGACTCGCCTATAAGTGGATCCTTATAGTCATGTTTTATTTAGCACCTGACATTCCTCAGGCACGGCACATCATAGATTCCACAATCAAACAAGAAATGCTTTGCCGATGATATGACGTGCACAAGGCACATAATGCTATTACAGCTAAATTATGGGGAAATTGTAAACATTTAATTGAATATCTCTAAGCCAAACAAGGTTGTTCAAGCAAATTGTAACCAATACATTATATTCATATGACTTCTTTAGTATTTACTACATCACGATACAATAAACAAGTGGTACTCTATTACCACGAGGGACAGTTATTGCAATCAGGACATACCCGGAACAACACGACACATATGCACTTTCGGAAATGCCAGCGAGTACTTTCAGTAGTACCTACATAACAGTTCAGTACTAGTCGTATATGGCCACCATTCACTAAACACTCGAATGTCAAACCGGTCGATCCGTCACGAGCACGAGGTCACTGCATGGGGCATACTCTGACGTGCCCACCAACTGATTTACACCTCGCTGCCCTCAACCCACACCTATAAAACGGAACGGAATGCCTCGACAAACCAGTATCAAGCTACATCAGTTTAATGGAGCCCATTCATCCAGTATGTCTCCAGTACAATTCAAGCTTGTCCAGCAGGACTGCACACGAAACGGTCCTCAATCGACACGAGCAGGGCTACGCACGTGAAACCACGTCTCACTGCATCCTATCCACTGCTCGGTCTCAATTTTATATTCATAAACCATTTTCTTATTCTAGAATCTCCCGTGTGATAAATTCCTATCTCGCGAGTAGATTCCAACTACTCGTCTTCTAGCAAATTCCTATGAGCGTAAGCATAGCAGTGTCTACTCGACAGGCCGTAGACCTACCCAAGACTCCATAGGATTTGTGGGCCATGCAAGTGTATATCAAACACCTTAACCGTAATGCACAATCATCTGAAGACGTAAGGTGAATGAAAACTGTAAAATAGTGTAAGGTACTTAAATGCAAATAGGGGCTTGCCTGAAAGCGAGTTTGAGTCTATGTTAGTTTCTGGCAGCTGGACCTCCAAGGCTTCCGGCTGCTCCTCGACTTCAGCTACTACACGATATGCATATACTTGGTATAAATGATTTTGTGAGTAACTAATATGCTTAAGGTGGGGTGTGTATATTAAGATACAATAAGACAATTATCTTACTTGACTTTGGGATTTTTGTGGTGTATACTAGATATTATGGGGGAGACTCTTGCAAAGAACATGAGATGATAAAGGATGTTTGTTATTTTTTAACAATTATGGTAAGCAATAAGCTTCCTTAAATTTTGGCTGAAATTTTTGGAGATGTATTATGGCTACCCTTTTCTGAGTTTTCTACAGGAAGAAACTGATTTTTAAAGTTTGGGTAAATTTCTAGAAATTTATTTTTCCATTTTTCTCAATTTATAGCTACATATAGGTTTGGGACATAGATCAACCCAGTATTTTAAGTCCAAAGAACTTGAAATTTTTACTGGAGATCTCATGTATCAACTATAGTGTTCTGACCAAAATTGGGAATTTTCCAATTAATAGAACTATAGGAATGAATTCTTTAGGCATTTTTCTTATCTGAATTTTGGAGAAATTTCTATGGCTTTTAATACAAATCCAAGTGCACCCCTTGACATTATTATTCATGCTGGTTCTAACAAAATGTATTTGGGAATTTTTTGATAATTCTACTGAAATTTATGGATTTTCTAAGTTGGGTTTGAATCTGGATTTAATTTCCTATTGGAGATTTCAAATAAAAGGGGCTGGTCCCACTTCATTTGATT
Source organism: Tuctoria greenei (assembly GCA_036927565.1). Classification (NCBI taxonomy): domain Eukaryota; kingdom Viridiplantae; phylum Streptophyta; class Magnoliopsida; order Poales; family Poaceae; genus Tuctoria; species Tuctoria greenei. The sequence goes on from JAYESD010000005.1 coordinate 174,439,500, forward strand.
TCGACCAATCGGATTGGAGCCACACCGGGGGTCACGGGGTTTAACCGCGCAGCCACACCAGGTCCTATCTGCAACTTATCCCACGCGAGAGGGTTACGCTGACCGGTGGGGCCCGTGTCTTCGTCTACCTACCGACGCGACGGCGTTCCTCGCCGGAAACTGCGGCGGTGCCTCACCGGAACTGGTGCGTCGACCTCCTCTCGGCTTCGCCGTGACCGCTCCACCCTAAAATCGACTGCTAAAGATGATGGTGGGGTCCAATCATGCCGGCGATGGCCGGAGACGGCTGCACGATGGCGGCGGCGGGGCTAGGAAGTCGGTCTTCGTCGGAAATGCATGGGAATGGCTCAATCGACTTTGGAAAAGCTCAAGAAGGTTCCTGGGAACTCCAGGATTATGATTTGGGGGTCAGATTGGGGAGAAATCGTCGGCGAAGTTGAACTCGACGGTGAGTTACAAGTTTCCAATCGGCGGCCATGAAAACTCAAAATCCGACCTCGTTTCTCGATGGCTTTCTCTCAATTTTTGAGAGGTGATGCGCATGGAGGTCTAGAAGATAATACCTTACTGGATTGACAATTAATCGTATGTAGAAACGGAATTTAAATGGCAATCTATCGACATTGGTATGAACTATTTTGGGGAAAACTGGAGATAAAGGAGCTAGGAAGCATGACAGTGTCTGGAACTTCACAAGAAGCATCTAGGTACCTTTGCGCACCTTATTGCTTCAAAGAGGAAGATAGAAGTGGCTTGGAGTGGTCTGTCCTCGTGGAACAGGAAGCTTCTCTTCGCGACCTCACCCGCGAGCGTCGAGGAAATTCGAAATGCCACACATATAAGCAGTGAATCAAACAAGCGATTGGACAGGAAGGAAGAGCAACTAGTTGAGCAACCTTTTGCTGTTGGAAGCACGGCGATTCTTTGCCTTGTTTGGCCGCCGCGTCGAGAATGGCGGCAGCGGTGCGGTGCAGTGGCGGAAGAAAGAAAACAGAGGCGGGGGCTCGGGGTGGTGTCCACTGCGACCGGGGGAGGGGGGAGTATTTATAGGCCGGGGAGGAGTAGGGGGGACGCCATGAAGTAGGCAGGTGAGCAGCTCTGTGGGGGTTTGCATGCTTCGCGGTGTCAAGTGGAGGAACGCCGAAAAAACGGCGTGCAGAGCCGCTTCGAGTAAGTCCCACTGACTGGTGGGTCCCACGACCCTTATCCCTGTCCCTCCTCTGCAGACTTCAATTCTCCTACCAAATGGTGTCCAAAAATTCTGGATTTTTGTGGGGAGGCTCAAATAAATATCTAGAATTTGATTCTGCAATTGGATTTTAAAATTGAGCAAGTTTCAATTGGATTTCAAGTTCAAATTTGAATTTGGATGGAGTTCAATGGTGGCACTATTTTAAATAGCAATTGGGTTCCAAAAATGGTGAAACTATGGGAATAAGTCAAGAAACATATGATGGTCATGAGTGTGTGTTCAAATCTTGATGTTCAATTTAGTTGAACAGAATTGATAATTTGAATTCAAAACATGGTTTGAATTTGTTAATCCTCTCAATAAAAATAGCAAATGAAGTTCAAAAATTATGAAACTTTGCAGGAAGTCTATTTGGAATTTTTTTAAACCATAGAAAAATTTATGGCCTCTAAATTGAATAATTTTTGAGAGTGCCAAATATACGGTAGTATATATTCAATTAATATTAATTTGAATATCTATTTGGTACTGCATATTAAATTGGCCTAGCAATCTTTCTTCAAATAAATCCAAACATTGAAGAGAGGTCAAAAGAATTAATCTAAGCTCATTGGTGAAGTTTATTCCTCATGTTAATAAATTTAAACATGAGTAGAAGAAAAAGATTTGATGAGATCAAGTTTATAAACATGGCTATAATTGGCCTCTATTAGGGTTATCAACCACTTTACAACTGAACCTCATATGAAGGAAAATGTGGGATTTTACAAGTCTAAGCCTTGAAGAAGAACTCGTGGGAGCTTCTGGCCTCTCCACGACCATGACCATGCTGACAACTTCTGTCATTGCAGCAATGTAAAGCAGAAGAGGCTCACCAGGTTCTCGAGCTACCATGATGGGTAATGTGGTGAGAGACTGCTTAAGCTCCTGTAACGCCTTGTTTTCTTCTCGAGCGACCAGTAGAAAGGTTCAGATTTTCTTAGAAACTAGAAGAAGGGAAGTGCCCGCTCAGCCAGCCTAGAGATAAACATGCTGAGTGAGGCAAGACACCCTGTATGATCTTGGACATCTTTGATGCGCGCAGGAGGCCGCATCGCCTCAATAGCTTTTATCTTTGCCGGATTTGCTTCATTCCTCGGTGGGTCACTAGGAATCCAAGAAGCTTTCCAGAGGAAACCCCGAAGACGCACTTGTCAAGGTTCAACTTCATGCATATCATGCGCAACTTGTCAAAGACAGACTGGAGATTTTCCAGCAAAGAGTCTTTGTTTTTTACCTTCACGACGATGTCATCTTCATAGACTTCCACTAGGTCACGGATAATCTCCACAAATGTTTTGTGCATTGCACGCACAAAAGTTGAGTGGTCATTCTTGCGACCATAAGGGATTGCAGTGTAACAATACAGACAGTCTACTGTAATAACGTTTTGTAGAAGAAAGCCTCCCCGTTTTGCTGGCAGTGTGCTCTTCGTCTTCCTTAGACATTAGTATTTGATGAAAACCAGAATATGGGTCCAAGAAGCAAAGTAGCTCATAGCCAGAAGTACAATCCACTATCTGATCTATTCTTGGATGTGGAAAAGGGTCTTTTGGACATGCCTTATTTAACGTGGTGTAGTCGATGCACATCTGAAGCTTCCTGCCGGCCTTGGGTACGACGAATGGGTTTGCCAGCCACTGCGGGTGATGTACCTCCCAGATGAATCCAGCATCGAGCAGCTTCTTAACTTCTACTCAAATGAAGTTTTGCCGCTCAATAGATTGCTTCCGGAGCTTTTGTTGTATAAGTTGTGCATCAGGGTATACTTTCAGATGATGCTCGATCAACTCCCTGAGTAACCCAGACATTTTTGACCCGCTAGATGAAGGAACACAGTGTCTCTCCCGGGTTTTGCCGTGCAACAAAGAGGTCTAGTTCGATGATAGGTCGGGTGTAGGAACTCCCAAAGTTGACAGTGAATTGGCGGCATATCTCCCTGTTGACGGTCCTTAAGTGCCATATTTAGACTGTCAATTCACCGCATAATGAGCATAAAAGAGAAACACAACGTAGTGGTAGGGTTAAAAACTAACCAATTCCATAAGTGTTGGTGTTTATTTGTATGTAAGTGAATTTAGACTCAAAATACTAAGACATGCAAGGAATAATCTATAAAATTAGATTTCGATGAATCAAGCGATGCCACGTGTCACCACTGGGATCAAATGGCCCACAAAAAGAAGTATCCGAGGTCATCCAATAGTGTAGCACCAATATCAGTCAATGGGACCCACCTGGCAGAGACCTGGAGGAAGCACACCGCAAAAGGAGCCAAGACCAGGTCGGCCGACCCACCTAGTCGGCAGACTAGGTCCTGACGCCATTCGCAGTCAAACGCCACCTGTTGGCTCCTCCCAGCTTGAAGAAGTCATGGGTGATTGATTCGCGCACAATTGGTGGCAGGAACCGACCCTTCTCCCCACACCTCACTTCACACACACAAAAGAAAAGTTTTTAATAGAATACCACTCCAAAGGTTTAGAGTAGTCCTAGAGGCTACCAAGCAGAAGAAGAGTGTGGTGAGAGCTTAGGAGAAGGAGGTTTGGGCTTGTCAAGTCCCTCTTCTACACTTCTATCCCTACAAAGGTGTACTCAAATCAAGTAAGCCCTTTGTGAATTCAATTCAAGTTTGATTCTCAATTCATAGTAGTTTGCACAAGTAGTTACTTGTGGGTTCATTTTTTTATTTTATTTGAGGCTCTAGTTGTAGCTTTGTGTTAAAAAAAACTAGAGTTGTGATTTAGAATGGAAGCGTGGTGCTTAGGTTAGAAATCACCAGTGAATATGTCATGGACCCACAGATTGAAGAGGTAGGCAGTAGGTGGTGACAGCCCTATCTGTCCTTTGTAATCCTGTCCTTTGTAATCCTCCATGTTCGGCTATGCCTTAGGCTTTTGGCGGGAGTCATCCTAGTATTGCTAGGGGTAAACCCGTGCCCGAAGCAAGCAACTACTACAAAATCTTCTGTATTAGAATCAATACTTTGAATTCCTCTATCTTCCTTGGGTGAATTAGTCCGAAAGATTACACACACGTTCCTTGGACTCGATACCCTTGGAATACTCTCTTAAGGGGAAGTGCTACACGATAGTTTCCGTGCGCTTGCAGAATTTTATCTGTGACGTAAGAAACGTCAACAAGCATTTTTGGCGCCGTTGCCGGGGAACGGTTGTTGTTAATCTTCGAGCCTTGTTCACCCTCATATCTATCTTCTTATCTTTCCTTTTGTTACCACCGCCACCGTTGGTGAAACCCATGTGTTCTACTAGCTATGAACTTCGTCCTGACTTTAAAGCCATGGTTCAGGAGCAATCCTTCTTAGTAACAGATTGTGAAAAGCCTTACCACCATCTAAGAGAGTTCGAACAATTGTGTTCATGCCTTCTAATCAAAGGTATGACACAAGAGACTCTCAAATGGAAGTTGTTTCCTTTTTCCCTCAAGAAAAAAGCCAAACAATGGTACAACCACAATGTTGGGAAGACATACGAAAATTGGAACGAGTTACGAGACATATTTTTCTTTCCAATTGCCTGAATTGTTTCCTTACGGAAGGAAGTACTATGCTTCTAGCAGATGGAGAAGGAATCCATAGGCGCGGCTTGGTATAGATTTTCTCTTTTGAGAAATTACGGCCCAAACTTGTGACACTTCTATATGGGATTGAATAAAGAGTCTGCCCTGCATCTTGACATTAAAGCTAGAGGATCTTTCCTCCATAAGACACCGGAATAAGACAAGGATCTTCTAGACGAAATTCTAGAAAATTCCTCCTGCATTATGGGTCTTAATGAGCCCCATCAAGAGGAAATAGTGTCAAGATCCGATCTTGCCTAACTAAGAGGGGGCTGGGGAGGACTAGTCCGATCTTAGTTAGAAAGATATCGGACTAGTCCGTGGTAATATCGGACTAGTTTGGACTGTGTAGACTCGTATTGTGCACACAAGTCCGGACTGGGAGGACTTGTCCGATTTTCAACAGAGGGGTTATCAGACTAGTCCGGATATTATCGCACTAGTTTGGACCTGTATAAATTAGTGCAGTGAGTGAGTTTTCTTGTGATTGAGCTCTTGGGGTGTGTTTCTCTAACACGCTCCATACACAATGATCTAATCTATTCAACTCTTGAGCTCTTTTCCATATAGATCCTCATTCTCCTTTCTTTTTGCACTTTCTTCATAATTTCTTTTAAGACCGCGCTCATCTCAAAAATTTAGTTAGGATCTCATTTGTTTGTCATAAATCAACCAAAACCCACAAGGGATGCCTAGATGCACTTTCAATCCCCCCCTTTTTGGTGACTGATGACAACCAATTGATATTTCACAAAATACGATAGAAATACAAAATTTTCATAACGTGTGCACATATGAGTTAGGTACATGTTAAGCAATGTAAACATAGGTAATATGTGCACTCTTTATGGCGGGGTGTAAAACTACGTGAGTGTGAGCAATAATCATGAAGAGAATGAAGTGATTGATGTTAAAATACCAATATCAAGCATATATGTCAATTTCAAGGCAAAACACAAATTTCATAACATAAGCAAAGTAATTCCATCACACCACAATACCAAAGATAGAGATAACAGTATTAAGGCTTTACAACCCAAGAGACACACGAAAGGATACACAAATGAAGCTCCCATCTCTCAACCTACAGCTTGGACTAGTGACTCCCCCTCAATCACCCCCCTGGCATCAAGACACCAAAAGGAAGGAGAAGAGGGATATAGTGGCTCATTCCTCGCTGTCGGTTCTCTCCTCGTCTTCATCTTCATCTTCAGGATGGGTAGGAGGAGGAGGAGCAGATCCACTCGAAGTACCCCCAATGCCAAAGTAGGCAAGCTCGGAAGGAGTCAAAGGTCCGAGCTCAGTGAAATCAGAGGCTGAATCTTTAGAGATGACTAGGGATCCAATACGCTCCATCTCCAGCTTCTCGCAAATATGCTTGACATTTTCTTTGACATATCGCATATCTGCCTTCCTCGCCTTGTTCAGCTTGTGAGTATTCACTTCGGCCTTCTTGCATGAGGCAAAGATTGCTGCCATGTACTTCAAGATTCCATTAGAAGACCCTTTTTAGGGAGGGGCCCAAGTGGAGGGAGCAGTCCTCTCATCTCCTCTAGCTCTCCTCAAAGCTTCTTCGCTGGATTCAGGGGATGGAGCAGCTTGGACAGTAGCTTCAGGAGGCTTCTGGGCCTCAAAGGAGTGTGCTCCACATCCTTCAGGAACTCGATCCCTGTGACCTTCTCAATCATAAACATCAAGCAGGAGGCATAGCCACGGTATCTGTTCGGCGTGCATGAGATGTTGACCATATCAGTCCAGATATAGTCAAAGATGTCAAACATCCTGTTCTTGCTTATCACTTCCATCAAGGTCCTCAAGTAACCTTGGACACTTCCTGCATCCCCATCTTTTGGTGATATTCTCTTCCTCAGCACCCCGTTGAGAACCATGAAGAAGGGCTTCATGTTCTTGGTTGAGGGGGGATTGTTCTTCAGGCTAGTGTCATAGAGGAAGTCCATATTATCCTTGCTCAAGACACCGATGTTGTGAATAGTGAACTCATTGTTGCCGGTGTCTTCAAGGTGAAGGAGTCTTGCAAAATCATCATAAGTTATGGTGTACTTGGATCCATTAGTCATCCAAGTCACCCTTTACTCCTCATCACTGGCAAAGAAATAAGTGGCATAGAACCGAGCAATGATCTCATCATTCTAGTTAAATCCGAAGGCAAACAACTCCTTTTGTCCATGCCTCTCCACTGCATTTATAACCTCATCAAATGCTGAACAGCTCTTCCTCTCAAAGTGATTCTAGTCGATCCACTAGCTGCGGACCACCGGAGTCTTCATGGTAAAGTAAACCGAGCTGTAGAAGTCTGCATGAAAATTGCTCCAAAACCTAGCATCAGCAGCCTTCTTGGAACGGCTATAGCAATCTACAAATCTGAGTTTGGAAGCAGTGTCGCCTCCCTTGCCGTTGAACTTCTCCTCGGAGGGATCTCTGTTTCCCTGCATCAGAGCATGCATCTTGACTGGGCCAACGCGGCCCGAAGCAATTCCCTTTCCTTTGCCCTTCACATGGCGAAGAGCCGCTGAGCTAGAGCCAGCTGTGTCCTTGGCCTTGGACGCAGGCTTCTTGGCAAGCACCTTGCGTTGCACCCGAGGTGGAGAAGGTGCAGGCTGAGAGGGATGCTCTTGCCTCTTTTGAGGGCGAGACTCTGAAGCACGCGGCAACAAGTCTTGTTCCATCTCATCTTCAAAGTCGGAGATGTTCTCGTTTGACATTGTCCCGAGAGAGCATTGCACAATGTATGGATAAGAATTGATGGCAAGTAGGTGCATTGAGGAACGAGAAATCAGGGTTGAGTTCAGTTAAAAATCGGACTTGTCCGGTGTACAGCTACGGACTACTCCGGGGGACCAGAGTTGTCCGTAAATGGTCCGGACTAGTCCGGTGTTCATCACCTCAAACCCTAACTAGACGACAAATGGTGATTCCCAATGCAAAACTAGTTCAAGGTAAATGTAATACAGCAAGGAGGCATGTATTAACTTAGAGGAACTAGGCTATTTAGTAATCAATGAAGAAAATCATGATTTTTATGGTTTGGGAGGAAATTTTACCGAAGATCCTTGATTCTTTGAGATGGAGGGGTTGAAGGTGCAGACAAGTCTGTTTCAATCCCTATGCTATGGAGATTGTTTTCCACCAAAACTTAGAGGGATTCGATGGAGAACGGAGGAAATTGCCTTGGGAGCACTCGAGTGAAGAGAGAGAGCGTGGGGCAAGTTGTGAGGATGAGGAAGATTATTTCTTGGCAGCGTCTAGGGTTATGGAGTCAAAAAATCGGACTAGTCTGTGGTCGGCCGGACTAGTCCGGACTACTAGACTCTTTGCGGACTAGTCTGCAGTGTGCGGACTAGTCCGGATAACCACAGACTAGTCCGTGGTCACCAGAACAGATTAGTTTAGCGCATTCGTATATATTCGAAGGTTCTTATAAACAAAACATGGGGGCCAAGAACAATCAAGTAATCTTGATGAATATGATCAGTAGGCATACACCAAACAAGCAATGACCATAATTCATCAAGATCAAGTAGTTGAAATAGTTTTCGGAGAAAATTGAGAGAGATGATTTTCGCAACTGAAACAATATATTTTGAAGAGTCCATACATGTATGCATGTTTTCAAGCCTCATTCCGAGCATCAAGGATATTGAGTTCATTTTGGAGCTCACAAAAAATGTTTTTCATCAAGTGTCTTGGTAATATATCGGCCAGTTGTTTTTCGGTGTTGACATGGGAAACAGCTATGTCTCCTTTCATTGAGTGGTCTCTCAAAAAGTGGTGTCGGATGTCTATATGTTTGGTCCTAGAGTGCTCAACTGGGTTATGGGCAATCTTTAAGGCACTCTCATTATCAAAAAGGAGTGGAATACGACTCATATTGTAACCGTAAACCTTAGAGTTTGTCGCATCCAAAGGAGTTGTGCACAACAACTCCTGGCTGCAACATACTCCGCTTCGGCCGTGGATAATGCAATGGAGTTTTGTTTCTTGGAGGACCAAAAAACTAGGGATCTACCTAGAAAATGGCATGTACCAGAGGTGCTTTTTCTATCTACTTTGCATCCGACATAATCTGCATCAGAGTATCCAGTGATATTGAATTTGGAACCTTTAGGATACCTAAGGCCTAGGTTGGGTGTATGAACTCAATACCACAAAATTCTTTTTACGACTGTCAAATGACACTCTTTTGGGTTGGCTTGAAACATTGCACACAAACATACACTCAACATAATGTCTGGCCTAGATGCGCATAAGTAAAGTAGAGATCCAATCATGGAGCGATATACCTTTGTTGCCATGGGTGTCTTTATTGAGTCTTCATTGAGTCCAAATGTCCATTTGTTGCCATGGGTGTCTTTATAGGCTCCACCTTGTCCATTCCAAACTTCTTGAGTATGTCTTGAGTATACTTAGTTTGGCTTATGTACGTCCTCTCATTTTGTTGCCTCACTTGGAATACTAGTTAGTATTTCAACTCTCCCGTCATAGACATCTCAAACATATCTGTCATAATCTTACTAAATTCTTCACAAAAGGATTTGTTAGTTGAACCAAAGATAATGTCATCAACATAAATTTGGCAAACAAAGAGATCATTATCAACATGCTTCATGAATAATGTATAATCAGCTTTGCCAATTTTAAAACCATTTTCAATCAACAAATCTCTAAGACACTCATACCAAGCTCTAGGAGCTTGTTTAAGGCTGTAGAGAGCCTTACGCAATTTAAAGACGTGGTCAGGGAACTCTTCATCTTCAAATCCGGGGGGTTGCTCCACATACACCACCTCCTTGATAGGTCCATTGAGGAAGGCGCTTTTCACATCCATTTTATAGAGCTCAAAATCATGGTGAATAGTATATGCAAGTAATATTCTAATAGATTCAAGCCTAGCTACGGGAGCAAAGGGTTCATCAAAAATCCAAACCTTCGACTTGTGAATACCCTTTGTCCACAAGTCGCGCCTAGTTCCTTGTCACCACCCCGCGTTCATCTTGTTTGTTGCGGAAGACCCATTTGGTGCCGACGACGTTGAACTTGGGTCTTTCGACGAGTTCCCACACTTCGTTCCATTTGAAGTTTTTGAGTTCTTCTTGCATCACCACCACCTAATTCGGATCCTTCAATGCATATTCAATCCTGCGCGGTTCCATAAAGGATACAAAGGAGTAATGTTCACAAAAGTTAGCTATGCGAGATCTAGTCGTTACTCCCTTTTGAATGTCCCTATGTTGTCGACGGGATGATCTCTTTGGACGCATTGGTGTACTCCTGGTTGCGGCACCTGCGGTCTTGAGTCTTCATGATCATCTTCTACTCCCCCTAGATGGTTGCCCTCATTGACTTGTTGATCATCTTCGTCCTCTTGATGTTGATATTGTGTGAAGGCTCCCCCATGATCGTTTAACTCCGCTTATGGTTCATCTTCTTCATTTGCATTTTGAGGTGGTGCTTGTGCTCGAATATCGCCCAACGCCATTCTTCTCAATGTTTGACATGGAGCTTCTTCTCTATCTAGCACACATGGATCAACTTGCTCTTCTTGAGAGCCATTAGTTTCATCGAACACTATGTCATGTGCTACTTCAACCAATTCGGAGGTCTTGTTGAAGACACGATAGGCGTAAGAGTTCGAATCGTAACCAAGCAAGAAACCTTCACCGGACTTCGAAGCGAACTTTGAAGTCCTAGGCTTCTTGTTCAAAATACAGCACTTAAAACCGAAAACTCGAAAGTACGAAATATTAAGCTTGTTACCGGTGAGTAGCTCATATGATGTCTTCTTGAGTAGTTGATGCAGATAGAGTCTATTTATGACGTGGCAAGCGGTGTTAACCGATTCCGCCCAAAACCGATCCAAGGTCTTGTATTCATTGAGCATTGTTCTTGCCATCTCTATGAGGGTTCGGTTCTTCCTTTCGGCAACTCCGTTTTGTTGAGGGGAATAAGGTGCTGAAAACTCATGCTTTATCCCTTCTTCGTCTAGGTACTCCTCAACTTTAGTGTTCTTGAACTTCATGTCGTTGTCACTTCGTATGTTCGTGATCCTCAATGAGAACTCATTTTGGACACGCTTGAGAATATTCTTGAGGGTTCCTTGTGTTTCTGTCTTATCATGCAAAAAGAAAACCCAAGTGAAGCGTGAAAAGTCATCAACAATAACTAAGCCATATTTGTTACTACCGATTCTTATGTAAGAACTTGAACCGAATATGTCCATATGAAGTAGCTCGAGTGGTCTTGTTGTAGTCATGATGTTCTTCGCGGGATGAGGTGCTCCTACTTGCTTCCCGGCTTGGCACACGCTACAAGACCTGTATTTCTCAAAAACATGATCCTTTAAACCTCGGATGTGATCACCCTTAAGGATTTTTTGAAGATTCCTCATGCCAACATGTGCTAGCCGTCTATGCCACAGCCAACCCATGTTGGTCTTTGCAATCAAGCATGTGTCAAGTTCGGCTTTATATTTGTTGAAGTCAACAAGATAAAGCTTTCCCTTCAACACACCCTTGAATGCAACCAAGTCATCACTCCTTCGAGAGATGGTCAAACCCTTATTAGTAAACAAGCAATTATAACCCTTGTAACATAATGTAGATATGGACAACAGCTTATAATCTAAGGAATCAACATGTAAAACATGAGAAAGAGTATGATGAGATGACATTGCAATTTTACCAGTACAGAGCACCCTTCCTTGACTATTGTCTCCGAAATACATGTCCTCGCTTCGATCCTCATTTTTTTTGTACTCAATGAACATCACTCTTTCTTCGGTCATATGGTTGGTGCATCAACTGTCTAGCACCTATTTTGATCCACCAGAGGAATAGGCCTGCAAAATCAAATCATATTTTGGTTTTAGGTACCCAAGCTTGCTTGGGTCCTTTGAGGTTAGTTGCAAGAGATTTCGGCACCCACAAATGAGACTTGGTGTTCTCATGGCGTGGCCCAACATAATGAGCATAAACTTTAGCAAAACTTTTCATAAGAACATATGATGCATCGAAAGTCCTAAACAATAGTTGTTGTTGTTCATGAATAGAACTAGTTCGGGAAACTGGACTTGTCTAGAGGACCGGACTTCTCCATGCAGGGACCAGACTAGTCCAATTATTATATGTGTTAATTATCTTGGACTTATTAGTATCATTGGTTTTTCTAGCTTGAGAGGAGTTTCCCCTGACAAAGGCAATGTGCTCCTTGTTATTCTTATGGTTTCTAGCATTTTGCTTTTCACCATAGGAATACTCAATGCCATATTTGACATTACAAGGTATTGTGTCGAAGTATGCACTACGTGCATATTTGACCTTCTCCCTGTCAAATATGTCACTTTGGGAAGGATGCTTGTCCTTGTTAGAGGTTGACTTGTATTTCAAGCTCGTGTCAGTTTTAAGGGGTTGAGAGGGCAAGCTTGGAGAGGATGAAATATCACTTTGTTTGAGTGACTCGACTTGCACTTCAAGAATCTTGTTAACTCTGGTTAAGTTAACAAGTTCTTCCTTGATGATCGCATTTGAGTCGCTTAACTTCAAACAAGCTTCTTTGCTTGAAGCTCACTCAAGTTCAAGTGATTTGCTTCGCTCCTTTTCAAGTTCAAGGAGCTCATTGATCTTGAGATACTCCTCCTTTTGGAGGATGATCATATCTTATTGACGACCAATCAGCCCCTCCCTATCAACAAGCTTATCCATCAAGAATTTCATTTTGGCAGCAGTTTTCTTGTCTATGCCAGCTAGCATGTCCTCATCATCACTATAGTTGTCACTATCACTATCAAAAGAACGCGAAGAGGTAGATTTTGTTGTTACATTCCATTTACCTTCCTTCGCCATGAGTAAAGTAAGAGCCTATCCCTTGCCTATCTCAAACCTTGCCGGATGAATCCTCTCCCAAACTAGAAACTATGAAGGGAGAATAAATTCAACCTTCAACGTTTCCCTTCTACTTTGAGGAAGAGATATGTGAAGATTTTGGAAATACCTCATAGTATTGTTTCCATAGAAAACTATCATTACCAGTAACACCACCTGGACCACCTGATGGAGTGTTCATCCAATAGACGGTCAAGAAGTTAACCTCTATTCTTAGTAGGGAATGGACTGCAGAAGTTGAGCAGTCACCCAAAATTCTTCGGATGACCTCACCTCTGGAAACTATTCTATGCTTTATTAGAGGGACACCAATGAAGTTCCTATACAACCCAACTATTGGAGCAAATCTCATTTCTGATTCTTGTGCTCTCACCAGTCTGGGCTATGTGCCATTGGCACCAACAGGTAAATCCTTCTGATATTCTTTCGAAAATATCCTTGAAGGATGCAGCGTTTTCCAACAAGTGTCTGTGAGACACAAAGATGTTGAGGCAATCCTAGATTTCCATGTGTTCGAAATTCAAGATTCTGACATTATGATTGAGATTCCCATTGAAAAAATTCTCATGGAAATTCCCTTGGAAGGAAGCCTCAATATAAAACTTGGAGGGAGGAAATTCTCTATTCCAATCCTGTGTTCCAAGAACACATCCGCAAAATCTCTCATTCAAGACGAGCCTTTAGAGGAGGTTAGAACTCTTCAATTCTTAGCTCCCATTGAAATTGAAGGTGAAGAAGATTTCATCCAATATGAGGATGAGTTTCAGGAGGCAATTGAATTGCCAAAAGAAGAGTTCTTTCAAAAACCTTCTGTTTAGTTAAAAATTCTACCTCCAGGCCTACGTTATGCCTTTCTAAATAGCAATTTGGAAGCTCCTGTCATCATAAGTGACAAGCTTTCAGATGATGAGACACTCAAACTCATTGAAATGCTAGAAAAGCATTGATATCTTTTGGTTATTCAGTAGAGGATCTCAAGGGGATTAGTCCAGCGTTATGCACCCATCACATTCCCATTGACCCCGGGAGTGTTCCCTCAAGGGAACCCCAAAGGCGATCGAATAATTCGAAGCGGGAAGTTGTCAAGAAGGAAGTCCTAAAACTTCTGCGTGCCAGGATTATCTACCCTGTCCCTCATAGTGAATGGGTAAGCCCGTCTTAAATAGTGTCTGAGAAGAGAGGTATGACGGTCCTTCAAAATGAGAAGAATGAATTAATTCCTAAATGAACCGTCACGGGTTAGATGATGTGAATAGATTACCGAAAACTTAACAAGGCTACGAGGAAGGATCATTTTCCACTGCACTTCATCGATGAGATGTTAGAGTGGTTGGAAAAACACTCCTACTTTTGTTTCCTTGATTGGTATTCAGGTTATAATCAAATCCCAATGTAACACCCTCATTTTCATGCATCATGCCTTGCATGCACTCATATACATGTTCAACATTAACCCATAACAAGAGGAACAAGTTTAAAATTGATTTGGAACAAAACCGCACTTAAAAATGTAGGAAAGTGCGGACTAGTCTGGTTTTGCTGAGGACTAGTCCGATTTCTCTCTGTCTAAAAACGGACTTGTCCGTTTTTGCTGCGGATTAGTCCGATATTTGCCCCTGGAAAACTTCGGACTTGTCTGATCTTGTGCGGACTAGTCCGATGTTCCATGAATCCTTGAAAATTTGCTAAGTCCCTGGACTTTTCCGGACTAGTCCGGTGTCCCAGCGGACTTGTCCGTTTTCCTTTCTGACTAAGATCGGACTTGTCCGATTTTAGGCCAGACTTGTCTGATTTTCTCTCTGGACGACTTCGGACTAGTCCGGTCCTGTCCGGACTTGTCCGATATTTCGTGACTCCGAGATTGACCTTTTGTTTTACGACTTGTTCTTGGGTTTCACGTCAAGTGGGCCTAGGGACATCGTGCCCAACTCTTTTAGAGCCCATGTGGGACTCTAAACCGGCCTCTACTCATCCTAAACTCGAAATCCATCTAACCCTAGCTTCCACGTCTATATAAACAACCCCACCCCTTGGTTTGACATCTATTTGCCACTTTTCCACCCACCCAAACCCTAGTTCGTGGGGAGCCACCATCAAGGAGGGAGGAGAAGATCCCAAACAAGAAGAAGAAGAGGAGGAAACGAAGGAGGATCAAGATCTCCACCAAGTTTCGTCCTTCACCACCAATTCATCTCCAAGTTCATCACCAACCCTAGATCATCAAGATCCAAGTGTTACCTCCAAGTTTCTTGGTTCATTGGAGTTCTAAACACCTGGTATACCTTCTATTCTATTTTACTTATGCGAATTCAACCCATAATCTCCAAATTCACGTCGATCTAGAAAACCCTAATCTGCTGATCTCGCAGGGTGCAGACTTGTCCGGTCCCTAGCGGACTAGTCCGATCTTCTTGGTTAAATTGTGTTGAATTAATTCTAAAATTTGATCTAATCAACCCCAAACCTGTATAAACTTGTTATAATCTATTAGAGCTAGTTAGTGATCATTAAAAGCAATCTATTAACAAGTTCTAATTTGCATTTGCATTAATCATGCATGTCATGTCATATTGAGTAATATTTGTGCACTCTTTGATTGTGTTTCTTGTCTTGTATGTTTATTGTGTGGATTAGACGGATTTGCGCTAGAGAGTGCCACGGAGGATCTACAACATCAAGAGTTTGAAGGCTTTGACCCTAATCAACAGCAAGAGCAAGGCAAGTGTCCTTGAAGCATATTGATCCTGTTTTAAAATAAATGTTTTGTTTGCAAAACTGCATGCTTGTGTCAAATTGATGGGAAATCCTGTGGTAGGAAGTTTACCAAACTTGCTAAACCACCCTTGTCACCTGGAATATATGGTAGAAAGTCGGGAAGGGCTCTTTACTTTTTGCTTCGCTTAATCAACTCGGATGGGAAACAACTATATCACTCAATTTATTCATGCATGGATGAGATTATGGTTAACATGAACTGGTTAAACATGGTATGGTAATGGATGATCTAAGCAAGCCTGGTATGTGGATGGGTTTGATGTTATGGTGGTTTGCTTGCTTTAGATCTAAGGACCAGTTCATGCGAGAATAAGCCAGGACTACAGTGCCACCACGAGGCCAAGTATGGGTGCGGCGTAGCTGATTAATTAGGGCTTTGCTAGTGCTGTTTGGACCATTGTGGATGCTCGGGGAAGGGGTAGTCGGATTGGGTTTGTTGATGATTGTGGGACTACCCTGGGATCCGAATGGCTCAAGAGGGGGCCCTTGGTTTAAGATGTGCTCTACGGGAGACATCGCCACCGGTGAAACCTCAGTGGGGTCTAAATAGGCTAGCAATCCCTGTGTAAAGGCTATTTTGTGATCTCTTGGCCACACACCAACGGAAGTGTGTAATGTGACCGACGGGTCATGGGCATAAGGGAGGTTCTTAGTCGCCGAAGGGTGATGAAATCACGAACACGTGGGTAAAGAGGTACAAACTCTGCAAAGTGTTAACTAAAACTATCATGATAGCCGTGCTCCCGGTTATGAGCACCTGGACAACTTCCATGATTAGAGGCAAATTGGAATTTGGGATGGTTATGGTTTGGTAATGGTTATGGCTGGTTATGAGTTTATCTCTGGTATTGAATCTGGTTATTGGCAATGGTGAAATCTGGAATTTTTGATGATGGTAATGAATTCAGATTTAGTATTACGGTGTTACTTATGATTATGATGGGTTTACTTCACATACTTATACTACATTGCTTTTCAAATGTTTTAATGTACTTTTCAGCACTTTACCATTACTATTGTCGACATTTGAATAAGCCACATGTCATACTTTCCACACTTGCTGAGTACGACATGTACTCACTCTTGCAATCCCCCCCCAACAGTTGCAGGTCAGGACTGGGATTTTAATGGCGATAATGCGGAGTTCTATGCCGTGTCTACCGTCAGCTTTGCCTGTGGTGTTGATTGGAGCTGCGCATGCATACCCTGTCGCTTATGCTGCATAGTTGCTTAGTTTGCTTAATTAGTTTATTTCCGCTGCATTAGTTGAACTTGTCATTAATATTCATTAGAGCTTGTATTCGAGGATAAAATGGTTTGTGTAATAAAATTTGGTTAACTAATCTTGTCTTGTGGTAATTTTCTGTATACTCTTTTGTGATTGCACTCGTGTATGTGTGATGAACATCCTGGGCACACATATGCGTTAGCTTGGTTCATCTTCGGAACCGGGCGTCACAGATTGGTATCAGAGCCACAGGTTGACCGTAGGATGCAACCTAGATAGAATGGACACTTTAGAGCACATAGGAGCACTCAGGAATCGGTGTGTTTTGCTTGGTGTGTTGTTTGCTATATATATTGCTTGCTTGTATGCTTAATAGAGGATTTTGGGATGCCTTAGCATTGCCATGTCTACCTAGGCTAGTGTAGCTAGTTGTTTAGTTTCATATCCCTTGATGCATATAGTTGGGGCGTTTTCTAATTCTTACATACTGCTTTTCTTCAGATGGCGAGGACTCGCAACCAGAGGGATGGCAATGATGAAGAGGAGAACAATGGAGTGCCTCAGAACAACAATGGGCAAGGATCTACTCAGGGAGCTATCAACATCGAGCAGCTATTGGCCATGCAAAACCAGCTCATGCAGACCATGATACAGACTATGGGACAGCTGCAGGCTGGCAATATCAACAATCAGCCCCACATGCCTCCACCGCCACCCCCACCTCCTCATAACTGATTGGGAGAGTTTATGAGGACTAGGCCGCCAACCTTTGCTCAAGCCGCAGACCCTATGGATGCGTATGATTGGCTCAAGTCCGTGGAGAAGAAGCTAGCCATTGTCCAATGCAGTGACCGGGAGAAGGTGCTATTTGCTTCTCATCAACTCGTTGGAGCAACTGCAGATTGGTGGGATTCTTATTGCAATGCTCATGAGAACCAAGAGAGAATTACCTGGGCGGAATTCAAGGAGAGTTTCCGTTCTCATTATGTGCCGAAAGGTGTTATGATCTTGAAGAGGCAAGAATTTGAGAACTTGAGACAAGGAAAATCAAGCGTGAGTGAATATCTCAATAAGTTCACTCAACTCTCAATATATGCGCCTGAGGATGTTAGCCGGGACAGCCGGAAGCAATACTTGTTCATAAGGGGATTGAACAATACGATCCAAGTGCAATTGCTCAACTGTGATTATGTCAATTTTCAGAAGCTTGTGGACAAAGCAATTGTGGTTGAGAACAAGATCCGTGAGATGGAGCAAGAAATCAAGAGGAAGGCACCATATCAAGGACAGCAACAAGGAAGTAATGTGCGCCCTCGCTTTGCGCCGCCCAATGCGCCCCATTACAGCTCCTCTATTCCTGCTCAGCTCCCTGGTTATGCACCGCGCCCAACTCAGTTTGTGCAGCAGCGCCCTGTCATGCAAGCACCTAGGCCTCCGATGCCTTATGCACCTCGTGCTGATTTTCCTGGAGCCAATGTTCAAAACCAAGCTCGTCCCAATAATTCTGGTGGAGTTAAGAAGTGCTATACTTGTGGAGAAGCTGGACACTTTGCACATCAATGTCCTAAGTCGGGCCTTGGTCAAGGGAGCAATGCATCGAGGCAAAACCCAAGACCTAATGGAGGACATCCACAAGGAAGCCGTGGACAGCAAAATTTTGCTCGTGGCAACGTAAATCATGTCTCTACGGAGGATGCTCAACAAGCGGATGACGTGGTCATTGGTATGTTTCTCGCCAACTCCAACCCCGCGACTATGTTATTTGATTCTGGAGCATCGCATTCATTCATTGCATCGAAGTATGTTGCCAAGTATAGTTTGCCTATCTCTCATATGAAGTTTACTCTGTTGGTTAAGTCTCCTGGAGGAGAGATGAGGACAAATATAATATGTCCAAAAGTAAGCCTTAGAATAAGGGGGGTAGACTTCTCCGCCAACCTCATTGTTTTAGATTCTCAAGGGTTGGATATTATACTTGGTATGGACTGGTTGAGGAAGCACAATGGAGTTATTGAATGTGCCACAAAGACGGTGAAGTTGACTAATGAAGAAGGGATCACCGTAGAATTTGAAGCAACCCAACATGCACCGAAGCAACTAGAGCTGAATCATATGGACGGTGTCGCAATTGAGGAGATTCCGGTGGTGTGTGAATTTTTGGATGTTTTTCCGGACGAGTTGCCAGGCATGCCACCCGATCGAGACATTGAGTTTGTTATTGATTTAATACCTGGAACTGCACCTATAGCTAAGAGGCCATATAGGATGCCTCCTATGGAATTAGCGGAGCTCAAGAAGCAAATTCAAGAGCAATTAGGGAAGGGTCTTATTCGCCCTAGCTCTTCACCTTGGGGAGCGCCCGTTCTATTCGTGGACAAGAAGGATGGGTCCCAAAGGATGTGTGTGGATTACCGAGCTCTCAACGAGGTAACAATCAAGAACAAGTACACCTTGCCACGCATAGAAGACTTGTTTGCTCAAATGAAGGGTCCTTGTGTCTTCTCTAAGATTGATTTGAGGTCGGGATACTTTCAAATGAAGATTAGACTATCGGACATACCCAAGACAGCTTTTAGGACACGATATGGATCTTATGAGTACACCGTGATGTCTTTTGGATTGACAAATGCACCTGCCTACTTTATGTACCTCATGAATAAGGTCTTCATGGAGTACTTAGATAAGTTCGTTGTGGTGTTTATTGATGATATTATGATCTACTCAAAGGATGAGAAGGAACATGAGGAACACTTGAGGCTTACGTTGCAGAAATTGAGGGAGCATCAATTGTATGCCAAGTTCAGTAAATGTCAATTCTGGTTACGGGAAGTTTCCTTCTTAGGCCATATTATTTCCGGAGGAGGAGTATCGGTTGACCCTGGTAAAGTGAGGGATGTGTTGAAGTGGGAACCGCCGCAAAACGTCAAGGAAATAAGTAGTTTTCTTGGGATGGCTGGATATTACCGTCGGTTTATCAAGGATTTTTCCAAGATAGCCAAGCCTATGACGGAGTTGCTAATGAAGGGAAAGGCATTCCAATGGACTCAAGCTTGTCAAGAGATTTTTGAGGAGTTGAAGAAGCGGTTGACAACAGCCCCAGTTTTGGTATTGCCGGATGTAATCAAGAGTTTCGACATCTATTGTGATGCATCAAGACAAGGGCTTGGATGTGTATTGATGCAAGGAGGTCAAGTGGTCGCCTATGCGTTGAGGCAATTGAAGAAACATGAGCAGAATTACCCCACGCATGATCTTGAACTAGCAGCCGTGGTACATGCATTGAAGATTTGGAGACACTATATTCTTGGACATAGGTGTGAAATTTACACGGATCATAAGAGTTTGAAGTATATTTTCACACAAACGGATCTGAACTTGAGGCAACGAAGATGGTTAGAGCTCATCAAAGATTATGATTTGGGGATCAACTATCATCCGGGAAAAGCCAATGTAGTGGCCGATGCCTTGAGTCGGAAAGGAGTAAGCCATCAACTTACAGTTCGAGAGTTGCCGTCCGAGTTATGTAAGGAGTTTGAACGGTTGAACCTCGGGTTTGTAAATGAGATGGAGATGCTGGAGTTAAATCCGAACTTGGAGCAAGAAATTCGAGAAGCACATACCACAGATGAGGAGATCAAGGAAATCAAGGAAAGAATCGAAGAAGGGAGAGAATTCAGATTTGATGAAGACGAACATGGTACCTTATGGCTTGGAAAGAGAATTGTTGTGCCTAATGAAAAGCATATTCGGGAGACAATATTAAAGGAGGCACATGACTCGCCTTACTCAATTCACCCTGGTTGTACAAAGATGTACAAAGACTTGAAGGCTTGCTATTGGTGGAATAGCATGAAGAAGGACATAGCTGAATACGTAGCACTGTGTGATGTGTGCCAACGAGTCAAGGCAGAACATCAAAGGCCAGCCGGATTATTGCAACCGTTGAAGATTCTAGAATGGAAGTGGGAAGAAATTGGAATGGACTTCATAGTTGGGTTACCACGTACTCAGTCCGGATATGACTCAATTTGGGTAATTGTGGATCGCTTAACCAAGTCAGCTCATTTTGTCCCTGTGAAGACCAAGTATACAGCTGCACGATTGGCCGAAATATACATGGAGCATATTGTGTGTCGACATGGAGTCCCTAAGAAGATATTCTCGGATAGAGGTTCTCAATTTACCTCCAGATTTTGGCAAAAATTGCATGAAGCTTTGGGAACGAGGTTGAATTTTAGTTCAGCATATCATCCTCAAACGGATGGACAAACCGAGAGGACCAATCAGATTTTGGAGGACATGTTAAGAGCTTGTGCTTTAAAGCATGGGAAAAGTTGGGACAAAAGCTTGCCATACGCAGAATTTTCATACAACAATAGTTACCAAGCAAGCTTGAAAATGTCACCATATGAAGCGCTTTATGGGAGGAAGTGTAGGACACCTTTATTCTGGAATGAGGCAGGAGAAACTCAAGTATTTGGTCCGGACGTGTTGCAAGAAGCCGAAAAGCAAGTCCAAATAATTCGTGGAAACTTGAGGGCTGCCCAATCAAGGCAAAAAGGCTATGCGGATAATAGGAGAAGGAAATTAGCCTTTGAAATAGGAGATTTTGTTTACCTCAAGGTGTCACCAATGAGAGGTCATAAGAGGTTTAACATAAGAGGCAAGCTCACACCTCGTTATATTGGACCGTTCAAGATTTTGGACAAAAGAGGAGAAGTAGCCTATAAGTTGGAGATGCCAGCCCATCTTTCAGACGTACATGATGTGTTTCATGTTTCCCAGCTCAAGAAGTGTTTGAGGGTACCGGAAGATCAAGTGCCAATGGGAGAATTGGAACTCGAGGAGGATTTGACGTATGCCGAGCAACAGGCCAAAATCTTGGAAACCAAGGAGAGGGTCACAAGGAACAAGGTCATTAGATGGTGTAAAGTTCAATGGAAGCACCACACAGAAAAAGAAGCGACGTGGGAATTAGAGGATGATCTCAAGAAGGAATTTTCCTATCTCTTCTCTTCCGCGTCGAATCTCGAGGGCGAGATTCATTTTAAGGGGGGTAGGTTTGTAACACCCTCATTTTCATGCATCATGCCTTGCATGCACTCATATACATGTTCAACATTAACCCATAACAAGAGGAACAAGTTTAAAATTGATTTGGAACAAAACCGCACTTAAAAATGTAGGAAAGTGCGGACTAGTCCGGTTTTGCTGAGGACTAGTCCGATTTCTCTCTGTCTAAAAACGGACTTGTCCGTTTTTGCTGCGGATTAGTCCAATATTTGCCCCTGGAAAACTTCGGACTTGTCTGATCTTGTGCGGACTAGTCCAATGTTCCATGAATCCTTGAAAATTTGCTAAGTCCTTGGACTTTTCCGGACTAGTCCGGTGTCCCAGCGGACTTGTCCGTTTTCCTTTCTGACTAAGATCGGACTTGTCCGATTTGAGGCCAGACTTGTCCGATTTTCTATCTGGACGACTTCGGACTAGTCCGGTCCTGTCCGGACTTGTCCGATATTTCGTGACTCCGAGATTGACCTTTTGTTTTACGACTTGTTCTTGGGTTTCACGTCAAGTGGGCCTAGGGACGTCGTGCCCAACTCTTTTAGAGCCCATGTGGGACTCTAAACCGGCCTCTACTCATCCTAAACTCGAAATCCATTTAACCCTAGCCTCCACGTCTATATAAACAACCCCACCCCTTGGTTTGACATCTATTTGCCACTTTTCCACCCACCCAAACCCTAGTTCGTGGGGAGCCACCATCAAGGAGGGAGGAGAAGATCCCAAACAAGAAGAAGAAGAGGAGGAAACGAAGGAGGATCAAGATCTCCACCAAGTTTCGTCCTTCACCACCAATTCATCTCCAAGTTCATCACCAACCCTAGATCATCAAGATCCAAGTGTTACCTCCAAGTTTCTTGGTTCATTGGAGTTCTAAACACCTGGTATACCTTCTATTCTCTTTTCCTTATGCGAATTCAACCCATAATCTCCAAATTCACATCGATCTAAAAAACCCTAATCTGCTGATCTCGCAGGGTGCGGACTTGTCCGGTCCCTAGCGGACTAGTCCGATCTTCCTGGTTAAATTGTGTTGAATTAATTCTAAAATTTGATCTAATCAACCCCAAACCTGTATAAACTTGTTATAATCTATTAGAGCTAGTTAGTGATCATTAAAAGCAATCTATTAACAAGTTCTACCTTGCATTTGCATTAATCATGCATGTCATGTCATATTGAGTAATATTTGTGCACTCTTTGATTGTGTTTCTTGTCTTGTATGTTTATTGTGTGGATTAGACGGATTTGCGCTAGAGAGTGCCACGGAGGATCTACAACATCAAGAGTTTGAAGGCTTTGACCCTAATCAACAGCAAGAGCAAGGCAAGTGTCCTTGAAGCATATTGATCCTGTTTTAAAATAAATGTTTTGTTTGCAAAACTGCATGCTTGTGTCAAATTGATGGGAAATCCTGTGGTAGGAAGTTTACTAGACTTGCTAAACCACCCTTGTCACCTGGAATATATGGTAGAAAGTCGGGAAGGGCTCTTTACTTTTTGCTTCGTTTAATCAACTGGGATGGGAAACAACTATATCACTCAATTTATTCATGCATGGATGAGATTATGGTTAACATGAACTGGTTAAACATGGTATGGTAATGGATGATCTAAGCAAGCCTGGTATGTGGATGGGTTGGATGTTATGGTGGTTTGCTTGCTTTAGATCTAAGGACCGGTTCATGCGAGAATAAGCCAAGACTACAGTGCCACCACGAGGCCAAGTATGGGTGCGGCGTAGCTGATTAATTAGGGATTTGCTAGTGCTGTTTGGACCATTGTGGATGCTCGGGGAAGGGGTAGTCGGATTGGGTTTGTTGATGATTGGTGGGACTACCCTGGGATCCGAATGGCTCAAGAGGGGGCCCTTGGTTGAAGATGAGCTCTGCGGGAGACATCGCCACCGGTGAAACCTCAGTGGGGTCTAAATAGGCTAGCAATCCCTTTGTAAAGGCTATTTTGTGATCTCTTGGCCATACACCAACGGAAGTGTGTAATGTGACCGACGGGTCATGGGTATAAGGGAGGTTCTTAGTCGCCGAAGGGTGATGAAATCACGAACACGTGGGTAAAGAGGTACAAACTCTGCAGAGTGTTAACTAAAACTATCATGATAGCCGTGCTCCCGGTTATGAGCACCTGGACAACTTCCATGATTAGAGGCAAATTGGAATTTGGGATGGTTATGGTTTGGTAATGGTTATGGCTGGTATTGAATCTGGTTATTGGCAATGGTGAAATCTGGAATTTTTGATGATGGTAATGAATTCAGATTTAGTATTACGGTGTTACTTATGATTATGATGGGTTTACTTCACATACTTATACTACATTGCTTTTCAAATGTTTTAATGTACTTTTCAGCACTTTACCATTACTATTGTCGACATTTGAATAAGCCACATGTCATACTTTCCACACTTGCTGAGTACGACATGTACTCACTCTTGCAATCCCCCCCCCAACAGTTGCAGGTCAGGACTGGGATTTTAATGGCGATAATGCGGAGTTCTAGGCCGTGTCTACCGTCAGCTTTGCCTGTGGTGTTGATTGGAGCTGCGCATGCATACCTTGTCGCTTATGCTGCATAGTTGCTTAGTTTGCTTAATTAGTTTATTTCCGCTGCATTAGTTGAACATGTCATTAATATTCATTAGAGCTTGTATTCGAGGATAAAATGGTTTGTGTAATAAAATTTGGTTAACTAATCTTGTCTTGTGGTAATTTTCTGTATACTCTTTTGTGATTGCACTCGTGTATGTGTGATGAACATCCTGGGCACACATATGCGTTAGCTTGGTTCATTTTCGGAACCGGGCGTCACACCCAATCCACCCCGACGATCAAAGTAAGACAACACTCACATATCCCTATGCAACATATGCCTACCGGCGTATGTACTTGGACTGTGCAATGCTCCTTCCTCTTTTCAAAGATGCATGATGTCTATATTTTCCGACATGATTGAGGAGATCATGGAAGTTTTCATAGACGATTTCTACGTCTATGGTAAAACTTTTGATCATTGTCTAGAAAATTTAGACAAGGTATTACAAAGATGCCAATAGAAGGACCTCGTACTTAATTGAGAAATTGCCATTTCATGGTCTGTGAAGCCATCATTCTTGGACACTTAATGTCCAAAAGAGGGATAGAGGTGGACAAAGCAAAAATTGAAGTCATTAAAAAAATTCTACCTCCTATCAATGTTAAGGGATTCCGCAACTTTTTAGGTCATGCGGGCTTCTATCGGTGATTCATCAAAGACTCCTCAAAAGTCACTAGACCCCTCAGTAGCCTATTATCTAAGGAAGCTCCCTTTGGTTTCGATGATGAATGCCTTAAATCATTTGAAACACTCAAAAAGGCACTCATCTCAGTTCCAATCATTCAACCTCCCGATTCGACGCTGCCATTCGAAATCATGTGTGATGCTAATGATTTTGCTGTTGGTGCGGTCCTAGGCCAAACCAAAGATAAAAAGCATCATGCAATAACTGTTGCTAGCAAAACTCTAACAGGAGCTCAACTCAATTATGCCACAACTGAAAAAGTGCTATTGGTGGTAGTTTTACTATCGATAAGTTTAGGTCCTATTTGGTTGGAGCCAAGGTCATAGTCTATACAAACCATGCTGCCTTGAAGTATTTGATCACCAAAAAGGATGCTAAACTAAGGCTAATATGTTGGATTCTTCTACTCCAAGAGTTTGAAATCAAGGATAAGAAGGGAGTTGAGAATTTCGTGGCACATCATCTCTCACGTATAGAAGTCATTAAAACATGGACATTGCTATCTATGACTTCCTATGAGATGATATGCTTCTCAAGGTGACTGACTCTCACCCTTGGTATTCGAATATCATAAACTTTATGGTCACGGGACACGCACCACCAGGGGAAAACAAAAAGAAACTCATCGATGAGAGTCGTAGACACCTTTTGGATGACCCATAGTTCTATCGAGTTTGTGTCGATGGCCTTCTTCGAAGGTGCTTCCCATCAATTAAAGGCACCAAGATTATTGAGAAATGCCATGATAGCCCCTATGGTGGCTATTACAGTGTTTACAGTACCCTGGCAAAGTGGATTCTATTGGCCTTCTATGTATGAAGACAAAAAAATATTCATTCATAGATGTTGGAAATGCCAAAAGCATGGAGGAATCTCAGCTCGCAATGCGATGCCCCTTACATATAATCTACAAGTGGAATTATTTGATGTGTGGGTATTGATTTCATGGGACCTTTCCCTAGGTCCTCTGATTGTGAGTATATCCTGGTGACTGTAGATTATGTGTCAAATAGGTAGAAGCTTTGCCATGCAAAAATGATGATCCGAAGCAAGCTAGGAAAATGTTCCATGAGATCATTTTCCAACACTTTGGCACTCCTCGTATTATCATAAGTGATGGAGGGTCTCATTTCATAGATAAGACCTTCCGAAACTTTTTGGGGGAGTTTGGTGTCCAGCATAACATTGCTACCTCATACCACCCATAAACAAGTTGTCAAGCAGAAACATCTAATAAGAAAATTAAGAATATTTTGCAAAAGACTGTCTTGGAAATGGGAACGGGATGGAAGCATAAGCTACCTGATGCATTGTTGTCATACCGTACTGTCTATAAAACTACCATCGACATGTCGCCTTTCCAACTTGTCTATGGGAAGACTTGTCATCTTCCTGTAGAATTGGAACATAGAGCCTATTCGACCATCAAGCGGTGGAACATGGACCTTCAAGAAAGCAGAAAAACACCGATTGAAGCAACTTTTCGAGTTGGAAGAGTGGAGAGATAAGTCATACCATTGTGCCAAAATTTACATGGAAAGAACTCAAAGGTGGCACAATAAGAGGATTATGCCTAAAGAGTTCAGACCTGGAGATAAAGTTCTATGCTTCAATTATAGGGTTAAACTCTTTGCACATGGGAAGCTCAGAAGTAAATGGGAAGGACCATTCACTGTAGTAGAAACTTCATCGCATGGAGCAATCACACTCCAAGGTGAAGATGATCAGCTATTTAATGTTAATGGGCACTGACTCAAATTATTTTTTGAATCCAAGAGGAGGAGGCGAAAAAGGAAATGTACGTTATAAATCTTATTGATTTTCACGTTGTTTCCTTAAATTATGTCTAAGTTCTATGCATCCAATTAATGGGCCCATCCAATTATTCAACTATGGGGCCCATTAAGCAAACCCACGAAAACTTAGCCCGAACATCGCCAGGAAGGGTTCGGACGAACCCTAGGTTTGGCCAACCTTGCCCTTGTGCCGTCAGCTTTTTGTTTTCTCGTCCGGACTCTCCCGATGTATCCCAACAAGAATCTCGGTGCTATAGTGCTTTCCCCGCTTATATGTTGACAGGAACAGAGAGGAGAAACTTGCACCATCTAGAAAACCCATCTCCTGTTCCTCCCATCCAAGTCATGGACGACAAGAAAATAGTGCCTCATCCCTACTCTAGCTCAACTTCCAACCCGAGCAGAGACATCACGCCAGCCAATGACAAGTCCCCACCCCCCCCCCCCCCCCCCCGTTGTGGAGTCCGTCATGGAATTAGATGTCGTACCTCGCTCCATGATCCCGCCAATGACGGTGACTCCACGTAGTCCTACTACAGCTGGCCTTAAGTCAGTCAAGACCCTTCTTATTTTGGAAAAAGACGAGTCTCTCCCAATGCTCCAGCCTCGCGAGGAGTTCATGTACACTCTGAAGACCAAGTACGGTGACATAGTGAGCCACCACTACAAGTCACCTACGCGTACCTTGCCTGAGCGTGTGGGAGAATTGAATGTGTCCTATAGGGGGGGTGAATAGGCCCTTTTGAATTTTAGTCCGAACCTGCAACACTTAGCAACTTGATCAAATACAAGGAAATCAGACTAGTTCGGTAGAGTGCGGACTAGTCCGGTGCGTGCAGACTAGATTGATCAAGTTAGATTAATGATTTCAATACAAGCACAATACACAGCGAAATATAGTGTGTAAATTGAAAGTATTGAGTCAATGAAATTAAGTGTAGCACAAATTAACTTTGATTTGAATGTTTTAATGTAAGATGGACAATATCAAGTAAACCCTAGAATATGATATGAAAAACTTAAGAACAAGTTTGACACAAGAGTTCATCCCGTGGTTTGGTTCCTACAATGGCAACCTACGTCCACGTTGAGGAGCCCATGAAAGGACTGGGTCTTCACTGACCCTAACCTCGTCGAATCGCCACGAAGACCAATTCTCTTTCACTATCACAGGGGTAAATCACCAAGTTCAAGGAGCCTTCTCACAAGTTCAGGGCTCCACAAGATTACAAATAAAAGACCACCAAGAACACACTCTTAACATTAACAATGAAACAACAGGAGTATGTTACAGATCAAACCCAAGAGCTCAAACGTGTGAATCGCATCTCTCCTTTGATCCAAGATGAATCCTCAAGGATTTGATCTTTCTTGCATTGGATTGCATGGAGAGATGTGTTTTCTAAGCTCCAGAGAATCGAGAGAGTTGAAAGTAGGGCCGTGCACATCTATTTATACGGTGTTTCCAAAAGTTACCGTTAGGGTTTCGAGGGTCCAAACTAGTCCGTGGTGGAGTCCGGGCTAGTCTGGTGTGCGGCGTGTAGGAAACCCTAAGTTCTCAGGAAGATCGGAATTGTCCAGCTTAGGGCGGACTAGTCTGATTTAGGTTATGGAAAAGTTCGGACTAGTCCGGTTATTTTTGGACAAGTCCGACTATGGTGAACTAGTTAGTGAATTTGGGACAAGTACGTATTTGGAGGACTTGTCCGATTTTAGTCAGAGAGTTTATTGGACTAGTCCGAATATTATCGGACTAGTGTTGAGGACTAGACCGCACTGGGGAGGACTAGTTTGATCTTAGTCAGAAAGATATTGGACTAGTCCGTGGTGATATCGGACTAGTCTGGTTTGTGTAGGCTCGGACTGTGCAGACAAGTCCGCACTGGGAGGACTTGTCCGATTTTGAACAGAGGGGTTATCGGACTAGTCCGGAAATGTATAAATTAGTGCAGTGAGTGAGTTTTCTTGTGATTGAGCTCTTGGGGTGTGTTTCTCCAACACACTCCATACACAATGATCTAATCTATTCAAATCTTGAGCTCTTTTCCATATAGATCCTCATTCTCATTTCTTTTTGCGCTTTCTTCATAATTTATTTTAAAACTTGCACTCATCTCAACAATTTAGTTAGCATCTCATTTTTTTGTCATAAATCAACCAAAACCCACAAGGGATGCCTAGATGCACTTTCAAGACCGCCTTATTATCCATGGGGTGCGCAAGCCTGAAGGAGGCTATGCAAAAGGCTTTTTCAAGAAAATGGATAATTTGGCGATGGAGAAATCGATGGGCTCATCACCCTCAAAGATTAGGCATCACCTCTCGCCACCTGCCATCAGAGGGCCACATGGCAAATTTGAGGACAGCGACGGGAAATCTCCTCGTGCCCCTAAAGTGGCACAACTTTCTAAGGAGTTAGCTTCTCTCCGTTTGGAGAACAAGAAGCTATCAGATTTAGTGGTTGAAGGGCGCATTGAGAGGGTAGAACTGAAAGTTTAACTCATATCCTTCAAGGAGAAGATTAATGGTGTTCGCCGTGGCATGGGCGCCAAGCTGAGGCGCATATGCAATGTCGACGAGAAGCCTGACATCTACACACTCCATAGTTTAGATGTCCCGACCACATAGGATGCTTACTAGCTTAGTTTAATTTTATTCCAAATTTTTATTTCACTAAATTTAGATTGAATAATGTAAGCATCCCCATATTTTGAGTTCAATAAAGTGAACTTACCGGTTCATCTAACTCGGTAAAGTTCTCCTTTAGTTTATTTGTGTTCAATAAAGAATTCAGACAACAAATGTGGGGGAGGTACCCCAAAATTCACGAAATCCCGTTGTAAAAAATTAGTGTTGAATCTCAAAACACGTCGCAACCGAACATACGACTCGACACATCGAAACAGAGCAGCAGAAAGGCCAGAAGGGGCTCGGCCGAATCCCCTGGTCGGCTATCATGGTGTGGGCCCCACATGTCTCTATTTCGCTCGAAAAATTAGGTTTGGGTGTCTTACTCCTAAATATGCATGCTACGTTACCGTTTGAGATGATTTAATATTTAATAATGAATATGTGAAATCAATTCAACTCAACAGTTAAAATTTGGTAGTCAAAATAGGAAAAACACATCATCTAAGTATTTGACTAGTGTGATATGGTAAGTGAGTTATTCAAGGAGATATCTCTTTGCTTGAAATTGATTTTTATGTTTGCACAAATTGGAGTCTTGAACTTTGCCTAATTCTCTCAATGGACATTTAATTACCCACCATGGCCATATGATATAAATTCTTGAAGACCCCATACATATGCCACTTTGCCTTTCATTGAACTTTGTCAAACTCATGACCCAATTGAGTGACATGCTTGAACCTTTTGACTTAGAAATTCTTGTGCACCATATTCATGCAAAATTTCTCACATTGAGAATTTGCATCCATCATTCATCCATCCAATAAAGAAACTCCATACATTTTTTTCATCAATTTCTCCCTAGAAAAATATAAAGGAGTACAAGACATGGCTACGGAAAAAAAGCATCTACTCTTCAAAAAGAGGAAGTATGCCAAAAAAATGAAAGTAGCCATGTTTCCTCATTAAAGGGAGAAAACCATGGAGTCCACAAATATCCATCCATTCATGTGCACAAGAATTTTCTTTGTCAATTCGTTTGTCGCATAAGTCTCTCATAGGATAAAGTTTTTGACTTAGTAATATATGAATTGCAATGTGTGCCACATTTATCCCTACCAAGCTCCAGATATAGCCATATTTAGTATAGGGACAAAATTGCCACAACATGCCAAGGTGAGGATGAAAACACTTTTAGAGACTTGAGAGATTCCAAATGAGAGATAAGGGCAATTGTTTCTTTGACCTTCCGAATATAGCAAATCGTCATATCATTTTGGTAGGGGAAGATCTAAGAGAACTAGATTCCAACCATTACACTCTTCAAACACCCAAGATTGATGTGGTAGCCACATCCCAAAGAGGGAATTCATGAATTGAGGTATGAGTTGAAATATCTAGTATTCTCTTTTTTCTAACTTATAGCAAATTTATGATAGCACCTTAGTTCTTTTTCTTGCCTTCGCTCAAGGACGAGCAAAAGACTAAGTGTGGGGGATTTTGTTGACAGTCCTTAAGTGCCATATTTAGACCGTCAATTCACTATATAATGAGCATAAAAGAAAAAACAACGTAATGGTAGGGTTAAAATCTTACCAATTCCACAATTGTTGGTGTTTATTTGTATGTGGGTGAATTTAGATCCAAAATACAAGACATGCAGGGAATAATCCATAAAATTGGATTTCGACGAATCAGGAAACACCACGTTTCACCACATGGATCAAATGGCCCACAAACAGAAGTATCCGAGGCCATCCAATGGTGTAGCACCAATATCAGTCAATGGGACCCACCTGGCAGAGGCCTGGAGGAAGCACACCGCAAAAGGAGTCAATACCAGGTCGGCCGACCCCCCTAGTCGGCCGACTAGGTTCTGGCGGCTTTCGCGGTCAAACACCACGTGTTGGCTCCTCACGGCTTGAAGAAGTCATGGGTGACTGATTCGCGTGCAATTGGTGGCGGGAACCGACCCTTCTCCCCCCCTATAAACAGAACCCCACACCTCACTTCACACACACACCAAAATTTGAGAATAGAATACCACTCCAAAGGTTTAGAGAAGTCCTAGAGGCTGCCAAGTAGAAGAAGAGTGTGGTGAGAGTTTAGGATAGGAGGCTTGGGCTTGTCAAGTCCCATTTCTACACTTGTATGCATACAAAACTGTACTCAAATCAAGTAAGCCCTTTTTGAATTCAATTCAAGTTTGATTCTCAATTCATAGTAGTTTGCACAAGTAGTTACTTGTGGGTTCATTGCTTTAATTTATTAGAGGCTCTAGTTGTAGCTTTTTGTTCGAAACAACTAGAGTATTGATTTAGAATGTAAGCGTGGTGCTTAGGTTAGAAATCACCTGTGAATATCTCGTAGACCAATGGAACGAAGAGGTAAGTAGTAGGTGGTGATAGCCCTATCTGTTCTATGTAATCCTCCACGTTCAGCTATGCCATAGGCTCTTGGCGGGAGTCATCCTAGTATTGCTAGGAGTAAACCCATGCCCGAAGCAAGCAGCTACTGCAAATTCTTTTGAATTAGAATCAATACTTTGAATTCCTCTCTCTTCCTTGCCTACAAAACAACTTTGTGTCCTTGGGTTAATTAGTTCGAAAGATTACACACACGTTCCTTGGATTCAATACCCTTAGTATACTCTCTTAACGACAGTTTCCATGCGCTTGTGGATCTTTATCTATGATGTAAGAAACGTCAACACTCCCCACTCTGTTGTTGGAGTCGTGGGGTAAGCTCATGAACCAGGACCCAGCAGCCCCGATCAAAGCCACTGAGAAGTAGTTGGCCATGATTGCCTCATTCCCTCCTGCAGCGAGGATGGCGGTGAAGTATATCTGCAAGATCTCGACTGGGTTGATAGTCCCGTCGTGTGGGGACCAGAGTCCCGACATTCAAGGAATCACAATTGGATGGTGTCGTGCAATGCGACACCCAATAACACAAGAAAAAGGTACATCGTATTACATAAAATAACATAGTATTATACAAGGTTTGTCTTTTACAAATAATATATATTTAAATACACTACAGCGGAAGATAAGTTCATATCTCTCGACACTCAAGCCTAAGCTATGCAAAATTCATTCTGTTCAGCCCTAGAATGGAATCACACTAGCAGCACACGGAACACATCACGACAGCGTGCAGGCTTCCCACTCGGTCGTGTACCCCGACAGGGGCAACGCCTCTCTGGTGAACCCTTCATCAAAAAGATCATCACCTGCAGCAAATACATAAAATAGCAATTGTGAGCATGAAGGCTAAGCAAGACTTAACCGTCTCCACTAAGCATGGAACTCTATATGCAGGATATACATAAGATAGGACAGCAGTTTGCAATACAAGACTCGCCAAAATGTTAGTCCTTACTATCGGCTTTTAGCAGCAAATTAAGGCTTAATGAATATGAAATTTCATGAGCAACCTGATCTAAACATACAAGTATGAATACATAATTATTCCACAAAGCATGATTCAACAGTATACAGCTCCAAATAATTAATTACGTCACGACTCAGTGAACAAGTGGTACTCAATAATTGTGAGGCGAACTGAATCGATATACACCTATAGGGATACCTGAATAGCACGACACATACACCCAAACTCGGTGCTGCGAAGGCACACTCCACTAATGTTGTATGCGGCACCCTTTAACCCCCTACCTACACGCTGATCCGGTCCCACCGCTACGAGCAGGGGGCCCCCACATGGAGTACAATGTACCCGCTGGCAGGTTTACACCTTGCTGCTCTCAACCCGCACCAGAAGGTGGTAGGGTATGCCTTGACGCTAAGGTGGACGAGTTACATCAGTTTACTGGGTCTCATATATCCAATATGTCTTTGGTACATTCAAACTTGCTCAACAGGGCCACACACGGATCAGTCCTTGACCGACACAAGCACAACTACTGCTCACATGCCACTATGTCCTGCTGCTCCTACTCCGTGCCCGGTCACATATTTAACCAAATGGTGAATCTCTCACTCGACCAATCCCGTGTGAACCCAAATCCTGAACTCGCGAGTAGATTCCAACTACTCGACTTCTGCCGAAGCAGCTATAACATTAAGCATAGCATGGACACATCGAGGACTTAACCAGCTACCCTTCTCTCATGGCTTCTCTGGTCATGCATATGGAAAACTCCAAGAAAAATTAGACTTAATGCACATACATGCTAACCCATATATTGTGATACAAATAAAATTTTAAAACGTTGTTAAATGCAAACCGGGGCTTTCCTTGCTATGATATGGGGCTAAAGTTAGTCTCTGGGTTGATGACTTCAAATTGCTTTGGGGTCTCCTCGAGCTCGGCAACTATTCGATATGCAAAGAATAATGCAAGTGAATCAATATTGGTATTATTACATATATGAATAGAAACACAGTTAATTATATTAAAAGATGGCCACTGGTTCTGGAAATTTTACAGAGGACACTAGGCACTATGGGTGAGGATCTAGCCAAAATTGGGCTAAGCTCATGGAAGTCTCTGTTGTATAAAATTAATGTATATAAACCCTTCCCGGAATTTTCATGGTCAATTTGGGACTTTAACATGGTCAAAAGTTGGTGTTTTGTTTATAGGAAGTCAATAGTTACACAACAAAATTTGTTTCACAATTTTCTAAGCATTCTAATGTGAGATGTTGAATTTAGAGGTTTGGACAATTTGCTGAAATGTTTCTGGACATTTTGGAATTTTTACTTACATAGAGATTGAAAACACAATTTGGCTCTACAAATGAAATCAAATGGACCCAATATTTTTACTGGAACTCATGGGAATTATCTCGAAAGAAGTCGAAACATTTGAGAATTTTGGAATGAATGGAGCACCAGTAATTAATTCCAATAGCATTTTGTTTATGGAATTATTGACAATAATTTATGGATTTTCAAACATATCCAAGCGCACCACTTGAAAGTACAGACCATCCTGATTCCCAAAAAATTTATTTGGGAATTTTTGGACAAGTATGCTAAGAGATATGGATT
The DNA here is from genome assembly GCA_036927565.1 of Tuctoria greenei. Taxonomy (NCBI): domain Eukaryota; kingdom Viridiplantae; phylum Streptophyta; class Magnoliopsida; order Poales; family Poaceae; genus Tuctoria; species Tuctoria greenei. The sequence goes on from JAYESD010000005.1 coordinate 174,474,015, forward strand.
TTCAAAGTTGGAGCAAAATCTGGAATTAAATTCCAATTGGAAAAAGTTTGAATAATGGCTGGGCCCACAGGTTTAAAATGAGCCAATCGGGTTAAGCCACACGGGGCCATAGAGTTAATGGGTGTAGCCACATTTGGTCGCATAGCCGCAGCAGAGCCGAGGCGCACACCGTAGAGGCTGACGATCGGGCCCCACCGGGTCGTCTTCAACCTCGCGCCCACGGCGCTGAGGTGCGGTGCGTGGCGGTGCCCGATCTAGGGCACGGAGGCCGTCCAAACTCACTGCCCCACCTAAAATCCAATGGGGATATCAATGGTGACACCCGCAGCGGCGATAGATGGCCAGAAAAGGCGGTGCGACGGCGGCGGGCAGAGCTAGGGTTCTGGTCATGTCGGCCGGACCCTATGGTGCCTTATTTTGGTCGGGATAAACTCCAAAATGTTGCTGGAGACCTAGGGATGCTGATAGGTTATTCCAAAACGATGAAAAGGTTGGGAAAATATGCATTCGACGGTGAGGTCGTGTTTTTCGGCCGGCGGCTTGGAAATCTTGATTTCCCAAGTATCTACTCAATGAATCTATTTGCTTTTTCATCGAGAAGGTGCGTGGGAACATGAGGAACATAAAATCTCACAGCCATGAGAGATAATCAAACGTGGAAAACAAATTTGGACCGAGACCTAACTCAGTTCATACACGAAGCTCATCGGGAAAATCACTAATACTCGAGCTAGGAGGGATGTCAAGGGATGAAACATTACGAGCATGTTTTAGGTACTATAGCGCACATTTTTCCTTCAAGGACTGAGGTGACAAAAGGCTTGTATCGCCAGGTCCGCAGTGGAGCAGAGGCGCAGCCTGGAAGAACAGAGGAACGGCGGCCGTGTTTCAGTTTCTGGAGCTTCGGTGTGGCACAAATGTGCAAGAAAAATGATCGTACATGTGCGCATGATGTTGGGGAGTAAGGAGAGGCAAAGAAAATTGATCAACACCGAGTACCTTGGCTCAGTTTCGGCTGGACAGTGAAGAACTCGGGTGGGAAGCAAGAAATAGCGCCTGGAACTCAATAGAGAAGAAGTGATCGACTCAGGGGTTTGGAGGGGGATAAGGAGGAGCCTTGGCCTTGCTCTATGCAGCTGGAAGCAAGCAGGCAGCTTCCTGGAATTTGCATGGCATGTGGTGTCACCTGGAGAGAAAGAACAGAGCACTTCTTAGGATGACAAGTGGGTCCCAGCTGCTCTCCCTCGTCTTCATCCCTGCTCATTCAATTCTACCACCTAATTAAGTCCAAAAATTTGCTAGATATTTGTGAGAAGGCTTGATTAATTATGGAGAATTTGATTCTGAATTCAGATTGTTGATTTGACAAATTTTCATTTGAATTCAAACTCGAATTTGAATTTGATATGAATTCAATGTAGCTCTAGAATTAAATAGCAAACTTGCTTTAAAAACTATGAAAATTTGCAGGGAGGCTATTTGAAATATTTGGAATCCAATGGTCAACTAAAATCTTCTTGCTAACTTCATTTGAACAGTAGCTAAGTTTATTTTTTTTGAATTCCCTCTTTTGGAGTTTGAATTAATCTGTTTTGCTCATTTCCTTTTTATTATTCAAAATTTTTAGTCCTAACTTAAGTTTGCATTATGGAAATTAAGGCTTTTACACGTCGTACTTCTCTGGCAGATGAGGCCGGAACTTGGGTGGCCACTCCACCATGCGGAGATGCACGGAAAGTGCCGAACAGCCGCGTACAACTCCCGAAGGAGAAGGATCTTCACGAGCTCGTCACCTCTCGTGACTATGCTCTATGGAGATGCGGCCATCCTGCTCCATGTACCAGCGGTTGAGGCCTGTCTGGGGATCTCTAGTCCACATCCTCGACGCTGTGTGAGTACAGCGAGCCATCGAAGGGTTGCTGGACATCGCGTGGTCTAACAATGTGTGTCCCATCTACGATGGCCTAGGTCCAAGTCGTCCCGACAAGGTTCTATTGCGAGTAGGTGCCGGACTGGATTCCGACAAATGACTGATTGTTGAGCGCAGTGGCGGCAGTGGCGACCGGATGGTCGATATTGTTGCGCCACTACTTCAGCACCACTGATGGTGCGTCCAATGCAGGTGGATGCTGAAGAAGAGCTCGTGTTGCAATCAGCGCATTTCCAGGTTGCTGGTCGATTCCGTGACCAACACCAGGACACCAGCCTGCAACTGACCAACAGCGGTTGCTGCTGCCGCGGGTGGTGGTCCGTTGTTTCCAGACTGATGTCCTGGAGCTCCACCTAGTGGATCAGTGGCAGGATTGCTACCAGGACGACGAGAGGCATTGCCAACTTCATTGACGCTACCAATGTTGGTGTTGACGGTTCCTACTCGGTACTAACAATTCCTCCCTAGCGTTGGTGCCAGAAATGCTTGTTAATAGAATTTAGATTATACATGTAATGCAAGTGCACGGAAACTATCGACGTAGCATTTCCCTTCTAAGAGTATTCCCAAAGGGTGTCATTTATATTCTCCCAAAGAAAGGCTAGATGGAAGCAAAGCAATCATCATGTGGAGAGGCTAGGGTTGTCTAGGTAGGGTTCTAGCAAGGATGGATAAATCATAATTGGAGTAGTTTGACGCACACAAGAGCATTCTATCCTAAGGGGATAAATGAGGTAAAGAGGGACAAGGCTAAGGGTTAGGTAGATACTCCTACTATGCTTCTAATATACATATACATAGCCTAAGTTAGTTACTAATGATCATGTTAATTATGAATTCTCATGCTAAGTAGATTAACACATCCGGCACGGATTTACCCCGAGCAATACTAGGACGATACCCGCCAAGAGCCTGTGGCATAGCCGAACGTGGAGGATTACAAAGGACAGATAGAGATGTCACCACCTACTACCTACCTCTTCAATCCGTGGGTCTACGAGACATTCAATGCTACTTTCTATCCTAGCACCATGCTAGAATATTAAGTAATTACCTTAAGATCCTAGGCACAGGCCATGGAAGGCAATGAACTAAATCATCGTTGAACCAACATTAATTCATAGCATAAGTGATTCATGTTAACATAATCATGTCATAGCTAATTAGACTATAGTGGAGGTTTGTAGTGTTTATGATGATATAATGAGAATGGTATAGCATAATCATAAATACTACTCCTACCACATACATGGAAACAACAATCAAACAAGAAACACTTCATCCAAGTATATGAACAATATAAGACTAAAGGTAACATCTTTATTAAGAGCAAAGTCACAAATAAAACAGGAATATATAAATTGGGAAGATACCCCTTCTACTCCTCTCCTACTTGGACTATCGACTAGAGGCTCTCCTATCTACAACTTATACTCCTCTAAACCTATGAAGAGTTGTGGATACAATGGGTGAATACTCAAGTGGTGTGTTGTGACGCCCGGTTCTGAAAATGAACCAAGCTAACACATATGTGTGCCCAGGAAGTTCAACACACATACACGAGTGCATTCACAAAAGAGTATATAGAAAACTACCACAGCACAAGAATAATTAACAAATTTTATTACACAAACCATATTATCCCCGAGCACAAGCTCTAATGAATATTGATGACAAGTTCGACTAATGCAGCGGAAATGAACTAAATAAGCAAACTAAACAGCTAGGCAGCATGAGCAATAGGGTATAGCGAAGCTCCAATCAACACCACAGGCAAAGCTGACGGTAGACACGGCCTAGAACTCTATGTTATCGCCATTAAACTCCCAATCCTGACCTGCAACTGTTGGGGGGGGATTGCAAGAGTGAGTACATGTCGTACTCAACAAGTGTGGAAAGTATGACATGTGGCTGATTCAAATGACAGATATAATAATGGCTAAGTGCTGAAAAGTACAGTAAAACATTTGAAAAGCAATATATATTACATGTATGTGAATAAACCCATCATAAACCATAATTAATAACATAGTACCAATCCATATTCCATATCCATCATCATATACCAATATCCATATCTAATATCAGAATTCAATTCATAACCATAATACCAACCATAACCGTCCCAAATACCATCCCAATACCAAGTTCCCCCTAATCATGGAAGTTGTCCATGTGCTCATAACCGGGAGCATGGCTATCACGATAGTTTTAGTAGACTCTGCAGAGTTTGTACCACTTTACCCATATGTTTGTGATTTCATCACCTTTCGATGACTAGAACCTCTATTATGCCGTCTCAAACTTCCATCGGTGTGTAGCCAAGAGATCACAAAATAGCCTTTATAAAGGGATTACTAGCCTATTTAGACCCCACTGAGATTTCACCGGTGGCGATGTCTCCTACAGAGCACATCTTCAACCAAGGGCCCCCTCTTGAGCCATTTGGATCCCAGGGTAGTCCCGCCAATCATCAACAAACCCAATCCGACTACCCCTTCCGCGAGCATCCTTAAAGGTCCAAATATTACTAGCAAAGCCCTAATTAATCAGCTACGCCGCACCCATACTTGGCCTCGTGGTGGCACTGTAGTCCTGGCTTATTCTCGCATGAACTAGTCCTTAGATCTAAAGCAAGCAAAACCACCATAACAAACAACCCATCCACATACCATGCTTGCTTAGATCACCCATTACCATATTATGTTATCCAGTTCATGTTAATCATAATCTCATCTATGCATAATTAAATTGAGTGGTATAGTTGGTTTCCCATCTCAGTTGATTAAGCGAAGCAAAAGGTAAAAAAAACCATCCCGACTCTCTACCATAATTCCAGGTGACAAGGGTGGTTAAACAATTCTAGTAAACTTCCTATCATTGGGTTCCCATCAAATTGACACAAGCATGCAGTTTTGCAAACAAAACATTTTTTTAAAAAAAGGATCAATATGCTTCAAGGACACTTGCATTGCTCTTGCGGTTGGTTAGGGTCAAAGCCTTCAAACTCTTGATGCTGAAGATCCTCCGCGGCACTCTCTAGCGTAAATCTGTCTAATCCGCACAATAAACATACAACAAGAAACACAATCAAAGAGTGCAAAAATATTACTCAATATGACATGACATGCATGATTAATGCAAATGCAAGGTAGAACTTGTTAATAGATTGCTTTTAATGATCACTAACTAGTTCTAATGCTTTTAATAAGTTTATACAGGTTTGGATGTGATTAGATCAAATTTTAGAATTAATTCGATGCAATTTAACCAGGAAAATCGGACTAGTCCGCTAGGGACCGGACAAGTCCGCACTCGACAAGATCAGCAGATTAGGGTTTTCTAGATCGATGTAAATTTGGAGATTAGGTGTTGAATTCACGTAAGGAAAAGAGAATAGAAGGTATACCAGGTGTTTAGGACTCCAATGAATCAAGAAACATGGAGGTAACACTTGGATCTTGATGATCTAGGGTTGGTGATGAACTTGGAGATGAATTGGTGGTGAAGGACGAAACTTGGTGGAGATCTTGATCCTCTTTCGTTTCCTCCTCTTATTCTTCTTGCTTGGGATCTCCTCCTCCTTCCTTGATGGTGGCTCTCCACGAACTAGGGTTTGGGTGGGGTGGAAAATTGGCAAATAGATGTCAAACCAAGGGGTGGGGTTGTTTATATAGAGGTGGAGGCTAGGGTTAGATGGATTTCGAGTTTGAGAGGAGTAGAGGCCGGTTTAGAGTTCCACATGGGCTCTAAAAGAGTTAGGCACGACGTCCCAAGGCCCACTTAACGTGAAACCCAAGAAAGAAGTCGTAAAATAAAAGATCAACTCGGAGTCACGAAATATCGGACATGTCCAGAAAGAACCGAACTAGTCCGAAGTTGTCCATAGAGAGAACCGGACAAGTCTGGCCAAAAATTGGACAAGTCCGACTTTAAACAGAGAGGAAATCGGACAAGTCCGCTGGAACACCGGACTAGTCCGGAAAAGTCCAAGGACTTAGCAATTTTTCAAGGATTCTTGCAATATGGGACTAGTACACACAAAATCGGACAAGTCCGAAAGTTTCCAGAGGGCAAAATCGGACTAGTCCGCAGCAAAAACAGACAAGTCCACTTTTAGTCAGAGAGAAATCGGACTAGTCCTCAGTAAAATCGGACTAGTCCGCACTTTCCTGTGTTTTAAGTGTGGTTTTGTTACAAATCAATTTTAAATGCTCCGAATCAATTTTAAACTCGTTCCTATTTATGTGGGTTAATGTTAAACATGTATATGAATGTATGTAGGGAATGATGCATGAAAATGAGGGTGTTACAAACCTACCCCCTTAAAATGAATCTCGCCCTCGAGATTTGACGCGGAAGAGAAGAGATGGGGAAATTCCTTCTTGAGATCATCCTCCAATTCCCACGCTGCTTCTCTTTCTGTGTGGTGCTTCCATTGAACTTTACACCATCTAATAACCGTGTTCCTTGTGGTTCTCTCCTTGGTTTCCAAGATCTTGACCGGTTGCTTGACATAAGTCAAATCTTCCTCTAGTTCCAATTCTTCCATTGGCACATCTTCTTCCGATACTCTTAAGCACTTCTTGAGCTGGGAAACATGGAAGACATCATGGACATCTGAAAGGTGAGCTGGCATCTTCAACTTATACGCTACTTCTCCTCTTTTGTCCAAAATCTTGAATGGTCCAATATAGCGAGGTACGAGCTTGCCCCTTATGCTAAACCTCTTATGACCTCTCTTTGGTGACACCTTGAGGTAAAAAAAATCTCCTATTTCAAAGGTTAATTTCCTTCTCCTATTGTCCGCATAGCCTTTTTGCCTTGATTGGGCTGCTCTCAAGTTTTCACGAATTATTTGGACTTGCTTTTCGGCTTCTTGCAACACATCCGGACCAAATACTTGAGTTTCTCCTACCTCATTCCAGAATAAAGGTGTCCTACACTTCCTCCCATTAAGCGCTTCATATGGTGACATTTTCAAGCTTGCTTGGTAACTATTGTTGTAAGAAAATTCCGCGTATGGCATGCTTTTGTCCCAACTTTTCCCATGCTTTAAAGCACAAGATCTTAAAATGTCCTAAAAAATTTGATTGGTCCTCTGGGTTTGTCCATCCGTTTGAGGGTGATATGCTGAACTAAAATTCAACCTCGTTCCCAAAGCTTCATGCAACTTTTGCTAAAACCAAGAAGTGAATTGTGAACCTCTATCCGGGACTACCTTCTTCGTGACTCCGTGTCGACACACAATATGCTCCATGTATATTTAGGCCAATTGTGTAGCTGTATATTTAGTCTTCACAGGGACAAAATGAGCTGACTTGGTTAAGCGATCCACAATTACCCAAATTGAGTCATACCCGGACTAAGTACGTGGTAACCCAACTATGAAGTCCATTCCAATTTCTTCCCACTTCCATTCCGGGATCTTCAATGGTTCCAATAATCCAGCTGGCCTTTGATGTTCCGCCTTGACTCATTGACACACATCACAAAATGCCACATATTCAGCTATGTCCTTTTTCATGCTATCCCACCAATAGCAAGCCTTCATGTATTTGTACATCTTTGTACAACTAGGATGAATTGAGTACGGTGAGTCATATGCCTCCTTTAATATCGTCTCCCAAATATGCTTCTCGTTAGGCACAACGATCCTTTTTCCGAGCCATAGGGTACCATGTTCATCCTCATCAAATCTCAATTCTCTCCATTCTTCGGTCCTCTCCTTGATTTCCTTGATCTCTTCATCTGTGGTTTGTGCTTCTCGAATTTCTTGCTCCAAGGTTGGATTTAACTCCATCATCTCCATCTCATTTACAAACCCGAGGTTGAACCGTTCAAACTCCTTACATAACTCGAATGGTAACTCTCGAACTGTGAGTTGATGACTTACTCCCTTTCTACTCAAAGCATCGGCCACTACATTGGCTTTTCCCGGATGATAGTTGATCCCCAAATCATAATCTTTGATGAGCTCCAACCATCTCCGTTGCTTCAAGTTGAGATCCGTTTTCGTGAAAATATACTTCAAACTCTTATGATCCGTATAAATTTAACACCTATGTCCAAGAATATAGTGCCTCCAAATCTTCAATGCGTGTACCATGGCTGAGAGTTCCAAATCGTGCATGGGGTAATTCTGCTCATTTTTCTTCAATTTTCTTGATGCATAGGCGACCACTTGACCTTCTTTCATCAATACACATCTAAGTCCTTGCCTCGATGCGTCACAATAAATATCAAACTCTTGCTCACATCCGACAATACCAAAACTGGGGCTGTTGTCAACCTTTTCTTTAACTCCTCAAAACTGTTTTGACAAGCTTGAGTCCATTGGAAAGCCTTTCCCTTCATTAGCAACTCCGTCATAGGCTTGGCGATCTTGGAAAAGTCCTTGATGAACCTACGGTAATATCCAGCCATCCCAATAAAACTCCTTATTTCCTTTGCATTTTGTGGTGGTTCCCACTTCAACACGTCTCTCACTCTTCCGGGGTCAACCGATACTCCTCCTCCTGAGATGATATGACCCAAAAACGACACCTCTCTCAACCAAAACTAACACTTGTTGAACTTGACATACAATTGATGCTCCCTCAATTTCTGCAACGTAAGCCTCAAGTGTTCCTCATGTTCCTTCTCATTCTTCGAGTAGATCATAATGTCATCAATAAACACCACAACGAACATATACATGTACTCCATGAAGACCTTATTCATGAGGTACATAAAGTAGGCAGGCGCATTTGTCAATCAAAAAGACATCACGGTTTACTCATAAGATCCATACCGTGTCCTGAAAGCTGTTTTGGGTATGTCCCATAGTCTAATCTTCATTTGAAAATATCCCGCCCTCAAATCAATCTTATAGAAGATACAAGCACCCTTCATATGATGAAACAAGTCTTCTATGCGTGGCAAGGTATACTTGTTCTTGATTGTTACCTCGTTGAGAGCTCGGTAATCTACGCACATCCTTTGGGATCCATCCTTCTTCTCCACGAATAGAAAGGGCGCTCCCCAAGGTGAAGAGCTAGGGCGAATAAAACCCTTCTCCAATTGCTCTTGAATTTGGTTCTTGAGCTCCGCTAATTCCATAGGAGGCATCCTATACGACCTCTTAGCTATAGGTGCAGTTCCAGGCATTAAATCAATAACAAACTCAATGTCTCGATCGGGTGGCATACCTGGCAACTCATCCGGAAAAACATCCAAAAATTCACACACCACCCGAATCTCCTCAATTGCAGCACCGTCCATATGATTCAGCTCCAATTGCTTCGGTGTGGTTTGAGATGCTTCAAATTCTACGGTGACCCTTTCCTCATTGGTCAACTTCACCGTCTTCATGGCACACTCAATAACTCCACTGTGCTTCCTCAACCAGTCCATACCAAGTATAATGTCCAATCCCTGAGAATCCAAAACAATGATGTTGGCAAAGAAGTCTACCCCTTTTATTCTAAGGCTTACTTTTGGACAAACTATATTTGTCCTCATCTCTCCTCCAGGAGACTTAACCAATAGAGTAAACTTCATATGAGAGATAGGCAAACTATACTTGGCAACATACCTCGATGCAATGAATGAATGCGATGCTCCAAAATCAAATAACATAGTCGCGGGGCTGGAGTTGGCGAGAAACATACCAATGACAACATCATCCGCTTGTTTACCATCCTCCGTAGAGACATGGTTCACATTGCCACGAGCAAAATTTTGCTGTCCACGGCTTCCTTGTGGTGCTCCTCCATTGGGTCTTGGGTTTTGCCTCGGTGCATTGCTTCCTTGACCAAGGCCTGACTTAGGAGATTGATGCGCAAATTTCCCAGCTTCTCCACAAGTATAACACTTCTTAACTCCACCAGAATTATTGGGACGAGCTTGGTTTTGAGCACTTGCAGCAGGAAAGTTAGCATGAGGTGCATAAGGCATTGGAGGCCTAGGTGCTTGCATGAGAGGGCACTGCTGCACAAACTGTGTTGGGCGCGGTGCAAATCCAGGGCGTTGAGCAGGAATAGAGGAGCTGTAATAGGGCGCATTGGGTGGTGCAAGGCGAGGGCACACATTACTTACTTGTTGCTGTCCTTGATATGGCGCCTTCCTCTTGTTGTCTTGCTCCATCTCACGGATCTTGTTCTCAACCACAATTGCTTTGTCCACAAGCTTCTGGAAGTTGGCATAGTCGCAATTGAGCAATTGCACTTGGATCTCATTGTTCAAGCCCCTCATGAACAAATATTGCTTCCGGCTGTCCCGACTAACATCCTCAGGCGCGTACCTTGAGAGTTGAGTGAATTTATTGAGATATTCACTCACGCTCGATCTTCCTTGCCTCAAGTTCTCTAATTCTTGCCTCTTCAAGATCATAACACCCTCAGGCACATAATGAGAACGGAAGCTCTCTTTGAAGTCGGCACAAGTGATTCTCTCTTGGTTCTCATGAGAATTGCATAAAGAATCCCACTAATCCGCAGCTGCTCCAAGTAGTTGATGAGAAGAAAATAGCACATTCTCCTGGTCATTGCATTGGACAATAGCTAGTTTCTTCTCCACAGACTTGAGCCAGTCATCCGCATCCCTAGGGTCAACAGCTTGAGCAAAGGTCGGTGGCCTAGTCCTCATAAACACTCCCAATCGGTTATGAGGAGGCGGGGGTTGCGGTGGAGGCATGTGGGGCTGATTGTTGATATTACCAGCCTGCAGATGTCCCATAGTTTGTATCATGGTGTGCATGAGCTAGTTTTGCATAGCCAATAGCTGCTCAATGTTGATAGCTCCCTGAGTAGATCCTTGTCCAATGTTGTTCTGAGGCACTCCATTGTTCTCCTCCTCATCATTGCCATCCCTCTGGTTGCGAGTCCTCACCATCTGGAGAAAGGCAATAGGCAAGAATTAGAAAACGTTCCCAACTATATGCATCAAGGGTTATCAAACTAAACAACTAGCTACACTAGCCTAGGTGGACATGGCAATGCTAAAGCACCCCAAAATCCTCTATTAAGCACACAAGCAACCAATATATACAACAAACAGCACACCAAGCAAAAACACATCAATTCCTAAGTGCTCCTATGTGCTCTAAAGTGTCCATTCTATCTAGGCTGCATCCTATGGTCAACCTGTGGCTCTGATACCAATCTGTGATGCACGGTTCCGAAAATGAACCAAGCTAATGCATATGTGTGCCCAGGAAGTTCAACACACATACATGAGTGCATTCACAAAAGAGTATACAGAAAATTACCACAGCACAAGATTAATTAACAAATTTTATTAAACAAACCATATTATCCTCGAACACAAGCTCTAATGAATATTGATGACATGTTCGACTAATGCAGCAGAAATAAACTAAATAAGCAAACTAAACAGCTAGGCAACATAAGCAATAGGGTATAGCGATGCTCCAATCAACACCACAGGCAAAGCTGACGGTAGACACGGCCAAGAACTCCGCATTATTGCCATTAAACTCTCAATCCTGACCTGCAACTGTTGGGGGGATTGCAAGAGCGAGTGCATGTTGTACTCAGTAAGTGTGGAAAGTATGACATGTGGCTGATTCAAATGACTAATATAATAATGGCTAAGTGCTGAAAAGTATAGTAAAACATTTGAAAAGCAATATATATTACATGTATGTGAATAAATCCATCATAAACCATAATTAATAACATAGTACCAATCCATATTCCATATCCATCATCATATACCAATATCCAAATTCAATATCAGAAATCAATTCATAACCATAATACCAACCATAACCGTCCCAAATACCATCCCAATATCGAGTTCCCCCTAATCATGGAAGTTGTCCAGGTGCTCATAACTGGGAGCACAGCTATCATGATAGTTTTAGTAGACTCTGTAGAGTTTGTACCACTTTACCCACGTGTTTGTGATTTCATCACCTTTTGATGACTAGAACCTCTATTATGCCGTCTCACACTTCCATCGGTGTGTGGCCAAGAGATCACAAAATAGCCTCTAAAAAGGGATTACTAGCCTATTTAGACCCCACTGAGGTTTCACCGGTGGTGATGTATCCTACAGAGCACATCTTCAACCAAGGGCCCCATCTTGAGCAATTCGGATCCCAGGGTAGTCCCGCCAATCATCAACAAACCCAATCCGACTACCCCTTCCCCAAGCATCCTTAATGGTCCAAATAGTACTAGCAAAGCCCTAATTAATCAGCTACGCCGCACCCATACATGGCCTCGTGGTGACACTATAGTCCTGGCTTATTCTCTCATGAACCGGTCCTTAGATCTAAAGCAAGCAAAACCACCATAACATCCAACCCATCCACATACCAGGCTTGCTTAGATCACCCATTACCATATTATGTTATCCAGTTCATGTATCATAATCTCATTTATGCATAATTAAATTGAGTGGTATAGTTGGTTTCCCATCCCAGTTGATTAAGCGAAGCAAAAGGTAAAAAAACCCATCCCGACTCTCTACCATAATTCCTGGTGACAAGGGTGGTTAAACAATTCTAGTAAACTTCCTATCATAGGGTTCCCATCAAATTGACACAAGTATGCAGTTTTGCAAACAAAACATTTATTTTAAAACAGGATCAATATGCTTCAAGCACACTTGCCATGCTCTTGCGGTTGATTAGGGTCAAAGCCTTCAAACTCTTGATGCTGAAGATCCTCCATGGCACTCTTTAGCGCAAATCCGTCTAATCCGCACAATAAACATACAACAAGAAACACAATCAAAGAGTGGACAAATATTACTCAATATGACATGACATGCATGATTAATGCAAATGCAAGATAGAACTTGTTAATAGATTGCTTTTAATGATCACTAACTAGTTCTAATGCTTTTAATAAGTTTATACAGGTTTGGATGTGATTAGATCAAATTTTAGAATTAATTCGATGCAATTTAACCAGGAAAATCGGACTAGTCCGCTAGGGACAGGACAAGTCCGCACTCTGCGAGATCAGCAGATTAGGGTTTTCTAGATCGATGTAAATATGGAGATTAGGTGTTGAATTCACGTAAGGAAAAGAAAACAGAAGGTATACCAGGTGTTTAGGACTCCAATGAATCAAGAAACTTGGAGGTAACACTTGGATCTTGATGATCTAGGGTTGGTGATGAACTTGGAGATGAATTGGTGGTGAAGGATGAAACTTGGTGGAGATCTTGATCCTCTTTCATTTCTTCCTCTTATTCTTCTTGCTTGGGATATCCTCCCCCTTCCTTGATGGTGGCTCTCCACGAACTAGGGTTTGGGTGGGGTGGAAAAGTGGCAAATAGATGTCAAACCAAGGGGTGGGATTGTTTATATAGAGGTGGAGGCTAGGGTTAGATGGATTTCGAGTTTGAGAGGAGTAGAGGCCGGTTTAGAGTCCCACATGGGCTCTAAAAGAGTTAGGCACACCGTCCCTAGGCCCACTTAACGTGAAACCCAAGAAAGAAGTCGTAAAACCAAAGATCAACTCGGAGTCACAAAATATCGGACATGTCCGGAAAGGACCGGACTAGTCCGAAGTTGTCCATAGAGAGAATCGGACAAGTCAGGCCAAAAATCGGACAAGTCCGACTTTAAACAGAGAGGAAATCGAACAAGTCCGCTGGAACACCGGACTAGTCTGGAAAAGTACAAGGACTTAGCAATTTTTCAAGGATTCATGGAATATCGGACTAGTCCACACAAAATCAGACAAGTCCGAAAGTTTCCAGAGGCAAAATCGGACTAGTCCGCAGCAAAAATGGACAAGTCCATTTTTAGTCAGAGAGAATTCGGACTAGTCCTCAGTAAAATCGGACTAGTCCGCACTTTCCTGCGTTTTAAGTGCGGTTTTGCTCCAAATCAATTTTAAATGCTCCAAATCAATTTTAAACTCGTTCCTCTTTATGTGGGTTAATGTTAAACATGTATATGAATGTATGTAGGGCATGATGCATGAAAATGATGGTGTTACATGTGTGTTTAAGTGAGGGGTGAGGAGTCATATTTATAGATTGGAGAAGAGTCGGTTCCCGCCACAAAAAGCGCGCGAATAAGTCACCCATGACTTCTTCAAGCCGGGAGGATCCAACACGTGGCATTTGATCGGGTTGGGCGCCACTCCCTAGTTGGCCGACTAGGGAGGTCGGCTGACCTGGTCTCAGCCTCATTGGGGTTGTGCTTCCTCCAGGTCTCTGCTAGGTGGGTCCTATCCTCTTATATAGGTGATACACCGTTTGATGGCCTCAAATACTTCTGTATGTGAGCCATTTGATCCATGTGGTGCCATATGTTGTTGCTTGATTAGCTAGAATGATATTTTATAGGATCCATCACCTTGTTTCACTTCAATTCTGCATAAAATGCCTGCATGCACTGCTTTCTCAAGGGACAAGTGGAAATAGGTTAAATAGAAAGGTGATGTGAGCAAGAATGATATTTTCTTCACATAATTGAGTTAATTGACGGGTGAAATTGGTATATAACGGTCGTCAACAAACTCCCCCAAGCTTATCCTTTGCTCATCCTAAGCAAATTTAAGAATTTAGGTTGATGATCAGGAGTTTCTACTATGTTCTATTTTTAAAAAGTACCATGTGCACAACAAAGTACTCTACCTAGTATTGCAAAAATTGGCATGGTACTTCACCCATCTCAAGTAATTATGGGGCTTATACCATCTCCTATTCATGGGTAATTGAAAGATAGAACAACAAATGGAGCACACATACCCTAGAAATTAAGTTCCACTCAAATTCCAGAAAGTTCAATTTAGATTTTAAGTATCTCAATTTGATTCCTTCGGTCTCTCCTTTATGTGTAGTGGAAATATTTCCGCGCCAAAGAATTTTGCCTAAATTCATCCTACCTGTACATAAGGCTTGTATGTGGATTTTGGTAGGGAATATAGTAGGCATATCTGCAACACATGATATTGCTAAGTCAAAAGAGCAAGCCTTAGAAGAAATCAATTGAAAATAATTTGATTCAAGACTTGTGCATGTGTGATGGAATGAAGTGGATGTGGATATTTGAGATGACTCCTTTTTGAGTGGACTCTCTTGTTTTTCCGGGATGAAACATGGCTACTTTTCTCTCTTTTTTTCTCATGCTTATGATCTAAGCATGCATTTTATTTTTCTTTATCTTGTAGCCATGTCTTCTACTCCATTTTTATGCAATAAAATTTGGAGAGAGTACTAAGAATGAACGGCATGGAGTTTCTCTTTTTTTTATTGTGGAATGGTGGTATGGTGGAATTTTGCTTACTTCTAGTGTAGAAGTATAACATGTGCAAGTGAAGTCTTGAATTCAAAAAGTAATGAATGAAATCTCACATAGGTCTATACTAGTTTGACAAAGCTCAACGTGAAGACAAATAGCATATGCATAAGGTCTATCAAAGTAATGTATCATATGGCTTTGGTAGGTATTACCAATCAAATGAGAGTAACTTAAATATTTTTAGAATTTCTCCAGAAATCTAAGTTCCACTTTCAAACTAGAAATAGCAGCTCTATGACTATATCATATCTCTCAACAACTTAGAATGGATTAAGTTTTTCTACCCACCGTTACCAAATCAAGGAAAAAGCAATTTTAGCCAATGAGAGCAATATGTTGGAGAGAAATAAGTTGTAAACTAGGGACTTAGGAAAATTAAAACAGAGCAACTATTCATCATTTTATCTATGTGAATTCCATGTCATTCTTACCGCACATCTTTTATTTTATTTTAAAACAAATCTATCCTATTATTTTTTATATGCAAGGTGGATGATGTGTGAATGGAAAATAAATATGCAAAGGGTGTGATACAGTTTACCTCAAGTGGGGGTCCTCCCCCGAGCTTGTTCTTCACTCACCTCTGTGATGAGGGTTGAACCCTTGATGTTGGAAGTATGCCGCAAGATCGGCTTGTTGTTGTTGTTGTAGCGTGTAGTTGAAGTGGGTGAATTGAGCATCCATGTGTTGTTGCCAATCTTGGGTACCTTGGACATGCCCTTGGAGAGTGTTGTATATGTCACTCGTTCTCACTTCAAGCTCACCCATATGTCTAGTGAGATCCGTCATTCCTTGGCTATAGTCACAATGACTTCTAGCCGAAGAGTTACGACATCTTCTCATGGACATTGGAGTCAAGCTGCTAGAGCTTGAAGTGGATAGGGGTGGCTCCCATGTGGCACTTGGCCATCCATGCCAAGAGAGACCTTCGGTCTCATACGATGAAGGTTGAGTCCATCTAGGTTCATCACCCGTTGGGTCCTCTTCCTCTTCGTACTCATGGACCGTGGAGGTTGTCGGAGGCATGGCCGCTCTCCTTGTATGGCTTCTATTTACCCTACCAGAGACATTACTTTTTCGGGCTTCCTCGATGAGAATAAGGTCAATAGTTAGCCTTCAGCGTTTGTACAAATGATAATCTGGGTTAGGTAACCAAATTTCATTGATAAAGCCAGGATAATAAAATATCAAAGAGCCATATTAATCATGCTTAAGGGAATGTCCTTGCACTAAATAATCTTCATCAATTATTTCTCTTTTATTTTCAATATACTCAAATGAAGAATATTCTAGTGCTCCTACCCTAGTAGCAATACGAGTAATCAATGAAGTGCATTCAATTGGCCTTGTTCTTGGAATGTAATCTAACCATTGTGTCATCATGGCAATAACTGGAGCAAATTTTATCTTTTTAATCATGGCAAATAAAATTTTTAGCTTATCATCATGCACTATCCTTACCACTATAGGAATTGAGGAATAGAGCGTCGGTCATATGGACGTTGGTTCCCTATTGAAACCGACGTACATACTTTAGAAACGTCAAGGTACCGACGGCTGTAGCCGTCATCCTGTATTCGACGTATTTAACAGTTATAGCCATCGGTCCCGACGGCTCTAAAGTTTATAAGCATCAGCCCAAGGCACCCGACAATTTTACTGCCTTTTCCCAACTATGACTGTCGGTCGTAGGCCCATCGACTTTATGGCACTATAGCTATCGGCTCTGAGCACCCCGACAACTTTCATAGGCATAGAACCATCGGCTGTTCACTCGCCCAACAACTTTACTTTTTTAACATCTAACGAACTGACAGTTCCATATTTGTTCCACATTTTTTATACATCAGACGAACTGACGGTCACATCTGCTCAAGCACGACGAACATCCGGTTCAGTCTAATACTGTAGAAGAAGCGAGTAAATCAATTAAACCAGAACACAAGCATATATAGGTTCCACATCTGCTCCCATTTCTTACACGTTCACACCACTTTGCTCTAAGGAAAAATCTTAACACATGATGATAAGATAGCAAATGCACGATTAGCAGGAAATAGAACAAGATTAACATGAAACAGAAGGCAGCGAGGACCACACAATCTCCATCTGTAGTAGTAAGCCAGCAATGGATGACCACGGCCACGACATGGCCACGTCTTGGGTTCAGTACTGGAAGGCGTCGGCGGCGTATGGCTGCTGCATCCGGAACGGCGGCTGCGACGGGCAGAGCAGCGGGTTGACGGGGATCTCAGGGATGACGGAGGAAGCAGAGGTGCGGCTCTTGGATCTCCGGACGCCGTGTCCTGCCTCGCCTTAGAAGCCTCACCAGCACCGGATCTCATTGCAGACTCATCGCCTCCGGATCTCGTTGCGCCGGATCGACGTCAGATCTCGTTGCACCTCGCCGCCGTCGGAACTCATTGCAGCCTCGTCGCTGCTGGATCTCTTGCTCCCATCGTCACCAGCCACCGGGCACCGTAGCCGGACCAGCCCAGCCCAGCCCATGACCCGGCTCAAGCCTAGACTCGGGGCGAAGGGTCTGGAATGGGGGAGAGGAGACGTGAAGAAAGCCAAGCAATAGGAGGTCGCTGCTCCGCATGGCGGTCGCCATGGCCAGCGTGCGGAGGAGATGAGCGGCAAAAATTGATGGCATGGCAGACAAACCCTGGCGGCGGGGCTACGCCTGGCGGTGGGTGGCGGCTTGGGGTAGGGAAGAGTGGGAAGAGGTTTGGGGTGGGGAAGAGTGGGCGACGGCTAGGGTTGGCCGGTTGGGTTTGGACGAGTGAGGACTAGGGATGTGGGGATATAAAAAAGGGTTTGGACGCAAGTGGGCAAGTGGGTTTGGTACAAGCATCAGTTGAGTTTGGATCGCCCGACGGTTTTACTTCTCGCTCCTACAGCCGTCGGTCCGTAAAGTTCAGCTGACAGTTATAAAGTTAGAGCCGTCGGTACATTTATCTTCGCGATGTTTTTAATTAAAACCGTCGATTTTTGTCACAATACCGAAATTTTTAACTATTGACGTCGGTTGTATCAGTACCGACGACTTTAATGTATTTATATGTGTTGGTCCTGACTTTTATAAATTCTCCGATGCCCTATCCTCGTTTCTTATAGTGTACATCTCCTCTAGGGAACATAGTCATGCCCACCCATCTATGCATGAAGCGTAAAGTAGGGTTGTGTAAGTGGCCACTCCTAGGTGCACTACGTTTGACCTCACAAGTTAAATCTTGCCAAAAACTATGTTTCTTAGTTTTAGGCAAAACGTCTAAATCTAGCAAACATCGTCTATGGAAGCCTAGGATTTCACTTAATTCTTTCCATAGGATATTGTATTCTTTTTAAAATTATCTAAAAGTAATACATCAAATCCTATTTTGAGTGTGCAAAGTAATTGTATGGAGAGAAGGCGTGAACATCTCTCCTCTATGTGAGCAATGTTTTCCCATCATAGTGCACACCAAATGGAAAAGAATTTAGAATACATACCTATTTTGGAGATCAAATTCGGATCATAAGCTTTCGTATGAGAAAACTCACGATCTTGGAAGAGTTTGCCAGCTTGATCTTCAACTTCACTTTATATGTCAAGGTTGTCATCGTGAAGAAGTTGACTAGGGTTGCTCCTCTCACCCGTGGGAGTGTCTTCTCCTAAACTCTTCATATGTGAACTCGGTGTAGCAATGGAAGATGGGAATGCACTTGAGTCTCCACCATGGCTCAAGCATGCAACCTCCTTCATCTTTCCAAACAACCTCTTCATCCCTTTCATGGCTACAACAAGAAGAAAACAAGGCAAAAACTCAAAAGAGGTGATGTTAGCAAAAGCAAAACCCCTGACGAATTTTCCCTTGAAGAACTTGAGAGTAAATTGCAAATGCGAGCAAAAGCAAATCTTTTTGAGTTAAGAATTGATCAAGAGCACTTCAATGAAGAGCAAGATAAGATGGGTGTCAGCGTGGATGATAAGATGGGTTTTCCTCATAGATCAAATTCCTCATGAATGCAATGAGATGGTCCACCTTTGGAGGTGTGATTTTGACCTCTTGGATGTGCTTAACATTTGCCCCATACTTGATACGAATCATGGAGCATTGCTTCAACTTTGGCCCAAAGTTAAACTACTCCTTGCCATTGATATGGAAGTGGATTTCTCTAACTCCCACATCTATGCGAGCCTTCACGGTGCTTAGGAATGTTTGCCCAAGAATGAGCGGCGTATCCTTCTTAAACTCCATGCCGAGTACCACAAAGTCCACGGGTGTGAAGCAATTCCGTATTTTCACCGAAACATCCTCAGCAATACCTGCTGGATAACAAACTGAAGAATCAGCCATTTGGAGCTGCATTGATGTTGGAGTAAGTTGCGTTAAGTTCGGTTGGTCGAAAACCACCTTGGGCATCACACTCGCACTTGCTCCAAGGTCACAAAGGCCTTGTCAAAGTGGTGAGCGTCAATTGAGCTTGAGCATGATATTGTAGGACATTTCGGGTCCTTCTTCTTTCCTAGAAGCCTATTGAGGATGGTTGCGCTGCAGTCTTCCGTAAGCTTGACAACCTCATTGGTGGGCAATGGTCGTTTGTTATTCAATATGTCCTTGAGATAGCGACGATAAGTGGGTACTTGCATCGCATCAATCAAGAGCACATTGATGTGGATTTTCTGGATAACCTCAACAAAGCAGTTGAAATGCTCATCCACCGTTGGCTTCCTTTGTCTGTGGGGATTGGAAATAAGTTTGTATCGTCAAATTGCTTGGCCATTCTCTCACTATGTGGTTCACTTATGTCAACTGGGACATCCTCCTTCTTCTTTGTAGTTGTCCTCTTCCCTTGTGTGGGATACGGTGGGTCACGAGTGTTCTTGCCCCCTCTCACACACTCACTTTCTCCATTGGAGGAACAACTGCAACCAGTTGAGTCAACTAAGTTTCCAACATCTTGTTGAAACTCAATTGAAACTTGGAGGATGAGGATAGTCCTTCAATCTTGGCATTTATTCTCTCTAGGGCCTTGACATTGGTCGACAGCTTCTTGGATATAGCATCATTGATCTTCAGCAAGCCAATGGCAAGTACTCTCAAGTTGGGTTCATTTGCATTATTGCCATTATTGTTGTACCCTCATTGAAAGAATGGCCGTGGTTGGACCCAAACTTGACCTCCTGGACGATAGCCATTGTTGTTCCCATTGTTGTCTACATATAAGACATCCTCATGGGTTTCTGGGCAGTCATTGCCCAAATGGCCCGTGTTGCCACATACTTCACAAGTGATGTGAGAGTCTAAGGCATAGGCATTGCCACATACCTCACCATTGCATTATCCATCCTTCTTCATAAGGAGGTCCAATTTGACAGCAGTCATGTCCACCTCTTTCAATGTGTGCATGCCTCGCTGGCGGGTATGGAGGTGCTCATCGCTCCAACCCATGTTTGACACCTTCTTCTCAATCAAATCATTGGCTTTTGGCACCGTTAATGAGAAGAAGGCACCTACAGCAGCAACATCAACATGGTCATTGGCAGAAGGGATCAACTCGTTGTAGAAGTTTTGGATAATGAGCCAATCATCCATCCCATGGTGGGGACATTCTAGGATATACTCTGAGCCTTTCTCAAGCCTCAGTAATAGATTCCTTGCCAACTTGATGGAAGCTATAAATTCTTCCACGTAGGGCATTGGTCATGCCCAACCAGAAAAAACTTGGTGAGGAATGTCGTAGAACACTTCTCCCAAGTGTCTACAGCACTTCAGTTCATGTAGAACCCCTGTTTCGCTCTCCCAAGGAGAGACAACGGAAAACACCTAAGACAGACAGCATCAGGACATACGTCCTTGATCTTAAAAGTGTTGCAAATCTCAAGAATCATTGCATGTGAGCACTTGCATCCACATTAGCCTTCCCACAAAATTGGTTGGCTTGCACCATAGTGATAAGGACAGTCTTGACTCAATGTTTACGTCTCATGTGTTAACAGTGGGCCTAATTGGCACATTGTTAGCAGAGGGAGCCGAAAACTCACGAAGGGTCTTCTGGGCCATTAGCGTTTCGGTTGTTGGTGCAGTTGTGCTGGCCTTCTTTTGCCGCTCGAAGCTTCTGAGAAGTAACGACACATGGTCGATCTCTCGGAATGGATTCGAGATTTTCAACGAAGTTTTCTGGCAAGCGGAAACCAGACATACACTACCCCATTTTTACATAAAATGCGAAAACAAAGAAGGGTTATCCTACTAAAACCTACCAAGGTCCTATCCTATTCACTCAATCATGCAATACTACAATTGCCTTCCCCGGCAATGGCCCCATAAATGCTTGTTGATGGTTCCTACGATGTACTAACAATTCATCCATGGTTCCTACGATGCCAGAAATGCTTGTTAATAGAGTTTAGATAATACATGTAAATCCGCAAGTGCGTGGAAACAATCGATGTAGCATTTCGCCTCTAAGAGTATTCCCAAAGGGTGTCATTTATATTCTGCCAAAGGAAGGCTAGATGGAAGCAAAGTAATCATCAAGTGGAGAGGCTAGGTTGGTCTAGGTAGGGTTCTACCAATGATGGATAAATGATAATTGGAGTAGTGTGACACACACAAGAGCATTCTATCCTATGGGGATAAATGAGGTAAAGAGGGACTAGGCTAAGGGTTAGGTAGAGACTCCTACTATGCTTTTAATATACATATACATAGACTAAGTTAGTTACTAATAATCATGTTAATTATGAATTCTCATGCTAAGTGGATTAACACATCGGGCATTGGTTTACCCCTAGCAATACTAGGATGACTCCTGCCAAGAGCCTGTGGCATAGCCGAACGTGGAGTGTTACAAAGGATAGATAAAGTTGTCACCACCTACTACCTACCTCTTCAATCTGTGGGTATAGGAGACATTCAACGCTACTTTCTATCCTAGCACATTGCTACCATATTAAGTAATTACCTTAAGAGCCTAGGCACAAGCCATCCTAATGCAATGAACTAAAACATCGTTGAACCAATGTTAATTTAGAGCATAAGTCATTCATGTTAACATAATCATGTCATAACTAATTAGACTATAGTGGGGGTTTGTAGTGTTTATGATGATATAATGAGAATGGTATAGCATAATCATAAGTACTACTCCTACCACATACATGTAATCCACAATCAAACAAGAAATGC
Source organism: Tuctoria greenei (assembly GCA_036927565.1). Taxonomy (NCBI): domain Eukaryota; kingdom Viridiplantae; phylum Streptophyta; class Magnoliopsida; order Poales; family Poaceae; genus Tuctoria; species Tuctoria greenei. The sequence continues at coordinate 174,496,396 of JAYESD010000005.1, forward strand.
TTCATCCAAGTATATGAACAATAGAAGACTAAAGATAACATCTTTATTAAGAGCAAAGTCACAAATCCAAATAGGAATATAAGATCCATACCTTTCCCAATTAGGAATTTGGAAAAGACTCCTTCTACTCCTCTCCTACTAGGACTATGGACTAGAGGCTCTCCTTTCTATAGCCTATACTCCTCTAAATCTATGGAGAGTAGTGGATACAATGGATGAATACTCAAGTGGTGTGTGTTGAAGTGAGGGTGAGGGGTACTATTTATAGCTTGGAGAAGGGTCAGTTCCCGCTACCAAAAGAGCGTGAATTAGTCATCCATGACTTCTTCAAGCCGGGAGGAGCCAACATGTGGCATTTGACAGGGTTTGGTGCCACTCCCTTGTGGGCTAACTAGGGAGGTGGTCGACCTGGTATCACCCCAATTGGGGTTGTGCTTCCTCCAGGTCTCTGCCAGGTGGGTCCTAACCCCTCATATTGGTGCTATATCGTTGGGTGGCTGGGATACTTCTGTTTATATGCCATTTGATCCATGTGGTTCCACTTGTCGTCGCTTGATTGGTTGAAATGATATTTTATAGGATCCATCCCCTTGTCTCACTTCATTCTGCATAAAATGCCTGCATGCACTACTTTCTCCATGGACAAGTAGAAATAGGTTAAATCGAAAGGTGATGTGAGGAAGAAATGATATTTCATTCACATAATTGACTTATATAGATGGGTGAAATTGGTATATAACAGCCGCCAATAGTTGGCTGATAGAAGTAGCAGTAGAGTTACCATTGTTGATACTGAGATTATTGAAACGGCCCCCTGCCTAGCACGCCAAATGTCAAAGTGTGCAATCGACACTTCCCCCAATACTATAATGTAGTCCATGTAGGTTCGTTTTTAGGAGGGGCGTAAACTCAAGAACTCGGGAACAGGATGATAGAGTGATTTTATGAGGTTCGGGCTGCCTATGCATAATACCCTACTCCATGGGGGTGTGTTGTATGTATCATCGAGTAGCGAGTGAGCCAATATGAATGAACTTGGCCTAGATTGGATTGGATCAGTCTATCGTGCAGCGCAACCCTTTTATATGACAAGGATTGGCTGTTACAGCGTACCGAGGCTCGACAGGTGGCCCGGCGGCAATTAACACCCTGTACACGATCAAGGTTCTTAACAACAGTTTATTACTGTGATAACGTGCCTTGATGGCAGCGTTACCACGCTTGATGTCCTCTGATCGTGCATCATTAATGCGGAATAAATGATGCATTAACCAGCTCTTCTAACAGCTGATTTATAGCTTCTTGAATGTATGTGCCGCTGGATATCCTGGAGTTCTTTCTGTTGGAGAGGTTGGCTAGGACACATGACACGTGGTAGCGTCGAATCTTCCCTTAGCAGGGAGGCAGGTCCGGTGCCGTGGAACACGTGGCAACACTGCAGCTTCAATTAGCAGGGAGTTAGATCTGATGCCACGACACACGTGACAGCGCTGGAGCTTCCCTTAGCAGGGAGGCAGGTCCGGCATCTCAGGACACATGGCAACACCGGAGCTTCCCTTCGTAGGGAGGCAGGTCTGATGCCATACGTGGCAGTGCTGGAGCTTCCCTTAGCAGGGAGGCAGGTCCAGCATCGCGGGACACGTGTTTGCCTCCAGAGGTCCACTTTCCTGGAAAGTGGGACTCGACGCATCTTCTTCTGGTATGAGAGGGTACCTGGTCCGCAGGGTACAACCATAAACATAAGAAATTGTATGCATCACCTAAACATAATCAAGTTTATCGCCTAAACATAAATATAAGAAAATGTATGCATCGCCTAAACATCAAAAATTTATAATCATCACAAATTCTATGCATCGATCACAATTCATAAGAATCACATAAACAATTCATAAGCATCAAATAAAAAAATTCATTAACCTAGTCTCCATCAATCACAATTCTATGCATCACAAATTGAGGATCACAATTCTACGCAACAGTAAATCTAGTCTCCAATTCTATGCACCACAAATTGAGGATTTGCAATGGAGTAAAATGGAGAAGAAAAAAAATTAACCTAGCCGGCTTGGGATGTGGCCAGCGTCGGGAGCGTGGCCACAGGAGGGTGTTGACATTTCTTATGTCACAGATAAAAATTCGCAAGCGCACAAAAACTGTCGTGTAGCATTTCACCCAAGAGTATTCCCAAGGGCATCATATTTATCCCAAAGGAAGACAATGGAGTAAAGTAGACACTACTATGATCAAGCTATGGGATACCAATCAATTATCAAGACACGTGTATGTTGATAATATGGGTAGTGTGACACACACCTAATAAATCTATTCTAGATGGTAAATGGGTCCTAATGGAGATTAGACTGAGAGTTGGGGAGTTGCTCCTACAATGCTTCTAATATAAATATACATAGCCTAGTCTAGGTACTAATGAGCATGTCAATGGTGAATCCTTATGCTAAGTTGTTCAACACACCGGGAATGGGTTTACCCCTAGCAATACTAGGGTGACTTCTGCCAACAGCCTGTGGCATAGCCGAATGTGGAGGATTACAAAGGATAGATAAGGCTGCCACCGTCTACTACCTACCTCTTCAATCCGTGGGTCTACGAGACATCCAACGTTACTTAACTATCCTAGCACCACACTAGCATATTAAGCAAATACCTTAAGAGTCATGACACAAGCCATATTAAGGCAATTGCTAAACTAAACATCGTTGAACCAATATTGACACATATCATAAGTTATTCATATCAACATGATCATATCATAACTAATTAGACTATAGTGGGGGTTTGTCGTGTTTATGATGATAGAAAAATATTGTTATGGCATAATCATAAAGACTACTCCTGCCACAAACATGGGATCCACAATCAAACAATAAATGCTTTATCCAAGTATAGGAATAAAATAAGACTAAAGATAATATCTTTATTATGCATAAATTCACAAATACAAGAAAAGATACATGAGCCATATTTTTCCCAATTTGGACTTGGGAATAGAGGCTCCTCTCTACATCCTAACCTCGACTAAGGAACTAGGAGAACTAATGTACACAATAGAATGATACTCAAGTGGTGTGTGTGTGTGTGTGTGTGTGTGTGAAGTGAGGGTAGGGGGTCCTATTATAGGTCGAGAAGGGTCGGTTCCCTCCAGCAAATGCGCGTGAATCAGTCATAATCATTTTCAAGAAGTTGGGAGGAGCCAACACGCGTCGATTGATCGGGTTTGGTCCCAGGACCAAGTCGGCCGACTAGGGGGGTTGGCCGACCTGGTCAGGGGTCCGTTTGGGTTGTGTTTTCTCCATGTCCATAACAGGTGGGTCCCCCTTACTGATATAGGTGATACACCATTGGATGGTCTCGGATACTTCTGTTTGTGGGCCATTTGATCCATTTGGTGCCACATGTTAGCGCTTGATTCGCTGGGATGATATTTTATAGTATTGTTGCCCTTCTTTTATCTCAATTTTGTATAAAATATCTGCATGCACCAATTTATCCAAGTACAAGTGGAACTAGGTCATTTCTAACTATAATGTGTGTAAGAAATATTCATTCCTTCACATCATTGAGTTATATTGATGGTTGAAATTGGTATATAACTACTGTCAACAAACTCCTCCAAGCTTAGTCTTTGCTCTAACGAAGCAAAGATATAGACTTAAGTTGTTGATCAAGAGTTTCTACAATTTCCTATTTTGCAAATGTACCAAGTGCACAACAAAATATTCCACGTTGCATTGAATAAATTGGCTATGGTACCTTACCCTTTTTATTAGACTTCATGGGGCTTATGCCTCATCCTTTTCTTGGTTGGTTGGAGGACGGAACAACAAATTTAGAATGCATCACCTAATGTATGAGTTCCACTCAAATTTCTGGAGAGTTTCAAATGGTGTTTGGATTTAAGTTCTTCAAATGATGCCCTCAATCACTCCTATGTGAGAAGTGCTATTTGTATCCTCATCAAGGCAATGCCTTTATTTTCCTACATCTAAATAAGGCTTGTATGTGGATCTTGGTAGGGATCAAGAGTAGGCATATTTGCAACACATATATTGCTAAGCCAAAATAGTAAGCCTTAGGAGAAAACAAATCATACTTTTGATCACGATTGTGCAAGTGCGATGGAATATTTGTGGAGTGGAAATATGAAGATGACTCCTTTGTATGCACTCTCTTTTTGTGAGGATGAAACATAGCTACTTATTCTCTCCCCTTTTTTCACACTCTTGTACATAAGCGTGCGTTTTCTCTTTCTTGTAGCCATCTCTTCTACTCCTCTTTTTTTAAAGTAATTTCGAGAGAGTATTATGCATGAAAATCATGGAGCGTCTTTTTGGTGGTGTAACGGTATGATAAAATTTTGCTAACTTCTAGTGTACGAGTTTAGCATGTCCCCGTGTAATCTTGATATTAAAAGCATGAAAAGATTCTTACATAGGTCTATACTAGTTTGACAAGGCTCAATGTGAAGGAAAATAGCGTATGCATAAGGTTTATCTAATAATCATATGGCTTTTGTAGGAATTTTCGTCAAATAAGAAATTAAGTTTCACTTTCAACTAGGACATTAGCGGCTCTTATCACTATATCATATCCCACAACAACCTAGAATTGGATTTAGCTTTTGCTACCCACAGTTTCAAAGTTTCAGGCAAGAATATTCTAGGCCATGTAACACCCTCATTTTCGTGCATCATGCCCTACATACATTCATATACATGTTTAACATTAACCAACAACAAAAGGAATGAGTTCAAAATTGATTTGGAAAAAACGGCACTTAAGATGAAGGAAAGTGCGAACTAGTCCGATTTTAGTGAGGACTAGTCCGATTTCTCTCTGACTAAAAATGGACTTGTCCGTTTTTGCTGTGGACTAGTCCAATTTTGCCTCTGGAAACTTTCGAACTTGTCCGATTTTGTGCAAAATTGTCTGATATTCCAAGAATCCTTGAAAATTTGCTAAGTCCCTGGACTTTTGCGGACTAGTCCGATGTTCTAGCGGACTTGTCCGTTTTCCTCTCTGACTAAAGTCGGACTTGTCCGATTTTAGGCAAGACTTGTCTGATTTTCTCTCTGGACAACTTCGGGCTAGTCCGGTCCTTTTTGTACTTGTCCCATATTTCGCGACTCCGAGTTGATCTTTTGTTTTACGACTCATTTCTTGCGTTTCACGTTAAGTGGGCCTAGGGATGTCGTGCCTAACTCTGTTAGAGGCCATGTGGGACCCTAAACCGGCCTCTACTCCTCTCAAACTCGAAATCCATCTAACCCTAGACTCCACCTCTATATAAACAACCCCACCCCTTTGCTTGACATCTATTTGCCACTTTTCCACCCCACCCAAACCCTAGTTCCTAGAGAGCCACCACCAAGGAGGGAGGAGGAGATCCCAAGCAAGAAGAAGACGAGGAGGAAATGAAAGAGGATCAAGATCTCAATCAAGTTTCGTTCTTTATCACCAATTCATCTCCAAGTTCATCATCAACCCTAGATCATCAAGATCCAAGTGTTACATCCAAGGTTCTTGATTAATTGGAGTTCTAAACACCTGGTATACCTTCTATTCTCTTTTCCTTACGTGAATTCAAACCCAAGTCTCCAAATTTACGTCGATCTATAAAACCCTAGTTCGCTAGTTCTGCAAAGTGAGGACTAGTCCGGCCTTCTGCAGACTAGTCTGATTTTTCTAACTAAATTGTGTCAAATTAATTCAAAATTTTGATCTAATCAACTCCAAACCTGTATAAACTTGTTAAGAACTAATAGAACTAGTTAGTGATCATTAAAGCAATCTATTAACAAGTTCTACCTTGCATTTGCATTAATCATGCATGCCATGTCATATTGAGTAATATTTGTGCACTCTTTGATTGTGTTTCTTGTCTTGTATGTTTATTGTGTGGATTAGACGGATTTGCGCTAGAGAGTGTCGCGGAGGATCTCCAGCACCAAGAATTTGAAGAAGTTGACCCTAATCAACAGCAAGAGCAAGGCAAGTGTCCTTGAAGCATATTGATCCTGTTTTGAAATAAATGTTTTGTTTGCTAAACTGCATGCTTGTGTCAATTTGATGCGAATCCTATGGTAGGAAGTTTACTAGCTTTTTTTAACCACCATTGTCACCTGGAATATATAGTGGAGAGTCGGGATGGGATTTTTACCTTTTTGCTTCACTTAATTAATTGGGATGGAAGAACAACTGCACCACTTAATTTAGTTATGCATTAATGAGATTGTGGTTGATGTGAACTGGTTAATCTGATATGGTAATGGGTGATCTAAGCAAGCTTGGTACGTGGATGGGTTGGATGTTATGGTGGTTTACCTTACTTTAGATCTAAGGACCGGTTCGTGGAGCGAACATCCAGGATTTACAGTGCCACCACGAGGCCAAGTATGGGTGCAGCGTAGCTGATTAATTAGGGCTTTGCTAGTGTTGTTTGGACCATTGTGGATGCTCGGGGAAGGGATAGTCGGATTGGGTTTGTTGATGATCGGTGGGACTACCCTGAGATCCGAATGGCTCAAGAGGGGGCCCTTGGTTGAAGATGTGCTCAGATGGAGGCATCGCCACCGGTGAAACCTCAGTGGGGTCTAAATAGGCTAGTAATCCCTTTGTAAAGGCTATTTTGTGATCTCTTGTCCACGCACCGACAGAAGTGTGAGATGCCATAATTGAGGTTCTAGTCATCGAAAGGTGATAAAATCACAAACACATGGGTAAAGCGGTACAACCTCTGCAGAGTGTGTTTAAAACTATCATGATAGCCGTGCTCCCGGTTATGAGCAACCTGTACACTCACATGATTAGAGGGAACTCGGTATCGGGATGGTATTTGGGATGGTTATGGTTGGTATTATGATTATGGATGGTTATGAATTAATTTTTGGTATTGAATATGGATATTGGTATATGATGATGGATGTGGAATATGGACTGGTATTGTGATAACTACATTGCTTATGATGGGTTTATTTCATATACATATAATATATTGTTTTCAAATGTTTTAATGTACTTTTCAGCACTTAGCTATTATTATATTCGTTATTTGAATCAGCCATAGGTCATACTTTCCACACTTGTTGAGTACGACATGTACTCACTCTTGCAACCCCCCCCCCCCAACAGTTGCAGGTCAGGATTATGAGTTTAATGGTGATAATGCGGAGTTCTAGGCCGTGTCTACCGTCAGCTTTGCCTATGGTGTTGATTAAAGCTGCGCTATACCCTATCGCTTATGTTGCCTAGCTGTTTAGTTTGCTTATTTAGTTTATTTCCACTGCATTAGTCGAACTTGTCATCAATATTCATTAGAGCTTGTATTCGAGGATAGTATGGTTTGTTTAATAAAATTTGATGAATTAATCCTGTTTTGTGGTAATTTTTTGTATACTCTTTTGTGAATGCACTCGTGTATGTGTGTTTAACATCCTGGGCACACATATGCATTCACTTGGTTCATTTTCGGAACCGGGTGTCACAATTTGGTATCAGAGCCACAGGTTGACCGTAGGACGCAGCCTAGATAGAATGGACACTTTAGAGCACATAGGAGCACTCAGGAATCGATGTGTTTTTGGTTGGAGTGCTGTTTGCTATATATATATATATATATATATATATATATATATATATATATATATATATATATATATATATATATATATATATTGTTTGCTTGTGTGCTTAATAGAGGATTTTGGGATTCTTTAGCATTGCCATGTCCACGTGGGCTAGTTAGTTGTTTAGTTTCATATCCCATGATGCATATAGTTGGGGACGTTTTCTAATTCTTACCTATTGCTTTTCTCCAGATGGTGAGGACTCACAACCAGAGGGGTGGCAATGATGAGGAGGAGAACAATGGAGTGCCTCAAAGCAACATGGGACAAGGATCTACTCAGGGAGCTGTCAACATTGAGCAGCTATTGGCTATGCAAAACCAGCTCATGCGGACCATGATACAAACAATGGGACAGCTGTATGCTGGTAACATCAATAATCAGCCCCACATGCCTCCACCGCCACCCCCGCCTCCTCATAACCGATTGGGAGAGTTTATGGGGACTAGGCCGCCAACCTTTGCTCAAGCTGCTGACCCTATGGATGCGGATGATTGGATCAAGTCCGTGGAGAAGAAGCATGCTATTGTCCAATGCAATGACCAGGAGAAGGTGCTATTTGCTTCTCATCAACTCATTGGAGCAGCTGCGGATTGGTGGGATGCTTATTACAATGCTCATGAGAATCAAGAGAGGATCACTTGGGCGGAATTCAAGAAGAACTTCCGTTCTCATTATGTGCCCGAGGGAGTTATGATTTTGAAGAGGCAAGAATTTGAGAACTTAAGGCAAGGAAGATCAAGCGTGAGTAAATATCACAATAAGTTCACTCAACTTTTAAGGTATGCACCTGAAGATGTGAGCCGGGACAGCAGGAAACAATACTTATTCATGAGGGGCTTGAACAATGAGATCCAAGTACAATTGCTCTAATGTGATTATGCAAATTTTTAGAAGCTTGTGGACAAGCAATCTTGGTCGAGAACAAGATCCGTGAGATGGAACAAGACAACAAGAGGAAGGCGCCATATCAAGGACAGCAACAAGGAAGTAATGTGCGCCCTCGCCTCACACCGCCCAATGCACCTTACTTCAGCTCTTTTGTGCCTACTCATCGCCCTGGATTTGCACCGTGCCCAACTCAGTTTGTGTAGCAGCACCCTGTCATGCAAACACCAAGGCCTCCGATGCCATATGCACCTCGTGCTGATTATCCTGGTGGCAATGCTCAAAACCAAGCTCATCTTAATAATTATGGTGGAGTTAAGAAGTGCTATACTTATGGAGAAGCTGGACACTTTGCACATCAATGTTCTAAGTCAGGCCTTGGTCAAGGAAGCAATGCACCGAGGCAGAACCCATTACCCAATGGAGGACGGCCACAAGGGAACCGCGGACAGCAGAATTTTGCTCGTGGCAATGTGAACCATGTCTCTACAGAGGATGCTCAACAAGCGGATGAGGTGGTCATTGGTATGTTTCTCGCCAACTCCAACCTCGTGACTATGTTGTTTGATTCTAGAGCATCTCATTCATTCATTGCATCCAAGTATGTTGCCAAGAATAGTTTTCCTATCTCTCATATGAAGTTTACTCTGTTGGTTAAGACTCCTGGAGGAGAGATAAGGACAAATATAGTATGTCCAAAAGTAAGCCTTAGAATAAGGGGGGTAGACTTCTCCGCCAACCTCATTGTTTTGGATTCTCAAGGATTGGACATTATACTTGGTATGGACTGGTTGAGGAAGTACAATGGAGTTATTGAGTGCGCCACGAAGACAGTGAAGTTGACCAATGAAGAAGGGATCACCGTAGAATTTGAAGCATCTCAACCCGCACACAAGCAATTGGAGTTGAATCATATGGACGGTGCCACAATTGAGGAGATTTTGGTGGTGTGTGAATTTTTGGATGTTTTTCCGGACGAGTTGCTAGGTATGCCACGTGATCGAGACATTGAGTTTGTTATTGATTTAATACCTGGAACTGCACCTATAGCTAAGAGTCCGTATAGGATGCCTCCTATGGAATTAGTGAAGCTCAAGAAGCAAATTCAGGAGCAACTAGGGAAGGGTTTCATTCAGCCCAGCTCTTCACCTTGGGGAGCGCCCGTTCTATTTGTGGACAAGAAGGATGTATCCCAAAGGATGTGTGTGGATTACCGAGCCCTCAACGAGGTTACCATCAAGAACAAGTACACCTTGCCCCGTATAGAGGATTTGTTTGATCAGATGAAGGGTGCTTGTGTCTTCTCTAAGATTGATTTGAGGTTGGGATACCGTGTCCTAAAAGCTGTCTGAGTTAATATTTGGAAGGTGCTCTTCCAAGGCTTCTGGCTCCTCCTCGACTTCAGTCACTATACGATGTGCATAGAATACGTATATGATAATTATTACCAAGACCATGATTTAATTTATGGTGACCATTATGTGATAATGACTTAATTGGCTTTGGAACTTTGAAGGTAGGTATTAGGGAATATGATAGAAGCTCTTGCAAAGAACAGGAGATGATCAAAGTAGATTGTGGTCTCCAAAATTATGGCAAGCAATCAACTTCCAAAAATTATAGAGAGGAAACTGTAGCTTGATCATAGCTAACAGTTGATAATCAAGATAGAGAAAATTGTCCTGGTTCTAGCAAAATTTGTTTCATAACTTTCTAAGCTTGGGTGAGGGAGTTATTGAATCTCTAAGTTGGCAAGAATTTCTAGAATTATCTTGTAATTGAATTTTTAACCTTTTACTCAATATTCAGTTTGCGACTGAATTAGGACTTGGATAGAAGGTACCCTAATTCCAAGATTTTTACAGGAACTAGTGTATTACTAATGTAAGACTCAGTCCAAATTTGGGACATAATAAAGCAACTGAACATCTGTGAAAATTCAATAACTGAATAAGGTAATTGAACTATACAGAGGGTTAAACAGGGGCAATGGCTCCCAATCTTTTTCTGGTAGTCAAGAATATGACAATAAATTTTATGTGAATTTTGGGGATTTTTTCAGTGGCTATCTTATCTGCAAAAATTGTATTTTCATTTGGAAAGATTATTTTCTACAGAATTTAACTCTGAGTTTCACAGAACCTAATTGGTACGGACGGAAACTAGAGCTCAAGGGATTTAGAACAAAATTTGTTTGAATAATTTTGAAGCATCCTACAGAAAGGTATTCAATTTAGAAGTTTGAACAATTTTCTGGAATTAATTTAATAAAATATCGGCGCCAGAATTAAAATTCAATCGGGTGGGGCCCATGGGCAACATGGCGTGCTCTGGTCAATGCAACACCGCGGTCCATAGAGTCTGAGTCTGAAGCCGCATGGAATCCCAGCCGCACCGTGATCCCGCAGCTACTGGCAGGTGGGCCCCACGTGGTTGTCTCCCACCTCGGGCCAACGCCCACGCGAGGCGGCGCCCGCGGTGGTGACTCGACGGTGAGCTCGCCGCCGGCTAAACCGATGGGCCAAACTTTCCCAAACTTGCTGCCTGGGGGCTTTTGGAGTCGCTGAGCACGACGGCGAAGTCGATGGGACGAGAAACACGCCGGAAATGGCTGTGCGACGGCGGCGGCGGCAGTGAGCGCTCGGGCAACCTGGAACTCGCTCCAGAGTAGCTCAAACCACTCGGGACCTTCTTCAAAACCATCCTGGGATGATGTAGATCAAGGAACTGGACGTGGGAGAGGAGTAAACAATCGGAAACTATGAGCTCGACGGCGAACCGAGGCTTCCTCACCGGCGGCGAGCAAAAATTGATTTCCTCGGCCGTTGCTCGATAACTTTTAGGGGTTTCTACTGAGGTAGTAGCGCTAGGACCTATAGAAACTATCTCTAAGCAAATTCAAAGAATATTTACTTGTAGAAAAGGAATTGAAACGGAAACCGAGCGAGCTTCCTCAAATCGGCTACAAAGAAGAAGACTGATAACTTGCTCATTTCTCAATGAAAAAGGAAATGGTTTGCACCGTGAGTTAGAGCTCGACTAGGCGCACCTTTAAGCTTTTAGGATCGTGGCTTGAAACTGCGTGAAACGGCGGCGCACCACGGAGCAGAGGCGAGCGGCGACGATGGCGTGCGGCAGAGAAGAAATGGCGAGAGGGGGAAAACCGATCAGGGAAGGGAAACACCGGAGCGGCGGCCGGGCCTTTTATATCGCCGCGGCAAGCAAGCAAGCAGCTCACTGGGGCTTGCATGCACGTGTGCTGTCGAGCGGGCGAGCTCCGGTGCAGAGATGGCAGGCGGTCGAGCTGATCCGTTTAGCAGAGGCTGACCTGTGGGGCCCACAGGTCAGTCACACTCCAACAGTAAAGTTAAAAATTCATTTAAGAATAGAAGATCAACTCCAAAAATCATAAAATTTTGTGGAGATGGTAAATGAATTATTCTGAACACAATGGTGAACTCAATCTTATGTTCAAAGAAGTTGGAAAAGAATTTAAAATTCAGATTTAAATTTGATTCAAATTTGCTAATCATCTCAAATAAAATAGCAAATGAGTTTCCAGAAATCTTGAAATTTTGCAGGCAAGCTATTGAGAATATCAGAAGGTCAAGGAAAAATTTAGAGCCTCTAATTTGAATATTTTTGGCAGGGCAAATTTTTATACAGTAACATAATCAGTACTGCACTTTAAATTGCCTCAATAAACTTCATACAAATAATTCAAAAATTTGAAGAGAGGTGAATAGAATCATTCTAGAATTAGTGGTGAAGTCCAATACTCTTGTTAATAAAATTTAACTATGAGTGCAAGAAAGTTTTGGATGGTATTAAGTTGATGTGTACCACTATATTGGATCTCTAATATAGTTGATCACAATACTCATAACTGAATTTACATGCAATAAAAGTGGGGTTTTACATTCCCCCCCCCCTTAAAAGAATCTCGTCCCAAGATTACAAAAGAAGGAAAAAGGAAAAGATCTAACAAACATATGCTGTTAACAAGTCCGGATAGTTCGTTCTAAGATACTCCTCGCTTTCCCATGTGGCTTCTTCAGCACTGTGGTTGCTCCACAAGACCTTGTAGAAACGCAAGGTGCGGCTTCTTGTGGTGCGAGTCTTCTCATCAATGATCTGGGTTGGATGCTCGGAATACGTAAGATCTGGTTGGAAGGTTTCCAAATCCTCAATACATATATTCGCGGGGATTTTGAGACATTTTCCGCAACTGAGAAATATGAAACACATTATGGACCCCTGCCAGCGATGGCGGTAACTCTAATTGATATGCCACAATTCCGCATCTTTTGATTCTTGCGAACGGCCCAATAAAACTTGGAGCTAGCTTCCTTTCACTCCGAATCGATGGATACCTTTCATAGGGGATACCCGGAGATAAACTTGATCCCCAACCTCAAAGTGAAGAGGTCGACGTCGTTTGTCCGCGTAGCTCTTCCGACGAGACAGAGCGGCTTTGAGATTTGTTTGAATAATGTGTACTTGCTCTTCGGCTTCTTTTATTAAGTCGATGCCATATACCACTCGTTCACCAGATTCGCACCAGTTCAAGGGTGTGCGACACTTCCGGCCATAAAGAGCTTCATATGGCGCCATTTGGATACTAGCCTGGTAACCGTTGTTGTACGAAAATTCTGCCAATGGTAGATGATCATCCCAATTCCTACAATGGTTGATGGCACAGGCACGAAGCATATCCTCTAGCACTTGATTCACCCGCTCGGTTTGTCCATCAGTCCGAGGATGATAAACCGAGCTTCGAATCAGTTTGGTACCCAGTGGATCGTGGAGATGCTACCAAAAGCGAGCAACGAAAATAGATCCACCATCTGAAATGATAGTGCGAGGTACACCATGTAGACACACTATTCTGGAGATATAAAGTTCTGCATACCGCTTTACATCATACTCGACACTGACAGGTATGAAATGAGCCGATTTGGTCAACCGGTCAACGATCACCCAAATTGAGTCGTGCTTATGGAGAGTGGGAGGCAACCCAACAATGAAATCCATGCTGATATCCTCCCATTTCCAAGTCGGTATGCTTAAAGGTTGAAGCTGTCCTGCTGCCTTCATATGGTCGGCCTTAACTCATCGACACGTATCACATTCAGATATGTATTTTGCTACTTCCCTCTTCATCCGAGTCCACCAGAACTTCTTTCTCAAATCTTGGTATATTTCGTTACTTCCTAGATGAATGAAATACTTGGGTAAATGAGCTTCATCTAGTATCTTCTTCCGAAGTTCCATGTTTCGGGGTACCACTATACGGTTGTCAAACCAGAGGGTACCTTCATCGTCACTTTGGAAACATTTCATCTCCCCCTTCTTCATTCTTTGCCGAATATGTGACATCCCTTTGTCCTCCTTCTGAGCTGCCATAATATCCTCCTTGATAGTAGGAATGAGAGCTAGGTTGTAGAGTGCCCCATATGGAACCAAGTAGAGACTCGGTTCTTTTTCTCCTTCCATTGAGGTAATGGAAATATTGTTGACATGGGACTTGCGGCTCAGAGCATCTGCGACTACATTCGCTTTGCCCGGATTGTAGTGGATATCAATCTAATAATCCTTGATTAACTCCAACCATCTACGCTGTCGCATATTTAAATCTTTTTGGGTGAAGATGTACTTCAGGCTCTTGTGATCGGTGTGGAGATGTACTAAATTACCCAGTAGATAATGCCTCCACATCTTTAATGCTAGTACCACAACAGCGAGTTCTAGATCATGAGTCGGATATTGCTGCTCATGGTTCCGAAGCTGCCGTGATCCATAAGCGATCACTCGTCTATCCTTCATCAACACACATCCCAAACCAATTCCGGATGCATCACAATACACGTCAAAAGATTTGGTTGTGTCTGGTTGAGCTAATACTAGTGCCGTTGTGAGGTGTTTTACTAATGCTTGAAAACCTGCCTCACATGCCTCAGTCCATACATACTTCATTCCCTTCTTCAGAAGTTCTGTCATTGGTTTAGCTATTTTGGAGAAACTGGGAATGAACCTCCGGTAATACCCAGCTAAACCTTGGAAACTTCGAACTTCATGTACAGACTTTGGAGACTCCCATTTGAGGACTTGCTTGAACTTGCTTGGATCAACTGTAATTCCTCCTGCTGATATGATGTGGCCTAAAAATGGCACTTGGCTGATCCAGAATTCACACTTGCTGAACTTAGCATATAGCTGATGGTCCCGTAATCGTTGAAGCACGATACACAAGTGTTGAGCATGTTCTTCTTCGAACTTTGAATACAGAAGTATGTCGTCAATGAAGACCACGACAAACTTGTCCAATTCCGGCATAAATACCGAGTTCATGAGATACATGAAATGAGCCGGTGCGTTGGTCAATCCGAAAGACATAACAAGGTACTCATACAATCCATACCTCGTTGAGAATGTTGTCTTTGGTATGTCTTCTGGTCGGATTCTAATCTGATGATAACCAGAACGAAGATGCATCTTCGAAAATACCTTAGCACCCACCAATTGATCAAAGAGAATATCAATGCGTGGTAGTGGATACTTGTTCTTGATAGTGACAGCATTAAGTGGACGATAGTCTACACACAGTCTCAAGGTCTTATCTTTCTTCTCTACGAACAGCGCAGAACAACCCCATGGTGATGAACTTGGACGAATGAAACCTTTGTTCACAAGTTCGGTTAACTATTCCTTAAGTTCTGCAAGTTCCTTGGGTGCCATCTTGTAGGGTGGTCTTGAGATTGGCACTGTTCCGGTACAAGTTCAATTTTGAACTCTATATCTCTTTCCGGGGGCATACCAGGAAGATCATCAGGGAATACATCGGGGTACTCACATACTACCGGAATATCCTCAAGTCCAATAACTTCGGTATTGTGAGTAGATGGGTCCAATGGAATGATGTTCTCAAGATTGAGAACTTGGGACGGATGGAGTGGAGAGTTTAGATAAATCTTTCGAGGAACAATATCAAGAATAGCACCATGGTATTTCAACCATGTCATTCCTAAGATGACATCTAGTTTTTTAGTCTCTATGATAATGAAGGGGGTAGGATAGATGTTCCCATCTAGGTCAAGAGGTACCCTATGGACCATCTCATATGTTACTACCCTCCCTGCCGGAGTGCAAATCATATATGGAGTTTTGGTGGAGATAACAGGCAGCTGATTTTTAATAACAACATATTTACTAATGACATTGTGGGAAGCTTTGGAGTCAAAGAGTATGACTACGGATTGATCATAGATAGAGAACATACCCGTGAGCACGGGTGCGCCTTCCGAAACGTCCTCGATGGCGAGGTGGTGGACGTTGCCAAGTCTGGGAACTGTCTTCTTGGGCTGGTTGCGGGGTTGGTTGGTGCCCTGGTACGATGACTGTCCTACGCCCTACCTATTCTGCGGGCAGTCCTTGGCGAAGTGCCCCGTGCTTCCACACGTGAAACACGTATACGGGGATTGGCCAGAACGAATGGGAGGATGGAATCCCGGTGCACGTGGGATCATCCCCTGCTGTTGTTGCAATCGGAACCCGGAGTTGCCGAACTGGCGACCACTGAACATTTGTGGTCGTGATGGCGGTTGCCACCTCTGGCCGGATGGTGATCGGTACACCATACGGTACTTCTGAGGAGCACTACCTCTGCTGCCCTGCGGAGCACTCCTCTTCTTTTTATCTGAGGACAGCTCGCGCGTAGCGTCCTCCTGCATGATAGTGCCATTGACGATGTCGTTGAAGCTGCCACGGTTGAACAGGACAAGCTTGTCCTTCAACTCGGGGTTCAAACCCCGGTAGAAGCATTCACTCTTCCGATCTTCGGTATTCACTTGGTCCTGAGCGTATTGGGCCAAGTGGTTGAATGATTTGGAGTACTCGTACGCACTCCTTCCTCCATGCCTTAGCTCCAAGAACTCTTGAAGCTTCCTCCTTATAACCCCGGGAGGAATATGGTAGGCGCGGAACGCCTCCTGGAATTCTGCCCAGCTCACGACATAGCTTGCGGGGCGTGCGGCGAGGTAGTTTGCCCACCATGCACCGGCAGAACCCTGCAGTTGCTGAGCTGCAAACAGAGCCTTCTGTTGTTCGGTTACCTCAAGTAAACCGAACTTCCCTTCAATGGTGTAGAGCCAGTTGTCCGCCTCCAAAGGCTCGTCGACCTCTCTGAAGACCGGTGGATGCGTCGATGAGAAATCCGAGTAGGAACTCGGATATGACTGACGTGGCCCATCAGCGTGTCGTCCCCCTTGATGGGACGAGTGCTGTACAAGAGTCTGCAACAACTCGGTTTGCTCGTCGCGCGTGCCGAGTACTGCTGCGAGAACCTCCGCGAGACTTCTGGGAAGTGTGGGTGGAGGTGGTTGCATTTGAGGCGTATTCTGCCCCGGGGGTGGTGTGTCATCCCCCTGCCCTCCACTTGAGTCTCCCACTTCTGGGGCTGCACGTGTACGCACCATGTTGCAATACAATGATTCACACCAAAAGTCTCATTGCCTCAAGTTCATCCTTCCATATAAATAGTAATGTGGTAGATAACAATAGATGATGCATAACATTCACATATATTGATAAAGCACAAACTTTATACAATCTATATTATCTTGGGCCCAAGTTTACAATAGAACTCCAAAAATAGACAGACTTCATCTAAAGAAGTCGTCTGATCTATGCTTGGTCACCACAAGTCGTCATGTCTATGTCATCATACACACACCTCGCTACTATTTACAACAAGACTCATAAAGTCACAAAACATGCGTGGTGTTTACTACACATCATTACACTCGGTCTAAAGTGATAAGTACATCAACACTGCCCTCTAATCATAAAACTCGACCTTCTGTGGATCTTCTTCCTCCTCGTCATCCTCAGGATTAGGGACCACTGGTACGGGTGCTGGACCAGAAGTTGATGCCTCATTCAAAATCGACGTCCTTTTGGCAATCTTAGCTTGCCAATCTGTCTGTACCATAATCATCCTCCAGGCCTCGTTCTCCTGCTGAGCCTGCTCACAGCTGGTCTTCCAGCTCTGAGCCTTTACTCTGGACTGATCCTAATCTGCAGTCATCGCGTTCAACTGGGTGTCCCGCTGGTGTCCATAGAGTAGGCTCGCTTCCAACTCAGTTTCCATCTCTAGAGTTTCCTGGCGAGACGCGGCTAAATCCATAATAGCGTCATGCCATTGATTCTCCCTGAGGTTCAAACGATGGTTGAGAGGAGACATCATATCCCTAAGTCCGTCATTTGCCCACTCAAAGTGGTCCGCTCGAATCATGGCTTGCTTCAGATTGTTCGTCAATTCTTTTATGCATGCCCTTTGATTACCCTTCTCGCAATGTGATGCAGATGCATACACCGCTAAGGC
The DNA here is from genome assembly GCA_036927565.1 of Tuctoria greenei. NCBI lineage: Eukaryota > Viridiplantae > Streptophyta > Magnoliopsida > Poales > Poaceae > Tuctoria > Tuctoria greenei. The sequence goes on from JAYESD010000005.1 coordinate 174,514,312, forward strand.
TGTCGCGGATGTTTCACCGTGCTTGTCCACCTCCGCAAGCAAGCGGGTTGCCCAGGCTTCAGAAGCCCTGCCGGTAACTGGAAAGAACTCATACGGAGTACCCACCAGATTACGGTAATGGAGTTTGCAAAACCTCCCTATGGCAACACTTGCGGCGTAGCTCCATGTTTCCTCTAATATCAACCCTTTGATCTTGATGGAGTATGGAGCCCATCCGAGGTGCGATGGCCCAGCAGGCACATCGACGTAGATGGTGCAACTCCACATACCTCTTTCCTGGAACTTCTTGCCCCAATAGCTAGGCAACTCCAGGTAGCCAAACTGGCGAAGCAACATAACAAACACGTCCGGGAAACCGGCTTGCCCGGTGCACGTTGAGAACACCCATCCATTAGGTAACTGAATTCTTGGTGCTGCCATCTGTGGACAACCATACCCGGATGTCAATACACAGTATAAGTATTCAACTCAATCAATGATAATGTTGGACAAAAGAAAATATCCATAATCAATTGATCCAAGAAAATCTGCAAACTGGAAGTGATCACAGTTCTGGTTCAGCTGACCTCCCTGTATCAACCCAAAAGTTTCATACAGGAAATGCCAGAATTAAGAGTTAAGTTGCATATAAAAGTTGTAGTACACTTCAAAACCTTTCCAGATTGTACTCATACAGCTCCAGGTGAACTAATATGAAGAAACTATACAGGTTTTAAGTTGACTCAAGTTTTCCGGAAATTTTGACAGAACCTCTCCTGTATATGGGCTTATCTCGACATTCTATACAGGTTTATCATGAAAATATATTGAGGTAATGACAAAATAAAGGTTGTATAACATCGCGTTAACAATCCAGAAATAACAGAGTTCCACCCTGAAAACTTTGTTATACAGGTATCGCGCACAAATTCACAACCCTGTGCAAACTGTTCCAAGTTCTGGACTGCAAGAACCAAGTTTGCGACAAATGGAGTTAGGAATAGCTACACCCAGACTCAGGTCAGGAGCGAAAAATAAAGTTGATAGAGGACTTCCTAAGCTTTCCAGAAATGTATATATGTGACCATGGCCCTATTCTGGATTAAGAGTTATAACTATCCAAACTTAACAGTTGAACTGACTGGTTTGCACCAGCAGTCCTGTATTTCACTGTGTTGACTTCCCAATTTGGTTTAACTCCAACCCAAATCAGGAAAAACCTCCAATAAAAATCTTGTAAATCTCCTCCTACACTTTCCAAAAATGTATCACAATAAGGCAGTGGATTTTTCTACAGCAAGTTATGGCAAAAATACAGAGACTTGTACAATGGTAAGGTCATCTGGAGCAGTTACAATACACCCCAGATTTCAACAGATTATCAAGCTTTTCTGTCTTTATGGTCAACAGAAAAGTTGTAGTGATCTTCAGGAGCTTTCCATCCATATATGATACTCCTATACTATATATAAAATATCCAATATTACAATCTGGTGAAGTTAAACCAACTTCTGCCAGAAATCAAGAATCCTGATTCTATCTACTCTATCGAGTCGGAACCCTTTTTACGAAGTCCAAACCTACCAGCATCTGATATTTGGACTTTCCAAAACATTATGCATCCATTATGTGGTTGGGGATGGTCTAGTATCATGTTTTATACTGACGGTACTACGCATCTCACCACAGAAAATTCTATCATGTATATCCGTTTACGTTTATAGGTGGTTCCTATATCGATCTCTCAAAAACGGTTGCTACACGGGTTGCTACCGGAGTTAGTGTACCTGCAGAAGACAAACAAACCCCTTTGACACCTTCACACCTCAAGGGCGGTGCGTGGAAACACGACAGGCAGTCACAATAAGATATAATCAAAAGTAAATACATACGACTCTGGTGTGAGTCGTCCTCGAGCGAGGTCATGTCTCGAGGTACATGGCTGTAAATACGTCTGTACAGCAAGGACTCCCGTACAATCCAGCTTATACACGCTCGGGCATACGTGTTTCGCATGTTCCCGTAGAACATGGATAGTTCTAGAGATGCATACTATCGGGTTATACACCACCCGATGGGGGCTCCCACTAACTTTGAAGCACGCTGGGGTACCGCGTGTCATAGGTTCTAAGAAATATTGAGAGTTTCAGAGACTTCTATTAACTTCCCATGCCAAGCCACGGAAATTTCACATACCACTCCTCGTATGCTGAGCTTGCCGAGATTGACCCGCTCTCAGTGGCGTACCTTACCTCTTACCTGATGTCGGGGCGTCGTTACAGAATATAATAACACATAGTTAGTTTACCACCTTTATATATTATACTAATAATACTCCTTATAAAGGCATATAGCTAATTCCTCACTCAAATTATAATCTTTGAAAATATGTTCTTTTCAAGTACACTGTTCCCAATGATGCTCTGATACCATGTCTGTGGGGACTGGAATCCTGACATCCGAGGATCTCATTGGGTGGTGTCGTGCGATGTGACACCTAATAGTATACAAGAATAGAACCTGAATAAAGTACAAGACGAAGTCTTTTATTTATAATACAGCGGAAGTTTTACAATACTAGCGTAAGGAAAGAAACATATATATCATAGCTACGCTCTTAACACTAGCTATGCAAAAGCAAAGTTATCCATGTCTTGGATACTTTGCACTAGCAACACTCAATTACGGCGGCGTGCAGGGTTCCCATTCGGCTGTACACCCTGGAGAGGGTGCATCCTCATCATCAAACCCTTCATTAATTGAATAACCTGCAAAAACTCGTTAACTGCAAACGTGAGCACAAGGCTCATCAAGACTAACCCGTCTCACTAGACATATGCAGGGGGACACTAAACATAGGTAAGGTGAAGCATAAATGACTCGCCTACAAGTGGATCCTTATAATCAGGTTTTATGTAGCAAATGACATTCTCCAGGCACGGCACATCATGGGTTCCACAATCAAACAAGAAACGCTTTGTTGATGATATGACATGCCCATAGCACATAATGCTATTACAGCAAAAGTATGGGGAACTGTAAACTTTAATGTAACTATCTCTAAATCATACGAGGTTGCAAAACAATTATACTTCAATACAATTTATTTCTCTTACTTCTTCAGTATTTACTATGTCATGGCACAGTGAACAAGTGGTACTCTATTACCGCAAGGGACGGTGATTGCAATCAGAACACACCCGGAAAACATGACACATACGCACTTTCGAAAATGCCAGCGAGTACTTCGCGCAGTACCTACGTAACACTTCAGTAATAGTCGTATATGGCAACCTTTCGCGAGACACTCAAATGCTGAACCGGTTGATCCGTCACGAGCAGGAGGTCCCTGCGTGGGGCGTACTCTGACGTGCCCACTAGCGGAATTACACCTTGTTGCCCTCAACCCACACCTATAAAACGGAACGGTATGCCTCGACACCCAAGTGACCAGGCTACGTCAGTTTACTGGAGCCCATATATCCATTATGTTGCAGGTACAATTCACGCTTGTTCAAAGGGGCCGCATACAGACGGGCCTTAATCGACACAGGCAGGGCTATGCGACCGAGACTCAATTCTCGCCGCTTCCTATCCATTCCCTGCCTGGTCTCCATTTTATTATATTATGCCATTTTCTATCTAACCAATCCTGTGAGATATGTCCTACATCTCTCGCGAGTAGATTCCAACTACTTGACATCTACCGGATTTCCTATGCATTAGCAAAGCAGTTACTATAGGTCAAACTGTAACTCGTTCCAACCAATCCCTAGGATTTTTGGGTCATGCATGTGGGGTATCAATCAGACGAAACGTAATGCACAATTCATATACTACTCATCATAATGATAAAGTAAAATTTTATAAACGACTTAAATGCAAACCGGGGCTTGCCTTGTTGTAGGTCAGAGTCTGAGTTAATATTTGGAAGGTGCTCTTCCAAGGCTTCTGGCTCCTCCTCGACTTCGGTCACTATACGATGTGCATAGAATACGTATATGAATGACTTTGAAAAATAATTATTACCAAGACCATGATTTAATTTATGGTGACCATTATGTGATAATGACTTAATTGGCTTTGGAACATTGAAGGTAGGTATTAGGTAATATGATAAAAGCTCTTGCAAAGAACAGGAGATGATCAAAGTAGATTGTGGTCTCCAAAATTATGGCGAGCAATCAACTTCCAAAAATTATAGAGAGGAAATTGTAGCTTGATCATAGCTAACAGTTGATAATCAAGATAGAGGAAATTGTCCTGGTTCTAGCAAAATTTGTTCATAACTTTCTAAGCTTGGGTGAGGGAGTTATTGAATCTCTAAGTTGGCAAGAATTTCTGGAATTATCTTGTAATTGAATTTTTAACCTTTTACTCAATATTCAGTTTGCGACTGAATTAGGACTAGTATAGTAGGTCAACTAAATCCAAGATTTTTACAGGAACTAGTGAATAACTAAAGGAAGACTCAGTCCAAATTTGGGACATAATAAAGCAACTGAAGATGTGTGAAAATTCAATAACTGAAAAGGTAATTAAACTATACAGAGGGTTAAACAGGGGCAATGGCTCCCAAACTTTTTCTGGGTGTCAAGAATAGGACAATAAATTTTATGTGAATTTTGAGGATTTTTCCAGTGGCTATCTTATCTGGAAAAATTGTATTTGCATTTGGAAAGATTATTTTCTACAGAATTTAACAGTGAGTTTCACAGAACCTAATTGGTACTGACAGAAACTAGAGCTCAAGGGCTTTCAAACAAAATTTGTTTGAATAATTTTGGAGCATCCTACAGAAAGGTATTCAATTTAGAAGTTTGAACAATTTTCTGGAATTAATTTAATAAAATATCGGCGCCAGAATTCAAATTCAATCGGGTGGGTCCCATGGGCCATGTGGCGTGCTCTGGTCAATGCAACATCGCGGTCCACAGATTTCTTTGCGCGCAGCCGCACGAAATCCCAGCTGCACCGTGACCCCGCAGCTACTGGCAGGTGGGCCCCACGGGGTTGTCTCCCACCTCGGGCCAACGCCCGCGGCGGTGACTCGCCGGCAAGCTCACCGCCGGCTAAACCGACGGGCCAAACTTGCCCAAACTTGCCGCCTGGGGGTTTTTGAAGTCGCTGAGCATGACGGTGAAGTCGATGGGACCAGAAACTCACCGGAAATGGTTGTGCGATGGCGGCGGCGTTGAGCGCTCGGGCAACCTGGAACGCGCTCCAGAGTAGCTCAAACCACTCGGGACCTTCTTCAAAACCTTGCTGGGACGATGTAGATCAAGGAACTGGACGTGGGAGAGGAGGAAACAATCGGAAACTATGAGCTCGACGGCGAACCGAGGCTTCCTCACCGGCGGCAAGCAAAACTCGATTTCCTCGGCCGTTGCTCAATAAATTTTAGGGTTTTTTGCTCAGGTAGGAGCGCTAGGACCTATAGAAACTATCTCTAAGCAATTGCAAAGAATATTTACTTGTAGAAACGGAACTGAAATGGAAACCGAGCGAGCTTCCTCACATCGGCCGGAAAGAAGAAGACTGATAACTTGCTCATTTCTCAATGAAAAAGGAAACGGTTTGCACCGCGAGTTAGAGCTCGACTAGGCGCACCTTTAAGCTTTTAGGATTGTGGCTTGAAACTGCGTGAAATGGTGACGCACCACGGAGCAGAGGCGAGCGGAGGCGAAGAAATAACGAGAAGGGGAAATCCGATCGGGGAAGGGAAACATCGGAGCGGCGGCCGGGCCTTTTATAGCGCCGCGGCAAGCAAGCAAGCAGCTCCCTGGAGCTTGCATGCGCGTGCGCTGTCGAGCGGGCGAGCTCCGGTGCAGAGATGGCAGGCGGTCGAGCTGATCTGTTGAGCAGAGGCTGACCTGTGGGGCCCACAGGTCAGTCAGACTCCAACAGTAAAGTTAAAAATTCATTTAAAAATAGAAGATCAACTCCAAAAATCATGAAATTTTGTGGAGATGGTAAATGAATTATTCTGAACACAATGGTGAACTCAAATATTATGTTCAAAGAAGTTGAAAAAGAATTTAAAATTCGGATTTAAATTTGATTCAAATTTGCTAAGCATCTCAAATAAAATAGCAAATGAGTTTCCAAAATCTTGACATTTTGCAGGCAAGCTATTGAGAATATCAGAAGGTCAAGGAAAAATTTAGATCCTCTAATTTCAATATTTTTGGCAGGGCAGATTTTATACAGTAACATAATCAGTACTGCACTTTAAATTGCCTCAATAAACTTCATCCAAATAATTCAAAAATTTGAAGAGAGGTGAATAGAATCATTTTAGAATTAGTGGTGAAGTCCAATACTCATGTTAATAAAATTTAACCATGAGTGCAAGAAAGGATTGGATGGTATTAAGTTCATGTGTACCACTATATTGGATCTCTAATATAGTTGATCACAAAACTCATAACTGAATTTACATGCAATAAAAGTGGGGTTTTACATCTTGGAATGGCTGGATATTACCGTCGATTCATCAAGGACTTTTCCAAGATAGCCAAGCTAATGACGGAATTGCTAATGAAGGGAAAGGCATTCCAATGGACTCAAGCTTGTCACAACTGTTTTGAGGAATTGAAGAAAAGGTTGACAACAGCCCCAGTTTTGGTACTGCCGGATGTGGGCATGAGTTTTGATATCTATTGCGACGCATCGAGACAAGGACTTGGATGTGTATTGATGCAAGAAGGTCAAGTGGTTGCCTATGCATCAAGACAATTGAAGAAACATGAGCATAATTACCCAACGCATGATTTGGAACTTGCAGCCGTGGTACATGCGTTGAAGATTTGGAGACACCATATCCTTGGAAATAGGTGTGAAATCTATATGGATCATAAGAGTCTTAAGTATATTTTAACACAAACGGATCTGAATCTGAGGCAACGGGGATGGTTGGAGCTCATCAAAGATTATGATTTGGGGATCAACTATCATCCGGGAAAAGCCAACGTAGTGGCCGATGCATTGAGTAGAAAAGGAGTAAGTCATCAACTCACAGTTGGAGAGTTGCCATCCGAGTTATGTAAGGAGTTTGAATGGTTGAATCATGGATTCGTGAATGAGATGGGAATAATGGAGTTAAATCCAACCTTGGAGCAAGAAATTTGAGAAGCACAAACCATGGATTAGGAGATCAAGGAAATCAAGGAAAGGACCGAGGAAGGGAGAGAATTCAGCTTTGATGAAGACGAACATGGTACCTTATGGCTTGGAAAGAGAATTGTTGTGCCTAATGTGAAGCATATTCGGGAGACGATATTAAAAGAGGCACATGACTCACCATACTCAATTCATCCTAGTTGTACAAATACTTGAAGACGTGTTATTGGTGGGATAGCATGAAGAAGGACATAGCTGAATACGTAGCATTGTGTGATGTGTGCCAACGAGTCAAGGCGGAACATCAAAGGACAGCTGGACTATTGCAACCATTAAAGATTTCAGAATGGAAGTGGGAAGAAATCGGTGTGGACTTCATAGTTGGTTTACCATGTACTCAGTCCGGTTACGACCCAATTTGGGTAATTGTGGATCGGTTAACTAAGTCAGCTCACTTTATTCCCGTCTAGACCACCTATAATGGAGAGAAATTTGTGGAACTGTACATGGGAAGAATAGTATGTTTGTATGGAGTTCCAAAGAAGATAGTCTCGGATAGAGGTTCACAATTTACCTCCAGGTTTTGGCAAAAGTTGCATGAAGCATTAGGAACAAGGTTGAATTTTAGTTCAGCGTATCACCCTCAAACGAATGGACAAACCAAGAGGACCAATCAGATTTTAGAGGACATGTTAAGAGCTTGTGCTTTAAAGCATGGGAAAAGTTAGGACAAAAGCTTGCCATATGCAGAATTTTCATACAACAATAGCTACCAAGCATGTTTGAAGATGTCACCATATGAAGCGCTTTATGGAAGGAAGTGTAGGACACCTTTATTTTGGAACGAGGTAGGAGAAACTCAAGTATTTGGTCCGAATGTGTTGCAAGAAGCCGAAAAGCAAGTCCAAATAATTTGTGAAAACTTGAGGGCTGCGCGATCAAGACAAAAAGGCTATGCGGACAATAGGAGAAGGAAATTAGCCTTTGAAACAGGAGACTACGTTTACCTCAAAGTGTCACCGATGAGAGGTCATAAGAGGTTTAAGATAAGAGGCAAGCTCGCACCTCGCAATATTGGACCATTCAAGATTTTGGACAAAAGAGGAGAAGTAGCGTATAAGTTGGAGATGCCAACTCATCTTTCAGAGGTCCATGACATGTTTCATGTTTCCCAGCTCAAGAAGTGCTTGAGAGTACCGGAAGAATAAGTGCCAATGGAAGAATTGGAACTAGAGGAAGATATGACCTATGTCGAGCAACCGGTTAAGATCTTGGAAACCAAGGAGATAGTCACAAGGAACAAGGTGATTCGATGGTGTAAAGTTCAATGGAAGCACTACACAGAAAAAGAAGCGACGTGGGAATTGGAGGATGATCTCAAGAAGGAATTTCCCTATCTCTTCTCTTTCGCATCGAATCTCGAGGGCAAGATTCATTTTAAGGGGGGTAGGTTTGTAACACCCTCATTTTCATGCATCATGCCCTACATACATTCATATACATGTTTAACATTAACCCACAACAAAAGGAATGAGTTTAAAATTGATTTGGAACAAAACTGCTCTTAAAATGCAGGAAAGTGCGAACTAGTTTGATTTTAGTGAGGACTAGTCCGATTTCTCTCTGACTAAAAATGGACTTGTCCGTTTTTGCTGCGGACTAGTCCGATTATGCCTCTGGAAACTTTCAGACTAGTTCGATTTTGTGCGGACTAGTCTGATATTCCAAGAATCCTTGAAAATTTGCTATGTCCCTGGACTTTTCCGGACTAGTCCTTTGTGCTAGCGGACTTGTCCGTTTTCCTCTCTGACTAAAGTTGGACTTGTCCGATTTTACGCCAGACTTGTCCGAGTTTCTCTCTGGACAACTTCGGACTAGTCTGGTCCTTTCCAGACTTGTCTGATATTTTGCGACTCCGAGTTGATCTTTTGTTTTACGACTTGTTTCTTGGGTTTCATGTTATGTGGGCCTAGGGCGTGCCTAACTCTTTTAGAGGCCACGTGGGACCCTAAACCAGCCTCTACTCCTCTCAAACTCGAAATCCATCTAACCCTAGCCTTCACCTCTATATAAACAACCCCACCCCTTGGCTTGACATCTATTTGCCACTTTTCCACCCCACCCAAACCCTAGTTCGTGGAGAGCCAACACCAAGGTGCGAGGAGGAGATCCCAAGCAAGAAGAAGAAGAGGAGGAAACGAAAGAGGATCAAGATCTCCATCAAGTTTCGTTCTTCATCACCAATTCATCTCCAAGTTCATCATCAACCCTATATCATCAAGATCCAAGTGTTACCTCCAAGGTTCTTGACTCACTGGAGTTCTAAACACCTGGTGTACCTCCTATTCTCTTTTCCTTACTTCAATTCAACCCCAAGTCTCCAAATTTACGTCGATCTAGAAAACCCTAGTTCGCTAGTTCTGCAAAGTGCGGACTAGTCTGGCCTTCTGCAGACTTGTCCAATTTTTGTTACTAAAATGTGTCAAATTAATTCAAAAATTTGACCTAATCAACTCCAAAACTGTATAAACTCGTTAAAAACTATTAGAACTAGTTAGTGATCATTAAAAGCAATCTATTAACAAGTTCTACCTTGCATTTGCATTAATCATGCATGCCATGTCATATTGAGTAATATTTGTGCACTCTTTGATTGGGTTTCTTGTCTTGTATGTTTATTGTGCGGATTAGACGGATTTGCGCTAGAGAGTGCCACGGAGGATCTCTAGCACCAAGAGTTTGAAGAAGTTGACCCTAATCAACAGCAAGAGCAAGGCAAGTGTCCTTGAAGCATATTGATCCTGTTTTGAAATAAATGTTTTGTTTGCAAGACTGCATGCTTGTGTCAATTTGATGGGAATCATATGCTATGAAGTTTACTAGCTTTGTTTAACCACCCTTGTCACCTGGAATATATAGTGGAGAGTCGGGATGGGATTTTTACCTTTTTGCTTTGCTTAATTAATTGGGATGGAAGAACAACTACACTACTTAATTTAATTATGCATTAATGAGATTGTGGTTGACATGAACTAGTTAATCTGATATGGTAATGGGTGATCTAAGCAAGCTTGGTACGTGGTTGGGTTGGATGTTATGGTGGTTTTGCTTGCTTTAGATCTATGGACCAATTCGTGGAGCGACCATCCAGGATTTACAGTGCCACCACAAGGCCAAGTATGGGTGCGGCGTAGCTGATTAATTAGGGCTTTGCTAGTGCTGTTTGGACCATTGTGGATGCTCGGGGAAGGGGTAGTCGGATTGGGTTTGTTGATGATTGGTGGGACTACCCTGGGATCCGAATCGCTCAAGAGGGGGCCCTTGGTTGAAGATGTGCTCAAATGGAGGCATCGCCACCAGTGAAACCTCAGTGGGGTCTAAATAGGCTAGTAATCCTTTTGTAAAGGCTATTTTTTGATCTCTTGACCACGCACCGACAGAAGTGTGAGACGGCATAATAGAGGTTCTAGTCATCGAAATGTGATAAAATCACAAACACGTGGGTAAAGCGGTACAACCTCTGCAGAGTGTGTCTAAAACTATCATGATAGCCGTGCTCCCAGTAATGAGCAACCTGGACCCTCACATGATTAGAGGGAACTTGGTATTGGGATGGTATTTGGGAATGTTATGGTTTGAATTATGATTATGGATGGTTATGAATTAATTTCTGGTATTCAATATGGATATTAGTATATGATGATGGATGTGGAATATGGACTGGTATTGTGATAACTACATTGCTTATGATGGGTTTATTTCATATACATATAATATATTGCTTTTCAAATGTTTTAATGTACGTTTCAGCACTTAGCCATTATTATATTCGTCATTTGAATTAGCCACATGTCATACTTTCCACACTTGCTGAGTACGACATGTACTCACTCTTGCAGTCCCCCCCCCAATAGTTACAGGTCAGGATTGTGAGTTTAATGGTGATAATGCGGAGTTCTAGGCCGTGTCTACCGTCAGCTTTGCCTGTGGTATTGATTGAAGCTGCGCTATACCCTATCGCTTATGTTGCCTAGCTGTTTAGTTTGCTTATTTAGTTTATTTCCGCTGCATTAGTCGAACTTGTCATCAATATTCATTAGATCTTTTATTCGAGGATAGTATGGTTTGTTTAATAAAATTTGGTTAATTAATCTTGTTTTCTGGTAATTTTCTGTATACTATATTGTGAATGCACTCGTGTATGTGTGTTGAACATCCTGGGCACACATATGTGTTCACTTGGCTCATTGTTGGAACTGGGTGTCACAGGCCAACAAACCGAATACTTGTAGAATACTAAGTTGTATGCAAGGGATAAGAGAAAATAAAACAGTGCAACTATTCATCATTTAAACTTATGCAAAGTAAAAATATTCTTACCACACATACTTTATTTTATTAAACTATCCTATACTACCTATTATTTATTTTCTCTTTCTTTTTAAGATGCAAATGTGGTGGAAAGAAAGAAATAAAATTGAGTAATGCAAATGGGGTGTGATACAAGATACCTCAAGTGGGGGTCCTCCCCCCCAAGCTTGTTCTGGGTCAAGGTCCGCGATAGGGGTTGAAACCCTAACGACGGATATAGGCCATGAGGTTGACCTAACCTTGTTGCAGCGTGACTTTGGCATTAGAGGGTTGAGTGTCGATGTTGGATTACCTTCCATGGGTTTCATGAGTGTGGTCGAGGAGAGTGTTGTCGTTGTTGCTCGTCCGCACCTCAAGGTTTTCATAGGTTGGATGTACCTTGTTATTCCTTGGCTAAGGTAATGATAACCCTTGGCTACAAAGGAATGATGTGCACTCAACATGCGTTGAGTGTGGTTCGTCATTATTTGGCTAATGTGTATCATACCTTCTTGCCATATAGGAATAGCTTGTACCTCTAATGTATTGGGTGTGATCTGTTACTCCTTGGCTATGTTAATAATAGCCTTTAGCCACGAAGGAGTGATATGTACCCAACATGTGTTGAGTACAATCCGTTATTCTTTGGCTAAGGTACAACATAACTATAACCAAAAATGGATGACGTGCACTCAACACGGGTTGAGTGCGATCCGTTGTTCCTTGACTAAGGTATAACATACCATTTAGCCACATAGGAACAACTTGCACCCAATATACATTGAGTGTGATCTTGTCATTCCTTGGTTATGGTACATCATGCCTTTTAGCCACAAAGGAATAGCTTACACCCAATGATGGTGGCAATTCCCTTGAGCTTGAATGAGTGCTTAGAATAGTTGACACCATAATGCTCTCACATTTTTGTAGCAGCTCATTGGTTGCTCATGGAGGGTGTCCATGTCAAATTTCCAGCCTCGTATAGGTATGATTGACCTTTGGGATTAATTTCTGATAGGTAGCAACCATCCTAACTGACTCCTTAGTCAAGAGATGTTGAAATGGAATTCTCTTAGGATTTCTAACAATCGGATCTTTGAGTGCCTGCATAGTAATATTACACCTACAAACTTCCCCTCTATGATAGAAAGGGATTGTTAGCTCCAGATACTTGTACAAATGAATTTTGGGTTAGGTGAACGGATCTTCATTTGTACGTATGGGTAAGATAAAATTTAAAGATGCATTGGGTCCATTTTCAATTGTATCCATGAACAATGTATGAATCATTGATAGGAGTGGGGCACATTTTCTAGAGCTCCTACTCCCAGCAATGCAACTCATATAAATACACTATATGGATCCCTTCATCTTACAAATTTTCTAACCATCATAGTTTTTTACACGAAAAAAAATGTTAACATTTGGATCATGGCAAACAAGATTCTCAATTTTTTCCTCCTGAATATTTTTAATTTCTTGTCTAGAAATTTGAAATTTAGTGATCCATGCATGAGTGAGTTTCAAATCAAAATTGTGGACATCACTATTCCTAGGTTGCTACATACCAATTCAACCAATAAGTAATTCCAGAAGAATTACCTAGACAAAAAAATGTCTAAGTCAATTTTAGCAATGCTTACAAAATTCTAGGTACTTGTTTAAATTTATTCCTAAGTAAGGTGACATTCCTTTTTGAAGAATCAAAAAGAGCAACGCCAACACTTACTCTCGTGAGGATGCATAAGAATTGAATGATGAGAAGGTGTAAAGCTTCCTTACCAATGTAAGCCAAACTCATTCAATCCTATTGCAATTAAAATGATAGAATTTTTTTTTAACTTGTACCTCAATTGAAGAGCAGTCCGGGTTGAAGGTCATTGTGTGAGAAACTCACGACCATGAATTTTGGTGTAGCCTTCATGTTCCATGTCTTCTGCCAAATTGAGGTTGGAGTTGAATGAGCTTCATCTTGTTCCTCCATTGGGTCACCATCTTGAGCATTCCTCCACCATGAACTCAAAATGAGATCGATGGACGGATATGCGCATGATGAGGCCTTCCAACTCTTTACAGATTTTGTCCTAGCTGCACTGAAATCAAGAACAACACAACTCAAAAACAGGTTACATTAGCTCAAAAGCATGTTGTACCCTTTTTCAAATTGTTTTGCCCAACTTGAAAAAACTTGCATATTGCAATGAATATTAAGGAAATATTTTTGGTTTGAATTAGGAAGATGAATTCAATTGATTACGCCCAAGGTTCATATCCAAATAAATTTATTTCCTAATTTACAATTTTAGTTTTATAATGGTTGGAAATTTTACATTCCAACATGCAAGTGTGAAAATTCATACATGCAAATGAAAAGATTGATGGGAAATTCAAATATGCAATTGGGAAATCAAATGTGATATAACTACCAAATAACCTATTGGCAAGGACTCACCGAATTTTTGAAGCCTGATGAGTGGGACTTACCTCCGTCCTGTTTGGCGCGATAATTTGTCCAATCCTGGAGTTGAAGATGTGGACAACTTATCTTGATTGACATGCCAAATCTCCTATGGCATGTTAGTTGGACATGTGGACCACATGATGGCCCTAGCCTTTTCGTCATCTTAATGAAGACTTGTAGATGTAGTGACGGCTTCTCCCACATGAAGATATTCTTTCGTGAGCATGGTGAGGATTGTCCTTTTTGGGTGCCACTTTAACCATCTTGATGTTCCTTTGAGTTAACACATACTTTGATCATAGATCAAAGGTTTCTATGGTCATGATGACATGTGAACTCCACAATCAAACAAGAAACGCTTCTTCCACAATGTCACTTGCCTTAGGTTGCACGGGCTTGGTCGAAGTGTAGGAATCCCAACAAGTGATTGTGGGATATCTTGGATCTTGAATGCTCTTTATGTTTCTTGTCCTCGACCATGGGTTCATGTTGATGTTGTCTTGATTTCTTGCTTCGCCATAGACAAAATACTTCAAGGTAGGCTAGATGAACTTGAGTCCTTTGAAATTCCATAGTCTCCTTGATTATAAGAGTGGTGTTGACTCCACCCTTGACCTCCTTGTGGGTAATAGCCATTGGAGTCGTTGTTTGAAACATACTCATGGGTCTTAGGGAAATAATTCCCAAGTGTCCCTTATTGACATGGATTTTCACAAATCATGTGAATATCTTTGACTTGGATCATCCCAAACAACTCTCCACTGACTTGATCTTAATGATACTTCAATGGGAAGTGTAGTTCTTTATCTAGCATTTGCACATTGTTAAATGGTGTGCATGGCAAGCTAAGGGAACTAGAGCATTCTTCAATCCAACCCTTTAGTGGAGACCATATTCTCATCCATGATGATTGAGAATAGGGCTTCTTCAGCTCCAATATGAATTTGGTCATGGATTGGTGGAGCCAACCCATGATATAAGTGTTGGATGAAAAGCCAACTATCCAACCTATGATGAAGGCAAACCAAGAAAAACTCTTGGAGCCTCCCCCAAGCTTGGGGGTGGATGACTTTGGCTTCTATTGGAAGCTGAAATTCTTTGGTGAAAGGCAATGGTGTAGCCCAGCAGAAATTTTTGAGGTACACCTTGAATCATCTTGCAGTTGAGCAATGGCGTCCTCGTTGGCCATCCAATAAAATGGGTTAGCTAACACTACCCTGTTTTCACACAAAAGAAGAAAACAAACAAGGGTAATTCTGTATAATAACTATTAGTACCTATATCTTAAACACAAGTGATAGCTATCCTTTACTTCCTTTGCCTTCCTCGACAACCGCACAAGAAATGCTTGTTGACGTTTCTCATGTCACAGATAAAAATCTGCAAGTGCACGAAAACTTTCGTGTAGCATTTCACCCAAGAGTATTCTCAAGGGTATCGTATTTATGCAAAGGAAGACAATGGAGTAAAGTAGACACTACTCTTATGATCAAGCTATGGGATACTAATCAATTATCATGACAGGGGTATGTTGATAATATGGATAGTGTGACACACATCTAAGCAATCTATTCTAGAGGGTAGATGGGTCCTAATAGAGATTAGACTAAGAGTTGGGGAGTTGCTCCTAGAATGCTTCTAATATACATATACAAAGCCTTGGTTAGGTACTAATGAGCATGTCACCGGTGAATCCTTATGCTAAGTTGTTCAAAAAATCGGGCACATGTTTACCCCTAGGAATACTAGGGTGACTCCCGCCAAGAGCCTTTTGCATAGCCGAATGTGGAGGATTACATAGGACAGATAGAGCTGTCACCACCTACTGCCTACCTCTTCAATCCGTGGGTCTACGAGATATCCAACATCACTTAACTATCCTTGCACCACGCTAGCATATTAAGTAAATACCTTAAGAGTCATGACACAAGTCATCTTAAGGCAATGACTAACCTAAACATTGTTGAACCAGTGTTGAGACATAGCATAAGTTATTCATATCAACATGATCATATCATAACCAATTAGACTATAGTGGGGGTTTGTAGTGTTTTAATATTGTTATGGCATAATCATAAAGACTATTCCTAACACATACATGGAATCCACAATCAAACATGAAACACTTCATCCAAGTATATGAATAAAAGAAGACTAAAGATAATATCTTTATTATGCATAAAGTCACAAATACAAGAAAAGATACATGAGCCATACCTTTTCAAATTTGGACTTGGGACTAGAGGCTCCTCTCTACAGCCTAACCTCCACTAAGAAACTAGAAGAACTAGTGTACACAATAGAATGATGCTCAAGCGGTGTGTGTGTGTGTGTGTGTGTGTGTGTGTGTGTGTGTGTGTGTGTGTGAAGTGAGAGTAGGGGTCCTATTTATAGGTTGAGAAGGGTTGGTTCCCGCCACCAAATGCACACGAATCAGTCATAATCATCTTCAGGAAGCCAGGATGTGACACTCGGTTCCGAAAATGAACCAAGTGCAGTATATGTGTGCCCAGGACGTTTAACACACATACACAAGTGCATCAAAAATGATAAACATAAAATTACCACAGAACAAGATTAATTAACCAATTTCATTACAGAACTCAGAATATCCTTGAATAAAAGCACTAATGATTATTAATAACATGTTCCAACTAATACAGCGAAAATAAACTAATTATGCAAACTAAGAAACTAAGCAAAGGGGTATAGTGCAGCTCTAACACTCCACAGGCAAAGCTGACGGTAGACACAGCCTAGAACTCCGCATTATCATCGTTAAACTCCCAATCCCGACCTGCAACTGTTGCGGGGGGGGGGGGGGGGGGGTGATTGCAAGGGTGGGTACATGTCGTACTCAACAAGTGTGGACAGTATGATATGTAGCTGATACAAACGACAAATATAATAATGGCTAAGTTCTTAGAAGTACATTAAAGCATTTGAAAAGCAATATATTATATGTATATAAAATAAACCCATCATAAGCCATGTAGTTATCATAATACCAGTCCATATTCCAAATCCATCATCATATACCAATATCCATATTTAATACCAGAATTTAATTCATAACCATCCATAACCATAACCAAATCCCAATTTCCCTCTAATCATGGAAGTTGTTCAGGTGCTCATAACTGGGAGCACGACTATCATGATAGTTTTAATACTCTGCAGAGTTTGTACCACTTTACCCACATGTTTGTGATTTCATCGCCTTTTGATGACTAGA
Organism: Tuctoria greenei; assembly: GCA_036927565.1. Taxonomy (NCBI): domain Eukaryota; kingdom Viridiplantae; phylum Streptophyta; class Magnoliopsida; order Poales; family Poaceae; genus Tuctoria; species Tuctoria greenei. The sequence goes on from JAYESD010000005.1 coordinate 174,531,459, forward strand.
ACCTCTATCATGCCATCTCACACTTCCATCGGTGTGTGGCCAAGAGATTTCAAAATAGCCTTTACAAAGGGATTACTATCCTATTTAGACCCCACTGAGGTTTCACTGGTGGCGATGCCTCCAACTGAGCACATCTTCAACCAAGGGCCCCCTTTGAGCCATTCGGATCTAGGGTAGTCCCACCAATCATCAACAAACCCAATCCGACTACCCCTTCCCCGAGCATCCTTAATGGTCCCAATAGCACTGACAAGGTCCTAATTAATCAGCTACGCCGCACCCATACTTGGCCTCATGGTGGCACTGTAGTCCTGGCTTATTCTCGCATGAACCAGTTCGTAGATCTAAATCAAGCAAACCACCATATCATCCAAGCGATCCACATATCGGGCTTGCATAGATCACCCATTACCGTATCATATTAACTAGTTCACGCTCATCATACTCTCATGATTACATAATTAAGGTAAGTGGTATATTTGTTTTCCCATCACAATTGATTAAGCGAAGCAAAAACCCTTCCCGACTCCTTACCATATATTTCGAGTGACTATGGTGGTCAAACAAAGCTAGTAAACATCCTACCATAGGATTCCCATCAAATTGACACAAGCATGCAGTTTTGCAAACAAAACATTTATTTCAAAATAGGATCAATATGTTTCAAGGACACTTGCCTTGCGCTTGGGATTGATTCGGGTCAAAGCCTTCAAACTCATGGTGCTGGAGATCCTCCGCAGCACTCTCTAGCGCAAATCCGTCTAATCCGCACAATAAACATACAAACAATAAACACAATCAAAGAGTGCACAAATATTACTCAGTATGATATGACATGCATGATTAATGCAAATGCAAGGTAGAACTTGTTAATAGATTGCTTTTAAATGATCAGTATCTAGTTCTAATAGATTTTAACAAGTTTATACAGGTTTGGATTTGATTAGATCAAATTTTAGAATTAATTCAATACAATTTAACAAGGAAAATCGGACTAGTCCACTAGGGACCGGACAAGACCGCACTTTGCAAGATCAGCAGATTAGGGTTTTCCAGATCGACGTGAATTTGGAGATTTGGGGTTGAATTCACGTAAGGAAAAAATAATAGAAGGTATACCAGGTGTTTAGAACTCCAATGAATCAAGGATCTTGGAGGCAACACTTGGATCTTGATGATCTAGGGTTGATGAATAACTTGATGGGTGATTGTTGATGAAGAACTCGAAGTTGATGGAGATCTTGATCCTCTTTCTTTTCCTCTTCCTATTATTCTTTCTTGGGATCTCCTTCCCCCTCCTTGATTGTGTCTCTCCATGAACTAGGGTTTGGGTGGGGTGGAAAAGTGGCAAATAGATGTCAAGCCAAGGGGTGGGGTTGTTTATATAGAGGTGGAGGCTAGGGTTAGATGGTTTCGAGTTTGGGATGAGTAGAGGCCTGTTTAGAGTCCCACATGGGCTCTTAAAGAGTTAGGCACGATGTCCCTAGGCCCACTTAACGTGAAACCCAAGAAACAAGTCATAAAACAAAAGATTAATTTGGAGTCGCGATTTATCGGACAAGTTCGAAAAGGATCGAACTAGTCCAAAGTTGTCCACAGAGAAATTGATCAACTCTGGCTAAAAACCGTACAAGTCCGACTTTAGTAGGAGGGGAAAACGGACAAGTTCGTTGGAACACCGGACTAGTCCGGACAAGTCCAGGGACTTAGCAAATTTTCAAGGATTCTTGGAACCCCAGACTAGTCCACATAGGATCGGACAAGTCTGAAAGTGTCCAGAGGCAAAAATAGACTAGTTCGTAACAAAACCGGACAAGTCCGATCGAGGTCAGAAAGAAATCGGACTAGTCTGCACCAAAATCGGACTAGTCCGCACTTTCCAGAATTTTTATGTGCGGTTTTGTTCCAAATCAATTTTAAACATATTCCTCTTTATGTGTATTAATGTTATACATGTATATGAATGTATGCAGGGCATGATGCATGAAAATGAGGATGTTACAAACCTATCCCCTTAAAATGAATCTCGCCCTCGAGATTCGACGCGGAAGAGAAGAGATAGGGAAATTCCTTCTTGAGATCATCCTCCAATTCCCATGTTGCTTCTTTTTCTGTGTGGTGCTTCCATTGAACTTTACACCATCTGATAACCTTGTTCCTTGTGACCCTCTCCTTGGTTTCCTAGATTTTGACCGGTTTTTCGGCATAAGTCAAATCTGCCCCTAATTCCAATCCTTCCATTAGCACTTGTTCTACTGATACTCTCAAGCACTTCTTGATCTAGGAAACATGAAAGACATCATGGACATCCGAAAGATGAGCTGGCATCTCCAACTTATACGCAACTTCTCCTCTTTTGTCCAAAATCTTGAATGGTCCAATGTAGCGAGGTGCTAGCTTGCCTCTTATGTTAAACCTCTTATGACCCCTCATCGGTGACACCTTGAGGTAAACAAAATCTCCCACTTCAAAGACTAATTTCCTTCTCCTATTTTCCACATAGCCTTTTTTGCCCTGATTGGGCAGCCCTCGACTTCTTGCAACACATACAGACCAAATACTTGAGTTTCTCCTGCCTCATTCCAGAATAAAGGTGTCCTACACTTCCTTCCATAAAGCGCTTCATATGGTGACATTTTCAAGCTTGCTTGGTAACTATTGTTGTATGAAAATTCTGCATATGGCAAGCTATTGTCCCAACCATTCCCATGCTTTAAAGCACAAGCTCTTAACATGTCCTCCAAAAATTGATTGGTCCTCTCGGTTCGTCCATCTGTTTGAGGGTAATATGACGAACTGAAATTGAACCGTGTTCCCAATGCTTCATGCAATTTCTGCCAAAATCTGGAGGTAAATTGAGAACCTCTATCCGAGACTATCTTCTTCGGTACTCCATGTCGACACGCGATATGCTCCATGTATATTTCGTCCCATTGTGCATCTGTATACTTGGTCTTCACAAGGACAAAATGAGCTGACTTGGTCAAGCGATCCACAATTACCCAAATTGAGTCGTAACCGGACTGAGTACGTGGTAACACAACTATGAAGTCCTTCCCAATTTCTTCCCACTTCCATTCCAGGATCTTCAATGGTTGCAATAATCCAGCCGGCCTATGATGTTCCGCCTTGACTCGTTGACACACATCACACAATGCTACATATTCAGCTATGTCCTTTTTCATGCTATCCCACCAATAGCAAGTCTTCAAGTCTTTGTACATCTTCGTACAGCCGGGGTGAATTGAGTAAGGTGAGTCATGTGCCTCTTTTAATATTGTCTCCTGAATTCGCTTCACATTAGGCACGACAATCCTCTTACCAAGCAATAGAGTACCATATTCATCCTCGTCAAATCTGAATTCTCTCCCCTCTTCGGTCCTTTCCTTGTTTTCTTGAATTTCCTCATCCTTAGTTCGGCCTTCCCGAATTTCTTGCTCTAAGGTTGGGTTTAACTCCATCATCTCCATCTCATTTACAAACCCTAGGTTCAACCGTTCAAACTTCTTACATATCTCGGATGGTAATTCTTGAACCGTGAGTTGGTGACTTACTCCCTTTCTACTAAAAGCATCGGCCACTACATTGGCTTTCCCCGGATGATAGTTGATCCCAAATCATAATCTTTGATGAGCTCCAACCATCTCTGTTGCCTCAAATTCAGATCAGTTTGTGTGAAAATGTACTTAAGACTCTTGTGATCCGTATAAATTTCACACCTATGTCCAAGGATATAGTGTCTCGAAACCTTCAATGCATGTACCACAGCTGCAAGTTCTAAATCATGTGTTGGGTAGTTCCGCTCATGTTTCTTCAATTATCTTGATGCATAGGCGACCACTTGACCTTCTTGCATGAGAACACATCCAAGTCCTTGTCTCGAGGCGTCGCAATATATGTTAAAACTATTGCTTACATCCGGCAAAACCAAAACTGGGGCCATTGTTAACCTATTCTTCAACTCCTCAAAACTGTTTTGACAAGATTCAGTCCATTGGAATGCCTTCCCCTTCATTAGCAACTCCGTCATAGGCTTGGCTATCTTGCAAAAGTCCTTGATGAATCTACGGTAATATCCAGCCATCCCAAGAAAACTCCTGATCTCCTTTACATTGTACGGGGGCTCCCATTTTAACACGTCCCTCACTTTTCCTGGATCAACCGAAACTCCCCCCCCTGAAATGATATGACCCAAAAATGATACTTCTCTCAACCAAAACAAACACTTGTTGAACTTGGCATACAATTGATGCTCCCTTAATTTCTGCAGCGTAAGCCTCAAGTGTTCCTCATGTTCCCTCTCAACCTTCGAGTAGATCATAATGTCATCAATGAACACCACAATGAACTTATCGAAGTACTCCATGAAGACCTTATTCATGAGGTACATAAAGTAGGCAGGCACATTAGTCAATCCAAAAGACATCACAGTGTACTCCTAAGATCCATACCGTGTCCTAAAAGCTGTCTTGGGTATGTCCGATTGTCTCATCTTCATTTGAAAGTATCCTGACCTCAAATTAATCTTAGATAAGACACAAGCACCTTTCATCTGATCAAACAAGTCTTCTATGCGTGGCAAGGTGTACTTGTTCTTGATTGTCAACTCGTTGATAGCTCGGTAATCTATGCACATCCTTTGGGATCCATCCTTCTTGTCCACAAATAGAACGGGTGCTCCCCAAGGTGAAGAGCTAGGCCAAATGAAACCCTACTCTAGTTGCTCTTGAATTTGCTTCTTGAGCTCCGCTAATTCCACAGGAGGCATCCTATACGGCCTCTTAGCTATAGGTGCAGTTCCAGGTATTAAATAAATAACAAACTCAACGTTTTGATCAGGTGGCATACCTGTCAACTCGTCCGGAAAAACATCCAAAAATTCACACACTACCGAAATCTCTTCAATTGCGGCACCGTCCATATGATTCAACTCTAGTCGCTTCGATGCGGTTTGAGATGCTTCAAATTCTTTGGTGATCCCTTCTTCATTGTTCAACTTCACCGTCTTTGTGGCACACTCAATAACTCCATTGTGATTCCTCAACCAGTCCATACCAAGTATAATGTCCAATCCTTGGAATCCAAAACAACGAGGTTGGCGGAGAAGTCTACCCCCATTATTCTAAGGCTTACTTTTGGACATACTATATTTGTCCTCATCTCTCATCCAGGAGACTTAACCAATAGAGTAAACTTCATATGAGAGATAGGAAAACTCTACTGGGCAACATATTTCGATGCAATGAATGAATGCGATAGTCTAGAATCAAATAACATAGTCGCCGGGTTGGAGTTTGCGAGAAACATACCAATGACCACGTCATCCGCTTGTTGAGCATCCTCCGTAGAGACATGGTTCATGTTGCCACGAGCAAAATTCTGCTGTCCACGGTTCCCTTGTGGTTGTCCTCCATTGGGTCTTGGGTTTTCCCTCGGTGCATTGCTTCCTTGACCAAGGCCTGACTTAGGAGATTGATGTGCAAAGTGTCCAGCTTCTCCACAAGTATAGCACTTCTTAACTCCACTAGGATTATTGCAACGATCTTGGTTCTAAGCATTGGCACCAGGATAGTTGGCACGAGGTGCATAGGACATTGGAGGCCTAGGTGCTTGCATAACAGGGCGCCGCTGCACAAACTAGGTTGGGCGTGGTGCAAATCCAGGGCGATGAGTAGGCGCAAAAGAGCTAAAGTAAGGCGCATTGGGTGGTGCAAAGTGTGGGCGCACATTTATTTCCTTGTTGTTGTCCTTGATATGGTGCCTTACTTTTGTTGTCTTTCTCCATCTCCTGGACCTTATTCTCCACCACAATTTCTTTGTCTACAAGCTTCTGGAAATTTGCATAGTTACAGTTGAGCAATTGCACTTGGATCTCACTGTTCAAGCCTCTCATGAACAAATATTGCTTCTGGCTGTCCCGAATAACATCCTCATGCGCATATCTTGAGAGTTGAGTGAATTTGTTAAGATATTCACCCACGCTCGATCTTCCTTGCCTCATGTTCTCAAATTCTTGCCTCTTCAAAATCATAACCCCTTTTGGCACATAATGAGAACGGAAGATCTCTTTGAATTCGGCCCAAGTAATCCTCTCTTGGTTCTCATGAGAATTGCATAAGGAATCCCACCAATCCACAACTGCTCCAACTAGTTGATGAGAAGCGAAAAACACTTTCTCCCGGTCACTGCATTGGACAATAGCTAGCTTCTTCTCCACGGACATGAGCCAATCATCCACGTCCATAGGGTCAGCGTCTTGAGCAAAGGTTGGTGGCCTAGTCCTCATAAACTCTCCCAACCGGTTATGAGGAGGTGGGGGTGGCGGTGGAGGCATGTGGGGCTGATTGTTGATGTTACTAGTCTGCAGTTGTCCCATAGTTTGTATCATGGTCTGCATGAGCTGGTTTTGCATTGCCAATAGCTGCTCAATGTTCATAACTCCCTGAGCAGGTCCTTGTCCACGGTTATCCTTAGGTGCTCCATTGTTCTCTTCATCATTGACATCCCTCTGCTTGCGATTTCTCACCATTTGAAGAAAAGCAAGAGATAAGAATTTAGAAATGTCCCCAGCTATATGCATCAAGGGATATGAAACTAAACAAATAGCTACACTAACCTATGTGGACATGGCAATGCTAAAGCATCCCACAATCCTATATTAAGCACACAAGCAAACAATATATAGCAACAGCACACCAAACAAACACACATGGTTCCTGAATGCTCCTATGTGCTCTAAAGTGTCCATTCTATCTAGGCTACGTCCTACGGTCAACCTGTGGCTCTGATACCAATTTGTGACACCCGAATCCGAAAATGAACTAAGTGCAATATATGTGTGCCCACGATGTTTAACACACATACACAAGTGCATCACAAACGATAAAACAAATAATTACCACATAACGGGATTAATTAACCACTTTCATTACAGAACTCAGAATATCCTCGAATACAAGCACTAATGATTATTAATAACATGTTCCAACTAATGCAGTGGAAATAAACTAATTAAGCAAAATGAGCAACTAAGCAATGGGGTATAGCGCAGCTCCAACACTCCACAGGCAAAGCTGACAGTAGACACAGCCGAGAACTCCGCATTATCATCGTTAAACTCCCACTCTTGGCTTGCAACTTTGGGGGGGGGGGGGCGGAGATTACATGGGTGAGTACATGTCGTACTGAGCAAGTGTGGAAAGTATGACATGTAGCTGATACAAACAATGAATATAATAATGGCTAAGTGCAGAAAGGTACATTAAACATTTGAAAAGCAATATATTATATGTATATGAAATAAACCCATCATAAGCCATGTAGTTCTCATAACACGAGTCCATATTACAAATCCATCATCATATACCAATATCCATATTCAATACCAGAATTTAATTCATAACCATCCATAACCATAACCAAATCCCAATTTCCCTCTAATCATGGAAGTTGTCCAGGTGCTCATAACCGGGAGCACGACTATCATGATAGTTTTATTACTCTGCTGAGTTTGTACCACTTTACCCACGTGTTTGTGATTTCATCACCTTTCCATGACTAGAACCTCTATCATTCCGTCTCACACTTCCATCGGTGTGTGGCCAAGAGATCACAAAATAGCCTTTACAAAGGGGTTACTAGCCTATTTAGACCCCACTGAGGTTTCACCAGTGGCGATGCCTCCAACTGAGCACATCTTCCACCAAGGGCCTCCTCTTGAGCCATTCAGATCCCAGGGTAGTCCCACCAATCATCAACAAACCCAATCCGACTACCCCTTCCCCGAGCATCCTTAATGGTCCAAATAGCACTCGCAAGGCCCTAATTAATCATTTATGCCGCACCCATACTTGGCCTCGTGGTGGCACTGTAGTCCTGGCTTATTCTCGCTTCAACCAGTCCTTAGATCTAAAACAAGCAAACCACCATATCATTCAACCCATCCACATACCAGGCTTGCTTAGATCACCCATTATCATATCATATTAACCAGTTCACATTCATTATAATCTCATAATTACATAATTAAGGTAAGTGGTATATTTGTTTTCCCATCCCAATTGATTAAGCGAAGCAAAAATCCCTCCCCGACTCCGTACGATATATTCCGGGTGACAAGGGTGGTCAAACAAAGATAGTAAACTCCCTACCATAGGATTCCCATCAAATTGACAGAAGCATGTAGTTTTGCAAACAAAACATTTATTTCAAAACAGGATCAATATGCTTCAAGGACACTTGCCTTGCCCTTGGGATTGATTCGGGTCAAAGCCTTCAAACTCTTGGTGCTGGAGATCCTCCACGGCACTCTCTAGCGCAAATCTGTCTAATCCGCACAATAAACATAAAACAAGAAACACAATCAAAGAGTGCACAAATATTACTCAATATGACATGACATGCATGATTAATGAAATTGCAAGGTAGAACTTGTTAATAGATTGCTTTTAAATGATCACTATCTAGTTCTAATAGATTTTAACAAGTTTATACATGTTTGGATTTGATTAGGTCAAATTTTAGAATTAATTCAACACAATTTAACCAGGAAAATCGGGCTAGTCCACTATGGAAAGGACAAGTCCGCACTTTGCGAGATCATCAGATTAGGGTTTTCTAGATCGACGTGAATTTGGATATTTGGTGTTGAATTCACGTAAGGAAAAGAGAATAGAAGGTATACCGGGTGTTTAGAACTCCAATGAACCAATGATCTTGGAGGCAACACATGGATCTTGATGATCTAGGGTTGATGAAGAACTTGATGGTGGATTGTTGATGAAGAACTCGAAGTTGATGGAGATCTTGATCCTCTTTCGTTTCCTCCTCCTCCTCTTCTTGCTTGGGATCTCCTTCCCCCTCCTTGATGGTGTCTCTCCACGAACTAGGGTTTGGGTGGGGTGAAAAAGTGGCAAATAGATGTCAAGCCAAGGGGTGGGGTTGTTTATATAGAGTTTCAGTTTAGAGTCCCACATGGGCTCTAAAAGTGTTAGGCACGACGTCCCTAGGCCCACATAACATGAAACCCAAGAAACAAGTCGTAAAACAAAAGATCAATTCAGAGTAACGATTTATCGAACGAGTTTGAAAAGGACTGGACTAGTCCGAAGTTGTCTAGAGAGAAATCGGACAACTCTGGCCAAAAATTGGACAATTCCGACTTTAGTCAGAGAGGAGAACAGATGAGTCCGTTGGAACACCGAACTAGTCTGGACAAGTCCAGTGACTTAGCAAATTTTCAAGGATTCTTGGAACATCGGTCTAGTTTGCATAGGACTGGACAAGTCCAAAAGTGTCCAGAGGCAAAAATAGACTAGTGCACAGCAAAAACGGACAAGTTCAATCGAGGTTAGAGAGAAATCGGACTACTCCGTACCAAAATCGGACTAGTCCACACTTTCCAAAATTTTTAAGTGCGGTTTTGTTCCAAATCAATTTTAAACTTATTCCTCTTTATGTGGATTGATGTTAAACATGTATATGAATGTATGCAGGGCATGATGCAAGAAAATGAGGGTGTTACACAGGAGGAGCCGACACATGTCGATTGACTCAGTTTGGCGCCAGGACCAAGTCGACCGACTAGGGGGGGGGGGGGGGTCGGTCGACTTGGTCACGACCCCATTGGGCTGCGTTTTCTCCAGGTCCCTAATAGGTGGGCCCCCTTACTGATATAGGATATACACCATTGGATGGCCTCAGATACTTTTGTTTGTGGGCCATTTGATCCATCTGGTGCCACATGTCGGCGCTTGATTGGCTAGAATGATATTTTATAGGATTGCTCCTCCTCTTTTACCTCAATTCTGTATAAAATACCTGCATGCACTAATTTCTCTAAGTACAAGTGGAACTAGTTAATGTTGTCTAGAGGGGGGTGAAAAGGCTTTGAAAATTTCTTGCACACTTAATCAAATGGTCAAATGCTTGATAGACCGCACTTGTTCGGTTGTATGTGCAGACTAGTCCAGTGTACTTGGTGTGTGTCGATTTGACTAAGTGTTGCTTTAGGATTTTAACTTTTAAGCAGCGGAAATGTGAACAACAAGTAACATCACTTGAATTAACAATTGATGTTGTGATGTGACACGTGAGAAGCAATTTGCAATTCAAAGTCTAATATTGATCAACTATGTGCCCTAATCAATTAAGATGCAGAAACAAAGAAGCACGCGGGGCACTAATTTTTACCGAGGTTCGATCTAACAAAAGAGATCTACTCCTCGTTGAGGAAGCCCACACAGAGCCGGGTCTCTTCAAACCCTTTCCCTCGTCAAGTCACCACACAAGGCCGACTTGATTCCACTATCACGGGTAATCACCGAGTTTATGGGCAACCTCACAGGTTGAGGGTTCCCACAAGAATTACAATGAAAGATGATCAAATACACTCGAAAATATTACAAAGAAGAGCACGAGTGTAAAGATATCAAACCCCAATAGCTCAACTACGTGTACGTAACGATCTCCCAACCCCAAATCCCAGTGTTCAATTGATTTTCACCTTTTGGCACTTTAGATGCATGGGGAGATGTGTTTTGGGGCTCTCAGGACAAGTGGCAGCTTTAGGGTTTGAGTTCTAAACAGTAGAATTCGTGTATTGTGCTTGCAGGGCTGTGGGTCTCCTATTTATAGGGTTTCCAAAGAAGTTACCGTTAGAGATCCTGACGACCGGACTAGTCCGCCCATGGGTCCGGACTTGTCCGGCGTGCTGTGTAAAAGTCGGCGTGAAATGTGCAGCACACTTGAGACCCTAATTGTGTGAGGTATACCGGACTAGTCCGGTTGGCGTCCGGACTTGTCTGGTGCCAAGTGAAATTGAACTCCAGGGTGTTGAATAGACTAGTCCGATCCAAGAACGGACTTGTCCGGTGCTATGTGTTATTGAACATCAGAGAGTTCAACAGACTAGTTCGATCCTGTGGATGGACTTGTTCGGAGTGTAGTGAAAAGGGTTTACAGAGACTTGAATAGACTAGTCTGGTCCATGAACGGACTAGTCTGATGCACTGTGTTATTTGGTTCCAGAAAGGTTATTGGACTAGTCCAGTCCATTGTCGGACTAGTTCGGCGCACAGGGTATTTGGACAACAGAGAGTTGAACGGACTAGTCCAGTGCTCAGTAAATTTTTTAGGTTTTTTTAAGCCCTTACCGCTACGCAAAGACTTGAGCTCTTGGGATGTGTCTCTCACACACATCCCATACATTTAAATCTACTTTGCGCTTCAGTCATCAGTTGGGATTTTCTCTTTTGTACACCACTTCATTTTTCTCCTTTTTTTAATGCACCAAACTATGTCATATAGATTAACCTGCAGTCATCTCAACAAGTTCATTAGGATCTCATTTGTTTGTCATCAATCGTCCAAAACCCGCAAGGGATTGCCTAGATGCACTTTCAATCTCCCACTTTTGGTGATTGATGAAAACCAATTGAGATTTCACAAGTAAGAGTAAAAAAATGATTTTCATAAAGTGTGCATATATGAGAATAATAAATGAGTAACAAAAATGAACTTCTCACATATATGAACTCTTTATGGTGGGGAGCCTAACATGTGTGTGATCAAAAAGATGTGATGAGAAATACATAGGAACTTTACAGTTATAGCAACAATCATCACATGCCATTAATTAAGCATCACACAATAAGTAAAGTAGGCACATCCAAAATAAATTACAATAGATTGAAATCAAGTAAATGTCCTTGATCACAAGTCCTTAATGGCTTAATAGATACAAAATAGACAACCAGTCTCAATCTCCCCCCCTTTGGCATCAAGGCACCAAAAAAGAAAAAAATCGAGTGGAATCACTCATCGTCATTGCCTCTCTCACTCTCAATCTTCTATTCATCTTCAGGTGCTTGAGGAGGAGGAGGAGGATCAGAGGCACCAGCCAGTCCAAATGAGGCCAACTCTTGGTCATTTATAGGAGCCATCTCAGTGATATCTTATTCAGAGTCTTGTGAGATCTGAAGTGACCCCACTGGCTCTATTTCCAGCATCTCACGAATTGCTTTGATATTGGCCTTCACATATCTTTGACGCTTCTTTCTGACTAGACTCTCCTTATGCTTCTTGATTTCCACTTTGCAACAAGAAGCAAAAATGGATGAGAGCATCTTCATTATTCCACTGGAGGATCCTCTGGAAGGTGGGGGAGCAGGAGCAGCAGCCTTAGATCTTGTGCCTTCTTCAGCCCTCTTAGATCTTCTTTCCTCTGCTGGTGAGGTAGGAGCAGAGGGGCAGTGTAGATAATAGGCATCTGAGGCCTGAGTCTAGTATGAGGCACATCCTTGACAAATTCCAGTCCTGTCACCTTCTCAATCATGTACATGATGTACAGTGCATAGCCACAAGACATGTTAGGAGTGATAGAGATGTTCACAATATTGTTGTACATGTACTCAAAGACATTGAAAGTCCTTTTCTTACTAATGACCTTCATCAATGTCCTAAGGGTTTCCTGAATGGTCCTTGCATCTCCCTCCTTTAGAGCTATGGTCTTCCTCAGGATTCTGCTTAAAACAACAAAGAAAGGCTTTAGGTACTTCGTAGTTGGAGACTTGAATGGCATCTTAGTATCATAGAGAAAGTCATGATGATCTTTCTCCAGAGGCTTTAGGTTGTTGATAATGATGTCATTCTCCAAAGAATCTTCTAGGCGAAGAATTCTAGCAAACTCCACATGTGTGACACTGTATTGTGCTCCATGTGTCATCCAAATCATCCTGTCACTATCATCACGAGCAAAGTAGAGAGTTGAGTAGAACTAAGTGATCACCTCCTTGTTTTAGTCCCACTGGAAGGAGACTATATCCTTCAGTCAATGAAGTTCCAAAGCTTCTAAAACCTCTTGATAGGCTTGGCATCTCTTGGACGGGAGGTAAGCGATGTCGCCCCATTGAATCTCGATAATTGGGTTCCTCATCTTCAGATACACATGCTCATAGTAGTCAGTATGGAAATCGCTCCAAATTTTGGGATCAGCGGACTGTTTGGACTGAGCATACACCTCTACCATTCTTAATTTATCAGCCAGCTCACCCCCTTTGCCAGTGAAATCAGCACTTGATGGTTGTCTGTTGTGGTGAGTTGGTGCTTTCATCTTCAGAGGGCCAATAGGGTCACTAGCAGGTCATTTTCCCTTGTTAGGGCTCTCTTGGGCCCTGATGAACTCCCATCAGCATCCTTGCCATGTGCTTTCTTCACTCCCACTCTCCTTCTCTCAGGAAGGGTGTCGTCGGAAGGAGGTGAGTTAACATTGACATCATGCCTTTTATTCATCACCCTCTCTTTGGCTCTTTGCACTCGAGAATGTTCTACCTCTTCATCATAGTGAAAGGAATTGTCCTCTGAACCTGATGACAACGTGCCTGACAAGGAGGCTCAAGGATTAGATAAGAATCTATTTGAGACTATGTGCAAATAGGAATTTATATGTTCAAAATGTCAGGTACCGTACTTGTCCGTTTTCAGGGTGCGGACTTGTCCGGTGTATCGGACTTATCTGCACATGAATACCGGACTAGTCCGTTCTGGCATAAGAACCCTAACATTCCTATTTTCAACAAATCTAGTTTAAATCGATTTGCAAGGACTAGGCAACAGTAGAATGTTATCTAGAAGTGTAATTCATGCCCTAGGAGACAACTAAACTAAGCAAGAATGAAGGAAAGTTGAGCGCTAGGGTTTGAGAGGGATTTTACCAAAAGGTTGAAGATTCGCGTTGAAGGAGCAGAGTGAGGGCCGGATTAGTCCGGTGTGGACAAGTTCCATGGTGAGGGGGAGATTTCCCATGGAGAAATCCGCGTTTTTTGTGGCTAGATGTGGAAATCCCTTTTGGAGCTCATGGGCGAGGAGAGAGAATATAAAGGAGGTTGTGAAGGGTGGAGGATGAGCTCTTGGCGGCAGACTAGGGTTAACCTCGACAAATCCGAACTAATCCGGTTGACACCGAACAAGTCCGGTGTGTCGGACTAGGGCCGGACAAGTCTATGACAATGGACTAGTCCCGTGCTGACGCCGGACATGTCCGGTGTCTGCAGAACATAACTGAATTGAAACAACTAGATTTTGGTTGTATGATCTAGTAGTGATCTAAAGAACATTATTTCACAGATAATCTTGATGAAAATGACCAGTAAGCAATCAACAATCATACAGTAGCCATAATTCACCAAGTTTTACTCATTTAAATAGTTTACAAGATAAAATCGAGATAAGGGGTAAAGTTTTACAAAAATGAGTAAACTTTGAAACCACAACAAGGTATGCAATGTTTCAAGTCACATTTCTAGAGTCGGGTATATTTAGCTTGTTTCTTAGCTCACAAAACCTCTTTTCATCTAGTGGCTTGGTGAAAATGTCTACAAGTTGTTTTTCAGTCCTAACATGTGAGATTACTATGTGACCTTTTAATGAATGATCTCTTAGAAAATGGTGACGAATATCTATGTGCTTAGTTCTTGAGTGCTCTACTGGGTTGTGTGCAATTTTTATAGCACTTTCATTATCACGTAGGAGTGGAATATGGTTCAAATTGTAACCATAGTCCCTTAGAGTTTGTCGCATCCAAAGTAGTTGTGCGCAACAACTACCGGCTACAACATACTTTGCTTCAGCTGTGGAAAGAGTAATGGAGTTTTGCTTTTTAGATGACCGTGAAACTAAGTATCTTCCAAGGAATTGACAAGTTCCCCACATGCTCTTTCTATCGACTTTGTATCCTGCATAGTCGGCATCGGAATAACCTATCAAATTAAACTTGGATCCTTTGGGATACCAAAGGCCCAAGTTGGGTGTGTGCACAAGGTATCTTAGGATTCTATTTACAGCTATTAAATGGCACTCTTTAGGTGCAGCTTGAAACCTTGCACACATACACACACCAAGCTTAATATCTGGCCTAGATGCCAATAAATAAAGTAATGAGACAATCATATACCAATATACCTTTTGATCCACATTTGGACAATCTTCGTTGAGGTCGAGGTGTCTGTTAGTTGCCCTGGATGGTCTTGATGGGCTTGGCCTTGTCCATATTTGTCGGTACCCTGCGTCCCGTGTACCCCACGATACCGCAACTAAATTCTCGGAGTTACACCTATCCGATTGAAAACCTCCGAAGGCTAGACGTGTCCCACAGCACTGGACCCGCCTCCCTCGTTCGGGTACCTCCGGTACTGCCACGTGTAACGCATGGCCGGACCTAACTAGCTTTATAGGGGAGCTCCGGTCATGCCACGTGTCTAGTGGCCCCGAACTTAACCCCTTGTAGAGGGAAAGCTCCAGTGCTGCCATTTGTATAGCAGCTCCATACCTGCCTCCCCATAGAGGGGAGCTCTAGAGCTACCACGTGTCGAGCCTCCGGACCTAAGCCTGCAACGGGAAGACTGCTGGATCTCCAACGGCGTGGACATTCAAGGGGCAGTTAAAGCAATCGTTACAAGACCTGATTACGTGTCATTAATGACATGTTAATGACACACGATTAGAGGACTATTAATACCCGTAATGCTACCATTAAGGCACGCTATCACTCTTTTAATTACACTTAATACATGCAGATCATGTATAGATGATTGAAGACCGCCGGGGCCACCTATCGGGCCAGGCTAACATTGTAACAGCCAGTCCTTGGACTATAAAAGTATTGCATCGCACAAACAAATACAAGGAAGCTCATACGCACACAAGCATACACACACTCATACAATCAACAACCACCCCGTGGAGTAGGGTATTACGCCCAGGCGGCCCGAACCACGTAAAACTCCTTATGTTATCATCTCGTTCATAATATCATGCGCGCCCCAATCGAATACAAAGCTCTGCGGACAATGTTTTATTAGTACCAGGGGAAGTGTTGACCGCACACTTTGACATTTGGCGCACCAGGTAGGGGCGCCTGAGATTTTGAGATGGTGAACCCAGTGCAGGATCGTCAAACGGCCACGCTGAGCAGCCTGCTGGAGGAAATCCCTCCAACGTACAACAGCAAACTGGTGTTGTTGTCCCGGCAGTCGTCATTCCACCACCACCACCACCTGCTCTCGCAAACAACGCAAGACAACAGGATGGTGTATTCGCGTCGGTCACTGGATCGATGCACAACAACCCTGAGAATGCGATCAACACAACGCGTACTCTTCTTCAGCGTCCATCGGTGCTTGGAGCACCTCAGGGTGCAATGGAGTAGTGGTGCACTGATGTTGAGCATCTGGTTGTAGCAGTAGCCGCTGCCATCAGTAACCAAGGTCCGCCCTCTGCTGGGCAGGCACCTTCAAGAAACAGGACCTTGTCTTGTAGACGTGGTCCTAACGCATCACAGCATCGGAGGCACACGCTCTCCCAGCAAGTGACATCACTGCCCTTCGAGGCATGTCGTACTCACACGGTGTCGACGCTCTTGACCCATGATCTGCGGTTGAAGCTTGACCGTCGATACAGACAGGAAGATGTTCCTGTCCTCATGGACGATGCTCGCGAGAGGCGAGCTACACGTGAGAACATTCTCCATTGGGAGTAGGAGGTGGTTGTTCGGCTCTTGCCATGCACCTATGCATGGTCTGATGGCCACAAAAGTTCTGGCCTCATCTGCCAAAGAAATATGACAGGATTATAATCCCCATCGAGTTCCTCCAAATCAACTCCACCGCCATCCTCACAGCTCGAGGCAATGAGGCCGTGATGGCAAACTACTTCCATGTGGCTCTAACTGGGACAACCAGGTCTTGGTTCATTAGTCTTTCGCCTGACTCCACCAACATTTGGGCGGAGCTATGCCGCCAGTTTACCGCCAACTTTGGGAGCTCCTACACCCGACCTGGCATAGAGCTGGATATGTTCGCTGTACAACAAAAATCCGGAGAGTCACTGCGATCATTTATCCAGTGATTTTCTCAGGTACGGAACACAATTCCTTCTATCTCCAATGCTTCCGTCGTCGTTGCATTTCGACAAGGGGTCAGAGATAAGAAGATGCAGGAGAAGCTGGCAACAAAAGAAATCAGCAGCGTCATAGAGCTCTCCAGCCTAGCTGACAAATGTGCTAGAGCTGCGGAGGGCCAAGAGGTGCACTCCAAACCAGCTACAGAGGCTGGTAAAAATTACTTCAAGGCTGAAGCCACAGCTTTCGGCAGTGGAAAAAATATGAAAAAGTCAAACGGCAAGAAGAAGCCATCGGCCGGCACGCCTACTGCTGCTACATCTGCAGCTCTAGGTGGCCAGGGGCCACACCCAAAAAAACGTCCTCCACCATCGTCTAAAGTTGGCAGCGGTCAATAGATGTTGTGTCCGATCCACAAAATGGACACTCACATTTTTGAATATTGTCGCGATGTTCAGAACCTTGTTGAGCGCTTCAACAAGCGCCGAGAAGAAGCTCCTTTCCGCAAGCAGGAAGGAAAGTAGAAGGTCAACAAAGCTCCAGCCAATTCGAAACTAGGCTTCCAGGATCCCGAGAATGTCCTGAATGTTGTGTACAACATCGTCGACAAAGATTCTGACATCTTTGACAACGAGCGTCGGAAGACTCTCCATACTATATATGATGGATCCTGGGATATCACGTCCTGGCGTATCCTCAAGACCATGCGTCGGGAGATGGCCACCATAGCTCCCACCGCCAAGGTAGAACCCCACCAGAAGTGGGTGGACACTGCCATCACTTTTGATGCTTCAGACTGCCAAAGGAACATGATTGGAGGCTGTCAACTGTAGTTGATGGTTTCTCATACCATCAATAATGTCCAGCTCTACCATGTCTTGGTGGATGGAGATGTGGTGCTCAACCTCCTCAGCTATGAAACGTTCCTGAAAATCTAGCTTCGAGTCTTGAACCTTCGCCCCTCACGTCCCTTCTTCAGAGTAGGTCCAGGAGCTGTCTCTCCTCATGGATCAATTACACTCCCGGTGACCTTTGGGACTCGGGAGAACTACAGGACCGAGAAGTTGGTCTTTGACGTGGTGCACATTAGACTACCCTTCAACTCCATCCTAGGAAGGCCAGCACTGTATAGGGTTATGGCGGTAGCTCACTATGGCTACTTGGTGTTGAAGATGCCGACACCTTCAGCCGTTCTTCGGATTCCCGGGGATCGCACTATGGGAGTCACTGCGCTGGAAGAACTCCACGCGCTCGCAACAGCGCAGGAGGAAGCATCTAGCAAGGAGCAAGCTACTCAACCTCCGAGCTCTCGTCACCGAGGCTCAACTTCTGCACCACGCGTGCAGCCAAGCAACGATACCGACATTCCCGTCAAAGTCGTCCAAATCGGTTCTGATGTTGCTCAGACAACCCGTATATTAGGAGGTCTGGATAACAAATAGGAACTCTTGCTCATCACTTTCCTCTAGGCGAATGTTGACGTGTTTGTATGGCAATAGTCATAGATGCCTGGGATACCTAGGGAAGTGATTGAGCACAATCTAAAGATATACCCCAATGCACGGCCAATACACTAGAAGCCCTGGAAGCAATCAGTCGAGCGGCAGAACTTCATTAGGCAAGAAATCAGAAAGCTGCTCGAAGCTAGTTTCATCCAGGAAGTTCATCATTCACGATGGTTGGCAAACCCAATCGTCGTACCAAAGGCCGGCGGGAATCTTCAGATGTGTATCAACTATACAACCTTAAATAAGGCATGTCCAAAAGACCCATTTCCACTACCTAGAATAGATCCGATAGTGGACTCCACCTCCGGGTGTGAGCTATTATGTTTCCTAGATTCATACATTGGATATCATCAGATCCAAATGTCTAGGGAAGATGAAGAGCATATTGCCTTCATATCAGTAGATGGGTTGTATTTTTATACTGCCATGCCTTTTGGTCTCAAAATGCTACTTAAACTTTTGTGCGAGCCATGCACAAAACATTTGGACAGCTCATCAGGGACTTGGTGGAGGTCTATGTCGATGACATCGTCACGAAGGTGATGAACAAGGAATCACTCCTTGACAACTTGCAAGCCATCATCGACAAGATGCAAGTGACGAGCACTAAGCTAAACCTGGACAAATGTGTCTTCGGAGATAGCTCCGGGAAGCTCCTCAGATTCTTGGTGACCCACCGAGGAATTGAGGCAAATTTGGCGAAGATCAAGGCTATTGAAGACATGCGGCCCCCAGCCCGCATCAAGGACATTCAGAAGTGAACTGGATGTCTAGCTGCGCTCAGCCGGTTCATCTCAAGACTGGCGGAATGGGCGCTTTGCTTCTTCAAGCTATTGAGAATGTCCATGGCATTCCATTGGTCTGAAGAAGCAGAAAAGGCGTTCCAAGAGCTCAAACAGCTCCTCACCACACTACCAATCTTGGTAGCGCCAGAGCTTGGTGAGCCTCTTTTGATTTACATTTTGGCAACTACATAGGTTGTCAGCATGGTCCTAGTCACGGAGAGACCGGAGCCATCTTTAGTTCAGAAGTCCAGACCCCTCCGGGAGGGTCCAGAGCTACTTGAAGGCAAGTTTGGGTCCCAACCCCCATGCATGGATCCTTAAGGCAAGCTACCTTAGGATCAACCTCTCTCACCCGAGAGAGTTCTCACGACTAAAGAAGAAGTTCTGGACCCCTCTGGGAGGCTCCGAGAAGCTCAACAAGAAGGTTCGGATCCCTCCAGGAGGGTCCTGGTGGATGAAAAAGAAGTTGCGGGCTGGTAAGGTCCGGACTGTCCAGGGATCAGTGTACTTCATCAATGAAGTACTCCACGATGCCAAGACTCAATACATTGAGGTGCAGAAGCTGCTCCATGCAGTTCTCATCGCCTCATGGAAGCTTCGTCACTACTTCCAAGCCCACAAGATATTAGTGGTAACCTCCTATTTAGTGCGTGCTATATTGCATAACCCCAACTCTACGGGAAATATTGCAAAGTGGGCAGCGGAGTTTGCAGAATTCGATCATGAATTCTTGCCTCGACATGCTATCAAGAGTCAAGCATTAGCTGACTTCGTGGCGGAGTGGACTCCTTCTTCATCAAATCCAGGGGGGCCAATGAGTAGAAGCCAGAACCCAAGGTCCCGGTCTTCACCGAGCCTCACAGGACTCTCTACTTCGACGGATCCATGTAGAAGCAGGGGCCAGAGCTGGAATCCTTCTCCTCACGCTGACTAGGGAGAAGGTCATGTACATGGTACACCTTGACTTCAATGCAACTAACAACATGGCTCGAGGTGGTGCTATCATATAGAGTCAAGCAGTTGTTAGTGAAGGGTGACTCACAACTCATCATCAAGCAAGTTAAAGGTGAATGCAGTTGCAACAACCCCCAACTCGCTGCTTACCTCCATGAAGTCCAGAAGCTGTAGAAGGACCTCGACGTCCTGGACCTCTGCCATGTCCAGCGTCTCAACAACACTGAAGCTGATGAAGTCTTGATGAAAGCTTCAACAGGAGCTCAAGCTCGCAACAGAGTTTTTGTTAGGAGATTGTCAAGAACCACCACTCAGCCTGCCGAACTGAGTAGGGGGCGAGACCAGCACCCAAAAGCTGGTGGTCCCGGTGGCCCTGTTACCACGGCGTCCACCAAGTATCGCAGGCACTACAGGAAGCTCCAAGCAACCCAACGTGCAATATCCGTAGGCTCGAGATAACTCCGATGCGTGAATCTTGGAGATCCAGAGCTACTTGAAAGAAAACATCCTTCTTAAAGATGGCGCATCCGGTGACTGAATTGTCAGATTGGCTAAAAGATACACGCTAGTAGAAGGGGATCTCTACCGGCGCATTGCCAACGACGTTCTAATGCGGTGCATTGCCCGGGATGAAGGACATGAGCTCCTCGCGGAAATACATGGAGGCGAGTATGGGAACCACGTGTTTTCCCGCTCGTTGGTCGGTAAAGCCTTCACGCATGGCTTTTACTTGCCTACAACATCCAAGATGCAGTCGAGTTGGTAAAAAAGTGTGAAGCGTGCCAGTTCCACACAAAAAAAAATTCACACATCGGCTCAGCTGCTGCAAATGATACCTCCTACAAGATCATTCGCTGTGTGGGGGATGGACATTTTGGGACCTTTCCAAAAAGCCGTCAGAAGTTACGCGTTCCTGTATGTCGCCATCGACAAGTTCACCAATTGGTCGGAAGCTACCCCAGTTGTGACAATCAACAAGCAATCTGCTATCAAGTTCTTGAAGTCCATAGTCAGCAGATTTGGAGTTCCGAACATAGTCATAACTGACAATTGAACCAATTCACAAGTGAAGCATTCAAAGAATATTTCGAAGATCTCGGCCTACAAGTCAGCTACGCCTCAGTAGCTCACCCGGCAAGTAATGGCAAAGCCAAGAGAGCAAATGCAGAAATATTTAAAGGACTCAAGACGCGCACATATGAGCACCTGAAGAAACATGGAGTCAACTAGATAGAGGAGCTTCCGTCAGCACTATGGGCGAGCAGGAAAACACCTAAGAGGTCGACTGGAGAAACACCCTTCTTCTTTGTGTACGGAGCTGAAGCGGTCCTTCCTCCGAAGATCACTATGTTGTCACTCCCAGTCCGGACCTTCGATGAAGCCGCGCAGGACAAGCTCCGGTGCGAAGACCCTGACCTCGTCGACGAGGGAAGGTTCCAAGCAGCTATTCGGAATGCACAATGTTGCCAAGCGCTTCGACGCTATCACCAAAGGCATGGCGCAACAGGCGGCTTGAAGAAGGCGACCTGGTGCTGCAAAAAATACTAACTCGTAAAGGGATGAACAAACTGTCCCCCAGCTGGGAAGGTCCCTTCCGAGTGATCAAAGTATCCCATTTCGGATGTGTTCACTTGACAACAGACGATGGGACTCTACTTCCCAATCCATGGAACATCTAGCATCTCCGTAAGTTTTATGCTTAGTTTCACGGAGGTGAGTTTGTAATTACACATAATGTAAATTATAGAGTCTATGAACAGAGTCAGGTAGGTCCTCAAGCAGAACATCCGTTCCCCTCCGGGAGGGTCCGCAGAGTTCAAGCACACTTAACTTGATCCCTGTACTTAATGTGTAGCTTACCTACACTGGGTTAGAACAAGATGAATAGCACACTTGGTCTGGTTCTGTACCCTAAGTGTGTCCTTGTCTCCCATGTAATTCGGACCTATAATGAAATACATTGTTGTGTGGAAACAGACTCCGGTGCATTAATTTTGTACAGGCTTGTTTCTTTTATCTTTTACTTCTTGTCTATAACAAAGTGGTGCAATTCTTTTTGAGATTTAGTCCGAGTTATTCATATGATATACATGTTATATTGCTAATCTTTTTCGGATCTTATCATTGCTAGATGGTCTACTCG
This sequence comes from Tuctoria greenei, assembly GCA_036927565.1. NCBI lineage: Eukaryota > Viridiplantae > Streptophyta > Magnoliopsida > Poales > Poaceae > Tuctoria > Tuctoria greenei. The sequence goes on from JAYESD010000005.1 coordinate 174,553,743, forward strand.
CCTGAACCCCAAAGCCAATGACGAGTCCGGAGTTTGCTATCGACTTAGAATGGTCAAGCACCCTAAGTATGCCACTCTACCTATATTCCGGCAGGCCTCAGTAGGGCGGGTACGAAAGGCATTCGGATCTGAAGAGATAATATTGGTATGCTTGTTATTGTATTGAGTTCCTTTGGGTCTACAAATAAGAACAGTAAGTCAGAAACAAGTTATAAATTGGGGGATGAATTTTACTGTTTTTCTTGTCTTTAATATGCAGGCAAAATTAAAAACTCATGACGATGGTGGTTGATGCCAGAGCTGCTAAGCTTTGACAACCCCCAGGGGAACCACCATCGACGTGTCGTACGTTGAAATTGGGCACCATCGGAGCTAACAAGCTCCGATGACTCCCATGGGGGCCAACTGTCGACGTGAAGAATTAATGGCGATCCAAATGAAGATGGTGGAGAAATCACCCCGAGGGGGTTCGCCGCCGACGTATTATGCGTCGATGGTGGACACTGTCGAAGACGGCAAGCTCCGACAAACCCAACGGGGCCCGCCGTCGATGTTATACAGGTTGACAGTGGGCGTCGTCGAAGCTACCAAGCTCCGACAACCCCTATGGGGCCTGCCGTCGACGTTCTACGCGTTGACAGTGGGCATCGTTGAAGTTACCAAGCATTGACAACCCTTGGGGGGGGGGGGCCGTCATCGATGTCCTACGCGTTGACATTGGGCATCGTCGAAGCTAACAAGCTCCAACAACCCCCAGAGGGGCCGCTGTCAATGTTCTACGCGTTGACAGTGGGCGACGGTGAAGCTACCATGCTCTGACAACCCACAAGGGACCCGCCGTCGACGTTCTACACATTGACAGTGGGTGCCTTCGAAGCTACCAAGCTCTAACAACCCCCAAGGGGCCCGTCATCGACGTTCTACGCGTTGATAGTGGGCGCCGTCAAAGCTAAAAAGCTCTGACAATCCCAGGGGGCCCGCCGTCGATGTAACAAAGGGTCCTTGGAGACGTTGGAAGTAAACTTTGGAGCTAAGAGCTAAACATACTAGCTACAAGTTCGAAGTGTTCAAATAATCAAGGCATTGTCAAATTCCTTTTGGTACATGTTCCTAATCAAATTGTGCACATCTACAAGGGGGCCAACATCATAAAGGCCAATGCATTGAAGACAACCACAAAATGGAATTCATTCATTCAAGAAGATTGGATTTCATTCACTCCAGTATTGGATTTCACTCATACAAAATTGGAGAATTACATGTGAAGGCAGAAGAAAAACGCATTAGCTATTGGAGGTCCTATGGAAGTATGAGGCAACTTTCTATGCAGTCTCTTGAATGCTTGCACTGGCAGCATCTTCCTCTTCGACAATAGGGCCTTCGACTACCGGATCTAGAGATAGTTGTGGGTCCTGACTTTTGAAACACATCGGCACATATTCGACAACATTCCTGGCCAGGGACTTCCCCTCCGTCTCCAACTGGTCGACGATGACATCACCCATTGCATCCAACTTGTTGCCGGCAGAGCCGAATGCTACTGACGCCTTGTCCAGCTCTAGCTCCAGGTGATCCAGACGTAGTGGATTGAAGCCAAGTGGCACCAGAGCTTCGTTGGCTCGCCCCGGAAAGTCCCAGACTCGCTGGGACTCTGTTGCCCTAAAACTCCTTAGTTCCTCCAGCGACCTTCTGGCGCTCGCAAGCTCCAAACCTTCCCGGGCAATGCGCTCGACCTCTTTAGCATGCTGCTGAATACATTGAGCCACTTATTTTTCAAGGTCTGCGAGCTATGTCTCCTGGAGGTAGACGCGGTTCTGACGGTTAGCCAGATCCTTCTCCATACCCTTCACTTTCTCCTCTCTGGTGGCGACATCAGACTCTCTCTTGGAGAGCTCTTCTCCCACCTGCCAGATCATCTCCTCTTCTTGCTTGCACCGCTGTTCAAACTTCTTGGTGCGGTCTGCCAAGCTCTGCTCTCCCAGAGACAGCCTCTGGGCAAGCCCTTCCTCCCTCCTCAAGATGTCCTCCTGCTTCTCTAGGAGCTTCTCCTCCCTCTCTTCAAGGTCTTCTCAGTGCTTGAGGAGTATCTCATTCAGTTCATTGAGGATGTCCCGACGGTCATCAACAGCCTCGTTGGACTCCTTAGCATGCTCAAAAATTTCTTGAGTCTTCATGTCGAGGTCCTTGATGGATGCTACTCGCTTGTCCAGTAAGAGGCCCCAATGCCTCAGCCGGGCCTTCTGCTTCTCAATCCACTCCCGCTAGTCTGCAAGCCTTGATTGCGTCACCTTGGTCTCAAAGTGAAGTCTGCTGCGACAATGCCTCAGGGTGTTTCGTTCTTCTTCATGGACCTTGCAGTCATGGTTGAAGGCGAGTTGGACTTGGCAAAGACTGGAGCAGGCGTTGTCCATAGACAATGCCAAAGGAATTGGCTCTGGGCCTGCCTGAAGCGACTCTGCTAGTTCCAGGGGATCTTCCATAACAAAAATAGGGTCCCACGGCACAAGTGTGGTCAACGGCGGCTCTACGGTGCTAGGGCTTCCCTTCGGGAGCTCTTTTGCATCCGCTGGGGTTGAGGAGGGTCCTGCAGTGGGAACTTCAACCTCCAAGGTTGACGACAAAGGTTCCTCCATTGGATCCTCAATGATTAGCTCTACAGGTGGAGGACCTGCTGGCGACTCTTCTGGGTGCCCCGGCTTGGACATAGACACCTCCAAGGCTGACGCAGTAGCTTCGTCCGAAGCCCCCTCCACCTCCGGCTCATGTGTCGAGACTTCAACTACCTCTGGCTTTGGTATCAGAGCTTCAACTAATTCCAGCTCTGGAGCCGGAGCTTCGGTTACCTCTGGCTCAGGTGTTGGATCTTCTGCCGTCTCTGGCTACGATGTTGGAGCTTCAACTATCAGCTCTGAAACCATCGGCGCTTCATCACAAATCTCTCCCTCGTGGTCCGACGTTACAACGGGAGCTTCTGGCGTTGTCACTAGATCCAGATCCACGATAGCTGGTACCGTAGCTGTCGTGTCATCAGCCACCACTTGGTGGGGCACCGGGAGCGAAGCAGAAGCCTTTGTCTGCACAGCCTCAGTTGGTGCAACAGGTGCTGAAGCTTCGGCTTTTTTCTTCGACATCCTAGAAGCAAAGATCAAAAAATTCAAAATAGGAAAACAACAAAAATAGCAACTCAAGGTGAGAATACAATGATTACCTTGGGAGGCTTCCGCCCCAATCACCATATAACTTCTTCTTCTGAGGCCCGGGGTTGGAGCCCACCGGACCTGGTGAGGCAGAAAACACGGACCTCGGGTGGGATCTTGCCGCAGCGGTCGACGTTGCCTCAGCTGGGACCTCCCTTGGCTTGGATGGACCTCCAGACCTGGAGCCCGTAGCCGGCACTAGGGTCTAGGTGGACATTCCGGAGCTAGTGCCTGTCAAGGATGCTGGCACCAAAGGGGGCGTTGCCGCCGAAGCTCTTCTTGGCATGGGGAAGAAGATGCTAGATATGGACCCGACCTGAGGGGACTCCCATCAACATGTCTCAGCTTCCTCTTCTGGCTGGAAGATCGGTCGGCTCCTTGCCTTTGCCCTTGCCCTTGCCGACATCATCAACCTTGTGGCTTGGAGCGGTGGGAGCCACTAAAAGTGCATCTAGGAATCCTTGTGGGTTTTGGTTGATTTATGACAAACAAATGAGATCCTAACAAAATTGTTGAGATGAGCACAGGTTTTAATGAAATTATGAAGAAAGCGCAAAAAGAAAGGAGAATGAGGAATCTATATGGAAAAGAGCTCAAGGTTAAATAGAATACTTTGTTGTGTATGAAGTGTGTTGGAGAAACACACCCCAAGAGATCAAGCAAAAGAAATCACCCAAACTGCACAAAATTTCACAAGTCTGGTCTAGTCCGATATTCACCGGACTAGTCCGATATCTCTATGACGAAGAGCGGACTAGTCCCCCCTAGTGCGGACTAGTCCTCAGCACTTCACATCTATACAAAAAAAAACGGACATGTCCGATAACACCATGGACTAGTTCGATAATATTTTGACTAAAATCGGACAAGTCCTCCAAGTCCAGACTTGTATTTAGCCCCACAAATTTTCACGACACCGAACAAGTCTGATATTCCTCGGACTAGTCCGAAAACCTCTCTGACTAAAATCAAACAAGTTGTGCAAGTGCGTACTTGTCCTCAGTTCACCTAAGGGTTCATCACACTGGACTAGTCCGATATGTGCCGCACTAGTCTGAACCTTTCCAGTGGCCAGATCGAACTAGTTCGTACATTGTTGGACAAGTACGATATTACTGAACACTTAGGGTTTTCCACACGCCGCACACCGGACTATTCTGGAGTCCACCACGGACTAGTCTGGACATCACAAACCCTAACGATAACTTTTGGAAACCCTAGTATAAATAGAGGTGTACAACCCTACAACCATAACTCTCGACCCCCTGCGCCGTCACACCTCCCAAGAGCCCAAAATACACATCTCTCCACACATTCTAACCCTAGAAAGATCAAATCTTTGAGGATTAACATGGATCAAAAGGTGGGACTTGTTTCACACGATCTTGAGCTCTTGGGTTTGATTCTCTCGTACACTCTTGTTCTTTATTGTACATCTTTTGAATGTTTTGGTGTTGTTCATCATTGTAAATCTTTGGGAGCCCTCAACTTGTGAGAATGTCCCTTGAACACGGTTATTTGCCCCTTTGTGGCTAGTGGAAGAGAAACGACCTCTGTGGCGAATCAACGAGGGAAGGGTTGGTGAAGACCCGGTCCTCCGTGGACTCCTCAACGTGTATGTAGGTTTCCTTCATGGGAATCGAACCACGGGATAAAATCTTGTGTCGCACACTTTTCTTCTTAATGTTCATCATATTGTAGGGTTTACTCAATCTTGGATAACTTACGTTAAAACATTGAAATCAAAGTTAATTTGTGCCGTACGTAGTTCCATTGTCGTGATACATCCAAATTACAACTTACTTTCTGCTGCATATAGTACATGACATGAAATGTTCGATCAAACTTGATCATTCTAGTCCGCACACACCAAACTAGTCCGCACCATACCGGACTAGTCTGATTTCTCTGTATTTGATCAAGTTGTTAAGTGTTTTAGAATCCGATGAAAATTCAAAAATACTATTCACCCTCCCCCCCCCCCCCTCTCTGGGCTACATTCAATTAGTATCAGAGCGGGACTCTTCAAAATAGACTTATCGCTCGAAGAGAAGATGTGGGGCATTAAATATGTGCACAAGAACTTTAACAATAAGAAGGGTGACGATGAAAAGACCCAAAAGCTAGGGAAGCTCCTCGAGGCCATCAAGGACTATGAGGATGATGATGAGGAGATGCTTGAGCTCAAGGAACTCCTAAGTAAGAAGGCACTATCCCCAAAAGGGAAGATATAGATCGAGGACGAAAAGAAGAAGAAGGGGAGTACTCACACCGACTACTCCCGATATTCTTTTAACTATGATTGGTTAAATTCGAACAATAATTATTACTTGTCAATTCCTCTAGGAAAAGCGCCTTTCTTTGACGGCAATGAATATTCTATATGGAGACAAAATATGAAGATGCATCTCATATCTCTTAACCCAAGTTTGTGGCATATAGTGTGTACAGGGATAGATATCCCAGATGACGATGAAGAGCTCACACCAAGCCAAGGACAAGCCATTCATCGGAATGCTCAAGCTGTAGTTATTATCACATCGTCATTGAGCCGAGACGAGTTCACCAAGGGGGATGGACTCAAAATTTCTAAGGATATATGGGACACTTTAAAAACCGCACATGAAGGTTATCATCATGTGCGAGAAGCCAAGATTGAAATGATTGAAGGCGAATCGGGAAGATTTGCTATAGAAGAAGACGAGTCACCACAAGATAAGTACAATTGATTGAAGAATCTCATCAACAAAGTTCGAGAATATGGAAGCAAGAAGTGGAACGATCACGAGGTCGTAAAGCTAATTCTTAGAGCTTTCATGCCTCGCAACGTAACCATTTGCTCGATGATTAGAGAAAGCCTCGGGTATCGGAAAATGACCCCGGACAAACTTCTTGGGAAGATCATCAACTTTGAGATGATGGAAAAGAAAGCCAAGCACATCAAAGAGATTGTCGACCTTACCACGGCAGAGAAGAAAGGGGTTGCTTTGAAGTCCACTTGTAAACCTATGTCAAAAGAAGCTCGAGAAGCTCAAGAAGAAGACGACATTGACGATGAAAGCAGTGACATCGATGAAGAAGATTTGATCCTATTCATGAAGAAATTCAAGAAAATAATGAGCGGAAGACAAGGTGGTAGACCAAATGAAGCAAGACATAGGGACAAACCAAAACCGAAGATGAGGTGCGCTTGCTATAACTGTGAAGGGTACGACCATTTCATAGTAGACTGTCCACATGAAGAAAATAAGAGGAAGACCAAGGACAACAAGCCTCAAACTAAGAAGATGTTCAAGAAGAAGAAGCAATTTGGACAAGCGCATCTAGGGAAGGAGTACGAATCCAATGATGAGTCCTCGTCCGAAGAGGAAGAGGAGATGGCTACCATAGCCATCAAGAATACTACCAAGAAATCCACCCTCTTCCCAACCATGGGCACATGGACGGACAACGACAACACATGTATAATGGCGAAGGAAGGTAAAAGAAAGATAACAACTAAATCTTCCTCCTCGTATTCCTTTGCTAGTGATAGTGACAATTCTAGTGAGGATGATAGTTGTGATGAAAATGAATACTTTCTTAGTGGTTTAGATAAGAAAACTGCTGCTAAGATGAAATTTTTAATGGATAAGCTTGTTGATAAGGAGGAGCTAGTTGATGGTCAAGAAGATATGATCATCCTCCAAAAGGAAGAATATATTAAGATCAAAAAGCTCCTTGAACTTGAAAAGGAGCAAAGAAGTCACTAGAACATGAGTTAGCTTCAAGCAAGGAAGCTTGCTTGAAGTTAAGCGACTCAAATGTAATCATCAAGGATGAACTTGCTAACTTAACCAAAGTTAACAAGATCCTTGAGGTACAAGTTGAGTCACTCAAGCAAAGTGGCTCTTCCTCCTCTTCATGCTCATCTTCTCAACATATAAAATTTGAAACTATTAGTGCTTGCACTTGTGCTAAAAATAACACTAACTTGAAGGAAAAGTCAAACTTGACAAAGAAAAAGCTTGCTTCCCAAGGTTACATTTATGACAAGGAGAAGGTCAAGTATGCACGTAGTGCATACTTGGTCACAAGACCTCCTAATGTCAAATATGGCATTGGATATTCTTATGGTGAAAAGGAAAATGCTAGAAGCCACAAGAATAACAAGGAACGCATTGCTTTTGTCGAGGGAAACACCTCTTAAGTTAGACAACTTAATAATGTTGATAAAAGTAACATTGTTAACACATATGAACAACAACTATGCTAAACATGTTGGGCCACGCCATGGGAACACAAAGTATCATGTGTGGGTGCCCAAATCACTTGTGACTAACCTCAATGGACCCAAGCAAGCTTGGGTACCTAAGACCAAAGCATAATTTGTGTTTTGCAGGCCTATTCATCCGGTGGAGCTAAATGGGTGCTAGATAGTGGGTGCACGAATCATGTGACCGAAGAAAGAAGAATGTTCATGGAATATGAAGAAAATGAAGATCCAAGCGAAGGCATTTATTTTCGCGATAATAGTCAAGGAAGGGTGCTCGGTACCGGTAAAATAGCAATTTCACCACAACATACTCTTTCTCATGTTTTACATGTTGATTCCTTAGATTATAACCTTTTGTCCATATCTTGATTATGTGACAAGGGTTATAATTGCTTGTTCACTAATGAGGGTGTGACCGTCTCTAGAAGGAGTGATAACCTAGTTGCATTCAAGGGTGTGTTAAAGGGAAAGCTATATCTAGTTGATTTCAACAAAGATAAAGCCGAACTTCACACATGCTTGATTGCAATGACCAACATGGGTTCGCTGTGGCATAGACGGCTAGCACATGTTGGTATGGGGAATTTTCAAAAACTCCTTAAGGGCGATCACATCCGAGGTTTGAAGGATGCTTTTTTTGAGAAACAAAGGCCTTGGAGCGAGTGCCATGTCAGAAAGCAAGTAGGAGCACCCCATCCTACAAAGAACGTCATGACTAGAACAAGACCGCTCGAGCTCCTTCACATGGACCTATTTGGTCCAATTGCTTACATAAGCGTTGGCGGTAACAAATACAGCTTAGTCATTGTTGACGATTTTTCATGCTTCACCCGGGTTTTCTTTTTGCATGATAAGACATAAACTCAAGGAACATTCAAGAAATTATTCAAGTGTGCCCAAAATGGATTTTCATTGAAGATCAAGAACATACGAAGTGACAATGGCACTGAGTTCATGAACACCCAAGTTGAGGAATATCTAGAGGAGGATGGAATAAAGCATGAATTTTCAGCATCATATTCCCCTCAACAAAATGGAGTAGATGAAAGGAAGAACTGATCCCTCATTGAGATGGCGAGAACAATGTTCAATGAGTACAAGACTTTGAATCGGTTTTGGGCTGAAGTGGTTAACACCGCTTGTCACGCCATAAACCGGTTATATCTTGATCACCTACTCAAGAAAACGTCGTATGAACTACTCACCGGTAACAAGACAAATATTTCCTATTTTCGCGACTTTGAGTCTAAATGTTATATTTTGAACAAGAAGCCTAGGACTTTAAAGTTCGCTTCGAAGTCCGATGAAGGTTTCCTGCTTGTATATTATTTGAACTCTTACGCCTATCGTGTCTTCAACAAGGTCTCCGAACTTGTTGAAGTAGTACGTGACGTAGTGTTCGATGAAACTAACGGCTCTCAAGAAGAGCAAGTTGATCAATGTGTGCTAGATAGAGAAGAAGCTCCATGTCAAGCATTGAGAAGAATGTTGTTGGGGGATGTTTGACCACAAGCGCCACCTCCAAATGCGAATGAAGAAGATGAACCACAAGTGGTGGACAATGATCAAGGGGGCTTCCACGCAAGATCAATCTAAAGAAGACCAAGATGATACATATCAATGAAGGCAACCGTCTAGGGGGAGTAGAAGATGATGACCATGAAGATTCAAGATCACAAGTGCCCCATCCAAGAGTACATCAATGCATCCAAAGAGACCCCCGTCGACAACATAACTGGTGACATACAAAAGGGAGTAACAACTCGATCGTATAGCTTACTTTCGTGAACATTACTCGTTTGTATCCTATAGGTTTCATTTCTACGAGAATGGCTAAGTTTAGTTGCTGGCTCGCCAAGCCTATCACAACCCCTCCTCCTTTACCCGGGCTTGGGACCGGCTATGTCATTACAACCATAAGGTACCAAGACCGGTCATGTGGTGGGCACTAGAGAAACACAAAGTCCCAACAAAGTAAATTAACCTTATCAAGGATATGTATGATAATGTGGTGACAAGTGTGTGCGTAAGAGATAGTGAGACCGACACTTTTCCTATCACAATAGGGTTACACCAAGGATCAGCCTTAAGTCCTTACATCTTTTCCTTAGTTATAGATGAGGTGTCGATAGATATACAAGGGGATATCCCTTGGTGTATGCTCTTTGCTTATGATGTAGTGTTGGTAGATGAAACTAGGGATGGTGTTGATAGAAAATTGGAGCCATGGAGGCAGACCTTAGAGTCTAAGGGGTTTAGACTTAGTAGAACTAAGACCGAGTATATGAGATGCGACTTTAGTGATGTCGGGTGCGAGGATGGTAATGTTAGTTTACAAGGACAAGTAGTACCTAGCAGAGACACATTTCGATTATTAGGATCAATGTTACAAGGCAATGGTGATATTGACGAAGATGTTTGCCACAGGATCAAGATCGGGTGGATGAAGTGGCGATAAGCATATGAAATCTTATGTGATAAGAAAGTTCCACAAAAATTAAAAGGAAAATTCCATAGGATGGTGATTAGACCTGCATGTTGTATGGAGCAGAATGTTGGCCAACTAAAAGGCAACATGTCCAACAAATGAGTGTTACAGAGATGCGCATGCTATGGTGGATGTGCGATCACACAAGAAGAGACAAAATTAGGAACGAGGTGATACGTGATAGGGTAGGTGTGGCACCGATTGAGGAGAAGCTAGTCCAACATCGCGTACGGTGGTTTGGGCATATCCAGCGGAGACCTCCAGAAGCACCGGTTAACAGTGGGATTATAAAGAGTAGAGAAAATTTTAGGAGGGGTAGAGGTCGACCAAGGTTAACATAGCAAGAGGCGGTGAAATGAGACTTAAAGGAGTGGGACATACCTAGAGATTTGGCTCATGATAGGACTGCATGTAAATTAGCAATTCATGTGCCGGAATCTTAGTTTATTCGTAATTTGTTACTCTTATCTTCTTTCTTATTAACCTATTTCTAAAATAAATAAAATGTATAATCTTATTTTATTTGTATTTTTATTATTATTTTTTTACTTTCATCTTATTTTCTATTACTTATCTTCAAAATTGTTGGGTGTCATTTCTAGCCAACCCCAACTTGTTTGGGACAAAGGCTTGGTTGTTGTTGTTGTTGTTGTTGTACTCGTTTGTATCCTGTTTGGAACCACACAGGATTGAAAATGCATTAAATGATCCGGATTGGGTGGTGGCGATGCAAGAGGAATTGAACAACTTCAAAAGGAACGAAGTGTGGGAACTTGTCGAAAGACCCAAGTTCAATGTCGTCAGCACTAAATGGGTCTTCCGCAACAAGCAAGACAAACACAGGGTGGTGACAAGGAACAAGGCACGACTTGTGGCTGAAGGGTATTCACAAGTTGAAGGTTTGGATTTCAACGAGACATTTGCTCTCGTAGCTAGGCTTGAATCGATTCGAATATTAGTTGCATATGCTACTCACTATGATTTCAAGCTTAATCAAATGGATGTGAAAAGTGCCTTACAAAACAGACCGATCAAGGAGGAGGTGTACATGGAGCAACCCCCTGGGTTCGAAGATCAAGAGTTCCCTGACCATGTGTTCAAACTGCGTAAGGCTCTCTATGGCCGCAAACAAGCTCCGAGAGCTTGGTATGAGTGCCTTAGAGATTTTTTGATTGAAAATGGATTTAATATTGGTAAAGTTGATTACACTTTGTTTACTAAGCATTTTTATAATGATTTATTTACCTGTCAAATTTATGTTGATGATATTATATTTGGTTCAACTAACAAATCTTTTTGTCAAGAATTTAGTAAGATAATGACATATTGATTCGAGATGTCCATGATCGGAGAGTTAAGATATTTCTTGGGATTCCAAGTGAAGCAACAAAAGGAAGGGACGTTCATAGGCCAGACAAAGTACACTCAAGACATACTTAAGAAGTTTGGAATGGACAAAGCAAAGCCTATAAAGACTCCCGTGGCAACAAATGGACACTTGGATCCTAATGAAGATGGACCAAATGTAAATGAAAAGTAAGATTATGACAGATAGATTCAAGATGTTCATGAAGGGAGAGTTGAGATATTTCTTATGATTCCAAGTGAAGCAACAAATGGAAGGGACGTTCATAAGCCAAACAAAGTACACTCAAGACACACTTAAAAAGTTTGGAATGGACAAAGCAAAGCCTATAAAGACTCCCATTGCAACAAATGGAAACTTGGATCATAATGAAGATGGACCAAATGTGGATCAAAAGGTATATCGCTCCATGATTGGCCCCCTAATTTATTTATGTGCATCTAGGCTTGATATTATGTTGAGTGTATGTTTGTGTGCAAGATTTATAGCAAATCCTAAGGAATGTCATTTGACAGCCATAAAAAGGATCTTGCGATATTTAGTTCGTACACCCAACCTAGGTCTTTGGTATCCTAAAGGTTCAAAGTTCAGTCTCATTGGATACTCCGATGCAGATTATGCTGGATGCAAAGTAGATAGAAAAAGTACCTCCGGTACTTGCCAATTCCTAGGTAGATCCCTAGTTTCTTGTTCCTCCAAGAAACAAAACTCCATTACCTTATCCATGGTCGAAGCGGAGTATGTTGCAGTCAGGAGTTGTTGTGCACAACTCCTTTGGATGCGACAAACTCTAAGAGATTACGGTTACTATATGAGTCGTATTACACTCATTTGTTATAATGAGAGTGCAATTAAAATTGCCCATAACCCCATTGAGCACTCTAGGACAAAACACATAGACATTCGGCATCACTTTTTGAGAGATCACTCAATGAAAGGAGACATAGTCATTTCCCATATCAACACTGAAAAACAACTAGTTGATATCTTTACCAAGCCACTTGATGAAAAACATTTTTGTGAGCTCCAAAATGAAATAAATATCCTTGATGCTAAGAATGTGGCTTGAAAACTTGCATACATTTATGTCATCTTCAAAATCTATTAATCGTGTTGTGAAGATCATCTCTCTCAATTTTCTCCAAAAAACTATGTTAATTACTTGATCTTTGTGAATTATGGTCATAGCTTGATTGTTGTAAGTTTACTGATCATATTCATCAAGATTATTTGTGTGTTTTTCTGATGAGGACATCACAACAGCGGAGATGCACATTGATCTGCAAGGACCAATCACAAGAGCACGAGCACGGTTATTAAATCAGCGGGTAAATTCGTTCCTAACTTCTTTTGCATGTGAGTTTGAGAATAGATTGCTATGTGATGATTTAATTGTTATTAGGAATAATGGAAAAGATCAACAAGTGAAGGAAGGAGGCCTTGGGAGCATGGAGAACCAGCTGGGACGTCCACAAGTTGATGGAAACAGTTTATAACTCGGACTCGAGTTCAACTCGGAGTCCAGGAGCAGTCCATCTTAAAACAGACGCCCAGGAGGCATACGGACTCCGTTTTTGACGTTCTACACATGCACGGAAAGAGGAGAAGATAAAATTTCCAATGGTTCAGGTTCCATCTCGAAATTCCTCAGGAGTCATCGGGAATCGTCGAAACAAGTCGAGTCGCTGTCCGGTGCTGCGCCACCGAATCGGGCCTTTGGGCCTTGTATCCCGTAAGAGTCCATTAGGGACGTGTCTAATCGTGTTTTGGTTGAACCCTAGCCTATAAATACTGCAGCCGCCGGTCATATTCGGTGGGTTTTGCTTAGATCAATAATATCGCCGTTCTACGGTTGTGAGACCCCAACTTCGCGATTTCAGATTTTGTCTTCTACGTTCTTGATCGTGTTCTCGGTTGCACTTGCAGGGATTAGCCTTCATGGCGAGGTCAAGCGTGTGCAGCACGGTTGATAAAAAACGGAGCCGTGGTGTAGTGATTGTAGGGGTACTCGTACTGCTCAAGTGCCATGGATCATCAACGTCGAGTTCTCCACTGCAATCGACATACCTTTTGGAAGATCGGGCCTAAACCTACTCATCAATTGGTATCAGATTTCCAGGTTGCCCGTGAGGTATCTTTGTTTTTCCTTCCATTAGATCGATTTTGTTTCGTACCTAGAGTCCACAGAAAAGCCACAAAAAAATTTAGATCGTTTTTACCACTTCCCAGACTATAGTGCCTGCAGTTTCGTTTTTCAGTTTGTATTGTTGAGTTTGCATTCGTGGGGTCGAGTCTTGTTGCTAGTTTAGCTTTGTGTTTTGGGTCCTAGTTATCGTGTTTTGTCCTTGTTTTCTTGCTGTTCGACACCTATTCCACAATCCCTAAATAACAAACCGATCCACCACGTTCATCGGTTTGCCCTAGCTAGCCGCCTTGCGTGAACTCCCGCATCGTCAGCCCTAGATTAGGTGACAAACCTTTGTGCCACTCATCCTTGAATCATCACACACCACCCCATTAGTTTCTGTCAAATTCCCATCGTTTTCATATCCGATTGCGAGTTCTGTTCTCGAAATGAGTTGGAATCAACATCCAAAAAAATGTAACTCGGACAGCCTACCTTAAAAGGGCCATAACTTTCGCATACGAACTCGAAATCGGGCGATTTTTTTTTCAAATTCATCTACGCGAAATTTCGCATCCGATTTTATGCCGCGTAGCCGTGTTCGGCGAAATTAGATTGCCCAAATTACCCACGGAAGATAGGCTATCCAGCCTCCGAAGTTTCAGCACGAATTTTAAAGAATCTTCTTGATTTTCTATAGGCCGCATATTACATCCAATTGAGCTGCAAATTTGTGTGCTTCCTATATTTGTGCTCCTGAGTAATGAAAAAATATCAAAAAAATATGACAAAAAAGAAAAAAAAATAATGAAGAGCACGCATATTAAAGCAATTGGCCTATACCACTTGGTGCTGTTTTGTTGGTTATATCATTCTGTCTTTCTTTTGCCTTGATACATCCTTGTGTTGTGCTAGGCTCTAGGGCACTCGGTTGAACAGCAACAGTTTCCTACATTGAATACTTATTCAACTTTGTTTAGCTGTTAACGATTTTCTGCTTATTAGCCACCATATTGTGTCATCCAAGCTCCACCTTTCTCTTGAGCATAACAGGTACCTTTGCAATCACCCCATGCTTCATTGGTTCATCTCACCGTCCACACCACCTGCTGTGTCGGTAAGAACACTTGTAAGAGCATGGTAAGACGCTTGAGCGAGAGAGATTGTTTTCTTCCACCTTCCACATTATCACTGTAGTTCATAGGGATAACATATTTTTTTGTTGTCTTTTGTTTCCTACTAACAATGGAAAGAGAAGAAAATAATGACGAATGTGTTCAACATGCTGATTTATGTGATATGACGAAGACCATGACGGATATGTTCACCAAATACAACGCAGCAACGGAGGAGTCATTGGCAAACTTGACTCGCCAACTGGATGACCTTGCTCTTCGGATGATTACTTTAGAGGCTCGGTTGCCTCTCGCTGGAAGACAAGAAGACAATGCTTATGATGAACTGGAAGATCACAATAATCAGCAAAGACATCCACTTTATCATCGAGGTATGGGAGGTCATAATCATAACAATTATAATCGCCCTCCTGATGATCCTTTTGCTAAAGTGAAATTTACTATACCCTCTTTTTCTGGTGCTTATGATGTTGAGGCTTATCTTGATTGGGAGATGACAGTAGAGCAAAAATTTAATTCCCATCTTGTTCCTGAACAACATAGAGTTCGTCAAGCCACTAGTGAGTTTAAGGACTTTGCTATCATATGGTGGAATGAACTTGTTAAAATTAGAACTGATCCTCCAACATGGGTAGATTAAAGGAAGCTATGCGTGTTCGATTTGTTCCTCCATCTTTTCAGTGGGACCTTCGCAAAAAATTGCAGCGTTTAGACCAAGGTAACATGTCCGTAGAGGAGTATTATCAAGAGTTACAAAAGGGTATGCTGCGTTGTGGGGTAGTAGAGGACATGGATGATAAAATAGCTCGTTTTTATGGGGGTTGAGGCGTGAAATTCAGGACATTGTTGATTACAAGGAATATGATACTGTTAACAGGTTGTTTCAGCTTGCTATGTTGGCAGAAAAAGAATTGCAGGGCCGACAACAACAGCAACAACGCACGAGGAGCAACTTCACGCCGCGTGCAGCGACTACACCATCCAAAACAGCACTATCTTCGACCCCCCGTGCAGCGACTACACCACCCAATGGCGGCCAACAAACTATACCTGCTACTCCACCTTCTCGCGTGCCGGAAGGCAGCAAGGCAACATCATTCAAGCCTTCGTTGTCCACTCCTTCTACGGGTCGTACTTCCAACATTAAGTGTCACCGCTGCCAGGGACTTGTTCATATGATGAGAGATTGCCCGAGCAAACGAGCATACATAGCACGCGATGATGGCGGGTAGATAGTACTTCAGATGTTGAAGATGAATATTCTCTTGCTACTGACTTTACAGATCCAAATGACGAACACACCAAAGAAGAGGTACTTGGTACAGCGGCGACGGAGAACTATAGGAGCATCATTGTGCAGCGTGCCTTGAGCTCCAAAGTGGAGACCGACGACAAGCTACAACGACACAACCTTTTCCACATGTTTCTCGTCGTCAAGGACTGCCGTGTACACATTATAATTGATGGAGGTAGCTGCAATAACATGGTAAACACGGACGTTGTCAAGAAACTCGGTTTGACAACAAGAGCACACCCTCATCTGTACCACATTCAATGGTTCAACAACAGCGGTAAGGTTCGGGTAACACAAACAGCGAGAATACATTTTTCAATTGGTTCATACCATGATTTTGCTGATTTTCATGTTGTTCCTATGGATGCTTGTTCTCTTTTATTGGGTCATCCTTGGAAATTTGATACAGATGCTATTCATCATGGTAGAACCAATAAATATACTCTCATGCATAAGGGAAAGAAAATTACTTTGCTCCCCATGACTCCTGCTGAAATTGCGCATTTTGAGAAGAGTAAAATTCGTGAGGGCAAAGCAACAAAATTAGTCTGAAAAATAGCAAGTTATTAAGTTAAAATCACCATCGTTGCTCACAACGAAATCTGAACTTGCTGATTTATTCGATATTAAGGGGATGTGCTATGCTTTAGTTTGCAAAGAAGCCATGTTTTCACTTCATGAATTGTCTATTGCATTGCCCCCTGCTGTTGCTAACATTTTGCAGGAGTTTGAGGATGTGTTTCCCTCCGAGATACCCCCTGGTTTACCACCGATGAGAGGCATTGAACACAAGATCGATTTGATTCCAGGAGCAAGTTTGCCAAATCATGCAGCATACAGGGCGAATCCACAAGAAACCAAGGAAATTCAGCGACAAGTCCAAGGTCTTTTGGACCGCGGGTACATTCGTGAAAGCCTTAGCCCTTGTTCCGTTCCTGTTCTTTTGATTCCTAAGAAAGATGGTAGTTGGCACATGTGTGTTGATTGTCGAGCGATTAATAACATCACCATTTGATATCGTTATCCTATTCCTCGATTACATGACATGCTTGATGAATTGAGTGGTGCTATCATCTTCACAAAAATTGACTTGCGTAGTGGTTACCACCAAATTAGAATGGCACTAGGAGATGAATGGAAAACTGCATTTAAAACAAAGTTTGGACTTTATAAGTGGTTAGTCATGCCTTTTGGTTTAACTAATGCACCCAGAACCTTTATGCGATTAATGAACGAGGTTTTACGTGCTTTCATTAGACAATTTGTGGTGGTTTACTTCGATGATATCCTCCTTTACAGCAAGTCATATGATGAACATCTTGATCATTTACGTGTTGTTTTTACTGTTTTCAGAGATGCACGTTTGTTTGGTAACCTCGAAAAGTTCGTCTTTTGCACCAATCGAGTCTCGTTTCTTGGCTATATCGTTTCCTCGCAGGGAATTGAGATGGATGAGGCAAAAAATGAAGCAATCACCAGCTGGCCAGCCCCAACAACCGTCACACGGGTTCGTAATTTTCTTCGTCTTGCAGGTTTTTATCGGCGCTTTGTGCGGGATTTCAGCACCATTGCAGCTTTGTGCGGGATTTCAGCACCATTGCAGCACCTCTACATGAGCTAACAAAGAAGGGAGTGCCATTTCAATGGGGAGAACAGCAGCAACACACTTTTGATGCTCTCAAATCGAAGCTTACACAAGCACCATTGCTACAACTTCCTGATTTTGAATAGACCTTTGAGCTAGAATGCGATGCAAGCGGCATTGGTATTGGAGGCGTTCTCGTACAAGGAGGTAAACCCGTTGCTTTCTTTAGTGAAAAACTTCATTCTCCTTCTATGAATTATTCTACTTATGATAAGGAATTGTATGACTTAGTGCGTGTATTACAAACTTAGCAACATTATCTTTGGTCTAAGGAGTTTCTCATACATTCCGATCATGAATCATTGAAGTATCTTAAGTGTCAAACCAATCTGAATAAACAACATGCTAAATGGATTCAGTTCATAGAGTCGTTTCCATACATAATTAAGCATAAGAAAGGGAAGGAAAATATCATTGCCGATGCATTATCTAGGCGTTATACTATGCTGTCCCAACTTGATCATAAAATCTTTGGTTTGGAAACAATAAAAGCATTATATCCTACTGATTTGGACTTCAAAGATGCTTTTGAAAATTATAGAGAAGGAAGAACTTGAAATAAATATGTGATGCGAGAGGGTCTCCTCTATCGTGCTAACAAGCTATGCGTTCCAGCTAGCTCCGTTCGTCTATTACTTTTGCAGGAAGCACATGGAGGAGGTTTGATGGGACATTTTGGAGTGAAGAAAACTGAAGACGTGCTGTCCACACACTTTTTTTGGCCAAAGATGAGGCGTGATGTCGAGTGCTACGTTTTACGATGCACTACTTGCAACAAAGCTAAGTCTCGCCTTAACCCACATGGTCGTTATATGCCTCTTCCTGTTCCTAGTGCACCTTGGGAGGATATTTCTATGGACTTTGTTTTTGGATTGCCTAGGACTAAGAGGGGGAGGGATAGTATTTTTGTAGTTGTTGATCGTTTTTCCAAAATGGCACACTTTATACCTTGCATAAGAATGATAATGCCTCACACATTGCTGATTTATTTATGACGGAAATTGTTCGTCTACATGGTGTGCCAAATACCATTGTTTCTGATCGTGATGCAAAATTTTTAAGTCATTTTTAGAGAACTTTGTGGTATAAATTGGGAACCAAGTTGTTGTTTTCAACTTCATGTCACCCAAAAACGGATGGATAAACCGAGGTAGTTAATCGTACTTTATCCACTATGTTGCGGGCTGTCTTGAAAACAAATTTGAAGTCGTGGGGGGAGTGTTTACCACATATAGAATTTGCTTACAACAGATCCGTTCACTCCACGACAAACGTAAGTCCATTCCAGGTAGTGTATGGTTTCAATCCCCGTGCTCCTATTGATTTACTACCTTTGCCTCCTTCTGAAAATATAAATTTGGATGCTACACAACGATCTGAATTCATTCTTGAGATGCATGAAACTACAAAGAAAAATATTGAAATGATGAATGAGAAGTATAGAATTGCAGATAGTAAAGGTAGAAAAGAAGTAAAACTTTAACCGGGTGATTTGGTGTGGTTACATTTGAGAAAAGACCGATTTCCCGACTTGAGAAAATCTAAACTAATGCCACGAGCTGCTGGTCCTTTTAAGATCGTTGATAAGATTAATGATAATGCATATAAGCTTGAATTGCCTCGTGATTTTGGGGTTAGTCCTACATTTAACATTTCAGATTTGCGACCGTACTTGGGAGAAGCAGATGAACATGAGTCGAGGATGACTCCAATTCAAGAGGGGGAGGATGATGAGGACATCACAACAGCAGATAAGCACATTGAACTGCAAGGACCAATCACAAGAGCACGAGCATGGTTATTAAATCAACAGGTGAATTCGTTCCTAACTTCTTTTGCATGTGAGTTTGAGAATAGATTGCTATGTGATGATTTAATTGTTATTAGGAATAATGGAGAAGATCAACATGTGAATGAAGGAGGCCTTGGGAGCATGGAGAACCAGCTGGGACGTCCACAAGTTGATGGAAACAGTTTACAACTCGGACTCGAGTTCAACTCGGAGTCCAGGAGCAGTCCACCTTAAAACAGACGCCTAGGAGGCATACGGACTCCGTTTTTGACGTTCTACATATTCATGGAAAGAGGAGAAGATAAAATTTCCAATGGTTCAGGTCCCACCTCGAAATTCTTTCGGAGTCATTTGGAATCGTCGAAACAAGTCGAGTTGCTGTCCGGTGCGGCGCCACCGAATCGGGCCTTTGGGCTTTGTATCCCGTAAGAGTCCATTAGGGACGCGTCTAATCGTGTTTTGGTCGAACCCTAGCCTATAAATACTGCAACCGCCGGTCATATTCGGTGAGTTTTGCTTAGATCAATAATATCACCGTTCTACGGTTGTGAGACCCCAACTTCGCGATTTCAGATCGTGTCTTCTACGTTCTTGCTCGTGTTCTCGGTTGCACTTGCAGGGATTAGCCTTATTGGCGAGGTCAAGCGTGTGCAGCACGGTTGATAACCAACGGAGCCGTGGTGTAGTGATTGAAGGGGTACTCGTACCGCTCGAGTGTCGTGGATCATCAACGTCGAGATCTCCACCCCAATCGACATACCTTTCGAAAGATCGGGCCTAAACCTACTCCTCATTTTCCCCTATTTTCTTTATAAGCACCTTCGAATGTATATGAATTGTCTATCTGTTTCTGTTCTGGTGACCACGGACTAGTCCGTGGTTACCCCGAACTAGTCCGCACAATGCAGACTAGTCTGTAGAGTTCTGATTTTTCGACTCCATAACCCTAGGGCCGCCAAAACCTAATCTTCTTCATCCTCACAACACACCTCACGTTCACTCTCCTCACTCATGTGCCCCCGAGGTGATTTGGCAAGTTCCCTACCAAATCTCCTCAAATCTCCATGGGAAACGATCTTCATCACAATAGGATCGAGGACCCTGGACTTGTCCGCATCAAAAACTCCTCCAACTCCGCGAATCGAAGGATTTGGTAAAGTTTCTCTCCAAACCCTAGAACATTTGATTCTCTTGTTTTTGCTCAAATAGCTTAGTTCCTACTGTTAATACTTGATTCCTTGATGTATTACAACTACATTGAGCCACTTTTGCATTGCAAAACACCATTGCTTTGCTAGTTAGGGTTCAAACGGCCGAATATCAGACTATTCCGTTCTCAGTGCTGACAAGTCCAGTACTCCGGACTAGTCCGCACTTGAGCACCGGACAGGTCCGATTTTTGACTGGACGCAACCCTAGTTTCCTTATACTCAATGCATTCCCTTGTCATCAATCCTTATCTATGTCATGTATAACCTCCTTGTCAGGACAATGTCAAATGAAAACATCTCCGACTTTGAAGAAGAGGTGGATCAAGATGTGTTCCCACGTGTCTCAGAGTCTCGCACAAATAGGATGCAAGTGCGTGCTGCCGAGCCTTTGCCTACTCCACCTAGGGTGCGGTGGAAGGTTGCGGCCAAGAAGCTAGCTTCGAAAGCTAAATATATGTTTGGTTCTAGTTCAGTGGCTCATCGCCAATCCAAAGGGAAAGGCAAAAGGATTGCCTATGGACCAATTTTTGCCCTCTCAAAATGACAGCTCCAAGGCAGGGGAATAAAGACCCCTCGGAAGAAAAATTCAATGGCAAGGGGTGTGATGTGGCTTGGAAGCCGAGGAAAGTTGATGCATATAGCAGTAGCAAGAAGGAAGCTGATCCAAGATTTTGGAGCAACTTCCACGCAGACTACTACAGTTTCGTGTACCTGCAGATGAAGACTCCAGTAGTCCACGGCCAATGGATTGACTAGAACCATTTTGAAAGAAAAGTTGTGGTGCATTTGATGAAGTGGTAGAGGTTGTAGAGAGGCGTGTTTTAAATGACTTGTTTGCTTTCAAATACAACTGGAATGATGAAGTCATTGCTTAGTTCTATGCAACTTGCTATTTTGCCAGCGATGAAGAGGAGAGGGTGACTTGGATGACTCATGGATCCAAGTACACAGTCACATATGATGAGTTTGCCAGGCTGCTGCATCTAGAGAACACCGACAACAATGCAATTATGATTCACAATATTGGTGTTCTGAAGAAGGACAAGATGGACTTTCTCTATGACACTCGCCTCAAGTAAAATCCTCCCTCAACCAAGAACATGAAGACCATCTTCATGGTTCACAATAGAGTGTTTCAGAAAACCATTGCTCCAAAGGATGGAGATGCAGCGAGTGTCCAAGGCTACTTAAGAACCTTGATTAAAGTGATTAGCAAGAAGAGAAAGTTTGACATCGTTGACTACATATGGAATGACATGATAAACATCTCTTGCACCCCTAATCACTCCAGTGGCTATGCACCGTACATCACGTTCATGATAGAGAAGGTCACAGTGATCGAATTTGTGAAAGATGTTGAGCATATAGCTTTGAGGCCTCAGAAGCCGCCTCAAGCTGTCCTTCCCACTGCTCCATCTCTTGTGTCAAGTGAAGAGGCTCCCAGGAGGGCCCAAGGAGATGCAAGCCTTCCTCTAACTATAGGGCCCCTCCTCACAAAGGGTCTCCTAATGGCATTATGAAGTACTTGGATGCCATCTTTGGCTATTGCATAAAAGCTGAAGTGAAGCTTCTCAAGGTGAACAAGGCAAGAAAGGAGGATAGGAGATACATAAACAAAAATGACAAGGCCATATGTTAGAAACTGGAGATTGAGCCTATTGGATCTCCAGTTATCTCCGAGGACTCCCCCTCTGACTTCTCAGAGCTTCCACCTTTATCTCCTTCCGAGCTTGCATACATTGGCATTGGGGGCACGACGAGTAGCTCTCACCCTCATCCTCCTCAGGCTGACGATGATGAAGACAATGAAAGGACGGACAGCGAGGAGTGAGTCGGCAACGCCTAGTAGATCCCTCTTCTCCTTCTTTTTGGTGCATTGATGCCAAAGGGGGAGAGATTAAGGGGGAGTCGTTAGGTTGTAGAAGTAGATGAGAGATGAGATCTCTATTTGTATCTTTTGCTCTTTGTTATGCTTTTGGTGCTGTTTTTGTGTGGTAAGACTCTTATTATGTTTTTAGTCATGTTTATGAAGTTTGTGATGATGCTTTGATATGATCTATGTTTATGCTCTGAAATTTGCATACATGCTTGACATTGATATGATTATGTCATTTACTTTATTCTCATCACAATTATTGCTCACACACATATAGTTTTTCACCCCACCATAAAGAGTGCACATATGTCTTATTTTTTCATTGCTTAATTTGTTCCAAGCTCATATGTGCACACTTTATGAAAATATGAATTTTTATCATAGTTGTAAAATCTCAGTTAGTTGTCATCAATCACCAAAAAGGGGGAGATTGAAAGTGCATCTAGGCATCCCTTGTGGGTTTTGGTTGATTAATGACAAACAAATGAGATCCTAACAAAATTGTTGAGATGAGCATAGGTTTTAATAAAATTATGAAGAAAGCGCAAAAAGAAAGGAGAATGAGGAATCTAAATGGAAAAGAGCTCAAGAGCTGAATAGAATACTTTGTTGCGTATGGAGTGTGTTGGAGAAACACACCCCAAGAGCTCGAGAAAAAGAAATCACCCAGACTACACAAAATTTCACAAGTCCGGTCTAGTCCGATATTCACCGGACTAGTCCGATATCTCTCTGACTAAGACTGGTCTAGTCCCCCTAGTGCGGACTAGTCCTCAACACTTCACATCTGTACAAAAATGGACAAGTCTGATAACACCATGGACTAGTCCGATAATCTTCTGATTGAAATCAGACAAATCCTCCATGTCCGGACTTGTCCTTAGGCCCACAAATTTTCATGACACCGGAAAAGTCCGATATTCCCCGTACTAGTCCAAAAACCTCTCTGACTAAAATCGGACAAGTCCTCCAAGTGCGGACTTGTCCTCCATTCACTTAAGGGTTCACCACACCAGACGAGTTTGATACGTGCCGGACTAGTTTGAACCTTTCCAGTGGCCAGATCGGACTAGTCTGCACATTGCCAGACAAGTCCAATATTAATGAACACTTAGGATTTTCCACACGCCGCACACCAGACTAGTCCGGAGTCCACCACAGACTAGTCCGGACATCGCAAACCCTAACGGTAACTTTTGGAAACCCTAGTATAAATAGAGGTGTACGGCCCTACAACCATAACTCTGGACCCCCAGCGCCATCACACCTTCCAAGAGCCCAAAATA
The DNA here is from genome assembly GCA_036927565.1 of Tuctoria greenei. Lineage (NCBI taxonomy): Eukaryota > Viridiplantae > Streptophyta > Magnoliopsida > Poales > Poaceae > Tuctoria > Tuctoria greenei. Next base: position 174,577,414 of record JAYESD010000005.1, read on the forward strand.
CACATCTCTCCACACATTCTAACCATAGAAAGATCAAATCTTTGAGGATTAGCATTGATCAAAAGGAGAGACTTGTTTCACAGCATCTTGAGCCCTTGGGTTTGATTCTCTCGCACACTCTTGTTCTTTATTGTACATCTTTTGAGTGCGTTGGTGTTGTTCATCATTGTAAATCTTGGGGAGCCCTCAACTTGGGAGAAGGCCCCTTGATCACGGTTATTTGCCCCTTTGTGGTTAGTGGAAGAGAATCGGCCTTCGTGGCGATTCGACGAGGGAAGGGTCAGTGAAGACCCGGTCCTCCGTTGACTCCTCAACGTAGATGTAGGTTTCCTTCGTGGGAATCGAACCACAGGATAAAATCTTGTGTCGCACACTTTTGTTCTTATTGTTCATAATATTCTAGGGTTTACTCAATCTTGGATAACTTACGTTAAAACATTGAAGTCAAAGTTAATTTGTGCCATACATAGTTTCAGTGTCGTGATACATCCAAATTACAACTTACTTTCCGCTGCATAGAGTACTTGACCTGAAATCTTCGACCAAACTTGATCGTTCTAGTCTGTACACACCAAACTAGTCCGCACCATATCGGACTAGTCTGATTTCTCTATATTTGATCAAGTTGTTAAGTGTTTCAGGATCCAACAAAATTTCAAAAAGCCTATTCAGCCCCCTCTAGGCTACATTCAGCCACCCTCTCCAGGGCTACGGGAATTGCAACCCCGGAGGTCCTACGCCTCACCACCAGGCTGAGGTCGTCCAACTCCGGCATCCCCATTTGGAGCTCCCTACTGATCTTCGGAATCATGTTCAGAGGGAGGAATTCCACCGGCAGGGTCAATGCGTCGCGGGTGATAGCTCCATGTCGAAACTTCTGGAGATGGTGCTTCAAAGCTACATCATTCAAGTTGGTTTGAAAACCGTCTTCTATCCAGTTATGATCCATCTCACTGTTGAAGGCCCATGCGGGCCACTCCCTTTTCTTCAGCAGAGCCAACTTGTCCACCAGGAAGTTATCGAAGACCATATTAGAGGTCACTCCACCGTCCACGCATTGATGGATCCTTGTCAGGATGGGTTTGTATGCTTCGGACAACTCTGGAACTGCATTCCAAGCGTTGATGTCGACATTGGGGAGGCTCTTGGGCAACTCCAGCCTGTTGTGCTACTTCACAACGATGATCACCCAGTCTTTCTTCCAGCTATCCGACTTCCCAGAGGGGAAGGTCCTCAAGTACTTGAAGGGGCAGTTCTTGTGCTTCGCGAAGTAGTAGAAGCCAATCAACTCGCTCTCCTTCCCCGTGGTGTGGACCATAAATAATGTTTGGAAGAACTCGATGCACGGCGACACACCCACCCACATATCACGGAAAGTGGACAAAGGTTGCCACTAGCAAGAAGCTTGAGAAGGGCGGGATCAGACCCACCATGGCATACGTCGAGAAGTAGACGATCTCTCTGATGCGCTCCATATTGAAGGAAAGCTTGCCAAAGCGGATTGCGTTGTTGAAGGAGTCGCTGGACCAACCCATGTAGGTCTGGTCCCTCGACAGATCTTCGTCGATCTTGATCTTGCTGCGGGGAAGACCCAACTTCATCGCGACAAAGTGGAGCAAAGGTTGGAAGGGCTATGCAAAGGTTGAGATGCTCTGAGCCCAAGTTCGAAGCAAAGCGTAAATAGTCCTCAAACCGTGCAAGCTTTCCTTCTTCAGTAAGCATCCGAAATACTTAAATGGAAACTGTGTCGGGATCAAGATTTCATTTGAAAGGATTACCCCGTTAGGGACAGATGAGCCCGGGTCCACTATCACTACAAGAAAAGAGTAAAAGGACGTCGGTCATATGACTGTCGGTTGACTACTGTAGCCGATGGTCATATTTTATAGTCGTCGGTTTACCGATGGTTTTAGCCGACGCTCATTTCTCGATGTTTTTAAATTTTAAAGACTTCAGTACCGACGTATTTATTGATTATAGCCGTCGGGTACGCAGGCCGACACATTTAGTCCTTATAGCTATCGACCCCTACCCCGACGTCTGTACAATGTTAAGACCGTCGGTCACCGACGCTTTTAAGTATAATACAACAAAAAAAATCCCGCTCCAGTCCCCGCCTCCCTGATTTGCACGCCACCGGAGGACAGTTCCCGGCTCAGCTTAGTGGATTCAAACAACAATTTTCTCAAATCTCAGATGAACAATATGTACACGCACGATTCATCAATATGCTCACAAGAGAACGAATACAAGCAAGAACATCGATCTGGCTCCTTCGCAACACGAACATACATGAACTTCATCAATACAAGCATGAACAAAAAATAACCACAAGCACGAAAAAAAGGCACAAGCCGCGGCCATCTCCCGATCTCCTTCGCAGCCGTCGGAGCCTCCTCCTCTTCAGCCTCTTTCGCGCAGCCGCCGGGGATTCCTTTTTGTCGGTCTCCTTTGCAGCAGTTGGGACCTCCTCCTCTTCATCCTCCTTCGAACCGCCAGGACTGCCTCCTCTTGGCCCAGCTTCGCAGCCCCAGAGCCTCCTCCTCTGTCGGCTTTGCAGAAGCCACATCCACTGGCGGCTTCTCCTTAGATCCACCACCGACGGCTACGAGATCTCCGCGCGCGCTTTCTTCGTCGGATCTCCCCCGGATCCACCACGTGAGCCTTCTCCTCGGTGACCATGCCGACCAGCGTCGGGGCCCTAGCTATCAGGCGGAGGCACCAGTGTTGGGGCAATGACTAGTATGCAATCTCATCTATGGTGCAAGCATGCAATCATCCACTCCCAACTATTGGATGTCCATCCTAGGGTGGTTGCGTTTTTTCACTTAACTCCCTTCATGTGGTGGAGGGGGTTAAGTGAAAAAACGTACCCACTCTAGGATAGACATCCAATGGTTGATGATAGATGATTGCATGCTTGCACCATAGATGTGATTGCATACTAGTCATTCCCCCAGTGTTGGTAATAGGCGGCGGCGGCAAGGATGCCTAGAGCATGTGAAGGTTTGGTGATTTGGAACTTGGAAGTGTGCAGGTGGCTTACGGGGGCTATTTATGCATTCACAAGTGGGCACGGGAATGGGCAAGTGGCCGACCTGTTTTTTATTTGCATGTGGGCTGGGCAAGTGGTCAAAAAATTCTGCAACGTGAATATAAAAAGAAGGAGTTAGGCTAAGGCCGTCAAGCTGATTGGTCTAGCCGACGGCTGTCAGTATGGGCGTTGGTTTTTGGATTTTCGGTCGACGTTTTTATTTTCACTGTTGGTTTTTCTCTTGCACCCGACGCATTTAATTGTAGACATCGGATTTTTTTGACAGACTGTCGGCTATAATACTACGACCGTCGGGCATAAAAACCCAACAGTTTTAGTGTTTTTAAAGTTGACGGCCCCGACGTCTACATATATCCTGACAACCTATTCATCATTTCTTGTAGTGTATGGCTGAAAAGTCAAAGTTATCACATCAGGCGAACCGTTGTCATGATGGAAAGTTGGAAGCCCGAGGGTGATTGTTTGACAGGGCACTCGGAACCGATACGATGTCCGTATTGGGAAACGACGACCTTCAATTGCGTGAGATCTGCACGCTAGGATCTCACCTACCGCGTCATGAAGAGCCATGTGGTGATGATTTAACTATAGACCACCTCTCCAATGGCCCATGAATAGACCTTTGAAGCTGAGGTGCGGGAATCAAAGATTGCCCCACTTCTGGCTGAATAACTTCACCCAAAAGGTTTCTCCCAGAGGTGGGCCTGAGTGCCACTGTTGGTACCCTACGTACCGGGTACCCCACGATACCGCAAGTAAATTCATGGAGTTCCACCTGTCCGAGTTGAAGATCTCCGAAGGCTACACGTGTCTCGCGGCACTGGACCCGCCTCCCACGTTCGGGTAGCGCCGTCACTTCCTTGTGTAACGCAAGGGTGGACCTAACTTCCCATATATGGAAGCTCCAGTCATGCCACATGTCTAGTGGCCCTGGACTTTACCCCCGGTAGAGAGAAGCTCCGGTGCTGCCACGTGTATATCTGCTCCGGACCTGCCTCCCCACGGAGGGGAGCTCCGGAGCTGCCATGTGTCGATCCTATGGACCTAAGCATGCAACGGAAAGATTGTCGGATCTCCAATGGCCGAACATTCAAGGGGCAGTTAAAGCAGCCGTTACAAGATCTGATTATGTGTCATTAATGCCATGTTAATGACACAAGATCAGAGGACTGTTCATACTGGTAACGACACCATTAAGGCACGTTAGCACCCTATTTATTACACTTAATACATGCAGATCATATATAGGTGATTGAATACCGCTGGGGCCACCTGTTAGGCCAGGCTAACATTGTTATGGGTAGTCCTTGGACTATAAAAGGACTGCGTCGCTCGAACTGAGACAAGGAAGCTCATATGCACACAAGCATACACACACTCATACAATCAACAACCGCCCTGTGGAGTAGGGTATTACACCCAGGCGGCCCAAACCACGAAAAACTCATTGTTTCATCATCTCGTTCATAATCTCGCGCACGCTCCAACCGAATACGAACCTCCGCAGACTACACTTTAGTACTACTGGGGGAAGTGTCAATCGCACACTTCAACAATATTGAATTTCTTGAAGATGTCATGCGTGTACATGGTTTGGCTTATGAACGTGCCCTCTCTTAATTGCTTCACTTGGAATCCCAAGAAGAACTTCAATTTTCCCATCATCGACATCTCAAACCTATATGTCATAATCTTGCTACACTCTTAATAAAATGATTTATTAGTAGAATCAAAGATAATATCATCAACACAGATTTGACATACAAATAGATGATCATCACAGTGTTTTGTGAACATAGTATAATCAGCTTTTCCAATTTTAAAATCATTTTGAGTCAGAAAATCTCTAAGGCACTCATACCATGCTCGAGGAGCTTGTTTGAGGCCATAGAGCCGTACATACACTACAGGAATCCGGCGATAGGGCATCGGCCATATTAGCGTCGGTTGTCTACAGAAACTGACACACATAAATTAAAGGCGTCGATGAACCGACGCACTTAGCCGACGACGAATTTTGGACGCCTTTAACGACTAAGTGTGTCGGTGCCAACGCATTTACTCACTATGTGCGTCGGGTTACGAAGGCGCACTTAAAGTTAAATGCGTCGGTCGGGACGACCGATGCACTTAAGATGTTATATGCGTCGGCTTTGGGGCAACCGACACACATAAGTGGACACGTGGCTGCTCCACCGAGCGCGGCTCTGTGCGTCGGTCCGCTAGAAACCGACGCATATAACGACTTAAGTTTGTCTGTTTCTGGGGCCGACGCATATAATGTGCCGCGTGGCCATCTCCCCAGTGGCCAGATATGGGCGTCGGTGTAGAACAAACCGACACACATAACAATTATTTTAAAAATAAATGTTTATTTTCTCTCCCTCCCCGGATGGAGAGCCTCCATTTTACACACAACAGCAATATACAGCATATAAACATACGACCATACACAAGTTATGAAACATCGCACTATACACAAGTTATAAAACGTTTCGAACACAACCACAACATAATACAAGCACAACAGTTCGAAAATGAGTAAACGAAATTCATATGTCGCCGTGGGAGCCTCCACTCGCATGTCCTCCACTCCCATCTCCTCCACTCACACCTCCGTCGTTAATGTTAAAGAAAGCATCGACACCTTCAGGTGTTCCATGATGAGATCCCTGTAATAGATAAAAATGAAATAGAAACTTAACAACATAATATGTTAACTCCTACTTACTTAATAACATAACTTTAAAAAGGAAAATCATATTGGTTTGAACTAAAACTTAAACACACTCTCGTATTTCCTCTCATTCTCTCTAACTCTCTCGCCCTCACTCGCTCTCCTACTCTATCTCTTCTCCTCTCCCTCTATCTCTTTCTCTGTAGCTCCCTCTCTATCTATCTCTTCTCTTCTCTCTATCTCTTCCTCTCCCCCTCTATATATTTCTCTCCCTCTCTATCTATCACTTCTTTTCTCTATATGTATTCCTCTCCCTCTCTATATATCTCTGCCTCTCTCGCTCTCACACTTGTTCACTTTTTTACTTCATCTCTCCGCTATTATTTCCATTTTCTTTTTAATATTATGGTAATTGATGTTATAATGAAAATATTGTAACAAGTATGCATGTCCTACATACTGCTGCATCTCCTTGTGATGGATGAGTCTGCACCGGAGGGAAAGGCATCGGTGAGAAAACTACTTGAAGTTGTAAGATTACAATTAGAATCATTTTGGAATCAAATAAAGTAGTAAAATGCAAAAATTACAGTTTACCTGGATTATTTTGCTGTAATCCAGAAGCCAGTAGTGACATAAATCCGTACGGTTGTGGAACATATGATTGACCACTCTCGGAACCCTGCAACACAAATAGTTACGATATTGCATTATACAACTGAAGTCAATAAGATCAGTAGTTTTACCTGTGAGGAGCCAATCTGTGGTAGTGCTGGCTGCATTGGTCGAGGACCGAACTGAGAACTGGATCTACCTTGACCCATGAACTGCATCAAGTAAATTAGTTGTGATATCTTGAGTAGATACATTTGTAAATCAAATAATATTTTCAAATAAGAAAATTACATGTTACCTGAGACATATACAAATAATGCATCTATTACTGCAACATCTGTGTCTGTTGCTGTTGTTGTTGCAGCAACATCTGTGTCTCTTGTTGTTGTTGTTGCATCTCCTCCTTTGTGCATCTCAGTTCTTCTCGTAATTCAGCCTCTGTAGATGATTGAAAGCGACTACCACCAACATTGGACGGTCGTCATGTAGCATAAGCCTCACACTTTACATATGCGTCGCCTAACCCAAGTCTACAAAAAAATACAAGTGTGAAGAATCGATATTCATTAACATACAAATCAGTATTAACTTTACACATACCTCCCATGCGGTAGACCTCCGCTGGCATCATATGTTGCAGCGACATCTAACGGCTCTCTCAAATAGTCTGAATCAGGTCCATGATTCTTTTTGAAACACTCAACATACTTTTGTTGTGATACATTTAGTTACCAGATTAATGTAATACAAGATAAATTGAGTTGATAGATAAAAGCAACAAAGAATCAACATACCTACCAATTTTTGGGTTGATGCCTCATCGCATAACACCTCCGGGCGATTCGGGTCTGGACCTTTATGCCCCATAAGATAAACCTCAAAAAATGTAGGAGGTGTACCAGTTTCACCTGTCTGCAATATCAAAATCAATAATTTAATAAATGCAATTAATTGAAGGAATCTAAGTATGAATATAAGAATTCATACCATCCTTTGTTCCATCCGAACATAACCATCCGGCCCAAAGAAATGCTTCTTGGCTTGCTCTTTCGGTTTCTTCGGTGTCTATCAGAAATATTTATAAACTCAGCTGAACCCCAATACCCGCATTACCATTCCAAAGCCTCCATATTTGCACAAATCCAATCCAATGACTTTGCAGGTACTCCTCCCTAGTAAGGTGAATTTTGGCTGCTTCTTTGTTTGTCATAGGCTGGAACATCACCGTCTTGTAGTAGACGGTCACAGCCTTGATCCGTGCCTTCGAGAAGGAGTCCTTGACACGTCTCTTTGCTGCATTATGGAAAATTGAACAAGCATATGCTTGACTCACACCCTCCTCCAAACGAAACCTACCCTGCATACAAGTAACAATTAATGTCAAATAACAATAGGATGTAATGTAATGGAAACTGATGTAATGGAAACAATCAAAACAAACTTACCCAGAAAATCTCCCAAACTTTATCCTGACATGTACCCGAATTGCCATACTCTTGGGTGGCATTTCGTTGAGAGTCAAAGTGGGATGGGATGGATCCATCCCACATTTTAGGGATGAGATGGTCCCGTTTTCTGTTTGTCTAGAGGGATGGGACGATCCCTGTTTCTTGTTTGTTTTATGGGATGGTGTGGGACAGAATGATCCCGTCTCTTGTTTGAATGAAAGGATGGAACAGGGACATGTGAGTATGAGTACTTCTGGAAGGTCGTGCGCCTGTCTCCACGGAGGTGGGACGGATCCGTCCCCATGTTTTCGGTGAGATGGTTTCATCCCGCATCTAGGTGGAATATTCTCTTTTGAGGGATGACTCTATCCCACATGTCTCCAAACCAAACAACAGAAAAGTGGGATCGTCCCGTCCCGTCCCGCTATATCCCTCGAACCAAACACACCATTGAAGCGCATAGTGATCCCAACTATGCGCTGCAATTCTTTGACCATCTACTAATACCATCCCGAGATAGCAAAACCCGATGGCGTTTCCCAACTCGGTGTTAACTACTCGTCGATGCCCCTTTCCACTCCATCGAAGCTCCACCCAACACCTAGTACCCTTCGGCCTTATAATTGTCCGCTTGTCTATACTTTTACTTACACCACATAAAAGGTGCCTCCGCAGCCTGTACATAAAAAATAGATAAAATTAGTTAATTGAATAGATATAATGAACATGTTAGTTAATTAAAAATATTATCTAAAAGGGCATCGATCGGGGTGTCCTAACTCTTCCAGCTCGGCCCTTCTTGCAATCCTGGCATCTCGCTCAGGATCCTCAGGCTCATCTTCTTCCTCATCATCTCCCTCATTCCTGAGCCTCCTGCTGAGCCTACTCCTGAGCCTCGCCCTGAGCCTCCAACTGAGCCTCCTTCTGAGCCACCTTCCTGCTCCAGCGTCTTCCTGACAGTCTCTGGTTCCTCCTCGTACGACTCCTTGTACGTCGGGCAACGATCTATCACCTGTGGCAGACCTCGTGCAGGCTTGCTCGACGTCGGCTCTGCCACACAACTCAAAAACTGCCTCTTCCTCTGCCCTCTATAAGAAGTACCCTGAAAATATAAATAAAAAATATATAAAGAAGTAAGAAACAATAGACAACTAATTAAATATTTACATGTATGTAAAGAACAAGAGCCTGAAATGGGTCCGGCTCGCTCGAAGTAGAACTGGGAGTGGAGGCCGAAGATCCACTACCCTTCTTGCTCTTCTTCTTCCCCAAACTTGGCAAAAGCTTAAACATCTGCGCACATTGTTATAGAAATGATTAGTATACAACATTAGATAATAAATAAAGAATGTATACAATAATATTAAAAATCTAAAAATTGCGTACAATATAAATTAAAAATCATCAGCATCAGAATCTGCTTCTGTCACACGTGTATTAAGATATTCACGTATCTCTTCTTCCATCTCTTCCTCTTCTTCATCATATCTATCATGTTCTTCCAAATTCCTTTTCTTCTTTTCCATAATTCTTTGTGATTGCCGAACACGTTTGCTTGAATGGCCAGCTTGTTCTTCCGACATCAACTCTAATGAGTCACTAGCAATTTATGCGAGTCCTATCCTAGAAGATATCATAAAATCTTCTGCTTCATCGACTTCATCCTGATGGATAATACCGTAGTCTTCTTGAATCTCTATATACTCATCATAATGATGAGGGTGCACTTAAGGGTTAACTGTATACACAACCCACCAATTTTTCAAACTTGGATGAGGATAACTTAAATAGTACACTTGTACCACTTGATTCGCAAGTACAACATTGTTGTTATGGGCTGTGTATGGTGACTTGTGGTTGACCTTCACCATTCCAAAATCATCAACTCGTGTGCCCGATGTTGGATCAAACCATTCACAGTCAAAAATCACAAGTTGAAGTGTTTTTGGACCGCCAAATGTGTACTCTATTATTTTTTAAGAACACCGTAGTATTGTCACTTTTCCACTACCCTCTACGGCAGTTATCATTACTCCACTACTTGTAGTGGCAGCAAGTGGACGACTTGCTTCTAAACTTGCCATCCGAAAACGATATCCATTGATATCGTACCTGCTAAATTCTGTTGCTCTCAATTGACCATGTGACATCTGTCGCAAGTCATCGAAGATGTTGACATCTTTCATACACTACATAAATAAACAAAGTTAGCATCTTATGATAAACATGCGAACTAATATTGAAAGAAAAAACGGATATAAAATTACATGTTCACGGAACCAGTCCACAAAGCTTTTTCCACCGTTTATGCCATGCTGACGCATCTTATCCAATTGACTTTGTGTAGGTTTTCGTGAAGATTTCCAATACAACTTGTCAAACATTTCAAAATATGGTAACACCTCCTCCATGTTGAAAAATATGTAAAGCATGGTGTAATTCCTCTCTTGTGCTGAAATATAATTAGAATTAGCAGCTCCATCACCTTTACCCTTCCATTGAAAAATCTTAAGCTCACTCGTAGATTGCTCTTCTACATTATGATATCGTGTGACACTTGCATTCACGTTGTTGGCACGTGAAAAATATCTGCTAGAGAAGTTAGTGATCTCTTTAGCTGCAAATGCTTCTGCAATACAACCCTCAACTCTTGCTTTGTTGCGCACTGTAGCTCTAAGTTTCTTCAATTCTCTTTCTTGGTTATACATCCATCTGAATTGTGCAGGACCTGCTACCAATGCTTCATAAGGTAAATGCACCAGCAAATGTTGCATAACATATATAAATCCAGGCGGGACACTTTTTCCATCTTACATACAAGCACAACAATTTCTTTCTCCCACCGTCGCATCATCTTTTTCGACACTTACTTAGCACAAATATGTCTATAAAAGTAGCTAAGTTCAGCAAACATCTTCCACAAATCAGGTTTGAAGTAGCCACGAAACATTACCGGGATAAGTCTCTCCATCATAATGTGATAATCATGGCTCTTCAACCCATTCAGTTTACCAGTGTTGAGATTAACACATCGTTTTATGTTTGCTGCATAGCGGTCTGGAAACTTCAGTGTTTTCAACCAACTAAGTATTTGCTTTCTTTCTTCTGGTCGAACATAGTATGGAGCTTGTGGCCTACTTTCATTCTCGCTTGCATTTTTTATAACCTCAAGCCCAGGACGATCGCAAATATCAGCTAAGTCTTTCCTCGCACTCAAATTATCTTTAGTTTGACCGGTAAAATCAAAACACATGCTTATGATGCTTTCAGCGACATTACGCTCCTGGTGCATCAAATTTATGTTGTGTGGTAAAAGCAACGCTTTTGCATATGGTAGCTCCCAAAGAAAAGAAATATGAGTCCAGTTGTGTTCTGTACCATACCCCTCGAAACCACCTTCAGCAGACTCTATTAACTTTGCATGCCATGCCATTTTTTGCTCGCATGTCAATCGACGAGGGGGTCCTTCTGTAACCCTTTTTCCTTTTCGAAATGATTGTGTATCACTCCCGTAAGGGTGATTTCAAGGAAGGAATCGTCGATGGCAATCAAAGAAGCTGACTTTTCTTCCATACCTCAACCTAAAGGCATCGGTATCAGCCATACATATGGGGCAACACAATTTTCCATGGACACACCAAACAGCCCAAATGTCGTATGCCAGCAAATCATGTGTAGACCATAGATATGCGGCACGTAAAGTAAATTCACATTTCATATGACTGTCGTATTCCTTTACACCTTGCCATAACTCTTTCAACTCCTCAATCAACGGTTGCATAAACACATTGATTTTCATCCGAGGATGTTTAGGACCAGGAATGATGGCCGCGAGGAATATGTATCCTTCTTTCATGCACATGTTGGGAGGGAGATTGTAAGGCATGATGAAAACAGGCCAACAAGAGTATGGACTGTTACTTGTGCTGAAAGGAGTGAAACCATCTGTTGACAATCCAAGACGCACATTTCTTGGATCTTTACCAAACTCCGGATCGAAATGGTCTAGAGATTGCCATGCCGCGCCATCTGAAGGATGTACCATAATATCCTTGTCATCACTCTCACATAACCCTTCTGGATGCCGCCTCATCTGCTTTGCAGTTTCTTCAGAAAGGAACAACCGTTTAAGTCCGGACGGGATAGGCATGTACCGAAGCTGTTTAACCGGTACCTTTGTACATATTTCCTCCCCATCATCATTCAAAATCTTCACGTGTCTAGATGCATTGCAATGCATACATTGAGTATTGTTCTGGTGTTCCTTCCAAAACAACATGCAATTATTTTCGCACAGATCAATTTTCTCATAACTCATGCCCAGACCTTCCAAAACCATCTTTGAATGATATATGTCTTCCGACATCTTATGTTTTGCCAGAAGGAGATCATTGATCAACTTCAAAATACCATTGTAGCAATTGTTTGCAAAATTGAACTTATACTTCAGCCCCATAAGTCGTGTGACCGCCTGCAGAACGGTCACACTAGCACCCTCATCTGGCAGTGACTCCTCTTCGTACTCTCGAGCAACATCCGCCATCATCTCATCCATCTGATCTTCATTCTTGTTTTCGTCTGACTCACTAGCATGATCCATCACTCCATGCTCATGCCACACTAGATAGTGTGGCATAAATCCATGCTTACAAAGGTGCAGCATCACTTCAGACCTCTCCAAACGTCGACGATTCTGGCACCTGCTACACGAACATTTCACAAAATGAGCACCACTAGAAAATGCTTGGTTCACGAACTCATTTTCCATTTGTGCCCATTCCAAAGTGTACACACCATCTAACTCCATCCATCATACATCACCTTACGATCGTCACCCATTTTTCAACTTATACCATCAAAGCGGAAAATCATTATAATTAGTTTATTTTTATATTATGTGACGGTCACTACAACTAGGCAGATAGGTTCTAAACCCACCCAAGAGTGGTCGAGTGGGGCGTGCTTATGACGACACGCGTGGTCTGGATCCAGACAAAATTTCGGCAGCATAACCCCGCTGTTCTCCATTGCACGCCCAAAAATGGTGCAGCAGAGAACATTAGGGTTATGCCGTCGAAATTTCGTCCAGATCCAGACTCGCGTCTCGTCACAAGCCACCCCCCCCCCCCCCGATCCACTCCCAGACCATCCAAAAAGGGACAATTCCGAACCTTTACGTCTCACATGCCAATGGCATGTGATACGTGCCAATTCGAAACGGGTAATCAAATTCTATAGGTTATGTTTCTCATTTTAATTTTTCAATAATTTATGAGAGAGGAAAGAAAAAGATAGAGGAGGAAATTTGGTCAGAGTTGAAAGTTCTAAGTCCGGATCCACCGTTCAGGCGCGGTTAATTAGTCGTCCTCATTATCGCCGTATGCATCTGTGCTCGTCTTAGCGCATACTTCACAACTAGAATCATCTTTCATTACAATCCTCTAAAGCTACCATAATTATAAAAATATTTACTATATTACAAACACATAATTAGTCATCATATTGCAAATGCTAAAAAGAAGCAATCACATGCATGATACGAACTTTTAATCACATTCAAATCATATAGCATAATGAATATGAATCACATTCACGAGTTAGCAACTATATAATATAAATCACATTCACGAGTTAACACTAATCACAAATATAATATGCTCACATATTTAGAAACTATTAATCATGCTCACATATATAAGTTAAACATGTAAATTTGCATATAATTTGAGAATTAACTAGTAATTAATCTTACATATCCACATTATCTATGCAATAAGCTCACACATATAACATCACATATACAAACTAATGCACCAAACAAAGATCACACACAAAGATCATTTTACCTTGTGCGTCGAGGACGGGGCGCCGGACCAAAGGGCTCTGGGGGCCGGACAAGGGAGCGACGGGACTGGACCAGGGCACTCCGGGGGCGAGGGGCGCCGACGAGCGGGGGCGCGGGCGGCAGGCGAGGAGCACCGGCGACGGGCGGCCGGGCGCGGGTGCGGGCGAGGGGCACAGGGTGGGGGCGGCAGGCGAGGGGCTCTGACGACGGGCGGCCGGGCGCGGGTGCGGGCGAGGGGCACCGGGCGGGTAAGGGCGCGTGGGCGCGGGCGAGGGGCGCCGGCGAGCGGGGGCGCGGGCGGGGGTGCGGGCAAGGGGCACCGGCAACGTGCGGGGGCGCGGGCGCGGGCTCGGGCGAGGGGCACCGGCGATGGGTCAGCAGGCGGATGCACTGGCAAGGCGGCGGGCTGGCGGCGGCGGCGACGTGCGGGGGCGCGGGCTCGGGCGACAAGTGTTGGAGGCACGTGAGAAGAGAAGAGCCGCGAAGGGTTTAGGCCCCTCTTAAGAGCGTCGGTTTGTCCCTGGCCGACGCTCTTAAAGCCTGAGCGATCCGGGCCCACTTAAGGGTGTCGATGTTGTCCCGGCCGACGCTCTTAGAGGCTCAGTCAATCGGGCCTGCTTTGAGTCTTGCTTGGGGCCCGTTTAAGAGCGTCGGTTAGGCCGACGCATCTATTATGTGTGTCGGTTTCTTCAAGATCACCGACGCCTCTAAGTTATGGGGGTCGGTTACTCTGAACTGACACCCTTAGACGAGTTAAATGCGTCGGGGCCGACGCATCTATTAAAACCGACACCCTATTCTTCGTTTCTTGTAGTGATATTTTATAAACATGGTTGGGGTACTCTTGATCTTCAAATCATGGTGGCTGCTCCACGTACACTTCCTCCTTAATTGGACCATTGAGGAAGACACTTTTGACGTCCATTTGATATAGCTTCAAATTATGGTGATTAGCATATGCCAATAAAATACGAATGGACTCAAGTCTAGCTACGGGAGCGAAAGTTTCGTCGAAGTCCAAACCTTCAACTTGTGAGTAACCTTTAGCCACGAGTATCACTTTATTTCTCGTTACCACTCCATGTTCATCTTGTTTGTTCTGAAAGACCTATTTGGTTCCAACAATGTTCGCCTTTAGTCTTTCCACCAGTTCCCACACTTCATTTCTCTTGAAGTTGTTCAACTCCTCTTGCATTGCAATCACCCAATCTGGATCCTTTAAGGCTTCTTCTACCTTGTATGGTTCCAGAAAAGAGACAAAAAAGTAATATTCATAAAAATTTGCTATTCGAGATCTAGTAGTTACTCCCTTCGCAATATCTCCAATGATGTTGTTGACAGGATGATCTCTTTGTACGCTCTGATGTACTCTTGGGTGAGGGACTTGTGAAGTTGCTTGCTCTTCATTGTCCTCGTGTTCATTGTCTCCCCCTAAATCATTGCTTCTGTGGTTATATGGATCTTCTTGATCTTCCTGATTTTGATCTTGTGCATGAGCTCCCCCTTGATCATTGCTTCCTTGTAGAGGTTCAACTTGTGCACTTGAGTCTTTTGGTTGCTCTTGAGGTAGAATATCACCAAGTGCCATTTTCCTCAACGCTTCACATGGGGCGTCTTCTTGATCTAGCACACACTTATCAACTTGATCCACTTGGGAGCCGTTAGTTTTATCGAACACTATGTCAAGTGCTACTTCAACAAGGCTAGAGACTTTGTTGAAGACACGATAGGCGTAGGCGTTCGAATCATAATCGAGCAAGAACACTTCATCATATTTTGAAGCGAACTTTGAGGTCCTTGGTTTCTTGTTCAGAATAAAACATTTACAACAAAATACTTTGAAATATGAAACATTTGGTTTGTTACCGGTGATAAGCTCACATGGTGTTTTCTTCAAGAGTCAGTGATGATAAAACCGAGTTGTGGCATAGCAAGCGGTGTTCACTACTTCAGCCCAAAACCGGTCCGATGTCTTGTATTCATCCAGCATTGTCCTCGCCATCTCAATTAGTGTTCTTTTTTTCCTTTCGGCCACTTCGTTTTGTTGAGGGGAGTAGGGTGCCGAAAAATTGTGCTTTACTCCTTCTTCGTCTAGGTTCTCCTCAACTTGTGTATTCTTGAATCTGTCCTATTGTCACTTCTTATGTTCTTCACAGTTGAGGAGAATTCGTTCTGAGCTCTTTTCAGAAATTTCTTGAGGATTTCCTGAGTTTTTGTTTTGTCATACAAGAAAAATACCCAGGTGAATCTTGAAAAGTCATCAACAATAATTAAACCATATTTGTTACCGCCGATAC
Organism: Tuctoria greenei; assembly: GCA_036927565.1. Taxonomy (NCBI): domain Eukaryota; kingdom Viridiplantae; phylum Streptophyta; class Magnoliopsida; order Poales; family Poaceae; genus Tuctoria; species Tuctoria greenei. Next base: position 174,593,351 of record JAYESD010000005.1, read on the forward strand.
TTATATAAGAATTTGGACCGAAAAGGTCCATGTGAAGAAGTTCCAGCAGTCTTCTGTTAGTCATCACGTTCTTGGCGGGGTGCAGTGCTCCAACTTGTTTTCCTACCTGGGAAGCACTACACGACCTGTCTTTCTCAAAAGAAACATCCTTCGAACCTCAGATGTGACCACCTGTTAGAAGTTTCTGCAGATTTCTCATCCCAACATGGGCGACCGTCTATGCCACAGCCATCCCATGTTATTTTTAGCAACCAAGCAAGTGTTGAGTTCAGCTTTATCTTTGTTGAAGTCAACAATATAAAGCTTTCCCTTCAACATTCCCTTGAATGCAATCGAGCCATCGCTTCTTCTAAAAACGGTCACACCCTCATTAGTGAATAAATAGTTATAACCTTTATCGCATAGTTGAGATATTGACAGAAGGTTATAATCTAAAGAATCTACATGTAAAACATTTGAGAGAGTATGTTGAGAAGAAATTTCAATTTTACCACTACCAAGGACCTTTTCTTTGTTGTTGTCTCCAAAGTATATCCCTTCACTTGGATTTGCATTGCGCTCATACTCCACGAACATATTGCTCTCTCCGGTCATGTGGTTGGTGCATCCGCTGTCTAGAACCCATTTTGATCCACTGGAGGAGTAGGCCTTCAAAACAGAATTATTCCTTGGTTTTAGGTACCCAAGGTTGCTTGGGTCCTCTAGGGTTAGTTACAAGAGTCTTGGGCACCCACACACAAGTTTTCGAATTCTTGTGGCGTGGCCCTGCATATTTAGCAAATATATTTCCAAATTTGTCTTCCGTAAGTACATACGAAACATCAAAAGTACGAAATAGTATTTGCATGTAAAATTCAAGTGATTTTTCCTTAACAAAGGTAGTTTTCTTCTTAGCATGAACATTGGTGGACATGTATTTTTTCTTGTTAAACCCAAGACCATCTTTGATGTTAGGAGGTATAGTGACTATATATGCACTACGTGCATATTTTATCTTCTCCGTATCAAAGATGCCACTTTGGGAAGGATGCTTTGCATGAGAAGTGGAAGAATCAGGTTTGACAACATTTTTCTCAATAGAACATGTGCAAGTTGCAATAGTTGTCAAACTTACACGTTTGGAAGGTGAGCTTTTGGAGGAAAAGGAGTCACATTGCTTGAGCGACTCAACTTGCACTTCAAGAATTTTGTTAACTTTTGACAAGTTAACATTTCATTCTTGATTGCAACGTGTGAGTCTTCTAGCTTTGAGTAAGTTTCCTTACTCAAAGCTTGCTCATGCTCAAGTGACTTGCTCTTCTCTCTTTCGAGCTCAAGGAGTTTCTCAACATCTTGATACCTCTTCTTCTCACAGATGAGCATATCTTCTTTTCGGTTGACAAGCTCCTCCTTCTCAAAGATTTCATCCGACAACATTTTTATTTTCTTCAATGCAGTTTTACTTAATCCCCTAAACATCTCCTCATTTTCACTAGAGCTGTCAAAATCATCAATAGAGGAATTTAGCAACGGGGGAGTTAGTTGAACCTTTTTCCTGCCTTCTTTAGCCATAAGGCAATTGTAATTGTGTGTCTCCTGTCCTCCCATGTTCGAGAAGAGTGCGGACCTCTTGGTGCGTTTCTTGATGGCAATGGTGGTCATTTCCTCTTCTTCATCAGAGGAGGACTCATCGTTTGAGTCCCACTCCTTGCCAATATGCGCTTGATGAGCTTGCCGCATTTTTCTGAAGATCTTGTTTTCTTCAGGCTTCATTTCCTTCTTTCTCTTATTCTCTTCATAAGTGCAGTCAACAATGAAGTGACCGTACTCGCCACAGTTATAGCAAGTGCATCGAGCCTTGGATTTTTCTTTCTCTTTGCTCTTCCCTTCATTTGAGTTGCTTCCATGTCTTCTGTTCATCATGCACTTGAATTTCATGATGAAGAGTACCATCTCTTCATCATCTAGGTCAGTGCTCATGCCACTTGCATCTCCTTCATCTTGAGCTTCACGAGTTTCCTTTCCTTTAGGCTTGCAGGTTGCTTTGAGAGCAACTTCCTTCTTTTTGGAGGAGGTGAGCTCATCTAGATCTTTGACTTATTGGTCTTCCTTCTCCATCATCTCATGGTTTATGATTTTGCCAATAGTTCATCTGGGGTCATTTTGTGAAACCCAAGGCTTTCTCGGATCATTGAGCACATGGTGATGTTTCTTCGCATAAAGGCTCTAATCATCCTTTTGACCACCTCATGGTCAATCCACTTCTTGCTTCCATAGGTGCGGATCTTGTTGATAAGCGCTTTCATCCGGTTGTACATGTCTTGAGGTGATTCGCCTTCCTCAATAGCAAATCTCCCCAACTCTCCTTCAAGCATCTCAATTTTGGCTTCTCGGACTGACTTATTTCCTTCATGTGGTTTTAAGTGTATCCCAGATTTCTTTTGCGCTTTCTAATCCATCAATTTTGGTGAACTCCTCCCGGCTGAGTGATGAGGTGATCACTTCAATGGCTTGTGCATTGCGGTGAATTTCTTGTTCTTGTTCTGGAGTGAGTTCTTCGTCCGTATCCGGGATTTCTACACTTGTACACACAATATGCCAGATATTGGGATTCAAAGAGATTAGATGCATTTTCATATTATATTTCCACATGGTGTAGTCATTTTCGCCAAATTGCGAAGGCTTTCCCAAGGGAATGGAATGATAATGATTATTTAAGTTAAGATGATTCTAATTGTAATGATATCGAGAGTAGTCGTGATGATCACTCCCCGTTGTCTTCTCGTCCTCTTTTCCCTTTTGTCTCAGAAGTTTCTTCCTCAGAATTGCCTTTAGTTGACTCACTTCTTCATCGTCATGTGGATTTTCCCACATTACATCGAAGGCTTTCGTATCTTGCTCTTCCTCGGTGTTGAGCACCTCTGGGATCTTGTTGTTCTTCTCAAAGGCTATTGGTCTCGCCGAGCGGTGAGTCTCATTGATGGTGTAGGATCGAAGAGCACGTGTAAAGCTACCAAAGGTATGAGGTGAATGGTAGATTAAAACTTTTCAGCGAAAGCAATGAAACATCCCTAGACAGAAAACCTATCTGTTAAAGAAACCATCTGTGCGACTAATCTAAATGTGTTCAACTGTGGCAAAACTAGTATAGATTGTAGATAATCAAGTCACGAATACATCACAACAAGAATCACAGAAATCCGTTGAGAGAAATTCAAGTTACATTCGAAAGATCGAACAAAGGTCAATCTGTCCTACCCGAGAAAAATAGTTATGGAACACTGCAAAGAAACTCGTGTAGATCAGAAATCACAAATCCAATGACCGTGAAATTTTCACACATGATAGAAAATTAAGTTGTGAAGACAACCCAAAAAGAATCACGTCTATCAGATCTGTAAAACTCGAGTTATTATAAAACCACCAAAGCAAGGTAGTGTTGTGCAGAAACTCGATGGGAAAAACTTGTCTAAAACAAGTCGGGCGAACAACGCATAAAATTTCCTTCAAACTACAAATTTTATTGTTCAAACCACAAGAGGAACAGCCCCAAAGTCATGCACCATGAGCTCTGGCCTCCCTTACTTATATAACAAGCCCTTAGGCACCCCCAAACCTAACTAGGACTCTAATCCTACTCAATTCACGAATTAAAACTTTCCATAACTGCTTAAGACTCTTCTGTACGCAGATAGAAGAGATCTTAAGACTTCCAAACACCTTAGTAACGTATTCCACGTTCCTAAAACAACTCAAATTCGTGACCCACATGAAATCCTATAATAAAAACCTCAAAACTTTTCATATTTGAGTCAAACCCGACTCAACCACAGCCTGAGTCCATAACCTATTCGGTTAGACCTTTCGACCAATTTTTTACATCCACATCACTTCATCACGCCTCAGAAACATGTAGATACGTCCATGCACTCCTTACACACATGCAAACATCTTCCAATGATGTCCATGATATCTTCATATGCATTGTTCTTGATTCAAACATGTTGTGCAACCTCCCGATCAACTCAACCACAATTCCTCCCGAACTTGGTTGTTGAACCTCATATTCTCCCTAAGACTAGTTCAATGGATCCCGTCAGCAGCCATGTCTTGAACTCAAGAAACACTTGCACATGAATAAACAATCAATACTTCCGAGCACAAGTCCTCGACTTGACTCTCGTTAGTTCCGAAACCACAACACTTTACGTGAGCACCTCCCAAAAGCATGTTGCAAACCATAGCAAATTGATAACAGCAATAACCACCAAAACACACAAAAAACATAGTAAAAGAATACTAAGCAAAATTTCCATAGAAGGACCATTACAAGTTCAAAATATTTCAAAGTAAAAGCAGAACCATTGCATTCAAGCTCCGGACCTTGTCAAAACTAACCGGACCTTGAGTCGGAGCTTACCAAAGCTAGAAGGACCTAGCATCGGTGCTTATCAAAGATGGTCGTACCTAGCGCTGGAGCTTACCAAAACTAGTCGGACCTAGCGCTGGAGCTTACCAAAGCTAGTCGGACCTAATGAAAAGAAATCGGACCTTACATCAGAGCTTGCTGGAGCTACCCAAAACAAGTCAGACCTCTCGTCAGACCTTGCTGGAGCTCGAACCAAGATGATAAAGGTGTTTTGGTAGTATTCAAAACTTTTATCGCCATAGCCAATGTTTTCAGCACACATAGGTCTCAAAATCTCCCCCTTGTTGAATGCATTGGCAACACCACTTAAAATCCAAACATTGGCTTATTCACTTGAAAAATTTTGAAAACAATTTCTCCTCCTTTTTGAAAATCAAATGAGATAGAAATAATTTTCTCCCCCTATACTTATTTCTCCCCCTTGCATACTTCTCCCCCTTTGACAATGTACTCAACAAGGTACAAAAGTGAAATTTTAATTTGCTGTGAGCATATTATAACATATACATATATAACAAAGCTCATCCAAGTCATACTATCAAGTAACTTACACTATCACAACAATAAGATACATAAAGTAGTGTAAGCCATGCTAGAAATCAAATGTAATTTACAATTTAAGCAAGTCATGATCTCACAAACTTAACTATTTCAAGACCTGAAAGCATAACACTTGTTGCTGCTATTCTATTTTCTTGTAAGCACAAATTTTTAACACATGATATCTGCAAGAGATTATATGCTGCATCTGCCTTATTCTAACCAACCAAGCCAAGCCTATGTCATTTGACAATCAGAAGCTTAAGGTCATGGTTTTAGTCATACACAACTTCTTGTAGGTTCATATCTAAGTGCAATGATAAGACATCTCAAAAGAAGAAGTGTGATGCATGCATATTCTCTTGATCTTTTCTCATTTCTTCATTTGAACATAAAAGCTCAACATGTGGATAGTTGATTGATTAAGTATTCATTATTAAAAGCACTTGTGATCATGTAACAAGTTCAAAACAGCAAGAAAGTTCGATCATGACAAGATTTAGAATAGGTAATTATTCCAATTACTAGTCATGGCAAAAACTACAAAATGTATAACATGTGTAATGTAGTAAAACTTTCAGCATGTAAAAGAAATCACAAAGTCATATATGTCTCAAATACTATGCTCATATTATTTTAAATTCAGATTCACACATAAAGTTCTGAAGTTTCAGAACTCCCCCTCAATTTAAGCCATGAGGATGCATAACCCCTATTTCACTACGAATGTAACAAAAATGAGTGAAATCCATAGGTTTTATAAAAATATCAGCCAACTGTTGTTCGGTATCTACAATGTGACACAATGTTTCATTTTTCAACATTATCACGGAGAAAGTGATACCTAATATCAATGTGCTTAGTTCTAGAATGTTGCACGGGGTTTTTAGGAATGCAAATGGCACTATTGTTATCACAAAACAGTGGAACACTATCTAGATCAACCCCATATTCCTTAAGTGTTTGAACAATTCAAAGAATTTGTGAGCAAGCACTAGCAGCAGGTACATATTCAGATTTGGCTGTGGATTGTGCAACTGAGTTTTGTTTTCTAGAGGACCAAGCAACCAGAAAATTTCCAAGAAAATGACAAGAACCAAAAGTACTTTTCCTATCAATCCTACAACCCCCAAAATCAGCATCCAAAATGCTTTCAAAGTAACGGCTGAGGAAGAAGGAAGAATAATGCCAAATTCTTGAGTTCCATGTAAGTACCTGAGAATCCTTTTGACGGCTTGACGATGTGAAGCACGTGGGGAAGCTTAAAACCGCGGACAAAGACATACTCTGAAATGTATGTCCGGTCATGATGTTGTGAGGTAGAAAAGTGGTCCGATAATGCTTCTATATTCTTTTTGATCCACGGGTCCACATTTTCATCAAGTTCAAGTGTTGATGTTGTTCCTATTGGTGTCCGAAGAGGCTTGCTTTTGTATATGTTGAAGCGCTTGAGAAGGTACCTTGTATACTTTATTTGATGGACAAAGGTACCTTCCTTGGTTTGCTTGATTTGCAGCCCCAAAAAGTATGTGAGTTCACCCATCATACTAATTTCAAATTCTAAACTCATCATTGCTGAAAAATTGGACACAAGATCATGAGAAGCACAACCAAAGATAATATCATCCACATACACTTGAACGAATAATGACTCATTGACATGCTTAAGCATAAAAAGAGTTTTATAAACCTTGCCCATGGTAAACCCCTTTTCAAGTAAGAATATTTTTAACCTATCATACCATGCTCTAGAGGCTTTTTTAGACAATATAGGGCTTTAGTCAGTTTGAAAACATGATTAGGGAAATCTGGATTTTCAAAACCAGGTGGTTGCTTCAAATAAAACTCCTCATCTATGTAGCCATTAAGAAAAGCACTTTTTACATCCATTTGATATAACTTGAAACCTTTAGATGCAGCAAAAGCTAACAAAATTCTTATGGCTTCTAATCTAGCAACAGGAGCAAAAGTTTAATCAAAATCTAGACCTTCAATTTGTGTGAAACCTTGAGCAACCAATCTAGCCTTTTTCCTAATCACAACCCCATCCTCACTTTTTCTTTTATTTTTAAACACCCATTTAGTTCCAATTAAAGTGTGATCTTGAGGTGGAGGTACAAGTTTCCAAACATTATTTCTTTCAAAATTTTGTAACTCTTCTTGCTGGCAATAACCCAAGATTCATTAGTGAGTTTGTGTGATATATCTGTGGGTTCAAAAGAAGCAACAAAAGCAGAATGAACATGAGAATTGGGGTCGAAAAACCTGGATCTTGTAACTCGTTCATGCAAGCTCCCAATTATTTATTGCAGGGGATGATTCTTGTAAATTCGTAGGGGAACAGATGTCTCACAAACTTCTTCTCCATCAGGTCCATCGCGGATTGATGAGCTTGTGGCTTGTGGACAATCAGGACCATCACAGATGGTAGTCGAAGCTTGTCCAAAATTCAGAGTTGGACACGTGTAAGCTTCGAAAATATCAGGCAATATCACCGACTCTTCTTCTTCTTCGAAAATACCATCCCCCTAAGGATATGGATCTGGACCTGCAATGTTTGACCTAGTAACTGGGCTAGCTTCATCAAAAGACACCTCACATGTCTCCACAGTTTTGTTAGTGTGAAGTAAAAGCACACGGTAGCCTCTAGTATGAGATGGATAACCAAGAAACATGCCATCAATGGATCTAGGTTCAAATTTATCAAGATTACCATGTTTCTTAACAAAGCATTTGCAACCAAAGACTTGAAAGTGTGTAATACTATGCCTATGTCCGAACTGGAGCTCATATGGTGTTTCACCTAGCTTAGCGTGCAAGAAAACACGATTTGACATATAACAAGCGGTTGCAATCGCATCAGCCCAAAATTTCCTAGGAGTTTGATATTCATCAAGCATAGTCCTGGCCATCTCAACTAAGGTTATGTTCTTTCTTTCTACAACACCATTTTGGTGAGGTACATAAGGTGAAGAAAATTGATGATCTATTCCATTTCCAGCACAAAAGTGATCAAAAGATTGATTTTTAAATTCAGTTCCGTTATCACTTCTAATTGCTTTTAAAGAAAAGATCCTGAGTGATCAATTGATAATCTAAGAAATAAAGTTCTGAAGTGACTAAAAGCTTCATTTTTAGATGCCATAAAGTAAACCCAAGAGTATCTAGAATAATCATCAACAATCACAAGAACATACCATTTACCTCCGAAGGATTGAACACGTGAAGGTCCTACGGTGTCAAGGTGCAAAAGATGACCCGGTTCAGTTATCATGATCATTGTGAGAGGAGTATGTGAACCTGCAACCATCTTAGCATGTCTACAAGAAGAGCAAATAATTTTTTTGTCCCCTTTAAGCTTAGGCAGCCCACGTATGCGATCAAGAGCACTAACACACGTTAGATGATCAAAGCCTACATGACCAAGTCTATGATGTCAAAAATATAAGTCCTTTGAATCATTAGCAACTAGACACCTATGCTTAGAGGAAGACATATCAAAATCAGCTTGAAAACTCTTCCAAACCGAGACATGTTAAAAATAAGCTCAGTATTTGAATTTACAACTTTGCAGCAATTTTTAGTTAAAATAATTTCCAGATTTTCATCTAGCAGTCGTGAAACAGAAAGCATTGTATTTCAAATTTTTAACAAGTGCCACATCCTTCAAAGTGTAGTGATCATTTACTCTAACCGAACCCTTAGCAATTATAGGAGTTGAAGAATTATCGGCAAAAGTAACATTCTCTACATGTGACACAAAAGAGTGGGAGGAAACCATTCTTTGTTACCGGTCATGTGGCGTGAGCAACCTGAATCCACAATCCAAATGTTCTCCTTCCTCAGGCATATAACCAACATAGAAGAACAATACGTTGATGAATCAATACTGGGGTTAGTCAATAAGCATTTGGGAATCCAGTACTGAGCTATGCGACGTCCAGTAGGAACAACGCGTGGAGGCTGTGACAAAACAGCAGATTTATGGGTCAAGGGTTGAGGTTTTCCGTTCTTAACTACTGATTTAAAAGTTGTTACTCGTTTACCATGAAAACCAATAGCTCCGGAGTTAAGAGCAGTAGTTCCAATATAAATACTCAAACGTGTTTAGATTCTGCAAATTGTGTCCAAATTCGATGATTCTTTCTTCTACATTTGTATAAAATTAACATCTACCACCTGAACAAAATATTTTTAAAACTTGTATAGCTGAAATTGTAATGTTTTGGTAAACATCAAATTAATTTCTACTCACATATTATTCACAATTGTGTATCTGATAAAAAAAAAGATCCTTCATTCAAAATCGTTGGTATGAACATATTTGTATCATTTATACATGTATGAATTTTGTTAATTTTTTAAAAGCATTCCAACATGTCAAACTTCAAATTATCCACCATTCTAACTAAATGATCATATACATATGAGGCATTCATCAAATTATGAACATATATTGCTTCAAAAAAAAATTTAAAAAATCTGAAAAAAATCATAGAGGTTGGTATGATGAGTAAAAATGTCCACTGAAAAAATAAATGAAAAAAGCATTATATTCATCAAGATTGAAAAATGAAAAATAACATTTATTGTATGTTTTTTATGTTCTGACCAATTTCAAAGGATTTATGAAGTGAAATTTAACGGTAACCTTTACTTATCAATAATATTACAAGAAAATAAATTTTTGCCTTTTTAAAGGACCCACATTTAATCAAGAATATTAATTAAGAAGAAGTAAATATCTTCACAGGCGGTTGGTACTTAATAACCGCCTGAGAAGATGTTTATCTCAGGCGGGTATTACTTACCAACCGTCAGAGATAATGCCCAATACTGTTCTTCAGTTTCCTTATCCCTTGCTTCTTTTTTATTTAGATTCCAATATAAATACTCATACATGTTTAGATTCTGCAAATTGTGTCCAAATTCGATGATTGTTTCTTCTACATTTGTATAAAATTAACATCTACCACCTGAACAAAGTATTTTTAAAACTTGTATAGCTGATATTGTAATGTTTTGGTAAATATCAAATTAATTTCTACTCACATATTATTCACATTTGTGTATCTCATAAAAAAAGTTCCTTCACTCAAAATTGTTGGTATGAACATTTTTGTATCATTTATACATGTATGAATTTTTTTATTTTTTATAAAAGCATTCCAACATGTCAAACTTCAAATTATCCACCATTCTAACTAAATGCTCATATACATATGAGGCATTCATCAAATTATGAACACACATTGATTTAAAAAAATTTAAAAAAATCTGAAAAAAATTCATAGAGGTTGGTATCATGAGTAAAAATGTCCACTGAAAAATAAATGAAAAAAACATTATATTCATCAAGATAGAAAAAGGAAAAGTAGCATTTGTTGTACGATTTTTATGTTCTGACCAATTTCAAAGGATTTATGAAGTGAAATTTAATGGTAACCTTTACTAATCAATAATATTACAAGAAAGTGGATTTTTGCCTTTTTAAAGGACCCACATTTAATCAAGAATATTAATTAAGAAGAAGTAAATATCTTCACAGGCAGTTCGTACTTAATAACCGCCTGAGAAGATGTTTATCTCAGGCGGGTATTACTTACCAACCGTCTGAGATAATCTTCTTCTCAGGCGGGTTTTAATTAACGATGAACACACTACACATTCATTCATTCACACAGTTGAAGAACACACAAGATACCCATTCATTAACAATATTCAATCACACATCTCACAAAAGAACACACAAGATGCACAATATTTACAAAAGAACACACAAGAACACACAAGATACACTTGTAATATTCAATCACATAGATGAACAAAGATAGATTTCATTCATTAACAATATTTACAAAACAGAAGCAACTAAAAACAACAAAGAAAAACTAACTAAATCCTACTCATACTCCTCTTCCTCCTCCTCGTCCTCCGGCGGCGACTCTGGCGCCGGTGCAATAGGAGACAGGGCCGGTTGCACCGGCTGCACCGGCGCTGCAACCCCGAGGTTGGTAGCCGTCGCCTCCACCAGTGTTCTACGGCCCTCGGGGCCAAGAACCTGGGCCATCGTCACGAACAGAATGTCGAGACGATCAGCCACCCCAGTGAGGGCGTAGAGGTAGTGGCCCATGGTACCCATTCCAGGATACTCTGGAAGGGTACCCAACCCCAAGGCACTCATGGAGCGAGACGTATTGTTGTACGCCTCTCGCGCCATGAGGAGGCGCTGCTGGGTGTTGATCTTCTCGGGGGAGCTGCAACATAATTTCGTGCAAGGTGGCTCCCTCGGAGGGCTTGGCGACGGAAGGTCGGCCATAGTGGTGTTGGGTCGTCGGAGCAGAGGAAGACGAACAAAACAAGAGGATTCAAAGTGAGCGACACGCTTGTGGAGAACTAAAGGGTGATGGCATGTCTTTAATAAGGGTTGTGTGGAGCAGTTGGTTTACCGCGCATTGAAAGGTCACACCTCAGGGAAAAGAAAGGTCGCGCCTCGGGGAAAAGAAAGGTCGCGCACGGACGTCGACACGTCTTCGCAGGTGGTTGGTACTTAATAACCGCCTGAGAAGATGTTTATCTCAGACAGGTATTACTTACCAACCGCCCGAGATAATTGTATCTTCTCAGACGGTTGGTAAGTAAAACCCGTCTGAGGTAACAATCTTCTCAGGCAGTCGGTACTTAGAATCCGCCTGAGAAAATGGGAGTCTATATATACCCCTCGGCAGTGTTGGAATAACCTAACCCGGGCGAAACACTTAGACGTCGTTAGGCTGCCAAAATTTCGTTTGCCGCCAAGTGCTCGCCCTTGTCACTTCTAGGTACGCCGCCGAGCTTCGCCGTCGCTGAGCTTTGCCGTCACCGCCGAGCTTCGCCCTCGTCACTTCCAGGTACACCGAGCTAAGCCATTGCCGTCGCCGCCGAGCTTCAAGGTAAACACTAAACCCTTCGACCTTCCATCCTCCTTCGCCGTGCCGCCTCCCTCCCCACCCTCGCCACTGCCTTGCATATCCTTTGTTAAGGTTCGGGAATTGGAAAATCGTAGGCATCCTTGGTTAGGGTTCGGTGGAATTCGAAAAACTATCAAGTTCGGTGGCATCTTTGGTTAGGGTTCGGTGGGTAGGCATCCTTGGGTTGTCGGTGTACTTCCATCAATTCTATGCAACAGTTGTTCCAACAACCCAATGTCCTCACCTGGCCGGAATTCGAATACGTAATGAACTGGAATATTCATGGTGACTCACACTTGATACACAAAATGAGTTAGGTTGAGGGGGTAACTGCAATGAGAACTCTATTGGAAGTAGGTGTGTCCATCTTCTAGTGGTGCTGGATGCCAAACATATGATGTGTCACTCAAATACGTAGGATTGTGATGATAATGGCCATATTGGCACAATTGAACGAAATTAGTGGCTACAATTTGCATTTTTTAGTACAATGGTCAAATTGAAATACATGAACACGTACAATAAACATATATGTATCTTATCCTTTGGAGAATGATATATTACTATGTTAAATAATTCTTGCTGATAGTGTAGCTGTTATATGACTATGAGTTTGTTTATTGAATAGCTTATTCAATCATGATGATGTGAAGAATTACAGAAGGATTGCATGCGTTAAAACAATTATGTATCCCATTATTGAACTCAGCTTAATATTAAGGCATTTCACGAGAAAAAAGTTTATGTACCCATTTATGATTTGTTAGCACCATTTGAATCAAACTGGATATATTGGGACTTCATTTTTGTTGGATGGTTTGGGTATCTGGTGCACCCAGTAGAGGAGTCGAACTTGGACTTTGGACAAAGTTGCGGAAACACCAGTCTAGCGATATATGATTGTTCTAGATAAAGCAGATTTCATCCTTAACGATATTAGTAGAGTCCTACTCCGAATAGAGTTAGGAGTCAGATTCAGTTTAGGAACAAGTCCTAGTCCTAGTACGAATTGAGTTACAATCCATATAGGATTTGGAGTCACATGAAGGGGGATTTAAAAAATAAGCCCCCAACCCCTCGACCTTGTTAATACCATCCTATCAGAAATATTCCACCAAAGGTTTCATATGCCCAGACTTGATCAAGTCACCTAAACCTCGTGAACCTCTAGAACTCACCAAGTTTATCACCATAGGAGGCGCCGACTTCCCTGTCCTGTTTTCTAAACAGACAGGACAATTTACCATCCCATAAATCCTTGGTGCCATCATATGTGGGGTACATAATGCCTTTCATGATGGTTGAACCTGCTGCCATGATGAGCCCATTTGGTGCGGCCGGGCACACCGGGATTAGATTTTGGCGAATGTTTCCGGATTCCTGATTCGTTTGAGAAATTGGGTCTTTTATCTCTTTTTACCGTGCAAATCCCACGGTTGTAGAGATGATCGCTGAAAAAGAGGGTCTCTTCTCGCCTGCAGCTACCTCGCCTCGCCTCACCTCACCATCCAAATCGAAGTGCCACGCTTTGCGGTTCTTGATACTAGAAAAAGGCTGGAGGATTTGCTTCTTGTCCCTTGCTAGATCAGTTATAGGTCCGGAGCTAGGTGCCGCCTAGTAAACCTCAAGAACGTGGTCGCCACTCTGAACGAAGCTTGCCTATTTAAATAAAAAGATAAAATTGCCATTGCTGGTGATCAAGTTTAACATGCTTGTCACCCTCGCAATGTATAGGAACCTTTTGGTCAGTCGCCTTAAACCCTAGAATGCCATATCAAATCCTAGAATGCTTCCATCTTTTTCTTCATGCAACACTTCATGTAGAGTTAATATGCCATTTATTAGATTTTTTGTCTTATTAGATCTAGCATGGAAAGCCCTAAAAAGACTGGTCCTGGTAGTAACAACAAAGAAGACAATATGGAGTTTACTGACTCCAGCAGTTCAGGCTCCTATCACAGTCCATCAGATCCTTTTCTGAATATAAAAATTAAAAAGACTTCAGTGGATCTAGACACGGAATATGATCCTGCCGACGAGGTATGGATCATGAATCTTAACTTCATTAGTTCAAGTTAATGTTGGTTGTCAAGTATACGAAGTCTTATAATTTTTTCTACCTAGATTAATCGCGAAGACAATGAGGTGACATCGGCTCCTAAAACCACAGAAGGTTCTTCAATGGATGAATCCTCAGCTTCACTCAAGCGGAAACGAGGGCAACGAGGTCCCAATAATGGTCCATTGGACCGCATCATGTACATAACAAGGGTCGGTCTAGGTGGGCTTCCCCAAGAACCACTGGATTCGGTTACCAAGTACCGTAATGCATGCGGTTTTCTTGTTAGGGAGGCTGTGCCGATCACAACCGAATTGGAGGAAATTACTCGAGCGGACAAAGAATGAGTTGTGGAAAAGATAAAGAAACAATTTAAGTTCCCGAAAGGCATAGAAGAAGCTGTAAAGAAAGCAACATTGGTCTCTTGCGGCAAGAAGTTTTGATGCTGGAAGAGTGAAATGAATGCTTATGTTAAGGCCGATAAGGTCCCTAGCCCGAGGAAGATGGGAAAAATCACACAAGCTCAGTGGCAAGAGTTTGTTCGTCAAAAGAGCACACCTGATGCTAAAGGTCTAAGTGCAACTAGGTTAGAGCTTGCAAAAAAGAACAAATACCATCATCGCTTGGGGTCTGCCGGATATGTCCCCAATGTCCAGAAATGGAATAAGATATTAGACGAAATTACCAGTAAGGGCAATCCTCACTCATTAGAAGGGTGCGATGAGCGAACTCAACGTTGGGTCTTTGCTCGGTCAGGTTTGACCAGCGAGGGCAAACTTGAAAAGCCCGACTCTCTGAATGAAGTAGAGGATAAAATGAAAGAAGTAATTGAAAAGCAACGGAAGGGTCTCTTCAAGCCGAAGAGGGAGAATGACCAACTTACCGCTATCTTAGAAAACCCTGAACACAGCGAACGGGATCGAGCGGTCTCTTCTCAAATGTATTGGCTAGATGGTTTCCCTAAAGATAAAGACACATATAGAAGATGTGAGAAGTTTAAGAAAACACTTGATGAAATGATTTATTAAAATGTCAAAGAAAATATGCAAGAAATAATGGAACAACTTAGACAATCAAGACAATTAGTGGCACCAAGTACAGTGATGGTTCCGGTGCAAAAGGAGCAATTAGTATCTCGAACTGCCTACCCTAGCAGCGTTGGTTCCGTGGCAGGCTCAGGTTCAACCCATAAGTTCCCTGTCAATGATATTTCTAACGACAAATCTTGTCGTCTTCTTGTCCCGATAGGCAGAGCAGGGAACAAAACCAAACAGGTTGCCACTGCTATGGCAAAGCCTGATCGGGACTTCAACGGGAATCCACTTCCGTTGTATTATGTTGTGGTGCAAGTTCTTCAGATCATTGATAATGATTATGAAGATTATGAAATAGACCATGTCACACCTGAGGGGATCACGACTCTGGGGCAGGCTATCAACCAATTAATCCTTTGGCACCAACGCGATATCGTGTTGGACGATGAGCCAATTTCTAGCCCCGTTGTATCTCCAAATATTGCAACCCCATCATCGAGCATGAAGATCCACTCCCAGTCCAGGAAGATCCACTCCCCCTATGTCTCAGCAAGGATGATATCCAAGAGCAACAAGTTGGACAACAGCTTCAAGCAGTACCAGAGCAAGCTGTTGCTAGTAAAGAGCAACCAGTTGAGCAATAGCTTGAAGTAGTACTAGAGCCAACTGCTGGGAGTAAAGAGCAATCAGTTGAACAACAGGTTCAACAACAAGCCAGTGTCCAACTTCTGACGACTACTCCTCGATCATCAGTGCCTATCAAAGTTACCCCATACGAAAATAAGAAACCTTCATCAGAAGTGTCAAAATATTAGGAAACTATGAAGGAAAATATTATAAAATCGAGTGCATCTCATTCTTCTCATCAGCCATCATTAGGAGATATCGAGGAGTGGGAAGAAGACGGTGTCATGTATAATTGGCAGACGGCTTTTGTTAAACCAGGAGTTCCAATATACAAGCTTGAGGATGTTTCTCCTGAATTTAAGAATGGGAAGCCGTTCATGACATATGTACAACTTAGCAAACAATGTTCCCCGCTCAAAAGAATGCGTGAGTGGTACATCCTTGCAAGCACAAAATATGATCTTTCTTGCATCACATTTCATATTCCAAAAGATGCATTCTAGAGCACTGCAGCAGATAGACGAGTCATTTTATTTGAAGAGCTGCATGCCCTTTTCTATCGGGGCATGCTCGAAATCAACCTGGTGCTCGTCTGGTGCTTGTAAGTGCTCTAATATTTTGTATTTGCTTTTCTTACTACACGCATATGCATTTCATGAGATTATAACAATTTTGGACTTCTTCAATAGGATGCCATACATGGATAATGAAAAGTTGGAGCGCAAGACAGGTATCCTTGACCCTACTAGGATTGCAAAGTCGCTATTCGACGTCCAGGAGAATCGAGACTCAGCACAGTACAAACACATGAAAAAAAAAGATTTTGAAAAATTAATCACAAAACTTAAGAAGGATAGAAGGATAGAAGTTGCAGCTTACATAGGACATGTGTTGTTTAACTTTGTCAGAGATGGCAAGGACCTCGTAAAGGCTCCGTACCACTTCGAGTAAGTTCGACACATGACATTGAAATAGCAATTATTGGTATTGTTAACACGTGTGTTTGTATGTTTGCAGTAATCACTACATAATGATCTTCATCAAGCCAACACAGGGAATGGCAACAGTCTTGGACTCGGCCGATTTCTCACCAGATCGTTACAAAGATTTCCTTTCCATTTTGAAATTGTACGTTTATTCAATAATTTTAATTTACGCACATTTAGAATGTGTTGACAAGTTTTATATGACATTTCTTGTATTACAACGCTTGGCGGTTTTACGCGGAACAGCATGGCGGTGAGAGACCTTCCAATACGAAGCATTGGACATTAAAATGTATTATGCTTGTCTGAAGCAGCCTGCTGAGAGTGTCTTATGCGGGTATTATGTATGCGAGGATCTTCGGACCGCTGGCGTATATAGAGTGAATCGTGAGGATGTAAGTTATCCTTAATGTTGATACCTTATTTTCTTACTTTTGTGTTTCATTTTCATTGTAACTAGCATAGTTTAATGCTTATATTCTCTGCTGTTCAATATTACAAGAAACCTTATTTTCATATTTTGATTCCAACTTCAAAATTCAATTGCTCATAGTACAACTGCTCCAAAAATACCAAATAAATTCCTGTATACTCTCACTTTGATCTATACTTTGAGATTGTTCAAACCAATACATTCTAAACCTTGTTATGTGTTATATTGCAGCACACGAAGAATCTGAATGAAGAATGGCCGGTTTGTAGAAGTATTCCTAGTGGAGGAGCCAACAGGATTGCTGCTGAACTCTGTTAGTTCATTCGTCGTGAAATTTTGCACAAGAAAGGGAAGTTCTTTGATGATAATTGTGCAGCAGCTGATGTGCCAGAACTTTGCGACTATGCCAATAAAAACAGTTTTTAGTGAAAACTTGTAAACTTTGAGATAAGTTGTATCTGTAACTTGTACATATGTATATTGTTTTAGTGAAATTGACTTTTGTGATGATAATATTGTTGACTTTTGTTCTGTGATGATATTGTTGTTTTTTGTTCTGTGATTATATTAAATGACCATGAAATTAGAAATAACAGCAGTAGTACTGCATAGGTTATACCTTATCACAGGCGGTTAATAACCAACGGCTAGGCATGCCTGTGAAAAACAATTATCACAGATGGCTAGATACAAGTAAAGAACCATCTGTGATAACCTAATTATCACATGCGGTTACTGTTATGGTAGAAACCGGCTGCATTAAAAGGTCTTCACAGGCGGCTGATGTAGGTCAACGTCCGCCTGTGATAACACCATTATCATAGGCGGTTAGTTATGTTGCACGACCCGCCAGTGATAAAATATTTTCACAGGCGGCTAGCCTAAGTAAAGAACCGCCTATGATAATGTGTCTTCACAGATGGTATCACTTCTCCGCCTGTGAAATTGCGGATTATCCCAGGCTCTTCGTTTCAGGCGGTTTTAAAAGTCGTTTGTGATAATAGGTTTGGAGCCGCCTGTGATGAGGCTTATTGTAGTAGTGTTTCCCTTATTTGCAACGGCCCTAACCATCGCAAATCATCGAGATTCCTGTAGTGTTCCTCCCAGTCCCACCTACACCACCTCATATCAAACTCGTCGACCATCTGTCGATAGGGACTGCACTAGGGTGGCGGTGGCCACGGCTACTACAACAACGGAATGGACACACATCTCCCTCGACTGCCCCTAGAACAGATTTAGCGTGCGTCGAATTCGAGTGCCTAAAGATGCTCTAGCTCTGGAAGTTGCTCTGAGTACTCTAGAAGTTGCTTTGAGTTGAGACATTTGCATGTGTTTGACTTTCTGCACAAAGTTCTATTCACCTTTGAGGTATTTGTATTTGTTTTAATATCATTGATTGAACATTAGCGTATTCATACTTATCAAATTTAGAAATTTACATATATACATATAGATTTGACTCTACTTTTTATGAAACACCTAGGTGGATCTGCTCCGCTCGCTTTTCTCAACTTTTTTTAGCACTACATAGGTCACGTTGATATTGAGCTATTTTTTCTGCAGAATTGTTGCACATAAAAACTTTTGACAAGAAAGGGTTTGGAAATCAATTTGGCCAGTACGCTGCAAAACTTACTGGAAAACACACTAGAAAATATTAGAGAGTGCACATACTGGAAGTATAGAGTATATAGAGTATGATTTAGAGGATAGAGTATGGTTTAATGGTTATTGGTGCGGATGGACTTACACTTCAATATTCGGGTCTACTTTTGCTGATGTGGCTAGAATTCAAGGTTTATTGGGATCCAATTTAGTGCACTTTTGAAGGCGGGTGGTACATTTAGGTGCAACTATTCTTGGGGTGGCCCTAATTCGAAACTTCTGTGCATCTAGCATGGGGTATTTGAATCATTGGTTTGTGTTAAGATTCATGTAAGGTAAAATCCACCTGTTGTAGATGTATAGATCCGTGGTATCACTACAAGGATTCCGCCCTTTTGCAACGATTGTACTGCAACGAATACTAAATCGTTGCAGTAAGCTTGGTCTTTTGCGACGATTCACTAGTTCGTGGCATTAGCATCTATTGCCACGGAACACGATCATTGCATTAGGATCTATTGCCCTGATTCACTAGTTCGTGGCATTAGGATCTATCGCCACGAATCTGTTGCCACGATTCACTAGTTTGTGGCATTAGCATCTATCGCCACGAAACACGATTGTTCATTAGGATCCGTTGCTACAATTCAATAGTTTGTAGCATTAGGATCTATCGCCATGAATCTATTTCCACGATTCACTAGTTCGTGGCATTATCATCTATCGCCGTGGAACACGATCGTTACATTAGGATCTGATGCCACGACTCACTAGTTTGTGGCATTAGCATCTATCGCCACGGAACACGATCATTTCATTAGGATCTGTTGCCATAATTCACTAGTTTGTGGCGTTAGCATCTATCGCCACAGAACACAATCGTTTCATTAGGAACTTTTTCCACGCTTCACCAGTTCGTGTCGATAGGATCTATCGCCACGAAACACAATCGTTGCATTTGGATATGTTGCCACGATTCAATAGCTCGTGGCATTAGGATCCATCACCACGGATCAAAATTGTTGCATTAGGAACATTTGCCACGATTGACCAGTTCGTGGCGTTAGGATCTATCAACACGAAACACAAACGTTGCATTAGGAACTTTTTCCACGATTCACCAGTTCGTGGTGATAGGATCTATCGCCATGAAACATAATCATTGAATTAGGATTTGTTGCCATGAATTACCGGTTCGTGGCATTAGGATCTATCTCCATGGAACATAATCATTGCATTAGGAACTTTTTCCACGATTCACCAGTTCGTGGTGTTAGGATCTATCGCCACGAAACACGATCGTTGCATTAGGAACTTTTGCCACGCTTCACCAGTTCGTGTCTTTAGGATCTATCGCCATGGAACATAATCGTTGCATTTGGATCTGTTGTCACGATTCACCAGTTCGTGGCGTTAGGATCTATCGCCACGGAAACAAAATCATTGCATTAGGAACTTTTGCCACGATTCACCAGTTCAAGGCGATAGGATCTATCGCCACAAAACACAATCGTTGCAATAGGATCTGTTGCCACAAATTACTGGTTCGTGGCGTTAGGATTTATCACAACAGAACAGAATTGCTGCATTCGGAACTTTTGCCACGATTCACCAGTTTGTGGCGTTAGGATCTATCGTCACGGAACACAATCGTTGCATTAGGAACTTTCGCCATGATTCACTAGTTCATGGCGTTAGGATCTATCGCCACATAACACAATCATTGCATTACAAACTTTTGCCACGATTCACCAGCACGTGGCGTTAGGATCTATCATCATGGAACACAATCATTGCATTAGGAACTTTTACCACGATTCACCACGATTCAATATCGGCTTCCTTCTAAGCTTGCTGCTAAATAGAATAGCGGCTTCTATCTTTTCAAAAAAAAATCAAATAGTTCACATACAGCTTGCTCACACGGTACTTATATAAAAAAATCATCATATTTGTTGCCCCCCCCCCCAATATTGGAGGTACAATACCATCATTGATATATATATCTTCGTCGTCATCTTCATTTTCTGATAGAACTCTATGTGTCTCAAACTGATGACATGTTCTCATTTAAAGAGCGGAAGCATCACCGGTTGCTCCCTTAGTGTCATTCCTATCCCATGCGGTCCTATCCTAATTTATATCAGTAAGTCATCGATCATAAAATGTCTTAGCCTCAATCGTCTCAGTGACATTATTTTTACTATCTCCAGGGGCATGGAAAAAAGGTTTCGTGGCTTAGTTTTAGCAAGTGTAGCCCATTTAGGTTGCTTCACACTTCGAACGTAAAAAACTTGTTCTGCTTGGGTGGCTAGAATTTAAGGCTCATACTTGAATTGAGAAAGAGTAGTGTCAACATCTATCATACTGTGTCGATCCATTTGGTAGCCTCTGCTTTGTCTCTAACCGGAACGAGACCGATCAAACCAATCACATTCAAATAACAGAACCTCTTGATTTTTTTCAAAATCAACAGAAATATTTTTCTTGATTACTCCATACCGCTCATGATCACCATCCAGAACAACATCACCACTGTTTTGTGTCTATAAATCTATTTCCACCTCTACTGTTCGAAAGAAGAAGCCATTTATGAATGATCAACTAAAAAAACGTGTCCGACGATCAGGTCCTCTAGATAATGCATACAAAAATCGATTACTTTGCCTTCTTTGTGTAATGTCATACTCTGTACACATTAGTATAAAAGGGATCATCGATAAACCAACTTCAGAACACATATTTGTTCAATAATTCATCAGAGTAAAAACTTGCATGTACTTACTCGTTTCTGAAACCAAAAAACAAATTCATCTTTATGGCATTTTCAACATCAGAAGAATGAATCTTTTTCAGCTCTTCAAAATGCTCACTGAAATGGGTAGAAAATTAAATTAGCCATCTACAATAAGCATGATCCAATATAGTATAGAACATCTGAGTTATACGTACTTGATCCATGGAGCAGCCTCTTCAACATTGAAAATAATATAATGCCTGATGTTATGTAGTTCCACCATAGTAAGTTGGCCCCATTTTAAACCTTTTTTTAGAATTATCAACATCTATAAATATATTAGACTCGGGAGAAGGTTCATTCCTAGCTGCAGCTTCATGACGTTCTGGCCTATTAAGCTTGGTGTTGATGTTATTCAAAAACTGACTACAAAAAGTCATACACTCTTCCATAATATATCCCTCGGCTATAGAACCCTCCGGGTGAGCTCTGTTATGTACATACCTCTTCAATGTACCAAGGTACCTCTCAATTGGATACATCCATCTATAAGAAACAGGTCCACCCAAGCAATCTTCTTTGGCCAGATGGATTCGAAGATGTACCATGATATCAAAGAAAGCGGGAGGAAGCAACATCTCAATCTTACAGATTGTTTCAACAAATTGTTTGATCATCTTATCCAAATCTTGTTCCGCCAAATCTTTAGAACAAATTGCAGAAAAGAATCTGCTAAACTCAATTAATGGTGCAACAACCTTTTCAGGCAATATGTCACGTTGCAATAGGAAGGATCTTTTGAAATATAATATGGCATTCATGAGTTTTTAGACCTGATACCTTACATGCTGTTATGTCCAAACATCTCTTGATGTTTGAGGCATAACCATCGGACATCTTCACATCCCCCAAAAAGATGCACAAGGTGGTCTTCTGATCTTTACGCAAAGTATATGATGTTGATGGACAATCATACTTCCCTTTCATATCCACCGGATGTTGCTTTGGCCGTATACCCATTTCCTGCATATCAAGACGATCTTGTAGACTATCTGTTGTTTTACCATCCATGTTAAGCAATGTCCCTAATATGATATCACACAAATGTTTTTTCTCAATGTGCATGACATCAAAGTTATGCCTTATTAGCAATGTCTTCCAATACCGAGCTGAAAAAATATGCTTTTCTTCTTCCAACTATGCCACCTATCTTCCTCAGCGTGCTTTCTCTTATTATCCATTTGTCCAAAACTCACTTGATCAAAAGTCTCGTATTGTTTGAGTACTTTGTGACTAGAGACTGATGTTGGAGCCTCTCTATTCTCTATCTTGTTGTTGAAAGAAGCTTTGTCTCGACACCACCTGTGATTCTGAGGTAGGAAACGATGATGACCCATGTAGCAATACTTTCGTCCATGTTTCAACCACAAGGCGTCAGTGTTTACATGGCAGTATGGACATGCTAGCTTACCTTTTGTGCTCCATCCACATAGCATTGCATATGCTGGAAAATCATTTGTTGTCCACAATATAGAAGCTCGCATGAGAAATGTCTCTTTCTTTGAACTGTCATATGTTTCAACACCATCAGACCATAATTTCAGTAGCTCATTAATCGAAGGCTGCAGATACACATCAATGTTGTTTCCAGGTGACTTTGTCCTAGGAATTATCAATGACATCAATCAATAAGGGTGCTTCGTACAAAACCAAGGTGGTAGATTATAAAGGAATAGAATCACGAGCCATGTACTGTAAGAAACATGCATTACTCCAAAAAGATTGAAACCATAAAATGCTAGCCGAAGTCTTATGTTGCGAGGATTAGATGATAAATTTGGGTGAATGCTATCAAAATGCTTCCATGCTTTCAAATCTGCAGGATGGCGTATCAATACGTTCTTCTTTGTGCCAGCGCATGTTTGATGCCGTTGATTCTGCCATATAAAACCTTTGAAAATAGGGAATACGAGGGATGTATCGTAGAATCTTGCGTGCTACAAGCTTCTTGGCTTTTCCACAAGGTAAAGCCTATCTTGCATCACCACTAGTACTATATTTCTATCTTAATTCACCACATTTTGGGCATCGATCCAGGAGAGAATAGTCCTCCCGGAATAACACATAGTCGTTAACACATGCATCGATCTTTTCGTAGCTCAGCCTGAGGTCACGAACAACTTTCTGAACTTTATCAAGTGTATCAGGAATGCAATGGCCCTCTGGAAGCACATATGAGAATAGTTCAAGGATCAACTCACACGCTTTTTTTCTCAAACCAGTTAAACACTTTATCTGGTACAACCTGACAATGAAGGATAATTGGGTCACCTTCTCACAACCTGGATACAACTCCTTTTTGGCATCATTTAATAAGTCACAGAATGCCTTTGCACACCCAGTTGGCTCTGCTTGTTTATAGCATTTTCTGGATCATCAACATCTACTAAAGTACCACCATGATGAGTGCCTCTATGTAGACTGGACAACATATTTTCCATAGCAACATCATCAGAAATTATCTCCTTATTATTTCCTGATTGCTCAGCAATATTTTCCTCAACTCGTTTTTCTTCATGGTGTACCCAACAAGTATAATCAAATGGCATCCCATTGTGAAGCAAGTAAAGATGAACTTCCTTGTGTGTCCCGTGGCAAATATTACGACATCTCGTGCAAGGACAAGGCTTAGTTTCCAGTGCCCTGGAATGCTAAATTTAAAAATGACTTCTTTCCATCCTGCCACTCCTTCGTACGCCTATCTTTTCCCATCCATGTTTTATCTTTTGACATCGATTCCTACAATTCAATCAGCATATCCGTAAGAGGATAGAACTATAGTAAAATTATGTGAGCAATTGTACCTAGCGCTGTTGCTCCTCCACGTGCGGTGGCTGGCAGATGATCCTCCATGCCGGTGCCCGGCGGATGCTCTTCCAAGAGCGTGGCACCCAGCGGATGCTCCTCCAAGAGCATGGCGGCCGATGGATGCTCCTCCAAGAGTGTGGCGGCCATAGGATGCTCCTCCAAGAGCGTGGCGGCCGGCGGATGCTCCTCCAAGCACGTTTCGTACAATCAGGAGAGGGGTCATTGTGGATCAAAGGGTCTCGCGGGCACTTAGCTAGGACAGAGCGTATGTGAAGCTATCAGAGTAGGCCCAACACTGTGCTAGGCCGCTTGTTATTCGTTTGCTGAAACTGCGCTGAGTCACTTTGTATTCGTGGGCCGAAACTGTGCTGGGACGCTTGGTGTTCGTCCCCATGACGCGTGAGCCCATCAACAGGGGTGCGTATGGCTATGGCAATTTGTTATCTAAATAAGTTAATGTAGCAATGGGGGTGGTATTCCGATCAAAATAAAGCATACACATAAAGTCTCTTGAACCGCAACAACACAGTGATATAAACAAGGATTAAATACTACAATAGATATAAATATTGACGGAACCAAACAGTAGTGTTCAACGTACCGTTCCAAGCAACAAACTAATCGTCAGAACTAGCTGTTACATAATCCCCAATAAACACAAAATAAGCTAATCGACCCATCTAGTCTGCAGCATTTCCCTTCAAGCAGTGGTAGCTACCTGTTGTGTTTTCCTGTTAGTACCTTATACTACTTTACAGAACGCTTTGCAGGCCCCACTACGGGCGATCTCCTCTAGCACCTCCAATAGCTAAAGTACCGTACCGGCCACTTTAGAGGCTACCGACAGTGTGGAGGGTCGTTCATTAACCATGAATACGGATAGAACATATAGTTCACTAAACAAACTGATAGAAAATAAAATAACAGTTGAAAAGACGAACAACATTGAGTTCATCAACATAAAGCATTACTAGAAAACAAGAAAAATGACATGATAAACAAGAAAAACAACATAACACAATCTTATAAGTCTTTTATATATAGCCCATTTCGGATAACACCTCACGGCAGAATGTGAAATGCTCGTGTCTAACCATACAGTCTTCACTACAGAAGAAACTGCAGCCGCTCCACCCTTGCTTCCCGCAGCCAGCAGCCGTATACGGGTCAACCTCCTTGTTGGCCAGCGACACAAGCGGCGGTCTCGGAGGCGGGCGCGGATGCGCCCATGTCAGATTACGGATTTCATCCAAGGATTGAATCTGACACCGCCTGCACTCATTGTTGGTCATCATGATGGTGATGGACCCGACCACTTTCTCACCGATGTCGACCTTGACTTCGACCTGCCGGATATAATCGACAGCGTCAGAGCCCCGCGGTCGACATTGTAGTGGAGGAGGCCAAGGACGTAGGCCGCCTCCATGTGGCCGGCCCTGGCCGCCGGGTCAAGAAACTGGGCATCCTGTTGCGCGCGATCGACCATGAAGACGAGCTTGAGCTTCGTGACGTAGCACGCATGAGGGTGGCCGATGATGGCCAGGTTCTCCACGAGGGATTTGTACCACCCCGGGTCGCGCCACATCCTCCGGGTCATCCGCTCCAGCGCCATGCGCCTACCCACAATGCCATCCTGGCACACCGCATGCATGGCCTTGCAGGTGGCACACATACTGGAGAGATCGTCCTAGGGTCACAGGGAGCTTTTGGCTACGTGCCCAATGATCTCGACTGCAATATCGTGCGCGAACGGCAACTCCATAGGCTTCAACGTCACCATGCTGCGAAGGGAACGAATGAGGATGCGCAAAGTGGAGACAAAGAGGAAGCTAGAGTACGCGCAGAGAAGACAGTGGTGTGTCTATAAAGTACACGCGGAGAAGACGATGGAGATATTATATAAAGACACACGCCATCGTCTTCTCCGCGCATACTGATGGGGGTCACGCGCAGTGATGGTTCGGCTTCCGGCGGTGGCGGATTCCACATCCTCTGCAGTACTGCAGGTGCATTAAGGGTGGCTGACATGTGAATCCACAGCCTTTGGGACCCAGGCCTCTCGCATGCACTGATGGGACGCGCGAAGTAATTCAACCGCTCTATTTTCAACATCAGCACAAGAATAATATATTGTCATCAATAAAGATAACATACTATGTTGGATAGTAATCTGCGCCAAACATTTCCTATTTTACAGTTTGGTTCTCCACGCTCTTTCACCTTAATTCGTACGTACGTACTACCTATATTTTTCTAACATTTTTCTCGTTCTTTCTTTTCTTTTCTCTATGTTCATTGTCTCTAGTTTTCATTCGAGTCGTCGCTAATTGACAGAACTAGCTGTTACATAATCCCCAATAAACACAAAATAAACTAACATCTAGTCTGTAGCACTTCCCTTCAAGTAGTGTTAATAACTTCTGGCCCCGTATGGGAGTAGCGGTAATGATTACACCGCGTATAGGGGCATAGGGCCAGTGGTACGTTGGAGTTCTACCTATCTTTTTCTAACATTTTTATCGTCCTTTTTTTTCTTTTCTTGCTGTTCATTGTCTCCACTTTTCTTTCCAGTCGTCGCTACCTGTTACTACTGTATACTACTTTAAATACCGCTTCGTAGGCCCCGCTGCAGGCGATCTCCTGGCACCTCCAGCAGCTAAAGTATCGTACATGCCACTTTAGAGGCCACCAGCGGTGTGGAAGGTCATTCATTAACAGAGAATACAGATAGAACAGATAGTTCACTAAACAGCAAATAGAAAACAAAATAACAGATGGAACAAACGAACAACATTGAGTTCATTATCATAAAACATTACTCCCTCCTTCCTATATTACTTTTCGTTATGAGAACAAGTTTTTTAGTTTATATTTGAACTAGAAAACTTGTCCTAATTATTAAGAAAAAGTAATATGGGAAGGAGGAAGTACAAAACATGAAAAACAACATCACAAAACAAGAAAAAATAAAACATCAAAAAAACAAGAAGAGAAAAACATCACGACTGTATTAATCTGTGTCAAAAGATTTCTTGTTTTAAAGTTGGGTTCAACTAGAATGTAATCAGATGTTTGGTGCAATCGTGCAATCAACCATCTTCAACCGTTGGATCGATCTACATTACGGTCGTTGAAATTTTGTATTTAACCCCCTCCACCAGGTGGAGTGGTTGTGGTGGTGGTGGAAGAGGTTAAATGAAAAGATGTAATAACCGTAAGATGTAGATCCAACGGATGAACTTTTCGAGCTTGAGCTCATCAAGCTGGCAAGCTCAAGCTTGGCTCGTTTAGAATTGGCACAATACTCAACTTCATCCTCAAACTTTCAATCAAAACTCAGTTTGGTCCTTGAACTTTCAAATGGGTAAATTATTTAGTTCATCAACTTCAAACAACTGTTTCGCTTTCATCCTTAGTCTGAGTTGGACATCCACATTGGCATGCCACATAAGCTATATCATCTGCCCCAGTATATCATAGATGAGGTATGCATGTTAGTTAATCATATGTACGTACATGTATGCATGTTAGTTTTGTACAACATGGCCGTGGGCTTTTCTATGTCTAACATGCATGCACCCCAAACATGATCAACCAATACGTACGTATTTTGTCTTTTTGATGATGGATATCATTAGAGTTTGAGGCCTTGTCCATGCATGCTACGCCCCAATGATGCATGATCAACGAGCCTACATTTCTAGACGATATCCAACATCAAGAAGAGAAATTACACATAGTATATAATTCACATCGACATGAAACATACTTGATCGAGGTCTTTCATACTCTGCTAGTTGTCCGTGCACATGCTATACGCCCCAAAACATGATCTTCGAGCCTCAAATAATAATATATAAGAGAAAATTAAGACGTGTACGACACATCCGAGCATAACTGCATTATGTGTTGTGATGATCATTTGGGTAAATTGAATCCACTTCTATTGGAAGCACGTCACAAATATCTTTAATCGCGACGGCCAACCCTAGGGCCGTCGCAATATGAAGTGATATGCTCTGGTCCTCCCTTGACCCAACTCTCTTAGTTCCAACCGCGCACGCTGCCGCCGCCGCTTGGTCCTCTGAGTGCACGGTGCCGCCGCACCCGCCGCCTTCGCCGCCTCTCTGGTAAGCTCCTACCCTCCCCTCCCTCCATGGACGACCCCCCCATCCCTTCCCTCCATGGTCGACCCCCCCTTTTTCTCCCCTCCATGGCCGATGCCCTCCCCTCCCCTCCCTCTATGGCCGAGCCCCCCTCTCCTTCCTCTATGGCTGACCCCCTCCCCTCCATCCATAGTCGACCCCCTCCCTCCCTCCATGGCTGAGCTCCCCACCTCCATGGCCGAGCTCCCCCCCTACCCCTCCCACAATGGCCAACCCCCCCCCCCCCCCTCTCCGTGGCCGAGCCCCCCGGGCCCCCTCCCCTCCCTCCATGGTGGACCACCCTCCCCTCCCTCCATGGCCGACGCCCCCCATCCCCTCCCTCCATAGATTACGCAATTCAATTTTGAATACAATAGAATTGTTGATTATGCAATTTAATTTTTAAATGCAATTGAATTTAGAAAATCAATCTAATTTTTTATTATGCAATACAAATTTGAATTATTTTAATTACATGTTTATTAAATTGTTGATTATTGAATTAGGTCTCAAATTTTAATTGTTAATATAATTACATGTTAATACTTACATGCAATTGCCTTCTTTAATTTTTTTATATTTAATTGCTTATGTTTAGATCAATGCTTAATTATGTCTATGTTTAGAGTAAATTTTTTTATGTTTACTAATTGATAAATTACAATTTAATAATTGTTATGTTTGAAATTGTTTACGTTTAATTGAATTGCTTAGTTTTTTAGATTATGGTTATAATTTTTAATTTGATTGCTTGAGTGTTACTATATGTACAAAAATAGGATTCGAGTCGGCTTGACTCGACACAACCCATTTAGGGCCCTCTAAACAGACACGAAGACGAACGATGACGGTGCAGACGTACTAACACGAATTGATAGGAGCGCGAGACGGGGGTGACGCCGACCCCTGCTGAGGTCTGGAAGAGAGGTCACAGGGACCTTTCTCAGCCTTAGGGGTGCAGTAAAGCTGCAACCGAGCAGTTGGTAAGTTTATAAATCATTAATATTAAATATAACTATATGGATTGTTAAACTTACACGATTTTCTTGTTTTTCAAGATAAGTACGAGGAGGAGGCTGGGAGGATACACGGCGCAGGTTTTGATTAGGAACATGAAACAATCGATCCTCAAGCCGTGTATGCAAGCGGAGGTGGAAAAGCCCATGGAAGGTGAGTTCATAAGTCATTTTTTGTTTTCAATTCAAAATATTCAAGATATATTAATTCCATATTACTGATTCTTTTTTTATAGGCTCACCATATTTGACGGGGTTGTCGTCTCGAGGGCGGCGAGACCTGTGAGAGGCAGCTCCATGCAGGATTCGTCGACGGGCCCAAGTCACCATGTCTTGCAGGTGGAGACTCTCACCCGTTAGGTACAGGAGAGCCGCAAGCAGTACTAGTTGGACATGGAGGCGCAGATGGCGTCGATGGAGGTGCAGAGAGCGGTGATGGAGGCCACCATCTCCTACCAGCGAGCCTGCATGGAGCAGATGTGGCAAAAGATGGAGATCTAGAGGCAAACAATGACAGTAAGTTAAAGTAATTTAAATTCACTGCATTCTTAATAATATATAAAAACCTGTAACATTTACAATGACAGAGTTTCTTTCAAGGCTACGGAGTCCAAGTGTTGCACCTCGAGCTACCTCCACTGCCACTGCCAATTTCACCGCCAGAAGTGGAGCTACCGCCGTCAGTGCACACTTCTCCAGGTTTTCAAGTAATCAAAAACGTTCTTACTTAGTCTTAATTCATCAAATGTAGACAAATCTAATTCAACTTAGCTATTGTAGTCTTACTTAGTCTTCAATAATCAACATAGCAAATCTAACTCAAATTAACTAAAGTAAGTTCAATATGATCAATTCTAACTTGTTTAATCAATTCTAGTCAAAATGAAGTTCCAAAGTAATCAATATGTCAAACAACGTCTATGTGTTGCAGGGATCAGCGACAGAGGATCAAACTCCGTCGTTGTCTATACCGGCTCCTAGACTGACACGCGGCAAGGACCTTGGCGGCTTCGGAGGTAGTGGATGCTAGCGGATAGCCTCTCTTCTTTGTTTTCTGTTCTTGTGATGAGATGCGAGAAACTTTTGTGTTGTGATTGATGGAGATGTTATATATTGTGTTTTGGCGATGCATTTGTGACTATTGCTGTTGATGTTATGTATTGTTATTTGAATTGTCTCTGTCGTGTTTCTAGCCACCGAGCCAGGTAGAACGTTCTGTTTTTTTTTTTTAAAATATAAAACCTTATTTGTGACGGCTTTTTATACATTACCGTTGCCAATCAGGCTTCTGGTCATCTCAAGTTAACCTTATTTGCGACTGCCACAGCCAACCGTCACAAATTGTTGGGTCAGGCCAATACGTTGGGTCCAGGCTCTTGTTCGCGACGACCATTGCAAACCATCGCAAATAACCTTATTTGCAACAAAACACGAGCGGCGGCAGGAAACCGTCGAAAATAAAGGAAATTGTTGCAAATAGCTTATATGCGACGGTTTTTCCCTTATTTGCGACAGCCCTGGCCGTCGCAGATCGTCGAGATTCCTGTAGTGCTCCTCCCAGTGTCACCTACACCACCTCATATCAAACTCGTCGACCATCTGTCGATAGGGACTGCACCAGGGTGGCGGTCGCCACGGCTGCTACAACAATAGAACGGTCACACATTTCCCTCGATTGCCTCCAGAACAGATTTAGCATGCATCGAATCTGAGTGCCTAAAGATGCTCTAGCTCTGGAAGTTGCTCTGAGTGCTCTAGAAGTTGCTTTGAAATGAGACATTTGCATGTGTTTGACTTTCTGCCAAAGTTATTTTCACCTTTGAGGTATTTGTAGTTGTTTTAATATAATTGATTGAACATTAGAGTATTCATACTTATCAAATTTAGAAATTTACATATATACATATAGATTTGACTCTACTTTTTATGAAACGCCTAGGCGGATCTGCTCCGCTCGCTTTTCTCAACTTTTTTTAGCACTACATAGGTCATGTCGATATTGAGCTATTTTTTCTGTCGAATGGTTGCACCTAAAGACTTAAATTGACGAGAAAGGGTTTGGAATTCAATTTTGCCATCCGTAGTGGTACGCTGCAAAACTTACTGGAAAACATACTAGAAAATATTACAGGGTGCACATACTGGAAGTATAGAGTATATAGAGTATTTAAAGGTTGTTGGTGCGGATGGACTTACACTTCAATAATCGGGTCTACTTTTGACGATGTGGTTGGAATTCAAGGTTTATTGGGATCCAATTTAGTGCACTTTTGAAGGCGGGTGGTACATTTAGGTGCAACTGTTCTTGGGGTGGCCCTAATTCGAAACTTCTGTGCATCTAGCATGGGGTATTTGAATCATTGGTTTGTGTTAAGATTCATGTAAGGTAAAATTCACCTGTTGTAGATGTATAGAACCGTGGTATCACTACAAGGATTCCGCCCTGTTGCAACGATTCTACTGCAACGAATACTAAATTGATGCGGCAGGCTTGGTGTTTTGCGACGAGTCACTAGTTCGTGGCATTAGAATCTATCGCCACGGAACACGATCATTGAATTAGGATTTGTTGCCATGATTCACTAGTTTGTGGCATTAGGATCTATCGCCACAAATCTGTTGCCACAATTCACTAGTTTGTGGCATTAGCATCTATCGCCACGGAACACGATTGTTGCATTAGGATCCGTTGCTACGATTCAATAGTTCGTGGCATTAGGATCTATCTCAATGAATCTGTTGACATGATTCACTAGTTTGTGGCATTATCATCTGTCGCCATGGAACACGATCGTTAAATTAGGATCTGATGCCACGACTCACTAGTTTGTGGCATTAGCATCTATCGCCATGGAACACGATCATTTCATTAGGATCTGTTGCCACTATTCACTAGTTCGTGACGTAATCATCTATCGCCACGGAACCCAATCGTTTCGTTAGGAACTTTTTCCACGCTTCACCAATTCATGTCGATAGGATCTATAGCCATGAAACACAATTGTTGCATTAGTATTTGTTGCCACGAATTACTGGTTCATGGCGTTAGGATCTATCACCACGAAACAAAATCATTGCATTAGGAACTTTTGCCACGATTCACAAGTTCGTGGCGTTAGGATCTATCACCAAGAAACACAAATGTTGCATTAGGAACTTTTGCCACGATTCACCAGTTCATGGCGATAGGATCTATCGCCATGAAACATAATCGTTGAATTAGGATCTGTTGCCACGAATTACCAGTTCGTGGTGTTAGGATCTATCACCACGGAACATAATCGTTGCATTAGGAACTTTTGCCACGATTCACCAGCTCGTGGCGTTAGGATCTATCGCCATGAAACACGATCGTTGCACTAGGAACTTTTGCCACGTTTCACTAGTTCCTGGCATTAGGATCTATCACAACGGAACAAAATCGTATCATTAGGATCTGTTGCCACGATTCACCAGTTTGTGGCATGAGGATCTATCGCCACGAAAACACAATCGTTGAATTAGGAACTTTTGCCACAATTCACCAGTTCAAGGTGATAGGATCTATCGCCACAAAACACAATCATTGCAATAGGATCTGTTGCCACGAATTACTGGTTCATGGCGTTAGGATCTATCGCAACAGAACAAAATCGCTGCATTCGAAACATTTGCCACGATTCACCAGATTTTGGCATTAGGATCTATCGTCACGGAACACAATCGTTGCATTAGGAACTTGTGCCATGATTCACTAGTTCGTGGTGTTAGGATCTATCGCCACATAACACAATCATTGCATTACAAACTTTTGCCACAATTCACCAGCTCGTAGCATTAGGATCTATCGTCATGGAACACAATCGTTGCATTAGGAACATTTACCACGATTCACCACGATTCAATATCGGCTTGCTTCTAAGATTGCTGCTAAATAGAATAGCGGCTTCTATCTTTCCAAAAAAAATCAAATAGTTCATGCACAGCTAGCTAACACAGCACTTATATAAAAAATTATCATCTTCGCTGTCCCCCCCCCCCCCGCCAAATATTGGAGGTACAATACCATCATTGATATATGTATCATCATCATCGTTGTCATCATCTTCATTTTCTGATGGAATTATATGTGTCTCAAACCGATGACATGTTCTCATTTGATGGGCAGAAGCATCACCGGTTGCTCCCTTAGTGTCATTCCTATCCCATGTGGTCCTACCCTCATTTATATCAGTAAGTCATCGAACATCAAATGTCTCAGCCTCCATCGTCTCAGTGACATTATTTTTACTGTCTCCAGGGGGCATGGCAAAAAGGATTTGTGGCTTAGTTTTAACAACTGTAGCCCATTTAGGTTGCTTCACACTTCGAATGTAAAAAACTTGTTCTCCTTGGGTTGCTAGAATGTAAGGCTCATACTTAAATTGAGACGGAGTAGTGTCAACATCTATCATACCGTGTCGATCCATTTGGTAGCCTCTGCTTTGGCTCTGACCGGAACGAGGCCAATCAAACCAATCACATTCAAATAACTGAACCTCTTGATTTTTTCAAAATCAACAGAAATCCTTTTCTTGATTACTCCATACCACTCATGATCACCAACCCGAACAACAACACCACTGTTTTGTGTCTATATCATCCGAGTGGTCGCTAATTGACAGAACTAGCTGTTACATAATCCCCAATAAACACAAAATAAACTAACATCTAGTCTGCAACACTTCCCTTCAAGCAGTGTTAATAACTTCTGGCCCCGTATAGGAGTAGCGGTAATTATTACACCGCGTATAGGGGCATAGGGCCAGTGGTACGTTGGAGTTCTACCTATATTTTTTTAACATTTTTCTCGTCCTTTTTTTCTTTTCTCGCTGTTCATTGTCTACACTTTTCTTTCCAGTCGTCGCTACCTGTTAGTACTATATACTACTTTACATACCGCTTCGCAGGCCCCGCTGCAGGCGATATCCTGGCAGCTCCAGCGGCTAAAGTATCGCACAGGCCACTTTAGAGGCCACGAGCGGTGTGGAAGATCATTCATTAACAGAGAATACAGATAGAACAGATAGTTCACTAAACAGCAGATAGAAAACAAAATAACAGATGGAACAAACGAACAACATTGAGTTCATTATTATAAAACAATACTCCCTCCTTCCTATATTACTTTTCGTTATTAGAACAAGTTTTTCAGTTTATATTTGAACTGGAAAACTTGTCCTAATTATTAACAACAAGTAATATGGGAAGGAGGAAGTACAGAACATGAAAAACAACATTAGGAAACAAGAAAAAAATAAAACATCACAAAAACAGGAAGAGAAAAACATCACGACTGGATTAATCTATGTCAAAAGATTTCTTGTTTTAAAGTTGGGTTCAACTAGAATGTAATCAGATGTTTGGTGCAATCGTTCAATCAACCATCTTCAACCGTTGGATCGATCTACATTACGGTCATTGAAATTTTTTATTTAACCCCCTCCACCAGGTGGAGGGGGGGTGGTGGTGGTGGAAGAGGTTAAATGAAAAGATGTAATAACCGTAAGCTGTAGATCCAACGGATGAACTTTTCGAGCTTGAGCTCATCAAGCTGGCAAGATCAAGCTTGGCTCATTTAGAATTGGCACAATATTCAACTTCATCCTCAAACTTTCAATCAAAACTCAGTTTGGTCCTTGAACATTCAAATGGGTCAATTATTTAGTCCATCCACTTCAAACAACCGTTCCACTTTCATCCTTAGTCTGAGTTGGACATCCACATTGGCATGCCACATAAGCTATATCATCTGCCCCAATATATCATAGATGAGGTATGCATGTTAGTTAATCATATGTACGTACATGTATGCATGTTAGTTTTTTACAACATGGCCGAGAGCTTTTCTATGACTAACATGCATGCACCCCAAACATGATTAACCAATATGTATGTATTTTGTCTTTTTGATGATGGATATCATCAGAGTTTGAAGCCTTGTCCATGCATGCTACGCCCCAATGATGCATGATCAACGAGCCTACATTTCTAGACGATATCCAACATCAAAAAATTACACGTAGTATATAATTCACATCGACATGAAACATACTTGATCAATGTCTTTCATACTCTGCTAGTTGTCCATGCACATGCTATACGCCCCAAAACATGACCTTCGAGCCTCAAATAATAATATATAAAAGAAAATTAAGACATGTACGACACATCCGAGCATAATTGCATTATGTGCTGTGATGATCATGTAGGCTTTGTTTGGGTAAATTCATCCACTTGTATTGGAGTGGATTTAAGTGGAAAATGAACTAATTTTTATCTCAATACTCTCCAATTCTTTTTGATTGAAGTGGATCCACTGCTATCCAAACGAGGTCGTATGATGGCCGGACATGACTGGGATAACGTCAGGATTAATTCCAGAAATCGTATCCTCATCACTTTCATGCTGGTACCTGGGCCCAGGTTGTGCACTGGTCACCTGGCATATTCCCTACGTCTGCCCCAGCGCGCGGTGTCTGTAACGAATTCGTGCGAGCGATTTTGACAAGGTGTGAACTATTTGTCCCACCTCAGAATGTTGAGCTCATTGCAACAAGAATATAAGGCAATGCGTGCCATTGTAGTTACACATGCAATAGAAAAAAAGATGTCGTAGAAGACTCGGCCCCGCTCCGTTCGACAACTACGCTGTCGAACGGAACGTGGAGGAGGCGTGTACGGGACGGATGTTTTTTTATATAAGCCATGGGCCCTGCCCGTGTCATTAAAAAGCTGCCAGTGAAGCCGATGGGACACGTCGAGCCGTTGCGATAACCGAGAGGGATGCAAACCGCGGTTTTTTATAAGAATAAGATGTTTTTTCCCGCATACGTTGGGCCCTTTGTGTGTGAAATTAAAAATTTTCCCCTTTATCAAAAAACATCTGCTTTAACGATGCCAAATTTTCCCCTTTAACCCACTTCGTGCGTGAATTGGATTGTGTGACCCTCCACACCGAGGGCCTCTAGAGTGGAGACAATGAACTCCAGAAAAGAAAATAAAAGTGGAGACAATGAACTCTGGAAAAGAAAAGAAAGGGAGAGAAAAATGTTAGAAAAAAATAGGTACTACGTACGAGATTTAAGGTGAAAGAGAATGTATAACAAATCTGTAAAACATGAAATTGATTGACGCAGATTAATCCAAGTCGTGATGTTGTGTTTCTGTTCTTGTTTTTTGATGTTTTTCTTTTCACATTTTTCCATGTTGTTTTCCTGCCAAAATTTGGACAGTCGCGATATTATTATTGCAAGGACGGGAACAGGCCAAAAGTTTTACCTCTAGCCCTATGCCCCTATACGTGATGTCATCATTACCACTACTCCTATACACGGCGGTTCCGTACGGTGTCACGTCTAGCTACCACCACTCATGCTATGGGAGAAAAAATTCTGGATACAATATGCACCAGAGAGCAAGTGCATACCATTCTCAGATGGTGCCACGTACTTCCTTCGTGTCTTCAATCGTCGTTCCCTGATCGTGGCAGTTGAGATATTTTAGCTTCCGTTTGAGCTCAGAAGTGCGCTATTGAGGATCATGGATGGTAGATCGAACTGCCAGAAACAGGTAGCACCATTTGAGAATGGTATGCACTTGCTCCCTGGTGCATCCCGTATCCATGTTGTGTCGCTCTATAATATAATACTCCGAAGACTCCCAAGAAACCGCAACCTCCAAATACTATATAGTACACCCTTTGTTCCTCTCAGACAGATTTGTTTGTTCGTGGCTCATCGCTCATTAATGGCAAACTTCTCCATTGACCCCCGCCAGTTTTGTTCGCAACTGATGATCCCAGAAGATTGTGGTCCGCTGTGCCACATATCTGCTGAAATCGCGAAAAAATGAGGAATATGCTGTTTGTGTTTCCTCTGGCAGGGAACACTGATTTCCTTTGTTCCAAACTATGATTGAATGTATTTCACTTCCAAAGGAATCTATTTCTTTAAGTTGTCCCGTGAGTTTCATTTGATGCAAATGGGGCTAAATAAAAGACGAGCACGCATAGAGGAAACACGACAAGTGCAACATTCATCAGGGACGAGCGCGCATATATAGGGGAAACACATCAACATGCCTTAGTTTATTTTATATACTCCCTATGTTCTCTTTTAATAGGCGTTGGGAGAACTATGGATGCATCATATCAAAAAGGGAATGGAGGGAATATAACCCAATGAGTACAATGCCTCACAGTAGAACCGGTCATGCTCGTGTTTAATCCTACAGTTCTCACTACAGAAGACTCTCCACTCCTCCCACCCTTGCCTGCCGCAGCGGGCAGTTCCTTGGTTCCTCCTGTTGAGCAGCGCCAAGCGTCATTGTCAATGTTGGGCACCGCCATCGGCGGCTGTCCTGGAGGAGGCCTGCCCAGGAACGTCGAGGCGACACCATAGACACTCTCCATGGCTTCATACCGACACTGGCAGCACTCCGTGTTGGTCCACTTCATCGCGATGGACCCGTACGCATTGTAGCTGATGTGGGCCTCACCTTCGACCTGTCGGATATACTCGAGGGCATCGCGGAACCTGCAGTCGGCATCATAGCGGAGCATGGCGAGGACGTAGGCTGCCACCATGCGTTCGTTCATGGCCGTCGGGGCAAGAACTAGGTGCCCGGCTGCGCGCGACCGTCCTTGAAGATGATGAGACGTGCGCAGACGCGCAGTGATGGTTATGGCTTCTAAAACGTATGAATGTCTTTCCCTTCCGGAGCATTCCATTCCTTTAAACTGTCCCGTGAGTTTCCTTTGATGCAAACTGGGCTAAACAAAAGACGAGCGCTGGAGTTATGGCATCTAAAGTGCAGTTGTACACTACTTTAGTCGCTGGAGTTGCTAGGAGGCAGGAGATCGCACACAGTAGGGCCCGCAAAGTGGTCTATAAAGTACTCCCTCTGTCCCAACTCAAATCTATTTTTAGCTTTGGTCAAACTTACCTTTGACCAATGATTTCTTGCGTGGTCCTTATCCTGATGATCAAGGTCCTCCGCCTGCTACCCAGATGACTTGGGGCAGAATGATCCTAGTGACCAGAATGAAGTGTCGGATTTGTTGTCCACGGCGCAGGGTTATTCAACACAAGCAAAAGGTAGCATATCTAAATCTTTCTCCTCATATATAGCGTGTTAACTAATTTTTCGGCCCCAAATGATCTCGAAAAATTACTCCAGATTTGATGATGCCATAAACTAATCGCTGCTCAAACCAATGACAGTGCTCATCAAGCTCGCTAGTTCTTGGCTCGTTTAGAATTGGCACAATAACCAACTTCATCCTCAAACTTTCAATGAAAACTCAGTTTTTGGTCCTTGAACTTTCAAATGGGTCAATTATTTAGTCCCTCGACTTCACAAAACCATTTCACTTTCATCCTTAGTCTGAGTTGGACATCCACATTGGCATGCCACATAAGCTATTATGCCACATCATCTACCCCGGCCACCTCACTTAGAAAAAGATAATAAATTTTTATCGTCTTAAAAAAGAACTAGCTAATTAATTCGGGTGGATTTACATAGTTGCATGGGATATACATATTTTTCCTCCATTTTTTTGCAAAACTATCAAGTGATATATCCTATTTGCATATTACATATGTAAAAATATTGTAAAATACAAAACTTTTAAGCCTATAGAAGAGCAAACAGAGCAAACAGGGAGGATGAAGAAACTTTTAAGCCTAGGGAATAAAATATAAAATGAAGCTACACTGATGGCCGGGTACACGTACGGTTCGGGTGTGCCGGTGCGTCCCATGTCAACTCTATTTTTAGGCTCCCTTTTGATTGAAGGAATGGCAAAGGCATTTTGAAGGATAAGATTTGTAATGGATTTTTTCCCACATGACCATTTGTCTCACAGAAAAAAACAAAGGGTAGTTTCTATAGGAATGATTTCCTTTGCTAAATTTTGTAGGAAACATAACATGAGCTTGGACCTCTTTTTTCTTTCCTGGCTCATGTTGCAGGTTCCTATGTTATTCCTATGATGATGCCAAAGGGCTTCTCATCTCAATTCCTATATTTTCAATTCCTATATGATTGCAAAAACATACTATTTCAATTCCTATGTTTTTCCTATTCCCGTATTTTTCAATTCCTTATCCAAAGGGAGCCTTAGGTTTCGTCAAATCTATCTTTGACCAATGATTTACGTAATTTTGATTTGTTTTAACAATACAAGAATTGTACTTTTAGATTCACCATGAAAATATTTCCATAATATAAAATCTAGTACATGTTGTTGAAGTTAATAAATTCCATATAAATCATTAGTCAAAGGTAAGTTACACCAAAACAGAAATAGACTTGAGTTGGGGCAGAGGAAGTATTATATGTTGTTGTTTGCCGCATAAGATTTGGTCCTTGAGACTGTAGCCATTTGTACACGCAGCTGATGCGACCGGGCGCACCGACCTTACGTGCGCACCAGTTACCGAGGCGCCTTAAACGCGCGCAGCGCATGCGCATCTTTGAATTCTATTGGAACCGCTGCGCGTCCCATCACCACTACTGCACGCGTCGAGTGACGAACAGCTAGGCTGCTACTACGCTATAAGATCACCCGGGCACACCATCGTCTTCTCCGCACGGCCACTCTTCCCCTCTTCCAAAAACCGCGCCAAGAACACCATGGCTGACAAGAAAACGCCGCCGCCAAGCCCGCCGAAGGACGCCAAGGGGAAGCGTCCCTGGCCGAACTCCTCCCGGACAAGGAGTGGGCTCTCCAGAAGATGGTGCGCGATGTATTTGACAATACATCAGGCTCAATGTGTCGCCTTGGGCTTGGTCCCCTTCCAGAGTATACTGCAATGGAGACCACAGGCCACTACGTCTTCGGCATGACGCACTTGGCCAGTCGCCTCGACATCCTCTGGGACACGTTGGCGGACAACCTCAGCATTGCCGGCCGCGACAACCTGGTGGCAGCAATGTCTAGGAAACTAGGCTACCTGTCTCCGTCGTGGGAGGCACCCCCGCCTTGCCAGGAGCCCAAGGAGGAGGAGAAAGAGGAGGAGGAGGAGAAGGAGGAGGAGGAGAAGGAGAAGTAGGTGGCGGTGGAGGAGAAGTAGTTTTTTTTCTTGTTCTTAGTTGTGTTGTTTTTCTTTTCTTGTTAGTAGTTTGTGTTTGTCTTTTTTCTTGTTTGTAATGTATCGTCTTAAGGTAATGAACTTTATTTTACTGTTCATTGGTGCGCAAAAATAGTTCTAATGTTGCTGTTCTAATGATAAACTTGTGGACTATTTATCTCTTTTATTTTTTAGAATGGAATATATTTCCACTTCCAACTCTACTGAGCTGGAGATCCAGAAAGTGACTACCACCTAGTTTATCTGACAGCACCAGTAGGGAGATCCTTCCCCGTCACCCTGTGCCCACTGTCTATGTTCAAACCCAACATAACAATCAATCAAACAGCAAAGTACGTAGTAAATCATAAAGACGCTACAACAGTTTCTGGAGTGTCAACTTTAGCCCATATTAAATGCTCATGGGCGTCATTGCAAAAGGGTGAAGACAAAAAATACTTGATTCGGAAGGCTTGCAAAGACATACTAGAAGTCAGGGTCATCAAAGATTTTGCCCATTTTGGATTGAGTCTTAGTTATAGACTTCCATATTAATGAAATGTATTGGGTGTTTTACTTTCACTAGTGTGTCGTGTTGAGTCTTTTGTTGTTGATCTTCACAACTTGGTGTACCAGTGTCGCCGTACTCTGTACTAAGGAAAAGGTTGGTTTAATGGCAACGACTGCTATGCAATCTGGACTTCTGTGCAAGCGTGTAATCCGCGAATCTCAGCCATAGGACAGACATCTAAAGATGGCTACCATTTTACACATAGATCCTTCCTTTTACATAGGCAGGTGAAAGGATTTATGTGTAAAATGCCAACCACCCTTGGATGTCCGTCGAATGGCTGAGATTTGTGGATTGCACGCTTGCATAAGAGTCCAGATTACACAGCAGTCGTTGCTCGATTTAATTATTTCCGTTATCTAAAAAAACTTTAGCCCAGATTAACAAAGCGCCGTCCATCGAGCGTCGTCCTCACTCTCGTCGTGCATGTTTGACATGAAGAATCTTCCCTCAGGGTTTGAGGATTGATACCATCTAGGAACAGCTCACTACGTACACGGTTCATCAAATTAATCGCATGCCTTGCACAGTACAATATAAATTCCAACAATGTTGTACTCGTCCTTTCGAAGAAATGACACCCGTAGGTGCTAGCCGCTACGTGTTCAGATTTTAGGAACAAATAAACACACTTGTGAAAACATGTACGCCACATCTGATCCTCAACGTCATCAAATTCAACTAGGGGAGCAACGTCTCTCCACGATGTTCCGCCTGGTGTTGCACATACGGCTCTCGTCTCACGATGGTCATTTATCCTGATCCATCCGTACAACTTCAAATAAAGAAGGGATAGAAGATTTGTGGAAAATAATACATATAAGAGGAAAGGGAAGAAGAAAAAGGATGGCACGAATTTTGATACATGAACCGTGAGACTGTTGACTTCATCTTCATTGGCCAGTTCCTGATTCCGCTGATCTCTCCAGCATGCATTCACACTAGCTACTCTCTGGTGGCTGCACCTAGGGTATCCCATGGCCCACCCGGCATACATAGTGGGTGGCACCTGTGAAATGTTGTTGTTGTTGTGCGTGGTGTTTGGTTGAGACAATGCAACTTGTGGTCATAACGATAAGAATTACAAAGAAAGAGTATATCAGATTCATAAATCTTCATTACTCTCTTTACTTCGTGCTCAGGCCCGTCAAATACGGAAACTCCTCTGCTCATATTTTAATTGCATCAGTTATATATCCAGGCTCTTTTCCAATTAAAATCCAAACTAAAGGTGTAGACGAAGGTTTGCACAAGAGAGAAGTTGCGCTCCGCCAGCGTAGACGGCGACCGTAGGGACGACAAGTAGAGAGGACCCAATGGCGGGCACTCAGGTATACAACATGACATTCGTGGAAGACGTGATCACCACCCTCTCACGTCCTCTCCGTCCACCGTCGGTGCCTTCACAAGCTCATCGTCGGGCTCGACATCGAGTGGCGCCGCATCTACTCCGCTGAACAGAACCCCGTTGCCGTTCTACAGCTCTACGTCGGTCGCCGCTGCCTCATCTTCCAGGTCATCCACGCTGACTACTTCCCCGACAAGCTGGAAGATTTCCTCGGCGATTCCGACTACCGCTTCATCGGCATGGGCGTGGGGGGTGACGCCGATAGACTTTGGAAGGACTAACAGCTGAAGGTGGCCAAAACGGTGTACCTGGCCGAGCTCGTGACGGAGGAGATGGATCATCGGAGCCTCCATCGCATGGGGCTGAAGGACATCGCGACTGTCATGATGGGCGCTGACATGGAGAAGCCTTACCGGCTGAGGACGAGCAACTAGGACACATATAATCTCTCCGGTGAGCAGGTCAGCTATGCGTGCATTGACGCCTTCATCTCCTTCGAGGTCGGCCGCAAGCTGCTCTCCGGCAACTACTGATCTAACCATCGAGTTTGCGGATCGGCTGCCATCGATAATCCCGGCATGTAGTTCGCAGGTGCAGCGCTCAAGTTCTAGCTTTTCTGCTTGTGCGCCCAATCTCTCATAAAATTATTTTTTCTTGAGGAAACATTATATCTTGCTTTTAAAAACATGCATGTTAGTTCCCATGCATAGAGGTCTTTCACATGCATGTTAGTTGTCCATGCATGCTACGCTCCAAACATGATCAACGAGCCTCAAACATGACGATCTCTCAACAAAAAGAGAAAACACGTAACATCATCAAACATGATCGAGGTCTTTCACATGGATGTTAGACGTACATATGCATGCTACGCCCCAAACATGTATTCCAAGACTAGAATATTTCCTACCATGTATATATATTTCTATATTTATCATATTCTCTACCATGGATGTGTATGCTCTCAACCTATATGGAAATTTATCTACCACACTAATGAAGAATATTATCCTATCATAAATAGAGATAACAAATATTATACAAGGATATTCCCTCGACGGTACGAGGATAGAATATGGACTACCGTCGTCTAATAAGCACACAGCTCTCACTACGTACGTGGTTCAACAAATTAATCGATCTCATGCTGCCATTATGTATCGTTGTACTCGTCTTTTGAAGAAACGACAGGCGTAGGCACTAGCCGCTACGTGTTCTGATTTTAGGAGCAAATGAACACACTTCTGAAAACATGTACGCCACATCCGATCCTCAACATCATCAAATTAACACTTTCCTCAACAAGGGGGCACAAAAATCCTCAACACGTGACGAAACATGCTTGATCGCGAGTCTCTTTCACATGCACTATATTCATGTCCACCATCATACATGATCATGACAATTATCATCGGTTTGATATGGACTCTCAGTCTGCAACGGTCGGATCCTTTAAAAAAAGATATGGACTCTCGGTCGATTGCCACGCACGTTCACGTTAACCTCCACACCTCGTTGAAATAATTTGCATGAAATGTTATGAACACTGCGGGACAGACCTACAAAGTA
Source organism: Tuctoria greenei (assembly GCA_036927565.1). Taxonomy (NCBI): domain Eukaryota; kingdom Viridiplantae; phylum Streptophyta; class Magnoliopsida; order Poales; family Poaceae; genus Tuctoria; species Tuctoria greenei. The sequence goes on from JAYESD010000005.1 coordinate 174,637,346, forward strand.
TACCAGATGGGCCATTGCATATCCTGGACCCTTTGTGTGTCAAATTAAAAAACTGGCCGATGGGAAGTGTCAAGCCGTTGCGATAACTAAGAGGAGGCCAACCACGGTTTGGAGTAACTCTGACTGTCGATTCAAAAGCACAATTTTTGAAGCATTCGATCATCTCCACTCACGCGCTTAGACCACGACCCTTTATAAAGGCACACCATCTTGTTCTTCTCCGCCGCACCTCTCGATCGATTTTAGTCTCCAAACTTCTCCTCTTCTTTCTCCGCCGCACCACCGTTGACCACCTCTCTCTCTTTGATCGCACCTCCGTCGCCACACAAATGGGTAGCCCCGCACCGAAGCGCTCCAGGTAATTGACGTCCTCCGAACCTCCTTCTCCGTTTTCATCGTTGCCAATGTCGGTGGAACTGGAGGCGACGCCCACACCTCCTCCACCCCCGTCTCCGCCCGCGGCGCCCGCACCTCTACCATCCGACTATGATGAGACTGTCCGCCTCATCAGGAAATGCATTGACAAAATCGATGGCAAGCTTAAGGAGGTCACCGGCAACCTGTTCGCCATCGACGTGCTAGCAAAAGCGCTCGACAAAATGGCACAGGATGTATTTGACAATACATCTCATTCCTGTCGCCGATTGGGACTTGGGATCCTTCCCCACCACATGAGCATGGACTCCACCGGCTACTACATCTTTGGGTTAGGCTTTGTGGTCGCTCGTCTCGACTGCCTCTACGAGACGATCGGTGAGGAGGCTGAGGTGGAGTTTCGCGAGCTACTGGTGAACGCTGTTGGCTGAAAGTTCGATCTGGTGTTGGAGGATGCTCCGCCGGCGTTTGGGGCGGAGGCGGAGCCACCGCCGGCGGATGCGGAGGCGACGGTGGAGGAGATGGGCAAGTCCTCCTCCGAGTAGAGTAGGATTAGTAGTAGCTTTTTCTTTTGTTTTCTATGTGTTTTTTTCTTGTTTGTAATATATGTGTTGTTTTTATGATAATGAAAAATGTCTTTTATGTTCATGAACAATGTGTCCTACAGTACACGCATTAACGAAAAACTCCTCCTTTTATTGAAAAACATCGCATATGGAAAATTAATACATTAGTAATATTATATCTAATAAATACTAAACACATAAGGACATACGTAGTAGTAGTATATTTCAAAAAATTACGAAAATAAAAAGCTAGACCGTGTAACTGTACATCGCATCCGGATGATGCAAATACTAATTAATTTTATTTCTTTTCTCTTTACCAGCTGTCATCGTGCCCCCCCCCACAGACCTGGCCCTAGGCAGTAGCCCCTCCAGCCTAGGCCCATAGTCGGGCCTGCCTTTAAGACCATCCGCAGTAGTTCACGGTAAAGCCTACTGGACTGCAGCCTGTGGATCAGATGGTCTTGGGGAAATCAAATTCTTTGCGTCCCTGCCGCACAGCTGTCACTGTGCGACCCTGCCCAGATGGTTGCCACGTACGTTCATGCTCGAAATCTTACAGCCATACAACCAAGGGCGCACTACATGATTCTCGCGACTGTGCCATCCTGCCCTGATGATTGCCACGTACCCGAACGCACCGAATCTTGCAGCGCGCACGGGCACACGAACTCCACGTCCGAAATTTGGTCAGCAATCCAAATAACTCGGCGCTCAGAGTGCACAATCCATCATCATGCGCACGAGCATGACGCGGCCAAAAAGATCTGTGTTTGGTTGCTTGTCTTGGATTGAAACTACTTGGATTAATTGTATGGTCCAGTCAGGTGTTGTTTGTTTCGCGGTCAGATGGATAGGGTGATCCAGGTTCAGGATATTTGGTTGGATGAGAATCCAACCACCTTATCTAATTTTGCTTCTTAGTAATATAATTAGTGATAATTAACTTGTTTATTGTTGATTAATAATTACAATTATGATATTAACATTAATATTTGCAAGTAATATTATAATTAGTATATAAATAATTAATATTATGAAATTATCAACTTTGATGATTCAATAATCCACTCAAGTTTCATCCAACCTACCAAACAAAAAATTAGATCGTCCAGTCCATCCAACCAAACGTTAATTTGGATGATCCAATGCATAAAGAAATGGTTGATCCTATATCTCCAACCCAACTTCGACGTCAAACTAGATACAATTGATGACTCAGCACTTTATCACATGTCACTAGAGTGTATGCACAAATACACGGCCTCAACACCGAGTTTAGGGTGCATCGTGGACTAACCACATGACCCGCTCAAACACTCACGTAATTAGCATACACCTGCAAGAGCAACTACCTGGCCGCATCCTTCGCGTATGAACATATGGCAACGCCGACCAACTTATACTTTCTGAACTACGTACAAAGAATTTTCCTTGTCTATGAGCCAATAAACAAGCAATAATGAGCACGTGATCAACGATCCTCAAACTCTCTCTCTCTCTCTCTCTCTCTCTCTATATATATATATATATATATGTATATATATATATTCATATATATGACAATCTTTTAATAAAAAGAGAAAACACGTAATATTGTCATCAAACATGATCGCGAGGTTTTCAAGTGCATGCTGTTACTTGTCCTTGCTTGCTACGCCCCAACATCATATCTTACATGATCGTTGACGTCTCCCTCACATTAATGTTTTAGTTGTCCATACATATATATATGCTACGCCCCGAACATATGATCAACGAGCCTCAAACTTATCGCTTTGTAGTTAAAAAATGAACTACGGGGGGAGTATATATATATATATATATATATATCGCGATCTTTCAACAAAAAGAGAAAAAACACGCGTAACGTCTCTCTCAGATGCATGTTATAGTTGTCCATGCATGCTACGCTACGCCGCAAACATGTGATCAAGGAGACTCAAACTATATATATATATATGACGATCTTTCAACAAAAAGTGAAAAATATATATATAACATGTTAGTTGTCATGCCCAAACATGATCAACGAGCCTCAAACTATATATGACGATGTTTTAACAAAAAGCAGAGAAAACATGTAATAATGTTGTCATCAAACATGATCGCGAGGTTTTCAAGTGCATGTTACTTGTCCATGCTTGCTACACCTGAAACATGATCAACGAGCCATAAATATGACGATCTTTCAACAAAATTAGAAAACACCTAACGCATCAAACATGCATGATGGAGGTCTTTTGCGTGTCAAACTGAGAAAAACATGAACGAGGGTTTGTGATATATATATATATATATATATATATATATATATATATATATACATATATATATATATGTGTGTGTGTGTGTGTGTGTGTGTGTGCGTGTGTGTGTGTGTGTGTGTGTGTGTTTGTGTGTGTGTGTGTGTGTGTGTGCATGTGCATGTGTCAATGAATGAATGTGTGGTGTGTTCATCGTCTTGTACTTTTTTCTTGTGTTTTGTGACAATCTTTCAACTATATATGACGATCTTTCAACAAAAAGAGAAAACACGTAACGTCATAAAACATGATCAAGGTCTTTTACGTGACAAACTGAAAAAAATGGAACATTGCATATACCTTGGGCCGGTGGGCCATATGCGTGTCAAACTTATAAATTGGAACTGAAAAACTGAAACACCACCGGATGGACCTACAAAGTATGCTAGGTGGGCCACTGCATACCCTGGACCCTTTGCGTGTCAAATTAAAAAGCTACATGTGAACCCTAGATGGGACGCATCGAGCCATTGCGATAACCTAGAGGAGGCAAACCGTAGTTTGGATTAACTCCGGCCCACCCACCGTTTTGAAAGCGTAGTTTTTGAAGCGTCCGATCATCTCCACTCGTGCGCTTAGACGACGACCCGCTATAAAGGCACACCCGTCCTCTTGCGTCTCCGCCACACCACTCCATCGATCGTAGCCTCCAAACTTCTCCTGCTTCACCGCCGCACCATCGCCGACCACCTCTCGCTCTTTCTTTGCACAAATGGGTATCCATGCACTGAGGCGCTCTAGGCCGTTGACGTCCTCCGAACATCCTTCTTCTCCATTTCCGTCGCATCCAATGCCGGTGGAACTGGAGGCGGTGCCCACAACTCCTCCGTCCCCTTCTCCGCCCGTGGCGCCCGCACCTCCTCATCCCATTTGGGTTCAGGAGACTGCCTGCCTCGTCGAACACCGCTTCGATGAACTCGATCGGTGCCTGAAGGAGACCACCGAGCACCTTTCCGCCACTACCAAGCGCGCAAAAAAGCTTGACAAATTGGCGTGGGATGTATTTTCCGATACATCTCGCTCAGGTGACCGTCTGGGTCTTAGGAAACTTCCTGTCTGCACCAGCATGGACACCGCTGACCACTGCTACTTCGGGTTTGGTTTTGTGGCCGGTCTCTGAACGTCCTCTACGAGACGATCGGGGAGGTGGCTGGGATGGAGGGCCGCCAGCATCTTCTGCAGACCGTCGCCCAAAAGCTTCAGACTCAATTGCCGAAGGAGGCGGCGACAGCGGAGGAGGCGACAACGGCAGCGGAGGAGGAGGCGGCGGCGACAGCGGCGAAGGAGGAGGACGAGGTGGCGGCGGAGAAGGAGGTAGAGAGGATCTCCTCCGACTTCGATTAGAGTAGTATTTGTAGTTTTTTTCTTGTTTTCAATGTCCTTTCTAAAAAGGGGTGAGATAACTATTGTTCAATGTCTAGCCAAGAATTCGTTGTGTTGCGACAATCAACGACTCTTGGTTGAAACTCCATTGAGACGTGGTTGAGACTGTGTTTCTCCTCTTTTGTGTTCTTTCACTCAATTTTTTCATTTGTTGTCGGTGCATGTGAAAATGAATTTTTAGTAGTAGTATATACTACATGTTATCATTTCATTGTGATTAATGTTACTAAATGCTGATTATTTTCCATCGTCCTTTTGTGGACTTGGGTGTTCTGTATTTGCACATCGTTTGCATTAGCACATATACATTTGGCTATTCATATTTTTGTTCGTATTTTTTGGAATGTCCCACTAGCTAGCAGATGACTGATTTTAGATTTTGATCTCCATGCATGGCAACAAAGATGAATTAAGAAGCGAGAAAGTTGTCCGAAGAAGTCTACCCCTCTAGCAACACGCACCATGTGCAGGAATCGACGCGACATGACATGTAATTAATCACGATTGCATGTGTGCACAAGGGCTTGGCTAGCGTCAAATTCTCTACGCCCGCAAATTTTTTATGTTCTTCTTGGTGCACCACAATTGAGATTTTGACAATTAAGTTTTCACTCCCTGCGCCTCCAATTTCACTCCCGCCTATTGTAACCCTATTTCAGCCACGATGAGTATAAAATGGAATCACTGGCCTCCGTTCTCGACACACCGCTGTCCCGCCCTTCTGGTGATCTCGTAGTACTCCAGATGTGTTGTCTCTCTGTCCTGTGTTCCATACTTGTATTCCTAAGAAATTTCCATGTTTTTATTTCCCATGGTTTTTACAATTTTTTTCCCTATGGATCTCACAGTGACACATCGAAGCTCTTGGTGGTGTTGACTCCTGGGTACAACGCGGGGCGACCAAGTTTGACGGGCTCTACCGAACCTCTTTGTCGCCGACACCTCCCTTGGACATCACATCCGGACTTCTGTTCTGTGCTAGGTAAACTACACGATCCATGCCGTCTTTTTATAGAGCTATATTGGCTTGGTTCTACACAATCCATGCAGTTTTGGGCTAGTTAAGCTCTACACGATCCATCGTGATATATGAAGATTAAATAAATTAACAAAGAAGAAATGTGGTCTTCTGTTTCACAAATATATATATATATATATATATATATATATATATATATATATATATATATAGCATATACTACATTTGTCCTGAAATAAATGTCGCTCCGACAGCTTATTACGGTAGTGTATCTCTAGTTCAATTCCTAGCCGGGAACGACAAATACAAAAAACCGGAGGTAGTATGTAATTTCTGGATTTAGAAGTAAATGACGCACGGGTTATCTAATCAACCACTCCAAATGTTGTACTCTCATTCCTGTTTTACAAATTTGTATTCGTAAGATTTTCTGTTCCCACGGTTTTTACACTTTTTTCTTTCTTGTGGCTTTCTCGGATTGTACATTTTTTTCTATTCCTTCATTTCTAATTCCTCCATTCGAAACAAACACTGCAGTTTATAGAAACCACACCATCTGATCAAAAATCTATGTCGGTCATGTAATCTGATGTTGTCACTGTTATTTAGAATGTCTACTTACAATGCTCTTTACATTAGCAACGAGACATCAAACCGTGATGTCGTCTACAAGCATTCATGGTGGCCAACAAGAACCTGGTATAACTATAAATGTGTTTACAATAAATCGTTACAATACCGTACTATTTGCCACAAATGTGAAGTTGTTGCAATACTATAATATTTGCCACAAATAAAAAAATCTTTGCAATCACATATTGTTACCATGAATGTGAAATCGTTGCAATACCATGCTATTCGTTGCAATATCGTTAAATGATCGCAAGATGCTAAATCGTTGTTGTCGATACCCTACGTACCGGATACCCCTTGGGATTGCAAAGATCACAAGAAAACTCCATCTACGAGAGTTGGAGACCATTGAAGGCCCCACATGTCAGGTGTAACCGGACCTGCTTCCCCGACATGGTTTGTCCCAGGGCCGCCACGTGTATCATAAGACCGGAGCTATCGCCCAAACATGGGAAAGCTCCGGACTAGATACCTGTATGGCATCCCCAGACCTAACCCCAGACAGAGGGAATCTCTGGTACTGACACGTGTCCAGCAGCACTGGACCTACCCGTCCACGACGTTAAGCTCCAAAGCTGCCACGTGGCTGAACTGCCGGACCTTCAACTTCAACAATCAGACTGGTGGACCCCACAACAGCTCCGGACCTTCAAGGAGCAATCAAAGACTTCTAGACCCGATTAAGTGTCATTAATGCCATATTAATGACACACGATCAGATGGCCCTTAATACTGGTAACCACACTGTTAAGGCTAGTTACCAGGCTATTAAGGGTAATTAACCTCATTAATTGTGTATCAAGCATGTGTAACCGCCGGGGCCACATGTCGGACCAGGCTAACGGTGTAACGACCAGTCCTTGTACTATTAAAGGACTGGTCGACGATACACAAGGGACGGTTCCAGACCTCTACTGGACTCCTTGACCTAGACGAGCTTCTTCTTCTGGAGCTTCCTCTACACTCACACGCTTAATACAACAACAACACACCTCGTGGAGTAGGATATTACGCTCAGGCGGCCCGAACCACGTAAATATCTATGTCCACTTTCCTTTCACCTTCTTGAATCTTTGCGCGCCCATTACTGAACTACAACTCCTCAATCTACCAGCAGTAGTGTCAGGAGATCTGCCGGATCCAAACACCGACAGTTAGCGCGCCAGGTAGGGGGCACCCGAGATTTCAAGTATGGTGACCTCAGTTGCTGTATCATCCAACAGCAACCCTGCTGTTCAACCCACTTCGGGCAATCTCCCCAACATGCAGCAACCAGCAGGTGCCATGGCTCCAGCAGGAGTCATGCCTCCACCGCCATCGCCTGCACCAACACATCAAGATGGGCAGCGTGACAATGCATCCACGTCGGTCACCGCATCAGCGAATAATAACAACCCTGAACATGCGCTTCATGCAGCGCGTGCTCACCTCCAACGTCCACCACCTCCAGGCGCATCTCAGGGTCCAATCGAGCAGTGGAGGGCTAACGTGGAACATCTGGTTGCAGCAGCATTCGACCACATCAGCAACCAAGGTCCTCCCCCTTCGGGGCGGGCCACCTCGCAGCGCCGGACTGTGTCGGGCAGATTTGGTCCACATGCTTCCCAAAATAGGAGGCGTGCTGCATCACAGCAAGTTACGTCGCTACCTTCCGGGGCGCGATGCACTCATACGGTAACCAGGCTTTCAACTCATGAACTCCGGGCGGAGCTTGATCATCGTTACCATCAATAGGACGGTCGTGTCCATACCGACCGTGCTCGCGAAAGGCGAGAGGCTCGAGACAGTCCTGCTCCCGAGGGAGTAGGAGGAGGTTGTTCTGCCCTAGCCATGCACCTACGCATGGTCATATGGCCACAAAAGTTCCGGCCTCAACTGCCGGAGAAATTTGACGGGGCTGTTAATCCCGCTGAGTTTCTCAATATTTACTCCACCGCAATCCTTGCGGCCGGAGGTAACGAGGCCGCAATGGCCAACTACTTCCCAGTGGCCTTGACTGGGACCGCCAGGTCCTGGTTCGTGAGCCTTCCTCACAACTCCATCAATAGTTGGGAGGAATTGTGCCAACAGTTCACTGCCAATTTCGGGAGTTCATACACCCAACCAGGCACCGAACTGGACCTTTTTGCAGTCGTGCAGAAGGGGGGAGAATCCATGCGCTCATTCATCCAGATGTTCTCCCAGGTACGAAACACTATTCTTTCTATCTCAAGCGCATCTGTTATCATGGAATTTAGACAGGGCATACGAGATAAGAAGATGCTGGAGAAGCTGGCGATCAAGGAGATCACCAGTGTCACGGAGCTCTTCAGCTTGGCAGACAAGTGTGCCAAAGTTGCGGAGGGCCGTGAAATGCACTCCAAACCACCTTTGAAGGATGGTAAAAAATCCTCCAAAGGCGAAGCCACTACCTCCGGGAGTGGCAAAATGAAGAAAAAGTCCAACGGCAAGAAGAAGCCATATGCCAACACATCTACTGCTGTAGCTGCTGCAGCTCCGGGTGGTCGGGGGCCACACCCCGAGAAGCGACCTTGGTCGTCTTCTGAAGACGGTGGCAACTCCAAAGTGTGGTGTCCTATTCACAAGTTGAATAGCCACAACTTGGAAGACTGTCGGGAGGCCCAAAACCTGGCCAAGCGCTACAACAAGCACCGGGAAGAAGTTCCTTTCCATCAGAAGGAAGGAAAACAGAAAGTCGATGAAGCTCCGGCTAAAGAGGAGTTAGGCGTTCAGGACCCTAAAAAGGTCTTGAAGGCTGTTTACATCTCCGTCGACGACGACTCCGATGTCTCTGACAATGAGCGTTGGAAGACCATGAACGCCATCTTTGGGGGCTCGTGGGACATCACCTCCTGCTATGTCCTCAAGACCATGCGTCGGGACATGGCCTCACTAGCTCCTACAGCCAGGGCGGAGCCTCATCGAAAGTGTATGGACACCACCATCACTTTTGATGCTTTGGACTGCCCTTGGAACATTATCGGAGCTGGTCAATTACCTTTGATGGTATCTCCGACCATCAATAACATTCAACTCCACCATGTAATGGTGGACGGAGGTTTGGGCTGAACCTCATAAGCTTCAAAGCTTTCGTCAAGCTTCAGCTCCGACCTTCGAACCTTCGCCCCTCCCGACCTTTCTCCAGAGTAGGTCCGGGGGCCATAACCCCACTCGGTACCATTAGTCTCCCCGTGACCTTCGGGACTCGGGAGAATTATCGCACTGAAAAGTTGATCTTTGACGTTGCTCAGATCAACTTACCTTTCAATGTCATTCTGGGCAGGCCCGCCTTGTACAAGTTCATGGTTGCTGCTCATTATGGCTACCTGGTGTTGAAGATGCCAACACCAGCTGGTGTTCTCCAGATCCGGGGAGAACGCACTGCTGGAGTGACTGCTTTGTAAGAACTTCATGCACTTGCTACAGCGCAGGAGGAAGAATCCAGGTAGGAACAAGCTCCGAAACTTTCGTCAACGAGGCTCAACCTCCGCACCTCGCGTGCAACCAAGCGGCGACACCGACATCCCCGTCAAAGTCGTCCAAATGGTTCTGATGCCGCTCAGACCACCTGTATATCGGGAGGTCTGAATGACAAATAGGAACTCGCGCTCATCACTTTTCTCTGGGCTAACGTTGACGTGTTTTCCTGGCAACCGTCGCTAATGCCTGGGATCCCTAGGGAAGTGATCGAGCATAATCTGAAGATCTATCCTAACGCTCAGCTTGTGCACCAGAAGCCTTGGAAGCAATCAGTATAGCGATAGAACTTCATATGACAAGAAGTGAAGGAGTTTCTCGAAGCTAGATTCATCCGAGAAGTCTTCCGCCCAAAATGGCTGGCAAACCGAGTCGTTTTACCCATGGCCGGCGGGAAGCTTCAGATGTGTATTGACTACACAACACTAAATAAGGCATGTCCAAAAGATCCATTCCCACTACCTAGAATAGATCAGATAGTGGATTCCACATCCAGGTGTGAATTGTTGTGTTTCCTAGACGCATATTCTGGGTACTATCAAATCAGAATGTCTAGGGAAGATGAAGAACACACTTCTTTTATCACAGTAGATGGATTGTATTGCTATACTACCATGCCATTTGGTCTCAAGAATGCAGCTTCAACATTTGTATGAGCTATGTACAAAACCTTTGGAGAGCTATCAGAGACGTAGTGGAAGTGTATGTTGATGACATCGTCATCAAGATCAAAGACAAGGAGTCACTCCTTGACACTTTGCAAGATGTCTTTGACATGTTGCGAGTCACTCGCACGAAGTTGAACTCAGACAAGTGCATCTTCGGGGTTAGCTCCAGAAATCTTCTTGGTTTCCTGGTAAACCACCAGGGCATAGAGGCAAATCTGGCGAAGATTAAAGCCATTGAGGATATGCGGCCACCAGCCCGCATCAAGGACGTCCAGAAACTCACTGCATGTCTAGCTACCCTCATCCGATTCATCTCAAGACTGGCAGAACGGGCGCTACCCTTCTTCAAGTTATTGAGGAAGTCCGGACCATTCCAATTGTCTGAAGAAGCAGAAAAGGCGTTCCAGGAGCTAAAGCAGCTCCTCACCACTCTACCAACCTTGGTAGCTCCGAATCCTAGTGAGACCTTAATACTTTACATTTTAGCAATCGACGAGGTTGTCAGCATGGTCTTGGTTGCGGAGAGACCAAAACCATCCCAAGCTCAGGAATCTAGACCCCTGCGGGAGGGTCCAGAGGTTCCTGAAGGTGAGTCTGGGTCCCTGCGCCCATACTTGGATCTACAAGGAGTTATTTCTGAAGATCTGTACACCTCTGGGAGGGTCCGGGTCGCTCCAGAAGAAGCTTTGGGTTCCTTTAGCAAGGACTCGGAGGTCCCTGAAGAAGGACCGGACCCCTCCGAGAGGGTCCTGGTTGATGTGGAGGAAGCTCCGGGCCCCTCCAGGAGGGTCTGGACAGTCCGGCGCCCAGTGTACTTCATTAGTGAAGTACTACATGATGCCAAGACTCAATACCTAGAGGTGCACAAGCTGCTTTACGTAGTTCTCATTTCCTCCAGGAAGCTTCGCCATTACTTCCAAGCTCACAAGATCTCAGTGGTGACTTCTTATCCACTCCGTGCGATCTCGCATAATCCCAACTCAACTGGGAATATTGCAAAGTGGGCAGCAGAATTGGCCGAAATCGATCTTGAATTTGTCCCAAGACAAGCAATTAAGAGTCAAGCATTGGCATACTTCGTGGCAGAATGGACCCCCTCTCCATCAAACCCTAGGGGCCCTAGTGAGCAGAAGCCGGGACTCAAGGCTTCGGTCTTCACCGAACCTCACTGGACCCTCTACTTCGACGGCTCCATGCAAAATCAGGGGGCCAGAGCTGGAGTCCTTCTCCTCGCTCCAAATGGGGAGAAGGTAAAATACATGGTCCACCTTGAATTCAAGGCGACCAACAACATGGCGGAGTATGAAACACTCATTTATGGACTAAATGTGGCACTATCATATGGTGTCAAGCAGCTTTTGGTCAAGGATATTCGCAGCTCATCATTAAACAGGTGAAGGATGAATGCTCCTATAACAATCCTCAACTAGCTGCTTATCTCCTTGAAGTCCAGAGGCTTCAGAAGGACTTCAAAGTCCTGGATCTCCACCATGTCCAGCGTGTACATAATGCTGAAGCTGACAAACTCTCGACGAAAGCGTCAACTGGAGCTTCGGCTCCTGACGGAACCTTCATCTAGAGGTTGTCAAAACCCACAGCTCAGCCTGCCGAACTGAGCGAAGGGGGCGAGACCAGCATCTCGAAGCTGGCGGTCCGGATGGCCCTGTTACCATGGCAGCCATCAAGGGTCGTAGGTGCTGCCGGAAGCTCCGAGCAACCCATCACGCAAGACTCAAATGCTCAAGAAAGCTCTGATGCATGGATCTCGGAGATCCAGAGCTACTTGAAAGACAATAGCCTTCCTGACGATGATGTATCTGCTGACCGGATAGTTAGATTGGGTAAAAGATACACGCTAGTAGAGGGGGATCTCTACCGGCGCGATGCCAACGGTGTCCTAATGCGGTGCATCACAAGGGAAGAAGGTTGGGAGCTCCTCGCAGAAATCCATGGAGGCAAGTGTGAGTACCACGCGTCTTCCTGCACGCCGGTCGATAAAGCCTTCCGGCACGGCTTCTACTGGCCTATAGTGCTCCAGGATGCAACAGAGCTGGTGAAGAAATGCGAAGCATGCCAGTTCCATGCAAAGCAAATTCACACACCGGCTCAGCCTCTACAAATGATACCTCCTACATGGCCTTTCACTGTGTGGGGGTTGGACATCTTGGGACCTTTCCCAAGAGCCGTCGGAGGTTACAAGTTCCTATATGTTGCCATTGAAAAGTTCACCAAATGGTCGGAAGCAACTCCAGTTGTGATAATAAACAAGCAATCAGCTATCAACTTCTTGCAATCCATCATATGCAGATTTGGAGTCCCGAACAAAATCATAACAGATAATGGGACCCAATTCACAAGCTCTACTTTCCAAGGATACTGCGATGACCTCGGCATCCAAGTCAGCTACGCCTTCGTAGCTTACCCGACAAGAAATGGCCAAGCCGGGAGAGCGAATGCAAAAATCCTGAAAGGACTCAAGACGCGCACATATGAGCGCCTGAAAAAACATGGAGCCAACTGGATCCAAGAGCTTCCGCCCACTCTATGGGCCAACAAGACAACTCCAAACAGGTCAACTGGAGAGACACCCTTCTTCCTGGTATATGGAGCTGAAGCAATCCTCCCTCCGGAAATCACCTTGGGGTCGCTCCGGGTCCGGACCTTCGACGAAGCCACGCAGGACCAGCTCCGGCGTGAATACCTTGACCTCCATGAAGAGGGAAGGTGTCGAGCAGCTGTTTGGAATGCCCGATACCGCCAAGCCCTTCGGCGCTATCACCAATGGCATGTTACAGCCGACAGCTCAAGGAAGGCAATCTGGTGTTACGGAGAATACAATCCAGAGAAGGGTTAAACAAACTATCCCCTAGCTGGGAGGGACCCTTCCGAGTGATCGAAGTATCCCGTCCAGGATGCGTTCGCTTGGCAACCGAGGATGGGACACCTCTCCCTAATCCTTGGAACATTGAGCACCTCCGTAAGTTCTACGCTTAATATCACGGAGGTGAGTATGTAAATACATGTGATGTATGTTATAGAGTCATTGTACAGAGTCGGCTAGCTCCTCCGGGAGGACAGCCGGACCTACCCTGGTAGGTCCGCAATGTCCATGCAACACTTGTCACAGTCTCAGAACTAAGAGTGTAGCTAGCTATCTTGGGTCAAACGAGAAACGAAACACACTTAGCCTGGTTCCGTACCCTAGGAATGTACTTGTTTCCCTTGTACCCCGGACCTATAATGAAAGACATCATTGTGTGAAAACAGACTCCACGTGCATTTACTTTGTACAGGCTCAAAATTTTTATTTTTCTCTTTTTTGTCTATAACAAAGTTGTGCAGTTCATAAGAAACTTTAGCTCGACCAGTTCATGTACAATTTGAGTTGCATTGTCTATCCTTCCGGGTTCAAACATTGTTGATGGTCTACTCGTCTGAATGCCGCCAAGCTAATCTAGGGACGGAGTGTGCTATCGACTTAGCCTGGTCATGCACCCTAAGTACGCCACTCTAACTACACCCCGGCAGGTCAAAGTAAGGTGAGTCCAGAAATGACCGGACCTGAAGGAAACAAGACGGCACTCTTGATTGTATTTAGAATTGTGTTCAACCTAAAACTTTCTCGGGAATAGTAAGCTGCAATGAAGTTATAGATAGGAAACGGATTTTACTGTTTTTCTTGACTTTAGTGTGCAAGAAAAATAAATATCTTATGATGATGGTGAATGAAGCCGGAGCTCCCAAAGCTCCGACATCCTCTAGGCGGCTTGTGGTCAATGTTCAAACATTTACATCGAGCATCTCTGGAGCTACTCAGTTTCAGTGAAGCTAGGGGGCAAGCCGTCAACATGAAGATTGTGGAAAGACTCTAAAGTGGAGTCTGACGTTGGCACAACATGTGTTGATGGAGGTCACTGCCGGAGCTGCCAAGCTCCGACACCCCAAGAGGGCTAACCATTGATGCTTTACGCGTTGACGGAGACTACTGTCGGAGCTACTAAGCTCCGACGATGGTCAATGCCGGAGCCACTAAGCTCCGACAACCTCAGGGGGCCTACACTATCGAAGACTTTGGACCTACATTCTACAAGTTCGAAGCACGCAAGTCTTCAACAACTGTTACATCCTCTTGGTACATGTTCACAATCAAATTGTGTACATCTACCAGGGGGCCAAGTGAGACAAAGGTGTTGAAGACAAAAAATGAAATTCATAAAAAATTTTGGATTTCATTAATTTGGAGACAAGAGATTAAAAAATTGGAGGAGAAGAAGAGAGAATACAAGCGGGAGCTACAGAGAGATGGTACTAGACCCTACGGAAGAACTAGGCAACCTTCTGGGCCACCTCCGACACGCTGGCTCGGGCGGCTTCACCCTCTCCTTCGATGAGGCCTTCAAGCGCCGGGTCCAGAGGGAACTGAGGGTCCCGACTGGTGTAGCACGTCAGCACAAACTCTTTTACGTTCTTCGCCATGGACTGTCCCTCAGTTTCCAACTGGTCCGCGATGACATCGCCCATCTTGTTGAGCTTGTTGCCTGCTGAACTTAGTGCCTCCAATGCCTGGTCCAGCTCCGGCTCTGGATCATCCAGAAGCACGGGACTGAAGCCCATTGGCGTCAGCGTGTCATTGGCTTTGACCAGGAAGTCCCAAACATGTTGGGACTCCACAACCCTTGCGCTACGCATTTCCCCGAAGGATCTATTGGTCACCGCAAGCTCCAAGCTCTCCTGAGCAAGACGCTCCACCTCTTTGGTATTCTGCTGAATCTTTTCAGCATCTTGCTTTTCGAGTTTGCTGAGCTCTTCCTCCTAGAGGTGGATCTCTTTCTGGCGATTGACCAGATCCTTCTCTTGGCCCCGCACTTTCTTCTCCCTGGCGGCGATGGCATTCTCCTCCTTGTAGAGATCTTGTCCTCGCTCCCAAGCCTTCTTCTCCTCCTCCTCGCAACGCTCCTCCAATTTCTTGGTGCATTCTTCGAGGCTCTTGTCAGCCAGAGCTGTCTTTTGGACAAGCTCTTCCTTCCTCTTCACGAGGTTTTCCCGCAGCTCCAGGTATTTTTGCTCTTCATCTTCGAGCCTTCTCCCCCGCGCTTCAAGAGACTCCCGGCGCTTGACGAGACTATCATGGATGGAGGCGAGCCTTTCCTGGCGATCATCCGCAGCACCATTTGCAGCCTTGGCTTGCTCATAGATGGCCCGAGACTGGTTGTCGAGGGATCGCGTCATGCTTTCCCTCTCATCCAACAGCTTACCCCAGTACTCCAGGCGGACCTTCTCCCTTTGCACCCACTCCTTCTCGTCAGCCAGCCTCGACTGCGCCGCTTGGTCTCGAAGTGGAGTCAGTTGCGCCACCTCATAAGGGTTTGGCACTCCTCCTTGAGGGCCTTGTTGTTGTGGTAGAAAGCCAGCTGAACCTGGCGAAGATTGGAGCAGGCGTTGTCAATAGACAACGATAGGGGGATCGGGTCCGCACCTGCCGGGGTCCTCTCCGCTGGCTCCAGCGGATCTTCAGTGAAAAA
This sequence comes from Tuctoria greenei, assembly GCA_036927565.1. Classification (NCBI taxonomy): domain Eukaryota; kingdom Viridiplantae; phylum Streptophyta; class Magnoliopsida; order Poales; family Poaceae; genus Tuctoria; species Tuctoria greenei. Next base: position 174,653,255 of record JAYESD010000005.1, read on the forward strand.
TATGGTTCCCACTCTACAAGAGCGGTCCCCTGAGCTTCCACGGCACTAGGGCCGTCCTCCGGGATAGCCTCGGCCGCCGCCGAGGAAGTACATGCAGCAGATGTTTCGACATCCGGAATTGACTCCGAAGGACCCGCCGCCAGGTCATCAACAACTGGCCCCTCAGGCGGGGGGCCAGCAGCTTCATCTTGGCACCTTGGCTCGGCAACGAGCGCCTCCGGGATCACCACTTCCGGAGCAGGTGTTGATGGTTTGATCGGAGCAGAACCTACTTCTGGCTCCAGTGCAGGCGCCTCCTGTGCCGCTGGCTCAGGTGCTGGCGCTTCGACCATCATGGGCTCAGGCGCTGGCGCTTTGATCACCATAGGCTCAGGCGCCGAGACCTCCACAGCAACTGGCTCAGGCGCCAGAACCTCTTCAACGGCCAGCTCTACAGCCAGAACTTCTGCAGCAACCGGCTCTACCGCTAGAGCTTCCTCGACAACCAGCTCAAGTGCTGGAGGCTCATCAACACCCGACTCCACCGCCGAGACCTCATCAACCACCGGCTCGACTGCCGGGGCTTCAACAACATCTGACTCTAGGGCCGTAATTGCAGCTACCTCCGGCTATGTGGCCGGAGCGTCCAACATCTCAGCATCCAAGTCCGGAGCTTCAACCTCCGGAGATGGCGCCGCTGGTACATCTACATTCCAGTGGTCCGATGCTACCACGGGAGCTTCTGGGGCTGAGTCGAGCTCCAAGACCACAACAGCCAGCGCCGGGGCTGCCACAGCCTCAGCCACCTCTTGGTGCGGCGCTGGAATCGGAGCCGGAGCTTCAGCCTGCACAGCCTCAACTGCTGCTGCAGGGACCAGAGCTTTAGCCCTTTTCTTTGGCACGCTGTGGATGAAGGATGGATAAACTCAAAATTCAGACATAACAATAAAATAACTAGCTGAGGTAAATAATCAAAAATTACCTAAGAAGGCTTCCGCACTAGTTGGCCGGAACCTCTTTTCCGGATGCTCCGAACTGACCCCAGCCGCCACCGGCGTGGAAGTCCCGGAAGGTCTCCCAGAGCTTGCTGCTTCTACCGGTGTTGCCTTGTTCGATGCCCCCCTCGATGGGGAAGGACCTCCAGACCCAAAGCCCTCAGCTGGCCCTGGTGCTGGAATGACACGGCCGGAGCTAGCACCCTGGGAAGATGCCGCTGCTGGAGTAGATGCCGCCGTTGAAGACCTCCCCTCCGGGGAGAAGGAGACGCCGTGGAAGAAGCAGGCCTGGCGGACCTTCTGTCGACATGCCTCAGCTTCCTCTTACGGCTCGAGGGCTCGACCAACTCCTTGCCCTTGCCTACGACTTTGGTTCTTGGCTTTGGGGCGGGAACAAAGCCGCCTTCAGGAGCTTCAAAGATCGCTAACCCGATGGTCGAACGCCTCTCAACAACACCAAGGTCGTCAAGCACTGGCATTGTCCGCCGGAGCTCCCTGCTGAACTCTGCCTCCATGTTCAAAGGGAGGAAACCTGTCAGTGGAGCCAAGTCGTCACCCTCGACATAATTGCCGTGCTGGAACTTCTTGAGGTGGAACTCCAAAGTTCCACCCTCCATGTTGGACTTCAAACTGGTCTCGATCCGGTCGTCGTCCAGCATACTGTTGAGGGCCCAAGCAAGCTTCTCCCTCTTTTTAGTGGAGCCCACCTGTTGGTCACGAAGTTGCAAAACACCGCCTGAGTAGTCACCCCTCCTTCCACGCATAAGCGGATCCTGGTCAGAGCAGGGTCGAAGGCGTCCGACCACACTGGAGCTTCACTCCAAACTGTAGTGTCGATGTTGGGGAGGCCTTCCGGCAGCTCCAGCTTCTAGTGCTCCTCCACCCTGATGACAATCCAATCCTTCTTCCAGTCGTCCCACTTCCCAGAAGGGAACGAACGCAAGTACTTGTACAGTTACTTCTTACGCTTCACAAAATAGTAGAAGCCAAGGTACTCGTCACTCCTGCCCATAGTTTGGACAATGAAGAAGTTGCGGAAGAGCTCAATGCAGAGGGGAATGCCCACCCGCATCTCACAGAAGTGGACAAAATTGACACCACGAGAATAGAGTGGGGGCCAAGGTAGTACAAATGCAGATCATAGAAGTCTAGCAGCATCAAGAAGAAAGAGGAGAAAGGTGGGATCAGCCCCACCGTGGCGTACGCGGAGAAGTACACCATGTCGCCGCCGTGTTCCTTCTCGAACGGAGGCTTGCCGGCGCGGACCAAGTGGTTGAAGAAGTCAGGGGACCATCCCATGAGGGCCCGAACCTTCTTCAAATCATCATCGGTCTTCAGTCGGCTCTGGCGGGGACCCAACTCCATCGCGGCACTGCGAGGCAAGAGAAAGCAAGCAAAAGTTTGGAAGGTCTAAGTGCAAGATCGAATGAAAGGCGTAAAGAACCCTAAACGGTGTGTGCTTTCCTTCTTATGTAAGCCCTCGTAACGCTTGGATGGAAACTGCAGAGGAGCCGACGATACCAGTCAAAAACTTCACCCCGCCAATGACAAGGGGGCCCGGGGCCACCCCGACGATCAAGTCGAGGTCCTTAGCCCCGGCGAACGGTTGTCATCATGAAAGGCGAGAAACCCGAAGGTGGCGGCCTGACAGGGAACGCGGAACTGATACGATTTTTGTATCGGGAACTAGCGAGCTTCAATTGCGTGAGATCCACACGCTGAGATCTCACCTGCCGCCTCCAGGATATGCCACGCGGCGGAGGTTTAACTGCGAACTATCGTCAACGGCACGTCCGAAGACCCTTGAAGACACGGCTCAAAAACCGAAGAATGGACCCACCGCCGGCAGAATGACTTCATCCAAAAGGTCTCTCCCGGAGGTGGGCCCAGGGGGCCACTGTCACTACCCTACGTACCGGATACCCTTTGGGATTGCAAAGACCACAAGGAAACTCCATCAACCATATTGGACGACCTTTGAAGGCCCCACATGTCGGGTGTAACCGGACCTGCTTCCCTGACATGGTTAGTCCCAGGGCCACCACGTGTATCATAAGACCAGAGCTATCACCCACATATGGGAAAGCTCCGGACTAGATACCGGTATGGCATCCCTGGACCTAACCCCAGACATAGGGAAGCTCCAGTACTGACACGTGTCCAGCAGCACCGGACCTATCCGTCCACGACGTTAAGCTATGGAGCTGCCACATGGCTGAACTGTCGGACCTTCAACTTCAACAATCAGACTGGTGGACCCGCCAACAGCTCCGGATCTTCAAGGAGCAATCAAGACTTCAACACCCAATTAAGTGTCATTAATGCCATATTAATGACACACGGTCGGATGGCCCTTAATACAGGTAATGACACTGTTAAGGCCCGTTACCAGGATATTAAGGGTAATTAACCTCATTAATTGTGTATCAAGCATGTGTAACCGCTGGAGCTACATGTAGGGCCAGGCTAACGGTGTAACGACCTGTCCTTGTACTATAAAAGGACTGGTCGACGATACACAAGGGACGGTTCCAGACCTCTACTGGACTCCCTGACCTAGACGAGCTTCTTCTTCTGGAGCTTCTTTTAGACTCACACGCTTAATACAACAACAACACACCCCGTGGAGTAGGGTATTACGCTCAGGCGACCCGAACCACGTAAATCTCTGTGTCCACTTGCCTTTCACCTTCTTGAATCTTTGCGCGCCCATTACCGAACTACAACTCCTCGATCTACCAACGGTAGTGTCAGGAGATCTGCCGGATCCAAACACCGACAGTTGCAATAACATACTATTTGCCACGAATATGAAATCGTTGCAATACCGTACTATTGCCGCAGCTTGAAATTGTTGCAATCACATACAATTACCACGAATGTGAAATCGTTGCAATACCATGCTATTCGTTGTAATACGTTAAATCATCGCAATACGCTAAATCATTTTTATAACAAACTATTTGCCACAAATATGAAATTGTTGCAATACCGTACTATTTGCCACGATCATGATCTCCTTGCAATACCGTACTATTCGTTGCAATACGTTAAATCACCGCAATATGTAAAATCGTTGCAATAGCATACTATTTGCTACCGATGTGAAATCGTTGCAATACTCTTTGCCACAGATGTCAAGGCATCGTAATAACCTATCGCAACGGGAATTATTACGACGACGTAAAAACTATCGCCACACTCTTTTTCGTTGCAACAGTGACCTATTGCGACGAAAAACAACCTATTGCGACGAATTTTTTTGTTACGATAAACCGGAATCCTTGCAGTGTATATGCGAGAAAAGATTCAACTATTTTTTCTGGAGAGTCAGGTGAAAACATATATGCGCACATGCACTTACAGAACCTATCGTCTGTACGCATGGCACACCATATTTGCATGATTCCGTTGGACCTGCAAGTGGGGCGGGCTGTGGGCAGCTCAGCACTAGACGCGGCGCCCACTTGATTTTTTAGCAGGGTTAGAGAATCCCGCTGGTCACAAGGGCAATACCCACTTCATACTGGTGGGCCTTGCGTGCACAGGTTTGCGGGCCTCGCGGGCAAGACGAGCAATATACCATCACATTCATTTTGTTAATTAGCTTACCATATCGCTACAGTATTTTAACTAGGATTTTCATATTCCAAAATCTCGCACATGATTTCGTTGTTGGCCCATCATAACACTGCATTCATTTTGTTCACAGAAGTTTCAGACTACGAAGCCTCCATTCTATGAATATTAATTCAAGAGAGAGGAGCACAAACTTGAAACCATACATCAGTCAGATGGTTCACTAGATTGACTCGGAATTAAATTAAAGACCAAATCGTTACAGGATACAACATATGACAAATTATAGCAACATGACTGCAAAACTACGCCCAGGTATTTACAGACTAAATACAGGTGCCATTTTTCATTTTTGCAAGTAGAAGCGGATATCTTGTATGGAACTTTGTAGTTGCAACCAAGACGTAGCCAAATGATGGTGCACTATTTCCTTGAAGGATTCTGATCCGAGTGTCAAATGATGGTTCTCGTCAGAATGTCAAAAAGAAATTTTGAGTTAAGCATATATATTGTTAATGTTGTTTTGTTGCCGGCTATGATCAAACGGGACAAAATACAGTTAAAATTTTTGAAGAACTCAACTGAAGCAAGATTGATGCTGAGATAGTGTCGAGTGTCTACATCTCCTATATTAATTAACAAGACAAGAACTTTAGAAATAACACTGAATAAGTTGCTGGTATTATATAAACTAATTTATGGTTCTGATAAAAACAGGCAGACCATGTATTGCAAACTTACATATTTCTGGACTAGATGTTAAACAATTAAATATTGTTAGAACATATAATAAGGAAAATTATACAAAAGAAGAAATATAATTTACACACATTTATAAAGTCTTCTGAAATGGATGACACATACAAAGAATATGTACACTACCAACTGAAATATTCAATGAAAGCAGCAAAAACTAAAAATCTTGTAAGTCAATATGTGTACAAAGAAGAATATAAGACATCCCTGAATGCAGAACCAGGATGAAGGACTGAATCAACAACCTTGCTGAGTTGTACACGGCTCGCGGTTAGAAAACCAACCAAACAAAACATATAATCATAACATTAGTTTTGGAAGTAAGGAGTGCTTATGTTTAGGTACTGCTAAGACTTTCGGAATGCAATCTGTGGTAAAATAGGTTGGTCTTCACCTATTTCGGATCTGGAAACGCATTAATCCAAAGAAAACCACATATTTCTCCATTTCAATCACAGATCTTGGAAGGGGAGGCAAAACTGCAAGATGAACTACCTGCAAGGGTGTATGTTGATTCATGTCCAGCTGTCGCTGGAGCAGATCTGGAAGTCAGACAACCGTCTGTGATTGGTTCCCTCCGTCGTGACACTTGCTGCCTCTGCAACCACACCCGAGATATCGGGCCACAGGATTGCCGCTCCGTGTGGGTGCTGTTGCTCGAACCCAACGTCAGCTCGGGAGAGAAGCTCGCGGGCCGCAAGGGAGTGGCTTAACCCAATGGTGGGGCGCGCTGGCCGCAAGGGAGCGGCTTAACCCATTGCTGGTGCTAGGGTTCACGTTGCCTACGTGGGCGTTCCAGCGTATGTGAGCTTCGTTGGTTCGCACAGCGTGACCGCAAGTACCCAATGGGCTAAGCGGAGAAACCCATTTTGCCCAATGTGAGCTGCCACTATACCGATTAGTACATTTTTAGTAGGGCGTACCTAGGCCTGCTAAAGGGCCGAGTGAGCCCGAGGGCCGAATGGGCCTCCTTGCTATTGGGCTGAATGGATCGGGATCAGTTTGGGCTGTTAAAATAAAAGGATTGAATTGGATCGAATCCTGATTAAAAAGGATAGGATTTTAGATACAACCGTTCACGAAAAAAGGTCCCAGTTCGTGGATCATGGCCCATTTTCTCTTACTAGGGTTCGGTTGCACACTCCACACACGGGGCAGGGCACACCAGGCCGCAACACCGTCGGGGTAACGAGGGCGCCACCCCCGCGGCCGGCGACGTGCGGTCCCCCTTCCGTGGCGCCCAGTGATCATGGGCGGACCTACAGGGTATGCCGGGTGGGCCCCGGCATACCCTGTGCTGAGGACAAACAAGTTACCGTAACTTGGTTAGTCAAGGATCGGTAAATGTATTTTTGGTTCATCCAGCCAACGACTAATTAGCTAACAGGCATGCGGGAGGCAGCACCGCAGCTTTACCATCGGTGGCAAACTGGCAATACCATCCAGCTGCAACAACGAGGCTGTGAGCAGACGCACTTGAGCCGAATCCATCTGTGCCAGCAAACGCTAGAAGATCGTTGATCGACCTGGGCCTACGCGGTTAGTCAGCTACACGAGACGACTGTGGCGTCACCGCGCGCGTGTCTCTGTATGATGGCGTTCTCACCAAAATGTTGATCGACTGTGTAATCTTCCTAACGTGCAACCCTAGTCGTCTGGCTCTATGCATTTTTATTTGAATTGTTCTGTTATGAAAATAAGCAGAGATGACGAGTTGGGTTCTGTTATGAAAAGATGCAGAGATATCACGTCTTTTTTATTTTAATTGTTTCAAATCTTACTCCATTGAAATGGTTGCGGAAAAAACATGCAAAGAAGCGACCACAGAAAAAGACAAACAAGCTGTATTATAAGTCTATAATTTTATGTGTGTATATATATTTAAAGTCTTAGTATTACATCTAAATTATTTATATTATAAATTATTTACTTTAAGACCTATCATTACAATTCACTGTTCCCAATTTATGTTGTAATCTTTTACCACAATGACAAAAACTATCAAATTATATGTAATTTTTTGCGGCATACCCTCTAGTAAAAACCTAGATCCGCCACTGCCAGTGATGAGGGTGCCGCCCCGCCACCCCCGCGGCCGGCGACGCGCGTCCCCCCTCCCCCGGGCCAGCGACGAAAGCGAGTCATGCACAAGCATCCCCCTCTCCTCTCCTCGCCTTGAGACATTCTAAGCCAAGCAACGACGGTGCCCGATCAAGATGGCCGTCCCTGTCTGCCTCGCCTCCGCCTCCTCATCTCTCCCTCTTTTTGCCTTGCTCCTGCTTCTCGTCCTCTCATCCGGCTGCGACCGCTGCATCAACCACTCAAGGCCACTTATTACCTCTCCGCCCTCACCCTCACCGCTAACTATTTCCTCACGGAGCATATGTGTATGCTCAGTTTTTGTGTATCTGCCCCTTGTGACTGTGGTTCTCATCCGTTCTTGTGTTGTTTTCAGGCGGTTCGTGCGGGTACGGCAGCGCGGCCGCGTCCTTCAACGGCGGCTTCATCGCAGCCGCGAGCCCCTCGCTGTACCGTGGCAGCGGCAGCTACGGAGCGTGCTTCCAGGTAGAGTACTCTAATTAACCTCACTGCCGCCGCACACCATCGATATCTAATCTACGTAACCGATCAGAAAACAGAGCACGAGCAGACAACAGTTCCCCTTATTCCCGATTCGATCGCTGCATCTTCGTGCACGCAGGTCTGGTGCAAGGACAAGAAGCCTGCGTGGTGGTTAACACGAAAGCAAAGCAAAACACACTGGCTGGAGCCTGTAGCAACTAAGATCCTGGGCTGAATCGTTGGTTTTTATCAGGGCCGGTCCAATTATTTTAAACGGTCCAGCGTAGGATTTGGCCTATTTTGTAAAATAGCTGAGCTGGATACGACTTAATAGGTTGAATATGGGTTGGATTAGGATAGGGCCCATAAAAAAGAAAAAAGGCCTGGTTCGGATTTGGGCCAGGCCTTGGCCCATTATCAGGCCTACATATGACCTAGCGGTTAGCGAGCAGGCCCTTGTAGGATCACTAAAGCCTTCACTAGCAGTTGCGGAGCATTAGAGATGTAAATCGGTGACCCTTGTAGGATTACCTTCAAATATCTTTAGTACACCCAAATGCGCTAGTTTTTCAAAATAAGTCCTCATTTTGGATAACTAGTTAGACCATTTATGTGTACTAAAGAGGTTTCAAGGTGACCGACCAATCAAACAGCCCTACAGAGCATTGGCGCCAAGGTCTACCATTCCGGACGGCATGCATGCGCACATGGACGTCACCTTAACTTGTGCATTTTGATGCAAAAGACCGTTCGATCCCGACCGAAACGCAGAATCCTTCAAAATAAAATAAAAATAAAAATAAATGATGTGGCGAGAATGATCCTCAATTTACAAATACACAACACATTCTGCCGCAACGGTCACTAGTAAGTATTAACTCCAAAACTGGATTCCTCCTTGAACTGGTCCTCCACGTTTGGATCCCTGCAGTAGTCGTAGATCAGGTGCTCCCGCGCGAGCTGCTCTGCCGCCGCCGTGTCGCCCTGGTCGAACCAGGTCGACTCCAGCGGATCGACGCCGCACCTCGCCATGCCAGGGGATGGCGCGCACGGCGTCATGCGGAGGTTTCTGTAGTATGCGTAGAACGGCGTCTGTGTCCAGTCGGTCTTGACGCGGCCGCCCTGGGTTGCCCAGTCGTCGGCGTTCCACAGGGTCCCGTGCACCCACATGTGCTGCCACGACGGGAACTGCTTGCCGCTCGCCGCCGCATTCCTGTAGTCGCGGATCGGCACGCCGTCGATAAGGAATCTGTGGGGCGATCACTCAATCGGTTATTTTAACCGATGAGAACTCCTAACAACCACGACGGCCGGCAAAAATAATTGAAGAACCAAGACGATGATGAGATATTAATGTACTTACATGATGTGCTTGTGGTTCCACTCGATGGACTAGGTGTGGAAGTCTGCGGAGGGGTCGAACCAGAGCTTGAACTGCTGCACGCGGTGGTCAAGGCCATTGACGAAGATGTTGGTGTGCAACGTGTAGGGCTCGCCGGTGACGTTGGCGAGGAACTCCATGTCCAACTCGTCGCGGTACTCCCACGGCACGTCGTCCGGTATAATCTGCATTTCATTTTCATCGACGAGCACTTGTTGAGTAAAAACTGGCTGGCCTATGCAAGCAAGCGTACCTAGAGTAGAGACAGGGGGACTTACGTAGAACGTGGTGACCGTGCCGGCGGAGTTGCTGGCGACGAGCTTCATATCCATATCGAAGCGGCCGTAGAGGTAGGAGTGCTTGGACGCGAAGCCAGAGCCATTGGTCTTGTCAAGGCAGAGCGCGAGCGTTTCGCCGCCGTCCCCGTTCCCGTCCATGTAGAAGAAGCTGTGATCCTTGCCCCACGTCAGCTGGACCTCATCGTACATCGATGCCACTAGGGGCGTACCAGCCATGGCAACCACGAGCCATGCGACACCTACTTGCAGGCACTGCCTACAAGTAGATGGCCACGACGCCGTCATGGCTGACTCTAGCTAATACTTGCACTACTACAAAAAGCATTTTTACAGGCGCCTTAATTTTTCAAACACAGGCGGTCCTTAAAAATATGCGACTGTGATGACGAATGATATAATAACCGTCTGTGATGAAAGAACAACACAGGCGGATTTTAAAGAACAACCGTCTGGATAAATACATGATCTTCAGAATCGGTTCTTAATTAAGAACCGCCTGTAATGCAACGAACTTCACAGACGGATTTTAAGAAACAACCATCTGGGTAAATACATGATCTTCATAGACGGTTATTAATTATTAACCGTCTGCAATGCAATGAACTTCATAGGCGGATTTTAAGAAACAACCGTATGGGTAAATACATGATCTTCACAGACGGTTATTAATTATTAACCGTCTGCAATGCCATGAACTTCACAGACGGATTTTAAGAAACAACCGTCTGGGTAAATACATGATCTTCGTTGGCGGTTCTTGATTAATAACCGTCTGTAATGCAATGAACTTCACAGATGGATTTTAAGGAACAACCGTCTGAGTAAATACATGATCTTCGTTGGCGGTTCTTAATTAATAACCGTCTGTAATGCAATGAACTTCATAACCGGTTCTTGATTAACAACGGCCTGAGAAGATCATGTATTTTCAGTGGCGGTCATTGTTTAATTATCATAAGCGGTTTTCATTGAAATTACAGGGATGTAGTTGCAATTATATATCACAGCCGCATGTAGTCGTGCAGGCAAAATTGTATCAGGAAAAAAACACAGATGAGCTAGCGGATACTAGTACAGTAATGCATTATAGGAAATGCTCGATCACCAGTGAGGCTGGCTTAATTGTGATAATACACCATTAGAGGCTTTACAATTGTTCAAAGATAATTTCTTTACACACTGAACAAAAGTCATGCTACATTCATTGTAGATCGACGATGAAGCTCCCATCGATCAATCTAAATTGTACCGTCCTGCTTGCTCCCGAACACGTCTCTTATATTCCGCTGGATCCTGAAAATATTGACATTATTTAAATTAACAAATGTCGAAGGAGGAATGAATAACCTACATTGGTCACTAAGTCAAAGTGTCATCTAACCTTGATAAGTAGATTATAGCAATCATTTTCAACATCAGGCACATTTGGCTGATGCAGCAAACGCTGAACTTCAAGTAGTATAGTTTTGATTGTAAAAGCACTGCACCACCCCTACGATAATCGTTCTTCACAGACGGCTAGCCTAAGTAAAGAACCGCCTATGATAATCGTTCTTCACAGGCGGCTATCCTTAGTGAAGAACCGCCTATGATAATTAGTCTTCACAGGCGGTTTCACTTCTCCGCCTGTGAAATTGCGGATTATCACAGACTCTTCGTTTCAGGCGGTTTTAAAAGCCGTCTGTGATAATAGGTTTGGAGCCGCCTGTGATGAGGCTTATTGTAGCAGTGTTGGCTCCGTAGTATACCAAAGCCTGGGAATCAGCTTATTCTGATCTTTATGTTCGTCTTCCACTTTGCTGCTGCTGTATATATGTTTGTTTACTAATCACGATCTCAGGTCTCGTATTTATAACAAAGGTACGGATCGAGAAGGTGTCGGTGCTATATGCTGCATCACATGGAGACTAGAGGCATGGCATGTCAGTGTTCCATGGAATGTCAGGCTGGCCAGCTGAGGCTTGCTTAATGCATCTCCCGGGGTCGCCGTTGACCTTTCCACCTTCCTGCATGCTAGCTGCTTCCATGTAAACGCAGCTTAACTGGCTGAGCTAATGCACCATGTTCGTTCTTCTTGAAGAATTGAAACTTCCGTGACAATCAGTGACAGCGAGATGCATGAGTATATATTATTAGGGAGATGCCACATGGAGCAAACTAGACAGCTCGTGATGATTTGTTTCACTGCCGTGTAAGTGAGATTTTTTTAGATAATGGGTAAAGTCCCAACTTTCTTCTTCTAATCAAGGAAGTTATGGTCATCTTATTACAAGTGAATACAAATGCAGATACTCACAATCTACTCGAATACGACAGTGGACCGGATTTCATAGATCAATACGCGATATGTTCGTCCTCATACATTTTTCGTAGGTGCATCCCATAATCGGCATCTATATATTTCTCTGTGTAGTACTTGCATTTATTATTGGTAAATTAGTCTGAATTGCTTCTACCAAAAATTGAACTCAGGACCAGAGAAGTGCTACTCAGAGCATTTAACCCTCCGTGTAAGTGAGATATTCAGTATATTTCAAAATAAATGAAATGGATAGTTTAAAATGGAACTACCAGCGTCATTTATTTTGAAACGGGAGAGCACTACCAAGTTTGGACTTCTCATTTGACTTGAAAGAGTTCGTAGGAAATTGTATTGCCAAGCTCAACATCTCTGCTAAGATCGTGATGTTTTATATTGAATAAGAACAACGGTACACATGTACATTTGGAAGGATCAAGCCTGCATGCACGCTAACAAATTAACTTATCACACACACGCCTTCCTCAATCTAAGTGGAGAGGCACATGTTCTGTTACACGATCTTGAACACCTTGAACACGTCAAGATAGAGTTTGTTAATTGTTGACGATTAGTATGTAACACATGGAAATCCGTAGGCGCATGGAGAAACCGTTGTAGCACTTCTCCTTAAAGTGTATTTCTAAGGATATCAAATCCAAGGAACGTGCGTGTGGATCTCGTAACTTGTTCTCCCAAAGACACACAATTTGTTTGGTAAGTAAAGATTTGAGAGGATAGTTTGACTCTAAACTACAACAGCCTATGGTAGATATTTGCTTCGGGTTTACTCCTGGCAAAACCAAGACGATTCCCGCTAAGAGCCTATAGTGTAGCCAAACGTGAAAGATTACTTAGGACAGATAAAGCTGTCACCACCTACTGTCTATCTCTTCAATCCGTGGGTCTACGAGATATCCACTAATAAATCCTAACCTAAGCACTACGCTTAAGTTCTAATTCACAACTCTAATCATGTGGATTGCAAAGCTACAACTAGTGGTCTAATGAATTAAAGCAGTGAACCTAGAAGTAGCTACGAAGCAAACTACTATGGAATAGAAACCAAACTTGTATTGAATTCACGGAAGTTTCTTACTCGATTCTGGCAGAACTTCCGTAGAGGTAAAAGTGTGGAAGAGGGACTTAACAAGCCGAACTCTCCTTCTCCTAGCTTCTCCTCACTCCTTCTACTTGGTTGGCCACTTGGATAGCTCTAAACCTTTGGAGTGGAGTACTATTCTCAAACTTTTGGTGTGTGAAGTGAGGGAGTTAGAGGGGGGGGGGTATTTATACACGAGTTAAGTTAGTTTGGCGGCTAAATTAGTGCATGAATCAGTCGTTTCCGCCATCAGGGAGCCATAGGAGGTCGACATGTGTCGGCTGACCAGGTTTGGCGCCAAGAAGGAGTCAGCCGAACCCCTGGTTCGGCCAACCTGGTCTTGGCATCCCTCAGGATGTGCTTCCTACAGGTGACTGTTTGTTGGGCCCTGTTGACGCTTGTTATATACCACTTTCGACTGTCAATATAACTCAATTATGTGGAAGAATATATATTTCTTACACACGTCATAGTTAGATTTGATTTAATTCCACTTGTACTTGAAGAAATAGTGCATGTAGGAGTTTTTATGCAGAATTGTGAGGGGAGCAATCCTCAAAAGTGCCACCTCAGCCAATCACACGACGGCATGTGTCATCACATAGATCAATGGACCCATTCCCAGGCGTACCCAAGGGAATCCAACGACAATTCAAGCGGGGATGAACCATGGGCCCACTTATCTCTCTCATGGAGAAAGCACAGTCGAGGGGGAGCCAGGACCAGGTCGTTCGACCCCCTGTCTCGGCCGACCCCTTCCTAGCGCCGAACCCGATCAACCGATGTGTGGCACCCTCCTGTGGTTCCCTAAAGGCGTTGTAGACTGATTCGCGCACTAATTGTGGCATGAATTGCCTCTACTCCGTGTATAAATAGGGGGATGCCTCACTTCTCACACACACCACTCAAGCATTCTCTCTTGTATTACACTGGTGCTCTTTTAGTCCTTAGTGGAGGTTAGGATGTAGAGAGGAGACTCTAGTCCTATGTCCAAATAGGGAAAGCTATGGCTCATGTATCTTTACCTTTATTTGTGACTTTATACTTTATGATGATGTTATTGTTAGTCTTTACTTATTCAAATACTTGGATAAAACATTCCTTGTTTGGTTATGGAGTCAATGTATGTGTTAGCCGTAGATGTTGTTATGATCTAGTCATAATGCTCATACTATGTTATCATAAACATCATACACCACCACTATAGTATAATTAGGTATTAATATGGTTATGTTAATATGAGTAAGTTAGTGCTTGGTCCCAACATTGGTTTCAACAATGTTTGTTCAGTCATTGGCTTAAGAAAGTACTAGTTCTGCGGCTCCTAAGGTATTTACTTAACATGTAAGCATGGTGCTTAGATAGTTAAGTAGCGTTGGATGTCTCATAGACCCAAGGATTGTAGTGGTAGGTGGCAGGTGGTGACAATCCTGTCCGTCCTTCAAAATATCCCACGTTCGGCTATACCGCAGGCTCGAGGCGGGAATCGTACTAATGTTGTCAGGGATAAACCTGTGCCCGATATGTTGGAGCACTAAGCCCTAGTACTCATCGTTAGCATACCCATGTGTACACTAATAGGCTATGTATATGAATACCTAAAGCACAGTAAGAGTAGATCCATCCCTAACTTGGCCTCCACTGGATATTCTTACCCCTTAGAGTAGTTTGCTTAGTTGTGTGTCACTGTACCCCATTAAGGCATTTACCCATCCTAATGGCCTCCTCAATAGAACACCCGCTTCTGTCCTTGATCTTGCCACTCTTCCCCTTTGCCTTCCTTTGAGATAAACAAATACGATACCCTAGGGAATACTCTTGGGTGAAGTGCTATAGCGGTACTTTCCAAGAGCTTGTGGAACTCATCTTGCTTTGGCTTAGGTTAGTCTAATGCCTCTACAGAACTAGCCTTTGCTGCTAGGATAAATTATAGATGTTAAGAAATAGCAACAGGCCCTGACCTCATCCCTACGTGAATCGACGTTGGATCCCCTCGGATACACCTGGGAATAGGTCCATGGATCCATGTGTTGCGATGTGTCATCGCCTGATAGGTCGAATGATAACTTTGAGAATTGCTCCTTGCATTCTTGCGTATGTTACGGTTTAATTCACCTACATGCAAATAAACACTAACACTTGTAGAATCGGTTAGTATTAACCCCTACAACTATGTTGTGCTCTCCATTTTATATTTTTTATGTGGTGAATTGACGATCAAATTTAGCATTTAAGGTCCATCAACAAACTCCCCCACACTTCTTCATTTGCTCGTTCTCAAGTGAAGGTAAGAATAACTAAGTACTAAGATAAAATTTTGTTTCGAATATGAAAGAAGTATACAGAGTATTTCAATTCATACATATGTTCATGAACCATTTTTGTGGCGTGGCTACCACATCATCTTGGACATTTGAGAGGTGGAACGGTTGAGTGCATCTCACCCGGACTTCCTCCTACTGAAATAACTTCGAAAATTGCTATATTTCGATTGTCAAAAGGATAATACCCTTCTCATCTCAATTGAATTCTCTAAATTCACTCAAAGTGTTTGAATCCTCACCTTGGCATCATTTTGCCACTTTTGTCCCTACAACTAAATATAGCTTTTTCGTGGAGCTTGGTAGGGATAAAGAGTAGCACACGTGCAATTCATATATTACTAAGTCGAAAACGAGATCCACATGAGAAGATCATTCGACAAAAAACAATGACTAAAGAAATTATTTTGCAGTTATTATGGATGGTGGATGATGGATTATGAATGATAGTGATGACTCCCAATTGATCACTCACTTTTTGTGCAAGGATGAAGCATGGCTACTTATTGGCTCTCTTTTCCTCTATTTGTTTTTAAATTCTTTTCGAGAGTTCTTATAGCCATGTCTTCTACTCCCTTTTGTTCGTTTTTTTATTAAGAGAGGATTCTGCAAAATTTTCATGGAGTATCATTTGATGGTGGATGAAAATTATGAAATTATAGTGGGGTGCATAACAAATTCTTAATCAAAGATTTCATGCAAGTCACTCGATAAAAATGCAAAGTGACATATGCATGTGGTTTTTTCAATATTTGTATCATATGGCCTTGCTAGGTATTTAAATTCAATGAGTGAGGAAGGCAAAACCCTAAGACTTCAAAATTGTGCAAAATTAAAAATCAATTTCAAGCAAGGATGGTATTATCCATGGGTCTATTTACTCACCATATCACCCCAATCAAAAACTTAGACGACATGTTGTCCTAAATTAATCATGTGGGTCCAGAAATATGGTAGTGAAATCAAAATTGCATTGTTCATTTTAAGTTTTGTTGATTTTAGAGAGATTCAACAAGAATTCATCGAAAAATTCTACTCAATTAGCGGTGAACCGTACAGAGCAGGGGATAGGAGATCCAAACCGACGCTGTAGAGTGAAACTAGGCTGAGAGGGGCCACCACCAGGTCGGCCGAACCCTGGCTAGCTCCTCTAGTGCCCTGCTTCGTCGTGTCGTCTCGTGTGTTCGTTCACGACATGTTCTCGGGTGAAAGGTGTAATTTGTACGTCGCGAAATTGCGAAGGACTCCACCCCCACACTTGTTTCTGAAAACTTTATTGGACAAAAAATAAACCAAAGAGGGGAATTTTACCAGTGTTAGATTAACCGATAAGTTCACTTTATTGAATTAAAATTGGGGTGCTTAAATTTTTGAATTAAAAATTTTGGAATAAAAATGAAATAAATCAAAATAAGGGTAAGCACCCAAGGCCTAAAGGGGCGTCTACTCATGGTGCCTTGTAGATGTCGGACATCCCTATGGCCTCGCATAAGCACCTAACTTCGGCACTTATGTCACGACGGACACCATCGTTCTCGTCCTTAAGAGCATCAATGTCATCTTTGAGCTCTTCCCTCTCAATGCGTGCTTCGGCCACCATGCATGCTAGCTTTTTGTTCTACGAAAGGATATTTGCTATTTCCTTTGCTAGTAGCACCGCAACAGCATGGGGAGATTTCTCATCACTCCTTTGATATTGCTGTGAGACATTGGCTTTGACAATAAAAGTTTTGAATGCTGCCATAACATCTTTTTAGCAAGGTCCGACTCTAGCTCCGAGCTTCTGCAAGGTCCGACGTAATGTCCGACTTGCTTTGTCTAGGTCCAACATGTTTTTGGGTAGCTCCGGTGAGCTTTGTCTTTAGCTCCGGCATGTCTTTGGTAAGCTCCGGGTACTAGGTCCTGCTAGCTTTGGTAATCTCCAACTCAAGCTCCGGTTAGCTTTGGCAAGGTTCAGAGCTTGATCGTAATGTTCCAAATTTTCATGTGAAATGTTTAGAACTTGCTTTACACTTATGGAAAAGGTTGCTTAGTATTCTTTTACTAAGTTTTTGGTGCATTTTGGTTGATATGGCTGATATCGTTTTTATATGTTTTGCAACACGCTTATGTGAGGTGCTCACGTAAGGTGTTGTGTTCAGAACTAACTTGAGTCAAGTCACGGACTTGGGCTCGTACGGATCGGTTGTTTGTACATGTGCAGGTGTTGCTTGAGTTCAAGTCATGGCTGGTGACGGTATCCTTTGGACTAGTCTCGGGGAGGAGATGAGGTTCCAACAACCAAATTCAGGAGGAATTGTGGTTGAGCGGGTCAGGAGGTCACGCAGGATGATTGAATCAAGGGCAGTGCATATGAAGGTTACTGGACGTCGAAGGAAGGTGCTTGCAGGTATGAATGCGGTGCATGATGTGGCAACATGGTTCCGAAGATGGTTTATTGATGGGAAGATCTGGTTGGAAGGATTGGATCGTATCGGTTGATGACTTTGGCTGCGGCGGAGTCGGTTATGGCTCGGTATGGAAAGTATCAAGTTGGTTATGTTAGGATTTCATGTGGGTCACGGATTTCAGTTGCTTTAGGAATATGGGATATGTTCCTAAGGTGTTTGGAAGTCTTAAGATTGCTTCTATCTGCGTATAGAAGAGTCCTAAGCAGCTATGGAAAGTTTCGATTCGTGAACGGAGTAGTATTAGGGTCCTGATTTGAGTTGAGTTGGCTTTCGAGCTGGTTATAAATGCAAGGGAGGCCAGAGCTTGTGAAGCACGACTTTGGGGCTGTTCCTCTTGTGTTCTATTGAATAAAATTCGTAGGATGAAGGAACTTTTGTGCCTTGTTCGTCCGACTTGTTCCAGACAAGTTTTACTCGTCGAGTTTCTGGACAGCACTACCTTTCGTTGGTGGTTTTATCATAACTCAAGTTTTACAGATGCAATTGACGTGATTATTTTTTGGTTGTCTTCACAACTTGATTATCTATCATATGTCAAAATTTCATGGTCATTGGATTTGTGGTTTCTGATCTAAACGAGTTTCTTTGCAGCGTTCCGGAAATGTTTTTCTCGGGTAGGATAAATTGACCTTTGTTCGATCTTTTGATCATAACTTTAGTTTCTCTTGATGGATTTGAGTGATTCTTTTTGTGTGTTTCTTCGTGACTTGACTCTCTCTGATATATATCACTTTTGTCATGGTTAAACACGTTTAGATGAGTTTCACATACGATTTCTCTAACAGATTGTTTTTCTACCGAAGGGGTTGGAATTTAATTGTGTCCGCTGCGTAAGATTTTTAAATCTACCATTCACCCTCCCCCTCTGGTAGCTTTTCACATGCTCTTCGATCCTACAATTGGTATCAGAGCCACAATGCTCTAATCATTGTGATTTGCACATGTTTTTTGACTAATCATCATGGAGAAATACTCTGCCAAACCTTGTGTGTTTGCTGGTATCGATTTTCAGGTTCGGAAGGCACACATGGAGGCTTTCATCCAGGCGCAAGGCTTCACAATATGGGAGAAGGTGTACAAGACTTACGAAGTGCCACCAAATGATCAAGTTACGGTTACAACCTTCCAGACGTCGACAACAACAACAAAGCCCGAAACTTGATTATCCAAGGACTCACTCAGAGCGACTTCGACCGTGTTCCACATCTCCGATCGGCATACGATGTATGGAGAGTACTTTGTGACTATCACGAAGGATCCAACACGATCAAGGAGGTAAGGCAAGAAATGTTCAAGAAAGAATACATGCGCTTCGAGATGCGACCCGGTGAGTCCATAGATGATCTCTTTGCTCGCTTTAACAAAATTCTCAGTAACTTGCGTAGTGTCAACGTTAATTTTTCTGATGCTGAAAATGCTAGGCAACTTCTTAGTGCATTAGACATGTCAACTAGGGAGATGAAAGTTACATCTATCCTGAATCTACTATCATGAGTACACTTACTTTAGATGTGCTTTACTCTAAACTCAAAACTCATGAAATTGACATCTTATCATGTAAGAACCCAAATAAGTCTATTGCATTTGTCTCACAACATGATATGCCTAGCTCCGGCCAATCATCATCTTGCAATACTCTTGCTTTGTTGTCCTCACTAACCCTGGAGCAGATCGAGGAATTTCCAGAAGAGGAGTTAGCAATAATCTCTACTAGGTTCTCAAAAGCATTGCAAAATGTGAGAACTAGAAGGAGAGAAAGCTCCAGACCTCAATGCTGTTTTGAATGTGGTAAGACGGGACACTTTCGTACAAAATCCCCTAACCTTTTAGGTCCTACTACCCGTGAAGAAAAACAGAACAAGGTCAAGACCACCTCTGGAAACCCCAACAAGAAAAAGAAGGGTACCATAGGACACAAGATGATTAACAGCTTCATCACTGCAATTCAAGAGCTCGGTTCAAGCGATGTAGACTTTGAAAGTGATGAAGATGATGACGATCTTGCCAACTTATGCTTCATGACGGGCAAAACAAGATCAATATCAAGTCAGGAGGATGCAGAACACAACAGTGACCACGATGAGGTTACATGTTTGAGGAAGGAGAACATTTGGATTGTGGATTCAGGTTGCTCACGCCACATGACCGGCAACAAATAATGGTTCTCCTCCCTCTCTTTTGTGTCACGTGTAGAGAATGTTACTTTTGCTGATAATTCTTCAACTCCTATAATTGCTAAGGGTTCGGTTAGAGTAAATGATCACTACACTTTGAAGGATGTGGAACTTGTCAAAAATTTGAAATACAACTTGCTTTCTGTTTCACAATTGCTAGATGAAAATATGGAAATAATTTTCAATAAAAACTGTTGCAAAGTTGTAGGTTTAACTAGTGAGCTTATTTTTAACATGTCTCAGTTTGTAAGTGTTTTTAAAGATGATTTTGATATGTCTTACTCTAAGCATAGGTGTCTAGTTGCTAATGATTCAAAGGACTTATATTTTTGGCATCGTAGACTTGGTCACGTAGGCTTTGATCACCTAACGTGTGTTAGTGCTCTTGATCACATACGTGGGCTGCCTAAGCTTAAAGGGGACAAAGAAATTGTGTGCTCTTCTTGTATAAATGCTAAGATGGTTGTAGGTTCACATACTCCTCTCACAATGATCATGACAACTGAGCCGAGTCAACTTTTGCACCTTAACACCGTAGGACCTTCACGTGTTCAATCCTTCAGAGATAAATGGTATGTTCTTGTTATTGATTATTCTAGATACTCTTGGGTTTACTTTATGGCGTCTAAGAATGAAGCTTTTAGTCACTTTAGAATTTTATTTCTTAGATTATCAATTGATCACCCAGGATCTTTAAAAGAAATTAGAAGTGATAACGAAACTGAATTTAAAAATCAATCCTTTGATCACTTTTGTGCTGAAAATGGAATAGATCATCAATTTTCTTCACCATATGTACCACAACAAAACGGTGTTGTAGAAAGAAAGAACAAAACCTTAGTTGAGATGGCTAGGACTATTCTTGATGAATATCAAACTCCTAGGAAATTTTGGGCTGATGCGATTGCAAACGCTTGTTATGTCTCAAACCATGTTTTCTTGCGCGCTAAGCTAGATAAAAAACCATATGAGCTCCGGTTTGGACATAGGCCTGGTGTCATGCACTTTCAGGGCTTTGGTTGCAAATGCTTTGTTAAGAAACATGGTAATCTTGATAAATTTGAACCTAGATCTATTGATGGCATGTTTCTTGGTTATCCATCTCATACTAGAGGCTACCGTGTGCTTTTACTTGACACTAACAAAATTGTGGAGACTTGTGAAGTGTCTTTTGATGAAGCTAGCCTAGGTACTAGCTCAAACATTGCAGGTCCAGATCCATATCCGCAGGGGAGAGCATTTTCGTTGAAGATGAGGAAGAGGTGGAGCTGCTGCCCAAAAATTCAGCAGCTAATGACATTGTTCGAGCTCCTGACTTTGATTCACAGCCAGCACCGACGACCACCATTGCTGGTCCAGGTCCCCCTCAAGTCACAAGCTCATCGATTTGTGCTGAACATGAAGAAGAAGAAGCTTGTGAAGTGTCCACTCCCCTTCGAGTTCTCAAAATTCATCCTCCACAACAGATTATTGGAAGCTTGCAAGAACGAGTTACATGGTCTAGGTTTTGCGATCCAAACTCTCATGCTCATTCTGCTTTTGTTGCTTCTTTTGAACCCAAAGATATATCACACGCACTCATTAATGAATCTTGGATTATTTCCACGCAAGAATAGTTAGAAAATTTTGAAAGAAACAATGTTTGGAAACTTATACCTCCACCTCAAGGTCACACTTTAATTGGAACAAAATGGGTGTTTAAAAATAAACAAAGTGAGGATGGGGTTGTGGTTAGGAATAAGGCTAGGTTGGTTTCTCAAGGTTTCACTCAAGTTGAAGGTCTAGATTTTGATGAAACTTTTGCTCCTGTTGCTAGATTAGAAGTCATAAGAATTTTGTTAGCTTTTGCAGCATCTAAAGGTTTTAAGATATATCAAATGGATGTTAAAAGTGCTTTTCTTAATGGCTACATAGATGAGGAGGTTTATGTCAAACAACCACCGGGTTTTGAAAATTCAAATTTTCCTAATCATGTTTACAAACTGTCCAAAGCCTTGTATGGTCTCAAACAAGCCCCTAGAGCATGGTATGCTAGGTTAAAAACATTCTTACTTGAAAAGGGGTTTACCATGGGCAAGGTTGATAAAACTCTTTTTGTGCTTAAGCATGACAATGACTCATTATTCGTTCGAGTGTATGTGGATGATATTATCTTTGATTGTGCTTCTCATGATCTTGTGTCCAAGTTTTCAGATATGATGAGTTCAGAATTTTAGATGAGTATGATGGGAGAACTCACGTACTTTTTGGGGCTGCAAATCAAGCAAACCAAGGAGGGTACTTTTGTGCGTCAAACGAAGTATACAAAAGACCTCCTAAGGCACTTCAACATGGACAAAATCAAGCCTCTTCGGACACCAATGGGAACAACAACAACACTTGAACTTGATGAAGATGGTGAACCCGTGGATCAAAAAGAATATAGAAGCATGATCGGATCACTTTTATACCTCACGGCATCAAGACCGGACATACAATTCAACATATGTCTTTGTGCACGGTTTCAAGCTTCCCCACGTGCTTCACATCGTCAAGTTGTCAAAAGGATTCTCAGGTATTTACATGGAACTCAAGAATTTGGCATTTTTCTTCCTTCTTCCTCAACCGTTACTTTGAAAGCTTTTCCCGATGCTGATTTTGGAGGTTGTAGGATTGATAGGAAATGTACTTCTGGTGCTTGTCATTTTCTTGGTAATTCACTTGTTGCATGGTCATCCAGAAAACAAAGTTCAGTTGCACAATCCACCGCTGAATCTGAATATGTAGCTGCTGCTAGCGCTTGTTAACAAATTCTTTGGATCGTTCAAACACTTAAGGACTATGGGGTTGATCTAGATAGTGTTCCACTATTTTGTGACAACACGCTATTTGCATTGCTAAAAACCTTGTGCAACATTCTATAACTAAGCACATTGACATTAGGTATCACTTTCTCCGTGATAATGTTGAAAAAGGAAACATTGTGCTTCACCATGTAGATACCGAACAACAATTGGCTGATATTTTTACAAAACCTTTGGATTTCACTCGTTTTTGTTACATTCGTAGTTACATAGGGGTTATGCATTCTCATGGCTTACATTGAGGGGGAGTTTTAAATCTTGAGAAGTCTATGTGTGAATCTGAAATTAAAATAATATGAGCATAGTATTTCATACATATATGACTTTCTGATTCCTTTTACATGCTAAAAGTTCTTACTACATTACTCGTGTTATACATTTTGTAGTTTTTGCCATGTCTAGTAATTGGAATAATTACTTACACTAAATCTGGTCATGGTCGAACTTTCTTGCTGTTTTGTTGCATGCTCACAAGTGCTTTTAATCATAAAGAATTAATCAAGTAATCAACTCACATGTTGAGTTTTTATGAATAAACATAAGTTGAGAAAAGATCAAGAGAATATGCATGCATCGCACTTCTTCTTTTGAGATGGCTTATCATTGCACTTAGATATGAACTTGGAAGAAGTTGTGTATGACTAAAACCATGTCCTTAAGCTTCTGATTGTCAAATGACATAAGATTGGCTTGGTTGTGTTAGAATAAGGCAGATGCGCATATAATCTCTTGCAAATATCATATGATCTAAATTTGTGCTTTGAAAAATAATAAAATGCAGCAACAAGTGTCATGCTTTCAGGTTTTGAAATAGTTGAGTTTGTGAGATCATGACTTGCTAAATGGAAATTACATTTGATCTCTAGCACGGCTTACACTACTTTATGTATTTCATTGATGTGATAGTGTATGTTACTTTATAGTGTGACTTGGATGAGGTTTTTTTATATGTATATGTTATAATATGTTCATAACAATTAAAATTTGTCTTATAAACCTTGCTGAATACATTGTCAAAGGGGAAGAGATAATATGTTATTTTTTAAAAACAAATATGCAAGGGGGAGACACTGATTACACATTGCACATATTAACAATTGTTTTTGGCACGATTCTTCTCAGGGGGAGAATTTCTTTTTATTATTTTATTTTTGTTTTACAAAGGGGAAGAAATTGTTTTCAAAACATTTATGTGAATAAGCAAATGTTCGGATTTTAAGTGGTGTTGCCAATGCATTCATCAAGGGGGAGATTGTGAGACCTATGTGTGGTGAATACATTGGCTTTGACAATAAAAGTTTCAAATCCTACCATTATATCTTTTTAGCAAGGTCCGACTCTAGCTCTGAGCTTTTGCAAGGTCCGATGTAAGGTCTGACTTGCTTTTTCTAGGTCTGACATGTTTTTGGGTAGCTCCGGTGAGCTTTGTCTTTAGCTCCAGTATGTATTTGGTAAGCTCCGGGTGCTAGGTCCTGCTAGCTTTGGTAAGCTCCGGGTGCTAGGTCCTGCTAGCTTTGGTAAGCTCCGGCTCAAGCTCCGGTTAGCTTTGGCAAGATTCGGAGCTTGATCGTAATGTTATAAATTTTCATGTGAAATGTTCGAACTTGCTTTACACTTATGGAAAAGGTTGCTTAGTATTCTTTTACTAAGTTTTTGGTGCATTTTGGTTGATATGTCTGATATTGTTTTGATCTGTTTTACAGCATGCTTATGTGAGGTGCTCACGTAAGGTGTTGTGTTCAGAACTAACTTGAGTCAAGTCGCAGACTTGAGCTCGTACAGATCGGTTATTTGTTTATGTGCAGTTGTTGCTTGAGTTCAAGTCATGGCTGGTGACAGGATCCTTTGGACTAGTCTCAGGGAGGAGATGAGGTTCCAACAACCAAATTCAGGAGGAATTGTGGTTGAGCAGGTCAGGAGGTCACGCAAGATGATTGAATCAAGGGCAGTGCATATGACGGTTATTGGACGTCGAAGGAAGGTGTTTGCATGTATGCATGCGGTGCATGATGTGGCAAAATGGTTCCGAAGATGGTTTATGGATGGGAAGATCTGGTTGGAAGGATTGGATCGTATCAGTTGATGACTTTGGCTGCGGCGGAGTCAGTTATGGTTCGGTATGGAAAGTATCGAGTTGGTTATGTTAGGATTTTGTGTGGGTCACGAATTTGAGTTGTTTTAGGAATATGGGATATGTTACTAAGGTGTTTGGAAGTCTTAAGATTGCTTCTATCTGCGTATAGAAGAGTCCTAAGCAGTTTGGAAAGTTTCGATTCGTGAACGGAGTAAGATTAGGGTTCTGATTTGAGTTGAGTTGGCTTTCGAGCTGGTTATATAAGCAAGGGAGGCCAGAGCTCGTGGAGCACGACTTTGGGGCTGTTCCTCTTGTGTTCTATTGAATAAAATTCGTAGTTTGAAGGAACTTTTGTGCCATGTTCGTCCGACTTGTTCCAGACAAGTTTTACTCGTCGAGTTTCTGGACAGCACTACCTTTCGTCGGTGGTTTTATCATAACTTGAGTTTTACAGATCCAATTGATGTGATTCTTTTTGGGTTGTCTTCACAACTTGATTATATATCATATTTCAAAATCTCACGGTCATTGGATTTGTGGTTTCTGATCTACACGAGTTTCTTTGCAGTGATCCAGAACTGTTTTTTTTTTTCGGGTAGGATAGATTGACCTTTGTTCGATCTTTCGATCATAACTTGAGTTTCTCTCGACGGATTTGAGTGATTTTTTTTGTGTTTTCTTCGTGACTTGATTATATATGATATATATCACTTCTGTCATGGTGAAACACGTTTAGAGTAGTTTCACACATGATTTCTCTAACAGATTGTTTTTCTGCCGAAGGGGTTGGGATTTAATTGTTTCCGCTGCGTAAGATTTTTAAATCTACCATTCATCCCCCCTCTGGTAGCTTTTCATGTGCTCTCCGATCCTACAATTTCCCCGGAGGCCTTTTTATAGGAGGTGGTGAGAGGTGACAACTCACCCTGGAGGGAGATGAACCCATCGATTCCTCCATGGCCATGTTGTCCACACGCTTGTACAGACCTTTTCCATAACCCTTCAGTGTTCTCACGGCGTCGATTATGAAACGGTCGATCGTCACTTTGGCGAGGTGTGAGTTGGCGACTCATAGTGGTGGCTCACTACGTCGC
The DNA here is from genome assembly GCA_036927565.1 of Tuctoria greenei. NCBI lineage: Eukaryota > Viridiplantae > Streptophyta > Magnoliopsida > Poales > Poaceae > Tuctoria > Tuctoria greenei. The sequence goes on from JAYESD010000005.1 coordinate 174,679,163, forward strand.
CCTTCTTCTCGCCAGGCTGAAGAGTGGGACGAACTTTATCTTTTCCATTGAAAAGACAAGCCGCAATGGACTTGAGAGTTGCTGTTGTTGGACTTCGCGTTGGAGTTTGCAACTTAATTGGCGCTCTACGCGGAGAGAGCGAGCAAGCCAAGATGCGACGAGTGGGGCTACGTCCATGGGGCGTCCCAAGTGGCGAGATCACGGCAAGAGGTGCCACGTCCAACGCCATGATGGATTCATTGGCCAAAGTGGCTCTGTCGTTGGTCGGTGTAGGCTCCTCGCTAAGGTTGAACATGGAGCTGGAGGATGCATGGGGGACGATGTTCTTGCATGCCATGGTAGATGGAACTTGGTGGAAGATGGGAGAGGGTTTTTCTTTTCTATAATGGTGCAAGTCTACCTCTCTATTCGTGGCTTTTTAATATCACTTAGGTAGAGATTCAATCTATCGCACCAAGGGTTATGTTGGGATAACACAGGGGAGATAACTCACAAAAACTGTACCAAGAAGGCGTGAACCAGGAGTGGGCCGAACTTAGGGTTTAGCTAACTTGGGGTGATCCCCATTTGGGTTGTTGTTTTGCGGGACATCTCCATGCACCATATGGATCATCTTTATAATGGGCCCACTTATTGGACTTCGAGAATTACATGGAATTTGGAAGAATGGCATGAAAATCGATTAAATTTATCACGTTGACTTCCTATTCCAAATCCTTTTAGGAATCTAAGAAAGTTTTGAGACTGTGCCCATTCACCTTAAATAGATGGCCTTCATCATTTTGGAGTGTGATGGCTCCATGAGATTTGGTTTCTATCACGTAAATGGTCCTTCCCATTTGCTTTGTAATTTCCCATGTCCAAATAATTTTACTTTGGAGTTAAAGAGAAGAACTTTATCTCCAGGCTTAAACTCTTCTGGCGTATTCTCTATGTCATGCCATCTCTTGGTTCTTTCATTATAAATATTGGCACTATGATACGCCTTATCCCTCCATTCCTCAAGTAAAAAATTTGCCTCAAACATTGCTTCCCGGCCTCGATAAGATCCATGTTACACCGTTTTATGGCCCAATGAGCACTATGTTCCAACTCTATAGGATGATGACAAGTCGTCCTATAGATAAATTGGAATGTATACATGCCAATGGGTGTCTTGTAGCAAGTTCGGTATGCCCATAATGCATCACGTAGTTTATGCTTCCAACCCCTTCCCATTTCCAAGTCAATCTTTTGCAGAATGTTCTTGATCTGCTTATTGGATGTTTTTGCTTGAACGCTTGTTTGTGGGTGATATGGAGTAGCAAGTTTATGCTGGACTCCAAGCTCTCTTAGAAAGTTTTGGAAGGTCTTATCAATGAAATGAGACCCTCCATCTCTTAAGACCATTTGGAGAGTGCCAAAGCGAGGGAAAATGATCTCATGGAACATTTTCCTAGCTTCTTGGAGTCGCCATTTTTGCAAAGCAATGCCTCTACCATTTAGACACATAATCGACGGCCACTAGAATATACTCGCGATCATAGGACTTTGGAAAAAGTCCCATGTAGTCAATACTCCACACATCAAATAATTCTACTTGGAGATTATATGTGATGGGCATGACATTACGAGCAGTGATTTCTCCATGCTTTTGGCATTTCCAATATCAACGAATGAATTCTTTGGTATCTTCATACATAGAATGCCAATAGAAACCACTTTGTTAGATCTTTACCTGAGTACGGTAAACACCGTAATGGCCTCCATAGGGGCCAACAAGGCATTTTTTAGTGATTTTGGTGTCTTCGATAGTAGGGACACACCTTCTAAGAAGGCTATTGGCACATATTCGATAGAGATATGAAACGTCCCATAGGTGTCTACGTCTCCCATAAATGAGTTTCTTTTTGTTTTTCCCTAATGGCACTTACCTCATGACCATAAAGTTCACGATGTCCGCGTACCAAGGGTGAGAGTCGGTCACCTTGAGCAACATGTCATCACTTAGGAAGTCAAAAATGGATATGTCCATGTGTTGTGTGACTTCCATACGTGATAAATGATCCGCGACAGAACTCTTCACTCCTTTTTGTCCTTAATCTCCAAATCAAATTCTCGGAGTAGGAGAATCCATTGATTAGACTTGGTTTAGTGTCCTTTTTTATGAGAAAAAAATCAAGTATGCATGGTCCATGTAGTTATGACCTTGAATCCAACCAAATAGGATCTAAATTTATTGATAGCAAAGACTAATACTAGGAGCTCTTTTTTGTAGTGGCATAATTGAGTTGTGCTCCTGTTAGTCTTGCTAGCGTTAGCTATGGCGTGATGCTTTTTATCTTTGGCTTGGCCAAAGATCGCACCAACAGCAAAATTGCTGGCATCACACATGATTTCGAATGAAAACATCCAATCAGGGGGTTGGATATGTGAAGCTGAGACAAGTGACTTTTTGAGTGTATAAAAGGATTTAAGGCACTCCTCTTCGAAATCAAAGGGAGCGTCCATAACTAATAAGTTTGTGAGGGTATAGCGATTTTGGAGAAATCCTTTATAAACCGTCGATAGAACCCCGTATGGCCTAAAAAGCTGCGAATTCCCCTTATGTTGACAGGAGGTGGAAGTTGTTCAATAATTTCAGTTTGCTATTTGTCCACATCTATCCCTCTCTCGGACACTAAGAGTCCAAGAACGATGCCTTCATAGACCATAAAGTGGCACTTTTCCCAATTATGCACCAGGTCCTTCTCTTGGCATCTTTGTAAGACCTTTTCTAAATTTTCCAAGCAACGATCGAAAGTTTTTCCATAGACAGAGAAATCATCCATGAGAACATCCGTGATTTCCTCAATCATGTTAGAAAAGATAAACACCATGCACCTTTGAAAAGAGGCATGTGCATTACACAGTCCAAAAGACATTCGCTGGTAGACGTATGGTCCATAGGGACATGCGAATGTGGTCTTACTTTGATCATCGGGGTGGATGGGGATTTGATGATAGCCTGAATATCCATCTAGGAAACAAAAGAAGGAATGTTTTGCAACATCTCTTTCTGAGCAAACTCACACAACGCATTATTTAACCATCGTTGAGGATCTCGTGTGTGTGGGGGGGGGGGGGGGTACCCTCGGGGTCAATGGGAATGCAATGGGTGCAAAAGAGCAGGGCTAATGCTCTTGAGGTCTTGGAGTGAGTAGCCAAAGACAGTCCTATGCTTTTCTAACATGCATATGAGTTTATGTGTTTCTTCATCTGAAAGCTTGACACTTATAATGACAGGGGCTTCCAAATCACCATTTAGAAAAGCGTAGCGTAGACCTGGAGGTAAGATTTGAGCTCAATAGGAGGTTTGGATGTGGGCTCTTCCTTTAGCAATTCAAATTTCTCTTGAAATTCATCTTCTTCTTGGATGAAATCTTATTTTCCTTCTAGTTCAGTAGGTTCCAAATATTTAAAAGTCCTAAGATCCTCAATTGACCCATCTTGGAGGAGTGATTCTATAGATTTTTTCTTGGAATGTAGAATGGGAATAGAAATCTTTTTTCCTCCAAGATTTATATCAAGGTTCCCTTCTGAGGGTATTTTCATGAGAAATTTCTCAGTGGGTAACCCAATCAAAATGTTAAAGTCTTGGACTTCAAACACTTGGAAATCAAAGAAAACCTCGACATTCTTGTGTCTTACCGACAGAAGATGCAAAATCCCAAATCTTTCAAGAATATTTCCAAATGTATCTCGGAAGGATTTTTGTTTTGGTGTCACTGGCACATCGCCCAAAATAGCGAGAGCACAAGTATCAGAAATGATAATAGCTCCAACATAGGCATTATATAGGACTCACATCGTTGCTTCTGTGACATAGAATAGTAGCCAAGGGTGAGATCATACGAAGGATTTTGGGTGAGTTCTCAACCCTTGCCATCCATTCCAAACTCGAAATAGAGATCAACTCTTTGACCCTCTCTTGGAGGAATACGCCATCAGGTGAGTCAGATTGAGATGAAGGCAATGATGGCTTCCTATGGTAATAGTACTTCGAGGTATTTCCATAATCTTCAAAAATATCTTCCTCAAAAATTTCCATATTCTGAAAAGCTTGTGCATGGGTGTGTCTTGACCAATTACACAACTAGGCATTCTGTTCATAAGGTAACAAGTAGTGTTAAATGCTTCATCCCAGAAATGTAGTGGCATGTTGGAATGAGCTAGAAGAGAAAGGTCAGTATCAACTATGTGGTGGTGTTTTCTTTCAACGACACCGTTCTCTTGATGAGTATGGAGCCAGGAGATGCAATGATACAATGCCAGATTGTTTAAAACAATTGTGTAAGCATTGATATCCCCCCATTGGACTGGATTGAGCGAATAATTGTGTTCAGAAGAGCATCAGTTTGTTTTTGAAACTGAATGGATACAGACTCTACATCAGATTTATGTTTCAGAAAGTAAAACCACACATAATTGTTGAAATCGTCAACAAAAGAGACATAGTATTTTGAATTGTTTAATGATGCAGGAGCAGGCTCCCGAACGTTAGTGTGGATGATTTGCAATGGAGCTTTAGGTACATGAGATGAAGAGCCAAAAGGAAGTTGATGGGATTTTCCTTGTTGCCAAGCATCACAAATCCTAGGACAAGAAATTTTTGTGTCTGCAACATATTATTATTCTGCAAAATCCAAAGTGTGATTGGGGAAGCTGGATGCCCAAGTCTTCTTTTCCCTTGTTCTCGGGATACTCTGGTCAGCAGCAAGGCTTGGCTGGACTGATTATTCGGAAGGATGTAGATACCATTCCTACATTTGCCGGTGAGAAGAACCATCCTCGTTGCTCGGTCCTTAACAAAAAAGGAGTTTGGATGAAATCCCACAATTGCATCATTGGTGGAGGCTGGGTTTCTAATAGAGATCAAGTGTTTGTTTATTCTAGGATCATGTAAAATATGATTAAGATATAACGGTCTAGTTAAACCAGCAATTGGAGAATGCACAACATGAGTGATAGAAAAACCTGACCCATTCGCTACTTGGACTTGATCACCTCCTGTGTATCATTCCTATGTGGTGAGACGGTTGAGTTCATGCATGATATGGTTCGTGGTGCCGGTGTCCATGTACTAGTTCGAGTCAATAGCATAGTTGGCACTGGAAATTGCAACATCGATTTTGTTGTTTTCGTTGGCTTGGTAGTTGTGATCAAATCAGTATCTGCAACACAATGCATAATGGCCTCACTTGTCACAGACTTGGCAACGTGTGTTGCGCCCACTAGAAGTGGATTGTCATCCTTGAGTTTGAGGGCCACGTCCACCTTAAGATCGACCACCACCACGACCACTTCATCCGCAATGACCACCTCATCCGTTGCCACACCCTGGATTTCTTCCTGCAGTATTCACACATACCTACACTGAGGTGTTTCTTTGTTCTTGATGCATCTCATAACTGTGCATGTGTGTATAGACATCGCTCACAAAGTACGACGTGAGTTCGGTGGTGATGCTTGTCACTAGTGGATCAAATTCTTGTCCGAGGCCACGCATCAGATATGAGATGAACTCCTCATCTTGGAGAGGTATGCTGATGGCAGTGAGTGTGTTGGAGAGCCGCTTCATCTTCCAGAAATATTAGGCAATGGTGAGACCCTTCTTTTGCATTGTAGCCAGCTGCATCCCGATCTGCATGATTCTTGCACTTGAGGAAGATGCAGAGTTGTTTTCGAGAGTACACCATACCTCTCGTGATGTTGTCGCACCCACAAAATGTGCAAGATATTCTTCTGTCAAAGAGGAGAGGAGCACACTCAAGACGAGTTGGTCCTGATGTTACCAACAAGTGTACTCCTAATTACTGCGATTCGACAATCGCTGGCTCGCTCTTCTAACGGAAGGACGATGGTTCGGCTTGGGGATGAGATCGTGCCACCAACATATCCCATGAGCCCTTGACTCTTAAGGTACGACTTAACTTGTGTCGTCCATAGAAGGTAGTTGTCCTGCGTGAGTGTTGGTGGTTGTTATATACAAATTTCAACCATCAATATAACTCAATTGTGTGAAGGAATGAGTATTTCTTAGACACATCATAGTTACAAATAACCTAGTTTCACTTGTACTTGGAGAAAATGGTGCATGCAGGTATTTTATACAGAATTGAGGTGAAACAAGCGTATGGATCCTAAATAATACCTTCCCAGCCAATCAGACGCTGACATGTGTTAGCACATGGATCAAATGGCCCACTTACAGGAGTATCCGAGGAGATCCAACGGCTTAACACCCAGAAACAGTCGTCAGCCCCACCTGTCAGCCACCTGGAGAAAGAATAGACCGTCCAGGGTGTCTACCAGGTCAGCCGAACAGGTGGTTCAGTCGACCTGGTCTTCCCACCAAACCTGGTTAGCCTCCACATGTTGGCTCCTCCCTAAAGTCGTTGATGACTGATTCACGCGCTTTTGGTGGCGGGAACCGACCCTTCTCCAGCTATAAATAGGAGCCCTCACCACTCACTTCAACACACACCACTTGAGCATCATTCTATTGTGTACACTAGTTCTCCTAGTTCCTTAGTGGAGGTTAGGCTGTAGAGAGGAGCCTCTAGTCCCAAGTTCAAATTGGGAAAAGGTATGGCTAATGTAAAACCCCACTTTTATTGCATGTAAATTCAGTTATGAGTTTTGTGATCAACTATATTAGAGATCCAATTTAGTGGTACACATGAACTTAATACCATCCAATCCTTTCTTGCACTCATGGTTAAATTTTATTAACATGAGTATTGGACTTCACCACTAATTCTAGAATGATTCTATTCACCTCTCTTAAAATTTTTGAATTATTTGGATGAAGTTTATTGTGGCAATTTAAAGTGCAGTACTGATTATGTTACTGTATAAAAATTTGCCCTGCTAAAAATATTCAAATTAGAGGCTCTAAATTCTTCCTTGACCTTCTGATATTCTCATAGCTTGCCTGCAAAATTTCAAGAATTTGGAAACTCATTTGCTATTTTATTTGAGACGCTTAGCAAATTTGAATCAAATTTAAATCTGAATTTTAAATTCTTTTCCAACTTCTCTAAACATAAGATTCGAGTTCACCATTGTGTTCAGAATAATTCATTTACCATCTCCACAAAATTTCATGATTTTTGGAGTTGATCTTCTATTTTTTAAATGAATTTTTAACTTTACTGTTGGAGTCTGACTGACCTATGGGCCCCACAGGTCAGCCTCTGCTGAACGGATCAGCTCGACCGCCTGCCATCTCTGCACCGGAGCTCGCCCGCTCAACAGCGCACACGCATGCAAGCTCCAGCGAGCTGCTTGCTTGGTTGCCGCGGCGCTATAAAAGGCCCGGCCGCCGCTCCGGTGTTTCCCTTCCCCGATCGGTTTTCCCCCTCTCGCTATTTCTTCTCCGCCGCGCGCCATCGTCACCGCTCGCCTCTGCTCCGTGGTGTGCTGCCGTTTCACGCAGTTTCAAGCCACGATCCTAAAAGCTTAAAGGTGCGCCTAGTCGAGCTCTAACTCGCGGTGCAAACCGTTTCCTTTTTCATTGAGAAATGAGCAAGTTATCAGTCTTCTTGTTTCTGGCCGATGTGAGGAAGCTCGCTCAGTTTCCGTTTCAATTCCATTTCTACAAGTAAATATTCTTTGCAATTGCTTAGAGATAGTTTCTATAGGTCCTAGCGCTCCTACCTGAGTAAAAACCCCTAAAAGTTATCGAGCAGCGGCCGAGGAAATCGAGTTTTGCTCGCCGCCGGTGAGGAAGCCTCGGTTCGCCGTCGAGCTCATAGTTTCCGATTGTTTCCTCCTCTCCCACATCCAGTTCCTTGATCTGCATCATCCCAGGAAGGTTTTGAAGAAGGTCCCGAGTGGTTTGAGATACTCTGGAGCGAGTTCCAGGTTGCCCGAGCGCTCACCGCCGCCGCCGCCGTCGCACAGCCATTTCCGGCGAGTTTCTGGTACCATCGACTTTACCGTCGTGCGCAGCGACTCCACAAACCCCCAGGCGGCGAGTTTGGGCAAGTTTGGCCCGTCGGTTTAGCCGGCAGCGAGCTCGCCGGCGAGTCACCGCCGCGGGTGCCGCCTCGCGCGGGCATTGGCCCGAGGTGGGAGACAACCCCGTGGGGCCCACCTACCAGTAGCTGCGGGATCACGGTGCGGCTGGGATTCCGTGCGGCTGCGCGCAAAGAAATCTGTGGACCGCGGTGTTGCATTGACCAGAGCACGCCACGTGGCCCATGGGACCCACCCGATTGAATTTGAATTCTGGTGCCGATATTTTATTAAATTAATTCCAGAAAATTGTTCAAATATCTAAATTGAATACATTTCTGTAGGGTGCTCCAAAATTATTCAAACAAATTTTGTTTGAAAGCCCTTGAGCTCTAGTTTCTCTCTATTCCAATTAGGTTCTGTGAAACTCACAGTTAAATTCTGTAGAAAATAGTCTTTCCAAATGCAAATACAACTTTTCCAGATAAGATATCCACTGGAAAAATCCCCAAAATTCACATAAAATTTATTGTCCTACTCTTGACAACCAGAAAAAGTTTGGGAGCAATTGCCCCTGTTTAACCATTTGTATAGTTCAATTACCTTTTTCAGTTATTGAATTTTCACAGATGTTCAATTGCTTTATTATGTCCCAAATTTGGACTGAGTCTTCCTTTAGTCATACACTAGTTCCTGTAAAAATCTTGGATTTAGATGACCTACTATCCTAGTCCTAATTCAGTCGCAAACTGAATATTGAGTAAAAGGTTAAAAATTCAATTACAAGATAATTCCAGAAATTCTTGCCAACTTAGAGATTCAATAACTCCCTCACCCAAGCTTAGAAAGTTATGAAACAAATTTTGCTAGAACCAGAACAATTTCCTCTATCTTGATTATCAACTGTTAGCTATGATCAAGCTACAGTTCCTATCTAGAATTTTCGGAATTTGATTGCTTGCCATAATTTTGGAGACCACAATCTACTTTGATCATCTCCTGTTCTTCGCAAGAGCTTCTATCATATTCCCTAATACCTACCTTTAATGTTCCAAAGTCAATTAAGTCATTGTCACATAATGGTCACCATAAATTAAATCATGGTCTTGGTAATAATTATTTTTCAAAGTCATTCATATACATATTCTATGCACATCGTATAGTGACCGAAGTCGAGGAGGAGCCAGAAGCCTTGGAAGAGCACCTTCCAAATATTAACTCAGACTCTGACCTGCAACAAGGCAAGCCCCGGTTTGCATTTAAGTCGTTTATAAAATTTTACTTTATCATTATGATGAGTAGTATATGAATTGTGCATTACGTTTAGTCTGCTTGATACCCCACATGCATGACCCAAAAATCCCAGGGATTGGTTGGAACGAGTTACAGTTTGACCTGTAGTAACTGCTTTGCTAATGCATAGGAAATCCGGTAGAAGTCGAGTAGTTGGAATCTACTCGCGAGAGATGTGGGACATATCTCACAGGATTGGTTAGATAGAAAATGGCATAATATAATGAAATGGAGACCAGGCAGGGAATGGATAGGAAGCGGCGAGAATTGAGTCTCGATCGCATAGCCCTGCCTGTGTCGATTAAGGCCCGTCTGTATGCGGCCCCTTCGGACAAGCTTGAATTGTACCGGCAACATAATGGATATATGGGCTCCAGTAAACTAATGTAGCTTGGTCACTTGGGTGTCGAGGCATACCGTTCCGTTTTATAGGTGTGGGTTGAGGGCAGCAAGGTGTAAATCCGCTGGTGGGCACGTCAGAGTACGCCCCACGCAGGGACCTCCTGCTCGTGACGGATCGACCGGTTTGGCATTTGAGTGTCTCGCGAAAGGTTGTCATATACGACTAGTACTAAAGTGTTACGTAGGTACTGCGCGAAGTACTCGCTGGCATTTCCGAAAGTGCGTATGTGTCGTGTTCTCCGGGTGTGTTCTGATTGCAATCACCTTCCCTCGCGGTAATAGAGTACCACTTGTTCACTGCGCTGTGACGTAGTAAATACTGAAGAAGTATGAGAAATAAATTGTATTGAAGTATAATTGTTTTGCAACCTTGTATGATTTAGAGATAGTCACATTAATGTTTACAGTTTCCCCATACTTTAGCTGTAATAGCATTATGTGCTCTGGGCATGTCATATCATCGGCAAAGCGTTTCTTGTTTGATTGTGGAACCCATGATGTGCCGTGCCAGGAGAATGTCATTTGCTACATAAAACCTGATTATAAGGATCCACTTGTAGGCAAGTCATTTATGCTTCACCTTACCTATGTTTAGTGTCCCCCTGCATATGTCTAGTGAGATGGGTTAGTCTTGCTGAGCCTTATGCTCACGTTTGCAGTTAACAAGTTTTTGCAGGTTATTCAATTGATGAAGGGTTTGATGATGAGGCTGCACCCCCTCCAGGGTGTACAGCCGAATGGGAACACTGCACGCCGCCGTAATTGAGTGTTGCTAGTGCAAAATATCCAAGGCATCGATAACTTTGCTTTTGCATAGCTAGTGTTGAGAGCGTAGCTATGTCGCTATGATATATATGTTTCTTTCCTTACGCTAGTATTGTAAAACTTCCGCTGTATTATAAATAAAAGACTTCGTCTTGTACTTTATTCAGGTTCTATTCTTGTATATTGTTGGGTGTCGCATCGCACGATACCACCCAATGAGATCCTCGGATGTCGGGATTCCGGTCCCCACAGACATGGTATCAGAGTATCATTGGGAACAGTGTACTTGAAAAGAACATATTTTCAAAGATTAGAATTTGAGTGAGGAATTAGCTAAATGCCTTTATAAGGAGTATTATTAGTATAAGATATAAAGGTGGTAAACTAACTATGTGTTATTATATTCTGTAACGATGCCCCGATGTCAGGTAAGAGGTAAGGTACGCCACTGAGAGCGGGTCAATCTCGGTAAGCTCAGCATACGAGGAGTGGTATGTGAAATTTCCGTGGCTTGGCACGGGAAGTTAATAGGAGTCTCTGAAGCTCTCAATGTTTCTGAGAACCTATGACACGCGGTACCCCAGCGTGCTTCAGAGTTAGTGGGAGCCCCCATCGGGTGGTGTATAACCCGATAGTATGCATCTCTAGAACTATCCATGTTCTACGGGAGCATGCGAAACACGTATGCACGAGCATGTATAAGCTGGATCGTACGGGAGTCTTTGCTGTACAGACATATTTACAGCCATGTACCTCGAGACATGACCTCGCTCGAGGACGACTCACACCAGAGTCATATGTATTTACTTTTGATTATATCTTATTGTGACTGCCTGTCGTGTTTCCTCATACCGCCCTTGAGGTGTGAAGGTGTGAAAGGGGATTATTTGTCTTCTGTAGGTACACTAACTCCGGTAGCAACCCGTGTAGCAACCGTTTGTGAGAGATCGATATAGGAACAACCTATAAACGTAACTGGATATACCGGATAGAATTTTCTGTGGTGAGATGCGTAGTACCGTCAGTATCAAACATGATACTAGACCATCCCCAACGACAGAATGTATGCATAATGCTTTGGAAAGTCCAAATATCAGATGCTGGTAGGTTTGGACTCCGTAAAAAGGGTTCCGACTCAATAGAGTAGATAGAATCAGGATTCTTGATTTCTGGCAGAAGTTGGCTCGACTTCGCCGGATTGTAATCTTGGTTATTTAATAGATAGTATAGGAGTATCATATATGGATGGAAAGCTCGTGAAGATCACTACAACTTTTCTGTTGACCATAAAGACAGAAAAGCTTGATAATCTGTTGAAATCTGGGGTGTATTGTAACTGCTCCAGATGACCTTACCATTGTACCAGTCTCTGTATTTTTGCCATAACTTGCTATAGAAAAATCCACTGCCTTATTGTGATACATTTTTGGAAAGGGTAGGAGGAGCTTTACAAGTTTGTTATGGCAGGTTTTTCCTGATTTGGGTTGGAGTTAAACCAAATTTGGAAGTAAACACAGGGAACTGCAGGACTGCTGGTGCAAACCAGTCAGTTCAACTGTTAAGTTTGGATAGTTATAACTCTTAATCCAGAATAGGGACATGGTCACATATATACATTTATGGAAATCTTAGGAAGTCATCTATAAACTTTATTCGTCACTCGTGACCTGAGTCTGGGTGTAGCTATGCCTAACTCCATTTGTCGCAAACTTGGTTCTTGCAGTCCAGAATTTGGAACAGTTTGCACAGGGTTGTGAATTTGTGCGCAATACCTGTATAACAAAGTTTTCAGGGTGGAACTCTGTTATTTCTGGATTGTTAACGTGATGTTATACAACGTTTATTTTGTCATTACCTCAATATCTTGTCATGATAAACCTGTATAGAATGTGGAGATAAGCCCATATACAGGGGAGGTTCTGTCAAAATTTCCAGAAAACTTGAGTCAACTTAAAACCTGTATAGATTCTTCATATTAGTTCACCTGGAGCTGTATGAGTACAATCTGGAAAGTTTTTGAAGTGTACCACAACTTTTATATTCAACTTAACTCTTAATTCTGGCATTTCTGTATGAAACTTTTGGGTTGATACAGGGAGGTCAGCTGAACCAGAACTGTGATCACTTCCAGTTTGCAGATTTTCTTGGATCAATTGATTATGGATATTTTATTTTGTCCAACATTATCATTTATTGAATTGAATACTTATACTGTGTATTGACATCCGGGTATGGTTGTCCACAGATGGCAGCACCAAGAATTTAGTTACCTAATGGATGGGTGTTCTCAACGTGCACCGGGCAAGCCGGTTTCCCGGACGTGTTTGTTATGTTGCTTCGCCAGTTTCGCTACCTGGAGTTGCCTAGTTATTGGGGCAAGAAGTTCTAGGAAAGCGGTATGTGGAGTTGCACCATCTACGTCGATGTGCCTGCTGGGCCACCGCACCTCGGATGGGCTCCATACTCCATCAAGATCAAAGGGTTGATATTAGAGGAAACATGGAGCTACGCCGCAAGTGTTGCCATAGGGAGGTTTTGCAAACTCCATTACCGTAATCCGGTGGGTAATCCGTATGAGTTCTTTCCAGTTACCGGCAGGGCTTTTGAAGCCTGGGCAACCCGCTTGCTTGCGGAGGTGGACAAGCACGGTGAAACTTCCGCGACAGCCTTAGCGGTGTATGCATCCACATCACATCGCGAGAAGGGTTGTAAGACCTATGTGTGCTGAATACATTGGCTTGTAGTGAATACACTTGGCTTTGATGATAAAAGTTTTAAATATCACCAAAACACCTTTTTATCAAGGTCCAACTCTAGCTCCGAGCTACAACAAGGTCCGACGGTAGGTCCGGCTTGTTTTGGGTAGCTCCGGCTACGTTAGATGCTAGGTCTGGCTTCTTGCTAAGGTCCGACTAGCTTTGGTTAGATCCAGTGAGCTTTATCTTTAGCTCCGGCATGTCTTTATTAGCTCCGGCATGTTTTTGTTAGCTCCGGCATATACTTGATAGCTCCGGCATGCTTTTGCTAAAGCTCCGACATACTTTGTCTAGCTCCGGTTTTGGGTTCACTAGTTTTGACTAGTTTTTGGTAAGCTCCGGCAGGTGCTTCATTGTACTAGTTTTGGTAAGCTCCGGCAGGTGCTTCATTGTACTAGTTTTGGTAAGCTCCGACAAGTGCTTCATTGTACTAGTTTTGGTAAGCTCCGGCAAGTGCTTCATTGTACTAGTTTTTGTAAGCTCCGGTGCTAGGATCTACTAGTTTTTGAAAGCTCCGACGCTAGGTTCTACTAGTTTTTGATAGCTTCGGCTCAAGCTCCGGGTTGCTCTGGCAAGGTCCGGAACTTGACCTAGGTGCTTCTGCTTTTCATTTGCAATGTTTCGTACTTGCTTTACATTGTTGGAAAGATTGCTTAGTATTCATTTTCTAAGTTTTTGATGCGTTTTGGATGATATGGCTGATATCGTTACTACTGTGGTTTTGCAACATGCTTATGTGAGGTGCTCACGTAAGGTGTTGTGTTCGGAACTAACTTGAGTCAAGTCGAGGACTTGGGCTCGTATGGATTGTTTGTTTGTTCATGTGCAGGTGTTGCTTGAGTTCAAGTCATGGCTGGTGATAGGATCCATTGGACTAGTCTCAGGAGGACATGAGGTTCCAACAACCAAGTTCGGGAGGAACTGTGGTTGAGCGGGTCAGGAGGTCGCACAGGATGATTGAATCAAGGGCAGTGCATATGAAGGTCAAAGGAAGGTGTTCGCACGTATGCATGAGATGCATGACGTGGCAATATGCTTCTAGAGACGGATTATGGAAGGAAGAACTGATCGTATCGGTTGAAGACTTAGGCTGCTAGCTGAGTCGGTTATGGCTCGGTATGGAAATGTCGAGTTGGTTATGTTAGGATTTCGTGTGGATCACGAATTTGAGTTGTTTAGGAATGTGGGATATGTTCCTAAGGTGTTTGGAAGTCTTAAGATTGCTTCTATCTGCTTATAGAAGAATCTTGAGCAGTTATGGAAAGTTCCGATTGTGATGGGATTAGGATTGGAGTCCTAGTTGAGATTGGGATAGCCTAAGGGCTGGTTATATAAGCGAGGGAAGGCCAAAGCTCGATGTAGACGACTTTGGGGCTGTTACTCTTGTGTTCTATTGAATAAAATTCATAGTTTGAAGGAACTTTTGTGCCTTGTTCGTCCGACTTGTTCCAGACACGTTTTACTCGTTGAGTTTCTGGACAGCACTACCTTTCGTCGGTGGTTTTATCATAACTCGAGTTTTACTGATCCAATTGACGTGATTCTTTTTGGGTTGTCTTCACAACTCGATTATATATCATCTGTCAAAATTTCACAGTCATTGGATTTGTGGTTTCTGAGCTACACGAGTTTCTTTGCAGCATTCCAGAAACTGTTTTTCTCGGGTAGGTCAGATTGACCCTTGTTTGATCATTAGATCATAACTTGAGTTTCTCTCGACGGATTCGAGTGATTCTTTTTTGTTGTCTTCGTGACTTGATTCTCTCTGATATAAATCACTTTTGTCACGGTGAAACACGTTTAGATTAGTCTCACACACGATTTCTTTAACAGATCGTTTTTCTACTGAAAGGGTTTGGGGTTTAATTGTTTCCGCTGCGTAAGATTTTTAAATCTACCATTCACCCCCCTCTTGTAGCTTTTCACGTGCTCTTCGATCCTACAATTGGTATCAGAGCCACGTTGCTCTAATCTTTGTGATTTGCACGTGTTTTTGACTAATCATCATGGAGAAGTACTCCGCCAAACCTTGTGTGTTTTCTGGCATTGATTTCCAGGTTTGGAAGGCACGCATGGAGGCTTTCATCCAGGCACAAGGCTTCGCTATATGGGAGAAGGTATATAAGCCTTATGAAATGTCACCTAATGATCAAGTCATGGCCACAAACCTACGGGACGTCGACAACAACAACAAAGCACGAAACTTGATCATCCAAGGACTCACTCAAAGCGACTTTGATCGTGTCGCACACCTCCGATCAGCATACGATGTTTGGAGCGCTCTCTGTGATTACCATGAAGGCTCCAACACAATCAAAGAGGTAAAACAAGATATGTTCAAAAAGGAATATATGCATTTTGAGATGCAACCCGGTGAGTCTATCGATGACCTCTTTGCTCGTTTCAATAAAATTCTCAGCAACTTACGTAGTGTCAATGTTAATTTTTCTGATGCTGAGAATGCTAGACAACTTCTTAGTGCATTAGACATGTCAGTTTGGGAGATGAAAGTAACATCCATTCGTGAATCAACTGTCATGAGTTCTCTTACATTAGATGTACTCTATTCTAAACTAAAAACTCATGAAATTGACATCCTAGCACGTAAGAAACCAAACAAGTCTATTGCATTTGTCTCACAACGTGATATGGCTAGCTCCAGCCAATCATCATCCTGCAATACTCTTGCTCTATTGACCTCACTAACCCGGGAGCAGATCGAAGAATTTCCAGAAGAGGAGTTGGCACTCATCTCTAGTAGATTCTCAAAAGCATTGCAAAATGGGAGAACTAGAAGGAGAGGAAGCTCCGGACCTAAACGCTATTTTGAATGTGGTAAAATAGGACACTTTCGTACAGAATGCCCTAACCTTTCAGGTCTGACCACCTGGGAAGAAAAAAAAGCAAGGTCCGGATCTCCCCTGGAAATTCCAACAAGAAAAAGAAGGGTACCATAGGACGCAAGATGATCAACAGCTTCATCACCGCACTTCAGGAGCTCAGTTCAAGTGACATTGACTTTGAAAGTGATGAAGAGAATGATGACCTGGCCAACATATGCTTCATGGCGGGCAAAGCTAGATCAAGATCAAGTCAGGAGGAAGCAGAACACAACAGTGACGATGATGAGGTATGTTCTACCTGCAATGAAATGTGTGATGCTATTTCTCGTGCAACTATTATTGTCAAGAAAATGGACAAAAAGCTTAGGGATAATGCTGCTAAAATTGAATCACTAGAATCTGAAATTAATCGTTTAAAAACTTTGATTCCTAGTGATGATGCATGTCCCTCATGTGACTTAATCTATGAACAATTGTCCACATTAAGAAGTGCACACTCCTCCACTCTAGATAGACTTGATGAAGAAATTGAAAAGAACAAAAAGCTTGCTGCACATAGTGATAAAAATTTAAAAGATGCTTCTTGTTCTACAGATGACTTGCATTGTTCTACTTGTGATGATCTTGATAAGAAACTACATGATGCTATGAATGAAATTTCTATATTGAACAATGCTTTACATTCTCATGAAGTTAAATTTTGTTCCAACTGCAAATTAAAAGGAAAAACCTCATGTGAAAATTGCCTTGATCTGTCTAATAAACTTAATGACATGCATAGGACATTAGATCGGTTTTGCAATGGGAATAAGAACCTAAACTTGCTACTGAATTCTTTCAAGTCTTGCAATAATAAAACTGGTTTAGGTTTTGATTCTCATGCTCATGCTAAGGCACATCCACCTAAAATTGTAAAGTCATTAGGAAGTGGTTTGATTCAAACAGTTCCTAAACAAAAAGGAGTGGTTTTCAAATCTGCAGGAGTGATGCTTCACTCGGTTTCTAATAAAAATATTGCTTGCTCATCTAGACATGAACACAAAGTTAAATTTCATTGTACCTTCTATGGTAGAGATGGTCATATCATAGATTTTTGTTATAGACTAGCTAAACAACAGAAAAAGGAAAGAAAAATTGCTAGATCTTATAATTTTCATGCAATTAGAAAAACACAACCTGCTTTAGTGAGTCAGAAATTTGAAAAGGTAGCTTCCGGACCTTCTGGTAAGAAATCCGTAGAAGCAGCTCCGATAGTTCCGATAGCTCCGAGAGCTACCGGATCCTCTGTTGTTCCCTCCGGAGCTTCTTTTTGCCTCCGGACCTTCTGCTTTTACCTCCGGAGCTACTGGTTTTCACTCTAAACAAGTAACAACTTCTAAATCAACTGTTAAGAACAGAAAATCTCAATCCATGACTCATAAACCTGCTGTTTTATCTCAGCTTTCGCGTGTTTTTCCTGCTGCACGTCGCGTGACTCAGTACTGGATTCCTAAATGCCTTTTGACTAACCCCAGTATTGAGTCATCGACGTATTGTGCTTCTATGTAGGTTACACGCTTGAGGAAGGAGAACATTTGGATTGTGGATTCAGGTTGCTCACGCCACATGACCGGTAACAAAGATTGATTCTCCTCCCTCTCTTTTGTGTCACGTGTAGAGAATGTTACTTTTGCCGATAATTCTTCAACTCCTATAATTGCTAAGGGTTCGGTTAGAGTAAATGATCACTACACTTTGAAGGATGTGGCACTTGTCAAAAATTTGAAATACAACTTGCTTTCTGTTTCACAATTGCTAGATGAAAATCTAGAAATTATTTTCAATAAAAACTGCTGCAAAGTTGTAGGTTCAAATAGTGAGCTTATTTTTAACATGTCTCGGTTTGGAAGAGTTTTTCAAGCTGATTTTGATATGTCTTCCTCTAAGCATAGGTGTCTAGTTGCTAATGATTCAAAGGACTTATATTTTTGGCATCGTGGACTTGGTCACGTAGGCTTTGATCACCTAACGCGTGTTAGTGCTCTTGATCGCATACGTGGGCTGCCTAAGCTTAAAGGGAACAAAGATATTGTGTGCTCTTCTTGTAGACATGCTAAGATGGTTGCAGGTTCACATACTCCTCTCACAATGATCATGACAACTGAACCATGTCAACTTTTGCACCTTGACACCGTAGGACCTTCACGTATTCAATCCTTCGAGGTAAATGGTATGCTCTTGTTATTGTTGATGATTATTCTAGATATTCTTGGGTGTATTTTATGGCGTCTAAGAATGAAGTTTTTAGTCACTTTAGAACTTTATTTCTTAGATTATCAATTGATCACCTAGGATCATTAAAAGCAATTAGAAGTGATAATGGAACTGAATTTAAAAATCAATCTTTTGATCACTTTTGTGCTGAAAATAGAATAGATCATCAATTTTCTTCACCATATGTACCTCAACAAAACGGTGTTGTAGAAAGAAAAAACAGAACCTTAGTTGAGATGGCTAGGACTATGCTTGATGAATATCAAACTCCTAGAAAATTTTGGGCTGATGCGTTAGCAACCGCTTGTTATGTCTCAAATCGTGTTTTCTTGCGTTTTAAGCTAGGTAAAACACCATATGAGCTCCGGTTTGGACATAGGCCTAGTGTCACACACTTTCGGGTCTTTGGTTGCAAATGCTTTGTTAAGAAACACGGTAATCTTGATAAATTTGAATCTAGATCCATTGATGGCATGTTTCTTGGTTATCCATCTCATACTAGAGGCTACCGTGTGCTTTTACATGACACTAACAAAATTGTGGAGACTTGTGAAGTGTCTTTTGATGAAGCTAGCCCAGGTACTAGCTCCGGTGTTACAGGACCAGATCCGTATCCTCAGGGAGAGGGTATTTTCGAAGATGAAGAAGAGCCAGTGATATTGCCTGGTAGTTCCGAAGTTGACACGTGTCTAGCTCCGGACATTGAACAAGCTCCGGCTATCACCCCTGCTGATCCTGTTCAACCACAAGTCACAAGCTCATCAATCTATAATGAACCTAATGAAGAAGAAGCTTGTGAGACATCTGTTACCCTACGTTTTTACAAAGATCATCCCCCACAACAGATGATTGGAAGCTTGCACGAACGAGTCACACGATCCAGGTTTTGCGATCCAAACTCTCATGCTCATTCTGCTTTTGTTGCTTCTTTTGAACCCAAAGATATATCACACGCACTCACTAATGAATCTTGGATTATTGCCATGCAAGAAGAGTTAGAAAATTTTGAAAGAAATAATGTTTGGAAACTTGTATCTCCACCTCAAGGTCACACTTTAATTGGAACTAAATGGGTATTTAAAAATAAACAAAGCGAGGATGGGGTTGTGGTTAGGAATAAGGCTAGGTTGGTTGCTCAAGGTTTCACTCAAAATGAAGGTCTAGATTTTGATGAAACTTTTGCTCCTGTCGCTAGATTAGAAGCCATAAGAATTTTGTTAGATTTTGCAGCATATAAAGGTTTTAAACTATATCAAATGGATGTTAAAAGTGCTTTTCTTAATGGCTACATAGATGAGGAGGTTTATGTCAAACAATCACCGGGTTTTGAAAATCCAGATTTTCCTAATCATGTTTACAAACTGTCCAAAGCCTTATACGGTCTCAAACAAGCCCCTAGAGCATGGTATGATAGGTTAAAAACATTCTTACTTGAAAAGGGGTTTACCATGGGCAAGGTTGATAAAACTCTTTTTGTGCTTAAGCATGGCAATGACTCATTATTCGTTCAAGTGTATGTGGATGATATCATCTTTGATTGTGCTTCTCATGATCTTGTGTCCAAGTTTTTAGCAATGATGAGTTCCGAATTTGAAATGAGTATGATGGGTGAACTCACTTACTTTTTGGGGCTGCAAATCAAGGAAACCAAGGAGGGTACCTTTGTGCATCAAACGAAGTATACCAAAGATCTCCTAAGGCGCTTCAACATGGACAAAAGCAAGCCCCTTCGGACACCAATGGGAACAGCAACAACACTTGAAATTGATGAAGATGGTGAACCCGTGGATCAAAAAGAATATAGAAGCATGATCGGATCACTTTTGTACCTCACGGCATCAAGACCGGACATACAATTCAGCGTATGTCTTTGTGCACGGTTTCAAGCTTCCCCACGTGTTTCACATCGTCAAGCCGTCAAAAGGATTCTCAGGTACTTACATGGAACTCAACAATTTGGCATTTTTCTTCCTTCTTCCTCAATCGTTACTTTGAAAGCTTTTTCGGATGCTGATTTTGGGGGTTGTAGGATTGATAGGAAAAGTACTTCCGGTGCTTGTCATTTTCTTGGTAATTCTCTTGTTGCTTGGTCCTCTAGAAAACAAAATTCAGTTGCACAATCCACAGCCGAATCTGAATATGTAGCTGCTGCTAGTGCTTGCTCACAAATTGTTTGGATTGTTCAAACACTTAAGGACTATGGGGTTGATCTAGATAGTGTTCCACTGTTTTGTGATAACACTAGTGCTATTTGCATTGCCAAAAACCCCGTGCAACATTCTAGAACTAAGCGCATTGATATTAGGTATCACTTTCTCCGAGATAACGTTGAAAAAGGAAACATTGTGCTTCACCATGTAGATACCGAACAACAATTGGCTGACATTTTTACAAAACCTTTGGATTTCACTCGTTTTTGTTACATTCGTAGTGAAATAGGGGTTATGCATCCTCATGGCTTAAATTGAGGGGGAGTTTTTTGAAACTTGGGAAGCCTATTTGTGAATCTAAAATTAAAAATATGGGCATAGCATTTCATACATATATGACTTTGTGATTCCTTTTACATGCTGAAAGTTCTTACTACATTACTCGTGTTATACATTTTGTAGTTTTTGCCATGTCTAGAAATTGGAATAATTACTTACACTAAATCTGGTCATGATCAAACTTTCTTGCTGTTTTGAACTTGTTGCATGCTCACAAATGCTTTTAATCATAAAGAATTAATCAAGTAATCAACTCACGTGTTGAGTTTTTATGAACAAATATAAACTGAGAAAAGATCAAGAGAATATGCATGCATCGCACTTCTTCTTTTGAGATGGCTTATCATTGCACTTAGATATGAACTTGGAAGAAGTTGTGTATGACTAAAACCATGTCCTTAAGCTTCTGATTGTCAAATGACATAGGCTTGGCTTGGTTGGTTAGAATAAGGCAGATGCGCATATAATCTTTTGCAATTATCATATGATCTAAATTTATACTTTGAAAAATAATAAAATGCAGTAACAAGTGTCATGCTTTCAGGTTTTGAAATAAGTGAGTTCGTGAGATCATGACCTGCTAAAATTGAAAATCACACTTGATCTCTAGCATGGCTTACACTACTTTATGTATCTCACTGATGTGATAGTGTATGTTACTTGATAGTATGACTTGGATGAGCTTTGTTTATATGTATATGTTATAATATGCTCATAACAACTAAAGTGGGAGAGATAAATTGTTTATATGCTCATTACTTGCTGAATACATTGTCAAAGGGGAGAGATAAGCATGAAGAGAAAGAGAATATAGGCATAAGGAGAAATAATAAAGGGGGAGAGATTTTCATGGGGGAGAGATTTTCATTTTCTTCTCTTTTTACTTTTGATTTACAAAGGGGGAGAAATTGTTTTCAAAACTATTATGTGAATAAGCTAATGTTCAGATTTTAAATGGTGTTGCCAATGCATTCATCAAGGGGGAGATTGTAAGACCTATGTGTGCTGAATACATTGGCTTGTAGTGAATACACTTGGCTTTGATGATAAAAGTTTTAAATATCACCAAAACACCTTTTTATCAAGGTCCGACTCTAGCTCCGAGCTACAACAAGGTCCGACGGTAGGTCCGGCTTGTTTTGGGTAGCTCCGGCTACGTTAGATGCTAGGTCCGGCTTCTTGGTAAGGTCCGACTAGCTTTGGTTAGCTCCAGTGAGCTTTATCTTTAGCTCCGGCATGTCTTTATTAGCTCCGGCATGTTTTTGTTAGCTCCGGCATATACTTGATAGCTCCGGCATGCTTTTGCTAAAGCTCCGACATACTTTGTCTAGCTCCGGTTTTGGGTTGACTAGTTTTGACTAGTTTTTGGTAAGCTCCAGCAGGTGCTTCATTGTACTAGTTTTGGTAAGCTCCGGCAGGTGCTTCATTGTACTAGTTTTGGTAAGCTCCGGTAGGTGCTTCATTGTACTAGTTTTGGTAAGCTCCGGTAGGTGCTTCATTGTACTAGTTTTCATAAGCTCCGGTGCTAGGATCTACTAGTTTTTGAAAGCTCCGATGCTAGGTTCTACTAGTTTTTGATAGCTCCGACTCAAGCTCCGGGTTGCTCTGGCAAGGTCCGGAACTTGACCTAGGTGCTTCTGCTTTTCATTTGCAATGTTTCGTACTTGCTTTACATTGTTGGAAAGATTGCTTAGTATTCATTTGCTAAGTTTTTGATGCGTTTTGGATGATATGGCTGATATCGTTACTACTGTGGTTTTGCAACATGCTTTTGTGAGGTGCTCACGTAAGGTGTTGTGTTCGGAACTAACTTGAGTCAAGTCGAGGACTTGGGCTCGTATGGATTGTTTGTTTGTTCATGTGCAGGTGTTGCTTGAGTTCAAGTCATGGCTGGTGACAGGATCCATTGGACTAGTCTTAGGAGGAGATGAGGTTCCAACAACCAAGTTCGGGAGGAACTGTGGTTGAGCGGGTCAGGAGGTCGTGCAGGATGATTGAATCAAGGGCAGTGCATATGAAGGTCAAAGGAAGGTGTTCGCACGTTTGCATGAGATGCATGACGTGGCAATATACTTCTAGAGACGGATTATGGAAGGAAGATCTGATCGGAAGGATCGGATCGTATCGGTTGAAGACTTAGGCTGCTAGCTGAGTCGGTTATGGCTCGGTATGGAAATATCGAGTTGGTTATGTTAGGATTTCGTGTGGATCACGAATTTGAGTTGTTTAGGAATGTGGGATACGTTACTAAGGTGTTTGGAAGTCTTAAGGTTGCTTCTATCTGCGTATAGAAGAATCTTGAGCAGTTATGGAAAGTTCCGATTGTGATGGGATTAGGATTGGAGTCCTAGTTGAGATTGGGATAGCCTAAGGGCTGGTTATATAAGCGAGGGAAGGCCAAAGCTCGATGTAGACGACTTTGGGGCTGTTCCTCTTGTGTTCTATTGAATAAAATTCATAGTTTGAAGGAACTTTTGTGCCTTGCTCGTCCGACTTGTTCCAGACAAGTTTTACTCGTCGAGTTTCTGGACAGCACTACCTTCCGTCGGTGGTTTTATCATAACTCGAGTTTTACTGATCCAATTGACGTGATTCTTTTTGGGTTGTCTTCACAACTCGATTATATATCATCTGTCAAAATTTCACAGTCATTGGATTTGTGGTTCCTGAGCTACACGAGTTTCTTTGCAGCATTCCAGAAACTGTTTTTCTCGGGTAGGTCAGATTGACCCTTGTTTGATCATTAGATCATAACTTGAGTTTCTCTCAACGGATTCGAGTGATTCTTTTTGTGTTGTCTTCGTGACTTGATTCTCTCTGATATAAATCACTTTTTTCACGGTGAAACACGTTTAGATTAGTCTCACACACGATTTCTTTAACAGATCGTTTTTCTACCGAAAGGGTTTGGGGTTTAATTGTTTCCGCTGCGTAAGATTTTTAAATCTACCATTCACCCCCCTCTGGTAGCTTTTCACGTGCTCTTCGATCCTACAAGGGTAATCAAAGGGCATGCATAAAAGAATTGAGGAACAATATGAAGCAAGCCATGATTCGAGCAGATCACTTTGAGTGGGCAAATGACGGACTTAGGGATATGATGTCTCCTCTCAACCATCATTTGAACCTCAGGGAGAATCAATGGCATGACGCTGTTATGGATTTAGCCGCGTCTCGCCAGGAGACTCTAGAGATGGAAACTGAGTTGGAAGCGAGCCTACTCTATGGACACCAGCATGACACCCAGTTGAACGCGGTGACTGCAGATCGGGATCAGTCCAGAGCGGAGGCTCAGAGCGGGAAGACCAGCTGTGAGCAGGCTCAGCAGGAGAACGAGGCCTGGAGGATGTTTATGGTACAGATAGATTGGCAAGCTAAGATAGCCAAAAGGACGTCGATTTTGAACGAGGCATCAACTTCTGCTAAAGCACCCGTAGTAGTGGTGCCTAATCCTGAGGATGACGAGGAGGAAGAAGATCCTCAAGAGGTTGAGTTTTATGATTAGAGGGAAGTGTTGATGTACTTATCACTTTAGACCGAGTGTAATGATGTGTAGTAAACACAACGCGTGTTTTGTGACTTTATGAGTCTTGTTGTAAATAGTAGCGAGGTGTGTGTACGATGACATAGACATGACGACTTGTGGTGACCAAGCATAGATGAGACGACTTCTTTAGATGAAGTTTGTCTATTTTTGGAGTTCTATTGTAAACTTGGGCCCAAGATAATATAGATTGTATAAAGTTTGTGCTTTATCAATATATGTGAATGTTATGCATCATCTATTGTTATCTACCGCATTACTATTTATATGGAAGGATGAACTTGAGGCAATGAGACTTATGGTGTGAATCGTTGTATTGCAGCATGGTGCGTACACGTGAAGCCCCAGAAGTGGGAGGCTCAAGTGGAGGGCAGGGGGATGACACACCACCCCCGGGGCAGAATACGACTCAAACGCAACCACCTCCACCACCTCCACCCACACTTCCCAGAAGTCTTGCGGAGGTTCTCGCAGCAGTACTCGGCTCGCGCGACGAGCAAACCGAGTTGTTACGGACTCTTGTACAACACTCGTCCCATCAAGGGGGACGACACGCTGATGGGCCACGTCAGTCATATCCGAGTTCCTACTCGGATTTCTCATCGACGCATCCACCGGTCTTCAGAGAGGCCGACGAGCCTTTGGAGGCGGACAACTGGCTCCGCACCATTGAATGGAAGTTCGGTTTACTTGAGGTAATTGAACAACAGAAGGCTCTGTTTGTAGCTCAGCAACTGCAGGGTCCTACTGGTGTGTGGTGGGAAAACTACCTCGCCGCACGCCCCGCAGGCTATGTCGTGAGCTGGGCAGAATTCCGGGAGGCGTTCCGCGCCTACCATATTCCTCCCGGGATTATAAGGAGGAAGCTTCAAGAGTTCTTGGAGCTAAGGCAGGGAGGAAGGAGTGCGTACAAGTACTCCAAATCATTCAACCACTTGGCCCAATACGCTCAGGACCAAGTGAATACCAAAGATCGGAAGCGCGAATGCTTCTACCGGGGTTTGAACCCCAAGTTGAAGGACAATCTTTCCTGTTCAACCGCGGCAGCTTCAACGACATCATCAATGCCGCTATCATGCAGGAGTACGCTACGCTCGAGCTGTCCTCAGATAAAAAGAAGAGGAGTGCTCCGCAGGGCAGCGGAGGTGATGCTCCTCAGAAGTACCGTATGGTGTACCGATCACTATCTGACCAGAGGTGGCAACCGCCATCACGACCACCAATGTTCAGTGGTCGCCAGTTCGGCAACTCCGGGTTCCGACCGCAACAACAGCAGGGGATAATCCCACGTGCACTTCCACCCCCACCACGTGCATCGGGATTCTGTCCTCCCATTCTTACTGGCCAATCCCCGTACACGTGTTTCACATGTGGACGCACGGGGCACTTCGCCAAGGACTGCCCGCAGAATAGGCAGGGCGGAGGACAGTCATCGTACCAGGGCACCAACCAACCCCACAACCAGCCCAAGAAGTCAGTTCCCAGACTTGGCAACGTCCACCACCTCGCCATCGAGGACGTTCTGGAAGGCGCACCCGTGCTCACGGGTACGTTCTCTATCTATGATCAATCCGTAGTCATACTCTTTGACTCCGGAGCTTCCCACAATGTCATTAGTAAATCTGTTGTCATTAAAAATAGCTGCCTGTTATCTCCACCAAAACTCCATATACGATTTGCACTCCGGCAGGGAGGGTAGTAACATATGAGATGGTCCCTAGGGTACCTCTTGACCTAGATGGGAACATCTATCCTACCTCCTTCATTATCTTAGAGACTCAAAAGCTAGATGTCATCTTAGGAATGGCATGGTTGCAATACCATGGTGCTATTCTAGATATCGTTCCTCAAAAGATTTATCTAAACTCTCCACTCAATCAGCCCCTAGTTCTCAATCTTGAGAACATCATTCCATTGGACCCATCTACTCACAATACCGAAGTTATTGGACTTGAGGATATTCCGGTAGTATGTGAGTAGCCCGACGTATTCCCTGATGATCTTCCTGGTATGCCCCCAGAAAGAGATATAGAGTTCAAGATTGAACTTGTACCGGGAACAGTGCCAATCTCAATACCACCTTACAAGATGGCACCCAAGGAACTTGCAGAACTTAAGGAACAGTTAACCGAACTTGAGAACAAAGGTTTCATTGTCCAAGTTCATCACCATGGGGTTGTTCTGCGCTATTCGTAGAGAAGAAAGATAAGACCTTGAGACTGTGTGTAGACTATCGTCCACTTAATGCTGTCACTATCAAGAACAAGTATCCACTACCACGCATTGATATTCTCTTCGATCAATTGGTGGGTGCTAAAGTATTTTCGAAGATGGATCTTCTTCTGGTTATCATCAGATTAGAATCCGACCAGAAGACATACCAAAGACAACATTCTCAACGAGGTATGGACTGTATGAGTACCTTGTTTTGTCTTTCGAATTGACCAACGCACCGGCTCATTTCATGTATCTCATGAACTCGGTATTTATGCCGGAATTGGACAAGTTTGTCGTGGTCTTCATTGAAGACATACTTGTGTATTCAAAGTTCAAAGAAGAACATGCTCAACACTTGCGTATCGTGCTTCAACGATTACGGGACCATCAGCTATATGCTAAGTTCAGCAAGTGTGAATTCTGGATCATCCAAGTGCCAATTTTAGGGCACATCATATCAGCAGGAGGAATTGCAGTTGATCCCAGCAAGATCAAGCAAGTCCTCAAATGGGAGTCTCCAAAGTTTGTACATGAAGTTTGAAGTTTCCTAGGTTTAGCTGGGTATTACCGGAGGTTCATTCCCAGTTTCTCCAAAATAGCTAAACCAATGACAGAACTTCTGAAGAAGGGAATGAAGTATGTATGGACTGAGGCATGTGAGGCAGGTTTTCAAGCATTAGTAAAACAACTCAAAACGGGACCAGCATTAGCTCAACCAGACACAACCAAATCTTTTGACGTGTATTGTGATGCATCCGGAATTGGTTTGGGATGTGTGTTGATGCAGGATAGACGAGTGATCGCTTATGGATCATGGCAGCTTCGGAACCATGAGCAGCAATATCCGACTCATGATCTAGAACTCGCTGTTGTGGTACTAGCATTAAAGATGTGGAGGCATTATCTATTGGTTAATTTAGTACATCTCTACACCGATCACAAGAGCCTGAAGTACATCTTCACCCAAAAAGATTTAAATATGCGAGCGTAGATGGTTGGAGTTAATCAAGGATTATGAGATTGAGGTCCACTACCATCCAGGCAAAGCGAATGTAGTCGCAGATGCTCTGAGCCTCAAGTCCCATGTCAACAATCTTTCCATTACCTCAATGGAAGGAGAAGAAGAATGGAGTCTCTACTTGGTACCATATGGGGCACTCTACAACCTAGCTTTCATTCCTACTATCAAGGAGGATACTATGACAGCTCAGAAGAAGGACAAAGGGATGTCACATATTCGGCAAAGAATGAAGAAGGGGGAGATGAAATGTTTCCAAAGTGATGATGAAGGTACCCTATGGTTTAACAACCGTATAGTGGTACCCCGAAACATGGAACTTCAGAAGAAGATACTGGATGAAGCTCATTTATCCAAGTATTCCGTTCATCCGGGAAGTAACAAAATGTACCAAGATTTGAGAAAGAAGTTCTGGTGGACTCGGATGAAGAGGGAAGTAGAAAATACATAACCGAATGTGATACGTGTCGACAAGTTAAGGCCGACCATATGAAGGCAGCAGGACAGCTTCAACCATTAAGCATACCGACTTGGAAATGGGAGGATATCAGCATGGATTGCATTGTTGGGTTGCCTCCCACTCTCCATAAGCACGACTCAATTTGGGTGATCGTTGACCGATTGACCAAATCGGCTCATTTCATACCTGTCAGTGTCAAGTATGATGTAAAGCGGTATGCAGAACTTTATATCTCTAGAATAGTGTGTCTACATGGTGTACCCTGCACTATCATTTCAGATCGTGGATCTATTTTCGTTGCTCACTTTTGGGAGCATCTCCACGATGCACTGGGTACCAAACTGATTCGAAGTTCGGCTTATCATCCTCAGACTGATGTACAAACCAAACGGGTGAATCAAGTGCTAGAGTATATGCTTCGTTCCTGTGCCATCCACCATGGTAGGAATTGGGATGATCATCTACCATTGGCGGAATTTTTGTACAACAACAGTTACCAGGCTAGTATCCAGATGGCGCCATATGAAGCTCTTTATGCCCGGAAGTGTCGCACACCCTTGAACTGGTGCGAATCTGGTGAACGAGTGGTATATGACATCGACTTAATAAAAGAAGCCGAAGAGCAAGTACGCATTATTCAAACAAATCTCAAAGCCGCTCAGTCTCGTCAGAAGAGCTACGCGGACAAACGACGTCGACCTCTTCACTTCGAGGTTGGGGATCAAGTTTATCTCCGGGTATCCCCTATGAAAGGTATCCATCGATTCAGAGTGAAAGGGAAGCTAGCTCCACGTTTTATTAGGCCGTTCGCAATAATCAAAAGATGCGGACCTGTGGCATATCAATTAGAGTTACCGCCATCGCTGGCAGGGGTCCATAATGTGTTTCACATTTCTCAGTTGCGGAAATGTCTCAAAATCCCCGCGAATATACGTATTGAGGATTTGGAAACATTCCAACCAGATCTTACGTATTCCGAGCATCCAACCCAGATCATTGATGAGAAGACTCGCACCACAAGAAGCCGCACCTTGCGTTTCTACAAGGTCTTGTGGAGCAACCACAGTGCTGAAGAAGCCACGTGGGAAAGCGAGGAGTATCTTAGAACGAACTATCCGGACTTGTTAACGGTATATGTTCGTTAGATCTTTTCCTTTTGCCTTCTTTTGTAATCTCGGGACGAGATTCTTTTAAGGGGGGAGGAATGTAAAACCCCACTTTTATTGCATGTAAATTCAGTTATGAGTTTTGTGATCAACTATATTAGAGATCCAATATAGTGGTACACATGAACTTAATACCATCCAATCCTTTCATGCACTCATGGTTAAATTTTATTAACATGAGTATTGGACTTCACCACTAATTCTAGAATGATTCTATTCACCTCTCTTCGAATTTTTGAACTATTTGGATGAAGTTTATTGAGTCAATTTAAAGTGAAGCACTGATTATGTTACTGTATAAAAATTTGCCCTGCCCAAAATATTCAAATTAGAGGCACTAAATTTTTCCTTGACCTTCTGATATTCTCAATAGCTTGCCTGCAAAATTTCAAGATTTTGGAAACTCATTTGCTATTTTATTTGAGACGCTTGGCAAATTTGAATCAAATTTAAATCTGAATTTTAAATTCTTTTCCAACTTCTTTGAACATAAGATTTGAGTTCACCATTGTTTTCAGAATAATTCATTTACCATCTCCACAAAATTTCATGATTTTTGGAGTTGATCTTCTATTTTTTAAATGAATTTTTAACTTTACTGTTGGAGTCTGACTGACCTGTGGGCCCCACAGTTCAGCCTCTGCTGAACGGATCAGCTCGACCGCCTGCCATCTCTGCACCGGAGCTCACCCGCTCGACAGCGCATGCGCATGCAAGCTCCAGCGAGCTGCTTGCTTGCTTGCCGCGGCACTATAAAAGGCCCGGCCGCCGCTCCGGTGTTTCGCTTCCCCGATCGGTTTTCCCCCTCTCGCTATTTCTTCTCCGTCGCGCGCCATCGTCGCCGCTCGCCTCTGCTCCATGGTGCGCCGCCGTTTCACGCAGTTTCACGCCATGATCCTAAAATCTTAAAGGTGCGCCTAGTCGAGCTCTAACTCGCGGTGCAAACCGTTTCCTTTTTCATTGAGAAATGAGCAAGTTATCAGTCTTCTTCTTTCCGGCCGATGTGAGGAAGCTCGCTCGGTTTCTGTTTCAATTCCGTTTCTACAAGTAAATATTCTTTGCAATTGCTTACAGATAGTTTCTATAGGTCCTAGCGCTCCTACCTGAGAAAAAACCCCTAAAAGTTATCGAGCAACGGCCGAGGAAATCGAGTTTTGCTCACCGCCGGTGAGGAAGCCTCGGTTCGCCGTCGAGCTCATAGTTTCCGATTGTTTCCTCCTCTCCCACGTCCAGTTCCTTGATCTGCATCGTCCCAGGAAGGTTTTGAAGAAGGTCCCGAGTGGTTTGAGCTACTCTGGAGCGAGTTCCAGGTTGTCTGAGCGCTCACCGCCGCCGCCGCCGTCGCACATCCATTTCCGGTGAGTTTCTAGTACCATCGACTTCACCGTCGTGCGCAACGACTCCACAAACCCCCAAGCGGCGAGTTTGGGCAAGTTTGGCCCGAGGGTTTAGCCGTCGGCGAGCTCGCCGGCGAGTCACCGCCGCGGGTGCCGCCTCGCGCGGGCGTTGGCCCGAGGTGGGAGACAACCCCGTGGGGCCCACCTGCCAGTAGCTGCGGGATCACGGTGCGGCTGGGATTCCGTGCGGCTGCGCGCAAAGAAATCTGTGGACCGCGGTGCTGCATTGACCAGAGCACGCCACGTGGCCCATGGGACCCACCCGATTGAATTTGAATTCTGGCGCCGATATTTTATTAAATTAATTCCAGAAAATTGTTCAAACTTCTAAATTGAATACCTTTCTGTAGGATGCTCTAAAATTATTGAAAGAAATTTTGTTTGAGAGCCCTTAAGCTCTAGTTTCTGTCGGTACCAATTAGGTTCTGTGAAACTCAGAGTTAAATTCTGTAGAAAATAATCTTTCTAAATGCAAATACAATTTTTCCAGATAAGATAGCCACTTGAAAAATCCCAAAATTCACATAAAATTTATTGTCCTATTCTGGACTACCAGGAAAAGTTTGGGAGCCATTGCCCCTTTTAACCCTCTGTATAGTTCAATTACCTTTTTCAGTTATTGAATTTTCACAGATGTTCAGTTGCTTTATTATGTCCCAAATTTGGACTGAGTCTTCCTTTAGTCATACACTAGTTCCTTTAAAAATCTTGGATTTAGTTGACCTACTATCCTAGTCATAATCCAGTCGCAAACTGAATATTGAGTAAAAGGTTAAAAATTCAATTACAAGATAATTCCAGAAATTCTTGCAAACTTAGAGATTCAATAACTCCCTCACCCAAGCTTAGAAAGTTATGAAACAAATTTTGCTAGAAGCAGGACAATTTCCTCTATCTTGATTATCAACTGTTAGCTATGATTAAGCTACAGTTTCCTCTCTAGAATTTTTGGAAGTTGATTGCTTGCCATAATTTTGGAGACCACAATCTACTTTGATCATCTCCTGTTCTTTGCAAGAGCTTCTATCATATTCCCTAATACCTACCTTCGAAGTTCCAAATCCAATTAAGTCATTATCACATAATGGTCACCATAAATTAAATCATGGTCTTGGTAATAATTATTTTTCAAAGTCATTCATATACGTATTCTATCCACATCGTATAGTGACCGAAGTTGAGGAGGAGCCAGAAGCCTTGGAAGAGCACCTTCCAAATATTAACTCAGACTCTGACCTGCAACAAGGCAAGCCCCGGTTCGCATTTAAGTCGTTTATAAAATTTTACTTTATCATTATGATAGTATATGAATTGTGCATTACGTTTAGTCTGATTGATACCCACATGCATGACCCAAAAATCCCAGGCATTGGTTGGAACGAGTTACAGTTTGACCTGTAGTAACTTCTTTGCTAATGCATAGGAAATCCGGTAGAAGTCGAGTAGTTGGAATCTACTCGCAAGAGATGTAGGACATATCTCACAGGATTGGTTAGATACAAAATGGCATAATATAATAAAATGGAGACCGGGCAGGGAATGGATAGGAAGCGGCGAGAATTGAGTCTCGGTCGCATAGCCCTGCCTGTGTCGGTTAAGGCCCGTCTGTATGCGGCCCCTTCGGACAAGCTTGAATTGTACCGACAACATAATGAATATATGGGCTCCAGTCAACTGACGTAGCTTGGTCACATGGGTGTCGAGGCATACCGTCCCGTTTTATAGGTGTGGGTTGAGGGCAGCATGGTGTAAATCTGCTGGTGGGCACGTCAGAGTACGCCCCACGCAGGGACCTCCTGCTCGTGACGGATCGACCGGTTCGTCATTTGAGCGTCTCGCGAAAGTTTGCCATATACGACTAGTACTGAGTGTTACGTAGGTACTGCGCAAAGTACTCGCTGGCATTTCCGAAAGTGCGTATGTATCATGTTGTCCGGGTGTGTTCTGATTGCAATCACCGTCCCTCGCGGTAATAGAGGACCACTTGTTCACTCCGCCGTGACGTAGTAAATACTGAAGAAGTAAGAGAAATAAATTGTATTGAAGTATAATTGTTTTGCAACCTTGTATGATTTAGAGATAGTCACATTAAAGTTTACAATTTCCCCATACTTTAGCTGTAATAACATTATGTGCTCTGGGCATGTCATATCATCGGCAAAGCGTTTCTTGTTTGATTGTGGAACCCATGATGTGCCGTGCCTGGAGAATGTCATTTGCTACATAAAACCTGATTATAAGGATCCACTTGTGGGCGAGTCATTTATGCTTCACCTTACCTATGTTTAGTGTCCCCCTGCATATGTCTAGTGAGACGGGTTAGTCTTGCTGAGCCTTATGCTCACGTTTGCAGTTAACGAGTTTTTGCAGGTTATTCAATTGATGAAGGGTTTGATGATGAGGCTGCACCCCCTCCAGGGTGTACAGCCGAATGGGAACCCTGCACGTCGCCGTAATTGAGTGTTGCTAGTGCAAAGTATCCTAGGCATGGATAACTTTGCTTTTGCATAGCTAGTGCTGAGAGCGTAGCTATGATATATATGTTTCTTTCCTTACGCTAGTATTGTAAAACTTCCGCTGTATTATAAATAAAAGACTTCATCTTGTACTTTATTCAGGTTCTATTCTTGTATACTGTTGGGTGTCGCATCGCACGACACCACCCAATGAGATCCTCAGATGTCGGGATTCTGGTCCCCATAGCTAATGTATCTTTTCTTGTATTTGTGACTTTATAAGCATAAGAAAGATATTATCTTTACTCTTCTTTTATTCATATACTTGGATGATGCATTTCATGTTTGACTGTGGATTCCATGTATGTGGTAGGAGTAGTCTTTATGATTATGCCATAACAATATTATTCTATCATCATAAACACTACAAGCTCCCACTGTAGTCTGATTGGTTATGATATGATCATATTGATATGAATAACTTATGATATTTCTCAACATTGGTTCAATGATGTTTAGGTTAGTCACTGCCTTAAGGCTTGTGTCATGACTCTTAAGGTATTTACTTAATAAGCTAGCGTGATGCTAGGATAGTTAAGTAATGTTGGATGTCTCGTAGACCCACAGACTGAAGAGGTAGGCAGTAGGTGGTGACAGCCCTATCTGTACTTGTAGTCCTCCATGTTCGGTTATGCCACATGCTCTTTGCGGGAGTCGTCCTAGTGTTGCTAGGGGTAAACCCATACCCGATGAGTTGAACAACTTAGCATAAGGATTCACCATTGACATGCTCATTAGTACCTAACCTAGACTATGTATATGTATACTCCCCAACTCCCCAACACTTAGTCTAATCTCTATTAGGACCCATTTACCCTTTAGAATAGATTGCTTAGGTGTGTGTCACACTACCAATTTTATCAACTTACCACTGTCTTAAAAATTATTTAGTATCCCATAGCTTGATCATAAGAGTAGTGTCTACTTTACTCCATTGCCTTCCTTTGGGATAAATACGATACTCTTGGGAATTATCTTGGGTGAAACGCTACATGACAGTTTTTGTGCACTTGCGGATTTTCATTTGTGATGTAAGGAACGTCAACAAGCATTTTTGGCACTGTTGTCGGGGAAGGCAAAGGAAGTGAAGGATAGCTATCACTTGTGATTAAGCTATAGGTACTAATAGTTATTAGACATGATTACCCTTGTTTATTTTCTCCTTTTGTGTGAAAATAGGGTAGTGTTGGCTAACCCATTTCATTGGATCGCCAACGAGGACACAATTACTCAACTGCAAGATGATTTAAGGCTTAGCTTAACAATCCGCTACGCAACACCATTACCTTTCGTGGAAGAATTTTAGCTTACAGTAGAAGCCAAAGTCATCCATTCCCAAGCTTGGGGGAGGCTCCAAGAATTCTTCTTGGTTTGGCTTCATCATGCGGTGGATAGTTGGCTCTTCATCCAACACTCATGTCATGGGTTGGCTCCACCAATCTATGACCACATTTGTGTTGGAGCTGAAGGAGTCCTAAATATGGTCTCCATTCAAGGGGTTGATTGAAGAATGCTCTAGTTACCTTAGCTTGGCAGGTATACCATTTAACAAGGTGGACATGCTAGTTATGGAACTACACCTCCCATTGAAGTATCATGAATATTAAGCCAATGGAGAAGTGTTTGGATGATCCAAACCATGGATTTGTGAAAATCCATGTCAACATGGGCCATTTGGGGAGTCATTTCCCTAAGACCCATGAGGATTCTTCATTTCAAAAACAACTCTAATGGCTATCACCAACAAGGAGGTCAAGGGTGGACTCAACATAACCCTTGTAAGAGGCTATGGGGATTTAAATGGATTTACGTTCAACTAGCCTACCTTGAAGTATCTTGTTCATGACAAGCAAGAAATCAAGACAACATTTACATGAAGCTCTTGGCCAAGGACAAGAAACTTAAAGAGCATTCAAGATCCAAAATATCCCACAATCACATGTTGGGATTCCTACTCTTCGACCAAGCCCATGCAACCTAAGGCAAGTGACAATGTGGATGAAGCGTTTCTTGTTTGATTGTGGATTCCACATGTCATCATGAAAAAGGAATTTGTTAATCCATGATCAAAGCGTGGGTTAACTCAAAGGAATATCAAGAAGGTAGAAGTAACACCCCTATAGAAGGACAAGCCTCACCATGCTCATGAGAGAATATCTTCAAGAGGGAAAACCATCACTACATCAACAAGTCTTCATCAAGATGACGGAGAGGCTAGGGCGATCATGTAGTCCACATGTCCAACTAACATGCCAAAGGAGATTTGGCATGTCGATCAAGAGAAGTTGTCCACATCTTCAACTCCGGGATTGGACAACAAATCAACGCACTAAACAAGACGGAGGTAAGTCCCACTCATCGGACTTCAAAAATTCGGTGAGTCCTTCACAATAGGTTAATTGGTAGTTATCTCATATTTGCTTTCTCAATTGCATATTTGAATTTCCCATAAATCTTTGCATTTGCATTTAGCATGTTCAAATTTTCAAACTTGCATGTTGGAGAGTAGAATTTCCAACCATCATAAAACTAAAATTTTGAATTAGGAAATAAATTTATTTGGATATGAACCTTGGGCATAACCACTTGAATTCATGTTGCTAATTCAAACCAAAAATATTTCTCTTAAATATTCATTGCATTTTCAAGTTGTTTCAAGTTGGGCAAAACACCTTGACAAACAGTACAACATGCTTTTGAGCTAATGTAACCAGTTTTTGAGTTGTTTTGTTTGTTCTTGATTTTAGTGCAGCCAGGACAAAATTGGAAAGGAGGTTGGAATGCCTCATCAAGCGCATATCCCTCCAACAATCTCATTTTGATTTAATGGTGGAGGAATGATCTAGATGGTGGCTCAATGGAGGAGCAATATGAAGCTAATTCCACTCTAACCTCAACTTGGCAGAAGATATTGAACATGAAGCTTACGACAAAATTCATGGTCGTGAGTTTCTCACACAACGACCTTCAACACAGACTGCTCTTCAATTGAGGTACAAGTTTAAATTTTTCGTGTTGGAATTACATTAGGATTTAATGATTTTTGCTTACATTGGTGAGGAAGGTTTACACCTTCTCATAATTCAATTGTTATGCATCCTCACAAGAGTAAGTGTTGCCGTTGCTCTTTTTGATTTTTCAAAAAGGAATGTCACCTACTTAGGAATAAATTTAAACAAGTACCTATAATTTAATAAGCATTCCTAAAATAGTCTTAGAATCTTTTTGCCTAGGTAATTCTTATGGAATTATTTAATGGTTGAATTGGTATGTAGCAACCTAGGAATAGTGATGTCTATAATTTCGATTTGAAACTCATTCATGCATGGACCACTAATTTCAAATTCCTAGGCAAGAAATTCAAAATGTTCATGAGAATAAAATTGAGAATCTTGTTTGCCATGATCAAATGATAACATTAGCTCTTGTGTAAAAAAAACTATGATGGTTAGAAAATTTACAAGGTGAAGGGATCCATATAGTGTATTTATATCACTTGCATTGTTATGAGTAAGAGCTTTAGAAAATGTCCAACTTGATTTATCCATAGAGCCACACCCTTATAAATGAATAATACATTGTTCATGGATACATTTGAATTTTGACCCAATGCATCTTTGATCTTCCCCATACATACAAATTGTAATTCGGTTACCTAACCCGAAAATTCATTTGTACAATTATCAGGAGCTAACCATCCTTCTCTATCAAGGAAGGGGAAGTTTGCAGGAGTAACATTACTTTGCAGGCATTCAAAGATCCAGTTATTGGAAACCCTAAGAGGATTCCATTTCAACATCTCTTGGCCAAGGAGTAAATTAGGATAGTTGCTACCTATCGAAAATTAAGCCCAAAGGTCAACCATAACTATACAAGGTCGGAGATTTGACATGGAAACCTTCCATGAGCAACCAATGGGCTGCTACGAATATGTGAGAGCATTATGCTCTCAGCTACTCTAAGCACTCATTCAAGCTCAAGCGAATTGCCACGATCATTTTGTGTAAGTTATTTCTTTGTGGTTAAAAGGTATGATGCTCCTTAACCAAGGAATGACAAGATCACATCCAATGTATATTGGGTGCAAGTTGTTCCTATGTGGCTAGAAGGTATTTTATACCTTAGCCAAGGAACAATGGATCACACTCAACCTATGTTGAGTGCACATCATCCCTTTGTGGTTAGGTATGTTGTACCTTAGCCAAGGAATAACAAATCATACTCAACACATGTTGGGTACAAGTCACTCATTTGTGGCTAAAGGTTATCATTACCTTAGCTAAAGAATGACAAATCACACACAATGCATGAGAAGTACAAGTTATTTCTTTATTGCGAGAAGGTATGATACACCATAGCCAAAGAATGACGGAACACACTCAACCCTGTTGAGTGCACATCATTCCATTGTAGCTAAAGGTTGTCATTATCTTAGCCAAGGAATAACAAGGTACATCCAACCAATGGAAACCTTGAGATGTGGATGAGCGACATCGACGACACCCTCCTTGACCACACTCATGGAAACCATGGAAGGCAACCCAACATCAGCACTCAACCCTCCAATGCCAAAGCCTTGCTGCAACAAGGTTAGGCCAACCTCATGGCCTACGTTAGTCGTTAGTGTTTCAACCCCTATCACGGACCTTGACTAAGAACAAGCTTGGGGGAGGACCCCCACTTGAGGTAACTTGTATCACACCCTATTTGCATTCCTTTATTTTATTTCTTTGTTTCCACCATATTTGCATCTTAAAAAATAATAATGTACTATATGTTAGGTCAATAAAAATAAAAAATGTACAGTAAGAATACTTTTACTTTGCACAAGTTGAAATGATGAAATAGTTGCTCTATTTTATTTTCTCTAGTCCCTTGCATACAACTTAGTATTCTCCAAATATTCGGTTTATTGGCCTAGAACATTCTTACCTGAAACATAGAAATTTTGGGTAGAAAAAGCTAAGTCCAATTCTAAGTTGTTGTGGGATATGATATAATGATAAGAGCTGCTAATATCCTATTTGAAAGTGAAAGAAAATTTAAAATGGAAGCTCCTCATTTGATAGAAATTCCTTCCAAAGTCATATGATGATTTGAATTAGATAAACCTTATCCATATGCTATTTGCCTTCACATTGAGCCTTGTCAAACTAGTATAGACCTATGTGAGAATCTTTTCGTGCTTTTAAGATCTAGATTACATGGGCACATGCTAAACTTCTACACTAGAAGTTAGTAAAACTTTATCATACCATTCCACAACCAAAAAGATACTCCATGGTTTTCATGCATAATACTCTCTCAAAATTATTTGAAAAGAGGAGTAGAAGACATGGCTACAAGAAAAAATGCATGCTCATGTACAAGAGCGTGAGGAAAAAAAATAAGTAGCGCATGTTTCATCCTCACAAAAAGAGTGTGCGTACAAAGAAGTCATCTTCATATTTCCACTCCATGAATATTCCATCACACTTGCACAAATCTTGATCAAAAGTATGATTTTTTCTCCTAAGGTTTACTCTTTTGAATTAGCAATATATGTGTTGCAAATATACCTAATCTTGATCCCTACCATGCTCCCCATACAAGCCTTATTTAGATGTAGGACAAGAAAGGCATTGCCTTGGTGAGAATACAAATACTATTTCCCACATAGGAGTGATTGAGGGCATCATCTAAGGAATTTAAATCCAAACACCATTTGAAATTCTCTAGAAATTCGAGTGGAACTCACACATTAGATGATGCATGCTCATTTTGCTGTTTTGTCCTTCAACTAACCAAGAAAAGGATGAGGTATAATCCCCATAAATGAAAGTGCATCTAGGCATTCCTTTGTGGGTTTTGGACGATTAATGACAAACGAATGAGATTCTAATGAACTTGTTGAGATGACTGTAGGTCAACTCAGATGAGATAGTTTGGTGCACTCAAAAATGTGAAAAATGAAGTGACGTAGAAAAAGAAAAGCCTAATTGATGAATGAAGCGCGAAGTAGACTTAATTGTTTAGGATGTGTGTGAGAGACACATCCCAAGAGCTCAAGTCCTTGCATGGGGGTAAGGGCTTAAAATCAACCTTAATAATTCACTGAGCACTGGACTAGTTCATTCAACTCTGCGATGTCTCACTTAACAGTGCACGAGACTAGTCCGTCCATGGACCGGACTAGTCCTTTAAACTTTCTGATGTTCCATAACACTGTGCTCCGGACGAGTCCGTTCATGGATCATAGTAGTCCAAAAAACTCTCTTATGTTTCATAACGCTATGCACAGGACATGTTCGTCTTCGAATCGGACCAGTTCAAGAAACTTTCTGATGTTCCAATACACAGGGCAACAAAAAAGTCCGGACTCCTACCGGACTAGTCCGGTATACTTCACACATATTAGGGTTTTTAGTGTGCTGCACATTCCACGCAGATTTTTCACAAAACAACAGACAAGTCTGGTTCCTAGTATGGACTAGTCCGGCTGTCGGTGTAAATTCCCTAATTTTCAAACTTTGAACTCAGCTTTGATTTAACATAAATGAGGAGAAGAAAAAGAAATCAAAATTGTAAGTGCAAAAATCAAATCGATTCAAACCCTACATGAGGGAATTCAAAAAAATAAATTTAGCTACTATTCAAATGAGGTTAACATGATGATATGAGTTCACCATTAGCTTCCAAATATTCCAAATAGCATCTCTGTCCAATTTCATAACATTTGGATCACATCTACTACTTAATTCAGTGCGTACATCGTATTCCATTCAAATTCAAATTCGAATTTGAATTTCAGCTGAAACTTGGTCAATTCTGTGATTTGATTTCAGAATCAAAGTCTTCATATTTGATATGGTTTCCCTACAAAAATCTAGCATTTTTGGATCAATATTGCTGGGAAAATTTATTGACCATAGAGTAGATGAGGATGAACAGTTGCGGGACCCACTCGCCAGTCTCACATTTGCTGCTGTCGACTCTGTTCTTGGCACATACAGCGCGATCTTTTACCGTAGCCGGATCCCAGCTCATGGAGCGCTGGTTGCTTGGAAGGCAATCTGATCTACTCCCCTCTCTCTCTCTCTCTCTCTCTGATCGACTTCCACTGAAGAGGAAAGCCAGCACTCGCTCTCTGCTCGCTCTCACTCTCTCCCACGCCACTAGCAGCGTTGCGCTTGAGCTTCATTTCACCGGCGATCCAGCCATCGTTTCCTTCCGACTTCAAAAGCAAAGCGGACCCTAATCTTCTGCTCTACCTCTTGGTGCCAACCGTTCTTTGGTTCCTCACCGTTTGGCGTGCTATTTTGAAGTTTTGGCAGAGCTCATGGGTGAAGCCGCTGGGAGCTGTCTCTGCTCCACCGTCAGTGCCCCGTGCAAAGCATCCTCAGCCCCCGACCTCTACAGCAAAAAGGTGCGCCAAGGTACCTAGAACATGGTGGTGAAGTTTCATCCCATGCCATGCTTCATAGCTCTCTTATTTCATTTTTACCGAAGCTAGTTCATAGCTTTGTCATTAGGTCTTCGATTTAATTCGGTTTCTAGGTGCAGACCTACTTCAATCCAGTCAAATATATTTTTCACAACTTCCTAGCGCAGCACCAAGATCAAGAAATATCAAGTTTCATCAAGTAATCAATCCAGGCTACAACTTTTCCCCATCACCATTAGAAACAGTTCGGATTCACTGTCGACGACCATCTTGCGGCCGTTTTCTCACTGATTGGCGTCCAATATCTTGTTCCTTGGAGCACCACGATGCTCCTGGACATCGCAACGCATCATTTGGTGCATCCCTTTGCGAGATCAACATTAGCCCTGACAAGGCCGCCGCGGTTGCTGTCGCGGGCGAGGTTCTGCTCGCCGCCGGCCATCACCAAGGTGCCCCAAAGGTGTTCTTTGTGCCCTGGAGTGGATCACCACTGAAAGATCGAAGTCTGTTTGAGCATGGAAGTGGGAACGTGCGGGCGCCATTGTTTCCCCTGTTTTGGGGAGACCTGACGCGAGGTTGAAGATGAACCTGACCAGTGGGGCCCACTGGCAGTGTTTCAATCTGTTTTCCAAATTCCAGAAAATTGACCCATCTTCAAAAATAGATAACTCCCTGTAGAATGCTCCAAAAATTATCAAATTTCTTTTGAAAGGCCTTAATCTCTAGTTTCTAGAAGTGCAAATGTTTAACCATGAAAAGCTATTTTCGTTTCTGTAAAATTCAATTACTCCATGAACTCCTGGAATTTTCACAGCTGATCCCTTTATTAGAAATTCACCAAATTTTGCCAGAACCTCAAGTTTGGTATTCCTCACATCTTGTAAATATTACAAAGCAATTACACCTGTATAACATTCCCAACTTCAAATTTCCTCTTTGCTGTTCATTAATATACAGAAATACTTCACAGAATTTGAATCAAACTTCTAAATTCAATTACTCCTAGTAGACTTGCTCAAATAATTCCCAATATATTCTGGTAGACTCATACTGATCCTTATTTTGCAGTGGTGCAATTTGTTGTACATGAAAGTCCCAGAATTTTCATAATTAAGTCCTTTAAGCTAACTTCTTGGGAAGTTAATTACTCCTGTTCTGCTAATTGGAATATTTCCAATTTTGGTCAGAACCTTAACTATAATACATTT
The DNA here is from genome assembly GCA_036927565.1 of Tuctoria greenei. NCBI lineage: Eukaryota > Viridiplantae > Streptophyta > Magnoliopsida > Poales > Poaceae > Tuctoria > Tuctoria greenei. Next base: position 174,720,893 of record JAYESD010000005.1, read on the forward strand.
GATCTCCATTAAATATTTCACGTTCATTGGGCTTCATTTACTGTACCAAACAGTGTTCCAAATCTCTATGTAATTTGAAAATTGAGAAATGTACATAAACAATTCCAGAATTTTCCCAAACTTGTACAATTATGTTCTCCCTGTAGGAAGCTCAGAAAAATATGAAACAAATTGTCCGAGAACCAGTAAAACCTCCTCTACCAATATAATCCACTTTTAGACATGAAAAAACTACATATTTAATACCAAATTTCTGAGAACGATTTTAATTAGTGGAATTTTAGCGACAACAAGCTTCATTGAACATCTCCAATTCTTAGTCCAGTTCTTCCTCATAGAACCTAGTATCCAATGTAAAAATCCCAAAGCCAATTAAAATCATTTTCTTCCCTGATCAGTGTTTATAAGATCTTTCATACAGTTTCACTATCACTCATGTACTTTATATATTGCATATCATATAGTGACCGAGATCAAGGAGGAGCCGGAGGCCTTGGACAACATCATCCCAGAGACTTACTTTGAATCTGACTCGCAGCCGGGAAAGCCCCGATTTGCATTTAGTAGTGTTTTAAACTTTGATTTGTATCACACTATATGGGTTAGCATGTATGTGCATTAAGTCTATGTTTTCTTGGAGTTTTCCACATGAATGACCAGATTAACCAATGAGAGAAGGGTAGTTGGTTAAGCCCTCAATATGTCCATACTATGATTAATGTTATAGTTGCTTCGGTAGAAGTCGAGTAGTAGGAATGTACTCGAGATTTTTGGAATTGGGTTCACACAGGATTGGTCGAGTGAGAGGTTCACCATTTGGTTAAATATGACACCGGGCATGGAGTAGGAGAAGCAGGACATAGGGGCTTGTGAGTTGTAGTTGTACCTGTGTCGGTCAATGACCAATCCGTGTGCGGTCCTGTTGAGCAAGTTTGAATGTACCGAAGGCATACTGGATGTATGGGACCCAGTAAATCGATGTAACTTGTCCACCTTAGCGTCGAGGCATACCCCACCATCTTATAGGTGTGAGTTGAGAGTAGCAAGGTGTAAACCTGCCAGTGGGTACGACGTACTCCGTGTGGGGGTCTCCTGCTCATAGCGGATGAAAGGTTGCCACATACAACATCAGTGGAGTGTGCCTTCGCAGCTCCGAGTGTGGGTGTATGTGTCGTGCTATTCGAGTATCCCTGCAGGTGTAAATCTATTCGAGTCGCTGTCCCTCGCTGTTATTGAGTACCGCTTGTTCACTGAGTCGTGATGTAGTTAATTATTTGGAGCTGAATAATATTGAATCATGCTTTATGGATTAATAATGTATTGATACTTGTATGTTTAGAACAGGTTGCTCACTAAATTTCAGATTCATGAAGCCTTAATTTGCTGCTAAAAGCTGAGAGTAAGGACTAATATTTAGACGAGTCTTTTATTGCAAACTGTTGTCCTATATTACGTATATTTTGCATATAGAGTTCCATGTTTAGGTGAGATGGGTAAGTCTTGCTGTGCCTTCGTGCTCATGGTTCCTATATTAAATTGTTTGCAGGTGAGACGTATGAGGAAGTGCCCAAAGATGAGGTGATGCCCCCGTCGGTGTATACTGCCGAGTGGGAGCCCTGCATGCCATCGTGATTTATTGTGTGTTGCTAGTGTGTAGCGTCCCCGGGCTGGACGGTTTCACTTTTGCATAGCTAGGCTGAGAGTTTATCTGTGAGTATTACTTCCGCAGTACATTAAGTATTGTAAAAGACTTTCGCTGTTTCTATAAATAAAACTTTGTATTTTGTCGTATTCTTTTCGTGTGTGTTGTTGGAGGCCGCATCGCACGGCACCACCCTCTGCGATTCTTGGAATGTGTGGACCCAGTCCTCACAGCCTGGTAGCAGAGCTGCATTGGGAATAGCACGCTAGAAAGGAGCCTATTTTGAAAACTTAGATGTAGTCGAGTGAGGATTAGTTACTATGCCCACATAAGGTCTATTATAGTATTAGTTACTTAAGATGGTAAGCTAACTTATGTGTTATTATATTATGTAACGATGCTCCGACGTCAGGTAAGAGGTAACGTACGCCACCGCAAGCAGATCAATTGTGGTAAGCTCACTATGTGAGAGGTAGCATGTGATTGTTTCCATGACATAGCATGGAAAGTTAATATGAGTCCCTGAAACTCTTCATCTTTTTTAGAACATATGACACGCGGTGCTCCAATAAACTTCAAAATTAGCGGGAGCCCCCGTCGGGTGGGTCATAACCCGATGCGCCTCCTACTGGTGCAGCATTACGCAAAGACATGGGACCTTGTCGGGTGGTATAAAACCCAATCATGTACCTCGAGATGTGGCTTAGCTCGGGGCAGCCCGTATGGAATGATACGGGACAAATGTTCTTACTTTCATATATATTATTGTGACTGCCTGAAATGATCGCCCGTGTGGGCTGTGCCGTATGGCACCATATGATTGATATGTAATTTGTGTATAGTTGTAGGACACTAACCACTCTTTAAGTAGCTCGAGTTGAAAATGTTTGCAAGTGAACGTCATTAGTGGCACCGTTGAGACGTATGCCGGAATACCGGCTTAGGATTTTCTTTGGCGAGGGCGTAGTACCGGAATTGCATTCCAGTTTCATCAGGCAAATCAATAATGATATCCGTGCCGGAGGTGTAACTTGACAACAAGTAAAAATTACAAACTTAGGACTAAGTTTGAATTTGTAATCTCTATTTTGGAGCGTGCTGGTCAGATTGACAATTAACCATGTGGTCGCTGCGGTAAGCAGGCATATGGTTTGGGAACTTGAAGAAGTCATCCACAAGTTTCATTTTCAGCTCCAAGGCAGATTTCAAGATTTAAAACTTGAAATTTTCAATTTCACGTAAACTGCCAGGTTCCTGATTTAAACTGAGAATCTGGCAGCAAAATGTTTAATTTTGGAATAGCATAAATCTTTGTAGGAGTAACCACTGAAGGTCTTACTAAAATGGTTGGAAAGTTTAGAGAGTCCTCTAAAACTCTTATGTTCAACTCCAGCTCATAACCCCCCTGTAAACTAATGAAAAGTTCAAATTTCCAAACTCTATCAAATCTGGACAGAGACTGGACAGTTTCTATATCCTGTCACTGTCTTTATCATATCTCTTAGTAGAATGGACGAATGAATTAATGTAAAAAAAGTTATGTAATCCTGAGGATGTATGCAACAATGTTGTAATTTATGAATTTTGCATATTTGTTATATTTTGTATCTGCAAAAATGTGGACAAAATCAGCCTTAAACAGAGGAGGTGCTGTCAAAATTTTTCCAGAAATATTGTCAACTTGCAAAAGTCATATCTCATGATACAGAAATGACCTGGAGGCAAATAATTACATTCTGGAAATATCTTTGAGAGTACTACAGTTTTGCAGTTGAACTCAAGTCCTGACTTTGCCTCTAACTGGTCGAAACATTTTAATCTCTCCAGACTGGTCAGCTGGATCAGAATCTGGACAGTGAAACCAGATTTTGAATGTTGCAATTCAAATCAACTTGGTTTAAATTTCTCGTGTCACTTATAATGTCCAACCCACTGCCGAGCGCAATTGTTGAGGTCGTCTACGGCCTCTGTTTCACTCCATGACCAGTTCTCCAAGATAAACTAGTGAAATGATCAATGTAACACAAACTGTTTCAAACTGCAGAACACAGAAATGTATTTCTGTACTTTATATTGTTTTGATCATAACTTGCATTGCACAACTTACAAAGATTTGAGTCATACATCTCCAAAAAGCTCATGACTTATATTACAACTTTGTAGTTATGGTTTTGTAAGATTTGAATCGGAATTGTATGAAATAAGTGAATCAAAGTGGATACCTCTATATGGAGAGCTGCTGAAAATTTTCCAGCATGTCTGTCCACTTTGAACTTTCATATATTTTTATCCAGAATAGATATGGGGGCGAATGAATACTCGTTGCAAAGATGGTCGAGTTAACGTCGGCTTTTGTTTTTGACTCAAGGCATGAAAATTCTGGTAGCATGATCAAAATTAAGTTTTTTTTGAAACTGGTCTAATCTGCCAGTGTTGTGACCAGTTCCACTAGTTTTGTCTTGGACAGTGCTGAACCTGGGTTGTTAAAACTTTTGTGCATCCACACAAGCCCAGATTCTGCTATCCACAGTCATCCACCAGATTTACTCATCTTTTCTAAGGCTATCGCTTTTGGCATAATTGGCATTAGGGTGCATATGTATGCACGTTGGAGAGATTTGACGCTCCTCTTTTCACAAGCATCATTTGCTTGGCCTTGAGTTAACTTGAATATTCCCGTCAAGTTAGTCTATACAGATTTGCTGGTTCGGAAATGCTGATGCCCCAACCAACTTTCCAACAGCCCTAACAGGAATTCATTGTTATTTACCGGCAAAACTATAACCATGTGATGGCACACGTGTTATCTTTCATTTTTCCATAGTCAACAAAAGTGCTGATTATACTCCCACAAATGCCACCTTCTCCATTTCAACTGTTATACAGTTGCTACAGATTTATGTGAGTTCTTAGTCAGTTAAGAAATTTTTTTTTGGAGGTGATACTCTAGTAAAGCCTTAACTCATTATTAAACTTACGTAATGATATAATTATGCCATGTTTTTGGGATTGCTTCTCCTTATGTGTGACACAAGGAACAATAGTTTCCTTTTTGTGATCCACATTTCATTTGGGGGAGTATGAACAAGTGGTCAAAGCAATTTTACTTATGTGGCTGATAACTCCTTACTAACGTGTGTGTGCACACCATCTTTTTGAAAGTGGAAAACTTCAGCAATGCAGTTTTGTCCAACACAATTTACCTTGTTAACGGAAGCTAGTTACCGCTAACACAAAAGGTAATGGGGACGAATAATTTCACCATCTTTTCCATTGGTCAACGGCGGCATGTCTCAAGGGTATGAGACCATCGTTGCACTTCACCTTCCTGATAGAAGCTCAATGGGAGCTTCCGAGCTCCTAGACCAGAACATAAGGGGGAGGAGTGCCCTCCATTTAACTTTGGTGTTTGATTACCAAACCTCATTTGTACCGGAGGATGTCAACGCCAATGTGGCGACGGATAATCTTGTTTTCTGGTCGGCAAAGTCGGAATACCTCACCGACTCACCTTTGAGAATAATAGTAGCTTTAGCCTCTTTATCGTTTCGAGAAAACGGCTAGTATGATCTCCATCAGAATTTGCTGCAGCAAAAGTCAGATAAGAGTATTGATTTGGATGGTAAGGTCATCACAACAGTACGCACATGGAGTATGGTGAAAATGCTGTGTGTACTAGATCACCTATTTAGGAAGGCTGCATTTTACCATCAACTTTTTTTGATGGATTAGTCAACTTACTTTGAGTGTGATATGACCTTAATATCTTATAGTGGTTATATCAGTGGATGGACCATCACCGTACATCATCTTTATCGCCTACGGAAGTGGAGGTTGTTACGTACTCTTCAAAGTTATTTCTTTTACCACTTCAGAAGGCAACCCAACCATGCTCACTAACGAATGGAGGTCATTAGTAAGAACACATTGAGATGAGAAACCTGACCTTTGTTATTAAACTACAATTCTGTTTCTAACTTGTGATTAGAAAGTGTCAGGGAGTGCTACCTCATCGACAAGTTTAATCCTTTAGCTCAACCGTACTCGCTATGTTCATTTGGGTTGAGTTCCACCTGTTCTTATCATCTTGTTAACTGGTGTTCAACAACCTTAGTCAAGTTATGCGGGGTGTAATCTTTGTTTAACACCTTCCATGACCAGGTTCGTCATGCCTTGTGAATCTTGATATACATCTCAACGCGTTTGAATTGTTTTACCTATTTTTTGCTCAAATCATTAAAGTGAATGCACCATACCTTATGCATCTTGCCCAGGATTGCATTGCATATTCACGACATCATTCAACTTGTGATGCACCACGAAACATAATTAAAAAAGAACTTTGAGAAAGAATATGTATGTCCATTCAGACACCTGAGTAGTGTCTAAATAATCTTGAGTGATGGACAACTTGATCGTTCATAACACCAATTTCATGATTCATCATCCATGAGTAATCCTACGAGCATCCAATCTGGATTGTTGATAAAAGAACTCACACCACCAGAAATCATACTTTATACTTCTACAATGTCATGTGGAGTAACCATACCACTGAGGAAGCGACATGGAAAAGCGAGAACTGTCTTCGATCAAACTATTCATGCTTACTTTCATCTCATATCTGGAAATCTTTTTATTTCCTATTTGTAATCTCGGGACGAGATTCTTTTAAGAGGGGAGGGATGTAAAAGCCCAAATTTTCAAACTTTGAACTCAGCTTCGATTTAACAGGAATGAGGAGAACAAAATAAAATCAAAATGGTAAGTGCAAAAATCAAATCGATTCAAACCCTACATGAGGGAATTCAAAAAATAAATTTAGCTACTGTTAAATGAGGTTAACATGATGATCTGAGTTCACCATTAGCTTCCTAATATTCCAAAAAGAATCTCTGTCCAATTTCATAACATTTAAGCACATCTACTACTTAATTCAGTGTGTACATTGAATTCCATTCAAATTCAAATTCGAATTTGAATTTCAGCTGAAACATTGTCAATTCTGTGATTTGATTTCAGAATCAAAGTCTTCATATTTGATTTGGTTTCCCCACAAAAATCTAGCATTTTTGGATCATTATTGGCGGGAAAATTCATTGACCAGAGAGTAGATGAGGATGAACAGCTATGGGACCCATCTGCTAGTCTCACATTTGCTACTGCCGACTCTGTTCATGGCACATACGGCGCGATCTTTTACCGTAGCCGGATCCCATCTCATGGAGCGCTGGTTGCTTGGAAGGCAAGCTGATCTACTCCTCTCTCTCTTTCTCTCTCTCTCTCTCTCTCTGATTGACTTCCACTGAAGAGGAAAGCCAGCACTCGCTCTCTGCTCGCTCTATGCTCGCTCTCACTCTTTCCCGCGCCATCAGCAGCATTGCGCTTGAGCTTCGTTTCACAGGCAATCAACCATCATTTCCTCCCGACTTCAAAAGAAAAGTGGACCCTAACCTTCAGCTCTACCTCCTGGTGCCAACCGTTCTTTGGTTCCTCACCATTTGGCGTGCTATTTTGAAGTTTTGGCGGAGCTCACGGGTGAAGCCGCCGGGAGTTGTCTCTGCTCCACCGTCGGCACCCCGCACAAAGCACCCTCAGCCCCCGAACTCTACAGCAAAAATGTGCGCTAAGGTACCTAGAACATGCTGGTGAATTTTCATCCCATGCCATGCTTCATAGCTCTCTTATTTCTATTTTTACCGAAGCTAGTTCATAGCTTGGTCGTTAGGTCTCCGATTTAATTCGGTTTCTAGGTGCAACCATCCTTCAATCCAGTCAAATATAATGAAAGTGCATGTAGGCATCCCTTGTGGGTTTTGGTTGATTTATGACAAACAAATGAGATCCTAACCAAATTGTTGAGATGAGCGCAGGTTTTGATGAAATTATGAAGTAAGCGCAAAAAGAAAGGAGAGTGATGAATCAAGTTTAAAAGAGCTCAAGAGATGAATAGAATATTCTTTATGTATAGAGTTTGTTGGAGAAACACATCCCAAGAGCTCAAGCAAAAGAAAACACTCTCACTGCACAAATTTACACAGGACCGGACTAGTCGGATATGCTCTCTGTCCAGGATCGGACAAGTCCTCCCAGTGTGGACTTGTCCGCAATGGACTAGTTCGATAAAGTCCGGACTACTCTGATAATTCTTCTGATCGATATCGGACAAGTCCGATATCCCATAGACTAGTCTGAAATCCCCACTGACCTACTTCGAACAAGTCCTTAGCCCTCAAAATTTTACGAGACCGGACTAGTCTGATATCATCCGGACTAGTCCGATAACCTCTTTGACTAAAATCGTACAAGTCCTACAAGTGCGGACTTATCCTCAATTTACTAAGGGTTTCACCACGCCAGACTAGTCCGATATGTACCGGACTAGTCTGACATCTCCAGAGACAAAATCGGCCTAGTCTGCCCAGGGCCGGACAAGTTCGATATTTCAGGACACTTAGGGTTTCCCACATGCTGCACATCGGACTAGTCCGGAGTCCACCACGGACTAGTCCAGACTTTGTAAACCCTAATGGTAACCCTTGGAAACCCTAGTATAAATAGAGGTGCACGGCCCAACTATGATATCTCACGACCCCGTGCGCCGTCACACCTTCCAAGAGCCTAGAAAACACATCTCTCCACACAATCCAATGCAAGAAAGATCAAATCCTTGAGGATTAACCATAGATCAAAGGAGAGACACGTTCATCATGACTTGAGCTCTTGGGTTTGATTTTCTCACACACTCTCGCTGTTTCATTCCATACTTTTCGAGTGTGTTTGGTGGTGTTCTGATTTGTAAATCTTGGGGAGCCCTCAACTCGTGAGAAGGCCCCTTGAATACGATTATTTACCCCTTTGTGATTAGTTGAAGAGAATCAACCTCCGTGGCGATTCGACGAGGGTAGGGTTGGTGAAGACCCGATCCTTTCGTGGGATACTCAACGTGGATGTAGATTTCCTCTGTGGAATCGAACCACGGGATAAAAATCATTGTTTCCTTATTTTTTTTCTTACTATTAATTGTGATCTAGGGTTTGCTCAATCTTGTTTAACTTACGTTAAAACTTTGGAACTGAAGTTAACTTGTGCGACAACTAGTTTCATCGAATCAATATACTCTATTTGTAACTCAATTTCCGCTGCATACTTTGATCAAAATTATTGATCAAACTTGATCAATCTAGTCTGTATACACCGGACTAGTCCGCACCCTACCGGACTAGTCCAATTTCTCTGTGCTTGATCACGTTGCTAAGTGTTTCAGGTTCTGACGAAAAATTCAAAATGCCTATTCACTCCCCCTCTACGCTACATTCATTTTTCACAACTTCCTAGCGCACCACCTAGATCAAGAATTATCAAGTTTCATCGAGTAATCGATCCAGGATACAACTTTTCCCCAAGGCCATTAGAAATAGTTCGTCGACGACCATCTTCCGACCGTTTTCTCCCCGATTGGCATCCAATGCTTGTTCCTTGGAGCACCACGACGCTCCTGGACATCACAGCGCATTATTTGGTGCATCCCCCTGCGAGATCAACATTGGCCCTGCCAAGGCCGCCGCGGTTGTCGTCACCGACAAGGATCTGCTCACCGGCGACCCTCACCAAGGTGCCCCAAAGGTGTTCTTTGCACCCTGGAGTCGATCACCACTAAAATATCGAAGTTTTGTTGAGCATGGAAGTGGGAATATGCGGGCGCCATTGTTTCCCCTGTTTTGGGGCGACCTGGCGCGAGGTTGAAGATGAACCTGACCAGTGGGGCCCACTGGCAGTGTTTCAATCTGTTTTCAAAATTCCAAAAATTTGACCCAACTTCAAAAATAGATAACTCCTGGTAGAATGCTCCAAAAATTATCAAATTTTTTTTTGAAATTTCTTAATCCCTAGTTTCCATAAGTTCATATGTTTAACCATGAAAAGCTATTTTTATTTCTGTAAAATTCAATTACTCCAAACACTCCTGGAATTTTCATAGCTGATCCCTTTAATAGAAATTCACCAAATTTTACCAGAACCTCAAGTTTGGTATTCCTCACATCTTGTAAATATTGCGAAGCAATTAAACTTGTATAACATTTCCAACTTCTAATTTCATCTCTGCTGTTTATTAATATACAGAAATACTTCACAGAATTTGAATCAAACTTCTAAATTCAATTACTCCTAGTAGAATTGCTCAAAGAATTCCCAATAAATTGAGGTAGACTCATATTGATACTCATTTTGCAGTGGTGCAATTTGTTGGACATGAAAGTCCCAGAATTTTCATAATTAATTCCTTTGAGCTAACTGCTTGGGAAGTTAATTACTTCTGTTTTGCTAATTGGAAAATTTCAAATTTTGGTCAGAACCTTAATTATAATACAATTGATCTCCAGTAAAAAATTCAAGTTCATTGAGCTTCATTTACTGGACCAAACAGTGTTACAAATCTCTATGTAGTTTGAAAATTGAGAAATGTACAGAAACAATTCTAGAATTTTCACAAACTTGTAAAATTAATTTCTCCCTGTAGGAAGCTCAGAAAAATATGAAACAAATTTTCCCAGAACCAGTAATACCTCCTCTACCAGTATCATCCACTTTTAGCCATGAAAAAACTCCAGATGTAATACAAAATTTCAGAGAAGTGTTTTATTTGTTGGAATTTTAGAGACAACAAGCTTCCTTGAACATCTCCAATTCTTGGTCCAGTTTCTCCTAGTAGAACGTAGTATCCACTGTGAAAATCCCGAAGCCAATTAAAATCATTTTCTTATATGATCAGTGTTTATAAGATCTTTCATATAGTTTCACTATCACTCATGTACTTTATATATTGCATATCATATAGTGACCGAGATCGAGGAGGAGCCGGAGGCCCTGGACAGCATCATCCCAAGACTAACTTTGAATATGACTAGCAGCCAGGCAAGCCCCGGTTTGCATTTAACAACGTTTTAAACTTTGATTTGTATCACACTATATGGGTTAGCATGTATGTTCATTAAGTCTAAGTTTTCTTGGAGTTTTCCAAATGCATGACCAGGAAACCCATGATAGAAGGGTAGATGGTTATGTCCTCGATATGTCGATGCTATGCTTAATGTTATAGTTGCTTCGGTAGAAGTCGAGTAGTAGGAATCTACTCGCGAGTTCAAGAATTGGGTTCACACAGGATTGGTCGAGTGAGAGGTTCACCATTTGGTTAAATATGAGACTGAGCATAGATTAGGAGCAGCAGGACATAGGGGCCTGTGAGCTGTAGTTGTGCCTGTGTCGGTCAAGAACTGTTCCGTGTGTGGCCCTGTTGAGCAAGTTTGAATGTACTGAAGGCATACTAGATATATGAGACCTAGTAAACCGATGTAACTTGTCCACCTTAGCGTCAAGGCATACCCCACCACCTTATAGGTGCGGGTTGAGAGCAGCAAGGTGTAAACCTGCCAGTGGGTATGATGTACTCCATGTGGGGGCCTCCTGCTCGTAGCGGTGGGGCGTGTAGGTAGCAGGTGAAAGGTTGCCGCATACAACATCAGTGGAGTGTGCCTTCGCAGCTCTGAGTGTGGGTGTATGTGTCGTGCTATTCGGGTATCCCTGCAGGTGTATAACAATTCTAGTCACCGTCCCTCGCGGTTATTGAGTACCACTTGTTCACTGAGTCGTGACGTAGTTAATTATTTGGAGCTGAATATTATTGAATCATGCTTATGTATTGATACTTGTACGTTTAGAATAGGTTGCTCACTAAATTTCAGATTCATGAAGCCTTAATTTGCTGCTAAAAGGTGAGAGTAAGGACTAACATTTAGGTGAGTCTTTTATTGCAAACTTCTGTCCTATATTATGTATATCTTGCATATAGAGTTCCATGTTTAGGTGGGACGGGTAAGTCTTGCTGAGCCTTCGTGCTCATGGTTGCTATATTAAGTTGTTTGTAGGTGAGATGTATGAGGAAGGGACCAAAGATGAGGCGATGACCCCGTCAGGGTATACTGCCGAGTGGGAGCCCTGCACGCCGCCGTGATTTATTGTGTGTTTCTAGTGTGTAGCATCCCCGGGCTGGACGGTTGCACTTTTGCATAGATAGGCTGAGAGTTTAGCTATGAGTATTACTTCCACTGTACATTAAGTATTGTAAAAGACTTCCGCTATTTCTATAAATTAAACTTTGTATTTTGTCGTATTCTTTTCGTGTGTGCTGTTGGGTGCTGAATCGCACGGCACCACCCTCTGCGATTCCTAGAATGTGTGGACCTGGTCCTTACAGCCGGAATCCCTAACAATAATAATTTTGGAAGTACTATAAATAGGAGATCCATGACACCACAAAGACAACTCTTGTATCCTACTCTTCATAACTCAAACCCTAGCGCCACCACTTATCCCAAGGGCACAAAAACAAATCTCTCCACGCATCTAAAGATCTCAAAAGTGAAATTCTTTGAGTATTCAGATTTAGGATTGGGAGATTGTTGTCTACGCATCAATAAGTTTTTGGGGTTTGATCTCTATACACTCTTGCATTACTTGTAATCTTTTCGAGTGTATTTGATCATTTTTCTTCCGTAGGAGCCCTCAACGTGTGAGGTTGCCCCACCAACTCGGTGATTACCCGTGATAGTAGAATCAAGTCGGTCTTGTGTGGTGACTTGACGAGGAAAATGGGTTTGAAGAGACTCGGCTCTGTTTGGGCTTCCTCAACATGGAGTAGATCTCTTTGGTGAGATCAAACCTCGGTAAAAATTTGTGTCTCACCTACTTTACTCTTTTACTTTTGCAAGTTTCATCATCTAGGGCATTAGATTTGATCTATCAAGTAATTTGTGTTCCACATGCAAGTTTGCAATACTAATTGTTCAATCAAGTCCGTTTGAATAGTTGCTTTAATTCCACTACTACAATACATACAAATTCTTCTAACACTTGATCAATTCATACCACACAAGCACATCGGACTAGTCCGCAGTCACACCGGACAAGTCCGATCCACAAGGAATTTAACGATTTGACTAAGTGTGCAGGAAAACTTTCAAAACCTATTCATCTCCCCTCTAGGCCACATTCAATTGGTATCTGAGCAGGTTCTTCATCTACGAGACTCACCACTCGGAGAGATCAAATAGCCTCAGAGAAGACCAATGAGATCCCAAAGGTGCCCAATACCAAAGATGAACATGACACAAAGGCATTCGATGTACTCAAGGAGAACAAATACAATGATGAAGAAGTGCGTCAACTCAAGGCGCTTCTAAGAAAGAAGCTTCTAAGCAAAAAGGGCAAGAAAGAAGATGAGAAGACGACGAGGAGTGTTCATCATGACTACTCCCGATATCCTTATAATTACAATCGTATTAATTCTAACAATCATTATCTTTCAATTTAAAATCTCCTAATTTCGAAGAAAATGATTTACCATGTGGAAAAATAATATTAAAATGCATCTTATCTCCTTAAACCCTAGTCTTTGGCATGTTGTGTGTACAGGTGTACATATCCTGGATACCAACGATGAACTCACTCCGGAGTAAGAGCAAGAAATTCACCGCAACGCACAAGCCACTGATGTGATCACTTCTTCCTTGAGCAGAGAAAAGTTTACCAAGATTGATGAACTAGAAAGTGCCAAGGAAATATGGGATACACTCAAGACCTCACACGAAGGAAATCGCTCAATTCGTGAAGCAAAAATTGAATGGAGAATTGGGGAGGTTTGCCGTTGAGGAGGGCGAATCACCTCAAGAGATGTACAACTGAATGAAAGCACTCATCAATAAGATCAGGTCCTATGGGAGCAAGAAGTGTACTGACCATGAGGTGGTCTAAAGGATGATTAGAGCATTTATGCCGAGGAATGTCACCTCGTGCGCCATGATCCGTGGAAGCCCAGAGTTTCACAAAATGACCCCAGATGAACTATTAGCCATGATTATCAACCATGAGATGATGGAGAAGGAGGCCCAATACATCAAAGACTTAGCTACACTTACCTCCTCCAAGAAGAATGAAGTTGCCCTCAAAGCAACTTGTAAGCCTAAAGGGAAGGAAGTTCATGAAGCACGAGATGAAGAAGACACAAGTGATGTGAGCACCGATTTGGAAGATGAAGAGATGATGCTCTTCATCAAGAAATTCAAGCGCATGATGAGAAGAGGGAAGGGCAACAACTCAAGTGATGGGAAAAGCAAAGAGAAAGGAAAATCCAAGGCAAAACGTACCTGCTACAACTGTGGCGAGTACGGTCACTTCATGGTTGACTGCACATACGAAGAAAATAAGAAGAAGAAAGCGTAGCCACAAGAGAAGAAGACCTTCAAGAAAAGGAGGCAAGCTCACCAAACGCACATTGGCAAGGAGTGAGACTCAAACGACGAGTCCTCCCCCAATGAAGAAGAGGCGATGGATACCATTGCCATCAAGAAGCCTACCAAGAAGTCTACACTATTCCTGAACAAGGGAGGACGGGAGACCCATAATCATGCTTGTCTCGTGGCTAAGGAAGGCAAGAAAAAGGTTCGACTTACACCTCCCTCACTTAATTCCTCCATTGATGATTTCGATAGCTCTAGTGAAAATGAGGAATTGTTTAAAGGTTTAAGTAAAACTACTTTAAAGAAAATGAAAATGTTGTTGGATGAAATTTTTGAGAAGGAGGAGCTTGTCAACTGACAAGAAGATATGATCATCCGCGAAAGGAAGGGATATCAAGAGGTTGAGAAACTCCTTGAGATTGAGAATAAGGAGAGCAAGTCACTTGAGCGCGAGCTAGTCTTGAGTAAGGAAACTTACTCAAAACTAGAAGACTCACACATTGCAATCAAGGATGAGCTTGCTAACTTATCAAAAGTTAACAAAATCCTTGAAGTGCAAGTTGAGTCACTCAAGCAAAGTGATTTCTCCTCCTCCAAGAGCTCACCTTCCAAAAGTGTAAATTGGACAACAACTATAACTTGTGCATGCTCTAGTAAGAAAAATATTGTTAAAGATGATTCTTCTGTTTCACACGCTAGACATCTATCCCAAAGTGGCATCTTTGACAAGGAAAAGATTAAATATGCACGTAGTTCATATATGGTCGCTAGACATCCTAACATCAAAGATGGTCTTGAATTACTAAAAAAAAGTCCACTAATGTTCAGCCTATGAAGCAAATTACTTTTGTTAAGGAAACATCACATAAATCTGAATTGCAAATATTATTCCGTACTTTAGATGCTTCTTATGTACACATGAAAGATAAAACTAGACATATCTTTGCTAAATATGCAGGGCCACGCCACAAGAAATCAAAAACTTATGTTTGGGTACCCAAGACTCTTGTGACTAACCTGCAAGAACCCAAGCAAGCTTGGGTACCTAAAACAAAGAAATGACTCTGTTTTGCAGGCCTACTCCTCCGGTGGATCGAAATGGGTGCTGGATAGTGGATGCACTAATCACATGACCGAAGAGAGGAGTATGTTCGTGGAGTATGAGCGCAACGCAGATCCAAGTGAAGGAATATACTTTGGAGACAACAGCCAAGGAAAGGTCCTTGGTAGCGTTAAAATTGAAACTTCTTCTCAACATACTCTTTCAAATGTTTTATATGTCGATTCTCTAGATTATAATATTTTGTCCATATCTCAGCTGTGTGATAAAGGTTATAATTTTTTATTCACTAATGAGAGTGTGACTTTTTATAGAAGAAGCAATGGCTTGATTGCATTCAAGGGAATGTTGAAGGGAAAGCTTTATCTTGTTGACTTCAACAAAGATAAAGCTGAACTCAACACTTGCTTGGTTGCAAAAACTAACATGGGATGGCTGTGGCATAGATGGCTAGCCCATGTTGGGATGAGAAATCTGCAGAAACTTCTAAAAGGTGGTCACATCTGAGGTTGAAAAGATGTTGTTTTTGTGAAAGGCAGACCGTGCAGTGCATGCCAGGCGGGAAAACAAGTTGGAGCACCACACTCCGCCAAGAACATGATGACTATCTCAAGACCGCTGGAACTTCTTCACATGGACCTCTTCGGTCCAATTGCTTATATAAGCATAAGAGGTAACAAATATGTCTTGGTTATTGTTGAGGATTTTTCTAGATTTAATTGGGTGTTTTTCTTGTATGATAAATCAGAAACTCAGGGAATCCTCAAGAAATTTCTGTCAAGAGGGCAAAATGAAATCTCATCAACTGTGAAGAACATTAGAAGTGACAACGTAACGGAGTTCAAGAATACACAAAATGAGGAGTACCTAGATGAAGAAGGAATAAAGCATGAATTTTCGGCACCCTACTCCCCTCAACAAAATGGGGTGGCCGAAAGGAAAAACAGGATGCTAATTGAAATGGCGAGAACAATGTTGGATGAATACAAGACTTCAAACCGGTTTTGGGCTGAAGCGGTGAACACCGCTTGTCACACCACAAACTAGCTATATTTTCACTTACTTCCGAAGAAAACGACATATGATCTTCTCACCGGTAACAAACCAAATGTTTCATATTTTAGAGTTTTTGGAAGTAAATGTTTATCTTGATCAAGAAACTGAGGACTTCGAAGTTCACTTCGAAATCTGATGAAGGTTTCTTGCTTGGTTATGATTCGAATGCCTACGCCTATCGTGTCTTCAACAAAGTCTCTGGCGTTGTTGAAGTAGCACGTAACGTGGTGGTCGATGAAACTAATGGCTTCCAAGTGGAGAAAGTTGATAAGTGTGTGCTAGATCAGGAAGAAAATGCATGCCAAGTGTTGAGGAGGATGGCACTTGGTGATATTCGACCTCAAGAGCAACCACAAGACTCAAGTGCTCAAGATGAATCTCAACAGGAAGGCAATGATCAAGGGGGAGCTCATGCACAATATCAAGGTCTGAAAGATCAAGAAGATCAATATAATCATGGAAGCAATGATCTAGGGGGAGACATTGACAATGAAGAAAATGAAATGCAAGCAACTTCACAAGTCCCTCACCCATGAGTACATCAGAGTATACACAGAGATCATCCTGTCAACAACATCATTGAAGACATTGGCAAGGGAGTAACCACCAGATCTCGCATAGCCAATTTATGTGAATATTACTCTTTTGTCTCTTTTCTGGAACCATATAGGGTAGAAGAAGCACTAAAGGATCCAAATTGGATGATTGCAATGCAGGAATAGTTGAACAACTTCAAGAGAATGAAGTATGTGAGCTTGTAGAAAGAACAAAGGCGAACATCATATGAACCAAATGGGTCTTTCAGAACAAGCAAGATGAACATGGAGTGGTAACAAGAAATAAGGCACGACTTGTGCTGAAAGGTTAGTCACAGGTCGAAGGTATGGACTTCGACGAAACTTCCGCTCCTGTAGCTAGACTTGAGTTCAGTCGTATTTTATTGGCATATGCTACTCACCATAATTTTAAGATGTATCAAATGGAAATCAAAAGTGCATTCCACAACGATCCCACTAAGGAGGAAGTGTACGTGGAGCAACCATCGGGATTCGAAGATCAAGAGTACCCCGACCATTGTACAGACTGTGTAAAGCTCTCTATGGCCTCAAACAAGCTCCTCGAGCTTGGTATGAGTGCCTTAGAGATTTTTTTAACTCAAAATGGTTTTAAAATTGGAAAAGATAATTATACTTTGTTTACAGAACATTTTCATGATCATCTATTTGTATGCCAAATTTATGTTGATGATATTTTCGGTTCAACTAATAAATCTTTTTGTGAACAATTTAGCAAAATTATGACATAGAGATTTGAGATGCTGATGATGGGAGAGTTAAAGTTCTTCTTGGAATTCCAAGTGACACAATTAAGAGAAGGCACCTTCATAAGCCAAACCAAGTACGCACTGGACATCCTCAAGAAGTTCAATATATACAAATCCAAGCCCATCTAGACACCCATGGCAACTAATGGACATCTCAATCTCAATGAAGATGGTCCAAATGTGGATGAAAAGGTATATCAGTATATGATTGGTTTATTACTTTATTTATGTGCATCTAGGCCTGATATTATGCTTAGTGTTTGTATGTGTGCAAGGTTTCAAGCCGCACCTATAGAGTGCTATTTAATAGCTATAAAAAGAATTTTAAGATACCTTGTGCACACACCTAACTCGGGCCTTTGGTATCCCAAAGGATCCAAGTTTAACTTAAAAGGATACTCCGATGCCGACTATGCATGATGAAAAGTCGATAGAAAGAGCACGTCAGGAACTTGCCGATTTCTTGGCAGATCCTTAGTTTCATGGTCATCTAAAAAGCAAAACTCCATTGCTCTTTCCACATCCGAAGCGGAGTATGTTGCAGCCGGTAGTTATTGCGCACAACTACTTTGGATGCGACAAACTCTAAGGGATTATGGTTACAATCTGAACCATATTCCACTCCTAAATGATAATGAAAGCGCCATAAAAATTGTACACAACCTAGTAGAACACACAAAAACTAAGAACATAGACATTCGTCATCATTTCTTAAGAGATCATTCTTTAAAAGGTGACATAGTAATCTCACATGTTAGGACTGAAAAACAACTTGCAGGCATTTTTACCAAACCATTAGATGAAAAGAGATTTTGTGAGCTAAGAAATGAAATAAATATACTTGACTCTCGAAATGTGGCTTGAAACACTGCATACCTGGTTGTGCTTTCAACATTTACTCATTTTTGCGAAAATTTGCCCCTTATCTCGATTTTCTCTTGAAAACTATTTAAATTAGTGAACCTTGGTGAATTATGGCCATTGTATGATTGTTGATTGCTTACTAGTCATATTCATCAAGATTATTTGTGAAATTTTTTCCTTTAGATGACTATTAGATCAAACTCCCAAATTACCTTGGTATCTAGTTCTGATCTGTCCAGCTGACCCGGACTAGTCTGGCGTCAGCATCGAACTAGTCCGTTGCTGCAGACTAGTCCGGTCCTGGTCTGGCATACCGGACTTGTCCGGTCCTACCCCGGACTAGTGTGTATTTATAGGGATTAACCCTAGCCTGCAGCTAGGACTTCCTCTTCCAACTCTAACATCTCATTTGCTCTCTCTCTGTCTCTCCTCAAGCTTGAGCTCCCAAGGCGATTTTTAAATTTAGACACCAATATCAAAGATTTATCCATGGGAAATCTTCTACTCGGTGCGAAGCTTCCCGACTCTGGACTAATCCAGACCTCACTCTGACCTCTTTTTCGAATCATTGTTTTTTGGTAGAACTCTTTCTGAACCCTAGTTCTTACCTTTCATCCAATATTGCTTATTTTGTTGATTCCTAGTGCATACATTACCTTTCTAGATGTATTCCTATTGTATTCCCACTCGTTTTGCATCAATTCGAGCTAGATTTGTTGAAAATAGGAAGTTAGGGTTCATACATCAGTTCGGTCTGTCCGGTTTTCTAGTGAGGACAAGTCTGGTCTTCTGTACAAGTACGTACTATGGAAACAGACAAGTTTGGTACTATGAATATTTGAATCTCCAAATTCTTATTTCCACAAAGACTACAATCAATTCTTATCAATCCTTGAAATCCCCTGTCAAGCATGATGTCGTCAGCTTTCGAGGATAGCTCATTTGATTATGAAAACAAGTGTGATCGTCCAAGGGTACAAAAAGCCAAAGAGAGAGTCATGAAGAAGAGGTATGACCACAATGTTTACACCTCTCCTCCCGACGATGCTCTTCCTAAGAAGAGGGGAGTGGTAGTGAAATAAGCTATAAGCAAGGATGGTGCTGGAAGCTCATTGGCACCCAGGAGAAGCATCAACAAGGGCAAAGGACTGGCTAGTGGTCCTATTGGTCCGTTGAAGATGAAGGCCCCTATTCACCACAACAGGCATCCTTCAGATGATGATTTTACTGGAAAAAGAAGTTAATTGGCTGATAGATACAGGAAGATTCAAGTCTATGAGCATCCTAAGAAGTCAGCTGATCCCAGATTGTGGAGCAATTTTCATGCTGACTATTATGAGCATGTTTATATGATGATGAGGAACCCCGTCATTGAAAGTCAGTGGGTCAATGTCACCTACCTCCAATCCGAGAAGTGCCAAGCTTATCAAGAGGTCCTGGAAGCTTTGGAGAGACATGGATCGAAGGATCTTCTATCCTTCCGGTATAATTGGAACAATGAAATCATTACCCAATTCTACTATACTCTCTACTTCACCCGTGAAGATGGGGATAAGATGATTTGGATGACACATTGATCCATGTATAGTGTCACCTATGCAGATTTTGCAAGATACTCCATCTTGAGAATTCCTTAGACAATGTCCTCACAATTAACAACCTAAAGCCTTTGGAGAAGGATGAGCTGGAATTCTTCTATGACGCGAGAATGCCTTACAAGCCTTCAACTACCAAATATTTGAAGCCATTCTATGCAGTCCTGAATAGAATTTTGAGGAATACCATAGCTCCCAAGGAAGGAGATGCAGGAACTATCCAAGGGACTCTAAGGACACTGATGAAAGTGATAAGACAGAGAAGAACTTTCAATGTCTTTGAGTGCATCTATAATGACATTGTGAACGTCTCCATTACTCCAAACCAGTCTTGTGGCTATACACCTTATATCATGTACATGATTGAGAAGGTGACAAGACTTGAGTTTGTCAAAGATGTTACTCACACTGGCCTCAAGCCTCAGAAGCCAACTGTTTACACCATCCCCTCTGCTCCTGCCTCATCTGCAGTGGAGCAGAGAACCAAGCAAGCTAATGAAGGCTCAAGGACACCAGCTGCTACCCCTGCTCCTCCACCTTGTAGAGAGTCCTCCAGTGGTGTGCTAAAAATACTTTCGTCCATCTTTGCATCTTGTCGCAAAGTGGAAATTAAGCAGCACAAGGAGAGTTTGGCCAGTAAGAGACATCAAAGATACATCAAGGCCAACAGAAAATCTATTTGTGAGAAGCTAGAAATTGAGCCAGTGGGATCACCTCAAATTTCATAGGATTCTTAAGTGGATATCACTAAGATGCCTCCCCTCACTGAGCAAGAGTTGAGTTAATTTGGACTAGCAAGTGTCTCCGCTCCCCCTCTTCAGCGTAGGCATGAAGATTAAGAGATGACCAAGAGTGAGGAAGGTAGTGGCGATGAGTGATTCCACTCAATTTTTGCATTTTTGGTTCCTTGATGCCAAAGGGGAAGTGACTAGTAGCTTATTTTGTAGCCTTAAGGACTTGTGATCGAGGACATGTATCTTAATTTCAAATTGTTGTAATCTCTTTTGGATGTGCCTACTTTACTTAATGTGTGATGCTTAGTTTAATATTAATGTGATGGTTGCTGCTATAATTGTTATGTTCTTATCCTTTGCTCATCACATAAATTTATCACACTCACGTTATAGGCACCCCACCATAAAGAGTGCATTTATATGAGAAGTTTTTATTACTCATTCGTCAGTCTCATATATGCACACTTTATGAAAATCAATTTTTACTCTTAATTGTGAAATCTCAGTTGGTTGTCATCAATCACCAAAAAGTGGAAGATTGAAAGTGCATCTAGACATTCCCTTGTGGGTTTTGGACGATTGATGACAAAAAAGTGAGATCCTAAGGAACTTGTTAAGATGAATGCAAGACTACTCATATGAGATAGTTTGGTGCACTCAAAAGGTGAAAAAATTATGTGATGTAGAAAAAAAAAGCCCAATTGATGAATGAAGCGCAAAGTAGATTTAATCGTATAGGATGTGTATGAGAGACACATCCCAAGAGCTAAAGCCTTTGCGTAGGGGTAAAGGCCTAAAATCAACCTTAATAATTCACTGAGCACCGGACTAGTCCATTCCAAACTGGAGTAGTTCGTTCAACTCTCTGATGTCTCACTTTACAGTGCACCGGACTAGTCTGTTCATGGACTGGACTAGTCCGTAAAACATTATGATGTTCCATATCACTGTGCACCGGACTAGTCCGAAAAACTCTCTGATGCTTTCATAACACCATGCACTGGATAAGTGTTGACGGTCCTTAAGTGCCATATTTAGACCGTCAATTCACCTCATAATGGGCATAAAAGAGAAACAAAACATAGTTGTAAGGTTAAGAACTAACCAATTCTACAAGTGATGGTGTTTATTTGTATGCAGGTGAATTCAGACTCAAAATACAAAAAACATGCAGGGAGTAATCCACAAAATAGGGTTTCAACGAATCAAGCGACGCCACATGTCATCACATGGATCAAATGGCCCACAGACAGAAGTATCCGAGGCCATCCAATAGTGTAGCACCCATATAAGGGGATAGGACCCACCTGGAAGAGACCTAGAGAAAGCACAACCCAAACTGGGCAAGGACCAGGTCGGCTGACCCCCCTAGTCGGCCGACTAGGTCATGACACCTTTTGCTGTCAAACGCCACGTGTTGGCTCCTCCCGGCTTAAAGAGCTCATGGGTGACTGATTCGTGTGCATTCGGTGGCGAGAACCGACTCTTCTCCCCCTATAAATAGAACCCCACACCTCACTTCACACACACACCAAAACTTGAGAATAGAACATCACCCCAAAAGTTTAGAGTAGTGCCAGTGGCTGCCAAGTAGAAGGAAAGTTTGGTGAAGAGTTTAGGAGAAGGAGGCTTGGGCTTGTAAAGTTCCTCTTCTAAACTTGTACCCCTACAAAGGTCTTATTCAAATCAAGTAAGTCTTTGTGGATTGAATTCATGTTTGATTCGCAATTCATAGTAGTTTGCACGAGTAGTTACTTGTGGGTTCATTGCCTTAATTCTTTAGAGGCTCTAGTTGTAGCTCTGCGGTCGACACAACTAGAGTTGTGATTTAGAACGTAAGCATGGTGCTTAGGTTAGAAATCACCAATGAATATTTTGTAGACCCACAGATTGAAGAGGTAGGCAATAGGTGCTGACAGCCCTATCTGTCCCTTGTAATCCTCCACGTTCGGCTATGCCATAGGGTCTTGGTAGGAGTCACCTAGTGTTGCTAGGGGTAAACCCGTTCCTGAAGCAAGCAGCTACCGCAAATTCCTTTGAATTAGAATCACTACTTTAAACTCCTCTCTCTTCCTTACCTACCACAAATAACTTTGTGTCCTTGGGTGGATTTGTTCGTAAGATTACACACCTGTTCCTTGGATTCGAAATCCATGGGAATGCTCTCTTAAGGGGAAGTGCTATACGACAGTTTTCGTGCGCTTGCGGTATTTTATCTGTGACATAAGAAACGTCAACAACAAGCATTTCTGGCGCCATTGCCGGGGAACGGTTGCTGTTAATCTTCAAACCTTTTTCAATCTTGTATCTATCTTCTCATATTATCTTTCCTTTTCTTACCACCACCACATATATGGAGCAGCCCACCATTCTTTCATATTCGGCCCCAAAGGGCACGTTCTGTGAGCTACCACCTTCGGCGGAACCCATTTGTCCCACTAGATATGAACTTCGCCCTGGCTTTATAGCCATGGTTCGGGAACAATCCTTCTTAGGAACGGATTGCGAAAACCCTTACCACCATCTAAGAAAGTTCTAACAATTGTGTTCATGCCTTCTAATCAAGGGTATGACACAAGAAACTCTCAAATGGAAGTTGTTTCCTTTTCCTTAAGGAAAAAGCCAAACAATGGTACGACCACAATGTTGGCAAGACAAACATATGTTGGAATGAATTAAGAGACGGATTTTGTCTTGCTTTCTTTCCAATTTCCCAAATTGTGTCCTTACAGAAGGAAGTACTATGCTTCCAGCACATGTAAATGGAATCCATAGGTGCAGCTTGGGATAGATTTTCTCTTTTGAGAAATTTCCAGCCCAGGTGTGTGTATCCCTGATCCGTTGCTCTTGCAACACTTCTATATGGGATTGAACAAAGAGTATGCCCTACATCTTGACATTATAACAGGAGGATATTTCCTCCATAAGATGCCGAAAGAAGGCAAGGATCTTCTAGACCGAATTCTATAAAAAAATTCTGCATTATTGGTCTTAATGAGCCCCCTCAAGAGGAAGTAGTGTCAAGATTCGAGGATGAATCTATGGACAAGGAAGAACCCATCTCTTTCTTATCCCACACCTTGTTTGAGGAATCCTTTCCCGAACCCGAAACTATGAAGGAAGAAGAAATTCAACCTTTGGAGTTTCCCTTCTACTTCGAGGAAGAGATATTTGAAGATTTTGGAAATACCTCGAAGTATTGTTGCCATAGGAAACCATCATTGCCTTTAACTCCACCTGACCCACCTCATGGAGTGTTCGTCCAATGGATGGTCAAGGTGTTAACCTCTATTTAAGCAGGGAATGGACTGCAGAAGATGACCTGTCACTCAAAATCCTTCAGATGACCTCACCTTTGGCAACTATTCTATGTTACATTAGAGGGACACCAATGAAGGTCCTATACAACCCCACTGTTGGAGCAAATCTCATTTCCGGTTCTTGTGATGATGTGCCATTAGCACCGACATGTAAATCCTTCCGAGACTCTTTTGAAAACTTCCTTGAAGGATGCGGGGTTTTGCAACACGTGTCTGTAAGACAAGATGATATTGAGGAAATCCTAGATTCCCATGTGTTCGAAATCCAAGATTTTGACTTTATGATTGGTATTACCATTGATATCTCATGGAATTCCTTTGGAAGGAAACCTCAAAGTCAACATTGGAAGGAGAAAGTTTTCTATTCCTGTCCTGCGCTCCAAGAACACATCTGCAGAATATCCCATCCAAGATGAACCATTAGAGGAGGTTAGAACTCTTCAATTCTTAGCTCCTCCTGAAATAGAAGGAGAAGAAGATTTCATCCAAGAGGAGGATGAATTTCAGGAGGCGATTGAATTGCCAAAAAAAAGATCTTTCCAAAGGCTCCTGTTGAGTTGAAAATTCTACCTCCAGGCCTACGTTATGCCTTTCTAAATGGCGATTTGGAAGCCCCTAACATCATAAGTTACAAGCTTTTGCATGATGAGACACTAGAACACATTGCCATGTTAGAAAAGCATAGAGTTGTTTTTGGCTATTCCTTAGAGGATCTTAATGGGATTAGCCCTGCGCTATGCACCCATCGCATTCCCATTGACCCCGAGAGTGCCCCCTCAAGGGAACCTCAAAGGCGATTAAATAATGAGATGCGGGAAGTTGTCAAGAAGGAGGTCTTGAAACCTTTGCATGTCGGGATTATCTACCCCATTCCTCGTAGTGAATGGGTAAGCCTAGTTCAAGTAGTGCTCAAGAAGGGAGGTATGACGGTTGTTCAAAATGAGAAAAATGAATTGATTCCTCAACAAATCATCACGGGATGGAGGATGTGAATTGATTACCGAAAACTTAACAAGGCTACAAGGAAGGATCATTTTCCACTGCCCTTCATCGATGAGATGTTAGAGCGGTTTGCTAAACATTACTACTTTTGTTTCCTTGATGGGCATTCAGGTTATCATCAAATCCCAATCCACCCCGATGATCAAAGTAATACCACATTCACATGTCCCTATGGGACTTATGCCTACTGGCGTATGTCTTTTGGACTGTGCAATGCTCCTGCCTCTTTTCGAAGATGCATGATGCCTATCTTTCCCGACATGATTGAGTAGATCATGGAAGTTTTCATGGATGATTTTTCCATCTATGGGTAACCTTTTGATCATTGTCTGGAAACTTTAGAAAAGGTCTTACAAAGATGCCAAGAGAAGGACCTGATACTTAATTGGGAGAAGTGTCATTTCATGGTCTGTGAAGGCATCATCCTTGGGCACTTAGTGTCCGAACGAATGATATTGGTGGACAAAGCAAAGATTAAAGTCATTGAAAAGCTTCCACCCCCTATCAATGTTAACGGAATTCACAACATTTTAGGTCATGTGAGGTTCTATCGGCAATTCAAAGACTTCTCAAAAGTCGCTAGACCCCTCACTAACCTATTAGCTAAGGAAGCTCCTTTTAATTTTGATGATGAATGCCTTAAATCATTTGAAACACTCAAAAAGGCACTTATCTCAGCTCCAATCATTAAACCTCCTGATTGGGTGCTGCCATTCGAAATCATGTGTGATGCTAGTGATTTTGCTATTGGTGCTGTCCTAGGCCAAACCAAAGATAAAAAGCATCATGCAATAGCCTATGCTAGAAAAACTCTAATAGGAGCTCAACTCAATTATGCCACAACTGAAATAGAGCTCTTAGCTGTAGTTTTTTCTATCGATAAGTTTAGGTCCTATTTTGTTGGAGCCAAGGTCATAGTCTACACAGACCATGCTGCCTTGAAGTACTTGCTCACCAAAAGGATGATAAACCAAGGCTAATCCACTGGATTCTTCTACTCCAAGAGTTTGACTTAGAAATCAAGGATAAGAAGGGAGTAGAGAACACCGTGACAAAGCATCTCTCACGTATGGAAGTCACCCACACCATGGACATTCCAATCAATCACTTCCTACAACATGATATGCTTCTCAAGGTGACTGACTCTCACCCTTGGTATGCGGATATCGTGAACTTCATGGTCACGGGATACGTACCACCAGGGGAAAACAAAAAGAAACTCATCTATGAGAGTCGAAGACACCTTTGGGATGACCCATACCTCTATCGAGTTTGTCCTGATGGCTTTCTTAGAAGGTGTGTTCCATCAATCGAAGGCACCAAGATTATTGAGAAATGCCATGCTAGCCCCTGTGGTGGCCCTTACGGTGTTTACCATACCCAGGAAAAGATCAGACAGAGTGGATTCTATTGGCCTTCTATGTATGAAGATACAAAAGAATTCATCCGTAGATGTTCGAAATGCCAAAAGCATGGAGAAATCTCAGCTCGCAATGTGATGCCCCTAACATATAATCTCCAAGTGGAATTATTTTATGTGTGGGGTATTGATTTCATGGGACCTTTCCCTAGGTCTTATGATTGCGAGTATATCCTGGTGGCTGTAGATTATATGTCAAAATGGCTAGAAGCTCTGCCATGCAAAAATGTTGATTCCAAGCAAGCTAGGAAAATGTTCCATGAGATCATTTTACCACGCTTTGGCACTCCCCGTGTAGTCATAGGTGATGGAGTGTCTCATTTCATAGATAAGACCTTACGGAGATTTTTGAGGGAGCTTGGTGTCCAACATAACATTGCTACCCCATACCACCACAAACAGGTGGTCAAGCAGAAACATCTAATAAGCAAATTAAGAATATTCTACAAAAGACCGTCTTGGAATTGGGAACGGGATGGAAGCATATGCTACCCGACACATTATGGGCATATCGTACTGCCTACAAAACTCCCATCGGCATGTCTCCTTTCCAACATGTCTATGGGAAGACTTGTCATCTTCTTGTAGAGTTGGAACATAGAGCCTATTGGGCCATCAAGTGGTGGAACATGGACTTTCACGAAGCAGGAAAGCACCGACTGAAGCAACTCTCCAAGTTGGAAGAGTGGAGAGGTAAGGCATACAATATTGCCAAAATCTACAAGGAAAGAACTAAAATATGGCACGATAGGAGGATTACGCCTAAAGAGTTCAAACTTGGAGACAATGTCCTACTCTTCAATTCTAGGGATAAACTCTATGGACATGGGAAGCTCAAAAGTAAATGGGAAGGACCTTTCACCGTAGTAGAAACCTCATCCCATGGAGCAATCACACTCCAAGGTGATGATGATCATCTTATTAAAGTGAATGGGCATCGACTCAAATTATTTCTCGAATCGCATGAGGATGAGACAGAAAAAGAAATTGACATGATAAATCTTATTGATTTTCACGCCGTTTCTTTAAATTATGTCTAAATTCTCCACTTCCATTTAATGGGCATAACCAATTATTCATCTATGGGGCCCATTAATCCAACCCATGAAAACTTGGCCCAAACGAAGCCAGGGAGGGGTCGGCCGAACCCTAGGGTCGACGAACACCCCCCTTGTGCCCTCAGCCTTCTGTTTTTGCTTGCGGACTCTCCCGACATATCTCAATAAGACTCTCGGTGCTATCGTACTTCCCCCGCTTATTTTTTTGACAGGAATGGAGAGGGGAACCTTGCACCATATAGAAAAATCCATCTCCTGTTCCGAGTCATGGCTTACTAGAAGATTGTGCATCATCCCCACTCTAACTCAATCTTCAACCTGAGCGGAGACATCACACCGGCCAATGACAAGTCCCCCCTCGCTTTGGAGTCCGTCATGACATTAGATGTTGTGCCCCTCGCTATGATTCCGCCACTGACAAAGACTTCGCGTGGGTGTAGCACCACACCTCGTGGTGCTGAATGATCGCTCTCCCCTCGTAGGACACCCATGAAGTCAACAACATCTGCACGGCGTACGACTACGACTAGCCTTAAGTCAGTCAAGACCCGCCTTTTTCTTGAAAAAGATGAGTCTCTCCCAGCGCTGTAGCCTGGCGAGGAGTTCATGTACACTCTGAAGACCAAGGCGGTGACATAGTGAGCCACCACTACAAGTCACCTACGCATACCTCGCCTGAGAATGTGGGAGACCGACGCATTATCGACGGGGTGAGCCAGCCTGATGGAGGCTATGAAAAAGGCTTTTTCAATCAAGTGGATAATTTGGCGATGAAGGAACTGATGGGCTCGTCACCCTCTAAGATTATCCGTCACCGCTCGCCGCCTGCTATCAGGGGGCCACCTGGACAATTTTAGGAAAGCGACGGGAAATCTCCTCGTGCCCCTAAAGTGGCACAACTTTCTAAGGAGTTAGCTTCTCTCCACATGGAGAACAAGAAGCTATCGGACCTAGTGGCCGAAGGGCGCATCGAGAGGGCAGAACTGAAGGATGAACTCATATCCCTCAAGGAGGAGATTGATGGTGTTCGCCGTGGCATGAGCGCCAAGCTGCGGCGAATATGCAATGCCGTCGGAAAGCCCGACATCTACAACTCTCCTTAGTGTAGATGTCCCGACCGCATAGGATGCTTACTAGTTTTGTTTAGTTTGATTCCAATTTCTTTTATTTTTTTCATTCAGTTTAGTTTGAATAATGTAAGAATCCCCATATATGAGTTCAATAAAAGGAACTTACCGGTTCATCTAACTCGGTAAAGTTCCATCTTTAGTTTATTTTGTGTGAATAAAGAATTCGGGGAACAAGTGTGGGGGAGATACCCCAAATTTGCGAAATCCCGACGTACAAAGTTAGCGTTGCATCTCAAAACACATTGCAACCGATTATACGACTCAACACATCGAAACAGAGCAACAGAGAGTCCAGAAGTGGGTCGGCCGAACCCCCTGGTCGGTCGACCTGTTGTGGACCCACACGGCTTCGTTTCGCTTCACAAAATCAGTTTGGATCGCCTACCCCTAAATATGTATGCTATGTTACTATTTGAGTTGATTTGATATTTAATACTGAATATATGAAGGCAATTCAACTCAACAATTAACATTTAAGACTTGATAGTCAAAATTTGCTTGAGCTGAAAATTTGAATACTTTATATTTCGATTTATTACCCTATTCATAATTCCCACAAGCATAATAGGAAAACATGTCATCTATGTATTTGACTAGTGTGATATGGTATATGAGTTACTTGAGGAGATATCTCCTTGCCTGAAATTCATTTGTTGATGCTTGCACAATTTGGAGTCTTCAACTTTGCCTGATTCTCTCATTGGAAATTTAAATACCCAACAAGCCCATGTAATACAAATCCTTGAGAACCACATGCATATGCCATTTTGCTTTTCATTGAACTTCGTCAAACTCATGACCCAATTGAGTGACATGCATGAACTTTTGACTTAGAAATTCTTGTGCACCCTTTTCATGCAAAATTTCTCACATTGAGAATTTGCATACACCATTCATCCATACAATAAAGAAACTCCATACATTTTTGTCATCAAAAATCTCTTTAGAAAAATAAAAATGAGTAGAAGACATGGCTACGGAATTCAAAAAAAAACATCTACTCTTCAAAAGAGGACGCATGCCAAAAAAAGAGAGAGAAAGAAGAGAGTAGCCATGTTTCATCATTAAAGAGAGAAAATCATGGAGTACATATGTATCCATTCCATTCATGAGCACAAGGATTTCCTTTGTCAATTTGTTTGTTGCATAAGTGTCTCATAGAATCAAGTTTTTGACTTAGTAACACATGAATTGCAACGTGTGCCACATTTATCCCTACCAAGCTCCAGATATAGTCATGTTTAGTATAGGGACAAAATCGGCACAACATGCCGAGTTGAGGATGAAAACACTTTGAGTGACTTGAGAGATTCCAATTAGTAGATAAGGGCAATTATTTCCTTGACTTTCCGAATATAGCGAATCGTCAGATCATTTCGGCAGGGGAAGATCCAAGAGAACTACATTCCAACCATTCCACTCTTCAAACACCCAATATTGATATGGTAGCCACACTCCACAAAGGGAATTCATGTATTGAGGTATGAGTTGAGAAATATCTATTATTCCCTTATAAGAAAATGTATGACAACACCTTAGTTTTTTTCTTGCCTTCTCTCGACGACGAGCAAAGACTAAGTGTGGGGGAGTTTGTTAATAGTCCTTAAGTGCCATATTTAGACAACTAATTCACCTCATAATGGGCACAAAATAGAAACAAAACGTAGTGGTAGGTTTATGAACTAACAAATTCCACAAGTGTTGGTGTTTAATTGTATGCAGGTGAATTCAGACTCAAAATACCAAGACATGCAGGGAGTAATCCACAAAATAGGATTCGACGAATCAAGCGATGCCACATGTCATCACATGGATCAAATGGCCCATAAATAGAAGTAGATGAGGCCATCCAATCGTGTAGCACCCATATAAGGGGATGGGACCGAGCTAGTAGAGACCTGGAGAAAGCACAACCCCAACAGGGCCAAGACCAGGTCGGCTGACCCCCCTAGTCGGCCGACTAGATCATGGCGCCTTTCACGGTCAAACGCCACGTGTTGGATCCTCCCGGCTTGAAGAGGTCATGAGTGACTGATTCGCATGCATTTGGTGGCGGGAACCGACTCTTCTCCCCCATAAATAGAACCCCACACCTCACTTCACAGACACACCAAAAGTTGAGAATAGAACATCACTCCAAAGGTTTAGAGTAGTCCTAGAGGATGCCAAGTAGAAGGAGAGCATGGTGAAGAGTTTAGGAGAAGGAGGCTTGGGCTTGGCAAGTCCCTCTTCTACACTTGTACCCCTACAAAGGTGTTATTCAAATCAAGTAAGCCTTTGTGAATTCAATTTAAGTTTGATTCTCAATTCATAGTAGTTTGCACAAGTAGTCACTTGTGGGTTAATTGCTTTAATTCATTAGAGGCTCTAGTCGTAGCGTTGTGTTCGAAACAATTAGAGTTGTGATTTAGAACGTAAGCGTGGTGCTTATGTTAGAAATCACCAGTGAATATATCTTAGACCCGCGGATTGAAGAGGTAGGTAGTAGGTGCTTACAACCCTATCTATCCTTTGTAATCCTCCATGTTTAGCTATGCCATAGGCTCTTGGCGGGAGTCGCCTAGTGTTGCTAGGTGTAAACCCGTGCCCGAAGCAAGCAGCTACCGCACCTTTGAATTAGAATCGATACATTGAATTCCTCTCTCATCCTTACCTACCAAACAACTTTTGTCCTTGGGTGGATTAGTTCGTAAGATTACACACCTGCTCCTTAGATTCGATACCCTTGGGAATACTCTCTTAAGGGGAAGTGCTATACGACAGTTTTCGTGCACGTGCAGGATTTTATCTTTGACGTAAGAAACGTCAACAATAAGTCTGTCTTTGAAAGGACTAGTCTGAGGAAATTCCTGATGTTCTAATACACAGGGCACCGGACAAGTTGGGACTCCTACCAAACTAGTCCGCTATAACTCACACATATTAAGGATTTTAGTGTGCTGCACATTTCACGCAGTTTTTTCACAGCACACCGGACAAGTCTGGTCCCCAGTACAGACTAGTCCGGTCGTCGAGATCCCTAACGGTAATAATATTGGAAACACTATAAATAGGAGATCCACGACCCCAGAAAGACAACTCTCGTATTCTACTATTCATAACTCAAACCCTAGCGCCACCACTTGTCCCAAGAGGACAAAAACACATCTCCCCACAAATCTAAAATTATCAAAAGTGAAATTATTTGAGTATTCAAATTCGGGATTGGAAGATGTCTGTCTATGCGTCATTGTGCTCTTTTGTGGGAGCCCTCAACGTGTGAGGTTGCCCCACCAACTTGGTGATTACCTGTGATAGTGGACTCAAGTCGGCCTGGTGTGGTGACTTGACGAGGGAAAAGGGTTTGTAGAGACCTGGCTCTGTGTGGGCTTCCTTAATGAGGAGTAGATCTCTTTGGTGAGATCGAACCTCGGTAAAAATCTATGTCTCGCGTGCTTTACTCTTTTACTTCTGCAAGTTTCATCATCTAGGGCATTAGATTTCATCTATCATGTAATTTGTGTTCCACATGCAACTTTGCAATACTAATTGTTCAATCTAGTTTCTTTGAATAGTTGCTTAAATTCCGCTGCTACAATACATACAAATTCTGCTAACACTTGATCAATTCATACCACACATGCACACCAGACTAGTCCGCAGTCACACCGGACAAGTCCGGTCCACCAAGAATCTAACGATTTGACTAAGTGTGTAGGAAAACTTTCAAATCCTATTCACCCTCCCTCTAGGCCACATTCAATTGGTATCAGAGCAAGTTCTCCATCTACGAGACTCACTGTTCAGAGAGATCAAATGGCCTCAGAGAAGAACAATGAGATCCCGAAGGTGCCAAATACCGAAGATGAACTTGACACAAAGGCATTCGGTGTACTAAGGAGAACAAACATGATGATGAAGAAGTGCATCAACTCAAGGTGCTTCTAAGAAAGAAGCTTCTAAGAAAAAAGGGCAAGGAAGAAGATTAGAAGACGATGGGGAGTTGTCATCATGACTACTCCCGATATCCTTATAATTACAATCGTTTTAGTTCTAACAATCATTATCTTTCCATTCATATGGGAAAACCTCCTCATTTCGATGGAAATAATTATACAATGTGGAAATGTAATATGAAAATGCATCTTATCTCTTTAAACCCTAGTCTTTGGCATGTTGTGCGTACAAGTGTAGATATCCCGGATATCGACGATGAACTCACTCCAGAGTGTAAGACCTATGTGTGCTAAATACATTGGCTTTGACGATAAAAGTTTTGAATACTACCAAAACACATTTTTACCATGGTGCTCTAATCTTTGTGATTTGCAAGTGTTTTTGACTAATCATCATGGAGAAATACTCCGCAAAACCTTGTGTCTTTAGTGGTATTGACTTTCAGATTTGGAAGGCACGTATGGAAGCTTTCATCCAGGTACAAGGCTTCGCAATATGGGAAAAGGTGTATAAGACTTATGATGTCTCGTCAAACGATCAAGTCACATCTACATACACGAGAGATGTCGACGACAACGACAAGGCTCACAACTTGATCATACAAGGATTAACTCAAAGCGACTTTGACCGTGTTGGTCACCTCTGATCTGCATATGTTGTGTGGAAAGCACTCTGCAACTACCACAAAGGATCCAACACGATCAAGGAGGTAAAGCAAGACATGTTCATAAAGGAGTACATGCACTTTGAGATGCAACCAGGTGAGTCCATCGATGATCTATTTGCTCGCTTTAATAAAATTCTCAGCAACTTGCGTAGAGTCAATGTTAATTTTTTAGATGCTGAGAATGCTAGGCAATTACTAAGTGCATTAGACATGTCAATTTGGGAGATGAAAGTCACATCTATTCGTGAATCTAATGTCATGAGTACACTTACTTTAGATGTTCTATATTCTAAATTGAAAACTAATGAAATTGACATAATCTCCGTAAGAACCCCAACAAGTCTCTTGCATTTGTTTTTCAATGTGACATGCCTAGCTCCGGCCAATCTTCATCTTGTGGAACACTTGCTTTGTTGTCCTCTCTAACACTTGAACAGATTGAAGAGTTTCCAGAGAAAGAACTTGCACTCATCTCAAAATCCTTGCAAAATGTGAGAACTAGAAGGAGAGGAATGTTGTAAGACATGACATTTTCGCACGGATTGCCCTAAACATTCAGGTGCAACTTCCCATGACGAAAAGAAAACATGGACGAAGCACTCCTTTGCAAACAACAACAAGAAAAAAAAGGGTTTTACAGGGTGCCAATTGGTGAATAGTTTTATCTCAACACTTCAAGAACTTGGCTCAATCGATGTGGACATCGGAAGTGATGAAGATGAAGATTATTTGGCACACTTATGTTTCATGGTGGGCAAGTCAAGATCAAGCATGGAGGAGGCAGAACACAACAACGACAATGAAGAGGTTACACGCTTGATGAAGGAGAACATTTTGATTGTGGATTCGAGCTGCTCATGCCACATGACCGGTAACAAAGAATGGTTCTCCTCCCTCTCTTTTGTGTCACATGTAGAGAATGTTACTTTTGTCGATAATTCTTCAACTCCTATAATTTCTAAAAGTTTGTTAAAGTAAATGATCACTACACTTTGAAAGATGTGGCACTTGTTAAAAATTTGAAATACAACTTGCTTACAAAATTTGAAAGATTTTCCTAATCATGTTTACGAACTGTTCAAAGCCTTGTACGGTCTCAAACAAGCCTATAGAGCATGGTATGATTGGTTAAAAACATTCTTACTTGCAAAGGGGTTTACCATGGGCAAGGTTGATAAAACTCTTTTTGTGCTTAAGCATGGCAATGACTCATTATTCATTCAAGTGTATGTGGATGATATTATCTTTGGTTGTGCTTCTAATGA
The DNA here is from genome assembly GCA_036927565.1 of Tuctoria greenei. Classification (NCBI taxonomy): domain Eukaryota; kingdom Viridiplantae; phylum Streptophyta; class Magnoliopsida; order Poales; family Poaceae; genus Tuctoria; species Tuctoria greenei. The sequence continues at coordinate 174,755,262 of JAYESD010000005.1, forward strand.
TCTTGTGTCCATGTTTTCAGCTATGATAAGTTCAGAATTTTAAATGAGTATGATGGGATAACTCACATACTGTTGGGGGCTGCAAATCCAGCAAACCAAGGAGGGGACTTTTGTGCATCAAACAAAGTATACAAAAGACCTCCTAAAGCGCTTTAACATGGACAAAAGCAAGCCTCTTTGGACACCAATGGGAACAACGACAACACTTGAACTTGATGAAGATGGTGACTCGGTCGATCAAAAAGAATATAGAAGCATGATCGGATCACTTTTGTACCTCACGGCATCAAGACCTGACATACAATTCAGCGTATGTCTTTGTGCACGATTTCAAGCTTCCCCACGTGCTTCACATCATCAAGCCGTGAAAAAGATTCTCAGATACTTACATGGAACTCAAAAATTTGGCATATTCTTTGTAGGATCGAAGAGCACGTGAAAAGCTACCATAGGGGGGGGTGAATGGTAGATCTAAAAATCTTACGCAGCGAAAACAATTAAATCCCAACCCCTTCGACAGAAAAACGATCTGTTGGAGAAATCGTGTGTGAAACTAATCTAAACGTGTTTCACCGTGACAAATGTGATATATATCAGAGAGAATCAAGTCACGAAGAAAGCACAAAAAGAATCGCTCAAATCCGTTGTGGGAAACTCAAGTTATGATCGAAAGATCGAACAAAGGTCAATCTGTCCTACACGACAAAAACAGTTCTGGAACGTTGCAAAGAAACTCGTGTAGATCAGAAACCACAAATCCAATGACCGTGAAATTTTGAAAAATGATAGATAATCAAGTTCTGAAGACAAACATAAAATATTCATTGTCAATTGGATGTGTAAAACTAGAGTTATGTTAAAACCACCGACAAAAGGTAGTGCTGTCCAGAAACTCGACGAGTAAAACTTGTCTGGAACAAGTCAGATGAACAACGCACAAAAGTTCATTCAAACTATGAATTTTATTCAATATAACACAAGAGAAACAGCCCCAAAGTCCTACACCACTAGCTTTGTCCTCCCTTGCTTATATAACCAGCCCTTAGGCCAACCCAATCTCAAATAGGACTCTAATCCGACTTAGATCACGAATCGAAACTTTCTATAACTGATTAGGACTCTTCTATATGCAGATAGAAGCAATCTTAAGACTTCCAAACACCTTAGGAACGTATCCCACATTCCTAAAACAACTCAAATTCGTGACCCACACGAAATCCTATCATAACCAACTCAAATCTTTTCATATTTGAGTCAAACCTGACTCAACCGCAGCCTGAGTCCATAACCTAGTCGGTTGGACCTTTCCGACCAACTCTTTACGTCCACATCTCTTCATCACGCCTCGGAACCATGTAGCCACGTCCATGCACTCCTTTCACACGTGCAAACATCTTCCAATGACATCCACGATATCTTCATATGCATTGTTCTTGATTCAAACATGCTGCTCAACCTCCAGATCAACTCAACCACAATTCCTGCCGAATTTGGTTGTTGAACCTCATCTTCTCCCTAAGACTAGTTCAATGGATCCCGTCACCAGCCATGTCTTGAACTCAAGCAACACCTACACATGAATAAACAACCAATCTGTACGAGCCCAAGTCCGCGACTTGACTCAAATTAGTTCTGAAACTACAACACCTTACGTGAGCACCTCACAAAAGCAAGTTGCAAAGCACAACAAAATGATATAAGCCTTAACCACCAAAACACACCAAAAACTTAGTAAAAGAATACTAAGCAACCTTTCCATAAGTGTAAAGCAAGTTCGAAACATTTCACATGAAAATTTGGAACATTACGATCAAGCTCTAAACCTTGCCAAAGCTAACCGGAGCTTGAGCTGGAGCATACCAAAGCTAGTACAACCTAGCGCCGGAGCTTACCAAAGCTAGTACAACCTAGAGCCGGAGCTTACCAAAGCTAGTCGGACCTAGCGCTGGAGATAACCAAAACTAGTCGGAACTAGTCATCCCAAAAGTCGAAGCTAGAAAAACATGTTGGAACTAACCAACATAAGTCAGACCTAGCAAAACATATCAGAGCTTAACAAAGTCATGCCGGAGCTATCAAAGACATGCCGGAGCTATCGAAGACATGTCGGAGCTAAATACAAAGCTCACCGGAGCTTCCCAAAAACATGATGGATCTAGACAAAGAAAGACGGACCTATTGTCGAACCTTGTAGAAGCTCGGAGCTACAGTTGGACCTTGTTAAAAAGATGTTATGGCACCATTCAAAACTTTTATTGTCAAAGTCAATGTATTCAGCACACTTTTATTGTCAAAGCCAATGTATTCAACACACATTGGTCTCACAATCTCCCCCTTGGTGAATGCATTGGCAACACCATTTAAAATCTGAACATTGACATGAAAAGATTTGAGAACAATTTTTCCTCTTTTTGAAAATCAAATGAGATAGAAATAAATTTCTCCCCCTATACATATTTCTCCCCCTTGCATAATTCACCATATGATCTCTCCCCCTTTGACAATGTATTCAACAAGATTCAAAAGAGAAATTTTAATTGTTATGAACATATTATAACATATACATATAAAACAAAGCTCATCCAAGTCATACTATCAAGTAACTTACACTATCACAACAATGACATACATAAAGTAGTGTATCTAGAGATCAAATGTAATTTTCAATTTAAGCAAGTCATGATCTCACAAACTTAACTATTTCAATATCTGAAAGCATGACACTTGTTGCTGCAATTTATTTTTCAAAGCACAAATTTAGATCATATTATATTTGCAAGAGATTATATGCTCATCTGCCTTATTCTAACCAACCAAGCCAAGCCTATGTCATTTGACAATCAGAAGCTTAAGGACATGGTTTTAGTCATACACAACTTCTTCCAAGTTCACATCTAAGTGCAATGATAAGCCATCTCAAAAGAAGAAGTGCGATGCATGCATATTCTCTTGATCTTTTCTCAACTTATATTTGTCCACAAGAACTCAACATGTGAGTTGATTACTTGATTAATTCTTTATGATTAAAAACACTTGTGAGCATGCAACAAGTTCAAAACAGCAAGAAAGTTCAACCATGACCAGATTTAGTGTAAGTAATTATTCCAATTACAAGGCATGGCAAAAACTACAAAATGTATATCACGAGTAATGTAGTAAGAACTTTAAGCATGTAAAACGAATCACAAAGTCATATATATATATATGAAATACTATGCTCATATTATTTTAATTTCAGATTCACACATAGACTTCTCAAGTTTGAAAACTCCCCCTCAATGTAAGCCATGAGGATGCATAACCCCTATTTCACTACGAATGAAAAAAAACGAGTGAAATCTAAAGGTTTTGTAAAAATGTCAGCCAATTGTTGTTCGGTATCTACATGGTGAAACATAATGTTTCCTTTTTCATCACTATCACAGAGAAAGTGATACCTAATATCAATGTGCTTAGTTCTATAATGTTGCACAGGTTTTTTAGAAATGCAAATGGCACTAGTGTCATCACAAAATAGTGGAACACTATCTAGATCAACCCCATAGTCCTTAAGTGTTTGAACAATCCAAAGAATTTGTGAGCAAGCACTAGCCGCAGCTACATATTCAGATTCGGCTGTGGATTGTGCAACTGAATTTTGTTTTCTAGAGGACCAAGCAACAAGTGAATTACCAACAAAATGACAAGCACCGGAATTACTTTTCCTATCAATCCTACAACCTCCAAAATCAGCATCGGAAAAGCTTTCAAAGTAACGGTTGAGGAAGAAGGAAGAAAAATACCAAATTCTTGAGTTCCATGTAAGTACCTGAGAATCCTTTTGACGGCTTGACGATGTGAAGCGTGTGGGGAGGCTTGAAACCGTGCACAAAGACATACGCTGAATTGTATGTCCGGTCTTGATGCCGTGAGGTACAAAAGTGACCCGATCATGCTTCTATATTCTTTTTGATCCATGGGTTCACCATCTTCATCAAGTTCAAGTGTTTTTGTTGTTCCCATTTGTGTCCAAAGAGGCTTGCTTTTGTCCATGTTGAAGTGCCTTAGGAGGTCTTTTGTATACTTCGTTTGATGCACAGAGGTACCCTCCTTGGTTTGCTTGATTTGCAGCCCCAAAAAGTACGTGAGTTCTCTCATCATACTCATCTCAAATTCTGAACTCATCATAGCTGAAAACTTGGACACAAGATCATGAGAAGCACAACCAAAGATAATATCATCCACATATACTTAGACGAATAATGAGTCATTGCCATGCTTAAGCACAAAAAGAGTTTTATCGACCTTGCCCATGGTAAACCCCTTTTCAAGTAAGAATGTTTTTAACCTATCATGCCATGCTCTAGGGGCATGTTTGAGACCGTCCAAGACTTTGGACAGTTTGTAAACATGATTAGGAAAATCCAAATTTTCAAAACTCGGCGGTTGTTTGACATAAAACTCCTCATCTATGTAGCCATTAAGAAAAGCACTTTTAACATCCATTTGATATAGCTTAAAACCTTTAGATACAGCAAAAGCTAACAAAATTCTTCTGGCTTCTAATCTAGCAACAGGAGCAAAAGTTTCATCAAAATATAGACCTTCAGCTTGAGTGAAACCTTGAGCAACCAACCTAGCCTTATTCCTAACCACAACCCCATCCTCACTTTGTTTATTTTAAACACCCATTTAGTTCCAATTAAAGTGTGACCTTGAGGAGGAGGTACAAGTTTCCAAACATTATTTCTTTCAAAATTTTCATACTCTTCTAGCATGGCAATAATCCAAGATTCATTAGTGAGTGTGTGTGATATATCTTTGGGTTCAAAAGAAGCAACAAAAGCAGAATGAGAATGAGAGTTTGGATCGCAAAACCTGGACCGTGTAACTCGTTCGTGCAACCTTCCAATAATCTGTTGTGGAGGATGAATTTTGAGAACCCGGACGGGAGTGGACACTTCACAAGCTTCTTCTTCTTCATGTTCATCATACATTGATGAGCTTGTGACTTGAGGAGGATCTGGACCAGTAATGGTGGTCATCGGTGCTGGCTGTAAATAAAAATCAGGAGCTCGAACAATATCATTAGCTGCTGAATTTTTGCGCAGCAGCTCCAGCTCTTCCTCATCTTCAACGAAAATACTCTCCCCCTGCAGAGATGGATCTTGACATGCAATGTTTGAGCTATTACCTGGTCTAGCTTCATCAAAAGGCACTTCACAAGTCTCCACAATTTTGTTAGTGGTAAGTAAAAGCACACGGTAGCCTCTAGTATGAAATGGATAACCAAGAAACATGCCATCAATGGTTCTAGGATCAAATTTATCAAGATTACCATGTTTCTTAACAAAGCATTTGCAACCAAAGACCCGAAAGTGCGTAACACTAGGCCTATATCCAAACCAGAGCTCATATGGTTTTTTGCCTAGCTTAGCGTACAAGAAAACACGATTTGAGACATAACAAGCGGTTGCAATCGCATCAGCCCAAAATTTTCTAGGAGTTTGATATTCATCAAGCATAGTCCTAGCAATCTCAACTAAGGTTGTGTTCTTTCTTACAACAATACCGTTTTGAGGTACATATGGTGAAGAAAATTGATGATCTATTGCATTTTCAGCACAAAAGTGATCAAAAGATTGATTTTAAATTCAGTTTCGTTATCACTTCTAATTGCTTTTAAAGGTTCTGGGTGATCAATTGATAATCTAAGAAATAAAGTTCTAAAGTGAATAAAAGCTTCATTCTTAGATGCCATAAAGTAAACCTAAGAATATCTAGAATAATCATCAACAATCACAAGAATATACCATTTACCTTGAAGGATTGAACACGTGAAGATCCTACGGTGTCAAGGTGCAAAAGTTGACCCGGTTCAGTTGTCATGATCATTGTGAGAGGAGTATGTGAACCTGCAACCATCTTAGCATGTCTACAAGAAGAGCACACAATTTCTTTGTCCCCTTTCAGCTTAGGCAGCCCACGTATGCGATCAAGAGCACTAACATGCGTGAGATGATCAAAGCCTACGTGACCAAGTCTACAATGCAAAAAATATAAATCTTTGGAATCATTAGCAACTAGACACCTATGCTTAGAGGAATACATATCAATATCATCTTTAAAAACTCTTCAAAATCGTGACATGTTAAAAATAAACTCATTGTTTGAATTTACAACTTTGCAGCAATTTTTTTGTGAAAATAATTTCCAGATTTTCATCTAGCAATTGTGAAACAGAAAGCAAGTTGTATTTCAAATACTTGACAAGTGCCACATCCTTCAAAGTGTAGTGATCATTTACTCTAACCGAACTCTTAGCAATTATAGGAGTTGAAGAATTATCGGCAAAAGTAACGTTCTCTACTCGTGACACAGAAGAGAGGGAGGAGAACAATTCTTTGTTACCGGTCATGTGGCGCGAGCAACCTGAATCCACAGTCCAAATGTTCTCCTTCCTCAAGCATGTAACCTACATAGAAGCATAATACATCGATGACTCAATACTGGAGTTAGTCAAAAGGCATTTAGAAATCTAGTACTGAGTCACACGACGTTCAGCAGAAAAAACATGCGAAAGCTGAGATAAAACAGCAGGTTTATGAGTCAAAGTTTGAAGTTTTTTATTCTTAATTACTAACCTACAAGGTGTTACTTGTGTAGGACAAAAATCACTAGCTCCGGAGGCAAAAACAAAAGGTCCGGAGGTGAACTTTGAATGTTTTTGACTCATAACATCAGGTTGTATGCTCCTGGCATTCGGTTTAATATGTGCAGCAAATTTTGCATGAAAGTTATGAGATCTAGCAATCATTCTTTCCCTTTTCTGTTGTTTAGCTAGTCTATAACAAAAATCTATGACATGACCATCACTACCACAGTAGGTACAATGAAATTTAACTTTGTGTTCATGTCTAGCTGAGCAAACAACATTTTTATTTGAAACCGAATGAGACAACACTCCTACAGATTTGAAAATCACTTCTTTTTGTTTAGGAACTGTTTGAATCAAACCACTTCCTAATGACTTTACAATTTTAGGTGTATGTGCCTTACCATGAGCATGAGAATCAAAACCTAAACTAGTTTTATCATTGCAAAACTTGGAAGAATTCAGCAGCAAGTTTAGGTTCTTATTCCCATTACATAATTGATCTAATGTCCTATACATGTTATCAAGTTTATTGGACAGATTAAGGCAATTTTCACATGAAGTTTTTCCTTTTAATTTGCAATTGGAACAATATTTAACTTTATGAGAACGTAAAGCATTATTCAATAATGAAATTTCATTCATGGCATCTTTTAGTTTCTTTTCAAGATCATCACAACTAGAACAATGCAAATCAATTGTAGAACAAGAAGCATCTTTTAAGTTTCCAATGTCAAGTGCAGCAAGATTTTTGTTCTTTTCAATTTCAAGCTCAAGTCTATCTAGAGTAGAGGAATGTGCAGTTCTTAATGTGGACAATTGTTCATAGATTAAATCACACGAGGGAGAAGAATCATCACTAGGAATCAAGGTTTTCAAATGTTTGATTTCAGATTCTAGTGATTCAATTTTAGCAGCATTATCCCTAAGTTTTTTGTCCTTTTTCTTAACAATAACAGTTGCATGAGAAATTGCATCACACATTTCATTATAGGTAGAACATACCTCAGCGTCGTCACTGTTGTGTTCTGCATCCTCCTGGCTTGATCTTGATCTTGTTTTGCCCGCCATGAATCATAAGTTGGCCAAATCATCTTCATCTTCGTCACTTCCAATGTCCACGTCGCTTGAGCCATGTTCCGGGAGTGCGGAGATAAAACTGTTCACCAGCTGGCGACCTGTAAAGCCCTTCTTCTTCTTCTTATCATTTGTTGAGGAGTGCTTCGTCCTTGATTGTTTTTCTTCTCGGGAAGTAGAACCTGAAAGGTTAGGGCATTCGGTACGAAAATGTCCCGTCTTACCACATTCGAAGCATCGTTGAGGTCCGGAGCTTCCTCTCCTTCTAGTTCTCACATTTTGCAATGCTTTTGAGAACCTGGTAGAGAGAAGTGCTAGCTCCTCCTCTAGAGATTCCTCTATCTGCTCCAGGGTTAGTGAGGACAACAAAGCAAGAGTATTGCAAGATGATGATTGGCCGGAGCTAGGCATATCATGTTGTGAGACAAATGCAATAGACTTATTTGGGTTCTTACGTGATAAAATGTCAATTTCATGAGTTTTGAGTTTAGAGTAAAGAACATCTAAAGTAAGTGTACTCATGACAGTAGATTCACGAACAGATGTAACTTTCATCTACCAGATTGACATGTCTAATGCAATAAAAAGTTGCCTAGAATTTTCAGCATGAGAAACATTAACATTGACACTACGCAAGTCACTGAGAATTTTGTTAAAGCGAGCAAAGGCATAATCGATGGGCTCACCGGGTTGCATCTCGAAGCGCATGTATTCTTTATTGAACATGTCTTGCCTTAACTCCTTTATCGTGTTGGATCCTTCATGATAGTCACAAAGTTCTCTCCATACATCGTATGCCGATCGGAGATGTGCAACGCGGTCGAAGTCGCTCTGAGTGAGTCCATGGATGATCAAGTTTCGGGCTTTTTTGTTGTTGTCGACGTCCCGTAGGTTTGTAGCCATAACTTGATCATTAGGTGGCACTTCGTAAGGCTTGTACACCTTCTCCCATATTGCGAAGCCTTGCGCCTGGATTAAAGCCTCCATGCGTGCCTTCCAAACCTGAAAATCAATACCAGCAAACACACAAGGTTTGGCGGAGTATTTCTCCATGATGATTAGTAAAAAACACGTGCAAATCACAATGATTGGAGCACGGTGGCTCTGATACAAATTGTAGGATCGAAGAGCATGTGAAAAGCTACCAGAGGGGGGTGAATTGTAGATTTAAAAATCTTACGCAGCGGAAACAATTAAATCCTGACCCCTTCGGCAGAAAAATGATATGTTGGAGAAATCGTGTGTGAAACTAATCTAAACGTGTTTCACTGTGACAAATGTGATATATATCAGAGAGAATCATTTCACGAAGAAAGCACAAAAAGAATCACTCAAATCCGTTGAGGGAAACTCAAGTTATGATTGAAAGATCAAACCAAAGTCAATCTGTCCTACCTGAGAAAAACAATTCTAGAACGCTGCAAAGAAACTCGTGTAGATCAGACACCACAAATCCAATGACCGTGAAATTTTGACAAATGATATATAATCAAGTTGGTAAGACAAACCAAAAATAGTCACATCAATTGGATCTGTAAAACTCGAGTTTGATAAAACCATCGATGAAAGGTAGTGTTGTCCAGAAACTCGACGAGTAGTATTTGTCTGGAACAAGTTGGATGAACAAGGCACAAAAGTTCCTTCAAACTACGAATTTTATTGAATAGAACATAAGAGGAACAGACCCAATGTCCTACACCACGAGCTTTGGCTTCCCTTGCTTATATAACCAGCCCTTAGGCCAACCCAATCTAAAATAGGACTCTAATCCGACTTAGATCACGAATCGAAACTTTCCATAACCGTTTAGGATTCTTCTATACGCAGATAGAAGCAATATTAAGACTTCCAAACACCTTAGGAACGTATCCCACATTCCTCAACTCAAAGTCGTGACCCACACGAAATCCTATCATAAGCAACTCAAATCTTCCCATATTTGAGTCAAACCTCACTCAGCCATAGCCTGAGTCCATAACCTAGTCGGTTGCACCTTTCCGACCAATTCTTTACGTACACATCTCTTCATCACGCCTCAGAACCTTGTAGCCACGTCCATGCACTCCTTGCACACGTGCAAACATCTTCCAATGACATCCATGATACCTTTATATGCATTGTTCTTGATTCAAACATGCTGTGCAACCTCCCGATCAACTAAACCACAATTCCTCCCGAACTTGGTTGTTGAACCTCATCTTCTCCCTAGGACTAGTTCAATGGATCCCATCACCAACCATGTCTTGAACTCAAGCAACACCTGCACATGAATAAACAACCAATCCGTACGAGCCCAAGTCCGCGACTTGACTCAAATCAGTTCCGAAACTACAACACATTAAGTGTGCACCTCACATAAGCATGTTGCAAAGCACAACAAAATGATATAAGCGTTAAACACCAAAACACACCAAAAACTTAGTAAAATAATACTAAGCAACCTTTCCATAAGTGTAAAGCAAGTTTGAAACATTTCACATGAAAATTTGGAATATTACGATCAAGCTCCGAACCTTGCCAAAGCTAACTGGAGCTTGAGTTGGAGCTTACCAAAGCTAGTACAACCTAGCGCCGGAACATACCAAAGCTAGTACAACCTAGCGCCGGAGCTTACCAAAGCTAGTCGGACCTAGCGCTGGAGCTAACCAAAACTAGTCGGAACTAGTCATCCCAAAAGTCGAAGCTAGAAAAACATGTCGGAGCTAACCAACATAAGTCGGACCTAGCAAAACATATCGGAGCTTAACAAAGTCATGCCGGAGCTATCAAAGAGATGCCGGAGCTATCGAAGACATGCCGGAGCTAAAGACAAAGCTCACCGGAGCTACCCAAAAACATGATGGATCTAGACAAAGAAAGTCGGACCTATTGTCGGACCTTGTAGAAGCTCGAAGCTAGAGTCGGACCTTATTAAAAAGATGTTATGGCAGCATTCAAAACTTTTATTGTCAAAGTCAATGTATTCAGCACAATATTATTATCAAAGCCAATTTATTCAGCACAAATAGGTCTCACATTCTTCCTTCTTCCTCATCCGTTACTTTGAAAGCTTTTTCGGAAGATGATTTTGGTGTTGTAGGATTAATGGGAAAATTACTTCCGGTGCTTGTCATTTTCTTGGTAGTTCACTTGTTGTTTGGTCCTCTAGAAAACAAAATTTAGTTGCACAATCCACTGCCGAATCTGGATATGTAGCTGCTGCTAGTGCTTGCTCACAAATTGTTTGGATTTTTCAAAAACTTAAGGACAATGGGGTTGATATAGATAGTGTTTCACTATTTTATGATAACACTAGTGCCATTTGCATTGCTAAAAATCCCGTGCAACATTCGAGAACAAAGCACATTGACATTAGGTATCACTTTCTTCGTGATAATGTTGAAAAAGGAAACATTGTGCTTCACCATGTAGATATCGAACAACAATTGGCTGATATTTTCACAAAACCTTTGGATTTGACTCGTTTTTGTTTCATTCGTAGTGAAATAGGGCTTATGCATCCTCATGGCTTAAATTGAGGGGGAGTTTTGAAACAAACATGGGATGTCTATGTGTGAATCTGAATTCAAAATAATATGAGCATATTATTTCATACATATATGACTTTGTGATTCCTTTTACATGCTGAAAGTTCTTACTACATTACTCATGTTATACATTTTGTAGTTTTTGCCATGACTAGTAATTGGAATAATTACTTACACTAAATCTTTTCATAATCGAACTTTCTTGCTGTTTTGAACTTGTTGCATACTCACAAGTACTTTTAATAATGAAAAATTAATCAATGAACTATCCACATGTTGAGCTTTTATGATCAAATAAAAATAAGAAAAGATCAAGAGAATATGCATGCATCGCACTTCTTCGTTTTATATGGCTGATCATTGTACTTAGATATGAACTTAGAAGAAGTTGTGTATGACTAAAACCATGACCTTAAGCTTCTGATTGTCAAATGACATAGGCTTTGCTTGGTTGGTTATAATAAGTCAAATGCGGCATATAATCTCTTGCAAATGTTATATGATCAGAATTTGTGCTTTAAATAATATTGAAAATAAAATTGCAGCAACAAGTGTCATGCTTTCAGGTTTTGAAATAGTTAAGTTTGTGAGACCATGACTTGCATAAATTGAAAATTACATTTGATCTCGAGCATGGCTTACACTGCTTTATGTATCTTATTGTTGTGATAGTGTAAGTTACTTGATAGTATGACTTGGATGAGCTTTGTTTTATATGTATATGTCAAAATGTGCTCATAACAAATTAAAATTTCTCTTTTGTACCCTGCGGAATACATTGTCAAAGGGGGAGAAGTATGCAAGGGGGAGAAATATGTATAGGGGGAGAAATTTATTTCTATCTCATTTGATTTTCAAAAAGGGGGAGAAATTGTTTTCAAAACCTTTCATCTGAATAAGCCAATGTTCGGATTTTAAGTGGTGTTGCCAATGCATTCATCATGGGGGAGATTGTGAGACCTATCTGTGTTAAATACATTGGCTTTGATAATAAAAGTTTTGAATACTACAAAAACACCTTTTTAACAAGGTCTGACTCTAGGTCCAAGCTTCTGTAAGGTCCGACGATAGGTCCGGCTTGTTTTGGATAGCTCCTACAAGGTCCGATGCAAGGTCCGACTTATTTTGGCTAGGTTTGACTTTTTGTCTAGGTCTGACTTATTTTCAATAGGTCTGACTTGATGTAGCTAGGTTCGACATGTTTTTTGCTAGGCCCGGCGCAAGGTTTGTCTAGCTTTGGTTAGCTTTGGCATTGGCTAGGTCCGACAAGTTTTGGTAAGCTCTGGTGTTAGGTCGTACAAGCTTTGATAAGTCCTGGCGCTAGATCCTGCTAGCGTTGGTTAGCTCTGGTGCTAGGTCCTGCTAGCTTTGTAAGCTACAACTCAAGGTCCGGTCAGTTTTGGCAAGGTCCGGAGCTAGATTGCAATAGTTATGCTTATAGTTTAAATTGATTTGAACATGCTTTACATCTATGGAAATTTTGCTTAGTATTCTTTTACTATGTTTTTGGTGTCTTTTGGTGGTTATGGTTTATATCTTTTTGCTAACATTTGCAACATGCTTATGATTTGCAACATGCTTATGCGAGGTGCTCACGTAAGGTGTTGTGGTTTCGAAACTAACGTGAGTCAAGTTGAGGACTTCTGCTCAGAAGTGTCGGTTGTTTATTCATGTGCAGGTGTTGCTTGACTTCAAGACATGGCTGGTGACGGGATCCATTGAACTAGTCTTAGGGAGAAGATGAGGTTCAACAATCAAGTTTGGGAGGAATTGTGTTTGAGTTGATCGGGAGGTCGCGCAACATGTTTGAGTCAAGAACAGTGCATATGAAGGTATCGTGGACATCATTGGAAAATGTTTGCCCATGTACATGGAGTGCATGGATGTGTCTGCACTGTTCCAATGCATGATGAAGAGAAGTGGATGTAATGAATTGGTCGGAAAGGTCGAACCGACTAGGTTATGGACTCAGGTTGCGGCTGAGTCGGATTTGACTCAAATATGGAAAGATTTGAGTTAGTTGCGATAGGATATCGTGGTGAGCACGAAGTTGAGTTTTTTTAGGAATGTGGGATATGTTCCTAAGGTGTTTGGAAGTCTTAAGACTGCTTCTATCTGCGTATGGAAGAGTCTTGAGCAGTTATGGAAAGTTTTGGTTGAAACGGAGTATGATACGAGTCCTAGTTTGAGTTGAGTTAGCCTTCGGGCTGGTTATATAAGCAAGGGATGCCAGAGCTCATTGTAGACAACATTTGGGCTTTTCCTCTTGTGTTCACTTAAATAAAGAAAATATTTTAAAGGGACTTTTGTGCCTTTTTTGTCCGACTTGTTTTCTTCAAGTTTTTCTCGTTGAGTTTCTGCACAGCACTACCTTGTTCTAGGGGTTTTATCATAACTCGAGTTTTGCAGATCCGATTGTCGTGATTCTTTTTGGTTGTCTTCAGAACTTGATTTTCTATCATCTGTGAAAATTTCACGGTCATTGGATTTGTGATTTGTGATCTACATGAGTTTCTTTGCAGTGTTACAAATCTAGTTTTTACTCAGTAGAACAGATTGACCTTTGTTCGACCTTTCAATCGTAACTTGAGTTTTTCTCAACGGATTTTCGTGATTCTTGTTTTGACGTCTTCGTGACTTTATTATCCCCAATCTATACTGATTTTGCCATAATTGATCAGGTTTATATTAGTCGCACACACGATTTCTTTAACAGATCAATTTTCCGTCGAGGGGTTTTTGTTGCATCCGCTGAAAAGTTATAATCTACCATTCACCCTCCTCTGGTAGCTTTTCACGTGCTCTTTGATCCTACGCGGAGCAAGAGCAAGAAATTCACGGCAATGCACAAGACGTTGCAGTGGTCAGTTCTTCCTTGTGCCGAGAAGAGTTTACCAAGATTGATGGACAAGAAAGTACCAAGGAAATGTGGGATACACTCAATACCCACTACGTAAGAAACCCAAATAGGAGACAAAGATGGGCGACGCGCTCAAATGCGGCATCTCTGATAATTTTAAGCGAGACGATCCCGCTTCAACGAGGATCTGACATGGCTCGGCTGAAAGTACAAGGAGACATGTTAAAATAAAGCCCATCTCAGTTAAAACTGTATCCGAGACACGCCATCCTCTCTGGCAAGTGGGAGACGTGCGTCAAACAAAGCGCGTCTCGAATATGTGCAAGAAATGAAACATACACTACACAAAGCCCATCTCCTTTGTCTTTGCTTACAGACTCTCGTCGCTGAATGTTTAATTCATTCATTCATTAACAGTTGAACACATATAACGCAGATGAACATACAAAATACTTATCACACAGATGAACACAGATATTAATTAACAAATATATTACAAAACACAAGAAAAAATTACAAGACACAAGAAAATAAAAACAACATCAACTAAAAAATAACAAAAGAAAACATAAATCCTACTCCTCCTCCCCCTCCTCCTCCTCCGGCTTCTCTAGCTGCTCCGTCCGTTGCTCCGGCTGGTCCGGATCCGACAGTGCAACCTCGTGACCGAGTTACCTAGCCATTGCTGCCACCAGGATACTTGCAGCCCTCGGCGTCGAGCACCTCGGCCATCATCTCGAGCAGCCCCTGGAACCGGTCGAACAGCCTGTCGAACAGCATCTCGAGCAGCTCTTTGCTGAGCCTCTTGGGGGAGTGGCATTACTGTTTCTTGCAGGGTGGCTCTCTCGGCGGGCTTGGCGGCGAAACGTTGGCCATGTTGTCTCTGCAGAGAAGACAAACAAAGAGAAGAGACTGATGGTGCCTTTAATATGTCTGTGTAGAGAAGCGAAATGGAGACACACTTTTAGAAAGAGCGCGTCTCCGATTCCACACATCACCTTTAGATTGTGATTTTATCCAGTTTGCTTCGGTTCACTGTTGATATCACACATCACTGAACTTAGAGCACATTCACTTGTCCATAATATAATCAAATCCTTCCTTATGATACCTGAGGAAGACAATGAACACATTACACATTCATTCATTCACAAGTTGAAGAACACACAAGGTAATATTCAATCACATAGATAAACAAAGATATAGTTTATTCATTAACAGTATTGACAAAACAGAAGCAACTAAAAACAACAAAGAAAAACTAAATCCTACTCCTCCTCCTCCTCCGGTGGCGACACCAGCGCCAGTGCAACAGGAGCTTGGGCTGGCTGCGCCGGCTGCTCCAGCTGTGCCGGCTGCACCGACGGTGCAACTGTGAGTACAAGGTTGCTCTCTATTGGCTCCACCAGGTGCCCTCAGGGCCATGTACCTGGGCCATTGTCTCGAACAGAATGTTGAGACGACTGGCCACCCCCGTGAGGGCGAAGATGTAGTGGCCGATGGTAGCCATTCTAGTAAACTGGGGAAGGTTACCGAGACCCAAGGAACTCATGATGCGAGACTTATTGTTGTACGCCTCTTGCACCATAAGGAGGCGCTACTCGGTGTTGATCCTCTTAGGGGAGCTGCAGCATAGTTTCTTGCATGGTGGCTCCCTCAGAGGGCTTGGCGGCAGAAGGTCGTCCATGGTGGTGGTGGGTCGTCGGTGCGGAGAAGACAAGGAAAATAAGAGGATTCAAAGTGAGTGACACACTTGTAGAGAGCTCATGGGTGATGGCACATCTTAAATAAGGGCCGCACAGTGTCGATGATGGAGCAGTTGGTTTCTCGCGCATTGATGGAATGATGGGACGCATCGATACTGCCTCAGAAAATGTCCTAGATGTTGTTCTTGCTTCAGCACACCGTGGCGCATCTAGGACACTCCGGCGTGTTCGGGGCCACAAAATAATGCGAGACGCGCCTTACAATGGCAGAGACGTGTCTTACCTGGGATCGTCTCCGATTTACGCCTAAGATCTTTTGTCCCACTTCGGAAAGCTGAGCATAGTGCAATGATCATATAAGGCATTGCACACAGTTGCCAGTGGTACATACCCGCATGTACAAGCTGCTCCTTGCTTCAGCACACAGTGGCTCATCTTTAGCATGCGGTAAAATGCCTTGATGCGAAAGATGATAATGCAAGACGTGCGTTATATATGTGTGTCTCCGATTTTTATTTTAAACACATGAGCACTTTATTGGTGAAAATTTTCCCACGCTCTCTCGACAAAAGAACATTGAAATGAGAGATGGGTGTTATAAAGGAACGTCTCCCAGTTTTGCCATTTTTATCCATCGCGCGCTCTCTCGCAGCATTTGGCAAAAAAATTTAGCTCTCGCGCGCTCTTTCGACCTAGAAACCGCAGCTCCTGAGCACGCCATTGACGTCGTGTCATCGTCAACGTCGCGCTGCTGCTGTCGACCGCGACCCCGCCGTCGACCATGACCTTCGCATAATCAGAGAGTTGAGCACGCTAGAGCACACCGTCTCGTCTCCTGTCCCCGGAGCGTGCCGCCGCCGTCCCTCTTTCTCAACTCGCTCTTCGTCATTGTCGCGCTGCTGCCGTTTACCCCTATCCCATCGTCAATGCCAACCTTCATGATTAAAGAGTTGAGCACGCTGGAGCACGCCGCCTCGTCCCCTGTCCTTGGAGCTCGCCGCTGTCTTGACCCCGACCTCGGTAATCGGTATGAGTATGCCGCCACCTTCACATAAGTGGAAATGTTCTCCTTATCTCCGGAGCACGCCGGCCTGCTGTCATCAGAGAGTTGAGGAACCGCCACTTTAGCGCCTCTTCTAGCTCGTCCCAAAGCACGCCGCCGCCTCGACCCTGCCCTCAGAGCGTGCATTCCAGTGATTTTATTGAATTTGAGGATGTCCAATGAAGGCTCATCATTAATGAAGTCATTGATCCAAAGGGAGAATTTTCTTTACGGTATACATTCATCTTCCTTGTTTATGTCCAATGCAGAAGTAATGTATTTTTTTTGACTATCAATGTATATAATGAATTCTGATTCGCAATCTCTTGAAACCGCGGGAACTGTGGTTGACACTAGCATTTGCCATCCCAGTGAGTTTGATTTCATCCTCTGCAACCATGCTAGAATCAAGGTACCTATGCGATAATTGGTGTTTCTATAACGAGTTTTGATATCAGGCTATAAATGCATCAGTGGAATGTAAATTGTTTATTTTTTCAGGGATAAGCACACCAACTCACTACCATGTCCTTTATCATGAGAACAATTTCTATGCTGATGCTTTGAAGATGCTCACCAACCGCTTGTGCTAAAAGTAAGCTCGGTTCTCCAATAGGACTAGATGATGACAGTTATGATGTGTGTAATTAGTTACATTGTAATCAGGATGAACAGGATGAACATTCTTTGTTGTATAATTAGTATACTTGAACAGTCTTTGTCTATGTGATTGGTTAATATAATTTAACGTGTGATATTTTTGTCTATACATATGTTCATGAACAGTATGAATAGTATGTTAATATATGAACAATATGTTGCTGACACTGGTAATATGGCTGCCAAATCCTGGCTAGCTCCACGATGCACCCGACAATCAGGATAATCAGGGGTGGGGGAGCACCTAATAGGAGACCCTGCCTGTGAACAATCCACGACAAGCTGTAGCAGAGAACGTCTCAGATAACCTACATAAAGGATACAAGCTTCCATTAAGACCGTCTGAGATCAGTATAGAAATCGGCGATGAGCTACAATATTGAACATCTCAGATCAGTCACCATATCTGTGATGCGCTTTGCTAGTGCTTGTCACGCATGTATGCTGATGGGCGACGCGCGCCACCCACTTTTCCAATGAACCCATAAAGAACGTCTGTTATGATACAAAGAAAGGAGACATGCTTCTTTTAAGCGTGTCTTGCACTTTGGATGAATGGCGACGTGCCATAAGCACGTCTTCGATGACAACGTAATGCGAGACGCGATGACAGAGATGCACAGTTTGTTCGTCTCCCATCTTCGTTAGGGAACGTCTCAGATGAGCCTTTCTTACGTAGTGACCGCACATGAAGGAAATCACTCAGCTCGTGAAGCGAAAATTGAAATGCTAGAAGGAGAATTGGGGAGGTTTGCCATTAAGGAGGGCGAATCACCTCAAGAGATGTACAACCGAATGAAAGCACTCATCAACAAGATCAGGTCCTATGGGAGCAAGAAGTGGAATGACCATTAGGTGGTCAAAAGCATGATTAGAGCATTTATGCCAAGGAATGTCACCTTGTGCTCCATGATCCGTGAAAGTCTGGGGTTTCACAAAATGACTCTAGCTGAACAATTGTCAAGATTATTAACCATGAGATGATTGAGAAGGAGGCCCAATATATCAAAGACTTAGCTGAACTTACCTCCTCCAAGAAGAAGGATGTTTCCCTAAAAACAACTTGCAAGCCTAAAGGAAAGGAAGTTCGTGAAGCACAAGATGAAGAAGACACAAGTGATGTGAGCACCGATTTGGATGATGAAGAGATGGTGCTCTTCTTCAAGAAATTCAAGGCATGATGAGAAGAAGGAAGGGCAGCAACTCAAGTGATGGGAAAAGCAAAGAGAAAGGAAAATCCAAGGCAAGACGTACCTGCTACAACTGTGGCGAGTACAGTCACTTCATGGTTGACTACACATATGAATAAAATAAGAAGAAGAATGAAGCGAAGCCACAAGAGAAGAAGAACTTCAAGAAAGGAGGCAAGCTCACCAAGCGCACATTGGCAAGGAGTGGGACTCAAACGACGAGTCCTCCTCTGATGAAGAAGAGGAGATGGCTACCATTGCCATCAAGAAGCCTACCAAGAAGTATACGCTTTTGACGAACATGGGAGGATGGGAGACCCATAATCATACTTGTCTCATCGCTAAGGAAGGCAATAAAAAGGTTCGACTTACACCTCTATCACTTAATTCCTCCATTGATGATTTTTATAGCTCTAGTGAAAACAAGGAACTGTTTAAACGTTTAAGTAAAACTGCTTTAAAGAAAATGAAAATGTTGTCGGATGAAATTTTTTAGAAGGAGGAGCTTGTCAACCAACAAGAAGATATGCTCATGCGTGAAAGGAAGAGATATCAAGAGGTTGAGAAACTCCATGAGCTTGAGAAGGAGAAGAGCAAGTCACTTGAGCATGAGCTAGCCTTGAGTAAGGAAACTTACTCAAAACTAGAAGACTCACACATTGTAATCAAGGATGAGCTTTCTAACTCATCAAAAGTTAACAAAATCCTTGAAGTGCAAGTTGAGTCACTCAAGCAAAGTGACTCCTCCTCCAAGAGCTCATGTTCCAAAGGTGTAAATTTGACAACAAATGTTACTTGCACATGCTCTAGTTACAAAACTATTGTTAAAGATTATTATTTTGTTTCACACGCTAAACATCTATCCCAAAGTGGCATCCTTCACAAAGAAAAGATTAAATATGCACATAGTGCATATATGGTCGCTAGACCTCCTAATGTTAAAGATGGGTTTGGGTTTACTAAGAATAAAAACATGTCCACTAATGTTCAGGCTAAGAAGGAAATTACTTTTGTTAAGGAAACATCACATGAATCTTAATTGCAAATATTATTCGGTACTTTTGATGCTTCCTAGGTACTCATGAAAGATAAAACTGGACATTTTTGCTAAATATGTAGGTCCACGCCACAAGAACTCAAAATCTTGTGTGTGGATGCCCAAGACTCTTGTGACTAACGTGCGAGGACCCAATCAGGCTTGGGTAACTAAAACTAAGAAATGACTCTGTTTTGCAGGCCTACTCCTCAGGTGGATCGAAATGGGTCTTGGACAGTGGATGCACTTTTCAGATGACCGGATAGAGGAGTATGTTCGTGGAATATGAGCGCAATGCGGATCCAAGTGAAGGAATATACTTTGGATACAACAGCCAAGGAAAGGTCCTTGGTAGCAGTAAAATTGAAATTTCATCTCAACATACTCTTTCAAATGTTTTACATGTCAATTCTCTATATTATAATATTTTGTCCATATCTCAGCTGTGCAACAAAGGTTATAATTTGTTATTCACTAATGAGGGTTTGACTGTTTTTAGAAGAAGTGATGGCTCGATTGCATTCAAGGGAATGTTGAAGGGAAAGTATCTTGTTGACTTCAACAAAGGTAAAGCTGAACTCAACAGACATCATAGTTAGAAATAACCTAGCTCCACTTGTACTTGGAGAAAATGGTGCATGCAGGGATTTTATATAGAATTGAGGTGAAACAAGGGGATGGATCCTAAATAATACTTTCCCAGCCAATCAAACGCTGACATGTGGCAGCACATGGATCAAATGGCACACTTACAGGAGTATCCGAGGAGATCATGTGGCGTAGCACCCAGAAATAGTAATGGGACCCACCTATCAGCCACCAAGAGAAAGCCCAAACCGTTTGTAGTGTTTACAAGGTCGGTCAAACAGGTGGTTCGACCGACTTGGTCTTCCCACCAAACCTGGTCAGCCTCCACATGTTGGCTCCTCCCGACTTCCTGATGTCGTTGATGACCGATTCACATGCTTTTGGTGGCAGAAACCAACCCTTCTCCAGCTATAAATAGGACCCCTCGCTTCAACACACACCAATTGAGCGTCATTCTATTGTATACACTAGTTCTCCTAATGGAGGTTAAGCTGTGGAGAGGAGCCTCTAGTCCCAATTCAAAATCGGGAAAGGTATGACTCATGTATCTTTTCTAGTACCTGTGAATTTATTCATAATAAAGATATTATATTTAGTCTTCTTTTATTTATATACTTGGATGAAGCGTTTCTTCCTTTATTGTGGATTCCATGTATGTGGTAGTAGTCTTTATGATTATGCCATAACAATATTATTCTATCATCATAAACACTACAAACCCCCACTATAGTCTAATTAGTTATGATATGATTATGTTGATATGAATAACTTATGCTATGCCTCGACATTGGTTCAACCATATTTAGGTTAGTCATTACCTTAAGATGGCTTTGTCATGACTCTTAAGGTATTTGGATAGTTAAGTAACGTTGGATGTCTCGTAGACCCACGGACTGAACATGTAGGCAGTAGGTGATGACAACCCTATCTGTCCTTTTAATCCTCCATGTTCGGCTATGCCACATGCTCCTTGAGGGAGTCATCCTAGTATTGCTAGGGGTAAACCCGTGCCCAATGTGTTGAACAACATACCATAAGGATTCACCATTGACATGTTCATTAGTAACTAACCTAGACTATGTATATGTATATTAGAAGCATCGTAGGAGCAACTCCCTAACTCTTAGTCTAATCTCCATTAGGATCCATTTACCCTTTAGAATAGTTTTCTTAGGGGTGTGTCACACTACCCACTTTATCAACTTACCCCCGTCCTAATAATTAATTAGTATCCCATAGCTTGATCATAGGAGTTGTGTTTACTTTTGTCAATACCATGCGTACCATGTATCCCTTCGTACCAGAAGAGGATGCAATGAGTTCCACCTTCCAATATTGTGGACTTCCGAAGGCAACACGTGTCCCGCAGTGCCGGATCTGTCTCCCTCCTTAGGGTGACTCTGACACTACCACGTGTCCTACAGTGCTGGACATGCTTCCCTCCTTAGGGTAGCTCCAGCAGTGCCACATGTTCTGTAGTGTCGGACCCACCTCTATCCTTTGGGTGGCATCGGTGCTTCCACATGTCCCGGGATGCCAGACCTCCCTCCACAATAGGGGAAGCTTCCGTGCTGCTACGTGTCTAGTAGCTCCGGACTTGCCTCCCCACAGAGGGAAGCTCTAGGGATACCATGTGTCACACATCCGGATCTATGTCTACAACGGGAAGAATTCAGGATCTCTAACAGCATGGACATTGAGGGGCTATCAATCGGTAGTTTCAAGACCTATTTAACGCGTCATTAATGCTATATTAGTGAAGCACGATCAGAGGACTATCAAGACCGATGACACTGTTGTTGAGGCATGTTATCACACTATTAACCCCCATTTAACACCTGTAGATCGTGTATAGGGAGGTTATTATAGCTAGGGCCACCTGTCGGGCCATGACACATATTGTAGCAGCTAGTCCTTGGCATCTAAGAGGACGGCGCTGCACGATAGAAGACATGTCATTCACAAGCAAGTCATTAAGACTAGCTCACCAACATACTCGCTCATCCAATAAACACACAACTTGTGGAGTAGGGTATTACGGTCAAGCAGCCTGAACCATGTAAAACTCCTCGTGTCACCTTGTTCTTAGATATTGATTCTGCTCCCTACCTAAAAAAGAACCCCCACAAACTATTCTTAATAGTACCGGGGGAAGTGTGCCAACAACACTTCTTCAAGATGGTGAACTCTTATGCCGCTTCGAATGGACCGGCTGCACAAGTAGTTGGTGGAAATGCCTACAATGCTCAGTAGCCAGCTAATGTTGTCACGGTGAATGTCGTTCCAACACCACCACCACCTGCTGTAGCAGTGAGCGCTGGACAGTAGGATGGTGACTTTGCATTGGTTATAGAATCGACCAACAACCCAAAGAACACGCAGAACGTAGCGTGGACTCTTCTTTAGCATCCTCCAGCGCCAGGTGCTCCTCCGGCCATGCTGGAACAATGGTGTGCTAACATTGAGCATCTAGTTGCAGCTACAGCCACAACGCTCAACAGCAAGGGTGAAAGTGCATCTAGGTCCCTTGTGGGTTTTGGTTGATTATTGACAAACAATTAAAGTGCTAATGACTTTGGTTGAGTTATTGCAGAGATTTTAGTATTGAATGAAATTCATGAAAAAAGACAAAATGCGTGAAAAGTGGAGTAGAAATAGATTTTCAATTTCTCCTTGAGTCATAGGAAAATCTGTACTATTAAGATGGACACGACGCGTGGAAACTTAATGAGTCAAATGGGAGCTCAACCTCTTGGCTAGGTCTTAGGAAAACCCTTTGTGTCAAAGTCAGACTTGTCCAATGCCTTGGGTCGGATAAGTCTGAAACCTCTCTGGTCAAATTCAGACATGCTCGATTCTGTATGTCTGACATGTCCAAAACCTCTTTGGTCGATTTCAGAATTGTCCGAATCTGTATGACAGACATGTTCGAAACAACTATGGTCGAATTTCATACATGTCCAAAGTGGGTCAGACATGTCCGAGCTACTTGACTTAGAAAAATATTCTAAGTGTTTGAAAACTTGGAATTGTCCGAGATGGGTGTTCAGACAAGTTCGAGAAGTCTTTGTTCGAATTCTGACATGTCCGAAGTGGGTCGGACATGTCTGAGGTAGACTTTTGCGACTTAGTGCCTCGAATTACTATGAGTTAAAAAACCTCTCTTTGTATGTCAGACTTCACCTAGTTAAGTCAAACTTGTACGATGCAGCTTTTGCGCGCCGATTCAAATCAAAGTGGCTAGCCATACTGCCTCTGTTGTCAGCACGTCGAACACGTCCGAGCTTAGGTCAAACTTGTCCGACGTGGGCTATCACCTAACGACTAAAAATACTTTTTGAGTATAAATAGGTGGGGGTTTCGTCCCCAATCAGTGCCTAACCCAACAGAAACTCTCAGTGTTGCCTCAAACCCTCAAGAAAGCCTCCTCCATTGTTCTTCACTCTCTTGAGCCCAAATCTGATGTTTTTGGGGAAGAGTGAAGGAGTGATTGTGAGATTTGGCAAAAGAAGTCCATAAGGATTGAGCAACGTTTGATTTGCTGAGTTTCTTCGTGATTGCGTGTTTGTTACTCTTGGGGTTCTCCCCTAGACGCTTAGGTATCGCCCCGCGAGTTCTTGTGTGATCCCTTGATTCGGGGAAGTTTGTAATCCTATATGATAGTGGAAGATCCAAGACTTGACCTTTAAGGCGCCTTGGCAAGGATGGGGCTGTTAGGCCTGACCCTCTTTGGCTCCTCCACGTGGACGTAGGTTTCTTTGTGGAACCGAACATCGGGAGAAAATCTTGTGTCCATTGTCTCCATTTACATTTTTTCAAAGTTCTTATTTTCTAGTGATCATCTAGGTGTACTTTCGTTCAAGCACTTCCATTCACTAGATTGCTGAAAAACTTCATTTTTGGTGTTGTCCCATAGATTCAGTCGGACTTATCAGAGCTGAGTCATACTTGTCCGACTTCAGTCAGACAAGTCTGATTCTTAGTCAGACAAGTCCAACTTGTATTGACAGGACTTTTAATTAAGTATATATTTTAGATTATTGCCTATTCACCCCCCTCCAGGCTACTTTCGATTGGTATCAGAGCAGGTATCTCCACCATGAGTCTAACAACTCGGAGAGGAGATGGCCAACATGGGTGATAACCAAGTGATCATCGACGATGACAAGACGAAGAATGTCGATGTGCTTCAAGATGATCCTAACAATGACAAGGAAGTGTGTCAACTCAAGGCGCGACTTCGTAAGAAGCTGAATGTTCCCAAGAAGGAGACCAACGACACCAATGGGAGTGGTTCACAAGACTACTCCGAATATCCTTTCAACTATTAGTGTTTAACTCATAATAATCATTACTTGTCTATTCATATTGGGAAACCTCATTAATTTGATGGAAATGATTATGCTATGTGGAAGCATAATATGAAGATGCACCTTATTTCCTTAAATCCTAGGTTGTGGCAAATTGTTTTGACAGGTGTTCATCTTCCAAAGAACGAGGAAGACGTGACCCCGGAGCAAGCCGTCGTACTCCACCGCAATGCTCAAGTGGTTGGAGTGATCACCTCCTCCTTGACTCGAGAGGAGTTCAACCAAATTGAAGGGTTAGAGGTGGCCAACGACATTTGGGACACCCTGAAGACGGCGCATGAGGGCAATCGTGTGATAAGAGAGGCCAAGATTGAGATGATCGAAGAAGAACTTGGGAGGTTCACTATCATGAATGGTGAAACCCCCCAAGACATGTACAATCGCCTCAGGGTCCTCATCAACAAGAGTTGCTCTTGTGGAAGCACCCGATGGACAGACCACGAAGTGGTGAAGAGGATGATTCGGGCATTCATGCCTTGAAATGTCACTCTTTGCTCCTTGATTCGTGAAAGTCCGACATCTTGAATTTCTTCACATGATAACATTGATAGTGCTAGTGAAAATGAATACATGTTGAAGGACATGAGTAAGAGTACATTCAAAAGATTGAAAATGTTGTCGGATGAGATGTTTGAGAAGGAAGAGCTCATCAACCGTCAAGAGGACATGCTCATCCAACAAAAGGAGAGATGTCAAGAGTTTTAGGAGATCTTGGAGCTTGAACAAGAAAGAAGCAATGCACTTGAGCATGAACTCGCTCTGAGCAAGGAAACTTGCTCAAACCTTGAGAACACTGCAATTATGCTAAAGGATGAACTTTTTAGCTTGACAAAAGTTAACAAGATCCTTGAAACACAAGTGGAGTCTATAAAGGTCAATGCTTCATCTTCTACAAATGTCAAATCCGAAACACCTCAACCTTTAAAGTGCTCTAACTTAATTCTAAAACTAAAATATGAGCTTATGTTGGCACAAAATAAGCAAGCACCGAAAGGTGGCGTCATTTACAAGAAGAAGATGGCATATGAACGTAGTGCTTATACCAATACAAGACATCCTCTTGTCAAGGATGGTCTTGACTTTTCTAGGGAGAAGAGGCAAAATGCAAAAACTCCCAAGAATTGTAAAGACTTGATTGGTTTTTTCAAAGGAGGTTCATATGACAATGACCAAGGAAAGAACATTGCTACATCAAATGACATGCCTAAAAAGAAACCTCATCCATTGTTCCATGATTTTGATGCTTCATATGTTTTGTTAAGGAACAAGTTTAGAAAGCATTATGCTAGGTATGTTGGGCCACAACGCAAGAGTCCAAAAGCTTGCGTGTAGGTGCCCAAGTGCCTCTTGACTAACATCAAAGGACCCAACATCACTTGGTTACCTAAAGCCAAGGTTTAACCCTATTTTGTAGGCATAGTCCTCTGATGGAACCAAGTGGGTTCTTGATAGTAGATCCACAAATTATGACCAGGGAAAGGAAGATTTTGTGGATTATGAGGAAAACGAAGATCCATGTGAGGGAATCTACTTTGGGGACAATAGCCAAGGGAAAATTCTTGGCACCGGTAAAATTGTTATATCCTCTAATCATACTCTTTGCAATGTTTTGCATGTTGATTCACTCGATTATAATCTCTTGTCCATATCAAAATTATATGATAGTGTTATAATTGTATTTTGACTAGCGAGGGTGTGACCGTCATAAGAAGGAGCAATTACTCAATTGCCTTTAAGGGTGTGCTCAAGGAAAAGCTTTATCTTCTGGATTTTTCCGCAAATAAAGCCGAACTTGACACATGCTTAATGGCAAAAACCAACATGGGATGGCTTTGGCATAGAAGACAAGCCCATGTTGGGTTGAGGAACATGCAAAAACATCTTATGGGCAAGCACATTCGTGGTTTGAAGAATGTTGTATTTGAAAAGGATAGGCCATGCAGCGCTTGCCAAGATGCAAAACAAGTTGGAGCTCAACATCCTTCCAATAACATCATGACGACAACAAGACTATTGGAGCTTCTACACATGGACTTATTCAGCCCAATTTCCTACATAGGCATTGGCTGTAACAAATATGGTCTTGCAATTGTTGATGATTTTTCACGTTTCACTTTGGTGTTCTTTTTGCATGACAAGAGCGAGACTCAAGGTGTCCTCAAGAAATACTTGAGGAGAGCTCAAAATGAATTCTCCTTGAGGATAAAGACTATAAGGAGTGACAACAGCACCGAATTCAAGAACACTCAAGTTTAAGAATTTTTGGATGAAGAAGGCATCAAGCATGAGTTCTCGGCGCCCTACTCCTCTCAACGAAATAGGATGACCGAGAGGAAGAATAGGACCCTCATTGAGATGTCAAGAACCATGCTTGATGAGTACAAAACGTCGGACCGGTTTTGGGCAGAAGCGGTCAGCACCGCTTGCCATGCCATAAACCGGTTGTACCTTCATTGCATATTGAAGAAGATGTCCTACGAGCTTCTAATAGGTAACAAACCCAACATTTCCTATTTTCCTGTTTTTGGAAGCAAATGCTATATTCTCAACAAGAAGTCTAGGACTTTGAAGTTCACTTCAAAGTCTGATGAGGGTTTCTTGCTTGGTTATGACTCAAACACTTACACCTACCATGTCTTTAACAAATCCTCTAGAATTGTTGAAGTAGCACGTGATGCAGTGTTTGATGAGACAAATGGCTCCCAAGTGGAGAAAGTTGACCATCATGTGCTAGATCAGGAAGAAGCTCCACAAGTGGTGATAGGAAGGATGGCACTTGGAGATATTCGACCACAAGAACAACCTCAAGACTCAAAAGGCCATCCCACACATCAAGAAAGCTCTTCCTTGAACGATCAAGTTCCAGACCCTCAAGATGCACCTCAACAAGATCAAAATGTAGGCAACGATCAAGGGGAGACCAAGAAAATGAGGAAGATGAAGATGAAGATCCAAGACCTCAAGCACCACACCCAAGAGTACATCAAAGCATTCAACGGGACCATCCCGTCGACAACATCCTTGGAGATATCTCCAATGGGGTAACTACTTGATCTCTTGTTTCAAAATTTTGTTAACATTACTCTTTTGTTTCTTCCTTGGAATCTCACAAGATTGAAGAAGCACTACGAGATCTAGATTGGGTGGTGACCATGCTAGAGGAGCTAAACAATTTTGAAAAGAATCAAGTGTGAGAGCTCGTGAAGAGACCAAATGCAAATGTTGTTGGCAACAAGTGGGTGTTCCACAATAAACAAGATGAGCACAGGGTTGTGACAAGGAATAAGGTACCACTTGTGGCCAAGGGGTACTCACACCTCAAATGTTTGGTTTCGATGAAACATTTGCCCCTGTAGCTAGGCTTGAATCAATTTGTATATTACTTGCCTTTGCTACTCACTATGATTTTACGTTATACCAAATGGACATCAAGAGTGCACTTCTCAATGGTCCAATCAAAGAAGAGGTGTATGTGGAGCAACCCACGGGCTTTGAAGATCAAGACTTTCCCAATCATGTCTACAAATTGCGTAAGGCTCTCTATGGCCTCAAACAAGCCCCTAGGGCTTGGTATGAGTGCCTTAGAGACATCAAAATGGTTTCAAAATTGGGAAGGCCGACTACACTCTATTCACTCAGCATTTCAATGATGATTTGTTTGTTTGCCAAATATATGTGAATGTAGGCCTAGAGGGGGGGGTGAATAGTCCTTCTTGATTTTTCTCGGTTCCTGTAACACTCAGAAACAAGGTCAAAACCAGAGATATCGGACTAGTCCGGTAATGTGCGGACTAGTCCGGTTTTCACGGGCTAGGATGATCAAGTTCAGACAAATCGATTGATTCATTGATGTTTGCAGTGGAAATATAAACTTGAATCTCAATTTAATAGTTGTATGTCAGATTCTATTGTAGTTAAAGCTCTTGATCAACAATTAGACTTAGATTGAATAAAGTGAATCAAACCCTAGATTAAGTTGATCAAATTAGATGATGAACACAAAAAGGACAAGACACACGATTTATCCCGTGGTTCGGCTACCACGAAGGCAACCTATGTCCACGTTGAGGAGCCCACAAAAGGATCGGGTCTTCTCCAACCCTTTCCTCGTCAGATCGCCACGAAGGCCAATCCTCTTCCACTACTCACAAGGGGTAAATAACCAAGTTGAAGGGGCGTTCTCACACGTTGAGAGCTCCCTTGATTACAACTCACAATGACACCAATAACACACTCGAAAATTACAAATTGAAACGTAAGAGTGTGTTAGAGAATCAAACCAAGAGCTCAATGATGTGTGCTAAGTGTCTCTCCAATGATCTAGAAGTGATCTTCAATGGATTGATTGATTTTGCACTTAATTTCGTGGAGAGAGATGGTTTTTGAGTCTCTTGGGAGGTATGACGGCGCTAGGGTTCGAGAGATTGTAAAAGTGGGTCGTGCACCTCTATTTATATGGGGTTCCTAAAAGTGACCGTTAGGGTTCAGAAAGATCGGACTAGTCCGTGGTGGTCACCGGACTAGTCCGGTGTGCTGTGTGTAGCAAACCCTAAGTGTCCAGGAATATCGGACTAGTCCGGTTGACAACGGACTTGTCCAATTTCACTACTGGAAATCTTCGGACTAGTCCGATTTCCATCGGACTTGTCCGGATATATGAAACCCTAAGTGTTTGGGATGACAAGTCCGCACTTGGAGGACTTGTCCAATTTAGATCAGTGTGTATATCGGACTAGTCCGTGTAGACACCGGACTTTTCCGAAGTGGATCAGAATGAATATCGGACTAGTCCGGGTCACAACGGACTTGTCCGATTTTGTGTGACTTGTGCATTGTGTTGATGACTAGTCCGAATTGGGGAGGACTAGTCCGAAGTGGATCAGAAAGATATCGGACTAGTCCGGTGGACACCGGACTTGTCCGATCTAGTGCAGAATGTGATATCGGACTAGTCCGGCTGATATCGGACTAGTCCGGTCCTGTATAACTTTGTGCATTGTATGCGTGTGCTTGAAAGTGATGGAGCTCTTGGGTGTGTTTCCTTAACACACTCTATACATAATAATCTACTATTTTCTTCTTCTTGAGCTCAAATTCACTTTGCTTCTCATTTCCCTTCTTTTTGGCATTTTGCTCATTTTTCATCATTTTCCTGCATTCATCTCAACAAAAGGATTAGGATCCCAATTGCTTGTCATAAATCATCCAAAACCCACAAGGGAGTCCTAGATGCACTTTCAATCTCCCCCTTTTTGGGGATTGATGACAACCAATTGAGATTTCACAAAATAAGGCAAAAAATGAGATTTTAATAAAGTATGCACATATGACTCAAAAATACATCAAGCAACAAGAGAATTATCCATATGTGCATTCTTTATGGTGGGATGCATACTAAGTGCATGAATACATTGAGAATGACAGAATTTGCATTAACCAACTGATATGAAATGCATATGACATTCAAGGGGCAAAAACACAGTTTTCATCACACACTCCAAATGAATTAAGCAGTTCATCACAGGACCAAACTTAATATGAAAACAGAGTTAAACTATTACAATCACAAATGAAAGATAAAGAGAACTCTCTCCTCGCACCCTATCACAGCTAAAGCTAAGACTCCCCCTCAATCTCTCCCCCTTTGGCATCAAGACACCAAAAAGAAGGAGAGGAGGGTCCTAGGGTCTTCACTCTTCACTGTCGGTCCTCTCGTCATCGTCTTCATCTTCTTCGCTTTCTGCTTGACGAGGAGGAGAGGGAGGAGGAGGAGCGAAGCTGCTCGAGCCCCCAATGCCAAAATAGGCAAGCTCGGAGGAATTCAGAGGCCCGAGCTCGGTGAAATCCGGGTCAGACTCCTCAGATATCACTGGAGATCCAATGGGGTCGATCTCCAGCTTCCGGCAGATTTGCTCCACATTGGCCTTTATATACTTCATGTCCTCCTTTCTTTTCTTGTTGAGTTTGTCGACCTTCACTTCGGTCTTTTTGCAGGAGGAGAAGATTGCTGACAAGTATTTGAGGATCCCACTGGCGGATCCTCTCTGAGTGGCTTCCCTAGAGGTAGGGACCTCCCTAGCACTGCTTCTTGCTCTTGTCGGTGCCTCGGGACTGGAGACCGGTGAGGGAGCAGCCTGGATGCTCACTGGTTGAGGCTTCTGAGGCCTCAAGGCGGTGTGCTCCACATCCTTCATGAACTCAATGCCTGTGACTTTCTCAATCACATATATGAGGTAGGGAGCATAGCCACATGACCTGTTAGGCGTACAGGATATGTTGACCATATCATTCCAAATGTACTCCGCTACATCAAATGGGCGGTCCCTGCTTATGACTCTCATTAGGGTTCTGAGGTAACCCTGCACGCTCCCAGCAACTCCATCTTTAGGAGCAATAGTCTTCCTCAGCACTCTGTTGAGGACCACAAAGAATGGTTTCATGTGCTTTGTAGAGGGAGGACCATACATTGAGTTAGGCTCATATAGGAATTTCATCCTATCCTTCTCCATGACACCAATGTTGTGGATGATGAGCCTGTCAGGTCCAGAGGTGTCCAGATGGAGCAGATTATTGAACTCCTCTTAAGTGATACTATACTTAGATCCGTGTGTCATCCAAGTAAAACTCTCTTCATCCTCACTTGAGAAGTGGCACGTTGCAAAGAACTGTGCAATCACTTCATCATTCCAGTTATGCCTGAAGGCAAAGAGATCCTTCAGGCCATGCCTCTCAGCTGCAGCAATGACCTCATCAAAGGTTGAGCACTTCTTCTTCTCTAGGTGGGCCCAGTCAATCCATTGACTGCGCACCACCGGTGTCTTCATCGTGAGATACACTGATTTGTAGAAGTCTGCATGGAAGTTGCACCAAAACCTTCTATCGACAGCTTGCTTTGGCCTGCCATACCAGTCAATGCTCCTGTATTTTGCTGCAGACTCACTGCCTTTTCCATTGAATTTCTCCTCAGTGGGGTCCCGGACCCCTTCCCTGGGAGCATGGAGCCTCAAGGGCCCAACTGGCCCCGTTACAACTCCCTTGCCCTTTCTCTTTGCTTGCCGAAGGCCGCTTGAAGGTGTAGCAGCCTTTGAGGCGGGCTTCTTGGCACAGACCTTCCTCCGAACTTGGGGAGGAGATGTAGCAGGCCCGGAAGGTCTTTCTTGGCGTTTGCCAAGACCCGCCGAGGACCGAGATGCCACCTCGTGGTCCAACTCGGCCTCAAAGTCAGAGATTTCGTTGTCGGAGCTCGACATGATCTGAGAATGAATGAGCAAGAAAAATGACAAGTTATGCAAGGCATAGGTGACACATGATAGTAATGGATGGCATTAGGAAATTAAGGAATTAGGTTCAGGTTCAGAAACATCGGACTTGTCCGGTGCCTAGGCACGGACTAGTCCGGGGTACCGGACTTGTCCGTGCATGGACCGGACTAGTCTGGTGTTCATCCTCAAAAACCTAACAGATTGAACTGGACACAATCCCTAATGCAATTCTAGTCTAGCATACACGTAGTACATCAGATAAACATGTAACTAGTGCAGGGAGCTAGGCCAAACGATCAATGATTGAGAAAAATACGATTTCTAGGATTTTGAAGGTTTTTACCGAAGAAATCGTTGGAGACTTGAAGTTTTGGGGGTTTGAGGCCGGACTAGTCCGGTGGAATCAATCCCCAAGTCTTCAAGCTTGATCTCTGCCCAAACTTGTGGCTTTTCGACGGAGGACACAAGAGATTGCTTTGGGAGCTCGAGCGCAAGAGAGAGAAAGGCGTGAGCAAATGTGGGGATGAGTAGATTAGGGTTTGGTGGCGGCTAGGGTTATGGACACGGGAAATCGGACAAGTCCGGACAAGACCGGACTAGTCCGAAGTCATCCAGAGACCTATATCGGACTAGTCCGTGATCTGTCGGACTAGTCCGGCCTAACCGGCACTCCGCGGACTAGTCTGCATGGGCGGACTAGTCCGGATAACCACGGACTAGTCCGTGGTTACCAGGAAAGAATTGCATAGCCCATTCATATATATTTGAAGGTTCAATAATAGAGAATAGAGAGGCAAAACAATCCAAGCAATCTTGATGAATTTGACCAGTAAGCATACAACAATCATACAATGATCAAAATTCATCAAGATCTAATAATTGACATAATTTTTCGAGAGAAAAATAGGGAGGGTTAATTTTCACAAATCAATCAACATTTTTGAAGTAATCATACAGGTATGCAACTTTTCAAGCCACACCCCGAGAATCAAGAATATTTAGCTCATTTCGGAGTTCGCAAAAACGCTTTTCATCAAGTGGCTTGGTGAATATGTCAGCCAATTGTTTTTGTGTGTTGACATGAGAGATGGTTATGTCTCGTTTCATGGAATGGTCTCTCAAGAAATGATGTCTTATGTCTATGTGTTTAGTCCTAGAGTGCTCAACTGGATTGTGGGCTATTTTAATGGCACTCTCATTGTCACAAGAAGAGGAATATGGTTCATATTGTAACCGTAATCCCTTAGAGTTTGTCGCATCCAAAGAAGTTGTGCACAACAACTCCCGGCTGCAACATACTCCGCTTTGGCTGTGGATAAAGCAACGGAATTTTGTTTCTTAGATGACCAAGAAACCAAAGATCTTCCTAGGAATTGGCATGTGCCAGAGGTGCTTTTTCTATCAACTTTGCACCCGGCATAATCTGCATCGGAGTAACCAATGAGATTGAATTTGGAGCCTTTTGGGTACCAAAGACCAAGGTTGGGTGTATGAACTAAATATCTCAAGATTCTTTTTACGGCTGTCAAGTGACATTCCTTAGGGTTGGCTTGAAATCTTGCACACAAACATACACTCAGCATAATATCTGGCCTAGATGCACATAAGTAAAGTAAAGATCCAATCATGGAGCGATATACCTTTTGGTCGACGCTCGGTCCATCTTCATTAAGATCCAAGTGGCCATTCGTAGCCATGGGAGTCTTTATGGGCTTTGCCTTGTCCATGCCAAACTTCTTGAGTATGTCCTGCGTGTACTTGGTTTGGCTTATGAATGTTCCTTCCTTTTGTTGCCGCACTTGGAATCCCAAGAAGTACTTCAATTCTCCCATCATTGACATTTCAAACCTGTCTGTCATAATTCTACTAAATTCTTCACAGAAAGATTGGTTAGTTGACCCAAAAATTATGTCATCAACATAGATTTGGCAAATAAAAAGATCATTATCTAGATTTTTCGTGAATAATGTATAATCTACTTTGCCAATTTGAAAGCCATTATCAATTAAAAAATCTCTAAGGCACTCATACCAAGCTCTAGGAGCTTGTTTGAGGCCATAGAGAGCCTTACGCAGTTTATACACGTGGTCTGGGAACTCTTCGTCTTCAAATCCGGGTGGTTGCTCCACGTACACCTCTTCCTTGATCGGTCCATTGAGGAAGGTGCTTTTCACGTCCATTTGGTACAGCTTGAAATCATGGTGAGTAGCATATGCAAGTAATATTCTAATTGATTCAAGCCTAGCTACTGGAGCAAAAGTCTCATCGAAATCCAAACCTTCGACTTGTGAATAACCTTTGGCCACAAGTCGTGCCTTGTTTCTTGTCACCACCCCGTGCTCGTCTTGCTTGTTGCGGAAGACCCACTTGGTGCCCACTATGTTTGCATTGGGTCTTGCCACAAGTTCCCAAACCTCGTTTCTCTTGAAGTTGTTCAACTCTTCTTGCATTGCCACCACCCAGTCCGGATCCTTCAATGCATCCTCAGTCCTGCGTGGTTCCAAAAAGGAGACAAACGAGTAATGCTCACAAAAATTAGCTATACGAGATCTAGTGGTTACTCCCTTTTGGATATCACCGATGATGTTGTCGATTGGGTGATCCCTTTGAGTGCGTTGGTGTACTCTTGGGTGTGGCACTTGGGGAGTTGAGTGTTGGTGATCCTTTTCTTCTCCCCCTGAGTGGTTACCCTCGTTGATTTGTTGATCATCTTCATATCCTTTTGATTGATCTTGTATCGAGACTCCCCCTTGATTGTTGATCTCCTCTTGTGATTCACTTTCCTCTTGTATTTGTGACGATGACTCTTGTGGACGAACTTCGCCTAGAGCCATTCTCTTCAATGCTTGGTAAGGAGCTTCTTATTTACCTAATTCACATTGATCAACTTGCTCCTTTTGGGAGCCATTAGTTTCATCGAACACTACGTCACGTGCCACTTCAACAAGTCCGGAGGCCTTGTTGAAAACACGATAGGCGTAAGTGTTCGAATCATAGCCAAGAAGGAAACCTTCATCGGACTTCGAAGCGAACTTTGAAGTCCTGGGCTTCTTGTTCAAGATATAACATGGAGAGCCGAAAACTCGAAAATATGAAATTTTGGGTTTGTTACCGGTGAGTAGCTCATAAGGAGTCTTCTTGAGTAGTCGATGAAGGTAGAGTCGATTTGCGGCGTGGCAAGCGGTGTTAATCGCTTCCGCCCAAAATCGATGCGAAGTCTTGTATTCATCGAGCATTGTTCTTGCCATCTCTATGAGCGTTCGGTTCTTCCTTTCGGCGACTCCATTTTGTTGTGGAGAGTATGATGCTGAAAATTCGTGCTTGATTCCCTCCTCATCAAGGTACTCCTCCACTTGTATGTTCTTGAACTCCGTGCCGTTGTCGCTCCGAATACTCTTGATCGATAGTGAGAACTCGTTTTGAGCTCGCTTGAAGAATTTCTTGAGCGTTCCTTGTGTTTCCGACTTGTCATGCAAAAAGAACACCCAAGTGAAGCGGGAAAAATCATCAATAATGACTAAATCGTATTTATTACCGCCGATGCTTATGTAAGCAATTGGACCAAACAAGTCCATATGAAGTACTTTGAGCGGTCTTGTCGTAGTCATAATGTTCTTTGCAGGATGATGTGCTCCTACTTGCTTCCCGGCTTGGCACGCGCTACGAGGCCTGTCTTTCTCAAAAACAACATCTTTCAAACCTCGGATGTGATCGCCCTTGAGGAGTTTTTGAAGATTCCTCATACCAACATGTGCTAGCTGTCTATGCCACAGCCAACCCATGTTGGTTTTTGCAATCAAGCATGTGTCGAGTTCGGCTTTATCCTTGTTGAAGTCAACAAGGTAAAGCTTTCCCTTCAACATACCCTTGAATGCAACGGAACCATCACTCCTCCTTGAGACGGTCACACCCTCGTTAGTAAACAAGCAATTATAACCTTTGTCACATAATTGAGATATGGAAAACAGGTTATAATCTAGAGATTCAACATGTAGAACATGAGAAAGAGTGTGTTTAGATGATATTGCTATTTTACCGGTACCGAGCACCCTTCCTTGACTATTATCTCCGAAGTAGATGCCTTCGTTTGGGTCCTCGTTTTCTTCATATTCCACGAACATCCTCTTTTCTCCGGTCATGTGGTTGGTGCATCCACTATCTAGCACCCATTTGGATCCACCGGAGGAATAGGCCTGCAGAAACAAATTATGCCTTGGTTTTAGGTACCCAAGCTTTCTTAGGTCCTTGGAGGTTAGTTACAATACATTTGGGCACCCACACATGGGATTTTGTGTTCCCATGGCGTGGCCCAGCATAATAAGCATAAACTTTACCAATATTGTTTCTCATTAATACATAAGAGGCATCAAAGGTTTTGAACAAGAGTTGTTGTTGTTTATGGATCGGACCAGTCTGGGTAACCGGACTTGTCCGAATGACCGGACTTGTCCGGACCTCCACCGGACTAGTCCGGCGTTTATGAGAGGTCACATTCTTAATTTTTGAGTTACCAAGTTGTGAGGGTCCTCCCTTCACAAAGGTAATCCTTCCCTTGTTATTCTTATGACTTCCAGCATTTTGCTTTCCATCGTAAGAGTAACCAATGCCATACTTGACATTTGGAGGTCTTTGTACCAAGTATGCACTACGTGCATAGTTGATCCTATCCTTGTCAAATATTCCACATTGGGTAGGATTTTTATCCTTTGCGGAGGTAGACTTTTCTTTCAAGCTGATATTGACTTTACCACATTTGCACATATGAACAGGATTAGTTGAAGTGTGTTGAGAAGGTAGACTTGAAGAGGAGGAAGGTTCACTTAGCTTGAGTGACTCAACTTGCACTTCAAGGATCTTGTTGACCTTGATCAGGTCATCAAGTTGATCCTTGAT
The DNA here is from genome assembly GCA_036927565.1 of Tuctoria greenei. Taxonomy (NCBI): domain Eukaryota; kingdom Viridiplantae; phylum Streptophyta; class Magnoliopsida; order Poales; family Poaceae; genus Tuctoria; species Tuctoria greenei. Next base: position 174,792,107 of record JAYESD010000005.1, read on the forward strand.
TGCAACGTTTGAGTTGGTTAATTCCAAACAAGTTTTCTTGCTTGAAGCTAGCTCAAGCTCTAATGAGTTGTTTTTCTCCTTTTGAAGAAGTAGAAGATTATCAAGTTCGACATACCTCTCCTTTTGGGAGATAATCATGTCTTCTTGACGATCAATTAGCGATTCCTTCTCAACAAGTTGGACAAGTAAAAATTTCATTTTAGCAGCAGTTTTTCTATCTAATCCAGTTAGCATATCTTCATCATCACTATCTAGTTCATCATTACTTGAGTATGAATGCATGGAAGGAGTTTTGATGTTTACCTTGCATTTACCTTCCTTTGCCATGAGGCAAGTGCCATGTCCCTTCTTTGCACCGAGCGTGGGGAAGAGTGTGGGTTTCTTGGACGAGCTTTCAATGGCTATGCTAGCCATCTCTTCTTCATCGGATGATGAGGACTCATGGTTTGAGTCCCACTCCTTTCCAATGTGTGCTTGTTCAGCTTGTTTCTTCTTTTTGAAGAATTTCTTCGGTTGAGGCTTGGTTTCTTTATTCTTCTTCTTGTTGTCCTCATACGGGCAATCGACTATAAAGTGGTTGTACTCACCACAATTATAGCACGCCCGCCTCATCTTCAGCTTTGTCCTTTCCTTGTACTTGACTTCACCAGATTTTGTTCCTTGTCTTTTCTTCATTATTCTTTTGAACTTTTTCATGAACAAAATCATATCCTCTTCGTCCAGCTCACTGCTTTCGTCATCGCTATCCTCCTCAAAGTGTGCTTCTCTTGCTTCTTTGGATAGAGGCTTGAGTGTGGACTTTAAGGCAACTCCCTTCTTCTTGGCCGATGTGAGGTCGGCTATTTCTTTGACGTGCTTGGCTTGTTTCTCCATCATTTCAAAATTGATGATTTTGCCAAGCAATTCATCTGGAGTCATCCTCTTGTACTCGGGACTTACTCTGATCATAGAGCATAGTGTGACATTGCGAGGCATAAAGGCTCTAAGGATGAGCTTTACAACCTCGTGGTCATTCCACTTCTTGCTCCCATATGATCGAACCTTGTTTACAAGTGTCTTCAATCGGTTGTACATGTCCTGGGGAGACTCGTCTTCCTCAATTGCGAACCTTCCTAGTTCGCCCTCAATCATTTCAATTTTGGCCTCCCGCACATGCCGGTCACCTTCATGGGCTGTTTGTAGTGTGTCCCATATTTCCTTGGCAATCTCCAGTCCGTCTACCTTTGTGAATTCATCTCGACTTAGAGAGGAGGTGATCACGGCTGCAGCTTGAGCGTTTCTGTGGATGGCTTGCTCTTGACTTGGAGTGAGCTCTTCGTCGTCATCTGGGATGTCTATTCCTGTGCACACAATATGCCATAAACTTGGGTTAAGGGAAATCAAGTGCATATTCATATTTTGCCTCCACATGGAGTAATCACTCCCATTGAAGTGTGGGGCTTTTCCAAGAGGAATAGATAGGTAATGGCTGTTGTTTGAATTTAAACGATCATAGTTGAAAGGATATAGGGAGTAGTCGGCGTGACTACTCCCCTTCTTCTTTTCTTCAACTTTAGCTTTCCCTTTGGAAAGTGCTTTCTTTCTGAGTAGTGCTTTCAGCTCCAGCGTCTCCTCGTCATCATCATCGAAGTCTTGAATTGCTTCGAGATACTTTTCCAGCTTTTGGTTCTTGTCTTTGTTTACTTCTTCCTGGTTGTTGATTTTCTGAACATCTTTCATGTCCGACATGATCTCTTCGAGTGATCGCACTCTTTCTTGAAGAACCCGCTCTGATACCAATTGAATGTACGCCTAGAGGGGGGGTGAATAGGCCTTCTTGATTTTTCTCGGTTCTTGTAACACTCAGCAACAAGGTCAAAACTAGAGATATCGGACTAGTCCGGTAATGTGCGGACTAGTCCGGTTTTCACGGGCTAGGATGATCAAGTTCAGACAAATCGATTGATTCGTTAATGTTTGCAGCGGAAATATAAACTTGAATCTCAATTTAATAGTTGTATGTCAGATTCTATTGTAGTTAAAGCTCTTGATCAACAATTAGACTTAGATTGAATAAAGTGAATCAAACCCTAGATTAAGTTGATCAAATTAGATGATGAACACAAAAAGGACAAGACACACGATTTATCCCGTGGTTCGGCTACCACGAAGGCAACCTACGTCCACGTTGAGGAGCCCACAAAAGGACCGGGTCTTCTCCAACCCTTTCCTCGTCGGATCGCCACGAAGGCCAATCCTCTTCCACTACTCACAAGGGGTAAATAACCAAGTTGAAGGGGCGTTCTCACACGTTGAGAGCTCTCTTGATTACAACTCACAATGACACCAATAACACACTCGAAAATTACAAATTGAAACGTAAGAGTGTGTTAGAGAATCAAACCAAGAGCTCAATGATGTGTGCTAAGTGTCTCTCCAATGATCTAGAAGTGATCTTCAATGGATTGATTGATTTTGCACTTAATTTCGTGGAGAGAGATGGTTTTTGAGTCTCTTGGGAGGTGTGACGGCGCTAGGGTTCGAGAGATTGTAAAAGTGGGCCGTGCACCTCTATTTATATGGGGTTCCTAAAAGTGACCGTTAGGGTTCAGAAAGATCGGACTAGTCCGTGGTGGTCACTGGACTAGTCCGGTGTGCTGTGTGTAGCAAACCCTAAGTGTCCAGGAATATCGGACTAGTCCGGTTGACAACGGACTTGTCCGATTTCACTACTGGAAATCTTCGGACTAGTCCGATTTCCATCGGACTTGTCCGGATATATGAAACCCTAAGTGTTTGGGATGACAAGTCCGCACTTGGAGGACTTGTCCGATTTAGATCAGTGTGTATATCGGACGAGTCCGTGTAGACACCGGACTTGTCCGAAGTGGATCAGAATGAATATCGGACTAGTCCGGGTCACAACGGACTTGTGCGATTTTGTGTGACTTGTGCATTGTGTTGAGGACTAGTCCGCATTGGGGAGGACTAGTCCGAAGTGGATCAGAAAGATATCGGACTAGTCCGGTGGACACCGGACTTGTCCGATCTAGTCCAGAATGTGATATCGGACCAGTCCGGCTGATATCGGACTAGTCCGGTCCTGTATAACTTTGTGCATTGTATGTGTGTGCTTGAAAGTGATTGAGCTCTTGGGTGTGTTTCCTTAACACACTCTATACATAATAATCTACTATTTTCTTCTTCTTGAGCTCAAATTCACTTTGCTTCTCATTTCCCTTCTTTTTGGAATTTTGCTCATTTTTCATCATTTGCCTGCATTCATCTCAACAAAAGGATTAGGATCCCAATTGCTTGTCATAAATAATCCAAAACCCACAAGGGAGTCCTAGATGCACTTTCAATATGTCGATGACATTATATTTGGTTCTACTAACAAAACTTTTTTTGATGAGTTTTTTAAGATTATGATCGAGAGATTTGAGATGTCGATGATGGGGGAGTTGAAGTTCTTCCTAGGATTTCAAGTGAAGCAACTCAAGGAAGACACGTTCATTAGTCAAACGAAGTACACACAAGACATACTCAAGAAGTTTGTCATGGACAAAGCCAAACCCATTAAGACTCCAATGGGAACCAATGAGCATGTCGACCTTAATGAAGATGGTCCAAGTGTGGACCAAAAGGTATATCGCTCCATGATATGCTCATTGGTTTACTTATATACATCTAGGCCCGATATAATGTTAAGTTTTTGTATGTGTGCTCGATTCCAAGCTGCTCCCAAGGTGTGTCATTTGACCGCCGTAACGAGAACTCTTAGATATTAAGTTCACACGCCAATCCTAGGACTTTGGTACCCCAAGGGCTCTAAGTTTAATCTCATTGGATATTCTGATGCGGATTATGCAGGGTGCAAAGTCAATCGGAAGAGTACCTCCTGAACTTGCCAATTTTTAGGTAGATCTGTAGTTTCTTGGTCCTCAAAGAAACAAAATTTCATTGCTCTATCCACAGCCAAAGTGGAGTATGTCACATCCGGAAGTTGTTGTGCACAACTTCTTTGGATGCAGCAAACTCTTAGAGACTATGGTATAAACTTGTGGCATATCCCTCTCCTATGTGACAATAAGAGTGTCATAAAAATAGCCCACAATCCAGTTGAACATTCTAGGACCAAGCACATTCATATCCGCCACCATTTCTTGAGAGATCACTCCATCAAAGGAGACATAGTCATATCTCATGTGGAACCGAAAAACAATTGGCCGATATCTTCACCAAGCCCTTAGATTAGAAAAGATTTTGTGAACTCAGGAGTGAGCTCAATATCCTAGATTCTCAAAATGTGGCTTGAGTCTTGCACATTCGATTGTTACTCGTATTTCCTTTAAAATTCGTGCATGCTTGCGAAAAACTCAACCCCCCTTGATTTTATACAAAACTATTTGACATTGTTGGATATTTGTGAATTATGGTCACAGTTTGATTGTTGATTGCTTACTGACCATATTTGCAAAGATCTTCTGTAAAAACTTGTTCGTAATGTCCAAATTATTTGACCTCCCCTCGAAATTCTAGTTGCACACTACAACTATTCAGGAGGAGTCAGATAAGTCTGACTCATAAGTCAGACATGTCTAACTCAGTCAGACATGTCCGACGTCTGAGTCAGACAACTCCGACGTGGGTCAGTTAGGGTTTCGGGAGACTGGCGGACTTATCTAACTTCATATGTCAAACTTGTCTGAGGCCCCAAAAAGAGGCCGACGGCTCCTCTCTCTCTCCCCTCATTTCATATCCTCAATCGAGTTACTCTTCTTCCCTCTCAAGATCTTCTTTGATTTTGAGCTTCTTTCGATGAGTGTGTGAGGTCGATCTCCTCCAAGACATGAAGATCAACAACCCTTTCGACCTTCTCCATTCTTCCCCCTTTTAAATGTATCTTCTCCATTCTTTCCTTGGTTCTTTCGGATCTTGCGGCAAGTTGTCATTTTCTTGTTAACAAATTTGTTCACTAGCATGATTAACAACTTGTGGTAGAATCTTGTTGGTAGAAAAATTAATTTTTGTAGTTTAAATAGAACTTACGGTTAAGACTGTACAAGTAAGACATGTCTAACATCTGCATTGGACAAGTATGATATAGTATATCGGAGAAGTCTGACTCATAAGCCAGACATGTCTGACTTAGTCATACATGTCCGACTCTTGAGTTAGACAAGTCCGGTCCTATATAGCAATTGATGTCTTAACTCCTATACAAACTATATGTCAATGATTCTATCCTTCTTTCTTTGTCTCTTACCTATCCTTTATATCTCTCTCTAGCCATGGCTCGTGAAAATCAAGGAGAAAAGGGAAGCCAGCAAGCTGCTGATAGTGAAGCCTCGACCCAGGGCCCGAAAAGAGTAAAGCAAACTGTTCGTCACACCAGCTCTGCTCAGGGAGCCTTTGCTGTCTCAGGTGTTTCCAGTGGTGGTCCTCAAGCTACCCAAGCCGCTCAAGAGGAAGCTAAGATTGGACCTTTGGTGGTGCACTCAACGGTAGGTGACCCTCATCAACCGGCAGATAGGATCAATTACAGAAAGAACCATCCTTATACTCAGCATCAGAGGGATGTGAAGTGTTATGACATGTCTAGGGTTGGGAGATACCCTCATTCTGGAGCTATTTTCACATGGATTACTATCTTTCCGTGCTCATGACAAAGTCAAATCCGGTGACTGATATGTAGTGGGTTGACTAGCAGGAAGTCCAAAAGAAGAGATATCTTTTATTTACTGAGATCAGGGATGCATGTGAGTATCATGGTATAAAGTACATCATGGGGCTGCAATACCCATGGACTGTCGAAGTCATTCTTCAGTTTTATACCACAGTCTTCCATTTGACAGACAAGTATGGTTTCACCTGGATGACAAATGGTAAGAAGTACACGGTAAGATATGATGATTTTTCCAACATCATGGGCATGGGACACTGTTTGGGGCATCCATTGAAGATTCATGAGGAGCTTGTTGTACTATTGAAGAAATGCTAAATTTCTACTCAGAGAAGTACCCTGCTCAGCCCCCTCACATCCATGGGCTACGTCCTTTCCATGCTGAGCTCAATCGTGATGCTGGAGTTTGAGACAAGAAGATGCTGGAGAAGCTGGCAACTAAGGATGTCAGCAGTGTCACGGAACTCTTCAGCCTGGTCGACAATTGTGCCAGAGCAGCGGAGGGCCATGAGATGCACTCCAAACCAGCTGCGGAGGCTTGTCCATCCACCTCCAAAGCCAGAGCTACTGCCAACAACAGTGGAAAAAAAAATAAGTCAAGTGGCAAGAAGAAGTCACTTGTCAGCACACCTACAGCTGCCGCTGCCACAGCACCTGGTAGCCGAGGGCACGCCCCAACATACGACCTCGATCATCATTGGAAGATGGTGATAAGATGTGGTGTAAAATCCACAAGTCTACGACCCATAAGATCAAAGACTGTCATGAGGTCAAGAGGCTTGTTGAACGCAACAACAAGCGTCAAGATGAAACACCTTTCCGCCACCGGGAAGGAAAACAAAAAGTCGAAGAAGCTCTTTCAGATTAGGAGCCAGGCTTCTAAGATGCCAAGAAGGCGTTAAAGGTGGTCTACAACACCACTGACGACTCCAACACCAACTCTGAAAACAAACGTCAGAAGACTCTCCATATGTTGTATGGAGGGTCCTGGGACATTACCTCTCGACGCGTTCTGGAAGCTTTGCATCGGGAGATGGTTGCTGCTACTCCCACCGTCAAGGCGCAACCTCATCAGAAGTGGATGGATACTCCCATTTCCTTCAATGCTTTAGACTGTCTGAAGAACATGGCAGATGCTTGACAATTGCACCTGATGGTCTCCCCGACTATCAACAATATCTAGCTCTTCCATGTTTTGTTGGATGGAAGCGTGGCTCTCAACCTGATGAGCTTTGCAGCCTTTCTAAAGATTCACCTCAGCCCCTCGAACCTCAAGCCATCACGCACATTCTTCGGAGTGGGTCTAGGAGCTATCACTCCTCTCAGGTCTGTTACTCTCGAGGTAACTTTCGGGACACCAGAGAACTACCGGTTCGAGAAGCTAATGTTTGATGTGGCACACATCAACTTAACCTTCAACGCCATCCTAGGCAGGCCAGTCCTGTATAGGTTCATGATGGTGGCCCACGATGGCTACCTTGTGTTGAAGATGCCAACTCCATTAGGCGTCCTTCAGATCTGAGGGGATCACACTGCTGGACTTATTGCACTGAAAAAACTTCATGCACTTGCAACAGCGCAAGAAGCTGAATTCGACAAGGAGCAATATGCGAGCTCGCGCTAGCGCGGCTCAACCTCTGCACCTTGTGTGCAGCCAAGCGGTGACACGGATGTTCCCGTCAAAGTCGTCCAAATATATTCTGATGCCACTTAGACCACTCTTATATCGGGAGGTCTAGGTGACAAATAGGAACTCACGCTTGTCACTTTCCTTCGGGCAAATGTTGACGTGTTTGCATGGAAACCATCACGAATGTTTGGGATCCATAGGGAGGTGATCGAGCACCATCTGAAGATCTACCCCGACGCACGGCCTATACAACAGAAGCCCTAGAAGCAATCTGTTGAGCGGCAAAACTTCATCCAAGAAGAAGTCAAGAAGCTACTTGATGTTGGCTTCATCTGTGAGGTACATCATCTGTGATGGTTGACAAACCCAGTCGTCGTGCCAAAGGTCGGCGGGAAGCTTCGGATGTGCATCAACTACACCACTTTGAATAAGGCATGTCCAAAAGACCCCTTTTCCACTACCAAGAATAGATCAAATAGTGGATTCTACCTATGGTTGTGAGCTTTTATGTTCCTTAGATGGTATTCTGGTTTTTATCAAATTACAATGTCTAAGGAAGATAAAGAGCACACTGCTTTCATTACGGTAGATGGTCTCTATTGTTACATACCAATGCATTATGGTCTAAAAAATGCACTCTACACCTTTGTGCGAGCTTTCCACAAAACCTTTTTGGGACCTAGTGGAAGTCTACATCGATGACATTGTTCTCAAAGTGAAGAACAAAGAATCACTATTGAACAACCTTCAATCTGTCTTTGACAAGCTGCACCTAACGAGCACAAAGCTCAACCCTGACAAGTGTGTCTTTAGGGTTAACTCCGGAAAGCCTCTTTGTTTCTTGGTGACCCACCGAGGAATTGAAGAAAATTCGGGCAAGACAAAAGCCATCGAAGCAAGGCAGCCTCCAGCCTGCGTCAAGGACGTCCAGAAGCTTACTGGATGTCTAGCTTCACTCAGCCATTTCATCTCAAGGCTGGAAGAGCAGGAGCTTCCCTTCTTCAAGCTATTGAGGAATTCTGGACAATTTTGTTCTCCATCTCACGGATCTTGTTCTTAACCACGATTGCTTTGTCCACAAGATTCTGAAAGTTGGCATAATCACAATTGAGTAGTTGCACTTGGATTTCTTTATTAAAGCCCTCATGAACATGTATTGTTTCTGGCTGTCCCGGCTCACATCCTCAGGCACATACCTTGAGAGTTGAGTGAACTTATTGAGATATTCACTCTCGCTTGATCTTCCTTGCCTTAAGTTCTCAAATTCTTGCCTCTTCAAAATCATAACACCTTCCGACACATAATGAGAACCAAAGCTCATTGAATTCAGCCCAAGTGACCCTCTCTTGATTCTCATGAGCATTGCATAGTGAATCCCATCAATTCGCAATTGCTCCAACTAGTTGATGAGAAGCAAATAAGACCTTCTCCGGTCACTACATTGGACAATAGCAAGCTTATTCTCCATGGACTTGAGCCAATCATCCGCATCCATAGGGTTAGCGGCTTGAGCAAAGGTTGGTGGCCTAGTCCTCATAAACTCTCCCAACCGGTTATGAGGAGGCAGGGGTGGCGGTGGAGGCACGTGGGGCTAATTATTGATGTTGCCAGCCTGTAGCTGTCCCATAGTTTGTATCATGGTCTGCATGAGCTGGTTCTGTGTAGCCAGTAGCTGCTAAATATTAATAGCTCCTTGGACAGGTCCTTGTCATTGTTGTTCTGAGGTACTCCATGGTTATCCTCCTATCATTGACATCCCTCTGGTTGCGAGTCCTCACCATCTGATGAAAAGCAATAGGTAAGAATAAGAAAACATCCCCAACTATATGCCTCAAGGGATATGAATCTAGGCAACTAACTAGCCTACGTGGACATGGCAATGCTAAAGCATCCCAAAATCCTCTATTAAGCACACAAGCAAACAATATATAGCAAGCATCACACCAAGCAAGAACACATCGGTTCCTGAGTGTTTCTATGTGCTCTAAAGTGTCCATTCTATCTAGGTTGCGTTCTACGGTCAACATGTGGCTCTGATACTAATCTGTGACACCCGGTTCCGAAAAATGAACCAAGTAAACGCATATGTGTGTCCAGGATGTTCAACACACATACACGAGTGCATAACAAATGATATACAGATAATTACCACAACACAATATTAATTAACCAAATTTTATTACACAAACCATATTATCCTCGAATACAAACTCTAATGAATATGAATGACAAGTTCAACTAATGCAGCGGAAATAAACTAAATAAGCAAACTAAACAGCTAGGCAGCATAAGCAATAGGGTATAGCGCAGCTCCAAAACACCACAGGCAAGCTGACGGTAGACACGGCCTAGAACTCCCCATTATCATCATTAAACTCCCAATTCTGACCTGCAACTGTTGTGGGGATTGCAAGAGTGAGTACATGTCGTACTCAACAAGTGTGGAAAGTATGACATGTGGCTAATTCAAATGACGAATATAATAATGGTTGAGTGCTGAAAAATACATTAAAACATTTGAAAAGCAATATATTATATGTATGTGAAGTAAACCCATCATAAGCCATGTAATCATCATAATACCAGTCCATATTCCATATCCATCATCATATACCAATATCCATATTCAATACCAGAATTCGATTCATAACCATCCATAACTATTACCAAACCATAACCATAACCAAACAACCATAACCATCCCAAATCCCAATTTTCCTCTAATCATGTGAGGGTCCAGGTTGCTCATAACCGGGAGCACGGCTACCATGATAGTTTTAGACACACTCTGCAGAGGTTGTACCACTTTACCCATATGTTCGTGATTTCATCACCTTTCAGTGACTAAGAACCTCTATTATGCCGTCTCACACTTCCGTAGGTGTGTGGCCAAGAGATCACAAAATAGCCTTTAAAAAAGTATTACTAGCCTATTTAGACCCCACTGAGGTTTCACCGGTGGCGATGTCTCCAACTGAGCACATCTTCAACCAAGGGCCCCCTCTTGAGCCATTCGGATCCCAGGGTAGTCCCACCAATCATCAAAAAACCCAATCCGACTACCCCTTCCCCGAGCATCCTTAATGGTCCAAATAGCACTGGCGAAGCCCTATTAATCATCTACGCCACACCCATACCTGGCCTCGTGGTGGCACTGTAAATCCTAGATGGTCGCTCCACGAACCGGTCCTTAGATCTAAAGCAAGCAAAACCACCATAACATCCAACCCATCCACAAACCAGGCTTTCTTAGATCACCCATTACCATATCATATTAACCAGTTCATGTTAACCATAATGTCATCCATGCATAATTAAGTTGAGTGGTATAGTTGTTTACCCATCCCAGTTGATTAAGCGAGGCAAAAGGTAGAAAGCCCTTCCCGACTCTCTACCATATATTCCAGGTGACAAAGGTGGTCAACAAAACTAGTAAACTTCCTACCATAGGATTTACCATCAAATTGACACAAGCATGCAATTTTCAAACAAAACATTTATTTTAAAATAGGATCAATATGCTTCAAGGACACTTGCCTTGCTCTTGCAGTTGATTAGGATCAAAGACTTCAAAATCTTGGTGTTGTAGATCCTCCGCGGCACTCTGTAGTGCAAATCTGTCTATTTAGCACAATAAACATACCAACAAGAAGCACAATCAAATAGTGCACAAATATTACTCAATATGATATGACATGCATGACTTATGCAAATGCAAGGTAGAACTTGTTAATAAATTGCTTTTAAGTGATCACTAAATAGTTATAATGGCTTTGAACAAGTTTATACAGGTTTGGATTTGATTAGATCTACTTTTAGAATCAATTCAACACAATTTAGTCAGCAAAATCGGACTAGTCTGCAGAAGGCCAGACTAGTCCGCACTTCGCAGAACTAGCGAACTATAGGGTTTTCTAGATCGACGTGAATTTGGAGGTTAGGGGTTGAATTCACATAACGAAAAGAGAATAGAAGGTATACCAAGTGTTTAGAACTCCAATGAATCAAGAAACTTGGAGGTAACACTTGAATCTTGATGATCTAGGGATGGGGATGAACTTGGAGAAGAATTGGTGATGAAGAATAAAAGCTTGGTGGAGATCTTGATCCTCTTTCATTTCCTCCTCCTCTTCTTCTTTCTTGGGATCTCCTCCCCCCTCCTTGATGGTGTCTCTCCACGAACTATTGTATGGGTGGGGTGGAAAAGTGGCAAATAGATGTCAAGCCAAGGGGTGGGGTGGTTTATATAGAGGTGGAGGCTAGGGTTAGATGGATTTCGAGTTTGAGATGAGTAGAGGCCGGTTTAGAGTCCCACATGGGCTCTAAAAGAGTTAGGCACAACATCCCTAGGCCCACTTAAAGTGAAACCCAAGAAACAAAACGTAAAACAAAAGTTCGATTCGGGGTCGCGAAATATCGGTCAAGTCCGAAAAGGACCGGACTAGTCTGAAGTTGTCCAGAGATAAATCGGACAAGTCTGGCCGAAAATCGGACAAGTCCGACTTTCGTCAAAGAGGAAAACGGACAAGTCTGCTGGGACATCGGACTAGTCCGGAAAAGTCCAGGGACTTAGCAAATTTTAAGGATTCTCGGAATATTGTACTAGTCCGCACAAAATCGAACAAGTCCGAAAGTGACCAGAGGCAAAATTGGACTAGTCCGCAGCAAAAACGGACAAGTCTGTCTTTAGTCAGAGAGAAATCAGACTAGTCCTCACTAAAATCAGACTAGTCCGCACTTTTCAGCATTTTAAGTGCGTTTTTGCTCCAAATCAATTTTAAATGCTCCAAATCAATATTAAACTCGTTACTCTTTATGTGGGTTAATGTTAAACATGTGTATGAATGTATGTAGGGCATGATGCATGAAAATGAGGGTGTTAAACTCACGGAAGCAACGTCATTACTTACAAGCCCACAAGATATTAGTGGTCACATCTTATCCACTGCGTGCTATTTTTCATAATCCCAATTCAACAGGAAATATCGCCAAGTGGGCTGAATTCGATCTTGAATTACTGGTCCAACATGCAATCAAGAGTCAGGCGTTGGCTGACTTCATGGCGGAGTGGACACCTTCGCCATCAAGTCCTGGAGGGCCTCAATAAGCAGAAGCCAGAACCTAAGTTTTCAGTCTTCACTAAGCCTCACTGGACTCTCTACATTGATGGCTCCATGTAGAAGCAGAGGGCCGGAGCTGGAATCCTTCTCCTCACTCTGACCAGGGGGAAGGTCAAGGAAATGGTGTGCCTGGACTTCAAGGCGACCATCAACATGGCAGAATATGAAGCTCTCATCTTCGGACTCAAGGTGGCGCTATCATATGGCGTCCGACAGCTGCTGGTTAAGGCAGATTTGCAACTCACCATCAAACAAGTCAAATGTTAATGTAGTTGCAATAACCCTCAGCGTGTTGCATATTTGCTTGAAGTCCAAAAGTTGTGGAAAGATTTCCAGGTCCTGGACCTCTACCATGTCCAGCGCCTCAACAACGCTGAAGCTGACGATCTCTCGACGAAAGCTACAACAGAGGACCAGGCACCCGACGCAGTTATCTTCAGTAGATTATCGGCACCTTCCGCTCAGTTTGACGAACTGGATGATGGGGGCGGGACCAGCACCTCAAAGCTGGCGGTCGCAATGACCCTATTACCATGGCGTACATCAAGGATAGTAGGCGCTAAAGGAAGCTCCGATCAACTTAGAGCGCAAGATCCAGAAGCTCAAGTCGGTCCTCATGCATGGATCTCAGAGGTCCAGGACTACATGAAAGACAACATCCTTTCTGAAGATGGTGTATCCGTTGAGCGAATCGTTAGATTGGCCAAAAGATACATGTTGGTAGAAGGGGATCTCTATCGACGTGGTGCCAATGGCATTCTTGTGAGGTCCATTTCCCGAGAAGAGGGTTGCGAACTTCTTGCAGAGACCCATGGAGGCAAATGTGGGAACCATGTGTCACCCCACATGCTGGTCGATAAGGCCTTCCGTCATTGTTTTTACTGGCCTACAGCACTTCAGGATGCAGTACAGCTGGTCAAGAAGTGTGCAGTGTGCCTGTTTCATGCGAAGAAAATTCATATACAGGCGCACTCACTGCAAATGATTCCTCCCTCATGGCCATTGACTATGTGGGGGATGGATATTTTGGGACCTTTCCCACAAGCTGTCGAAGGGTGTCGGTTCTTATACCTCACCATTGAAAAGTTCACAAAGTGGTTGGAAGCTACTCCAATTGTGACAATCAACAAGGAATCTGCCATCAAGTTCTTGAAGTCCATTGTCTGCATATTTGGACTTCCGAATAGAGTCATCATTGACAACGGAACCCAATTCACAAGTGCAGCTTTCCAAGAGTATTGCGAAGACCTCGGCATAACTGTCAGCTACACATCGGTAGCTCATCCGACAAGCAATGGCTAAGCAAAGAGAATAAACTCTGAAATTCTCAAGGGACTCAAGATGCGCACTTATGAGTGCTTGAAGAAGCATGGTGACAACTGGATAGAAGAGCTTCTGTTTGCCCTGTGACACCCGGTTCTGGAATGAACCAAGTGCTACGCATATGTGTGCCCAGGATGTTCAACACACATACACGAGTGCACCACAAATGATATAAAGAAAATTACCACAACACAAGTACTTTTATTACAACTTTCATGTAATCCTCAAATTACAACTCTAATGATCAATATTAATAAGTTCTATAGCGGATATAATCTAAACTAAGAGAACTAAGCAAATTGAGCATAGGGGAATGCACGGCTCCAAGCAACACCACAGGCAAGTCGATGGCAACACATAGCCTAGTACTCCGCATTATCCTCATGATACTCCCAAACATAATCTGAAACTGTTAGTGGGGTAATGGCAAGGGTTAGCACATGTCGTACTCAACAAGTGTGGGAAAATAATGGCATATAGCTTAAATAAGGAATTTATAATAATAATGGCTATTTTCTGAAAAGTACATTTAAAACATTTGAAAAGCATCTTACAATGTCTATGTGAAATATTTCCCATCATATCCCGAATAACATAATATTCCATATCCATCTTTCATTATCCATCCATATAACACATTCTTATGATCATCATTAACCATATCCATTTATCACCATCTATTTAATGACCATTACCAATACCAAACCATAACCAAAACCAAACCACAACCCAACAATAAATATCCCAAATCCCAAGTTCCACTCTAATCATGGAAGTTGTCCAGGTGCTCATAACTGGGACCACGGCTATCACGATGGTTTTTAGCACTGTGCAAAGGTTGTACCACTTTGCCCACAAGTTCACTATTTCATCATCTTTCGGTGACTAAGAACCTCTATTATGCCTTATTACACTTCCGTTGGTGCGTGGCCAAGAGATCACAAAATAGCTTTTACAAAGGGACTACTAGTATGTATGGACCCACTATGGTTTCACCAGCAGGCTTGAATCTCCATTCTCCCACCCACGGGACCCCTCATGTGCCATGCGGTTCCCAGGGTAGCCCTCCTCGACTCCCATTCCCCGCACTATCCAATGGTCCATACAATACCAGCAGCACACCTAATTATTCAGCTACGCCGCACCCATATTTGGCCTTGTGGTGGCACTGTTGTCCTGGATTATTCTCGCATGAACCCGTCCTTGGATCTAAGGCAAGCAAAAACACCATAACATCCAACCCAATCCACAGATCATGCTTGCTTAGATCTCCCAAGACTCCCAAGACACATGTTACCAATTATCCATATTCATCAATTCTCATCATATTCGTTCTCATTAATTCATAGTTAAGCTATTTGGTTGTTTTCCAACCCATTTAATTAGAGCGAAGCAAAAAGGTAAAAATGCCTTTCTCGACATTCCACAACATGTCCCAAGTTACAAAGATGGTCAAACAAGACTAGTAAACTCCTATGTTGGGTTTCCCTACAATTTGACACAAGCATACAGTTTTGCAAAAAAAACATTTAAAACAGGATCGAAATGATAAAGGACACTTTCCTTGCTCATGAGATTGATTAGGGTCAAAAGCTTTGAAGTTCTAGTGCTGGAGGTCCTCGACAGCACCCTCTAGCGCAACCCCTTCCGTTCCGCGCAATAGACATACAAAACAAACATTACAATCAATAAATGCTCATATATTACTCAATATTCCATGACACGCATGATTAACGCAATTGTGAAATAAAACTTGTTAATGAGATGCTATTAATGTTTAATAACTAGTTGCAATAGTTTACAACAAGTTTGAACAAGTTCCGAGTTGATTGGAGTAAATCTGGAATCAATTCAGCAAAACAGATCTTCAGAGACCGAACAAGTCCCGTATCAGGTCGGACTAGTCCGCCCAAACCAGAAACTGGAATTTTAGGGTTTTTCTATACAGCGAGATTTAGAGTTAAACTCATGTAGGAAATTGGATACAGAGGGTGTACTGTGAGTTTAGAGTTCCAACGGTCGAGAATTGGGTGTGAAACTTGAATCTTGACAATTAGGGTTTTGGGATGAAGAGTTGATAGAGAATTGGCGATAAGGAACATCGATGTCGAAAAGTTGACGAAGATTGCGCTTGCTTGTTTCTCCTTCTTCTTCTTCTCCTCCTTTTCCTTGCTGTGAACTCCTCTTGATGGCAGCTCTCATGAACTAGGGTTAAGGGTTTCTTCATTGTGGCAAAGAGATGAAAAGTTGGGGTGGTGGGGTATTTATATAGAGGTAGTGGTGGTAGGGTGTTGACGGCTATTATATACTAATTTCACCCGTCAAAATAACTCAATTATGTGAAGGAAATATATTTTTTTGCACACATCACCTTTCTATTTAACCTATTTCCACTTGTCCTTTGAGAAAGTAGTGCATGCAGGCATTCTATGCAGAATTGAAGTGAAACAAGGGCATGGTGTGACACTCGGTTTCGAATATAAACCAAGCGTAATGCATATGTGTGCCCAGGAAGTTCATCACACATATATGGTTGCATCACAAACGATATATAGAATTTAACCACGTCTCAACTATTAAATAAGTACTTTATTACAATAATCCAATAGTTCACAAATGATAAAACTCTAAATAATGCAGCAAAAAATAAACTAAGCAGCACGACTCCATTCCACAGGCAATTGACGGCGGTACGCAACCTAGTACTCCGCGTGATCCTCAGGGTACTCCCAATTATCTCCAATAGCTGTTGGGGGGGGGGGGGGGGGGGCGGGGATTGCAAGGGTGAGTACGTGTCGTACTCAGCAAGTGTGGAAATAGATGATATGTGGCTAAACAAATGATTGGAATAAAATGGCTAATTACAGAAAAGTACGTTTCATAAACATGTAAACACAGCCTATCATGTCTATGTGAATTTATTTCCCTTCATGAACCAAGTAATTATCATACCATAAATCCAACAATTCTTATTACCAACGCAATCCATTAATATCAGCCAACCATAAAATTAATACCATATGCCAATTCCATAATCTCTCATGTACCGACAATACTCAAGTGACAACCCAAAACCATACCAACCATCGCAAAATTTAAAGTCCAATTCTAATCATGTTGGTCATCCAGGTGCTCTTAACCGGGAGCACGGCTATCATGATAGTTTTTAACATTCTGCAGAGGTTGTACCATTTTACCCACATGTTCGTGATTTCATCACCTTTCCGTGACTAAGAACCTCTATGTTGTCCTGTCAGACTTCCGTGGTGTGTAGCCAAGAGATCACAAAATAGCCTTTCAAAAGGGACTACTAGTATGTACGGGCCCACTAAGGTTTCACCGGCAGGCTTGAATCTCCATTCTCCCACCCACGGGCCCCCTCGTTTGCCATGCGGATCCCAGGGCAGTCCTCCTCGACCCCCATTCCTCACGCCATCCAATGGTCCATACAATACTAGCAGCGCTCCTAATTATTCAGCTACGCCGCACCCATACTTGGCCTTGTGGTGGCACTGTTGACCTGGCATATTCTCGCATGAACCGGTCCTTAGATCTAAGGCAAGCAAACCACCATATCATCCAACCCATCCACAAAACCATGCTTGGTTAGATCTCCTAAATTCCAGGTTGCTAAATTAACCATCATCTTATTACCATCCCAAGTTGTCGTAATTATAGTTGTCAACCACTTTATTTAAGTTACCCATAACCCATTTAGCGATGCGGTGCAAAAATAAAAACACCCATACCCGACTCATCGTGTATATCCCGGCGACAAGGGGTGGCAAACAACGCTAGTAAACTCCAACGTATGGGTTTCCCATCATATTGACACAAGCATGCAAGTTCGCAAACAA
The DNA here is from genome assembly GCA_036927565.1 of Tuctoria greenei. NCBI lineage: Eukaryota > Viridiplantae > Streptophyta > Magnoliopsida > Poales > Poaceae > Tuctoria > Tuctoria greenei. Next base: position 174,809,702 of record JAYESD010000005.1, read on the forward strand.
AACATTTAATAAAACGGGATCAATATGATCAAGGACACTTGCCTTGCTCCGACGGATGGGGTTGCTCAAGCGCTTCAAAGTCTTGGTTTTGGAAATCCTCGTATACGGCCTCTTGAGCACGTTCCTCTATGCATGATCATACATACAAGAAAATACATACAAATCATCATGATGCACACAAATTAATCAACATGCTATGACATGCATGCATGCAAGTCAATTAATTAATTAACTATGGTTGTTTATTAATTAGATGCAACCATCTCATACGTGTTCATATGACTTTACGAGGATTTTAGCAGGGATTAATAAAAAGATGGTGCGACTACGATCAAACTACGTCTATTAGATTCAACATGTTCGCTAAAATTCGCATCGGAAAACATAGCCTACCGTAGACATGATGGCTTCGAAGATCGCGGGATGGGGATGACGCGTACACGAAGTAGGTGCGCGAGATCCTGCGGCGGCACGACGACAGCGATGCGACAAACTCCAGTGGACGATGGCACCCTCCTCTTCTCTTCCATTTTTCCCTCTTCTTCCCTGGCGGCAGAGCTTCTGGTGCCTCTCCCTTTTTTCTTCTACCACTAGGGTTCCTCCTTTACTTTCTGACGGCGGCGTTTTTCTGGTACCGAGAAACTACGGAACCTATGGCATTTATATAGGCGCGTGGACGACATCCGGTCGAGCCAGAGGCCGACTCGGCCACAGGGCTAGCGCGGGTGGGCGGCTCGCGCCAGGGCGCGGGGGAGCGGGGGCACGCGCGCGAGCGCGCCGCACGGATCGCAGGTGGCTCAGGGCATCGGGGCTGTTGCGGTTGCGCTGAGCGCGGGGCACGGTCGCGCTGGGCGCACGTGGGGGAGGCCGGCCGGCTCGGCCAAGTGCCGGTTGGGCACTGCTTGCCCGAAAAGTTTCGAGGTGAAGCAAAGCTACCCCCGAAAACTTCCGAAAGTTTTTGGAGACTATTTTTTTCTTTTTTTCTTTTCTTTTCTTTTACATATATAAATATTAATATATATTATTATTATTATATTTATATATATTATTATTACTTTTACATTTATTCTCTAGTACATGTTTTATGCAATTATTTTCTTTTTCTTCTTTTGCTACACATATTTGTACATATATGTTCTATATTTTATTATCTTTCTTTTACTCTATTAATGTTTAATGCATGAACATGTATGCAATGCATGATGCAATGATTTAGGGTGTTACAACCTACCCCCCATAAAGTGAATCTCGCCCTCGAGATTCGATAGCATGGAGAAAAGATGAGGAAATTCTGCCTTCAAGTCTTCTTCATGTTCCCACATAGCTTCAGCTTCCGTATGGTGTTTCCATTGCACATTGCACCAACGGATCCTCTTATTTGTCGTGACTCTTTCCTTTACGTCCAAGATCTTGATAGGTTGCTCGACGTAGAACAAATCCTCTTGAAGTTCTAACTCGTCCATCGGCACTTGTTCTTCCGGTACCCTGAGACACTTCTTGAGTTGAGAGACGTGAAACACGTCGTGTACATCAGAGAGATACGTCGGCAGCTTAAGTCGATATGCTACTTCTCCTCGTTAGTCCAAAATCTTGAATGGTCCGATGTAACGTGGTGCCAGTTTTCCTTTGACGTTAAACCGTCGCTGGCCTCGGATAGGTGACACTTTGAGGTATACAAAATCTCCAACTTTGAAAGTCAGACTCCTTCGCCTATTATCCGCATAACCTTTCTATCGAGACTGGGCAGCCTTTAAGTTTTCCCGTATCATTTGGACTTGTCTTTCAGCATCCTGTAACACATCAGGACCAAATACTTGATTCTCTCTAGTTTCATTCCAAAACAAGGGAGTCCTACACTTCCTTCCGTACAATGCTTCGTAGGGTGACATTTTCAAACTGGCTTGGTAGCTATTGTTGTATGAGAATTCAGCATACGGCAAACTTTTATCCCAACTTTTCCCATGCTTTAAAGCACAAGCTCTTAACATGTCTTCCAAAATTTGGTTGGTCCTCTCGGTTTGTCCGTCTGTTTGAGGGTGATATGCCGATTTGAAGTTCAGCCTTGTTCCCATTGCTTCATGCAATTTCTGCCAAAATCTGGAGGTAAACTGAGAACCTCTATCCGAGACTATCTTCTTCGGTACTCCGCGTCGACACACAATATGCTCCATATACAATTCTGCTAGCTTCGCGGTGGTATATGTGGTCTTGACAGGGATGAAGTGAGCTGATTTTGTCAACCAATCAACAATAACCCATATTGAATCATAGACAGACTGATTTCGCGGTAATCCAACTATAATCCCATACCAATCGCTTCCCACTTCAACTCCGGGATCTTCAATGGTTGTAACAATCCGGCTGGGCTTTGATTTTCAGCTTTAACTCGTCGGCACACATCACAAAATGCAACATATTCGGCTATGTCCTTTTTCATGCTGGCCCACCAATAGCATGTCTTTAAGTCCTTGTACATCTTCGTACAGCCGGGATGAATTGAGTAAGGTGAGTCATATGCCTCCTTCAATATTGTTTCCCGAATATGCCTAACATTTGGTACCACAATCCACTTTCCAAGCCATAAGGTACCCTGTTCATCCTCATCAAATCTGAATTCTCTTCCTTCTTGGATCTTTTCCTTGATTTCCTATATTTCCTTGTCCTTTGTATGTCCTTCCTGTATTCCCTGCTCTAATGTTGGGTTGACTTCCATCGTTCCCATCTCATTTATGAATCCAAGGTTCAATCGTTCAAACTCCTTGCATAACTCGGATGGCAGCTCCTGCACTGTGAGTTGGTGGCTTACTCCTTTTCTGCTCAAAGCATCGGCCACTACATTAGCCTTCCCTGGGTGATAGTTGATCCCCACATCATAATCCTTGATGAGCTCCAACCATCGGTGTTGCCTCAGATTCAGATCCGTTTGCGTAAATATGTACTTGAGACTCTTGTGATCCGTATAAATCTCACATCGGTGACCAAAAACATAGTGTCTCCATATCTTCAAGGCGTGTACCATGGCTGCGAGTTCAAGGTCGTGTGTAGGATAATTCAACTCATGTTTCTTTAGTTGCCTCGATGCATAAGCTACCACTTGGCCTTCTTGCATGAGCACACATCCTAATCCTTGTCTTGATGCATCACAATATATATCAAAACTCTTGCTCACGTCCGGTAATACTAACACCGGCGCGGTTGTCACCTTTTATTTAACTCCTCAAAGCTATCCTGACAAGCTTGAGTCCATCGGAATGCCTTCCCTTTCATGAGTAATTCGGTCATAGGCTTGGCTATTTTGGAGAAATCCTTGATGAATCGGCGGTAATATCCAGCCATTCCAAGGAAACTCCGAATTTCCTTGAAATTCTGTGGCAGTTCCCACTTAAGGACATCTCTCACTTTCCCTGGGTCAACTGATACTCCTCCTCCGGAAATAACATGGCCTAAGAAACAAACTTCCCATAACCAGAATTGACATTTATTGAACTTGGATTACAATTGGTGTTCCCGTAGCTTCTGCAATGTAAGCTTCAAGTGTTCCTCATGTTCTTCCTCGCTTCTCGAGTATATCATAATGTCATCGATGAACACTACGATGAACTTATCCAGATATTCCATGAAGACCTTATTCATGAGATACATGAAGTACGCAGGCGCATTCGTCAATACAAATGACATGACGGTGTACTCATAAGACCCATATCGTGTCCGAAATGCTGTCTTGGGTATATCCGATGGTCTAATCTTCATTTGGAAGTATCCTGACTGCAAGTCGATCTTGGAGAAAATACAGGCACCCTTCATTTGGTCGAGCAAATCCTCTATACGGGGCAGTGAGTACTTGTTCTTAATTGTCACTTCGTTGAGAGACCTATAGTCCACACACATCCTCTGGGTTCCATCCTTCTTATCTACGAAGAGCACTGGTGCTCCCCACGGGGATGAGCTTGGGCGTATAAAACCCTTCTCGAGCTGCTCTTGAATTTGCTTCTTGAGCTCTGCTAATTCCTTAGGAGGCATCCTATACGGCCTCTTAGCTATAGGTGCAGTTTCGGGTATCAACTCAATGGCGAATTCTATGTCACGATCAGGTGGCATACCTGGCAACTCATCTGGAAACACATCCTGGTACCCGCGAACGATCAGAATGCTTTCCAATGTCACACCTTCCACTTGATTGAGCATTGCCTTCTCTCTTGTAGGTTGGGCTGCCTCAACTTCGATGCATGTACCATGTTCACTTGTCAACTTCACAATCCTCTTGGCACATTGAATGACTCCATTATACGTGCTCAACCAGTCCATTCCATGTATTATGTCTATTCCTTGGGAGTCCAAGACTATGAGGTTTGTGAGAAAGTCTACCCCCCCCCCCCTTATTTTAATGCTTACTTTCGGACATACTATATTTGTCCTCATCTCTCCGCCAGGAGAACTTACTAGCATAGTTTGCTTCAAATGAGATATAGGCAAATTGTACTTGGCAACATACTTTGACGAGAATGAATGAAATGCTCCCGAATCAAATAAAACAGTCGCGGGGTTGGAGTTGGCGAGGAACATACCAATCACGACATCATCAGCTTGCTGTGCTTCCTCAGTAGAGACATGATTCACATTGCCACGAGCAAAATTCTGTTGTCCACAGTTGCCTTGTGGTGCTCCTCCATTTGGTCGCGGGTAATTTGGCCATGGTGCATTGTTCATCGGTCCATAGTTTCTTCTGGGGCATTGACTTGCAAAGTGCCCGGGCTCTCCACACACATAGCATGGCTTACCGCCCGTAGCATTAGGGAAGTTTGGGCGCAGCTGGTTTTGAGCATTTGCCGCCATGTTAGGACGTGGCGCAGGTGGCATAGGATAGCGAGGCACTTGCATGGCGGGGTGTTGCTGCGGTGGCTGATTTGGGTGGGGTGGATAAGCAGCACAGTATGCAGGAGCAGATGGGTTGTAGTATGGTGCAGTTGGTGGTGCATAGCGGGGACGAACATTGCTTCCTTGCTGCGGTCCATGGTGTGGCATCTTCCTCTTGTTGTCCTGCTCCATCTCACGAATCTTGTTCTCAACCACAATAGCCTTGTCAACCAACTTTTGGAAGTTTGGATAATCAGTATTGAGCAACTGGACTTGAATTTCATTGTTGAGACCCCTCATAAACAGATACTGCTTCCTACAATCAGTGTTGATGTCTTCTGGAGCATATCTTGATAGTTGAGTGAATTTGTTGAGATACTCACTCACACTCATCCTTCCTTGCCTGAGGTTTTCAAAATCTTGTCTTCTAAGTATCATAACTCCTTCAGGTACATAGTGGGAACGGAAACTCTGCTTAAACTCAGCCCAAGTGATTGCATCCTGATTATCATGAGCGTTGCAAAGAGCTTCCCACCAGTCAGCAGCTGCTCCAACTAGTTGATGTGATGCAAATATAACCTTCTCTCTATCAGTGCACTGGACAATATCAAGTTTCTTCTCAACGGACTTCATCCAATCATCAGCTTCCATTGGGTCTATGGCTTGTGCAAAGGTAGGCGGCCTGGTCCTCATTAACTCTCCCAAATGGTTGTGGTGTGGCTGGGGTGGTGGCGGTGGCGGTATATGAGGCTGATTGTTGTTGCCAGCTTGCAGCTGTCCCATTGTCTGTATCATGGTCTGCATGAGCTGGTTTTTCATAGCTAATAGTTGTTCAATATCGATAGCTCCACGAGCATGTCCCTGGTTGTTCTTAGGTACTTCATTGCGCTCCTCCTCATCGTTGGCATCCCTCTGGTTACGAGTTCTCACCATCTGTTGGCGAAAGAAAGGTGGAGATGGAAGAATTTAGAATTTGGAAAGAAACGTCCCAACTATATGCATCAAGGTATGTGACACTAAACAATCATTTATTAATATAGACCTATATGAGGATGTGGACAAGTGCTGAAGCATCCCACAACTCTCTACTAATCACACAAGCACTCAAACAAGCACCAAACAAAATTTTAGCACACCACACTACTTAAAGCTAATAAGATTCTAAGAGTTCTTATTACAAAATACTCATAGGGGACTTAATTTCCTAATTGTGAGGCGGTGAGGGTGTCCTTGGCTGCACGGATGTGATGGGGTTGCGTCATGGCGATGTAGGGGACCAGATTCTCTTGGGTGACCACGGCTCTCCTCTTGCTTCACATTCCTTCATCTCCAAGTTGGCTTCCAAACGAGCTAGCTCCTTGCGAAGGTAGTGTATCTCCCCTTGTGCGGTTGCATAGCGATTGCCCATGTCCAATAATGTCTTTTGAGACCTATCCATTGCTGTAAGATTGTTTGAAGCTTCTCGTGGTCCAATTATCCTCCCTGTACCACTCTCCCGCTGAGGGTGCAGCTCAAACGTGGTGTTCTCGAGCTCAAAGTGGCGATTATGGCACAAACTTGTGAGTGCCGCCCATGCAGCATCATCCATAGCATCCTTCTGAGTAGACCTCCAGGTCGGAGCATAATGTCGTGAGACCACTTTGTTGAGGTAGAAGATGAGAACCTCAGCATGCCATTCGTCACGTCCGGGACGGGAGGCCCTCTTCACGAAGTAGTTAGCACACATGCAACGGGGGTAAAGAAATTTCGTCAGTTCCCGCGATGCATGTCCTCCATCAGTTCCAGTAGTCGAAATTTCCTCAACTTGGGGAAACTGGGGGGCTGTTGTGTCCATTCTCATTCGCACCGGGTTGTGATCCTCCTCCATTTTAACCGCCGTTGTCCTCCTCATCTGAAGCTGGCACGTAGTACTCCTCATTAGGATCCTCATCCATGTTCTCCTCAAATTGCTCATACTCCTCCGGATCCTCCTCCATAGTGTTCTGGTTGGCTTCCTCCTCCTCGGTCTAGATGTTCCCCTCCTCTTGCTTCTGCTCGTCAAGCTCAATGGGGTTAAGTCCACTTCCAAGGGGCAGCGGACAGGTGCTCTTGCGGGCTTCACTCCTAGTGATCGGCATCTATAGAAAATGAGAGTACATTAGAGGAAAGAATAACAGAATACAAATCTGAAAATTGCAGCAGCTAAAATAGCAGAAAAAGAGCGGTGCGGCTGTCCCAAAAGAACAAAAAAGAGAGGGATAAAATGCAGCAGGCAACACAAAAATTTTACCCACACATAACAGCGGCAAAACACGCACTTTACGCGAAAGTTCAAGCAGCAAAAATAGCAGCACCAAATAGTGCTTACTGCAGAAAATTTTATCGAAAACTCGGCAGCAATCGATACTTTTTTTGCAGCTGAAAATAAAGAAACAAAAACAGCAGCAAAAAATTTTGAAAATAGCAGATTAGAAGAGTGTTCCTAAGTGCTCTAGAGTGTCCATTCTACCTAGGCTTGCGTCCTACGGTCAACGCGGCTCTGATACCAATCTGTGACACCCGGTTCCGAATATGAACCAAGCGTAACGCATATTTGTGCCCAGGAAGTTCATCACACATATACGGTTGCATCACAAACGATATACAGAATTTAACCACATCTCAACTATTAAATAAGTACTTTATTACAATAATCCAATAGTTCACAAATGATAAAACTCTAAATAATGTAGCAGAAAATAAACTAAGCAACACGACTCCATTCTACACGCAATTGACGGTGGTACGCAACCTAGTACTCCGCGTGATCCTCAGGGTACTCCCAATTATCTCCAGTAGCTGTTGGGGGGGGGGGGGGGGTTGCAAGGGTGAGTACGTGTCGTACTCAGCAAGTGTGGAAATAGATGACATGTGGCTAAACAAATGATTGGAATAAAATGGCTAATTGCAGAAAAGTACGTTTCATAAACATGTAAACGCAGCCTATCATGTCTATGTGAATTTATTTCCCTTCATGACCCAAGTAATTATCATACCATAAATCCAACAGATCTTATTACCAACGCAATCCATTAATATCAGCCAACGATAAAATTAATACCATATGCAATTCCATAATCTCTCATGTACCGACAATACTCAAGTGACAACCCAAAACCATTCCAACCATCCCAAAATTTCAAGTCCAATTCTAATCATGTAGGTCATCTAGGTGCTCTTAACCGGGAGCACGGCTATCATGACAGTTTTTAACACTCTGCAGAGGTTGTACCACTTCACCCACATATTCGTGATTTCATCACCTTTCGGTGACTAAGAACCTCTATGTTGCCCTATCACACTTCCGTGGTGTGCGGCCATGAGATCACAAAATAGCCTTTCAAAAGGGACTACTAGTATGTATGGGCCCACTAAGGTTTCACCGGCAGGCTTGAATCTCCATTGTCCCACCCACGGGCTCCCTCGTGTGCCATGCGGATCCAAGGGTAGTCCTCCTCGACCCCCATTCCCCGCGCCATCCAATGGTCCATACAATACTAGCAGCGCTCCTAATTATTCAGCTACGCCGCACCCATACATGGCCTTGTGGTGGCACTGTTGACCTAGCATATTCTCGCATGAACCGGTCCTTAGATCTAAGGTAAGCAAACCACCATATTATCCAACCCATCCACAAAACCATGCTTGCTTAGATCTCCTAAATTCCAGGTTGCTAAATTAACCATCATCTTATTACCATCCCAAGTTGTCATAATTATAGTTGTCAACCACATTATTTAAGTTACACATAACCCATGTAGCGATGTGGTGCAAAAATAAAAACACCCATACCCGACTCATCGTGTATATCCCAGCGACAAGGGGTGGCAAAAAATGCTAGTAAACTCCTACGTATGGGTTTCCCATCATATTGACACAAGCATGCAAGTTCGCAAACAAAACATTTAATAAAACGGGATCAATATGATCAAGGACACTTGCCTTGCTTCGAAGGATGGGGTTGCTCAAGCGCTTCAAAGTCTTAGTTTTGGAAATCCTCGTATACGACCTCTTGAGCGCGTTCCTCTACGCGTGATCATACATACAAGAAAATACATACAAATCATCATGATGCACACAAATTAATCAACATGCAATGACATGCATGCATCCAAAGTCAATTAATTAATTAACTACGGTTGTTTATTAATTAGATGCAACCAGTTCATACGTGTTCATATGAGTTTACGGGGATTTTAGCGGGGATTAATAAAAATATGGTGCGACTACGATCAAACTACGTCTATTAGATTCAACATGTTCGCTAAAATTTGCATCGGAAAACGTGGCCTACCGTAGACGTGATGGCTTTGAAGATCGCGGGATGGGGACGATGTGTAGACGAAGTAGGTGCGTGAGATCCTCTTGCGGCACGACGACGACGACGCGATGAACTCCGGCGGACGACGGCACCATCCTCTTCTCTTCCCTTTTTCCCTCTTCTTCCCTAGCGGCAGAGCTTCTGGTGCCTCACCCTTTTTTTTCTACTGCTAGGGTTCCTCCTTTTCTTTTTGGCGGCGGCATTTTTCTGGTACCGAGAAACTACGTAACCTACGACGTTTATATAGGCGCGTGGACGGCAGTCGGTCGAGCCAGAGGCCGACTCGGCCACGGGGCCAACGCGGGCGGGCGGCTCGCGCCAGGTCGCGGGGGCAGGGGGCACGCGTGCGAGCGCGCGGCACTTACCGCGGGTGGCTCAGGGCATCGGGGCTGGCGCGGTTGCGCTGAGTGCGGGGCACGGTCACGCTGGGCGCGCGCGGGAGGCCGGCCGGCTCGGCCAAGTGCCGGTTTGGCACTGCTTGCCCGGAAAGTTCAGGGGTGAAGCGAAGCTTCCCCGGGAAACTTCCGGAAGTTTCTGGAGACTATTTTTTTCTTTTTTTCTTTTCTTTTACATATGTAAATATTAATATATATATTATTATTATATTTATATATATATATATATTATTTTTACATTTATTCTCTAATACATGTTTTATGCAATTATTTTTTTTTTCTTCTTTTGCTACACATATTTGTACATGTATGTTCAATATTTTATTATCTTTCTTTTACTATATTAATGTTTAATGCATGAACATGTATGCAATGCATGATGCAAAGATTTAGGGTGTTACAGATGGATCCTATAAAATATCATTTCGGCCAACCAGGCGACGCCACCTGGCACCACATGGATCAAATGGCTCACAAACAGAAGTATCTGAGGCCATCCAACGGTGTAGCACCCATATCAGTCATTCGGACCCACCTAGAAGTCACCACGAGGAAGCACATCAGAAATGGTCAACATTTCTGTTCGGCCGACTAGGGGGTTCGGCCGAACCCTTCCTTGCGCCAAACTCGTTCAACTTCCATGTGTCGACGCCCTATGGTGCCCTGGTCACGATGAAGACAGATTTGCATGCTTTTGGTGGTGGGAACCGACCCTTCTCCAAGCTATAAATATGACCCCTCACCCCTTACTGCAACACACACCACTTGAGTATTCATCTATTGTATCCACTACTCTCCATAGGTTTAGAGGAGTATGGGTTGTAGAGAGGAGAGTCTCTAGTCCATAGTCCAAGTAGGAGAGGAGTAGGAGTCTCTTCCCAATTTCCAATTGGGAAAGGTATGGCTCTTATATTCCTATTTTTATTTGTGACTTTGTTCTTAATAATGAAGTTATCTTTAGTCTTCCATTCTTCATATACTTGGATGAAGCGTTTCTTGTTTGATTGTGGATTCCATGTATGTGGTAGGAGTAGTATTTATGATTATGCTATACCATTATCATTATATCATCATAAACACTACAAACTCCCACTATAGTCTAATTAGCTATGATATGATTATGTTAACATGAATCCCTTATGCTATGAATTAACATTGGTTCAACGATGATTTAGTTCTTAGGATGGCTTGTGCCTAGGCAATTAAGGTAATTACTTAGCATGGTGCTAGGATAGAGAGTTGCGTTGAATGTCTCATATGCCCATAGATTGAAGAGGTTGGCATTAGGTGGTGACAACCCTATCTGTCCTTTGTAATCCTCCATGTTCGGCTATGCCACATGCTCTTGGTGAGAGTCGTCCTAGTATTGCTAAGGGTAAACCCGTGCCCGATGTGTTAATCCACTTAGCATAAGAATTCATAATTGACTTGATCATTAGTATCTAACCTAGTCTATATATATGTACATTAGAAGCATTGTAGGAGTCTCTACCTAGTTCTTAGCCTGGTCCCTCTTTACCCCATATTATCCCCTTAGGATAGAATGCTCTTGTGTGTGTCACACTACCATAATTACCCTTTATCCATCCTTGCTAGAACCGTACCTAGGCGACCTTGCCTCTCCACTTGATAATTGTTTTACTTCCATCTAGCCTTCATTTGGGAGAATATAAATGACACCCTTTGGGAATACTCTTAGAGGGGACATGTTACATTGATAGTTTTCATGCGCTTGCTGATTTACATATATAATCTCAAATCTATTAACAAGCATTTCTGGCACCACTACTAGAAATGAATTGTTAATAGTGCGTAGGAATCGTCAACAAGCATTTCTAGCGCCGTTGCCAAGGAAGGAAGCTGAAGTATTACATGATTGAGTGAATAGGATAGGACCCTGGTAGGTTTTAGTAGGATGACCCTTCTTTGTTTTCGCATTTTATGTGAAAATAGGGTAGTGTATGTTTGGTTTCTGCTTGCTGGAAAACTTTGTTGAAGATCCTGAATCGAGATCGACCTCGTACCAAGCCAGCACAACTTCACCAACAACCGAAACACCAATGGCCCAGAAAACCCTTCGTGAGTTTTCAGCTCCCTCTGCTAACAATGTGCCTGTTGGGCCCACTGTTAACACGGGAGACGTAAGCTTCAAAATCAAGACTGGCCTTATCACTATGGTGCAAGCCAACCCATTTTGTGGGAAGGCTAACGAGAATGCAAGTGCTCACCTATAATAGTTCCTTGAGATCTGCAACACTTTATAGATCAAGGACGTATCTCCCGATGTTGTCCGTCTTAGGCTGTTTCCGTTCTCTCTTCTTGGGAAAGTGAAACAGTGGTTCCATGCGAATCGAAGTGCTGTAGATACTAGGGAGAAGTGTTCTACGGCATTCCTCGCCAAGTTTTTCCCGTTGGGCAAGAGCAATGCTCTACGTGGAAGAATTTCCAGCTTCCAACAAGATGCCAAGGAATCTATTCCTGAGGCTTGGGAAAGACTGCAAGAGTATATCGTAGTTTGTCCCCACCAAGGGATGGATGACTAGCTCATTATCCAAAACTTCTACAAAGGGCTGATACGTTCCGCCTGTGACCATGTTGATGTTGCTGCTGGAGGTGCCTTCATCTCATTGATGGTGCCCAAAGCCAGAGATTTGATTGAGAAGATGGTGTCAAACATGGGTTGGAGCAACGAGCGTCTCCATACCTGCCAGCGAGGCGTGCACACCTTGAAGGAGGTGGACATGATCACTGCCAAATTGGACCTCCTTATGAAGAAGATTACTGGACAAGGAAATGGTGACGTATGTGGAAATGCCTATGCCTTAGACTCCCACATCACTTGTGAAGTCTGTGGCAATATGGGCCATTTGGGCAATGACTGCCCTGAAACCCGTGAGGATGCCTTATACGTAGCCAACAATGCAAACAACAATGGTTATTGTCCAGGAGGCCAAGGGTGGGGCCAACATCGCCCATTCTTTTAAGGAGGGTATAACAACAATGGAAACAATGGAAATCAACCCAACTTGAGAGAACTTCCAATTGGCCAGCTGAAGATCAATGAAGCTATATCCAAGAAGCTGTCAACCAATGACAAGACCCTAGAGAGCATTAATGCTAAGATTGAACGACTATCCTCAGCCTTCAAGAATCAATTGAGTTTCAATAATATGTTGGAAACAATGTTGGCTTAACTTGCTGCTGTTGTTCCTCCTGTGGAGAATGGCAAAATGCTAGGACAGTTTAAAACCCCTGTGGAAAATGTCAACATGATTTCCCTACAAGGAGGCAACTGGCTGAAGGACCCCGGATGCCCTACAATTTCATGCTCAATTGGGGCTCACCCCTTTGACAAGGCCCTTTGTGACCTTGGAGCAAGTGTGAGTGTGATGCCCATGGTGGTTTTCGACCAGCTGAACTTCATGGAACTTACTCGAACACCAATGCATCTCCAGCTAGCTGATTCCTCAGTCCGTTATCCGGCGGGTATCGCTGAAGATGTTCTGGTGAAAATCCGGAATTTCTTCATACCCGTGGATTTCATGGTGCTCGACATGGAGGTCGAGAAGGATACACTGATCACTCTTGGCCACCTGTTCCGAAGCACTGCGAAGGCTCGCATGGATGTGGGAGCTAGAGAAATCCGCATCCATATCAATGGCAAGGAGGAGAAGTTTAACTTCCACCCAAAGCTGGAGCAATGCTCCATGATCCGTTTCAAGTATGGGCTGAATGTTAAACACATTCAAGAGGTCAAAATCACACCTCTAAAGGTGGACCCGCTCATTGCATTCATGAGGAATTTGATCTATGCAGAAAACCCATCTTATCGTCCACGCCGACACCCCAAGAAGACGGAGAAGCCCGGGCCTCCCAAAGGCCCAAGTCCTCAAAGCCGCCAAAGAAGGTATGGTGAAAGAAGCAAGACAGGCCGTCCGAGCCCATCCCTCCGGGCCCAGATGTCAAGAAATGAAGGAGGAATGTCCATCTCATCGGACGGTGATGAGACCTAGCCAATAGGTTAAATTGGTAGTTATCCCTTTCTTTGCTTTTATTTTCTCTTTATTTGGTTTTCCCCATTTAGTTTGATTTTTCCCACTGCATATATGGTTTTCCTAGTAAGTTGAGAATCTTATATTCTCAACTATCATTTTTATTTCTTTATTTCTCACAAAAAAAATTGTTGGGTTTTGAAAAAGGAGTTTTATTTGGAAAACAATTTTTCTGAGCTGCAAAAGTGGTATTTCACCAATGTGCTAATTTCATAGCTGTTGGGGAGCCACCTGCCAAAAGGGGGAACAGGGGGCCCACCTATCAGGTCGACTGACCCCCCTGTTCTGCCGGCTAGGGGAAAGAGCTATTTTGGCTCTCTCTCCTCCAACAGCTACATTTGGTTCCCTAGTGACCGTTGAGATTGTACACTATAAATGGTGGCCGTGAGGACCTCTTCTCCTCACACTTCACCTCATTTCATACCTCCCCAAAGTCACTCTTGCTCACATTGTTTTCTTGCTCTTCATTGAAGTACTCTTGATCAATTCCCAACTCAAAAAGATTTGCTTTTGTTTGCATTTGCAATTTGCTCTCAGGTTCTTCAAAGGAAAATTCGTCGGGGTGTCGCTTTTGCTAACATCACCTCTTATGTTTTTGCCTTGTTGTGTTCTTGCTTGTAGTGGCCATGAAAGGAATGAAGAGGTTGTTTGGAAAGAGGAAGAAGGCTGCAAGCTCAAGCCATTGTAGAGACTCAACTGCACGCCCCTCTTCCGTTGCTACACTAGGTTCACGGAGGAGGAGTGGAGGAGCGAACACTCCCATTGGTGAGAAAAGACATCGACACCAACTTATTCATGACGATGACCTCAACATACAAGGTGAAGTTGAAGATCAAGCACGGAAGCTCCTCCAAGATCGTGAGTTTTCTCGTACGAAAGCTTATGATCCGGATTTGATCTACAAAATAGGTATGGATTCTGAATTCTTTTCCATTTGGTGTGCATTAGGTTGGGAAAACTTTGCTCACATGAAGGAGAAAGGTTCATGCCTTCTCTCCATACAATTCCTTTGCACACTCAAGATTGGATTTGATGGTATTACTTTTAGATTATTTCAAAAAGAATACAACATCCTATAGAAAGAATTAAGTGAAAACCTAGGCTTCCATAAATGTTGTTTGCTAGATTTGGACACTTTGCCCAAATTTAACAAACAAAGTTTTTGGCAAGATATAACTGGTGAGGTCAGATGTAGTGCACCTAGGAATAGCCACTTGCACAACCTTACTTTGTGCTTCAGGCATAGTAGGGTGGCTATGACTATGTTCCCTAAAGGAGATGTAAGGGCAGTGCGTGATGATGAGCTGAAAATTCTATTTGCCATGATTAAAAAGATAAAAGTTGCTCTAGTTATTGCCATGATGACACAATGGTTACATTACATTTCGAGGGTAGGGCTAATTGAATGTACTTCATTGATTACTCATATTGCTACTAGGGTAGGAGCACTAGAATATTCTTCATTTGAGTATATTGAAAATAAAAGTGAATTAACTGATGAAGATTATTTAGTGCAAGGACATACCCTTAAGTATATTGAAAATGCATGCTTACTTCATAAGCATGAGAAAAAAAAAGAGTAGCCATGTTTCATCCCTGCAAAATAAGAGAGTCCACTCAAAAAGGAGTCATCTTAAGAGCCACATCCACTCCATTCCATCACACATGAACAAGTTTTGAATCAAATTGTTTTGAATTGATTTCTCCTAAGGCTTACTCTTTTGACTTAGGTGTTGCAAATATGCCTACTATATTCCCTACCAAGCTCCACATACAAGCCTTATGTAGAGGTAGGATGAATTTAAGAAAAATGCCTTGGTGAGGATATATTTCAGTGACACATAAAGGAGAGACTTGAGAGAATCAAATTGAGATACTTAAAATCTATGTTGATCTTACCGGAATTTGAGTGGAACTTGATTTCTGGGGTGTGTGTGCTCCATTTGCTGTTCTACCTTTCAACCACCTGTGAATAGGAGATGGCATAATCCCCATAATGACTTGAGATGGGTGAAGTACCGTGCAAATTTTTGCAATACCAGGTAGAGTATTTTGTTGTGCACATGGTACTTTTGAAAAGTAGAACATCGTAGCAACTCCTGAACATCAACATAAAGTCTTGACTTTGCCCGGGACGAGCAAGGATAAGCTCGAGGGAGTTTGTTGACGGTTGTTATATACCAATTTCACCCGTCAGTATAACTCAATATGTGAAGGAAATATCATTTCTTGCACACATCACCTTTCTATTTAACCTATTTCCACTTGTACCTGGAGAAAGTACTGCATGCAGGAATTCTATGTAGAATTGAAGTGAAACAATAGGATGGATCCTATAAAATATCATTCCAGCCAACCAGGCAATGCCACGTGGCACCACATGGATCAATTGGCCCACAAATAGAAGTATCCCAGGCCATCCAATGGTGTGGCACCCATATCAGTCATTGGGCCCCACCTTGAAGTCACCCCGAGGAAGCACACCAGAAATGGTCAACATTTCTGTTCGGTCGACTAGGGGGTTCGGTCGAACCCTTCCTAGCGCAAAACTCAGTCAACTTCCACGTGTCGACTCCCTATGGTGCCCTGGTCACGATGAAGACTGATTCGTGCGCTTTTGATGGTGGGAACCGACCCTTCTCCAAGCTATAAATAGGACCCCTCACTACAAGGCACACCACTCGAGAAATCCAATTCTATGGATCACTCCCTGCATGTCTTGGTATTTTGGGTCTAAATTCACCTGCATACAAATAAATACCAACAGTTGTGGAATTGGTTAGTTTTTAATCCTACCACTACATTGTGTTTCTCTTTTGTGCACATTATGAGGTGAATTGACGGTCTAAATATGGCACTTAATGACCGTAAACAAACTCCACAGTGCTAAGGTGATGTCATAGATTTGCTATAAGTTAGAAAAAAAATACTAGATATTTCAACTCATACCTCAATTCATGAATTCTCTTTGTGGAATGTGGCTACCACATCAATCTTGGGTGTTTGAAGAGTGGAATGGTTAGAATGTAGTTCTCTTGGATCTTCCCTTGCCGAAATGATCTGTCGATTTGCTATATTCAGAAAGTCAAAGAAACAATTGCCCTTGTCTCTCATTTGGAATCTCTCAAGTCTCTCAAAGTGTTTTCATCCTCACTGTCGACGTGTGTAATACAACACTTCCACCGGACCCGTTGAGAAACAACCCGCGAAGGTTCTTTTGTGGTTAGGGAGCTCAAGATCAATATCAAGATGGTGACCACAGAGATTTACGTGGTTCGGGCACCTCAGCTTAACACCCTACTCGACGGGGTTTGTGTAATTGTATTGAGCGAGTGCATTCGCTAGGGTCAGGTCGCAAGAGCCAGGATCTCCTTCTGATGTTCGTGCAGTACAGCCCTTTTATAGTTCTAAGTACTAATCATTACAAAGCTGGCCTGGCTCGACATGTGGCCCTGGCGTGCTTAATGTCTTAATACACTGTCTAAAGAGTGTTAAATACAGTTAATAGTGTGGTATCATGCCTTCATGGCAGCGTTACCACTATTAACTGTGCACTGATCGTGTGTCATTAATACAGCATTAATGACACATTATCAGACCTTGTAACTGCCTCCTTAACCATCCTTGAATGTCTGTAATGGTCTTGTCCAGCTTGTATTTCCGTTGGTGACGAAGATCCGGAGACTCCACACATGGCAGATCCGGAGCTTACTCTTGCAAGAGAGTAGGTCCGGGGTTGTTGTACACGTGTCAGTACCGGAGCTACTCTCTGACGGGGGACAGGTCCGGGGCTATTGTACACATTTAATCGCCGGAGCTTCCCTTGGTTGGGAGTTTTGTTTTGGGCTTATGTTACACGTGTTAACCTGGGAGCCAGCCACGCGAGGGGAGCAGGTCCGGTGCAACGTGATATGTGGGACCAGCAAGGGCCTTCGACTCTGACGTGTGTAACTCCCTTGCACTTGTTTAGGTATCATAGGGTACCCAGTACGTAGGGTACCAACAGTGGCCCTCGGGCCCACCTCTGGGAGAAACCCCTTGGGTTAAATTGTTCAGCCGAAGGTGGGGCCATTTTCGATTCCCGTGCTTCGATTTTTGTCAAGTCCTCTGATGCGTTGGCGGTTCAGGAGTGAACCTTCGATGCGGATCTCACGCAATTGAAGGTCGCCGGATTCCAATACAAAAAATGTATCAGTTCCACGTGCCCTGTCAGAGCGCCGACTCTGGGTTTCCCGCTGCTCATCATGGCAACAGTTGGCCTTGGGTAAGGACCTTGATCTCTTCGTCAGGGTGGCCCCAGGCCCACTCGTCATTGACTGGGTAGATTTTTGAAAATTACTCTTGATCTCATTGCGGTTTCCATCTAAGCATCACATAGGCTTACTTAAGAAGGAAAGTATGCACGGGTTGAGGGATCTTTACGCCTTCGATCATCTTTACGCTCAGAGCCTCCCAAACTTCGCCTAACTTTCCATCTTTTGCTCCACTTTGCCGCCATGGAGTTGGGTCTCCCCATGAGCCGCCTCAAGAGAGATGATGATCTGAAGAAGGTCTGGACTTATATGGGATGGTCCAGTGACTCCTTAAACCATCTGGTCCGCACCGGCAAGCTCACGTTCAAGAAGGAGCACGACGGCGACATGGTGTACTTCTCTGCGTACGCCATGGTGGGGCTGATCCCTCCTTCCTCAACATTCCTTTTGATGCTGCTGGACTTCTATGGTCTACAGCTGTACCACCTTGGCCCCCATTCTCTTCTTCTCGTGTCGACATTCGTCCATTTTTGCGAGATGTGGGTGGGTATTCCCCCCTGCGTCGAGCTTTTTCGCACCTTCTTCACCATCCACACCACCGGGAAGGGTTTGAATTTCTTGGCTTCAACTATTTTTTGAAGCGCAAGAAATGCCCCTACAAGTACTTGAGGTCGTTTCCTTCTGGCAAGTGGGATGACTGGAAGAAAGATTGGATCGTCGTCACAGTAGAGGAGCATGAGAAGTTAGAGCTGCCCGAAGGTCTCCCCAATGTTGACACTGACGCATGGAGTGTGGTTCCGGTGCTGTCAAAGGCCTTCAACCCTTCCTTGACAAGGATCTACGAATGCGTGGAAGGTGGAGTGACCCCCCAAATGGTCTTCTGCAACTTCCTAGTCAACAGGTGTGCTCTGCTGAAGAAGAGGGAGAAGCTTGTGTGGGCCCTCAACAGTGTGATGGATGAAGATCGGATTGAAATCAGTCTAAAATCCAATTTGGAGGGTGCAGATTTGGAGCTTCATCTCAAGAAGTTCCAGCATGGAATTGACGTCAAAGGCGACGACTTAACTCGGTCGGCGGCTTTTCTCCCTCTGAACATGGAGGCGTAGTTCAACAGGGAGCTCCGGAGGAGTATGTCGGCGTTTGACGATCTTGGTGAGGTGAAGAGGCTTCCGACCACAAGATTGGTGATCCCCGGAGCTTTCGAGGGTGGTCCTGTCCCCGCCCCAAGCCGAAAGACTGAAGACATCGGCAAAGGCAAAGGCAAAGAGCCAGCTGAGCCTTCCACCCGGAAGAGGAAGTTGAAGCACGCTGACGGGAGGTCCGTCAGGCCTGCTCCTTCCACGACGGCTGCTTCTCCCCTGAGGGGGAGGTCTTCTGCTACTACCCTGGCTTTGGTGCAAGCGTCTTCAAGAGGCGTCAGCTCCGGGCAGTCGACTCCAGCTACAGTGCTGGCCAGAAGTTCCAGGTTTGGGAGTTCTTCCGGCCGAAGGGAAGCTTCGGCCGAAACAACTCCCGCGGCTGCGAGCATTCCTCAACTAAGGTCCAAAGTAGCTGTCTCACCAGATTTGGTGGACTCTAGCTCCAGGCCTCAGAAGAAGAGGTCTCGAGGCGACTGGGGTGGTAGCATCCCAAGGTAAGCATTGATTGCTCACTTTGAAATGTTAATCTTGCTTTTGGATGTGTATTTAATCTTCTCTTCCCTTTATTTTTAGGGTATCGAAGAAGGGACCCAGAGCTTCAACGCCTGTTGCAACGGCTGAGGCTGCAGCTGTTGAAGCTCCGGCTTCGATTGTTGAGCCTCCTCGTCAAGCAGAGGTGGAAGTCACGACAGCTTCAATGCCAGTTGTCGTGAGCCTGGACTCGGAGTCCTCACCTGAAGCTCTTGTGGTAGCACTGGACCGCAGGAGGGAAGTTGAAGAGGTGCCCCCGGCGGCGGAGGCTGATGCTCTAGTATTGGCGGCGCTAGAAGTTCCGGCATCTGAGCCAGAAGCTGCTGAAGCCCTGGCTGTTGAGCCAGAGGTAACTAAAGCCCCGGCTGTTGAGCTAGAGATTGTCGAGGCTCCGACCCTTATGCCGGAAATGGTTGAAAATCCGGCGGCAGAACCGGAAGTTGCAGAGGGTCCGGCGGCTATGCCGGAGGTGGTTTAAAGTCCAGCGGTTGTGCTGGAGGTGGTCGCTGCACCGGAGTCTGAACTAGTGGAGGTTGAGGCCCCAGTTGAAGCTCTTGTCGCTGCTCCGGAAGTGGTGGCCCCGGAGGTACCAGGGCCGAAACCAGAGCAGCTTGCTGGACCGGCGATCGGTCCTTCAATGTCGGAGTCGTCGACTGAGGACCCGGAAACAGTGCCTTCACCTGCTCCGGAGGCGGAAGTTCCCCCTGTGGGTTCTTCTGCTACCACTGAAGAGCTCTAGGAGAGCGGCCCCAACGTCGCAGGAGTACAGGGGGCCACTATTGTAGAGTGGGACCCATTTTTTGTTACGGAGAACTCGCTTGACCCTGCAGAAATGGTACCAGTAGGCCCGGAACCTATCCCCCTGGCGTTTTCCATAGACAACGCCTGCTCGAGCCTTAGGTAGGTCCAGCTCGCCTTCGACCATGAGAGCAGAGCTTTGGAGGAGGAGCGCAACACCTTAAGGCGTTGGCGCAGCAGACTCCATTTTGAAACCAAGCTTGCTTAGACGAGGCTAGCTGATCAAAAGGAATGGATCAAGGGGGAGTAGGCCCGGTTAGAGTACTAGGACAAGTTGACGGAGGAGAAGGTGGCCGCCATCAGGGCGCTTGACGCTAACTCCAGGGAAATTCTGGAGCAAGCTAAAGAGAGATGTGGCGCTGTTGACGAGCGTTACGAAAAGCTCGCAAAGTTGAATGAAACTCTCATGAAGCGTCGAGCAGACCTAGAGGCGAGGGAGGAAAAACTCCTGCTGCTGCAGAAGGATGTAGTGAGGAGGGAAGCGGAGGTCACCCAGAAGTGGGCTCTGGGTGAGAAAAGTTTTGCGGATTGCAGCAAAAAGCTGGATCATTGGAAGGAGGAAGAGACGAAGAAGAGCTGGAAGGTGGGGCAAGAGCTCTCGAAAAGAGAGTGTGACATTGCCGCTAGGGAGGAGAAAGTCAAGGGTAGGGAGAAGGACCTTGCTGAGAGGCGGAACCGCATCCACCTCCGGGAGACGGAGCTGGCCGACCAGGAGAAGCAGGTTGTTGAAGTCAAGCAGCAGCATGCCAAGTTGGCTGAGCAACTTGCCCGTGAAGGTTCGGAGCTTGTGGCCTCCCGGAGGTCACTGGAAGAGCTGCGGAGCCTGAAGGAGATCGAAGCTATTCAAGTGTGGGACTTCCTCGTATGGGCGAATGATGCATTGACACCGCTGGGTTTTGGTCCAGTACATCTGGATAACCCGGAGCTGGAACTGGACCGAGCGCTGGTGGCCTTCAATTGTGCTGGGGCAAACATGATGCGATGGACGACGTCATCGCGGATCAGATGGAGATGGATGGGAAAACTCCAGCTACAAACGTCGCAGAATATGTGTTGACGTGATATGTAAGCTGAGATCCCCAATTCCCACTAGACCCGGTGCTCGAATGTCCCTTCGCTAAGGAGTAAGACGCCGCCAAAGCCAGCGTCCAAGAAGTTTCCCAGAAAGTACCTTCATTCTTCCGCAGGTCTTAGGTTCTCCAGTAGTTAGGACTTTTCTCCATTTGTCCTTTGTAATCTCAATTTTGTAATCCAGTTCTTCTGATTAATGAAATCCTCCTTTCTGCCTTCAATTTCACATTGTCTTCAATATACCGTGCCGTGTCTTGTTGGCCCCCTGGTACCTGTGTATAGTTGAGGTGTGTATATGTACTTAAGGTTATGACAATATGTTGAAGTCTTCACTTTTGAAGCATCGATGACAGGCCCCCTGGAATGGTCGGAGCTTGGCAGCTCCGGTGTCAACATATTAGATATTGACGACGGACCTATCTTGGGAGATGTCGGAGCTTGGTAGCTCCGGCGTCGTCCATCATTGCTATGAATTTTTGCTTTTCCTGCACATTAAAGGCAAGATAAAAAGTAAAATTCATCCTCTTGTCTATAAATTGGTTGTGGCTTATTTTTCTTATTTGAACTTTAGATCCAAAAAACTCAACATGATAACAAGCACTTTGATAGAATCTTCCTGGATCCACATGCCTTTTTAGTACTCACCCTACTGAGGCCTGCCGGGCTGTAGGTAGAGTGGCGTACTTAGGGTGCAGGACCAGGCAAAGTCTATAGCGCACTCGGGACCTATGTTGGATTGACGTTCAGGCAAGTAGACTATGTGGCAGTGTTAAGACACAAAAAGACTATCAATAAGGCTTGTAATGCATGTGAATTACTTTGGAACAAAAATCAAAAAGATTTGCACAACTTCATTATAGACAAGTGGGGTAAAAATAATTTGATATATTGAGCCTTGTACAAAAAATAAATGCACGTGGAGTCTGTTTTCACACAACAATGCCTTTCATTATAGGTCCGGATTATAGGGGAGAC
Organism: Tuctoria greenei; assembly: GCA_036927565.1. Taxonomy (NCBI): domain Eukaryota; kingdom Viridiplantae; phylum Streptophyta; class Magnoliopsida; order Poales; family Poaceae; genus Tuctoria; species Tuctoria greenei. The sequence continues at coordinate 174,832,109 of JAYESD010000005.1, forward strand.
AAGGACACACTTAGGGTGTTGGACCCTGCTAAATGTGCTATACATCTTGTGCTAGCCCAGAGCAAGTAGTTACACTTTTAGTGTTGTGACTGTGTCAAGTGCTACTTGAACTTCTCGGACCCTCCTGGAGGGGTCCGGATGTTCTCCTGGAGGACTTGCTCGACTCTGTATAACGACTCTACAACATGCATTGTGTGTAATTACAGACTCACCTCTGTGATTCTAAGCATAAAACTTACGGAGGTGCTCGATGTTCCAAGGATTGGGAAGTGGGATCCCATCCTCAGTCGCCAAGCGAACGCATCCTGGTCGAGATACTTTAATGACTCGGAAAGGACCTTCCCAACTGGGGGAAAGTTTGTTCATCCCTTCACGAGTTAGTATCTTGCGGAGCACCAGGTCTCCTTCTTCAAGCTGTCGGTCATGCACATGCCTTTGATGGTAGCGCCAGAGGGCTTGGCGATAACGTGCATTCCGAACAGCTGCTTGGCACCTTCCCTCGTCGACGAGGTCAAGGTCTTCATGTCGGAGCTGGTCCTGCGTGGCTTCGTCAAAGGTTCGGACCCGAAGGGACCCCAAGGTGATTTCTAGAGGAAGGACTGCTTCAGCTCCGTACAACAAGAAGAATGGAGTTTCCCCAGTTGACCGGTTAGGTGATGTCCTATTAGCCCACAATGTGGACGGAAGCTCTTCAATCCAGTTAGCTCCGTGCTTTTTTAAGTGCTCATATGTGCGCGTCTTGAGTCCATTAAGGATTTCTGCATTTGCTCTCTCGACTTGGCCATTGCTTGCTGGATAAGCTACTAAAGCATAGCTAAGTTGAACGCCGAGGTCTTCGGAATATTCTTGAAATGCAGCACTTGTGAATTGAGTTCCATTGTCAATTATGACTTTGTTTGGAACTCTAAATCTGCATATTATTGACTTCAAGAACTTGATAGCTGATTTTTTATTGATTGTTGCTACTGGAGTTGCTTCTGGCCACTTGGTGAACTTGTCGATGGCGACATATAGGAACCTGTAACCTCCAATGGATTTTGGGAAAGGTCCCAAGATTTCCATGCCCCACACAGCGAATGGCTGTGTAGGAGGTATCATCTGTAGTGATTGAGCCGGTGTGTGAATCTGTTTTGCATGAAACTGACATGCTTCACATTTCTTCACTAGCTCGACTGCAGCCTGGAGTGCTATAGGCTAGTAAAAGCCATGTCAGAAGGCTTTACCAACCAGCGTACAAGAAGACGTGTAGTTCTCGCACTCGCCTCCATGAATTTCCACGAGAAGATCGCGGCCTTCTTCCCTTGCAATGCATCGCATTAGGATGCCATTGGCACCGCGTCGGTAAAGATCCCCTTCTACCAACGTATATCTTTTAGCCAATCTGACAATCCGATCAGCGGATACATTGTCTTCAGGAAGGATATTGTCTTTCAAACAGCTCTGGATCTCCGAGATCCATGCATCAGATCTAACTTGAGCTTCTGAGTCTTGCGTGCTAGGTTGCTCGAAGCTTCCGACAGCACCTACGACCGTTGGTGATCGCCATGGTAACAGGGCCATCGGGACCGCCAGCTTTGAGGTGCTGGTCTCACCCCCTTCACTCAGTTCGGCAGGCTGAGCTGTTGGCTTTGACAACCTCCGGGCGAAGATTCAGTCAGGAGCTGCAGCTCCGGTTGAGGCTTTCGTCGGGAGTTCATCAGCTTCGGAGTTATGAAGGCGCTGAACATGATGGAGGTCCAGGACCTCGAAGTCCTTATGAAGCCTCTGGACTTCAAGGAGATAAGCAGCTAATTGAGAATTTTTGCAGGAGCATTCACTTTTCACTTGTTTGATGATGAGCTGTGAATCTCCCTTCACCAACAGCTGTTTGACACCATAAGATAGTGCCACCTTGAGTCCATAAATGAGGGCTTCATACTCCGCCGTATTGTTGGTGGCCTTGAAATCAAGGTACACCATATACATTACCTTCTCTCTGGTCGGAGGTAGGAGAAGGATGCCAGCTCCGGCCCCCTGCTTCTTCATGAAGCCATCAAAATAGAGGGTCCAGTGAGGCTCAATGAATACCGGAGCTTTGAGCTCTAGTTTCTGCTCACCATGGCCCCCAGGGTTTGATGGAGAGGGACTCCACTCCGCCACAAAGTCAGCCAAGGCTTGTCTTTTAATTGCTTGTCTTGACATGAATTCTAGATCAAATTCTGCCAGCTCTGCTGCCCACTTTGCAATATTCCCAGTAGAATTAGGGTTATGCAAAATTGCACGCTGTGGAAAAGAAGTTACCACTGATATTTTGTGGGCCTGGAAGTAGTGACAAAGCTTTCTTGAAGCGATGAGAACTGCGTAAAGCAGTTTATGCACCTCAATGTATCTTTTCTTAGCGTCATCTTCACTGATGAAGTAACCTGGGCGATGGACTGTCCGGACCCTCGTGGAGGGGCCCGGAGCTTCTTCTTCATCAACCTGGACCCTTCCAAAGGGGTCCAGACCTTCTTCTGGAATTTCCTGGTCCCTTCCAAAGGAACCCAGAGCTTCTTCTGGAGTGACCTGGACCCTCCCAGAGGGGTCTAGATCTTCTTGTTCAGCAGCAGCGGTTATTCCTACATTTGAAGGAGGTTGATCCTCCAGCATCTCGCCTTGAGGATCTGTGCCTGAGGGTTGGTCCCCAGACTCGCCTTCAGGTAGTTTCGGACCCTCCCGAAGGGGTCCAGGCTTCTGAACTGGGGATGGATCTGGTCTTTCCGCGACCAAAAACATACTAACATCCTCTGTAGTTGCCGAAATATAAAGCAGTAAAGGCTCACCAGGGTTCGGAGCTACCAGGATTGGTAGTGTGGTGAGGAGCTGCTTCAGCTCTTGAAACACCTTTTCTCCTTCCTCGGACCAATGAAATGGTCCGGACTTCCTCAAGAGTTTGAAGAAGGGTAGCGCTCGTTCTGTCAGTCTTGATATGAACCGACTGAGCGCAGCTAGACATCTAGTCAACTTTTGGACATCTTTGATGTGGCCTAGGGGCCAAATTTCTTCTATAGATTTGATCTTCACCGGATTTTCTTCGATTCCTCAATGAGTCACCAAGAAACCCAAAAGCTTCCCGGAGCTAACCCCGAAGACACACTTGTCCGGGTTCAGCTTGGTGTGCGTAGTACGTAACTTGTCGAAGACGACTTGTTAGTTGTCAAGGAGTGACTCCTTGTTTTTTATCTTCACGACGATGTCATTAACATACACCTCCACCAAGTCTCTGATTAGCTCTCCAAACGTTTTGTACATGGCTCGCACAAATATTAAAGCAGCATTTTTGAGACCAAATGGCATGGCAGTATAACAATACAATCCATGTACTGTTATGAAGGCAGTATGCTCTTCATCTTCCTTAGACATTTGGATATTATGATATCCAGAATATGCATCTAAGAAACACAGTAGTTCACACCCAGAGGTGGAATCCACTATTTTATCTATTCTAGGTAGTGGAAATGGATCTTTTGGACATGCCTTATTTAATATGGTGTAGTCGATACACATCCGAAGCTTCCCACCGGCCTTGGGTACAACAACGGGGTTTGCCAGCCATTTTGGATGGAAGACTTCTCGGATGAATCCAGCTTCAAGCAACTTCTTGATTTCCAGTCGGATGAAGTTTTGCCGATCGATTGATTGCTTCCGAGGCTTCTGTTGTAGAGGTCGGGCGTCTGGGTAAATCATCAGATTGTGCTCAATCACCTCCGTAGGGAACCCAGGCATTTGTGACGGTTGCCAGACAAACACGTCAATATTAGCCTGGAGGAAAGATATGAGCGCAAGTTCCTATTTGTTGTTCAGACCCCCCCCCCCCCGATATACAGGTAGTTTGAGCAGCTTCAGAACCCATTTGGACGACTTTGACGGGAATGTCGGCGTCACCGCTTGGTTGCACACGAGGTGCGGAGGTAGAGCCTTTGTGGTGAATGCTTGGAGGATTCGCAGCTGGCTCCTTACCGGATGCTTCCTCTTGCACTGTGGTGAGCGCGTAGAGTTCTTCCAGTGCAGTAACTCCTGTTGTACGATCTCCGCGGATCCGGAGAACGCCCGTAGGTGTTGGCATCTTCAACACCAAGTAACCACAATGGGTAACGGCCATAAACTTGTATAAAGCTGGCCTACCCAATATGGCATTGAATGGCAGACTGATCTGCGCAACGTCGAAGATCAGCTTCTCGGTTCTATAGTTCTCACGGGTCCCAAAGGTTACCGGGAGTGTAATAGAACCAAGAGGAGTAATGGTTCCCGGACCTACTCCAGAGAAAGGTCGGGATGGGCGAAGGTCCGAAAGCCGGAGCTGAAGCTTAAGAAAAGCTTCGAAGCTTATGAGGTTTAGCCCGGAACCTCCGTCCACCATCACATGGTGGATTTGGATATTGTTAATGGTGGGTGACACCATCAAAGGGAGTTGTCCAGCCCCGATCATGTTTCGGGGGCAGTCCGAAGCATCAAAAATGATGGGTGTGTCCATCCATTTCCGATGTGGTTCTGGCTTAGCAGCAGGAGCTACCATGGCCATGTCCCGTCGCATTGTCTTGAGTATGCGATGAGAAGTGATGTCCCAAGAACCACCATAGATGGTGTTAAGGTTTTTCTGACATTCATTGTCGGAGGTGTCGGAGTCGTCGTCGATAGTGTTGTAGACGACTTTCAAGAGCTTTTTATGGTCCTGGAAACCTAGCTCCTCTTCAGTCGGAGCTTCGTCGACTTTTTGCTTTCCTTCCCTTTGACGGAAAGGAGCCTCTTCCCGGTGCTTGTTGTAGCGCTCGTCAAGGTTCTAGACCTCCCAACACTCTTCCAAGCCATGTCGATTCGTTTTGTGAATCGGACACCAAGCTTTGGAACTGTTGCCGTCCTCCGACGAAGGACGATGTCGCTTCTCGGGGCGTGGCCCCCAGCTTCCAGGAGCTGCAGCAGCAGCAGCTGGAGCATCGGCCGATGGTTTCTTTTTGCCGTTGGGCTTCTTCTTCTTATTGCCACTACCGAAGGTAGCAGCTTCAGCTTTGGAGGACTTTTGGTTGGCCTCCGGAGCTGATTTGGAGTGCATTTCACGGCCCTCCGCAGCTCTAGCGCATTTGTCGGCTAGGCAGAAAAGTTTTGCGATGCTGGTAAGTTCCTTGATAGCCAACTTCTCTAGCATCTTCTTATCTCGAACACCCTGTCTAAATGCAACAATAACAGAGGATCTCGAGATTGAAGGAATGGTATTGCGTACCTGAGAGAATCGTTGGATGAAGGACCGTAGCGATTCCCCCGACATTTGCTTTACAACAAACAAGTCCAATTCAGTGCCGGTCGGGTGTAAGAGCTCCCGAAATTGGCAGTGAATTGCTTGCATAGTTCCGCCCAACTATTGATGGAGTCAGGTGGAAGACTCATGAATCAGGACCTTGCAGTCCCGGTTATGGCCACAGGGAAGTAACTGGCCATTACAGCCCTCGTCACCTCCCGCTGCCAATATGGCAGTAGAGTAGATATGAAGAAATTCGGTGGGGTTGACTGTCCCGTCACATTTTTCTGGCAAGTGAGTCCGGAACTTCTATGGCGACCTGACCATACGTAAGTGTATGGTAGGGAAGAACAACCTCCTCCTACTCCCTGAGGAGCAGGGTTGTCCTGAGCCTCTCGCCTTTTGCGAGCACGCTCGATGTGGACTCGGCCGTCCGGTTGCCGGTAGCGGTGTGAGACCTATGTGTGTTGAATACATTGGCTTGTACTGAATACATTGGCTTTGATGATAAAAGTTCTGAAATTCTGCAAAAGCATCTTTTTTAGCAAGGTCCGACTCTAGCTTCGAGCTTTTGCAAGGTCTGACGTAAGGTCCGATATGTTTTGCTAGGTCCGACTTTTGTTGGTTAGCTCCAGCATGTCTTTGATAGCTCCGTTATGTTTTTGTTAAGCTCTGACATGTTTCTCTAGCTCCGACTTTTAGGTTGACTAGTTCTGATTAGTTTTGGTTAGCTCCGGCGCTAGGTCCGACTAGCTTTGTTTAGCTCCATCACTAGGTACGACGAGCTTTGGTAAGCTCTGGCGCTAGGTTGTACTAGCTTTGGTAAGCTCCGGCTCAAGCTATGATTAGCTTTGGCAAGGTTCGGAGCTTGATCATAATGTTCCAAATTTTCATGTGAAATGTTTCAAACTTTCTTTACACTTATGGAAAGGTTCCTTAGTATTCTTTTACTAAGTTTTCGGTGAGTTTTTGTGGTTAAGGCTTATATCATTTTGTTGTGCTTTGCAACATGCTTATGTGAGGTGCTCATGTAAGGTGTTGTAGTTTCAGAACTAACTTGAGTCAAGTCACGGACTTGGGCTCGTACGGATTGGTTGTTTGTTCATGTGCAGGTGTTGCTTGAGTTCCAGTCATGGCTAGTGACAGGATCCTTTGGACTAGTCTCAGGGAGGAGATGAGGTTCCAACAACCAAATTCAGGAGGAATTGTGGTTGAGCAGGTCAGGAGGTCGTGCACGATGATTGAATCAAGGGCAGTGCATATGAAGGTTACTGAACATCGAAGGAAGGTGTTTGCACGTATGCATGCGGTGCATGACTTGGAAACATGGTTCCAAAGATGGTTTATGGATGGGAAGATCTAGTTGGAAGGATTGGATCGTATCGGTTGATGACTTTGGCTGCGGCGGAGTCTGTTATGGCTCGTTATGGAAAGTATCGAGTTGGTTATAATAGGATTTCATGTGGGTCACGAATTTAAGTTGTTTTAGGAATGTGGGTTACGTTCCTAAGGTGTTTGGAAGTCTTAAGATTGCTTCTATCTGTGTATAGAAGAGTTCTAAGCAGTTATGGAAAGTTTCAATTTGTGATTTGAGTAGGATTAGAGTCCTAGTTGAGATTGGGTTGGCCTAAGGGCTGGTTATATAAGCAAGGGAGGCAAAGCTCATGGGGCATGACTTTGGGGCTGTTACTCTAGTGTTCTATTGAATAAAATTCGTAGTTTGAAGGAACTTTTGTGCCTTGTTCGTCCGACTTGTTCCAGACAAGTTTTACTCGTCAAGTTTCTGGACAGCACTACCTTTCATCGGTGGTTTTATCATAACTCGAGTTTTCCAATTGATGTGATTCTTTTTGGGTTGTCTTCAAAACTGTATTATCTATCATCTGTAAAATTTTCACGGTCATTGGATTTCTGGTTTCTGATATACACGAGTTTCTTTGCAGCATTCTAGAACTGTTTTTCTCGGGTAGAACAGATTGACCTTTATTCGATTTTTCAATCATAACTTGAGTTTCTCTCGACGGATTTGAGTGATTCTTCTTGTGTTTTCTTCGTTACTTGATTCTCTCTGATATATATCACTTTTGTCCCAGCGAAACATGTTTAGATTAGTCTCACACACAATTTCTTTAACAGATCGTTTTTCTATCATAGGGGTTGGGATTTAATTGTTTCTGCTGCGTAAGATTTTTTTAAATCTATCATTCACCCCCCCCTCTGGTAGATTTTCACGTGTTCTTCGATCCTACAATTGGTATCAGAGCCACGGTGCTCTAATCATTATGATTTGCACATGTTTTTGACTAATCATCATGGAGAAATACTCCGCCAAACCTTGTGTGTTTGCTGGTATTGATTTTCAGGTTTGGAAGGCACACATGGAGGCTTTCATCCAGGCGCAAGGCTTCGCAATATGGGAGAAGGTGTACAAGCCTTACGAAGTGCCACCAAACGATCAAGTTACGGCTACAAACCTATGTGACGTCAACAACAACAACAACAAAGCCCGAAACTTGATCATCCAAGGACTCACTCAGAGCGACTTCGACCGCGTTGCACATCTCCGATCGGCATACGATGTATGGAGAGCACTTTGTGACTATCGCGAAGGATCCAACATGGTCAAGGAGGTAAGGAAAGACATGTTCAAGAAATAATACATGCGCTTCGAGATGCAACCCGGTGAGTCCATCGATGATCTCTTTGCTCGCTTTAACAAAATTCTCAGTAACCTGCGTAGTGTCAACGTTAGTTTTTCTGATGTTGAAAATGCTAGGCAACTTCTTAGTGCATTAGACATGTCAATCTGGGAGATGAAAGTTACATCTATCCGTGAATCTACTGTCATGAGTACACTTACTTTAGATGTGCTTTACTCTAAACTCAAAACTCATGAAATTGATATCTTATCACGTAAGAACCCAAATAAGTCTATTGCATTTGTCTCATAATGTGATATGCCTAGCTCCAGCCAATCATCATCTTGCAATATTCTTGCTTTGTTGTCCTCACTAACCTCTCGGGTTCTACTTCCCGAGAAGAAAAACAATCAAGGACGAAGCACTCCTCAACAAATGATAAGAAGAAGAAGGGCTTTACAGGTCGCCAACTGGTGAATAGTTTTATCTCTGCACTCCATGAACATGGCTCAATCAATGTGGACATTGGAAGTGACGAAGATGAAGATGATTTGGCCAACTTATGCTTCATGGTGGGCAAAACAAGATCAAGATCAAGTCAGGAGGATGCAGAACACAACACTGACGACGATGAGGTATGTTCTACCTGTAATGAAATGTGTGATGCAATTTCTCGTGCAATTATTATTGTTAAGAAAAAAGGACAAAAAGCTTAGGGATAATGCTGCAAAAATTGAATCACTAGAATCTGAAATCAACCATTTGAAAACCTTGATTCCTAGTGATGATTCTTGTCCCTCGTGTGATTTAATCTATGAACAATTGTCCAAATTAAGAACTGCACGTTCCTCTACTCTAGATAGACTTGAAATTGAAATTGAAAAGAACAAAAAGCTTGCTACACTTGAGATTGGAAACTTAAAAGATGCTTCTTGTTCTACGATTGATTTGCATTGTTCTAGTTGCGATGATCTTGAAAAGAAACTAAAAGATGCTACAAATGAAATTTCAATATTGAATAATGCTTCACATTCTCATGAAGTTAAATATTGTTCCAATTGCAAATTAAAAGGAAAAACTTCATGTGAAAATTCCCTTGATCTATCCAATAAACATGATATCATGCATAGGACATCAGATCGGTTTTGTAACGGGAATAAGAACCTAAACTTGCTGTTGAATTCTTCCAAGTCTTACAATGATAAAACTGGTCTGGGTTTTTATTCTCATGCTCATTCTAAGGCACATCCACCTGAAATTGTAAAGTCATTAGGAAGTGGTTTGATTCAAACAGTTCCTAAACAAAAAAAAGTGGTTTTCAAATCTGCAGGGGTGTTGTCTCATTCGGTTTCAAATAAAAATGTTGTTTGCTCATTTAGACATGAACATAAAGTTAAATTTCATTGTACCTATTGTGGTAGAGATGGTCATGTCATAGATTTTTGTTATAGACTAGCTAAACAACAGAAAAAGGAAAGAATGATTGCTAGATCTCATAACTTTCATGCAAAATTTGCTGCACATATTAAACTGAATGCCAGGAACATGCAACCTGCTGTTATGAGTCAAAAACATTCAAAGTTTACCTTCGGGCCTTCTGTTTTTCCCTCCGGAGCTACTGATTTTTGTGATACACAAGTAACACCTTATAGGTCAGTAGTTAAGAATAAAAAACCTCAAACTTTGACTCATAGACCTACTGTTTTATCTCAGTTTTCGCGTGTTTTTCCTGCTGCACGTCGTGTGACTCAGTACTGATACCTAAATGTCTTTTGACTAACCCCAGTACTGAGTCATCGACGTATTGTTCTTCTATGTAGGTTACATGCTTGAGGAAGGAGAACATTTGGATTGTGGATTCATGTTACTCACGCCACATGACCAGTAATAAAGAATGGTTCTCCTCCCTCTCTTTTGTGTCACGTGTAGAGAATGTTACTTTTGCCGATAATTTTCAACTACTATAATTGCTAAGGGTTCCGTTAGAGTAAAAGATCACTACACTTTGAAGGATGTGACACTTGTCAAAAATTTGAAATACAACTTGCTTTCTGTTTCATAATTGCTAGATGAAAATCAGGAAATTATTTTCAATAAAAACTGTTGCAAAATTCCAAGTTCAAATAGTTAGCTTATTTTTAACATGTCTCAGTTTGGAAGAGTTTTTAAAACTGATTTTGATATGTCTTCCTCTAAGCATAGGTGTCTAGTTGCTAATGATTCAAAGGACTTATATTTTTGGCATCGTAGACTTGGTCACGTAGGCTTTGATCATCTCACGCGTGTTAGTGCTCTTGATCGCATACGTGGGCTGCCTAAGCTTAAAGGGGACAAAGAGATTGTGTGCTCTTCTTGTAGACATGCTAAGATGGTTGCAGGTTCACATACTCCTCTCACAATGATCATGACAACTGAACCGGGTCAACTTTTGCACCTTGACACCGTAGGACCTTCATGTGTTCAATCCTTCAGAGGTAAATGGTATGTTCTTGTGATTGTTGATGATTATTCTAGATACTGTTGGGTTTACTTTATGGCATCTAATAATGAAGCTTTTCGTCACTTTAGAACTTTATTTCTTAGAGTATCAATTGATCACCCAGGATCTTTAAAAGCAATTAGAAGTGATAGCAGAACTGAATTTAAAAATCAATCTTTTGATCACTTCTGTGCTGAAAATGGAATATATCATCAATTTTCTTCACCATATGTACCTCAAAAAAATGGTGTTGTACAAAGAAAGAACAGAACCTTAGTTTGATGGCTAGGACTATGCTTGATGAATATCAAACTCCTAGAAAATTTTGGGCTGATGTGATTGCAACCGCTTGTTATGTCTCAAATCGTGTTTTATTGCTCGCTATGCTAGGTAAAACACCATATGAGCTCTGGTTTGGACATAGGCCTAGTGTCACGCACTTTCGGGTCTTTGGTTGCAAATGCTTTGTTAAGAAACATGGTAATCTTGATAAATTTGAACCTAGATCCATTGATGCCATGTTTATTGGTTATCCATCTCATACTACAGGCTACCGTGTGCTTTTACTTGGCACTAACAAAATTGTTGAGACTTGTGAAGTGTCTTTTGATGAAGCTAGCCCAGGTACTAGCTCAACATTGCAGATCCATATCCATATCCGCAGGGGGAGAGCATTTTCGTTGAAGATGAGGAAGAATTGGAGCTGCTGCCAGAAAATTCAGCAGCTAAAGACTTTGGTTCAGCTCCGGATGTTAATTCTCAACCAGCACTGACAACCATCAATGCTGATTCAGATCTTCCTCAAGTCACAAGCTCATCGATTTGTGATGAACATGAAGAACAAGAAGCTTGTGAGACATCTGTTCCTCTACGGTTTTACAAAGATCATCCCCTACTACAAATAATTGGAAGCTTGCACGAACGAGTCACACGGTCCATGTTTTGCGATCCAAAATCTCATGCTCATTATGCTTTTGTTGCTTCTTTTGAACCCAAAGATATATCACACGCACTCACTAATGAATCTTGGATTATTGCCATGCAAGAAGAGTTAGAAAATTTTGAAAGAAATAATGTTTTGAAACTTGTACCTCCACCTCAAGGTCAAACTTTAATTGGAACTAAAGGTGTGTTTAAATATAAAAAAAGTGAGGATGGGGTTGTGGTTAGGAATAAGGCTAGGTTGGTTGCTCAAGATTTCACTCAAGTTGAAGGTCAAGATTTTGACGAAACTTTTGCTCCTGTTGCTAGATTAGAAGCCATAAGGATTTGCTAGATTTTGTTGCATATAAAGGTTTTAAGCTATATCAAATGTATGTTAAAAGTGATTTTCTCAATGGCTACATAGATAAGGAGGTTTATGTCAAACAACCACTCGGTTTTGAAAATTCAGATTTTCCTAATCATGTTTACAAACTGTCCAAAGCCTTGTACGGTCTCAAACAAGCCCCTAGAGCATGGTACGATAGGTTAAAAACATTCTTACTTGATAAGGGGTTTACCATGGGCAAGGTTGATAAAACTCTTTTTGTTCTTAAGCATGGCAATGACTCACTATTCGTTCAAGTGTATTGGATGATATTATCTTTGGTTGTGCTTCCCATGATCTTGTGTCAAAGTTTTCAGCTATGATGAGTTCATCATTTGAGATGAGTATGATGGGAGAACTCACATACTTTTTGGGGCTGCAAATCAAGCAAACCAAGGAGGGTACCTTTGTGCATCAAACAAAGTATACAAAAGACCTCCTAAGGCGCTTCAACATGGACAAAAGAAAGCCTCTTCGGACACCAATGGGAACAGCAACAACACTTGAACTTGATGAAGATGGTGAATCCATGGATCAAAAAGAATATAGAAGCATGATCCGATCACTTTTGTACCTCACGGCATCAAGATCGGACATACAATTCAGCGTATGTCTTTGTGCACGTTTTCAAGCCTCCCCACGTGCTTCACATCGTCAAGCTGTCAAAAGGATTCTCAGGTACTTACATGGAACTCAAGAATTTGGCATTTTTCTTCCTTCTTCCTCAACCGTTACTTTGAAAGCTTTTTCCGATGCTGATTTTGGAAGTTGTAGGATTAATAGGAAAAGTACTTCCGGTGTTTGTCATTTTCTTGGTAATTCACTTGTTGCTTGGTCCTCAAGAAAACAAAATTCAATTGCACAATCCACAGCCGAATCTGAATATGTAGCTACTGCTAGTGCTTGCTCACAAATTGTTTGGATTGTTCAAAAACTTAAGGACTATGGGGTTAATCTAGATAGTGTTCCACTGTTTTGTAATAACACTAGTGCCATTTGCATTGCTAAAAACCCTGTGCAACATACTAGAACTAAGCACATTGATATTAGGTATCACTTTCTTTGTGATAATGTTGACAAAGGAAACATTGTGCTTCACCATGTAGATACCGAACAATAATTGGCTGACATTTTTACAAAACCTTTGGATTTCACTCGTTTTTGTTTCATCCGTAGTGAAATAGGGATTATGCATCCTCATGGCTTACATTGAGGGGGAGTTTTCAAACCCTAGAAATCTATGTGTGAATCTGAAATTAAAATAATATGAGCATAGTATTTCATACATATATGACTTTGTGATTCCTTTTTCATGCTGAAAGTTCTTACTACATTACTCGTGTTATACATTTTGTAGTTTTTGCCATGTCTAGTAATTGGAATAATTACTTACACTAAATCTGGTCATGGTCGAACTTTCTTGTTGTTTGGAACTTGTTGCATGCTCACAAGTGCTTTTAATCATAAAGAATTAATCAAGTAATCAACTCACATGTTGAGTTTTTATGAACAAATATAAATTAAGATCAAGAGAATATGCATGCATCGCACTTCTTATTTTGAGATGGCTTATCATTGCACTTAGATATGAACTTGGAAGAAGTTGTGTATGACTAAAACCATGTCCTTAAGCTTCTGATTGTCAAATGACATAGGTTTGGCTTGGTTGGTTAGAATAAGGCAGATGTGCATATAATCTCTCGCAAATATCATATAATCTAAATTTGTGCTTTGGAAAATAATAAAATGCAGCAACAAGTGTCATGCTTTCAGGTTTTGAAATAGTTAAGTTTTTAGATCATGACTTGCTAAATTGGAAATTATATTTGATCTCTAGCATGGCTTACACTACTTTATGTATTTCATTGATGTGATAGTGTAAGTTACTTGATAGCATGACTTGTATGAGCTTTGTTTTATATGTATATGTTATAATATGCTCATAACAATTAAACTTTATCTTATAAACCTTGTTGAATACATTGTCAAAGGGGGAGAGATAATATGTGAATTTTTAAAGATAAGTATGCAAGGGGGAGAAATTGATTACACATTGCACATATTCACAATTGTTTTGGCATGATTCTTCTCGGGGGAGAATTTGTTTTTCTTCTCATTTTATTTCTGTTTTACAAAGGGGGAGAAATTGTTTTCAAAACTTTTATTGTGAATAAACCAATGTTCGGATTTTAAGTGGTGTTGCCAATGCATTCATCAAGGGGGAGATTGTGAGACCTATGTGTGCTGAAAACATTGGCTTGTACTGAATACACTGGCTTTGATGATAGATGTTCTAATATTCTGCTAAAACATCTTTTTTAGCAAGGTCCAGCTCTAGCTCCGAGCTTTTGCAAGGTCCGATGTAAGGTCCGATATGTTTTGCTAGGTCCGACTTATGTTGGTTAGCTCCAGCATGTCTTTGATAGCTCCGGCATGTCTTTGTAAAGCTCCGACATGTTTCTCTAGCTCCGTCTTTTGGGTTCACTAGTTCCGACTAGTTTTGGTTAGCTCCGGTGCTAGGTCCGACTGGGTTTGGTTAGCTCTAGCACTAGGTCCGACGAGCTTTGGTAAGCTCTGGCGCTAGGTTGTACTAGCTTTGGTAAGCTCCGGCTCAAGCTACGATTAGCTTTGGCAAGGTTCAAAGCTTGATCGTAATGTTCAAAATTTTCATGTGAAATGTTTCAAACATGCTTTACACTTATGGAAAGGTTGCTTAGTATTCTTTTACTAAGTTTTTGGTGTGTTTTGGTGGTTAAGGCTTATATCATTTTTCCGTGCTTTGCAACATGCTTATGTGAGGTGCTCACGTAAGGTGTTGTAGTTTCGGAACTAACTTAAGTCAAGTCGCGGACTTGGGCTCGTACGGATTGGTTGTTTTTTCATGTGCAGGTGTTACCTGAGTTCAAGTCATGGCTGGTGACAGGATCCTTTGGACTATTCTCATGGAGGAGATGAGGTTCCAACAACCAAATTCAGGAGGAATTGTGGTTGAGCAGGTCAGGAGGTCGCGCAGAATGATTGAATCAAGGGCAGTGCATATGAAGGTTACTAAACGTCGAAGGAAGGTGTTTGCATGTATGCATGCAGTGCATGACATGGCAACATGGTTCCGAAGATGGTTTATAGATGGGAAGATCTGGTTGGAAGGATCGGATCGTATCGGTTGATGACTTTGGCTGCGGTGGAGTCGGTTATGGCTCGGTATGGAAAGTATCGAGTTGGTTATGATAGGATTTCGTGTGGGTCACAAATTTAAGTTTTTTGAGGAATGTATGTTATGTTCCTAAGGTGTTTGGAAGTCTTAACATTGCTTCTATCTGTGTATTGAAGAGTCCTAAGCAGTTATGGAATGTTTCGATTCGTGATCTGAGTAGGATTAGAGTCCTAGTTGAGATTGGGTTGGCCTAAGCGCTGGTTATATAAGCAAGGGAGGTCAAAGCTCGTGGGGCATGACTTTGGGGCTGTTCCTCTTGTGTTCTATTGAATAAAATTCGTAGTTTGAACGACCTTTTGTGCCTTGTTCGTCCGACTTGTTCCAGACAAGTTTTACTCGTCGAGTTTCTGGACAGCACTACCTTTCGTTGGTGGTTTTATCATAACTCGAGTTTTACAGATCCAATTGACGTGATTCTTTTTGGTTTATCTTCACAACTTGATTATCTATCATCTGTCAAAATTTCACGGTCATTGGATTTCTGGTTTCTGATCTACACGAGTTTCTTTGCAGCATTCCAGAACTGTTTTTCTCGGGTAGGACAGATTGACCTTTGTTCGATTTTTCGATCATAACTTGAGTTTCTCTCAACGGATTTGAGTTATTCTTCTTGTGTTTTCTTCATGACTTGATTCTCTCTGATATATATATCACTTTTGTCCTGGTGAAACACGTTTAGATTAGTCTCACACATAATTTCTTTAACAGATCATTTTTCTGCCGAAGGGGTTGGGATTTAATTATTTCCGCTGTGTAAGATTTTTTTAAATCTACCATTCACACCCCCTGGTAGATTTTCATGTGTTCTTCGATCCTACAAGCGGGAATCCAGTTCCGACCGCAGATCATGGGTCGGTATATTGGTGATGGTATGGGTGCGTCGCGCCCCGGGGACAAAGAGGCCACATGCTGGGAAGCAGTATGCCTCCTTTGTTGAGAGGCTTGTCGACAAAGCTGACCGGACAGGGTCCGTCGTCGTGAAGGTACTCGCCCTGAAGTGGGAGGACCTTGGTTGCTGATGCCGACAGCTGCAGCTGCGACCAGGTGGTCGACATCAGCCCTCCACTACTCCATAGCACCCTGGGGTGCACTTGGAGGTGGTGGATGTTGCAGAAGAGCTCGCGCAGCAATGAGAGCGTGCTCAGGATTGTTATTTGCTGATGCGGTGATCGACGCGAATGCCCCATCTCGTTGATTGGCATTGTTTGCCAGGGCGGATGGTGCTGCAGTGCCTGCTGGAGCGTTGGCACCTGCTGGTTGCTGGACGTTGGAGGGATTGCCTCCAACAAGTTGTTCAGCATGATTGCCGTTGGATGATCCAGCAGCTGAATTCACCATCTTGTGATCTCGGGATGAAAGCCCCCCTACCTGACGCGCCAAATGTTGAAGTGTGGAATACGACACTTCCCCCGGACCCGTTGAGAAATAGCCCGCGAAGGTTCTTTTGTGGTTAGGGAGCTCAAGATCAATATCAAGATGGTGACCATAGAGATTTACGTGGTTCCGGCGACCTGAGCGTAACACCCTACTCCACGGGGTTTGTGTAATTGTATTGAGCGAGTGCGTTCGCTAGGGTTAGGTTGCAAGAGCCTGGATCTCCCTCTAATGTTCTTGCAGTGCAGCCCTTTTATAGTTCTAAGGACTGACGGTTACAAAGCTGGCTTGGCCAGACATGTGGCCCTGGCGTGCTTAATGTCTTAATACACTGTCTAAAGTGTGTTAAATACAGTTAATAGTGTGGTATCTTGCCTTCATGGTAGCGTTACCACTATTAACTGTACACTGATTGTGTGTCATTTGTACGGCATTAATGACACATTATCAGACCTTGTAACTGCCGCTTTAACAATCCTTGAATGTCTATAATGGTCTTGTCCAGCTTGTATTTCCGTTGATGACGAAGGCCCGAAGACTCCACACATGGCAGATCCGGAGCTTACTCTTGCGAGAGAGTAGGTCCGGGGTTGTTGTACACGTGTCAGTACCGAAGCTCCTCTCTGACGGGGGCTAGGTCCGGGGCTGTTGTACACATGTAATCGCCGGAGCTTCCCTTGGTTGGGAGTTTTGTTCTGGGCTTATGTTACACGTGTTAACCTGGAAGCCAGCCATGTGAGGGGAGCGGGTCCGGTGCAACGTTCCATGTGGGACCAGCAAGGTCCTTCGACTCTGACGGGTGTAACTCCCTTGCACTTGTTGAGGTATCGTGGGGTACCCGGTACGTAGGGTACCAACACCCACCTTAGCATGTTGAGCCAATTTTGTCCCTGTACTAAATATGGCTATATCTGAAGCTTGGTAGGGATAATTGTGGCACACATTGCAATTCATATATTACTAAGTCAAAAAATTGATTCTATGAGAGACTTACGCAACAAACAAATTGACAAAGAAAATTCTTATGCACATGAATAGAATGGATCTTTGTAGACTCCATGGTTTTCTCTCTTTAAGGATGAAACATGGCTTCTCTCTCTCTCTCTCTCTCTCTTTGAATTTTGTAGCCATGTCTTCTACTAATTTTCATTTTTCTAGAGAGATTTTGATGACCAAAATATATGGAGTTTCTTTATTGGATGAATGAATGGTGGATGCAAATTATCAACGTGAGGAAGTTTGCATGAATAAAAGGCACAAGAATTTCTAAGTCAGAAGGTTCATGCATGTCACTCAATTGGGTCATGAGTTTGACGAAGATCAATGAAAGGCAAAGTGGCATATGCATGTGGTCTTCAAGAATTTTTTATCATGTAGCCGTGGTGGGTATTTAAATGTCCAATGAGAGAATAAGGCAAAGTTCAAGACCCCAAATTGTGCAAACGTCAGAATCAATTTCAAGCAAAGAGATATCTCCTCGAATAACTCATTTACCATATCACACTAGTGAAATACTTAGATGATTTGTTTTTCCTATTTTGCGTGTGGGAATCATAAACAAGGCAGTAAATTGAAATGTAAAGTATTCAAATTTTCAGCTCAAGAAATTTGGACTACCAAGTTTTACATTTTAATTTACTGAGTTGAATTAATTTCAAATATTTAGTATCAAATATTAAATTAACTCAAACAGTAATGTAGCATGCATATTGGGGGGTAGAAGATCCAAACCGAATTTGTGGAGCGAAACAAAGCTGTGTGGGGCCCACAACAGGTCAGCCGACCCCCTTCTGGCCTTTCTGCTGCTCTGTTTTGACGTGTCAAGTCGTATATTCGATTGCGACGTGTTTTGAGATGCAATGCTATTTTTTTGCACATCGGGATTTCGCAAATTGGGGTACCTCCCCCACATTTGTTCCTTGATTTCTTTATTCAACACAAATAAACTAATGGGAGAACATTACCGGTTTAGATGAACCAGTAAGTTCACTTTATTGAACTCAAAATATGGGGATGCTTACATTATTCAATCCAAATTTAATGAAATAAAATTTGGAATAAAACTAAACTAAGCTAGTAAGGATCCTATGCGATCGGGACATCTAAACTATGGAGCGTTGTAGATGTCGATCTTTCCGACAGCATTGCATATGCGCCTCACCTTGGCGCCCATGCCACGGCGAACATCATCAATATCCTCGTTGAGGGATATGAGTTCATCCTTCAGTTCCGCACTCTCGATGCGCCCTTCAGCCACTAAGTTCGATAGCTTCTTGTTCTCCAAACGGAGAGAGGCTAACTCCTTAGAAAGCTGTGCCACTTTAGGGGCATGAGGAGATTTTCTGTCGCTGTCCTCAAATTGGCCAGGTGGCCCTTTGATGGCAGGTGGAAATAGGTGACGCCTAATCTTTGAGGGTGACGACCCCGTCGATTCCTCCATTGCCAAATTATCCATTTGCTTGAAAAGGCCTTTTGCATAGCCTCCTTCAGGCTTGTGCACCCCATAGATAATAAGATTGTCTCCCACACGCTCAGGCAAGGTATGCGTAGGTGACTTGTAGTGGTGGCTCACTACATCACTATCCTTGGTCTTCAGAGTGTACATAAACTCCTCGCCGAGCTGCAACGTTGGGAGAGACTCGTATTTTTCAGGAAAAAGACAGGTCTTGACTTACATAAGGCCAGCCGTAGTCGGACGACGTGCAGGCATCGTTGACATCATGGGCGTCCTCCGAGAGGAGAGCGACCGTGCAACACAACGAGGCGTGGTCCTACGCCCACGCAGAGTCGTTGTCGGTGGCGGGATCATGGCCAGAGGTATAGCATCTAATGCCATGACGGACTCCAAAACGAGGGGGGACTTGTCATTGGCCGGCATGATGTCTCCGCTGAGGTTGAAAGTTGAGCTAGAGTGGGGATGAGGCACAATTTTCTTGTCGGCCATGACTTGGATGGGAGGAACAGGAGATGAGTTTTTCTAGATGGTGCAAGTTTTCTCCTCTCTGTTCCCGTCAATATATAAGTGGGGAAATCATGATAGCATCAAGGGTCTTGTTCGGATATGTCAGGAGAGTCCACACGAGAAAACAGAAAACCGATGGCGCAAGGCGGAGGTCGACCGAGCCCTTCCTGGCTCCGTTCGGGCTTAGTTTTCGTGGGCTGGCTTAATGGGTCCCATAGATGAATATTTGGATGGGCCCCATAGATGAATATTTAGATGGGCCCATTAATTAGATGCGGAGAATTTAGACAGAATTTAGAGAAACGGCGTGAAAATCAATAAGATTTATCACGTTTATTTCCTTCTTTTCCCCCTCCTCTTGGGATTCAAGAAATAATTCTAGTCGGTGCCAATTCACCTTAAATTGCTGATCATCATCACCTTGGAGTGTGATTGCTCCATGAGATGAGGTTTCTACTGCAGTGAAGGGTACTTCCCATTTACTTTTGAGCTTCCCATGTCCAAAGAGTTTAACACTAGAATTGAAGAGTAGAACTTTATCTCCGGGTTTGAACTCTTTAGGTGTAATCCTCTTATCATGCCACCTTTTTAGTTCTTTCCTTGTAAATTTTGGCACTATGGTACGCCTTATCTCTCCATTCTTGCAACCCGGAAAGTTGCTTCAATCAGTGTTTTCTTTCTTTGTGAAGGTCTATGTTCCACCGCTTGATGGCCCAATAGGCTCTATGTCCCAACTCTACAGGAAGATGACAAGTCTTCGCATTGACAAGATGGAAAGGAGACATGCCGATGGGAGTTTTGTAGACAGTACGGTATGCCCACAATGCATCAAGTAGCTTATGCTTCCATCCCGTTCCCATTTCCAAGACGGTCTTTTGCGGAATATTCTTAATTTTCTTATTAGATGTTTCTGCTTGACTACTTGTTTGTAGGTGGTATGGGGTAGCAATGTTATGCTGGACACCAAGCTCCCTCAAAAAGTTCAGGAAGGTATTATCTATGAAATTAGACCCTCCATCACTTATGACCATACGGGGAGTGTCAAAGCATGGGAAAATGATCTCATGGAACATTTTCCTAGCTTGCTTGGAATCAGCATTTTTGCCTGGCAAAGCTTCTACCCATTTTGACACATAATCTACAGCCACCAGGATATACTCGCAATCATAGGACCTAGTGAAAGGTCCCATGAAATCAATACCCCACACATCAAATAATTCCACTTGGAGATTATATGTTAGGGACATCACATTGCGAGCTGAAATTCCTCCATGCTTTTGGCATTTCCAACATCTGCGAATGAATTCTTTTGTGTCTTCATACATAGCGGGCTAATAGAATCCACTTTGCCAGATCTTTGCCTGGGTACGGTAAACACCGTGATGGCCACCATAAGTGCTAGCATGGCATTTCTCAATAATCTTGGTGCCTTCGATTGATGGTACACACCTTCTAAGAAGCCCATCGACACAAACTTGATAGAGGTATGGGTCATCCCAAAGGTGTCTACAACTCTCATATATGAGTTTCTTTTTGTTTTCCCCTGGTGGTACATATCCCGTAACCACGAAGTTCACGATATCCGCATACCAAGGGTGAAAGTCAGTCACCTTGAGAAGCATATCATCTCGTAGGAAGTCATTGATAGGAATGTCCATGGTTTGGGTGACTTCCATACGTGAGAGATGATCTGCCACAAAATTCTCTACTCCCTTCTTATCCTTGATTTCTAAGTCAAACTCTTGGAGTAGAAGAATCCAACGCATTAGGCTTGGTTTAGCATCCTTTGTGGTGAGCAAATACTTTAGGGCAGCATGTAGACTATGACCTTGGCTCCAACCACATAGGATCTAAACTTATCGATAGCAAAAACTATAGCCAAAAGCTCTTTTTCAGTTGTGGCATAATTGAGTTGAGATCTTGTTAGAGTTTTGCTAGCGTAGACTATTGCATGATGTTTTTTTATCTTTGGTTTGGCCTTGGACCAGACCCACGGCAAAATCACTAGCATCACACATAATTTCGAATGTCAGCGTCCAATCAGGAGGTTGAATGATTGAAGCTGAGGTGACTGCCTTTTTGAGTGTTTCAAATAATTTAAGGCATTCAACATCAAAATCAAAGGGAGCTTTCTTAGCTACTAGGTTAGTGAGGGGTCTAGCGACTTTTGAGAAATCTTTGATGAATCGTCGACAGAACCCCGCATGACCTAGAAAGTTGCGAGTTCCCTTAACATTGATAGGAGGTGGAAGTTTTCAATGACCTTGATATTTTCTTTGTCCACCTCTATCCCCCTCTCTGACTCTAAGTGCCCAAGAACGATGCCTTCACGGACCATGAAATTGCACTTTTCTTAATTAAGTACAAGGTCCTTCTCTTGGCATCTTTGTAAGACCTTGTCTCAATTTTCCAAACAATGATCAAAAGTTTTCCCACAGAAGGAGAAATCGTCCATGAAAACTTCCATGATATCCTCAATCATGAAAGAAAAAATAGACATCATGCATCTTTGAAAAGAGGCAGGAGCATAACACAATCAAAAGGACATACGCCGGTAGGCATATTTTCCATAGGGACATGTGAATGTGGTCTTAATTTGATTGTCGGGGTGGATTGGGATTTGATGATAACCCAAATACCCATCAAGGAAACAAAAGTAGGAGTGTTTTGCCAACCGCTCTAACATCTCATCGATGAATGGCAGTGGAAAATGGTCGTTCCTTGTAGCCTTGTTAAGTTTTCACTAATCTATGCACATCCTTCAACCCACGACGTTCCATTGAGGAATTAATTAATTCTTCTCATTTTGAACGATCGTCATACCTCCCTTTTTAGGCACTACTTGAACTGGGTTGATCCATTCACTATGAGGAACAGGGTAGACAATCCCGGCATTCAGAAGTTTCAAGACTTCCTTCTTGACAACTTCCCGCATCGCATTATTCAATCGACTTTGAGGTTCCCTTGAGGGGACACTTTAAGGGTCAATGGGAATGCGATGGGTGCATAACGCTGGACTAATACCCTTGAGATCCTCTAATGAATAGCCAATAACAGCCCTATGCTTTTCTAACATGGCGATGAGCTTGAATGTCTCATCATCTAAAAGTTTTTCATTTATGATGACAGGAGCTTCCAAATCGCCATTTAGAAAGGCATAACGTAGGCCCGGAGGTAGAATTTTTAACTCAATGGGAGGTTTTGGAAAGAACTCTTCCTTTGGCAATTCAATTGCCTCTTGAAATTCATCCTCCTCTTGGATCAAATCTTCTTATCCTTCAATTTCAGGGAGAGCTAAGATTTGAAGAGTTCTAACCTCCTCTAAAGGCTCATCTTGGATGGGAGATTCTGCGGATGTGTTCTTAGAACGCAAGATAGGAATAGATAATTTCCTCGCTCAAAATTTGATATTGAGGCTTCCTTCTAAGGGAATTTATATGAAAATTTCTCAATGGGAATTCCAATCATAATGTCGAAATCTTGAATTTTGAACACACGAAAATCTAGGATTGCCTCAACGTCTTTGTGTCTCACAAACACTTGTTGTAAAACCCCGCATCCTTCAAGGATGTTTTCTAGAGAATCTCTGAAGGATTTACATGTTAGTGCCAATGGCACATCGCCCAGAATTGCGAGAGCACAAGAATTGGAAATGAGATTTGCTCCAACAGTGGGGTTGTATCGGACCTTCATTGGTGTCCCTCTAATAAAGCATAGAATAGTTGCCAAAGGTGAGGTCATCCGAAGGATTTTGGGTGATTGCTCAACTTCTGCAGTCCATTCCCTGCATGGAATAGAGGCTAACTCCTTGACTGTCTGTTGGATGAACACTCCATCAGGTGGGTCAGGTGGAGTTAATGGCAATGCTGGTTTCCTATGGCAACAGTACTTCGAGGTATTTCCAAAATATTCAAATATCTCTTCCTCGAAGTAGAAGGGAAACGTTGAAGATTGAATTTCTTCTTCCTTCATAGTTTCGGGCTCGGGAGAGGATTCCTCCGGCAAGGTTTGAGATAAGCAAGAAATAGGTTATTCCTTGTCCACGGATTTATCCTCAATTCTTGACACTACTTCCTCTTGAGGAGGCTCATTAAGACTCATAATGAAGGAATAATTTTCTAGAAATCGGTCTTGAAGATTCTTGCCTTCTTCCGGTGTCTTATGGAGGAAAGATCCTCCGACCGTAATGTCAATATGTAGGGAAGACTCTTTGTTCAATCCCATATAGAAGTTTTGCAAGAGCAATGGATCAGGAATGGACATGTCTGGTTGGGAATTTCTCAAAAAGAGAAAATCTATCCCAAAGTGCACCTATGGATTTCTTCTCCATCTGCTGGAAGCATAGTACTTCTTTATGTAAGGAACTATTCGGGCAATTGGAAAGAAAGCAAGACAAAATATGTCTCATAATTGTCTCCAATTTTCGTTTGTCTTCCTAACATTGTGATCGTACCATTGTTTGGTTTTTTCCTCGAGAGAAAAAGGAAACAATTTCCATTTTAGAGTCTCTTGTGTCATACCCTTCATTAGAAGGCATGAACACAATTGTTCGAACTCTCTTAGATGGTGGTAAGAGTTTTCACAATCCACTCCTAAGAAGGATTGCTCCCGAACCATGGCTATAAAGCTAGGGTTAAATTCATAGCTAGTAGAGCAAATGGGTTCCACCGAAGGCGGTGGCTCACAACACTTGCCCTTTGGGCGGAATATGAAAAAATAGTGGGCTGCTCCATATATGTGGTGATACCAATTGATAGGAAAATTGGTCCCGATCTTCCGAAAGGTAATGGATAAGTCGATTGATGTGGAGATCTCGACGTTGATGATCCGAGGCTCTCGAGTAGAACACGAAAGCCCCTACAATCACTACACCACCGCTCCGTTGGTTATCTATCGTGCTTCGCACGATTGACCTTGCCAAGAAGGCTAATCCCTGTAAGTGCAACCGAGAACACAAGCAAGAATGTAGAAGACACGATCTGAAATCGCGAAGTTGGGGTTTCACAAATTGTAGAACAGTGATATTATTAATCTAAGCAAAACCCAATTGTCTATGGCGGCTACCATGGAGTATATATAGGTGGGAGGACGTCCAAAGGGGTGTTAGGGTCGTGACCTAACCCTAAGACACGAAAATAATGGACTTAGACTTGATACAAGGCCCAATGGCCCAATACGATGGCGCATCACCCTGACAGATTCTGAACTCGATTTTGTTTTGATGATTCCTGTCGACTCCGAAGAAATAATGATATGGTACCAGCGCCATTAGAAAGTTTATCCTCTCCCCTTTCCTTGCATATGTGGAACGTCCAAAACGGAGTTCGTATGGGTCCTGGGTGTCCGTTTTAGTGCGTACTGCTCCTGGACTCCGAGTTGGATACGATTTGGAGTTTGGTTCGGTTTCCATCTTCTTTAAACGAATTCTCTGGTGTTCCACGTTCCTAATACTCCCTCTAAGTACTCCTTGAACCTCTCCATGGATCCTAATCACAAATAAATCATTAAGTAGCAATCTATGCTCAAAAACATATAAGGAAATATATAAGAACGAGTTCACCTCTGAAATTAATTGTTGTGTATGAACTCTATTGATTGCATCTTATATGTTCAATGGAGTGTTGTTTGTATCCATAGAAGTGATGTCCTCATCATGTGGTGGTGGTAATAAAAGGAAAGATAAGATAGATAGATAGATAGATAGATAGATAGATAGATAGATAGATAGATAGATAGATAGATAGATAGATAGATAGATAGATAGATAGATAGATAGATAGATAGATAGATAGATAGATAGATAGATAGATAGATAGATAGATAGATAGATAGATAGATAGATAGATAGATAGATAGATAGATAGATAGATAGATAGATAGATAGATAGATAGATAGATAGATAGATAGATAGATAGATAGATAGATAGATAGATAGATAGATAGATAGATAGATAGATAGATAGATAGATAGATAGATAGATAGATAGATAGATAGATAGATAGATAGATAGATAGATAGATAGATAGATAGATAGATAGATAGATAGATAGAGAGACAGACAGACAGACAGACAGACAGACAGACAGACAGACAGACAGACAGACAGACAGACAGATAGATAGACAGATAGATAGATAGATAGATAGATAGATAGATAGATAGATAGATAGATAGATAGATAGATAGATAGATAGATAGATAGATAGATAGATAGATAGATAGATAGATAGATAGATAGATAGATAGATAGATAGATAGATAGATAGATAGATAGATAGATATGAGGTTTAACAAGGTTCGAAGATTAACTACAACTGCTCCTCGGCAATGGCACCAGAAATGCTTGTTGATGTTTCTTACGTCATAGATAAAAATCCGCAAGCACACAGAAATTGTCGTGTAGCACTTCCCCTTAAGAGAGTATTCCAAGGGTATCGAATCTAAGGAACGTGTGTGTAATCTTACGAACTAATTCACCCAAGGACACAATGATGTTTTGTAGGCAAGGAAGAGAGAGGAATTCAAAGTATTGATTCTAATTCAAAGAATTTGCAGTAGATGCTTGCCTTGGGCATGAGTTTACCCCTAGCAATACTAGGACGACTCCTGCCAAGAGCCTATGGCATAGCCGAATGTGGAGGATTACTAAGGACAGATAGGGTTTTCACCACCTACTGCCTACCTCTTCAATCCGTGGGTCTACGAGATATTCACAGGTGATTTCTAACCTAAGCACCACGCTTACGTTCTAAATCACAACTCAAGTTGTTTCGAACACAAAGCTATAACTAGAGCCACTAATGAATTAAATCAATGAACCCACAAGTAACTACTTGTGCAAACTACAATGAATTGAGAATCAAACTTTAATTGAATTCAAAATGGGCTTACGTGATTTGAGTACACCTTTATAGGGATAAAAGTGTAGAAGAGGAACCTGACAAGCCCAAGCCTCCTTCTCCTGAACTCTCACCACACTCTCCTTCTACTTGGCAGCCTCTAGGACTACTCTAAACCTTTGGAGTGGTATTCTATTCTCAACTTTTTGATGTGTGTGTGAAGTGAGGTGTGGGGTTCTATTTATCGGGGGGAGAAGGGTCAGTTCCTTCCATGAAATGCGCGCAAATCAGTCACCCATGACCTTTTCAAGCTAGGAGGAGCCAACACGTGGCATTTTTGACCGCATTTGGTGCCAGGACCTAGTCGACTGACTATGGGGGTCGGCCGACCTAGTCTTGGCTACTTTTTCTATGTGCTTCCTCCAGGTCTCTGCCAAGTGGGTCCCATTGACTGATATTGGTGCTATACCGTTGGATGGCCTCGGATACTTCTATTTGTGGGCCATTTGATCCATGTGGTGACACGTGGTGTTGCCTGATTTGTTGAAATCCAATTTTATGGATCACTCACTGCATGTTTTTGTATTTTGGGTCTAAATTCACATGCATACAAATAAATACCAACACTTGTGAAATTGGTTAGTTTTTAATCCTACCACTACGTTTTGTTTCTCTTTTGTGCACATTATGAGGTGAATTGATGGTTTAAATATGGCACTTAAGGACCGTCAACAACGGACTAATCCGGGGTCCATATCCGAACAAGTCTGCACTACAATAGGTTTTATTTTCTTGCATGATTATAATTTATTTTAAACTTATTCCTTTTGTGTTGCTTAATGCTAAACAAGTATAAAAATGTATGCAATGCATGATGGATGAAAATGAGAGTGTTACAGGTGAGCCAAAAAACACCCAACCGGGAATAAGGAGAAACACCCTTCTTCATAGTGTATAGTGCCAAAGCAGTCATTCATTCGAAAATAGCCATGGGGTCTCTCCGAGTCCAGACCTACGACGCAGCCACATAGGACTAGCTCCAATGTGATGACTTAGACCTCGTCTATGAGGCAAGGTGCCAAGCAGCTGTCCAAAACATGTGATACCGTTAGGTGCTCGAGCGCTATCATCAGAGGCATGTGTGCAATTGGCAATTTGAAGAAGGTGATCTGGTGTTGCAGCAAATAATAACTCGAGAAGGGATGAACAGACTTTCCTCCAGCTGGGAAGGTCCCTTCCGCATTATCAAAGTTTCCGGCCCCGGATGCGTTCGATTGGCAACATGGGATGGGATACCACTTTCCAACCCCTGGAATATTGAGCATCTCTGTAAGTTCTATACTTAGTAGCACGGAGGTGAGTCTGTATTTGTATAAAATTTATCTCATAGAGTCTATGATCAGAGTCGAGTTGGTCCAAGATGAATAGCACACTTAACTTGGTATGTACTTTAAGTGTGTCCTTGCCTTCCCCTGTTATTCGGACCTATAATGAAATACATTTATATGAAAGCATATTCTACGTGCATTTACTTTGCGCAAGCTCATTATTTTACCGTATTTTAGCTTCGTGTCAATATCAATGTTGTGCAACCAACTTGAAAGTTAGTCTTAGAGATTCATGTGATATATAAGTTTTATTTGTAATATTCTCGTGGATATTGGTATTGTTGGATGGCCTACTCGCATGAAAACTAGTGCCAACGACAGGTTCGGAGTGCGCTATCGACTTAGCCTGGTCCGGCACTCTAAGTACGCCACTCTACCTATTCTGGTGGGTCTTAGTATGGCGGGTCCGAAAAGCATACGGACCTAAGAAAGTTTAATCAGTATACTTATGTTGTCACAGTGAGTTAGATAGGATCTAAAATTCAAAGTAGGATAATAAGCCGCAAATAAGCTATAGGCAAGAGGATGAATTTTACTGCTTTTCTTGTCTCTCATGTGCAGGGAAAAACAATAATAGCCTACAATGGTGGGTGCCACCAGATCACCTAGCTCCGGCATCATCCAGGGGGCCTGCCGTCGACGTTTCAAACGTTGACATTGGGCGCCGTCGGAGCATCAAGCTCCGACAGCAACCAAGGGGCCCTCTGTCGACATTTTATATGTTGATAGTGGGCGCCGTCGAAGGAACTAGGGTCCAACAACTCCCAGGGGCCCGCTGTTGACGTCAAGAATGTGGCAAAGGGTCCTTGGAGATTTCGGATGCAACACTTGGACCTCAGAGCTATAACAGTAGCAACAAGTTTGAAGCAATAAAAAATATCAAGACATTGACAAATTCCATATGGTAGATGTCCTCAATCAATTGAGCGCATCTACCAGGGGGCCAACAAGATAAAGGCAATGATTCATTGAAGATAAAAATGTAATTCGAAAGGATTTCATTCATTCAAAATTTGGAGATTTACAAGATGAAGTTACAAAAGGGAAGGATCCTAGCTACTGGAGTTCCGCTAGAAGTATGATGCAACCTTCTGGGTGGCTTCTTGGACGCTTGCCTTGGCATCTTCTTCCTCCACAGTAATGAGTCCGTCAATAACCGGAGCTGGAGACGTGGAGGGATCCAGGCTTTAGAAGCTTGTCAGCACATATTCTGTGACATTCTTGGCCAAGGACCTTCCCTCAATCTCAAGCTGGTCGCTGATCACATCTTCCAGCGCATCCATCTTAGCGTACAATAACAATGGCAACAATGGAAATTAACCCAACTTGAGAGAACTTGCCGTTAGCCAGCTGAAGATCAATGATACTCTATACAAGAAACTATCGGCTATTGACGAGACCCTAGAAAGCATTAATGCCAAGAATGAAGGACTATCCTCGGCCTTCAAGAATCAATTGAGTTTCAACAAGATATTGGAAACTCAGTTGGCTCAACTGGCAGCTGCTGTTCTTCCAATGGAGAATGACAAGATGTCAGGATAGCTCGAACCCCTCGTTGAAAATGTCAACATGATTTCTCTACGGGAAGGCAACTGGCTGAAGGACCTTGCATGTCCTACGATATCATGCTCAATTGGGGCTCACTACTTTGACAAGGACCTTTGTGAGCTTGGAGCAAATGTGATTGTGATGCTGTAGGGTCGAAGAGCACGTGAAAAGCTACCAGAGGGGGGGTGAATGGTAGATTTAAAAATCTTACGCAACAGAAACAATTAAATCCCAATCCCTTCGGCAAAAAACAATCTGTTAAAGAAATCGTGTGTGAGACTAATCTAAACGTTTTTCACTGGGACAAAAGTGATATATATCAGAGAGAATCAAGTAACAAAGAAAACACAAGAAGAATTACTCAAATCCGTCGAGAGAAACTCAAGTTATGATCGAAAGATCGAACAAAGGTCAATCTGTCCTACCCAAGAAAAACAGTTCTGGAACGCTGCAAAGAAACTCGTGTACATAAGAAACCACAAATCCAATGACTGTGAATATAGATAATAAAGTTGTGAAGACAACCCAAAAAGAATCACGTCAATTGGATCTGTAAAACTCAAGTTATGATAAAACCACCGACGAAAGTTAGTGCTATCCAGAAACTCAACGAGTAAAACTTGTCTGAAACAAGTCGGACGAACAAGGCACAAAACTTCCTTCAAACTACGAATTTTATTCAATAGAACACAAGAGGAGCAGACCCAAAGTCGTGCCACTCGAGCTCTGGCTTCCCTTGCTTATATAACCAGCCCTTAGGCCAACCCAATCTCAACTAGGACTCTAATCCTACTCAGATCACGAATCAAAACTTTTCATAACTGCTTAGGACTCTTCTATGCGCAGATAGAAGCAATATTAAGACTTCCAAACACCTTAGGAACGTATCACGCATTCCTAAACAACTCAAATTCGTGACCCACATGAAATCCTATCATAACCAACTCGATACTTTCCATACCAAGCCATATCCGACTCCGCCGCAGCCAAAGTCATCAACCGATATGATCCGATCCTTCCAACCAGATCTTTCCATCCATAAAACATCTTTGGAACCATGTTGCCACGTCATGCATTGCATGCATACGTGCGAACACCTTCCTTCGACGTTCAATAACCTTCATATGCACTGCCCTTGATTCAATCATCCTGCGCGACCTCCTGATCAGCTCAACCACAATTCCTCCTGAATTTGGTTGATGGAACCTCATCTCCTCCCTGAGACTAGTCCAAAGGATCCCGTCACCAGCCATGAATTGAACTCAAGCAACACCTGCACATGAACAAACAACCAATCCGTACGAGCCCAAGTCCGCGACTTGACCCAAGTCAGTTCAAAACACAACACCTTACGTGAGCACCTCCCATAAGCATGTTGCAAAGCACAGAGAAATGATATAAGCCTTAATCACAAAAACACACCAAAAAATAGTAAAAGAATACTAAGCAACCTTTCCATGGATGTAAAGAACCCAAAAGCCGGAGCTAGAAAAACATGTCGGAGCTAACCAACATAAGTCGGACCTAGCAAAACATATCGGAGCTCAACAAAGACATGCCAGAGCTAAAGACAAAGCTCACTGGAGCTACCCAAAAACATGTCGGATCTAGACAATGGAAGTCGGACATATTGTCGGACCTTGCAGAAGCTCGGAGCTAGAGTCGGACCTTGCTAAAAAGATGTTATGGCAGCATTCAAAACTTTTATTGTCAAAGCCAATGTATTCAGCACACATAGGTCTCACAATCTCCCCCTTGATGAATGCATTGGCAACACCATTTAAATCCGAACATTGGCATGAAAAGTTTTGAGAACAATTTTCCCCTTTTTTGAAAATCAAATGAGATAGAAATAAATTTCTCCCCCTACACATATTTCTCCCCCTATACATATTTCTCCCCCTTGCATAAATCACCATATTATCTCTCCCCCTTTGACAATGTATGTAGCAAGGTTCAAAAGAGAAATTTTTAATTGTTATGTGCATATTATAACGTATACTATAAAACAAAGCTCATCCAAGTCATACTATCAAGTAACTTACACAATCACATCAATGAAATACATAAAGTAGTGTAAGCCATGCTAGAGATCAAATAGAATTTTCAATTTAAGCAAGTCATGATCTCACAAACTTAACTATTTCAATACCTGAAAGCATGACACTTGTTGCTGCATTTTATTATTTTTCAAAGCATAAAATTAGATCATATGATATTTGCAAGAGATTATATGCGCATCTAACTTATTCTAACCAACCAAGCCAAGCATATGTCATTTGACAATCAGAAGCTTAAGGACATGGTTTTAGTCATACACAACTTCTTCCAAGTTCATATCTAAGTGCAATGATAAGCCATCTCAAAAGAAGAAGTGCGATGCATGCATATTCTCTTGATCTTTTCTCAATTTATATTTGTTCATAAAAACTCAACATGTGAGTTGATTACTTGATTAATTTTTTATGATTAAAAGCACTTGTGAGCATGCAACAAGTTCAGAATAGCAAAAAAGTTTGACCATGACCAGATTTAGTGTAAGTAATTATTCCAATTACTAGACATGGAAAAAACTACAAAATATATAACATGAGTAATATAGTAAGATCTTTCAGCATGTAAAAGGAATCACAAAGTTATATATGTATGAAATACTATGCTCATATTATTTTAATTTTAGATTCACACATAGACTTCTAGGGTTTGAAAAACTCCCACTCAATTTAAGCCATGAGCATGCATAACCCTTATTTCACTACGAATGTAACAAAAATGAGTGAAATCCAAAGGTTTTGTAAAAATGTCAGCCATTTGTTGTTTGGTATCAACATGATGAAGAACAATGTTTCCTTTTTCAATATTATCACGTAGAAAGTGATACCTAATATCAATGTGCTTAGTTCTAGAATGTTGCACAAGCTTTTTAGCAATGCAAATGGCACTAGTGTTATCACAAAACAGTGGAACACTATCTAGATCAACCCCATAGTCCTTAAGTGTTTGAACAATCCAAAGAATTTGTGAGCAAGCACTAGCAGCAGCTACATATTCAGATTCGGCTATGGATTGTGCAACTGAATTTTGTTTTCTAGAGGACCAGGCAACAATTGAATTACCAAGAAAATGACAAGCACCGGAAGTACTTTTCCTATCAATCCTGCAACCTCCAAAATCAGCATCGGAAAAATCTTTCAAAGTAATGGTTGAGGAAGAAGGAAGAAAAATGCCAAATTTTTTAGTTCCATGTAAGTACTTGAGAATCCTTTTGACGGCTTGACGATGTGAAGCATGTGGGGAGGCTTGAAACCATGCACAAAGACACACGCTGAATTGTATGTCCGGTCTTGATGCCATGAGGTACAAAAGTGATCCGATCATGCTTCTATATTCTTTTTGATCCACGGGTTCACCATCTTCATCAAGTTCAAGTGTTGTTGTTGTTGTTCCCATTGATGTCCGAAGAGGCTTGCTTTTGTCCATGTTGAAGCGCCTTAGGAGGTCTTTTGTTTGTTTGATGCACAAAGGTACCATCCTTTGGTTTGCTTGATTTGCAGCCCTAAAAAGTACGTGAGTTCTCCCATCATACTCATCTCAAATTTTGAACTCATCATAGCTGAAAACTTGGACACAAGATCATGAGAAGCACAACCAAAGATAATATCATCCACATACACTTGAACGAATAATGAGTCATTGCCATGCTTAAGCACAAAAAGAGTTTTATCAACCTTGCCCATGGTAAACCCCTTTTCAAGTAAAAATGTTTTTAACATATCATACAATGCTCTAGGGGCTTGTTGGAGACCGTGCAAGGCTTTGGACAGTTTGTAAACATGATTAGGAAAATCTGAATTTTCAAAACCCGGTGGTTGTTTGACATAAACCTCCTCATCTATGTAGCCATTAAGAAAAGCACTTTTAACATCCATTTGATATAGCTTGAAACCTTTAGATGCAGCAAAAGCTAACAAAATTCTTATGGCTTCTAATCTAGCAACAAGAGCAAAAGTTTCATCAAAATCTAGACCTTCAACTTGAGTGAAACCTTGAGCAACCAACCTAGCCTTATTCCTGACCACAACCCCATCTTCACTTTGTTTATTTTTAAAAACCCATTTAGTTCCAATTAAAGTGTGACCTTGAGGAGGGGGTACAAGTTTCCAAACATTATTTCTTTCAAAATTTTCTAACTCTTCTTGCATGACAATAATCCAAGATTCATTAGTGAGTGCGTGTGATATATCTTTGGGTTCAAAAGAAGCAACAAAAGCAGAATGAGCATGAGAGTTTGGATCACAAAACCTGGACCGTGTAACTCGTTCGTGCAAGCTTCCAATAATCTGTTGTGGAGGATGAATTTTGAGAACCTGGAGGGGAGTGGACACTTCACAAGCTTCTTCTTTTTCTTGTTCATCACAAATCGATGAGCTTGTGACTTGAGGAGGATCTGGACCAACAATGGTGGTCATCGGTGCTGGCTGTGAATCAAAATAAGGAGCTCGAACAATGTCATTAGCTGCTGAATTTTCGGGCAGCACCTCCACCTCTTCCTCATCTTCAACGAAAATGCTCTCCCCCTGCGGATATGGATCTTGACCTGCAATGTTTGAGCTAGTACCTTGGCTAGCTTCATCAAAAGACACTTCACAAGTCTCAACAAATTTATTAGCATCAAGTAAAAGCACACGGAAGCCTCTAGTATGAGATGGATAACCAAGAAACATGCCATCAATGGATCTAGGTTCAAATATATCAAGATTACCATGTTTCTTAACAAAGAATTTGCAACCAAAGACCCTAAAGTGCGTAACACTAGGCCTATGTCCAGACCGGAGCTCATATGGTGTTTTACCTAGCTTAGCGCGCAAGAAAACACGATTTGAGACATAACAAGCGGTTGCAATCGCATTAGCCCAAAATTTCCTAGGAGTTTGATATTCATCAAGCATAGTCCTAGCCATCTCAACTAAGGTTTTGTTCTTTCTTTCTACGACACCGTTTTGTTGAGGTACATATGGCAAAGAAAATTGATGATCTATTCCATTTTCAGCACAAAAGTGATCAAAAGATTGATTTTTAAATTCAGTTCCGTTATCAGTTCTAATTGCTTTTAAAGATCCTGGGTGATCAATTGATAATATAAGAAATAAAGTTCTAAAGTGACTAAAGGCTTCATTCTTAGATGCCATAAAGTAAACCCAAGAGTATGTAGAATAATCATCAACAATAACAAGAACATACCATTCACCTCCAAAGGATTGAACACGTGAAGGTCCTACGGTGTCAAGGTGCAAAAGTTGACCCGGTTCAGTTGTCATGATCATTGTAAGAGGAGTATGTGAACATGCAACCATCTTAGCATGTCTACAAGAAGAGCACACAATTTCTTTTTCCCCTTTAAGCTTAGTCAGCCCCCGTATGCAATCAAGAGCACTAACACACGTTA
This sequence comes from Tuctoria greenei, assembly GCA_036927565.1. Lineage (NCBI taxonomy): Eukaryota > Viridiplantae > Streptophyta > Magnoliopsida > Poales > Poaceae > Tuctoria > Tuctoria greenei. The sequence continues at coordinate 174,866,560 of JAYESD010000005.1, forward strand.
GGTGATCAAAGCCTACGTGACCAAGTCTACGATGCCAAAAATATAAGCCCTTTGAATCATTAGCAACTAGACACCTATGTTTAGAGGAAGACATATCAAAATCAGCTTTAAAAACCCTTCCAAACTGAGACATGTTAAAAATAAGCTCACTATTTGAACCTACAACTTTGGAGCAGTTTTTATTCAAAATAATTTCCAGATTTTCATCTAGAAATTGTGAAATGGAAAGCAAGTTGTATTTCAAATTTTATACAAGTGCCACATCCTTCAAAGTGTAGTGATCATTTACTCTAACCGAACCCTTAGCAATTATAGGAGTTGAAGAATTATTGGTAAAAGTAACATTCTCTACAGGTGGCATAAAATAGAGGGAGGAGAACCAATCTATGTTACCGGTCATGTGGCATGAGCAACCTGAATCCGCAATCCAAATGTTCTCCTTCCTCAGAAGTGTGACCTACATAGAAGCATAATACGTCGATGACTCAATACTGGGGTTAGTCAAAAGGTATTTAGGTATCCAGTACTGAGTCACACGACGTGCAACAGGAAAAACACGCAAAAGCTGAGATAAAACAGCAGGTTTATAAGTCAAAGTTTGAGGTTTTTTATTCTTAACTACTGACCTATAAGGTGTTACTTGTGTAGCACAAAAATCAGTAGCTCCGGAGGCAAAAACAGAAGGTCCGGAGGTAACCTTTGAATGTTTTTGACTCATAACAGTAGGTTGCATGTTCCTGACATTTGGTTTGATATGTGAAACAAATTTTGCATGAAAGTTATGAGATCTAGCAATCATTCTTTCCCTTTTCTGTTGTTTAGCTAGTCTATAACAAAAATCCATGACATGATCATCTCTACCACAGTAGGTAAAATGAAATTTAGCTTTGTGTTCATATCTAGATGAGCAAACAACATTTTTATTTGAAACCGAATGAGACAACATCCCTGCAGATTTGAAAACCACTTCTTTTTTTTTAGGAACTGTTTGAATCAAACCACTTCTTAATGACTTTACAATTTTAGGTGGATGTGCCCTAGCATGAGCATGAGAATCAAGACTTAAACCAGTTTTATCATTGCAAGACTTGGAAGAATTCAGCAGCAAGTTTAGGTTCTTATTCCCATTACAAAACCGATCTAATGTCCTATGCATGTTATCAAGTTTATTGGACAGATCAAGGCAATTTTCACATGAATTTTTTCCTTTTAATTTGCAGTTGGAACAATATTTAACTTCATGAGAACGTAAAGCATTATTCAATATTGAAATTTCATTCATAGCATCTTTTAGTTTCTTTTCAAGATCATCACAACTAGAACATTGCAAATCAATTGTAGAAAAAGAAGCATCTTTAAAGTTTCCAATGTCAAGTGCAACAAGCTTTTTGTTCTTTTCAATTTTAAGTTCAAGTCTATCTAGTGTGGAGGAGTGTCCAGTTCTTAGTGTGGACGATTGTTCATAGATTAAGTCACATGAGGGACAAGAATCATCACTAGGAATCAAGGTTTTCAAACGGTTGATTTCAGATTCTAGTGATTCAATTTTAGCAACATTATCCCTAAGCTTTTTGTCCATTTTCTTAACAATAATAGTTGCACGAGAAATTGCATCACACATTTCATTACAGGTGAACATACCCCATCGTCATCGCTGTTGTGTTCTGCATCCTCCTGACTTGATCTTGATCTGGTTTTGCCCACCATGAAGCATAAGTTGGCCAAATCATCTTCATCTTCGTCACTTCCAATGTCCACATCGTTTGAGCCAGGTTCCTGGAGTGCGGAGATAAAACTGTTCACCAGTTGGCGACCTGTAAAGCCCTTCTTCTTCTTCTTCTTATCATTTGTTGAGGAGTGCTTCGTCCTTGATTGTTTTTCTTCTCCGGAAGTAGAACCTGAAAGGTTAGGGCATTCTGTACGAAAGTGTCCTGTCTTATCACATTAGAAGCATCATTGAGGTCCGGAGCTTCCTCTCATTCTAGTTCTCACATTTTGCAATGCTTTTAAGAACCTAGTAGATAGAAGTGCTAGCTCCTCCTCTGGAAATTCCTCGATCTGCTCCAGGGTTAGTGAGGACAACAAAGCAATAGTATTGCAAGATGATGATTGGCCGGAGCTAGGCATATCACATTGTGAGACAAATGCAATAGACTTATTTGGGTTCTTACGTGATAAGATGTCAATTTCATGAGTTTTGAGTTTAGAGTAAAGCACATCTAAAGTAAGTGTACCCATGACAGTAGATTCACGGATAGATGTAACTTTCACCTCCCAGATTGACATGTCTAATGCACTAAGAAGTTGCCTAGCATTTTCAACATCAGAAAAATTAACGTTGACACTATGCAAGTTACTGAGAATTTGTTAAAGTGAGCAAAGAGATCATCGATGGACTCACCGGGTTGCATCTCGAAGCGCATGTATTCTTTCTTGAACATGTCTTTCATTACCTCCTTGATCGTGTTGTATCCTTCGTGATAGTCACAAAGTGCTCTCCATACATCGTATGCCAATCGGAGATGTGCAACACGGTCAATGTCGCTCTGAGTGAGTCCTTGGATGATCATGTTTCGGGCTTTGTTGTTGCTACCGACGTCCCGTAGGTTTGTAGCCGTAACTTGATCGTTAGGTGATACTTCGTAAGGCTTGTACACCTTATCCCATATTGCTAAGCCTTGCGCCTGGATGACAGCCTCCATGCGTGCCTTCCAAACCTGAAAATCAATACCAGCAAACAAACAAGGTTTGGCGGAGTATTTCTCCATGATGATTAGTCAAAAACACATGCAAATCACAATGATTTGAGACCGTGGCTCTGAAACAATTGTAGGATCGAATAGCATGTGAAAATCTACCAGAGGGGGGGTGAATGGTAGATTTAAAAATCTTACGCATCGGAAACAACTAAATCCGAACCCCTTCAGCAGAAAAATGATCTGTTAAAGAAATCGTGTGTGAGACTAATCTAAACGTGTTTCACCGGGACAAAAGTGATATATATCAGAGAGAATCAAGTCACAAATAAAACACAAGAAGAATTACTCAAATACGTTGAGAGAAACTCAAGTAATGATCGAAAGATCGAACAAAGGTCAATCTGTCCTACACGAGAAAATAAGTTCTGGAATGCTGCAAAGAAACTCGTGTACATCAGAAACCACAAATCCAATGACCGTGAAATTTTTCAGATGATAGATAATCAAGTTTTGAAGATAACCCAAAAATAATCACGTCAATTTGATCCGTAAAACTCGATTTGTGATAAAACCACCAACAAAAGGTAGTACTTTCCAGAAACTCGATGAGTAAAACTTGTCTGGAATAAGTCGGACGAACAAGGCACAAAAGTTACTTCAAACTATGAATTTTATTCAATAGAACACAAGAGGAACATCCCCAAAGTGGTGCCACACGATCTCTGGCTTCCCTTGCTTATATAACCAGCCCTTAGGCCAATCCAATCTCAACTAGGACTCTAATCCTACTCAAATCACGAATCAAAACTTTCCATAACTGCTTAGGACTCTTCTATACGCAGATAGAAGCAATCTTAATACTTCCAAACACCTTAGGAACTTATCCCACATTCCTAAAACAACTAAAATTCATGACCCACAATAAATCCTATCATAACCAACTCAATACTTTCCATACCGAGCCATAACCGACTCAGCCTCAGCCAAAGTCATCAACTGATACGATCCGATCCTTCCAACCAGATCATCCCATCCATAAACCATCTTCAGAACCATCTTGCCACGTCATGCACCGCATGCATACGTGCGAACACCTTCCCTCGACGTTCAGTAACCTTCATATGCACTGCCCTTGATTCAATCATCCTGCGCGACCTCCTGATCAGCTCAACCACAATTCCTCCTGAATTTGGTTGTTGGGAACTCATCTCCTCCCTGAGACTAGTCCAAAGGATCCCATCACCAGCCATGAATTGAACTCAAGCAACACCTGCACATGAACAAACAACCAATCTGCACGAGCCCAAGTCCGCGACTTGACTCAAGTCAGTTCCAAACACAACACCTTACGTGAGCACCTCACATAAGCATGTTGCTAAGCACAGCAAAATGATATAAGCCTTAACCACCAAAACACACCAAAAACTTAGTAAAAGAATACTAAGAAACCTTTCCATAAATGTAAAGAAAGTACGAATCATTGCAAGATAAAAGCAGAAACACTGTGATCAAGCTCCGAACCTTGCCAAAGCTAACCAGACCTTGAACCGGAGCTTACCAAAGCTAGCTAGACCTAGCGCTGGAGCTCACCAAAGCTAGTCGTACATAGCGCCGGAGCTTACCAAAACTAGTCGGAACTAGTCAACCGAAAAGCCGGAGCTAGAAAAACATGTCGGAACTAACCAACATAAGTCGGACCAAGCAAAACATATCGGAGCTTAACAAAGACATGTTGGAGATATGAAAGACATGCCGGAGCTAAAGACAAAGCTCACCGAAGCTACCCAAAAACATGTCGGATCTAGACAAAGAAAGTCGGACCTATTGTCGGACCTTGCAGAAGCTCGAAGCTAGAGTCGGACCTTGCTTAAAAGATGTTATGGCAGCATTCAAAACTTTTATTTTCAAAGCCAATGTATTCAGAACACATAGGTCTCGCAGATGCCTAAGGTGGTTTTCGACCAGCTGAACTTCACGGAGCTTACTCCAATACCAATGCAGCTCCAACTGGCAGATTCTTCAGTCCTTTATCCGGCGGATATCGCTGAAGATGTTCCGATGAAAATCCGAAATTGCTTCATACCCATGGATTTCGTGGTTCTCTACATGGAGGTCGAGAAGGATTCGCCGCTCATTCTTTGGTGACCATTCCTCAGCACTGCGAAGGCTCGCATATATGTGGGAGCTAGAGAAATACATTTCCATATCAATGGCAAGGAGGAGAAGTTTAACTTTCGCCTAAAATTGGAGCAATGCTCCATGATCCGTATCAAGTATGGGCTGAATGTTAAGCACATTCAAGAGGTCAAAATCACACCTCCAAGGGTGGACCCGCTCATTGCAGTCATGAGGAATTTGAACTATGCAGAGAACCCATCTTATTGTCCACACCGACACCCCAAGAAGACGGAGAAGTTCGGGCATCCCCAAAGGCCCAAGTCCACCAAGCCGCCAAAAAAGGAATGGCGGAAGAAGCAAGACAAGCCATTCAAGCCCATCCCTCCGGGCCCCAGATGTCAAGAAATGAAGAAGGAGGAATGTGCAACTCATCGGACGGTGGTGAGACTTAGCCAATATGTTAAATTGGTTGTTATCCTATTCTTTAATTTTTCTTTTCTCTTCATTTGGTTTTTTCCATTTAGTTTTGTTTTTCCCCATTGCATATATGGTTTTTCTTAGCAAGTTGAGAATCTTCTATTCTCAACTATCAATTTTTCCTTATTTTTCATAAAAGAAAATTGTTGGGTTTTGAAAAAAGAGTTTTTATTCGGAAAACAAATTTTCTAAGTTGCAAATGTGGTAATTTATCAACGTGCTAACTCCATAGCCATTGGGGAGCCACCTGACAGAAAGGAGAACAGAGAGGCCCACTTGTCAGTTCGGCTGACCCCCCTTTTCCATCGACATGGGAAATGGCCATGTTGGCTCTCTCTCCTCAACCGGCTACATTTGGTTCCCTAGTGACCGTTGGGGAGTGCACACTATAAATGGTTGTTGTGAGGAGCATTCCTCCTCACACTTCACCTCTTTCATACCTCCCCGAAGTCACTCTAGCTCACATTGTTTTTTTTGCTCTTCATTGAAGTACTCTTGCTCAAAATCCAACTCAAAAAGATTTGCTTTTGTTTGCATTTGCAATTTGCTCTCAAGCTCTCCAAGGAAAAATTCATCAGGGTTTTTGCTTTTGCTAACATCACCCCTTTCGAGTTTTTTCCTTCTTGTGTTCTTGTTTGTTGTGGCCATGAAAGGAATGAAGATGTTGTTTGGAAAGAGGAAGGAGGTTGCAAGCTCAAGCCATGGTGGATATTCAAGTGCATGCCCCTCTTCCGTTGACACTCCCATGGGTGAGAGGATTCAGTCTTTTCCTCCACGAATTGTTATTGGGTATTTACCTTAATTGGGCCCAAGAACATCGTGCCCAACCCATGTGGAGTCCATGTGGGACCCCTACACAGTCTCCACCAACTGGATCTTGAAATCCATCAAACCCTACCACCTCCACCTCTATATAAACAGCCCACCACCCCAACATTCATCCGATTGTCACAATTGAGGAACTCCAAACCCTAATTCATGAGAGCCACCATCAAGAGGAGTTCATCACAGCTAGGAGAAGAGAAGGAGGGAGGAGATGGCTCAAGCAAGATCAATCTTCATCAACTCACTGACAACATCGTCAATTCTCCACAAATCCTCCATCTTACTTGGATCTAGATGCCAAGATCTTAACTTTTGTCGAATTCTCGACCCTGAGTTGTTAAATTCACAGTAATTACCTTAGATCATATTTCTACATCCATCTTGGCCCCATAATTCAACTCAAACTATGCTCTAATTGGGAATTCGCCAAAAACCCTAGCGAGCGGACTTGTCCCGCCGTGTGCGGGCTAGTCCGATCGACTTTCTGGTGCAAGGCGGACAAGTCCGGTCCTCAGTACGGACTTGTCCGGCCATCTGAATCTAAAGTTGTTGAATTAATTCCAAACTAACTCAAATCAACTCAAAATCTGTTCAAACTTGTTAAAAACCATTGTAACTATTTAATAAACATTAATAGCAACTCATTAACGAGTTTTACCTCACAATTGCATAAATAGTGCATATCATGGCATATTGAGTAATATATGAGCATTTATTGATTGTAATGTCTGTTATGTATGTTTGTTGCACGGAATAGAAGGTGTTGCTCTAGAGGGTGCTGTCAAAGGCCTCCAGCACCAGAACTTCAAAGCTTTTGACCCTAACCAGTCTCAAGAGCAAGGCAAGTGTCCTTGATCATTTTGATCCTGTTTTTAAATGTTTTGTTTGCAAAACTGCATGCTTGTGTCAATTTGATGGGAAACCCGTTTATAGGTGTTTACTAGACTTGTTTGACCATCCTTGTCGCTTGGGAAATAATGTAGAGAGTTAGGAAGGGCATTTTACTTTTTGCTTCGCTCTAATTAATTGGGATGGGAAAACCAACCGAATGGCTTAATTATGAATTAATGAACTTATAGATGATGAGAATTGATGAACATGGATAATTGGTAACATGGGACTTGGGAGATCTAAGCAAGCATGGTTTGTGGATTGGGTTTGATTTTATGGTAGTTTTGCTTGCCTTGGATCTAAGGACCGGTTCATGCGAGAATAAGCCAGGACAATAGTGCCATCACAAGGCCAAGTATGGATGCGGCTTAGCCAATTAATTAGGAGTATTACCAGCATTGATTCAGATCATTTGGAGGAGCGGGGAATGGGAGTCAATTGGGTTTGCAATAGTGGCGGGACTACCCTGGGATCTGAACGGCACAAGAGGGGGCCCTCGGTTGGATGTGCTCAATTGGAGGCATCACCACCGGTGAAACCTTAGTGGGTCTGATTATGCTGGTAGTCCCTTTGTAAAGGCTATTTTGTGATCTATTGGCCCTACACCTAAGGAAGTGTAATTGGCATAAGGGAGGTTTCTTTAGTCGCTGACGAGTGATGAAATCACGAACTTGTGGGTAAAGTGGTACAACCTCTGCAGAGTGTTAAAAACTATCATGATTTGGGATTTGTGCTCCCGATTAAGAAGACCTGGTTGACCTACACAATTAGAATGGAACTTTGGATTTGGGATAGCTATAGTTCGGTATTGGTTATGTGTAAAAGCCCTAAAAAATTCATAGTCCAAAGTTTAGATAGGAGAATTAAAAATTTAATGGGCAAAAAATTCAAAAGGGAATGGGAAAACGAAGGTGAACTAAACCCTACAAGAGGGAATTTAAAAATTCCAAAACAAGCTCCTATTCAAATAATGGCCAAAATAAAATCTAAGTTAACCATTGAATTCCAAATATTCCAAATAGCGTCTCTGCAAAGTTTCAAAAATTTTGAAGCACATTTGCTATGTAATTCGGTGGAAACATTAAATTCTTTCAAATTTAAATTCAAATTTGAATGTTCAATGAAACTTGATCAATTCAAAGTTTTGAGTTTGTAGGAATTATGTGTGCTGAATACATTGGCTCGTAGTGAATACACTTGCTTTGACGATAAAAGTTTTGATTATCACCAAACACCTTTTTATTAAGTTCCGACTAGTTTTAGTTAGCTCCGGTGAGTTTTGTCTCTAGCTTCGGCTTTTGAGTTTACTTGGTTATACTAGTTTTGGTATGTTCTGGCGCTAAGTTCTATTAGCTTTTGTTAGCTCCGGCTCAAGGTCCGGGTTGCTCTGGCAAGGTCCCGAACTTGATCGCAATGCTTCTGTTTTTCATTTGCAATGTTTTGTACTTGCTTTACATCTCTAGAAAGATTGCTTAGTATTAATTTGCTAAGTCTTTGGTGCGTTTTTGGTTGACATGGATGATATCGTGTTACTGTGGTTTTGCAACATGCCTATGTGAGGTTCTCACGTAAGGTGTTGTGTTCGGAACTAACTTGAGTCAAGTCGAGGACTTGGGCTCGTATGGATTGGTTGTTTACATGTGCAGGTGTTGTTTGAGTTCAAGACATGGCTAGTGATGGGATCCATTGGACTAGTCTCAGGGAGGAGATGAGGTTCCAACAACAAAATTCAGGAGGAATTGTGGTTGAGCTGATCAGGAGGTTGCGCAGCGTGATTGAATCAAGAACAATGCATGTGAAGGTATCGTGAACGTCATTGGAAGATGTTTGCACGTTTGCAATAAGTGCATGGATGTGGCTACATGGTTCCAAGACGTGATGAAGAGATGTGGACTTAAAGAGTTGGTCAGAAAGGTCCAACCGACTAGGTTATGGACTCAGGCTGTGGCTGAGTCGGGTTTGACTCAAATATAGAAAGATTTGAGTTGGTTATGATAGGATTTCGTGTGGGTCACAAATTTGAGTTGTTTAGGAAAGTGAGATATGTTCCTAAGGTGTTTGGAAGTCTTAAGATTGCTTCTATCTGCGTATAGAAGAATCCTAAGCAGTTATGGAAAGTTACGATTCGTGAATAGAGTAATATTGTAGTCCTAGTTGAGATTGGGTTGGCCTAAGGGTTGGTTATATAAGCAAGGGAGCCCAGAGCTCGTGGTGCACGACTTTGGGGCTGTTCCTTATGTGTTCTATTGAATAAAATTCATAGTTTCAAGGAACTTTTGTGCCTTGTTCGTCCGACTTGTTCCAGACCTGTTTTACTCATTGAGTTTCTGGACAGCACTTCCTTTCGTCAGTGGTTTTACCATAACTCGAGTTTTACAGATCCAATTGACGTGATTCTTTTTGGTTTGTCTTCAAAACTTGATTATATATTACTTGTAAAAATTTCACTGTCGTTGGATTTGTTATTTCTGATCTACACGAGTTTCTTTGCAGCGTCCAGAACTGTTTTTCTTGGGTAGGACAGATTGACCTTTGTTTGATCTTTCGATCATAACTTGAGTTTTTCTCGACAGATTTGAGTGATTCTTGTTGTGTTGTCTTCTTGACTTAATTCTCTCTTATATCTATCACTTTTGTCATGGTGAAACACGTTTAGATTAGTCTCACACATGATTTCTTTAACAGATCACTTTTCTGCCGAAGGGGTTGGGGTTAAATTGTTTCCGCTGTGTAAGATTTTTTAAATCTACCATTCACACCCCCCTCTAGTAGCTTTTCATGTGATCTTCAATCCTACAATTGGTATCAGAGCCACGGTGCTCTAATCTTTGTGATTTGCGCGTGTTTTTGACTAATCATCATGGAGAAGTACTCTGCCAAACCGTGTGTGTTCGCTGGTATTGATTTTCAGGTTTGGAAGGCACGCATGGAGGCTTTCATCCAGGCACAAGGCTTTGCAATATGGAAGAAGGTATACAAGCCTTACGAAGTTCCATCAAACGATCAAGTTACAGCTACAAATTTGAGAGATATCGACAACAACAACAAGGCTCGAAACTTGATCATATAAGGATTAACACAAAGCGACTTCGACCGTGTTGCACACCTCCGATCTGCATACGATGTGTGGAAAGCACTTTGTGACTACCACGAAGGATCCAACATGATCAAAGAGGTAAGGCAAGACATGTTCAAGAAAGAATACATGCGCTTCGAGATGCAACCCGGTGAGTCTATTGATGACCTTTTTGCTCGCTTTAATAAGATTCTCAGCAACTTGCGTAGTGTCAATGTTAATTTTTCAGATGCTGAAAATGCTAGGCAATTGCTAAGTGCATTAGATATGTCAATTTGGGAGATGAAAGTCACATCTATTCATGAATCTACTGTAATGAGTTCACTTACTTTAGATGTGCTATATTCCAAGTTAAAAACTCATGAAATTGACATAATCTCACGTAAGAACTCCAACAAGTCTATTGCTTTTGTTTCTCAACGTGACATGCCTAGTTCCGGTCAAACATCATCTTGTGGTACACTTGGTTTGTTGTCCTCTCTAACCCTTGAACAGATTGAGGAGTTTCCAGAGGAGGAGCTAGCGCTCATCTCTACCCGGTTCTCAAAAGCATTGCAAAATGTGAGAACTAGAAGGAGAGGAAGCTCCGGACCTCAATGATGCTTTGAATGTGGTAAGACAGGACATTTACGTTCAGATTGCCCTAACCTTTCAGGTCCTACCTCCCGGGATGAAAAGAAAATAAGAACGAAGCACTCCTCTACAAAAGATATGAAGAAAAAAAAGGATTTTACAGGACGTCAATTGGTGAGCAGTTTTATCTCAGCACTCCAGGAACTTGGCTCAAGCGACATGGACATTGGAAGTGATGAAGATGAAGATAATTTGGCAAACTTGTGCTTCATGGCGGGCAAGTCAAGATCAAGTATGGAGGAGGCAGAATACAACAGCGACAACGAAGAGGTATGTCCTACTTGCGAAGAAATGTGTGATGCTATTTCTCGTGCCACTGTTATTGTTCAGAAAAAGGACAAAAAGCTTAGGTACAATTCTGTTAAAATTGAGTCACTAGAATCTGAAATTAATCTTTTGAAATCCTTGATTCCTAATGACGATTCTTGTTCCTCATGTGACTTAATATATGAACAATTGTCCTCCCTAAGAAGTGCACATACCTCCACACTTGATAAACTTGAACTTGAAATTGAAAAGAACAAAAAGCTTGCTGCACTTAATATTGGAAACTTAAAAGATGCTTCTTGTTCTACAATTGATTTGCATTGTTCTAGTTGCGATGATCTTGATAAGAAACTGCAAGATGCTATGAATTAAATCTCTATATTGAACAATGCTTTAAATTGTCATCAAGATAAATATTGTTCCAATTGCAAATTAAAAGGAAAAAATTCATGTGAAAATTGCCTTGATCTGTCCAATAAACTTGATAACATGCATAAGACATTTGATCGGTTTTGTAATGGGAATAAGAACCTAAACTTGCTGTTGAATTCATCCAAGTCTTGCAATGATAAAACTGGTTTAGGTTTTGATTCTCATCCTTATGCTAAGGCACATCCACCTAAAATTGTAAAGTCATTAGGAAGTGGTTTGATTCAAACAGTTCCTAAACAAAAAAGAAGTGGTTTTCAAATCTGCAGGAGTATTGTCTCATTCGGTTTCAAATAAAAATGTTGTTTGCTCATCTAGACATGAACACAAAGTTAAATTTCATTGTACCTACTGTGGTAGAGATGGTCATGTCATAGATTTTTGTTATAGACTAGCTAAACAATAGAAAAGGGAAAGAATGGTTGCTAGATCTCATAACTTTCATGCAAAATTTGCTGCACATATTGAACCAAATGTACAACCTGCTGTTTTGAGTAAAAAACATTCAAAGTTTACCTCCAGACCTTCTGTTTTTGCCTCTGGAGCTACTGATTTTTGTGCTACACAAGTAACACCTTATAGGTCAGTAGTTAAGAATAAAAAATCTCAAACTTTGACTCATAAACCTGTTGTTTTGTCTCAGCTTTCGCGTGTTTTTCCTGCTGCATGTCGCGTGACTCAGTACTGGATTCCTAAATGCCTTTTGACAAACCCCAGTATTGAGTCATCAACGTATTGTGCTTCTATGTAGGTTACACGTTTGAGGAAGGAGAACATTAGGATTGTGGATTCAGGTTGCTCACGCCACATGACCGGTAACAAAGATTGGTTCTCCTCCCTCTCTTTTGTGTCATGTGTAGAGAATGTTACTTTTACCGACAATTCTTCAACTCCTATAATTGCTAAGGGTTCGGTTAGAGTAAATGATCACTACACTTTGAAGGATGTGGCACTTGTCAAAAAATTGAAATATAACTTGCTTTCTGTTTCACAATTGCTAGATGAAAATCTGGAAATTATTTTCAATAAAAACTGCTGCAAAGTTGTAAGTTCAAATAGTGAGCTTATTTTTAACATGTCTCGGTTTGGAAGAGTTTTTAAAGCTGATTTTGATATGTCTTCCTCTAAGCATAGGTGTTTAGTTGCTAATGATTCAAAGGACCTATATTTTTGGCATCGTAGATTTGGTCACGTAGGCTTTGATCACCTAACGCATGTTAGTGCTCTCGATCGCATACGTGGGCTGCCTAAGCTTAAAGGGGACAAAAATTGTGTGCTCTTCTTGTAGACATGCTAAGATAGTTGCAGGTTCACATACTCCTCTCACAATGATCATGACAACTGAATCATGTTAAATTTTGCATCTTGACACCGTAGGACCTTCACGTGTTCAATCCTTCGGAGGTAAATGGTATGTTCTTGTGATTGTTGATGATTATTATAGATACTCTTGGGTTTACTTTATGGCGTCTAAAAATGAAGCTTTTAGTCAATTTAGAACTTTATTTCTTAGATTATCAATTGATCACCCAGGATCTTTAAAAGCAATTAGCAGTGATAATGGAACTGAATTTAAAAATCAATCTTTTGATCACTTTTGTGCTGAAAATAGAATAGATCATCAATTTTCTTCACCATATGTACCTCAACAAAACGGTGTTGTAGAAAAAAAGAACAGAACCTTAGTTGAGATGGCTAGGACTATGCTTGATGAAGATCAAACTCCTAAGAAATTTTGGGCTGATGCGTTAGTAACCGCTTGTTATGTCTCAGATCGTGTTTTCTTGCGTGCTAAGCTAGTTAAAACACCATATGAGCTCCGATTTGGACATAGGCCTAGTGTTACACACTTTCGGGTCTTTGGTTGCAAATGCTTTGTTAAGAAACATGGTAATCTTGATAAATTTGAACCTAGATCCATTGATAGCATGTTTCTTGGTTATCCATCTCATACTAGAGGCTACCGTGTGCTTTTACTTGACACTAACAAAATTGTGGAGACTTGTGAAGTATTTTTTGATGAAGCTAGCCCAGGTACTAGCTCAAACATTGCAGGTCCAGATCCATATCCGCGGGGGGGGGGGGGGGGGGGGGAGCATTTTCGTTGAAGATGAGGAAGAATTGGAGCTGCTGCCCGAAAATTCAGCAGCTAAAGACTTTGGTTCAGCTCCGGATGTTAATTCTCAACCAGCACCGACAACCATCAACGCTGATTCAAATCATCCTCAAGTCACAAGCTCATCGATTTGTGATGAACATAAAGAAGAAGAAGCTTGTAAGACATCTGTTCCCTTACGGTTTTACAAAGATCATCCCCCACAACAGATGATTGGAAGCTTGCACGAACGAGTCACACGGTCCAGGTTTTGCGATCCAAACTCTTATGCTCATTCTGCTTTTGTTGCTTCTTTTGAACCCAAAGATACATCACACGCACTCACTAATGAATCTTGTATTATTGCGATGCAAGAAGAGTTAGAAAATTTTGAAAGAAATAATGTTTGGAAACTTGTACCTCCACCTCAAGGTCACACTTTAATTGGAACTAAATGGGTATTTAAAAATAAACAAAGTAAGGATGGGGTTGTGGTTAGGAATAAGGCTAGGTTGGTTGCTCAAGGTTTCACTCAAGTTGAAGGTCTAGATTTTGATGAAACTTTTGCTCCCGTTGCTAGATTAGAAGCCATAAGAATTTTGTTAGCCTTTGCTGCATCTAAAGGTTTCATGCTATATCAAATGGATGTTAAAAGTGCTTTTCTAAATGGCTACATATATGAGGAGGTTTATGTCAAGCAACCACCATGTTTTGAAAATCCAGATTTTCCTAATCATGTTTACAAATGGTCCAAAGCCTTGTACGGTATCAAACAAGCCCCTAAAGCATAGTATGATAGGTTAAAAACATTCTTACTTGAAAAAGGGTTTACCATGGGCAAGGTTGATAAACCTCTTTTTGTGCTTAAGCATGGCTGTCGACTGTTGGAGTCGGCAGATCCCCTGACACTACGAAAGTGTGGAAGGAGTTTGTGGTTCGGTTTGGGCGCGCGGAGACTCAAGAAGGTGAATTGCGATTGGACTCGAGTGACACGGTGGTTTACGTGGTTCGGGCCGCCTGAGCGTAATACCCTACTCCACGGGTGTGTGTGTGTTGTATTCACTTGTGAGCTTGAGTATGCTCCAGAGTGTTCTCTCTTCTCGTGTATCGTCGGTTTGTCCTTTTATAACATAAGGACAAACCGTTACAAGTCAGCCTGGCCCGACATGTGGCCCTGGCGGTTATTAGTATTGATACACGAGATTAATTGTTGTTAATAACCCTGTAACGGCTCCAACAGTGCCGTTACAGGTGTTAAGATCGTCCGATTAATTATCATTAACGTGGAATTAATGGTAATTAATCGGGTCTTGAAGTCTGCGGCTGTCCTTTGGAGATCCGGAGCCGTTACAACGTCTCCCGGGGGTTTTAAGCAGCTAGCTCCGACGTGTGGACACGTGGCAGCCCCGGAGCTTGCTTGGGAGAAGCGGGAAGCTCCGGGGTGGCCTGGCACGTGTCAGGTCCGGAGCTTCTCTCGGTCAGGGGTTACCTCCGGCGGTGCCGTTTCAGTACCTAGCCCGGAGCTTCACCCTTGTGGGTAATAACTCTGGTCTGTCAGTACTCGTGGCAACCTAGAGGTTAACCATGTTGGAGAAGCGGGTCCGGTCACGTCTGGCGAGTGGGCCCCCGAGGGTCTTCAATTTGAGTAGATGTCCTTCCCTTGAGATCTTTGTAACCTCAGGGGATGTATGGTTTTTAGGGTACCGACAGTGGCCCCCTGGACCTACCTCCGGGGAAGGCCAACGGGATGAAGTCATTCCGCCGGAGGTGGGTCCATACTTGCGACTCTTGAACTGGGTCTTCAAGGGTCTTCGGAGGTGTCTTTGGCGGGGCTTTACGGTTAAGTCCCGACGCGTGGCGCACGTCAGGCGGCAGATAAGATCTTTGACGTGCGGATCTCTCGCAAATGAAGGTCGCCGGTTCCCGATACGAAAACCGTATCGGTTCCGCGCGCCTTGTCAGTCCGCCGCCTTTGGGTTTCCCGCCTCGTGATGACAACTGTTCGCCTGGGTAAGAGCCTCGACTTGATCGTCGGGGTGGTCCCGGGCCCTCTTGTCATCGGCTGGGTTGAATTCTTTAGTAGTATGCTTGACTCTCCTGCAGTTTCCATCCAAGCGTTGCGAGGGCTTACTTAAGAAGGAAAGCGCACCGTCGGGAGTTCTTTACGCTTTCCATCTGTTCTTGCGCTCAAACTCCCAACTCGTGCTTTGCTTCCCTTCTCTCGCCTAGCTGTGCTGCGATGGAGTTGGGTCTGCGTGAGAGTCGTTTGAAGACGGAGAGCGATCTGAAGAAGGTCCGAGCCCTCATGGGGTGGTCGTCGGACTTCTTCAACCGTTCAGTCCGCGTCGGCGGGGAGCTTCCCTTTAAAAAGGAGCACTCCGGCGAAATGGTGTACTTTTCATCGTACGCCATGGTGGGGCTGATCCCACCGTTTTCTTCCTTCTTCTTGATGCTGCTGGACTTCTATGGTCTGCAGCTATACCACCTTGGCCCTAACTCCCTCCTCCTTGTGTCCATCGTTGTCCACTTCTGCGAGATGTGGGTGGGCATCCCTCCCTGCATCGAGCTCTTCCGCACCTTCTTCACCGTCCAAACCACCGGCCGAAGTGACGAGTACCTTGGCTTCTACTACTTTGTGAAGCGCAAGAAGTGCCCGTTCAAGTACCTCCGGTCGTTCCCTTCCGGGAAGTGGGATGACTGGAAGAAAGATTGGGTAGTCGTCCGGGTGGAGGAGCACGAGCGGTTGGAGCTGCCAGACGGTCTGCCCGGCATTGACACGTCAGTGTGGAGCGAAGTTCCGGTGCTGGCGGCAGCTTTCGACCCCGTCCTGTCCAGGATCCGCCAATGTGTGGAGGGAGGATTGACTCCCCAGGCGGTGTTCTGCAACTTCCTGTCCAACAGGTGGGCGCCGCTGAAGAGGAGGGAGAAGCTCGCCTGGGCCCTCAACAGCGTGATGGACGAAGACCGG
This sequence comes from Tuctoria greenei, assembly GCA_036927565.1. Classification (NCBI taxonomy): domain Eukaryota; kingdom Viridiplantae; phylum Streptophyta; class Magnoliopsida; order Poales; family Poaceae; genus Tuctoria; species Tuctoria greenei. The sequence continues at coordinate 174,883,038 of JAYESD010000005.1, forward strand.
GTTGAGACCGGGTTGAAGTCCAACATGGTGGGGAAGTCCTTGGAGTTTCACCTCAAGAAATTCCAGCACGGCATCGATGTAGACGGAGAGTACTTGACTCCGCCACCGGCTTTCCTCCCCCTGAACGTGGAAGTTGAGTTCAGCAGGGAGCTCCGGCGGAAGATGCCCGTGCTTGACGACCTTGGCGTCGTCGAGAGAAGATCGACCGCCCGGTTGGCGATCCCCGGGTTGTCGGAAGGCGGCTCCGCCCCTGTCTCTCAGCCAAGAGCTGAAGTCATCGGCAAGGGCAAGGAGCTGGCGGAGGAGCCGGAGAGCCGGAAGAGGAAGCTGCAACATGCTGACGGAAGGTCCGTCGGGCTTGCTACTTCCCCGCCAGTTCCCCGTCCTCAGGAAGGAAGATCCTCCGCCGCTGTAGCGTCTGTCCCCGTGGTGGGGTCTTTTCGGAGCGCTACTGTTCCGGCGGTGGGATCCTCCCGGAGTGCTGCGGTCCCCGTGATGGGTCCCTCCGGAGGTGCCAGCTCCGGACAGGCGACTCCGGTTCGAGAAGCGGTGAGGGCTTCCAGGTCTAGGAGTTCCTCCCGGTCAAGGAGAGCTCCGACCCGGGAAACGCCCGCGGCTACGGCAAGTCCTGGGAGTCCTCCCGGAGCTCCTACGCCGACCGTGGCCAGCCCGGAACGTCCGGGAAAGAGGTTCCGCGCAAGCTGGTGCGTGAGCCTCCCAAGGTAATTTTTCTTGCTTACCTCAATTAACTTTTAATTATAGCATCTGTTTGCTCATTTTCTTCATTCTTCATCTGCAGCGTTCCCAAGAAGGGGAGTGAAGCTCCGCCCTCAGCCACAGTGTCTGAGGCTGCGAGGGCTTCCGCTCCAGCCCCGGTGCCGCCCCAGGCGGAGGTTGCGACAGCTCCGGCGCCGGCTGTCGTGGTCATGGACCTCGACTCGTCTCCAGAAGTTCCCGTGGTAGCGCCGGACCATGGGATTGAAGATACACCAGCGGCACCCGCTCCGGAGGTTGAAGCTCCGGGCCCCTGTGCTGCAGAAGTAGATGCTCCGGCTGTTGAGCCGGAGGAAGCAGCGGTCCCGGCTTCAGAGCCGGAAAGTGCTGAAGCCCCGGCGATTGAGCCGGAGGTAGCTGAAGCCCCGGCGTGCGAGCCGGAAGTTGAGGTGGTTCCGGCAATTGAGCCGGTTACTTCTGAAGCTCCGGTCGCAGAGCCGGTAATTATTGGAGCGCCGGTTGCAGAGCCGGTGATTGTGGAGGCGCCGGCTGCAGAGCCGGTGGTCGAAGAGGCGAGGGAGCTTGAGCCTCCCTCAGAAGAAGCGTCCCGGCCGGAGCCAGTGGAGGCGACGACGTCGATGGTACCTGTGGCGGAGCCTGAGTGCCTGAACGAAATCGCCGGCCCCCAGCCTGAGGGGGCGAATGAAGATTTGGTGGCGGGACCTTCTTCGGTGGCGACTGAGGCCATCCCGGAGGAGGGCCCTAGTGCCTTGGAAGCGCAGGGTTCCGCTCTTGTAGAGTGGGACCCAATTTTTGTAAATGAAGACCCGCTGGAACCAGCGGAGGAGACCCCAGAAGGTCCGGAGCCCATCTCGCTGTCGATGTCCATCGACAACGCTTGCTCCAGTCTGCGCCAAGTCCAACTAGCCTTCTTCCACGACAGCAAGGTTCTTGAAGAGGAGCGCCAAACCCTTAGGAGGTGGCGTAATAGACTCCAATTCGAGACCAAGCTGGCGCAGTCGAGGATTGCTGAGGACAAGGAATGGATCAGGCGGGAGAAGGTCCGCCTGGAGCTCTGGGGTGAGATGCTGGACGAGAGGGAGAGCATGACTCACAACCTCGACGCCCAATCCCGGGAGTACCATGACCAAGCTAAGGCTGCTAATGACGCGGCCAACGCTAGGTTTGATCAACTCGAGGCCATCAGCACCGCACTCATCAAGCGCCGAGAGGCACTTGAGGGAAGGGAAAAGCGGCTCGAGGATGAGGAGCAAAAACTCCTGGAGCTACGGGATGACGTCTTGCGACGTGAAGAAGAGCTCGCCGAGAAGACAGCTCTGGCGGACAAGGGTATCGAGGAGCGCGCTAAAAAATTGGAAGAGCGCTGCCTCGAGGAGGAGGAGAAGACCTGGGTGCGAGGGCAGGAACTCTACGAGTATGAGTGTGCCCTCGTCGCCCGGGAGAAGAAAATAGAGGCTAGGGAGAAAGACCTGGTCGACCGCCGGAACAAGATCCACCTCCGGGAGGAGGAGCTCGGAAGACTCGAAAAGTGGGTTGCTGCGAAAATTCAGCAAAACGCCAAAGAAGTTGAGCACCTCTCCCGCGAGAATTCGGAGCTGGCGGCGGCCCGGAGGTCCCTGGAAGAGATGAAGGGCCTGAGGAAGACGGACTCCCTGCAAATTTGGGAGTTCCTGAGCAAGGCCGACGATGCGCTGGCGCCTATGGGTTTCAGCCCCGTGCTTCCGGATGATCCGGAGCCGGAGCCGGACCTTGCATTGTAGGCGTTGAGCGCTGCGGGCAGCAAGCTCTCCAAGGTGGGCGACGTCATCGCGGACCAGCTTGAAGTCGAGGGGCAATCCCTGGCTAGAAACGTCACAGAGTATGTGTTGACGTGTTACACTAGCCGGAACCCTCGATTCTCTCTGGACCCAGTGCTTGAAGGCCCCGTCGAAGGAGAAGGCGAAGCTACCCGAGCCAGCGTGTCGGAGGTCGCCCAGAAGGTCGCCGAGTTCTTCCATAGGGTCTAGGACTATCTTTCTTAGCCTTTATTTGTAACTTCTCTTCTTCCTCAATTTTGTAATCCTTTGTCCCCAGATGTAATCTCCGGTCTTCAAATGAAATCCTCAATTTTTCGTGAATTTCATTTTTTGTCTTCAACATCTTTGTCTTCACTTGGCCCCCTGGTAGATGTGCACAGTTTGATTGTGGACATGTACCAAAAGGATGTTGATTTTTGTTGAAGACAGATTTGCTTCGAACTCATATAGTTTAGGTCCGAAGTTTTCGATAGTGAAGGTCCCTTGAAATCGTCGGAGCTTAGAAGCTCCGGCATTGCCCATCGTCGGAGCTTAGTAGTTCCGGCAATAGCCTCTACCAACACGTTGAGTGTCGATAGTTAATACTTCAAGGTGTCGGAGCTTAGTAGCTCCGGCAATGACCTTTGCCACGCTTGGCTTGCTGGCAACAGACTCTAGTGATAGAGTCTTCTCACCATCTTTAAGTTAACGCCAGTGGGAGTCGGAGCTTGGTTAACTCCGATTTTTCTCCATCAATGTTGGGTTTATTTTTCCTGCACACTTAAGCCAAGAAAAACAGTAAAATTCGTTCCTTATCTATAACTTCGTCGCGGCTTACGGTTCTTAAAAGAATTTCAAGTTGAACACGATTTTTAGTACAATTGGATGAATTGTCTTTTCTTTTAGATCCAACTGTCCATGGACCCACCTTACTTTGGCCTGCCGGGATGTAGGTAGAGTGGCGTACTTAGGGTGCTTGACCAGGCTAAGTCGATAGCGCACTCCGGCCCTAGAATGGCTTGGCGGCTTTCAGGCGAGTTGGCCACAGATGATATTTAAATCTAAAAAATCTGACAATTCAACTCGAATCGTACGTAAATCGGTCTAACTAGAATTTCTTAAGAATTGCACGTTTCTGTTATAGACAAGAAAGAGAAAAATAAAAATGTCGAGCCTTATGCAAGAATGAATGCACGTGGAGTCTATTTCACATGAAGATGTCTTTCATTATAGGTCCGGGGTACAGGGGAAACAAGTACACTCTTAGGGTACGGAACCAGGCTAAGTGTGTTCGGTTTCTCGTTTAACCCAGGGTAATTAGCTACACTTCTAGTCCGGAGACTGTATCAAGTGTTGCATGAGCTTTCCAAACCTTTCCGGAAAGGTCCGACTGCTCTCCCGGAGGAACTACCCGACTCTGTACAATGACTCTATAACATACACTTCAAGTTACTTAAGACTCACCTCCGTGGAATTAAGTGTAGAACTTACGGAGGTGCTCGATGTTCCAAGGATTTGGGAGAGGTGTCCCATCCTCGGCAGCCAAGCGAACGCTTCCGGGACGGGATACTTTGATCACTCGGAAGGGTCCTTCCCAGCCGGGGGAGAGTTTGTTTTGCCCTTCTCTGGATAGTATTCTCCGTAGCACCAGATCGCCTTCCTCGAGCTGTCGGTTGTGTACATGCCGCTGATGATAGCGCCGTAGAGCTTGGCGATATCGGGCATTCCGAACAGCTGCTTGGCACCTTCCCTCCTCGAGGAGGTCTAGGTCTTCACGCCGGAGCTGGTCCTGCGCGGCTTCGTCGAAGGTCCGAACTCGGAGGGAACCCAAGGTGATTTCCGGAGGAAGGATCGCTTCTGCTCCGTACACCAGGAAAAAGGGTGTTTCTCCGGTTGCCCGACTTGGAGAAGTCCTGTTAGCCCATAGAGTGGGCGGAAGCTCTTCGATCCAATTAGCTCCATGCTTTTTCAAATGCTCATAAGTGCGCGTTTTTAGTCCTTTAAGGATCTCTGCGTTTGCTCTCTCGGCTTGCCCATTGCTGGCAGGATGAGCTACGGAAGCATAGCAAACTTGTATGCCGAGGTCTTTGCAATATCCTTGAAATGCGGAGCTTGTGAACTGAGTCCCATTATCAGTGATGATCTTGTTTGGGACTCCGAATCTGCTCACGATAGATTGTAGAAAATTGATTGCAGATTGTTTGTTGATCGTCACAACAGGAGTAGCTTCCGGCCACTTGGTGAACTTGTCGATGGCGACGTACAGGAACTTGTAACCTCCGACGGCTCTTGGGAAGGGTCCCAAGATGTCCATCCCCCACACAGCGAAAGGCCATGTAGGAGGTATCATTTGTAAGGACTGAGCAGGTGTGTGAATTTGCTTTGCATGAAATTGGCATGCTTTGCATTTCTTCACTAGCTCAGTAGCATCCTGGAGCGCTGTAGGCCAGTAGAAGCCGTGCCGAAAGGCTTTTCCGACCAGCGTGCGGGAAGACGCATGGTTCCCACACTCACCTCCATGGATTTCTGCGAGGAGCTCGCAGCCTTCTTCCCTTGTGATGCACCGCATTAGGATGCCGTTGGCACCGCGCCGGTAGAGATCCCCTTCTACCAACGTGTATCTTTTAGCCAATCTGACTACCCGATCAGCGGATACATCATCATCAGGAAGGATGTTGTCTTTCAAGTAGTTCCGGATCTCCGAGATCCATGCATCGGAACTAACTTGAGCATTTGAGTCTTGCGTGCTGGGTTGCTCGGAGCTTCCGGCAGCACCTACGACCCTCGATGGCTGCCATGGTAACAGGGCCATCGGGACCGTCAGCTTCGGGATGCTGATCTCGCCCCCTTCATTCAGTTCGGCAGGCTGAACTGTGGGTTTTGACAACCTCCGGACAAAGGTTCCGTCTGGAGCCGGAGCTCCGGTTGACGCCTTGGTCGAGAGTTCGTCAGCTTCAGCGTTGTGAGCACGCTGAACATGGCGAAGGTCTAGGACTTCGAAGTCCTTCTGAAGCCTCTGGACTTCAAGGAGATAAGCAGCCAGCTGGGGATTATTGCAGGAGCATTCACCCTTCACCTGTTTGATGACAAGTTGTGAATCTCCTTTGACCAGCAACTGCTCGACACCATATGATAGTGCCACCTTCAATCCATATATGAGTGCTTCGTACTCCGCCATGTTGTTGGTTGCCTTGAAGTCAAGGTGCACCATGTATTTCACCTTCTCCCCGGTTGGTGCGAGGAGAAGAATTCCAGCTTCGGCTCCCTGCTTCTGCATGGAGCCGTCGAAGTAAAGAGTCCAGTGAGGCTTAGTGAAGGCCGGAACTTGTGGTTCCGTCTTCTGCTCGCTGGGGCCCCCAGGGTTTAATGGAGAGGGAGTCCATTCTGCCACGAAATCTGCCAACGCTTGACTCTTGATTGCTTGTCTTGGAATGAATTTGAGGTCGAATTCAGCCAGTTCCGCTGCCCACTTCGCTATATTCCCAGTTGAATTGGGATTATGCAGGATCGCTCGAAGTGGATATGAAGTTACCACCGAGACTTTGTGAGCTTGGAAATAGTGTCGAAGCTTCCTTGAGGCAATAAGAACTGCGTAGAGCAGCTTATGCACCTCTAGGTATCGAGTCTTGGCATCGTGTAACACTTCACTGATGAAGTATACTGGACGTTGAATGGTCCGGACCCTCCCGGAGGGGTCTGGAGCTTCCTCTCCATTGATCCGGACCCTGTCGGAGGGGTCCAGACTATCTTCGGGGACCTCCGGGTTCTGGGTGAAGGAACCCAGAGCTTCTTCAGGAATGACCTGGATCCTATCGGAAGGATCCGGGTCCTCTGAAGTGGCTTCTTGTGGGTTCAAGTCTGGGAGTTGGGACCCAGACCCGCTTTCAGGAACCTCCGGATCCTCTCGAAGGGATCTGGATTCCTGAGTATTGGGTAGTTCCGGTCTCTCCGCAACCAGAACCATACTGACGACTTCGTCAGCAGCTGAAATATAAAGCAATAAAGGCTCACCAGGGTTCGGAGCTACCAAGACTGGTAGGGTGGTGAGGAACTGTTTCAGCTCCTGGAACGCCTTCTCTGCTTCTTCAGACCATTGGAATGGTCCGGACTTCCTTAGTAACTTGAAGAAGGGAAGTGCCCTTTCCGCCAGTCTTGAAATGAACCGGCTGAGGGCTGCTAGACATCCAGTTAATTTTTGGACGTCTTTGATGCGGGTTGGTGGCCGCATGTCTTCAATGGCTTTTATCTTCGCCGGATTAGCCTCTATGCCCCGGTGACTTACCAGGAAACCAAGAAGCTTTCCGGAACTAACCCCGAAGACGCACTTGTCTGGGTTTAGCTTCGTGCGGGTGGCCCGCAGCTTGTCGAAGATAGCCTGTAAGGTGTCCAAGAGGGACTCCTTGTTCTTGACTTTAACCACGATGTCGTCGACGTACACTTCCACTATGTCTCTGATGAGTTCTTCGAAAGTTTTGTACATAGCTCGTACAAAAGTTGAAGCTGCATTCTTGAGACCAAAAGGCATGGCTGTGTAACAATACAATCCATCCACTGTGATGAATGAAGTATGTTCTTCATCTTCCCTAGACATCCGGATTTGATGGTATCCTGAATATGCGTCTAGAAAACACAGTAACTCACACCCGGAGGTGGAATCCACTATCTGGTCTATTCTAGGTAGTGGGAATGGATCTTTTGGACATGCCTTATTCAGTGTGGTGTAGTCGATGCACATCCGAAGTTTCCCGCCGGCTTTAGGCACAACGACTGGGTTTGCCAGCCATTTTGGATGGTAGACTTCTCGGATGAATCCGGCTTCGAGCAACTTCTTCACTTCTTGTCGGATGAAGTTCTGTCGCTCTACAGATTGCTTCCGAGGTTTCTGGTGCACAGGCCGAGCGTCGGGGTAAATCTTCAGATTGTGCTCAATCACTTCCCTGGGGATCCCAGGCATTTGTGACGGTTGCCAAGCAAACACGTCAACGTTAGCCCGGAGGAAAGTGATGAGCGCGAGTTCCTATTTGTCGTTTAAGCCACCCGATATGCGGGTAGTTTGGGTGACATCGGAACCAATTTGGACGACTTTGACGGGAATGTCGGTGTCGCCGCTTGGCTGCACACGGGGTGCAGAGGTCGAGCCTCGTTGACGAATGCTCGGAGGTTGTGGAGCTTGCTTCTGTCTGGAGTCCTCTTCTTGCGCTGTGGTGAGTGCGTGGAGTTCCTCCAGAGCAGTTACTCCGGCAGTGCGATCTCCACGGATCCGGAGAACACCTACTGGTGTTGGCATCTTCAACACCAGGTATCCATAATGAGCAGCTGCCATGAATTTGTACAAGGCAGGTCTACCCAAAATGGCGTTGAATGGTAAGTTGATCTGAGCGACGTCGAAGATCAACTTTTCGGTGCGATACTTCTCCCGAGTCCCGAAGGTAACAGGGAGAGTAATAGCTCCGAGTGGGGTTATGGCCCCCGGACCTACTCCGGAGAAAGGTCGAGAGGGCTGGAGGTCCGAAGGTCGAAGCTGAAGCTTAGTGAAAGCTTCAAAGCTAATGAGATTAAGCCCCGAACCTCCATGTACCAGGACATGATGGAGCTGGATGTTGTTGATGGTGGGAGATACCATCAAGGGTAGCTGGCCAGCTCCGACCATGCTTTGAGGACAGTCCGAAGCATCAAAAGTGATGGGTGTGTCCATCCACTTTCGATGTGGCTCCGGTCTAGCTGTAGGAGCTACAGCAGCCATATCCCGTCGCATAGTCTTGATGACACGACGAGAGGTGATGTCCCATGATCCACCAAAGATGGTGTTCATGGTTTTTCGACGCTCGTTGTCGGAGACGTCGGAATCATCGTCGACGGAGGTGTAGACGGCTTTCAAGACCTTTTTGGGGTCCTGAAACCCCAACTCCTCTTCAGCCGGAGCTTCATCGACCTTTTGTTTTCCCTCCCTCTGTCGGAAGGGAGACCCTTCCCGGCGCTTGTGGTAGCGCTCGGCAAGGTTTTGGACCTCCCGGCAGTCCTCCAGTCTGTGGCTGCCCGTTTTGTGAATGGGGCACCACATCTTGGATTTGCCACCGTCTTCAGAAGACGGTCGAGGTCGCTTCTTGGGGCGTGGCCCCCGGCCACCAGGAGTTGCAGCGGCTGCAACGTTGGATGTGCCGGCCGACGGCTTCTTCTTGCCGTTGGTCTTCTTTTTCTTCTTGCCACTCCCGGAGGTAGCGGCTTCTTCTTTGGAGGAGTTTTTATGATCCTCCAGGGCTGGTTTGGAGTGCATTTCACGGCCCTCCGCAGCTCTGGCACATTTGTCAGCCAGGCTGAAGAGCTCCGTGACGCTGGTGGTCTCTTTGATCGCCAGCTTCTCCAACATCTTCTTGTCTCGTACACCCTGTCTGAATGCTACAATGACAGAAGCGCTTGAGATAGAAGGGATTGTGTTACGTACCTGAGAGAATCTCTGGATGAACGACCGCAAAGATTCTCCTCCTTTTTGCACGACCGCAAAAAGGTCCAGTTCAGTGCCCGGACGGGTGTATGAACTCCCGAAATTGGCGGTGAACTGACGGCACAGCTCCTCCCAACTGTCGATAGAGTTGGGTGGAAGGCTCATAAACCAGGACCTGGCGGTCCCAGTTAAGGCCACTGGAAAGTAATTGGCCATTACGGCCTCGTTTCCTCCAGCTGCTAGGATCGCAGTGGAGTATATCTGTAGAAATTCTACGGGATTGACGGTCCCGTCGAATTTTTCCGGCAAGTGTGGCCGGAACTTCTGTGGCCATCTAACCATGCGCAGGTGCATGGCTAGGGCGGAACAGCCTCCTCCTACTCCTTCCAGAGTAGAAAGGTCTTGAGCATCTCGTCTTTCTCGAGCTCGCTCGATGTGGACACGGCCATCCTGTTGGCGGTATCGGCGATCAAGCTCCGCCCGGAGGTCGTGTGTCGAAAGCCGAGATGCAGTATGGGCACGTCGTGCTCCAGAGGGCAACGACGTCACTTGCTGTGACGCAGCTCTTCTTCGGTTGTTGGAGACATGTGGACCAAGTCTTCCAGACAACGTTCGTCGCTGCGACGGGGCTCGCCCTGAAGGAGGTGGACCCTGGTTGTTAAGGCGTTCGGCCGCTGCTGCGACCAAATGCTCAATATCAGCTCTCCATTGCTCCATGGCACCTTGAGATGCATCCGGAGGTGGTGGTCGCTGAAGGAGAGCACGCGCTGCATGGAGCGCGTGTTCTGGGTTGTCACGACTTGCCGGCGCAGAATGTGACGCCGGTGCACCATCATGTCGTTCGGCATGTCTTGCCGGAGAAGATGGTGGTGGTGGGAGTGTGACTCCCGCTGGAACTGAGGCTCCTGCCGGTGGTTGCATGTTGGAGGGATTGCCTCCGACAGCCTGAGCAGCAGGTTGCCCATTGGATGATCCAGCCGCAGAATTCACCATTCTTGAAGATCTCAGGCACCCCTACCTGGCGCGCCAACTGTCGACTGTTGGAGTCGACAGATCCCCTGACACTACGAAGGTGTGGAAGGAGTTTGTGGTTCGGTTTGGGCGCGCGGAGACTCAAGAAGGTGAATTGCGATTGGACTCGAGTGACACGGTGGTTTACGTGGTTCGGGCCGCCTGAGCGTAATACCCTACTCCACGGGTGTGTGTGTGTTGTATTCACTTGTGAGCTTGAGTATGCTCCAGAGTGTTCTCTCTTCTTGTGTATCGTCGGTTTGTCCTTTTATAACATAAGGACAAACCGTTACAAGTCAGCCTGGCCTGACATGTGGCCCTGGCGGTTATTAGTATTGATACACGAGATTAATTGTTGTTAATAACCCTGTAACGGCTCCAACAGTGCCGTTACAGGTGTTAAGATCGTCCGATTAATTATCATTAACGTGGAATTAATGGTAATTAATCGGGTCTTGAAGTCTGCGGCTGTCCTTTGGAGATCCGGAGCCGTTACAACGTCTCCCGGGGGTTTTAAGCAGCTAGCTCCGACGTGTGGACACGTGGCAGCCCCGGAGCTTGCTTGGGAGAAGCGGGAAGCTCCGGGGTGGCCTGGCACGTGTCAGGTCCGGAGCTTCTCTCGGTCAGGGGTTACCTCCGGCGGTGCCGTTTCAGTACCTAGCCCGGAGCTTCACCCTTGTGGGTAATAACTCTGGTCTGTCAGTACTCGTGGCAACCTAGAGGTTAACCATGTTGGAGAAGCGGGTCCGGTCACGTCTGGCGAGTGGGCCCCCGAGGGTCTTCAATTTGAGTAGATGTCCTTCCCTTGAGATCTTTGTAACCTCAGGGGATGTATGGTTTTTAGGGTACCGACAATGGCAATGACTCATTATTCGTTCAAGTGTATGTGGATGATATAATCTTTGGTTTTGCTTCTCGTGATCTTGTGTCCAAGTTTTCAGCAATGATGAGTTCCGAATTTGAAATGAGTATGATGGGTGAACTCACTTACTTTTTGGGGCTGCAAATCAAGCAAAGTAAGTAGGGTACCTTTGTGCATCAAACGAAGTATACAAAAGTTCTCCTAAGGTGCTTCAATATGTACAAAAGCAAGCCTCTTTGGGGACTTGGTGAAGATGGTGAACCCGTGGATCAAAAAGAATATAGAAGCATGATCGGATCACTTTTGTACCTCACGGCATCAAGACCAGACATACAATTTAGCAAATGTCTTTGTGCACGGTTTCAAGCCTCCCCACGTGCTTCACATCGTCAAGCCGTCAAAAGGATTCTCAGGTACTTACATGGAACTCAAGAATTTGGAATTTTTCTTCCATCTTCCTCAACCGTTACTTTGAAAGCTTTTTTGGATGCTGATTTTGGGGGTTGTAGGATTGATAGGAAAAGTCCTTTCGGTGCTTGTGATTTTCTTGGTAATTCTCTTGTTGCTTGGTCCTCTAGAAAACAAAATTCAGTTGCACAATCCACAACCAAATTTGAATATGTAGCTGTTGCTAGTGCTTGCTCACAAATTCTTTGGATTGTTCAAACACTTAAGGACTATGGGGTTGAGCTAGATAGTGTTCCACTATTTTGTGATAACACTAGTGCTATTTCCATTGCTAAAAACCCCGTGCAACATTCTAGAACTAAGCACATTGATATTAGGTATCACTTTCTCCGAGATAATGTTGAAAAAGGAAACATTGTGCTTCACCATGTAGATACCGAACAACAATTGACTGACATTTTTACAAAACCTTTAGATTTCACTCGTTTTTGTTATATTCGTAGTGAAATAGGGGTTATGCATCCCCATGGCTTAAATTGAGGGCGAGTTTTGAAACTTGGGAAGTCTATGTGTGAATATGAAATTAAAATAATATGAGCATAGTATTTCATACATATATGACTTTGTGATTCCTTTTACATGCTGAAAGTTCTTACTACATTACTTGTGTTATACATTTTGTAGTTTTTGCCATGTCTAGTAATTGGAATAATTACTTACACTAAATCTGGTCATGGTCGAACTTTCTTGCTGTTTTGAACTTGTTGCATGCTCACAAATGCTTTTAATCATTAAGAATTAATCAAGTAATCAACTCACATGTTGAGTTTTTATGAAGAATTATAAATCGAGAAAAGATCAAGAGAATATGCATGCATCGCACTTCTTCTTTTGAGATGGCTTATCATTGCACTTAGATATGAACTTGGAAGAAGTTGTGTATGACTAAAACCATGTCCTTAAGCTTCTGATTGTAAAATGACATAGGCTTGGCTTGGTTGGTTAGAATAAGGCAGATGCGCATATAATCTCTTGCAAATATCATATGATCTAAATTTATGCTTTGAAAAATAATAAAATGCAACAACTAGTGTCATGATTTTAGGTTTTGAAATAGTTAAGTTTGTGAGATCATGACTTACTTAAATTGAAAATTACATTTGATCTCTAGCATGGCTTACACTACTTTATGTATTTCATTGATGTGATAATGTAAGGTACTTGATAGTATGACTTGGATGAGCTTTGTTTATATGTATATGTTATAATATGCTCATAACAACTAAAGGGGGAGAGATAATTTGTTTATATGCTCATGACTTGCTGAATACATTGTCAAAGGGGGAGATATAAGCATGAAGAGAAAGAGAATATGTGCATAAGGAGAGATAATATGGGATAATTTTTGGATTTTCTTCTCATTTTACTTTTGATTTACAAAGGGGGAGAAATTGCCTTCAAAACTTTTAAGTGAATAAGCCAATGTTCGGATTTTAAATGGTGTTGCCAATGCATTCATCAAGGGGGAGATCGTAAGACCTATGTGTGCTGAATACATTGGCTCGTAGTGAATACACTTGCTTTGACGATAAAAGTTCTGATTATCACCAAAACACCTTTTTATTAACATCCGACTAGTTTTGCTTAGCTTCGGTGAGTTTTGTCTCTAGCTCCGGATTTTGAGTTACCTTGGTTATACTAGTTTTGGTATGTTCCGGCGCTAAGTTCTACTAGCTTTTGTTAGCTCCGGCTCAAGGTCCGGGTTGCTCTGGCAAGGTCCTGAACTTGACCGCAATGCTTCTGCTTTTCATTTGCAATGTTTCGTACTTGCTTTACGTCTCTGGAAAGATTGCTTAGTATTCATTTGCTAAGTCTTTGGTGCATTTTTGGTTGACATGGATGATATCGTGTTATTGTGGTTTTGCAACATGCTTATGTGAGGTTCTCATGTAAGGTGTTGTGTTCGGAACTAACTTGAGTCAAGTTGAGGACTTGGGCTCGTATGGATTGGTTGTTTATTCATGTGCAGGTGTTGCTTGAGTTCAAGACATGGCTGGTGATGGGATCTACCGGATTAGTCTCAGGGAGGAGATGAGGTTCCAACAACCAAATTCAGGAGGAATTGTGGTTGAGCTGATCAGGAGGTTGTGCAGCATGATTGAATCAAGAACACTGCATGTGAAGGTATCGTGGACGTCATTGGAAGATGTTTGCACGTGTGCAAGAAGTGCATGTACGCGAATACATGGTTCCGAGACATGATGAAGAGATGTGGACGTAAAGAGTTGGTCGGAAAGGTCCAACCGACTAGGTTATGGACTCAAGCTGCGGCTGAGTCGGGTTTGACTCAAATATGGAAAGATTTGAGTTGGTTATGATAGGATTTCGTGTGGGTCACGAATTTGAGTTGTTTAGGAATGTGGGATATGTTCCTAAGGTGTTTGGAAGTCTTAAGATTGCTTCTATCTGCGTATAGAAGAATCCTAAGCAGTTATGGAAAGTTACGATTCGTGAACAGAGTAGGATTGGAGTCCTAGTTGAGATTGGGTTGGCCTAAGGGCTGGTTATATAAGCAAGGGAGCCCAGAGCTCGTGGTGAACGACTTTGGGGCTGTTCCTCTTGTGTTCTATTGAATAAAACTCGTAGTTTGAAGGAACTTTTGTGCCTTGTTCGTCCGACTTGTTCCAGACAAGTTTTACTCGTCGAGTTTCTGGACAGCACTACCTTTCTTAGGTGGTTTTATCATAACTCGAGTTTTACAGATCCAATTGACGTGATTCTTTTTGGGTTGTCTTCACAACTTGATTATCTATCACTTGTAAAAATTTCACGGTCATTGGATTTGTGATTTCTGATCTACATGAGTTTCTTTGCAGCGTTCCAGAACTGTTTTTCTCGGGTAGGACAGATTGACCTTTGTTTGATCTTTCGATCATAACTTGAGTTTTTCTCAACAGATTTGAGTGATTCTTCTTGTGTTGTCTTCGTGACTTAATTCTCTCTGATATCTATCACTTTTGTCATGGTGAAACACGTTTAGATTAGTCTCACACATGATTTCTTTAACAGATCATTTTTCTACCGAAGGGGTTGGGGTTAAATTGTTTTCGCTGCGTAAGATTTTTTAAATCTACCATTCACCCCCCCCCCCTCTGTAGATTTTCACATGCTCTTAGATCCTACAGAGTCCAGAATCGATTTCTACATCTTTAGTCTACCAGAAAATATCTAGGATTTCTAGAACAATATAGGTGGGATAATTGAAGGACCAGAGAAGATAGACTGGAGGGGGCTGTGGGACCCACTGGTCAGTGAGGGTATTACGTGAACACTCTGTTTCTTCACCGTGCGACACCGCACGACATTCAACGCCACCGAGCTGCCTTCTTGTGTGCATCATGGCGTGCCCTCTCCACTCTCTTCACCTCTATTCTCACCTCTCTGGCCGAAGGGAATGAGCAAGTGTGGTCCTCTGTTCAATTTTTCTCCCCCGAGCGTTCACCATTGCCACCTCTCTGTTCACCCGACAAGCTCTAGATTATGGCCGGATTTCTTTATCTTCCCAACAGCAAAGTGGTGCACAAGATATTCCTCTATATACTCAAGCTTTTAGCTTTTGGTTCCGTTGGCTAAAATGCCGGTATTTCAGAGTTTTGTGGACGCCGCCATTCTACTGCCGTGAGGACGCTGCTGCCTCCCCGTCGCACTGGCGCCATAGGCCACCTCTCAAGCTGCTCCCAAAATCAAACAGGATCGCCAGAACACCTTCTAGTTCACGGTGAAAACCTTTCTCGAGTTCATTCTTTATCTAGCAAGAAATCTTCATTTTTCTCTCGGCCTTCATTAAGCTTTGATTCTAGGGTGTGCGTTTAATTCAGTTTGTACGTGTAAACGTTTTTCAATCCAGTTAAGGATTGGAGACTAGACCCCCATATGCAGCTGAAAACCAAAAATAAGAGAAAACCATCGAGTAATTTAGCCGGGAGTCGAGTTTTTGTAGCCGCCTTTTGAAAATTCATCGGCTCACCAGCGGACTTGACGTTTCTGGCCATTTCACTCCTATTGCACCCTATTTTTGTACTAACCATGATCCAAGGAATCTTTTAGACTGTTCCCGAGTCGTTTGAGTCTGATTAAGGTATTACCGGTCATCATCGGAACCCTAGCTGCTGCTGCTACCGTCGCACGCCATCGTACGGCCATCGCTTGGCTAAATGTATAGCACCATCGTGTTCTTCGTCCCATTTTTGGCACAGGCGGCCAGGTTCAAGTCCGGAAGAGCACTGGAAAAGCGGGCGATGAAAGCGCCGCCGGGCGCCGCCACGGGCTCGCTGCCGTCCCGAGGTTGAAGACAACCCGGGCGCGCCCCGCGTGTCATCATCTATTACCCACTGGTTGGATCGTATGTGGCTGTCGGATCTATTGTGCCTATGCGGATTAAACCCCGTGGTCCTCAGTGTGGCTCTCTTCTTGATTGGCCCATTTAAATGAAGTAGGACCCATGTTGAATTAATTCAAACTTTCTTTTTCCAAATAATTCCATATTTTGAGCAAACTTCTAAATTCAATTACTCCTAGTGGAATTGCTCAAATAATTCGAAATAAATTCTGGTTGACTCATCTTGATCCCAACTTTGCAGTACTGCAATTGGTTGAACATGAAAGTCCCAGAATTTTCATAATTACTTCCTTTGAGCTAACTGCTTGGGAAATTAATTACCCCTGTTCTGCTATTTGGAAAATTCCCAATATTTGTCAGAACACTCTTAACAATACCCTGGAATCCAATAGCAATTTCAAGTTCATTGGACTTCATTTACTTGGTGAATCAGTGTTCCAAATGTCTATGTAGTTTGAAAATTGAGAAATGTACACAAACATTTCTAGATTTTTCCCAAACTTGTAAAATCAATTCCTCCCTATAGGAAGCTCAGAAAATTATGAAACAAAATTTCCTAGAATCATTGAGACCTCCTATACCATGATCACCCACTGTTAGCCATGACAAAGCTCCATATTTAATACCAAATGTCAGAGAAGGCTTTTACTTGTTGGAATTTTAGAGACAACAAGCTTCCTTGAACATCTCCAATTCTTGGTCCAGTTCTTCCACATATAACCTAGTATCCACTGTAAATATCCCAAAGCCAATTAAAATCGCTTTCTTACCTGATCAGTGTTTATAAGATCTTTTATATAGTTTCACTATCACTCATGTACTTTATATATTGCATATTATATAGTGATCGAAATTGAGGAGGAGCCGGAGGCCTTGGACAACATCCTCCTAGGAGCTAACTTTGATACTAACATGCAGCTAGGCAAGCCCTGGTATGCATTTAAGTGCTATTTAAAAGTTTCTATTTGTATCACTTATGTCTAGGATAAGTTTTGTGCATTAGGGCTAAGGTGCTTGTTACTCCACTTGCATGACCTACAAATCCCATGGAGTATTGGGTAGGTCTACATCATGACGAGTAGAAAATACCATGCTAATGTTTTGAGGAATCCGATAGAAGTCGAGTAGTTGGAATCTACTCGCTCGATAGAATTTTATCACATGGGATGTAGTTGATCAAAGAATGGTTCATGAATATTAATTTGAGACCGAGCAGCAGATAGGATGCAGCGAGATGTGGTCTAATGTGTGTAGCCCTGCTTGTGTCGATTGAGGACCAATCCGTGTGCGGCCCTACTGGACAATTTTAACCTATACTGGATGCATACTAGGCATATGGAACCCGGGAAACCGATGTAACTTGATAACTTGGGTGTTGAGGCATAGCCCACTGTCGATAGAAGTGGGTTGAGGGCAGCAAGGTGTACATCTGCTGGAGGGCACAGTGCGCTCCATGCGGGGACCTTATGCGTGCGATGGTGGGACCGGTTTGGCATTTGAGTTTCTTGTGAAAGGTTGTTGCGTATGACGTCGGGAGGAGCATTGCACGTTTCTCACGCACAGGTGTCATGTGACGTGTTATCCGGGTGTCGACTTATTGCAATCATCGTCCCTCGCGGTTATTTGAGTACCGCTTGTTCACTGTGTTGTGACGTAGTAAATATTCAAGAAGCTAGAAGAATACGACGTATTGAATTATAATTGTTTAGCAACCATGCCTGATGTAGTATATTGCTCATTAAAGTTACATTCTGAACATTTCAATTGCTGCTAATAACTTGGAGGTAAGGATCCACTTGTAGGCGAGTCATTTATGCAATATCACTGCCTATGTTTATATGTATCCCTGCGTGTAGATTTTCATGCTTAGGTGAGACGGTTAAGTCTTGCTGAGCCTTCGTGCTCACGGTTGCTATACTAAGTTGTTTGAAGGTGAGATGTATGAGGAAAGGCTCGAAGATGAGGTGATGCCCCCGTTGGGGTATACCGCCGAGTGGGAGCCCTGCAGTCCACCATCACCATAAATTGTTGTGTGTTGCTAGTGTGTAGCGTCCTCAGACTGGACGGCTGCACTTTTGCATGGCTAGGCAGAGAGTTTAGCTATGAGTATTACTTCCGCTGTATATTAAGTATTGCAAAAGACTTTCGCTATTTATATAAATAAAACTTTTTATTTTCTCGTATTCTTTTCGTGTGTGCTGTTGGGTGCCGCATCGCACGGCACGACCCTCTGCGATTCCTGGAATGTGTGGACCAGATCCTTACAGCCTAATATCAGAGTCGCATTGGGAATAGTACGCTCGAAGAGAGATTATTTTGAAAACTTAGAAGTAGTCAAGTGAGGATTAGTTATTATACCCACATAAGGTCTAATATAGTATTAGTTACTTAGTGTGGCAAGCTAACTTATGTGTTATTATATTCTGTAATGATGCTCCGACGTCCGGTAAGAGGTAAGGTACGCCACCGCAAGTGCATCAATTGCGGTAAGCTCACTATGCGAGAGGTAGCATGTGATTGTTTCCATGGCTTAGCACGGAAAGTCAATATGAGTCTCTGAAACTCTCCATGTTTCTGAGAACATATGACATGCGGTACCCCAGCGTGCTTCAAAATTAGTGGGAGCCCCCGTCGGGTGGGACATAACCCAATGTGCCTTCTACTGGTGCAGCATTATGCAAATATGTGGGACCCTGTCGGGTGGTAGAAAACCCGGTCATGTACCTCAAGACGTGGCTTAGCTCGGGGCGGCCCGTATGGAATGATACGGGACAAATGTTTTTAACTTTCATATATATTATTGTGACTGCCTGAAATGATCGCCCGTGCGGGCTGTGCCGTATGGCACCATATGATTGATCAGTAATTTGTGTGTAGTTGCAGGACACTAACCACGTTTTAAGTAGCTCGAGTCGAAAACGTTTGTGAGTGAACGTCATTAAGGCCACAGTTGAGACGTATGTCAGAATACCGGCTTAGAATTTTCTTTGGTGAGGGTGTAGTACCAGCACTGCATTCGAGTCTCATCAGGCATGTCGACGACGATATCCGTGATGGAGGTGTGACTCGACAACAAGTAAAAATTTCCAACTTAGGACTAACTTTGAATTTGTAATCTTTGTTTTGGAGCGTGCTGGTCAGATTGACAATTAATCGTATGGTCGCTGCGATAAGCAGGCATACGGTTTGGAAACATGAGGAAGTCATCCAAAAGTTTCATTCTCAGCTCCAATGCATATTTCAAGATTTAAAACTGGGAAATTTCATTTGAACTTAAACTGTCAGGTTCCTGATTCGAACTGAGAATCTAGCAGCAAAATGCTTAACTTTGAGATAGCATAACTCTCTGTACGAATAACCACTGAAAGTATTCCATACATTGTTGGAAATCTAATAGAGTCCTTTAAAACTCTTATGTTCAACTCCAGGTCAGAATCCCCTTGTAAACTAATGAAAAAATTCAAATTTCCAAACTATGTTAAATCTGGACAGAGACTGGACAGTTTCTGTGTCCTGTCACTGTCTTTATCATATCTCTTAGTAGAATCGACAAATGACTCCATGTAATACATTTCTGTAATCCTGAGGATGTATGCAACAATGTTGTAATTTATTATTTTTTTCATAATTTTATATTTATTATCTGGAAAAATGTGGCAAAATCAGCCTGAAACAGAGGAGGTCCTGTCAAAAATTTTCCAGAATCCTTGTCAACATGCAAAAGTCATATCTCCCCGTACAGAAATTATCTGGAGGCAAATAAATACATTATGGAAAGCTATTTGAGTTTAATACAACTTTGTAGTTGAACTCAAGTCCTGAATATGCAACTAGATGGATGAAAATTTTGAATTTCTCCAGACTGGTCAGGATGAACAGAAACTGAGACAATTCCAGTGTTATGTTTCATTTGACATTTGAATTTGAATTCACTTTCATAATTCAATTATCACATCCATGATCTGTTTCTCAACAAAGTTTGTTGAATTTGAGTATTTTACTCATACAAATACTTCTTTTATAGATGGCGGATGTGATGCTATTGTTGCAAGACGGATGGGTGTTCTCCACGTGCGCCAACCGTCCGGGCTTCCCTATCATGTTGCAGGAAGTGCTCCAACAGTTTGGCTTCATCAAAATGCCAGGATATTGGGGTCAAGAGATGGACGACAGAGGTGTACTGTTGTGCACTGTCTGTGTTGACGTTCCTGCTAGTCCACTCCCTCATGGATTGGCTCCTTCTTCGGTCACTACCTTGGAAGCTCGTTTGGAGGATACGTGGGCCGTTGCAGCGGGCGAAGCGCTTATGAAGCTTTGTCAGCTTCATCAAGATGCCATAGCCAGGAGACAGTTTGACCTTCTCTCTGTCCGTGGTGCGGCTGGTCTTGAGTGGCAACTTCGAATGGTTGAGGCCTATCAACCGAACGGCAACACAACATCGACGACACTTGGGACGTATGCTGCTGCATCCAGCATGTTCGTCATTATGCAGAGTGCAATCATTCGGCGGTAGGTCGAAGCCTTGAGGCAAGCGATTGAACAGGGTGACATCTTGATTATATCAATGAGAACCTACGTTCGTTCCTGGCTCCGACAAATCACCGGCGGAATCAGCGCGAGAATCTACTGCATCACACTTGCAATAAACTGCGGAAAGCTCCTGCTGAACTGCGGCAAGCTCGCAAGGAACTGCAGCAAGCTCATGGTGAATTGTAGGCGAGTCAACTGGTGGTGCAGCAATAGCAAGAGCAGCTTTTGGAGATCACTGAGGCACGAGACGAAGCCATTGACGAAGCTTAGGGTTGGGAAGCCGAGGCAGGCCAACATCAGGACTAGTGGAAGGCTGAGGCACACTTGCCACAATCAGTCGTGTATCCACCGGCTGAGGACATGTAGCTGAACATGGGCGAGCAGGTGCTTCTGTGTCCTGAGGAGGTGGAAGATCTTGAGTTACACGAGTTTGCCGACGAGGATGAATCGGAGTAGGATGGGGCAGCACTACTGCCATCACGGGGCAACGTATAGTTAACGGTTGCTCGTGTTTATTTTGTAGCCATGTTTGTATCATATTATAAATAGTAGTAGGTGTGTATGAGATGACAATGGGTGTATGACATCTCATGGATACCAAGTATAGTTGAGATGCACTTCCATAGTTGGAATCCGTCATTTTGGAGTTCACTATTGTAAACTTGGTCATGAGAGAATATATGTTGTATAAAGTTTGTACTTTATCAATATATGTGAATGTTATGCAATTATAACATTGTCAATGCTCGCATTACTATTGTATGGACTGGATGAAGAAAACAAACATGTTGCTGATTTTTAAATCATGTGGATGCAGAATGGTGCGTACACGTTCTACACCCGAGATGGGAGGCTCTAGCCAGGGTCGCGGGGATGAATCTCCGAACCAAGAGCAAACCACGACACCGCAGCAACATGCTCATCCACAACCATCACCTGAACCTCCAAGTACTCTTGGGGAGATTCTTGCCGCAGTGCTCGGCTTGCGCGACGAGCAAACCGAGTTGTTTCGGATGTTGGTGCAGAATTCGTCCCGTCAAGGGGGGCGACAAGATATGGGCAACACCAGCCCCAATAAAGTTCGTACTCGGCCTTCTTGGCGATGCATCCACCGGTTTTCATGGAGGACGAGGAGCCTCTAGAGGAGGACAACTTTATCCACACACTCTTGTCAAAGTTCGATCTGCTACGATGCACCGAATAGAAGAAGGCGCTGTTCGCAGCGCAACAGCTTCAGGGATCCGCCAGTGCTTGATGGGCGAACTACATCGTGTCACTGCCGGCTGGTCATGCGGTCACATGGAGAGTTCTGGGAGGCGTTCTGCGCCTACCATATACCTCCCGGTATCATGAAGAGAAAGCTTCAGGAGTTTCTGGAGCTGAAGCAAGGCGGGAGGACTGCTTATGAATACTCCCGCGCATTCAATCATTTGGCGCAGTACGCGCCAGATTATGTGGAAACGGTGGACAAGAAGTGAGATACTTTCTTTCGGGGTTTGAACCCTAAGATGAAAGTCCAGCTCACACAATGCAATCATGGCACCTTCAACGACATCGTCGATGTCGCGATGGTGCAAGAAGACGCTCAGCGCGAGCTCATTTCTGATAAGAGGAAATGGAGCGCGCCATCGAGCATCTACGGTGGTGGTCCACAGAAGTACCGTTTGGTGTATCGGTCACCATCCGGGCAGCGATGGAAGCCACCAGCGCGACCGCAACAGTTCCACAGTCGTTCTTTCAATGTGCTGTGTTTCCAACTGCCATTTCAGCAACAGCAGCAGCAGCAAAGGATGGTCCCGCGTGCGTATCCACCTCCACCACGTGCACCGGGATTCCGTCCGCAGCTTGGAGGGAACCCGACACAATACACGTGCTATACGTGTGGCCGTGTCGGGCATTTTGCGAAGGACTGCCCCGAGCAGCAATAGTGCAGCGGACAAGCACCATATTAGGGTGCAGCTGAATCCCACAACGAGGCCAAGAAACCAGCACCAAAACCCAGCAACGTCCACCACATATCTATCGAAGACGTGCTGGAAGGCGAACGCGAGAACGGGTACGTTTTTTCTACTTGATCATCCCGTAGTCATACTCTTTGACTGCGGTGCCACCCATAATTTCATTAGCCAATCATATGTTGTCAAGCATCAATTACCTATCACTCCCACAAAAAGTTCATATTTGACTTGCTCTCCGGGTGGGAAGATAGCAGCGGACATGAAATTCCATAAAGCACAACTTAAGATGGGTGGGAATGTCTATACGACTTCTCTAATTATATTAGAGGGTCAAAAGCTCGATGTCATCTTTGGAATGTCATGGATACACCATCATGGTGTTGTTCTCGACATCTCCAAGAAATTCAGCCACATACAACATGGAAGCCACAAAGCTTGAGGACATTCGTGTGGTCCATGAATATCCGGACGTGTTTCCCGATGACCTTTTAGGTATGCCACCGGATAGGGATATCGTGTTCAAGATTGAACTTATTCCGGGAACCATGCCTATTTCTCGAAGGCCATACAAAAGGGTGCCAAATGAATTGGCGGAACTAAAGGAGCATTTGAAATACCTGCTGGACAAAGGTCTCATATGCCCAAGTTCATCACCTTGGGGCTGCTACGCATTATTTGTGAAGAAGAAAGACAAGACGTTACGTCTATGTGTGGACTATCGTCCGCTCAATGTCGTTATGATCAAGAATAAGTTTCCACTACCGCACATCGATATTTTATTCGATCAATTAGTGGGTGCTAAGGTATTTTTGAAGATGGATCTTCCGTACGGATACCATCAAATAAAAATACGACTGGAGGATATACCGAAGACAGCATTCTCGACAAGATATGGGCTCTACGAATATCTTGTCATGTCATTTGGACTTACTAACACGCCGGCTCACTTTATGTACCTCATGAATTATGTATTCATGCAGGAGTTGGACAAGTTTGTCATGGTCTTCATCAATGATAATCGTGTTTATTCTAAATTGGAGGAAGAATACGCCAAACACTTGCATATCATGCTCCAACAATTGCGAGATCACAAGCTTTATGCAAAATTAAGCAAGTGCGAGTTTTGGATCAGCCAAGTACCCTTTCTTGGTAACATTATTTCAGCGGAGGGCATCGCTGTTGATCCAAGCAAAATTGTGCAAGTGCTGAAACGGGAGTCTCCAAAGTCTGTTCATGAAGTTCGCAACTTCCTCGGATTAGCGGGCTATTATCAGAGGTTCATTCCGAGCTTCTCAAAATCGCTAAACCAATGACGGAGCTGCTGAAAAAGGGGACCAAATATATTTGGAGCAAGGCATGTGAGGATGCATTTCAAGCATTGGTGAAGCATCTCACAACAGCCCCAGCGCTAGCTCAGCCGGATACCACCAAATCTTTCGACGTTTATTGTGATGCGTCTGGCATTGGTCTCAGCCGGATACCACCAAATCTTTCGATGTTTATTGTGATGCGTCTAGCATTGGTCCATGCAAGAAGGCCACGTGATCGCATATGGATCACGGCAGCTCCGAAATCATGAGCAGCATTATCCAACTCATGACCTTGAGCTCGCTGCTGTGGTGCTCGCTTTGAAAATGTGGAGGCGTTATTTACTCGCAAATCTAGTGCACCTCTACACTGATCGCAAGGGCCGAAAATATATCTTCACTTCTAAGGAGTTGAATATGTGACAGCGAAGAAGGTTGAAACTGATCAAAGATTATGAGATTGAAATTCATTACCATCCCATCAAGGCGAATGTGGTTGCCGATGCGCTAAGCCGCAAGTCTCACGTCAATAATCTGTCCATCACTCCAATGGACGAGGACGAACCGAGTTTATACTTGGTTCCATATGGAGTGTTATATAATCTTGCTCTTATTCCTACCATACGAGAGGAGATTATGGAAGCTCAAAAGAAAGGCGTGGGTATTTTGCACATTCGGAGGAGGATGAAGAATGGAGAAATCAAGTGCTTCCGGAGTCATGAACATGGTACTCTGTGGTTCAAAGACCATATAGTGGTACCCCGTGACATGGAACTTCGGAAGAAAATCTTGGATGAAGCTCACTTATCCATGTACTCTATTCATCCGGGCAGCAACAAAATGTATCAAGATCTGAAAACCAGATTTTGGTGGACACGGATGAAAAGAGAAATTCGCAAAATACGTATTCGAGTGTGATACGTGTCGGCGAGTGAAAGCCGACCACATGAGGAAAGCTGGACAGCTGCAACCATTGAACATTCTGGCATGGAAGTGGGAGGACATTAGTATGGATTTCATTGTTGGATTGCCTCTCACGTTCCACAAGCATGATTTGATTTGGTGATAGTCCATCGACTAACCAAATCAGCTCATTTCATCCCTGTACATACAAAGTACATTGCCAAGAAGTATGCGGAGTGCTATATTGCAAGAATCATGTGCTTGCACGGAGTTCCCCGGACAATTATTTTCAGATCGTGGTGCGCTGTTCGTTGCTCGCTTCTGGGAGTAGCTGCACGCGTCACTAGCACTACAGGAAACTTGACGATTTGCGACGGCTCGCAAATAAGAAATATGCGACGGCTTTTCTTATTTGCGATGGTTTTTGGCGGTTGCAAATAAGTCGTCGCAATTAAGCTTATTTGCGACGGCCACCGTCGCAGATAAGCTTATTTGCGACGGCTAGCAGCGGCCGTCGCAAGTTACTGTCGGGGGCCGGTGGTCCCGCAACAATATTTGCGATGACCCGGCCGTTGCAATTAAAGCTTATTTGCGATGGCCTTGCCGTCGCAAATAAGTGCCGCTATTTGCGATAGCCTGGCCATGGCAAATAAGTTCAGCCGGCAGGGCCCACGTGTCCTCATCCGGGACCCACACTACTATTTGTGACGGCCTAGCCGTCGCAATTAATGTTTATTTGCGACAGCCAGGCCGTCGCAAATAGCAGTAGCTTAATTGTGACGGCCTGGAACCTTATTTGCGACGATACTGTATAAAAAGCCGTCGCAAATAAGGTTTTTTATTTTTTTAAAAAAATAGAATATACTACCCGGCTCGATGGCCAGAATCACAGAACAGACAGTATAAATACCACAACACATTACAACAGTCTAAAACACATCACAACATCGTTGAAACATGGCACCAAAATCAACAAACTAAACATGGGCTCAGTCACCCATCTGACCTCCGTAGCCACCTCTGGAGCCACCTCCGAAGTCGAAGTCGTCGTCGCGCCTCATTGCAGGTGGCGGTAGCGACGACGACGGTGTTTGTGCAGGCGTCGCGGATCCCTGCAATTAATGAAACTTAGAGTTAGAATATAAATGCATCAACATCTCTCTCCCTCCCTTCCTCTCCCTCTATCTTCATCTAGTCCCCCTCTCTTCCTCTCTCTTTTCATTTCTCTCTTTGTCTATCACTCTATCTTTCTCTCTCACTCTATCTCTCTATTGCTATCCTTTTCTCTCTATCTTCCTCCCTCTATCTCCATCTACATCTACCTCCCTCTATCTTCCCCTCTCTCTATCTCCATCTACATCTTACTCTCTCTCTCTTTGTTCCCCTCCTACTCTATCTAATTATCTTTCACTCTTTCTTCTGTCTCTCTCTTTCTTCTCTCTCTCTTTCTTCTGTCTCGATCCTTTTCTTCTATCTAACTATCTCCCTCTTTCTTCTACCTCAATCTTTTTACGCTGAAGAAGAAGGATTACATAGAAAATTACCTGACCCGCAGAAGAAGGATCGTCTGGAAGGACTAGTGGTAGTACCGGTAGCTGGATCCCCAGACCTTGCGCCCAAGACATGGCCTGTCATTGCAAACATTAAATGCTATCTATTAGTAAGTCATTTTTTTTGAATTAATGAGAACTTTAGTTTTTATTTTGTTACCTCCATTGCTTCCCGCATCTACACCAACGCTGCTGCCTGGGTTTGGATTGTGGCCTCCATCGCGATCCTTTGGCGTTCTGACTCCTCCTGTCGCCTGAAGAGGGACTGCATCTCAATGTCCCCCTGCGAGGCGCGATGACCAGTCGTGCCCATCGAAGAAGCCTGCATGGAGCTGCCTCTCGCAGTTCTCCCCGCCCTCGAGTCGACAACTCCATCGAATATGGCGAGCCTATAAAAAAGAGAGTCGGTAATATGAAATTGAAATATCTTGAATACTTTGAATTGAAAATGATAACATGACTTGTAAACTCACCTTCCGTGTGCTTTTCCACCACCGCTTGCATACGCGGCTTGAGTATCGATTGGTTGACGTTCCCAATCGAAATCCTCGCCGTGTATCTTCCTAGCCTCCTCCCCGTACTTAGCATGCAAAACAAGAAAATTGTGTAAGTTCAACAATCTATATAGTTATATTTAATATGAATGAATTCTAAACTTACCAATCGCTCGGCTGCAGCCTGACTGCACCCCGTCGGCTGAGAAGGGTCCCTGTGATCTCTCTTGCAGATCTCAGCAGGGGTCGGTGACACCCCCGTCTCGTGCTTCTGTCAATACGTGTTAGTACGAACAATATATTATGAATATATAAACATACGTTACACACACTTACCATTCCTTTAGCTAAATGCAAGTGGTTATCTTGCCCGTGCCTGCTCTTCCCCTCGACCCCTCTGCAGTCTCGAGCCTTCTCGGACTTAGCTTTAAACTCATCACTATCCCAGTAGCGACAAAGGGCCCGAAATGCATCGGTCCAACCCTGCAACCAGCTCACGTGGCCCTGCACATAGTTGGAAGTCGTTAAAAATACCATCGAGGAAATTATCAAAAAAAATACTTACTACACTCCACGTACCTGCGCGTACTCCTCCTCCGTCAGTTGCATCTCGCTTGCTTGCCAGAAGTGTAGCATGGGCTGCTGGTTCGCCTTCAAGTGCTCATTAATAATTTGAACACGGGCATTCGACAGAGCTTGTCGAAGCGCCTTGGCAGCGTTGTAGTGAAACACTCACCTCACATCCTCAAACTAGCAATGGTCGTTTGGTTCCTCTAAAGTATATCTTGCCTGCGATAAAGAATATATTGAAGAGATGTTCACTAAAAGAGTTTAAGAGTTGAAACTTAGAAACTTTTTTTAACATACTTACCATAAAATTGGCCCATATGGCCTCCTGAAGGTTGCCTTGCTCCTGGTGATGGACGCGTGCGTAGTCCTCCCACGAAAGAGCAAGCACCCCGTCGATGACCTCGGGATAGTGCAAATGCACTATGGACCCGAGGACACCGTTCACCGGTCTATGGTGTCTCTCACTGGTGAAAGACGTGTCGTCCCAAACCCTGCAAGATATTTATTAATTCATCACTTAAGTAATCAAAAGAAACTAAAATTGAACACTATAATTTTTATTACCTGTCTCCGACTGGACGAATCACAATCCTCTGTGAAGGGACCGTAGGAGGACTGACAAAGTGAGTCCTCCTCGTCTCCGCATCTGCTGGGGCGCCACGTCTGGTGACCCAGACGGCTCCTCACTAGCTGAGCCAAAGGCCTCAGGAACAGAAGGATCGCCAGCCGAGGGCTGGCTGGCCGAGGGCTGGCTCGCCGAGGGCAGGATGGCCGAGGGCTGGCTCACCGAAGGGTAGCCAGGGTCAACTAGCGCCACAGCCTCTGAGTCAGTCGGTGAGGACTACAACATTCAAATGTTTCATAAGTAAGATTAATGTGAAATTGAATTTAAAGAATTTGTTAAAAGCGAGTGAAATTTACCTGTGACGAAGCTCTAGAGCTGCTCAGAACCTACCCCAGCAGCTGAGAGCGTCTGCTCCCAGTCAACGAGGCACCAGCGAAAGCGTCATCAGGTCTAGAGGGATAGAACCCCCTCGTCGGCGGCACCTTCTTACCCTTCTTTGATGCCATCCTATTTTAATTAGATAATTAGTAAATATGCAAATAAAATAAACAAAATTCATGTTACTATCTTCAAGAAAACATTACTTGTAATCACTTTCAAAATACATCAACATCATTATCATGTGCCTGTGCCCTACTCCTTAAACCAGCCCAACGATCTTCCATTGTGGCCTATTCTAATTTCAGTTTTCGCATATCATCTGCCTCTACATCTTCAGTGTCTTCAACATCTCCAACTAATTGATCGAGTCCTGCACCACGCTCGATGATAAAAGTGTCCGGCAACTCTTCTTTTTGGTACACTTCTTCAACGGCTTCGCTATCATGGTAACCATCATCCCCAGGAGTATATAACCGCTCACGAGGATTCACCTTATATACCACCCACCAAGCACTGAGCTTTGTGCATGGATAAGGTAGATAATAGACTTGTTCCACTTGATGTGCAAGAACAAATGTATCGTAACCTCGTAGTCGGTCCTTATGTTTCACTTCCACCATTCCAAATTGGTTTTCTCGAGTTCCATGAGTGCGATCAAACCAATCACAATCAAAGAAGACAACTCGAAGGGTCTTATTTCTGATAAAAGTAAATTCAAAAATTTTGTTAATGATCCCATAATAATCGGTTAAATTCCCTTGAGTGTCCATTGCTCTCGTCAAAACACCGGAATTTGATGTTGCCGCGAGAGGACGAAGAGTTTCAAAATGAGTTGTACAGAATTGAAAGCCATTTACGTCATATCGACCATAGCTTCTAACATTCACCAATCCATAAGATAGCTACCGCAAATCTTCATGGACATTGTGAGTCCGACACTGTCATAAATGATCGTAAGTTAAAATAATACTTCTTTAATAATAGTAACTTATGATACATAGAAGACGAGAGAATATTACATAATCTCGAAACCAGGATAGGAAACTCTGCCCCCCATTTATTCCTTCTTTTCGCATCGCTTCTACTTGTTTGGTCGTAGGTTGATGCCTATGTGGCCAGCATTGTCTGTGAAACTCGCTGAACATGAAAAAACATCTTTTAGAGTACATGTGTAGCAAAATATGTCGATAAGCATAAATGTAGGACAAACACTTACTCGAAGCATTCCTGCATGCCTTCTATATTTGCGTACATATAGAGTAAAGCAACAGTCCTTTCATGTTCTGATAGCACGTAGGTCGTGTAGCTACCAACGGTGGTGCCTCTCGCTTGAAAAATAGAAAGGTCGCTTAGAGGGGGTGTTTCGTCCACATTGTACTGCATCGCCGAAGTATTGATATTGTTTTCTTCCGCAAAGTAGATACTTGAAAAGTATCCTACTTCCTTAAGAGCATATGCTTCAGCGATGCACCCTTCCACCCTTGCCCTGTTGCCAACCATTGGTTTCAGATATCGTAGCGCTCTTTAAATGTGATACATCCACCTATATTGCACAGGACCGCCAACTTTAGCTTTGAATGGAAGATGGATAAGCAGATGTTGCATTGGATTCAAGAAACCCGGTGGAAAAAAAAATTCCATCTTACATAAAAGTATGGGTATCTCCTTCTCTAACTTATCCATCATCCCGATCTTGATTTATTTGGCACAAAGCTGTCTATAGAAATAGCTGAGCTCAGCTAAAACCTTCCGCACCGCATCATCTAGATAGCCTCGAAACATAACAGGTAAGCGTCTTTCCATTATAATGTGATAATCATGACTCTTCAACCCAGTGAGGTTTCTTGTGTTAACATTTACGGCTCGTTTCAGGCTAGCTGTGTAACCATCTGGGAATTTCAAAAATTTCATCCATTTCATAACTTCTTTCTTTTCTTTCGATCGAAGACAGAAAGAAGCACGTGGCTTTCCACCACTTTCATAGATTTCAAGAGTTGGACGGTGACAAATGTCTGCCAAATCTAGTCTAGCTTTATAATTGTATTTCGTTTTGCCAGGCATATCCATGCAAGTGCTTATGATTCTTTCGCTCATGTTACACTCCTGATGCATGACATCAATGTTGTGCATTAGAATCAATGACTTCACATACGGTAGCTCCCAAGTCCACATATGTGAGTCCAATTGTGTTCCTCTCCATAACCTACGAAATATCCAGGACGACCTTCATCAGGCACCAGTTTATCCAACATATCAGAAATTTTTGACCCGCTGAGACGCTTCGGTGGTTCTTTAGTGACTACAGTGTTCTTTCGAAAGACATGCCTCTGCTGCCTAAATATATGAGTCGAGGGCAGCCAACGTCTGTGACAATCGAAGTATGATATTTTGCCTCCATGAGTTAGTCGAAAGCAATCCGTGTCTAAAGCACATATCGGACACGTCAGACGACCGTGAGTGCTCCATCCAGAAAACATGCCATATGTCGGCAAATCATGGACGGACCACAAATAAGCAGCTCGAAGGTTGAATTTCTGCTTCTTGTAACTGTCGTACGCTTCGACTCCTGTCCACAAGACTTCCAATTCTTTGATCAGTGGTTTTAACATCACGTTGAGACGTGACCCGGGATGATCAGGTCCAGGTACAATGAGGCTGAGAAACATGAACTCGTTCTTCATACAGAAAGCAGGTGGCAGGTTGTACGGAATGACAAAGACGGGCCAACATAAGTATGGCGTGGCGTTCGTACTGAATGGTGAGGATCCGTCTGTCGCTAATCTGATGCGAACATTCCTCGCATCACGAGAAAAGTCTGGATCGAAACGGTCTAGTGCCTTCCATGCATCACCATCGGACGGATGTGTCAAGAATTCTTTGTTCTCACGTTTACCTTCTTTGTGCCATCTCATGTGTCTTGCGGTTCTTATCCGCTTCAACCGAGGTGTCACATGCAAGTAACAAAGCTACTTATGTGCGACATCTGTCATCACATTATCGCCATCGTCATTAACAACTTCGACATACCTCGATTTACCACATTTCAAGCACATCTTCTCATTGGCGTGCTCTTTCCAGAATAGCATGCAGTTGTCTGGGCACACATCGATTTTCTCATAGTTCATACCGAGACCAGATATCTTGATCTTTGAATGATACATATCGGCTGGCGCATTGTGAGGTTGTGGAAGGATATCGCGGATCAATTTCATGAGATCATTGTAGCAGTTGATGAAAAAAAAGTACTTGGACTTAATTGCCATAAATCTCGTCAAGAAAGCAAGTACGGTTACAACCGTGTGTTCATGCAACGGCTCTTGTGATTTCTTCAGCTCCTCAAAGAACTTTTCTGCCTCATTTGTAAGAGGATCTTCCGCTTCCAGAGCTTCTAGCATCTCATCCATCCTATCAACCTCTGTTATATCACCATCCTCATCCACTTCGGCTATGACTCAAGAATTAGTCTCGCCGTGAAAGGTCCACACTTCATAATATGGAGTGAAACCATTTCGACATAAGTGAAACGAAAGCTCCAATCTTCTCAAAAACTTGGTGTTCCGACATTTTGTACATGGGCACCGCACCATATCTTCTGTTGACAACGAAAATGCTCGATCCAAAAATTGATCTAACTTGATAAACCAAAGACCACCAGTTCTGCTCTTCCAGCCAGCATACATCCAACTACGATCTTCACCCATGTTTGGCTCTGCAGTTTAACATGAAAGAAATTGTCATTAATGTGTTGTTATGTTATGTCACGGGCCTACAACCTAGGCAGATAGATCCTAAACCCACCCAAGAGTGACCGAGCGGAGCGTGCTCATGACGAGACGCATGATCCGGATTCAAACAAAATTTCGGCAGCATAACCCCTCTATTCTCCACTGCATGCCCAAAAATGGTACAGCGGAGAACAATAGGGTTACGCCACCGAAATCTCGTCGAAATCCGGACCCGCGTCTCGTCACAAGCCACACCCCCTCAGTCACTCCGAGGCTGTCCAAAAAGGGACAATTCCGAACCTGCACGTCTCACATGCCAATGGCATGTGAGACGTGCCGATCCGAGACGGGTAATATATTGCTATAGGTTACGTTGCTCATTTTCATTTTGAGGTCATTTAAGAGAGAGGAAAGAACTAGAGAAAGAGTGAGAGGAAAGTTGGTCTTAGATGACAATTCCACATCCATTTCCACCGTCCACACAATCGCGGGTAATTGATGTCCTTACCAACCCGTTCGCTTCCGTATCGACTTGACGCATACGGCACCACTACAATGGTCTACACGGCACGATCACACTTATTACGTGTTGTGCCCTTCCGGGTTGGTCTGAGCCGACCCAAAACCCCTTTATTTATATATATTAAGTAGTCACTCAAAAACATTATATGAATTCTCTAAAGTCCAAACATACACTAAACAGAATAGAAATGCAGAATGACAGACCAAGCTATAGACGAAAAACATATAAAGCATATACAAAATCTAGTTATGCATTTACTACAAAATCTGAACAAAAAACATATTAGCCACAATGGACAAGTGTGAAATCACAAGTGTAATACAAGACCGGACTGGAGCAGGATGAAATCACAAGTGTAATAAAAGTGTAATACAAATCTAATCAGGCGCGGAGGGCGTAGGGGCAGGATGGCATGGGCGGGGGCGCCGCGGTGCCGCTAGGGCGGGCCTTTAAACTGGTTAGTGTCCATGCAGGATTACATTTAATTTTTTAAATTTTTACTTGTAAGGTGTTGAACCATCTTCACTTGAGCAGCGTTCAGAAAGGCGCTGGGAGGTGCTCGCCTCCGTGCGCTGGGGTGCTAGGCGCGGGAATCCATCCTCACCTCAGGGGGTAGGCGCCCATTCCGCGCCGGGGGGAAGGGGGGGTGGAGCGATCTCGCGCGACGTAGGAAGGGGCGCGGACAGATCTGCGGAGGAATCGCGGAGGCATCGGGGGTGGGGGAGGCGGCGGCGGGGTCGATTAAAGAACAGACAGCGCGAGCGCCGTGCCTGGGGAGCTGATCCGCCGCTCCTGGTGGACGAAGAGATCGGGATCGATCCAAGGATGGAAGCGTTGGGTGACATCGGGGCTATCAGCTGTTGAATTGCGGTGTCCTATTGTGTACATAGGCGCTGGGTAGGGATTGAAGTGGGCTGGACTGAGACAGTGGAGAAGTGGGCCAAAAAACAGCCGAGGACAATAGAAATACACATATAGCTCTGTGTTTATAGAATTTGTATAAATATTGTTGCTACAGTGTGTAACGCCTAAAATTCCTGCAGTTAAATTTTCAATGCAAACTTATACGTCATACTTACCAACTATTGAGCAATTAGAATGTTGTAATGTGTGTTATTTTTTAGTTCCTCCATCTATTGAATTTTATTTCCCTAAAAAACTATGAGAATGACTGAATAAGTATAAACATACTGTATCTAGACACAACACTTGACTGAATAAGTACAAAAAATGCACTAGTTAGCTACCAAGCGGCGGGGCTGGGGCTTAGCTGTAGCCGGCGGCGAAGGCACAGGGGCAGCAGGGCCGGGGGCGAGCCGGCGACGGGGGCGCAGGGGCCGGGGGAGGGCCGGCAGCGGCAGTGCAGGGGCGGCAGGGCCGGGCGGCGGCTGGGGCGCGGAGGCGCGCCTGGAGCCGGGGCAGGCTGGCGGTGGGGCCGCAGGGGCGGCGGGGTCGGGGGCGGCTGGGGCGCGGCGGACCGGCGGCAGAGCCGGGGGTGCGGCGGGGGCGCAGCAAGGCAACGGGGGCGCGGTAGGCGGCGGCGATGGAGTGACTGGTGAATGAAGAGCGGGGTCGGAGGGTCCCGATATTAGCCCTAATTTGCGACGGTAGACTTAATTGCGATGGCCTTACCTTACAGCCGTCGCAATTAAAGCCTATTTGCGACAGCCGTGGACTGGCCGTCGCAAATAAGATTTTATTTGCGACGGCTTCGTAATTTGCGACGGCCCTAGGGTTGGCCGTCGCAAATAAACTCTTATTTGCGACGGCCATTCCGACGATCATCGCAAATAAGGCCTTATTCGCGACGGCCATGTTATTTGCGACGGCCATCGACATGCCGTCGCAATTTAATTTATTGCGATGGCTGGCTGTCGCAAATAAATTTAGCCGTCGCAAATGATCGTGTTTCCTGTAGTGTAGGGACGAAACTGATCCGAAGCTCGGCATATCACCCGCAGACGGATGGTCAAACTGAGTAGGTGAATCATGTTCTTGAAGATATGCTACGCGGTTGTGCCATCCACCACGGTAAAAATTGGGATGATCCTTTACCATTGGCGGAGTTCTCATATAACACTGGCTATCAAGCTAGCATCAAGATGGCGCCGTATGAAGCCCTCTACAGCCGGAAATGTCCCACACCACTCAACCGGTGTGAATACTGTGAGAGAGTTATATACGGAATTGATCTTGTAAATGAAGCCAAGGAACGAGTGTGAGTGATCCAAGTCGATCTCAAGGCTGCTCAATCTCGGCAGAAAAGTTATGCGGATAAAAGACGTTGACCTCTCCACTTCGACATCGGAGACCGTATTTACCATCGTGTCTCTCCGATGAAAGGAATTCATCGCTTCGGAGTGAAGGGAAAGCTTGCTCCACGACTCATTGGTCCGTTGTCCATCATTGAAAATGCAGACGCGTGGCCCATCGTTTGGAGTTATTGGCTTCGCTCTCTGGAATTCATAATGTATTCCACATCTCTCAACTGAGCAATTGCCTTAAGTCCTCGGCTGAAATCCACACTGAAAACATTGAAGCTCTCCAACCGGATCTCACTTATTCTGAGTATCCGATCCGGATTATCAATGAAAAGACTCGCGCCACCACGAACCGGACTTTGTACTTCTACAAAGTCTTGTGGAGTAATCATACCGCTGAGGAAGCGACATGGGAAAGCGAGAACTATATCCGATCAAATTATCCGGATTTGTTATCATCTCATATACGGTAATCTTTTTACCTCCATCTCTTTCATTTGTAATCTCGGTACGAGATTCTTTTAAGGGGGCCAGGATGTAAAAAGCCCTGAAAAATTCATAGTGAAAAGTTTAGATAGGAGAATTAAAAATTTATTGGGAAAAATAAATCAAAAGGGAATGGAAAAATGAAGGTGAATTAAACTCTACAAGAGGGAATTTAAAATTTTCAAAACAAGCTCGTATTCAAATCATGGCTAAATAAAAACTTAAGTTAACCATTGTATCCAAAATATTCCAAATAGCATCTCTGCAAAGTTCCAAAATTTTTGAAGCACATTTGCTATGTAATTCAGTGGAAACATTGAATTCTTTCAAATTCAAATTCAAATTTGAATTTTGAATGAAACTTGATCAATTCAAAGTTTTGAGTCCAGAATCAATTTCTACACCTTCAATTTAATCTACCAGAAAATTTCTAGGATTTTTGGAATAATATAGGTGGGAGAATTGAAGGACCAGAGAAGATAGACTTGAGGGGGCTGTTGGACCCACTAGTCAGTGAGTCTATTATGTGAACACTGTTTCTTCACCATGCGACACCGCACGACATGCAACGCCACCGAGCTGCCTGATTGTGTTCATCATGGCGTGCCCTCTCTACTCTCTTGACCACTATCCTCACCTCTCTGGCCGAAGGGGATGAGCAAGTGTGGTCCTTTGTTCAATTTTTCTCCCTCGAGCGCACTCCATCGCCACCTCTCTGTTCGCCCGACAAGCTCCAGATTCTGGCCGAATCTCTTCATCTTCCCAACAGAAATGTGGTGCACAAGATCTTCCTCTATCTACTCAAGCATTTAGCTTTTGGTTCCGTTGTCTAAAATGTCGGTATTTCACATTTTTGTGGACACCGCCGTTCTGCTTCCATGAGGATGCTGCTGCCTCCACGTCGCACCGGCGCCATAGGCCACCTCTCGAGGTGCTCCAAAAAGCAAATAGGATCGCTAGAACACCTTCTAGCTCACAGTGAAAACCTTTCTCGAGTTCATTCTTTATCCAGCAACAAATCTTCATTTTTCTCTCAGCCTTCATCAAGCTTTGATGCTAGATTGTGTGTTTAATTCGGTTTGTACGTGTAAACGTTTTTCAATCCAGTTAAGGCTTAGAGACTAGACCACCATACGTAGCCGAAAACCAAAAATAAGAGAAAACCATCGAGTAATTTAGCCAGGAGTCATGTTTTCGTAGCCGCCTTTTGAAAAATTTGTCGGCTCACCGGCGGACTTAACGTTTCTGGCCATTTCACTCCTATTGCACCCCATTTTTGTACTCACTATGATCCAAGGAATCTTTTAGACTGTTGCCCAGGTCGTTTGAGCCTGATTCAGGAATTACCGATCATCACCGGAACCCTAGCCACTGCTGCTACCGTTGCACGCCGTCGTACGGCCATCACTCGGCTAAATGGATAGCACCATCGTGTTCTTCGTCCCATTTTAGGCCCAGGCGGCCAGGTTCAAGTCCGAAGGATCTCTGGAGAAGCAGGCAACAAAAACGCCATTGGGCGCCGCCGTGGGCTCGCCGCCGTCCCAAGGTTGAAAACAACCGGGACGGGCCCCGCGTGTCAGCGGCTATTAGCCACCGGTAGGATCGTATGTGGCTACCGGATCTATTGTGTATACACGGGTTAAACCCCGTGGTCCTCAGTGTGGCTCTCTTCAGATTTGCCAATTTAAATGAAGTGAGACCCTGGTTGAATTAATTCAAACTTTTCTTTTTCCAAATACTTCCAAATTTTGAGCAAACTTCTAAATTCAATTACTCCTAGTATAATTGCTCAAATAATTCCAACTAAATTCTGGTAGACTCATATTGATACCAACTTTGCAGTAGTGCAATTGGTTGAACATGAAAGTCCCAGAAGTTTCATAATTAATTCCTTTGATATAACTGCTTGGGAAATTATTTACCCCTGTTCTGCTAATTGGAACATTCCCACTTTTGGTCAGAAAACTCATAAAAATACCGTGGATCTCCAGTAAAAATTTCAAGTTCATTGGACTTCATTTTCTGTGTGAATCGGTGTTCCAAATGTCTATGTAGTTTGAAAATTGAGAAATGTACAGAAACATTTCCAGAATTTTCCCAAACTTGTAAAATATATTTCTCCTTGTTGGAAGCTCAGAAAATTATCAAAAAAAAAATTCCTAGAATCAGTGAGACCTCCTCTACCATGCACCCACTGTTAGCCATGACAAAGAACCATATTTAATACCAAATTTCAGAGAAGGCTTTTACTTGTTGGAATTTTAGAGACAACAAGCTTCCTTGAACATCTCCAATTCTTGGTCCAGTTCTTCCTCAAAGAACTTAGTATCCAATGTAAAAATCCCAAAGCCAATTAAAATCATTTTTTACCTGATCATTGTTTATAATATCTTTTATATAGTTTCACTATCACTCATGTACTTTATATATTGCATATCATACAGTGACCGAAATCGAGGAGGAGCCAGAGGCCTTGGACAGCATCCTCCCAGGAGGTAACTTTGATACTGACTCGCAGCCAGGCAAGCTCCAGTTTGCATTTAACTGCTATTTAAAAGTTTCTATTTGTATCACTTATGTCTAGGATGAGTTTTGTGCATTAGGGCTAAGGTGATTGGTACTCCACTTGCATGACCCACAAATCCCATGGAGTATTGGGTAAGTATATAGCTTGACGAGTAGAAAATGCCATGCTAACATTTTGAGGAATCCGGTAGAAGTCGAGTATTTGGAATCTACTCGCGAGATAGAATTTTATCGCACGGGACGGATTTGATCAAATAATGGTTTATGAATATGAATTTGAGACCGAGCAGCTGATAGGATGCAGCGAGATGTGGTCTCACGTGTGTAGCCCTAGTTTGTCGATTGAGGACTGATCCGTGTGCAGCCCTGCTAGACAAGTTTGAAGTGTACCGGATGCATACTTGGCATATGGAACCCAGGAAACTGATGTACTTGATAACTTGGGTGTCGAGGCATAGCCCACTGTCAATAGGGGTAGGTTGAAGAAAGCAAGGTGTAAATCTGCCGGCGGGCACAGACATGCTCCGTGCGGGGACCTTGTACCTGCGATGGTGGGACTGGTTCGACATTTGTGTTTTGTGAGACCTATGTGTGCTGAATACATTGGCTTTGACAATAAAAGTTTTGAATATTGCTGTAACATATTTTTAGCAAGATTCGACTCTAGCTCCGAGCTTCTGCAAGGTCTGACAATAGGCCCGACATTCTTTGTCTAGGTCTGACATGTTTTTGGGTAGCTCCGGTGAGCTTTCTCTTTAGCTCCGGTATGTCTTTAATAGCTCCGGCATGTTTTTGTTAGGCTCTGATATGTTTTTCTAGCTCTGGCTTTTGGGTTGACTAGTTCCGACTAGCTTTGGCAAGCTCCGGTGCTAGGTTGTACTGGCTTTGGTAAGCTCCAGCGCTAGGTTGTACTAGCTTTGGTAAGCTCCAGCGCTAGGTTGTACGAGCTTTGGTAAGCTCCGGCTCAAGCTCCGGTTAGATTTGGCAATATTTGAATGTTGATCGCAATGTTCCTGCTTTTACTGTGAAATGTTTCGAACTTTCTTTACATTGTTGGAAAGATTGCTTAGTATTCATTTGCTAAGTTTTTGGTGCATTTTGGTTGATATGGCTAATATCATTTTACTGTGGTTTTGCAACATGCTTATGTGAGGTGCTCACGTGAGGTGTTGTGTTTGGAACTAATTTGAGTCAAGTCGCGGACTTGGGCTCGTAGGATTGGTTGTTTATTCATGTGCAGGTGTTGCTTGATTCAAGACATGGCTGGTGACGGGATCCATTGAACTAGTCTTAGGGAAAAGATGAGGTTCAACAACCAAGTTCGGGAGGAGTTGTGGTTGAGTTGATCAGGAGGTTGCGCAGCATATTTGAATCAAGAATAATGCATATGAAGGTATCGTGGACGTCGTTGGAAGATGTTTGCACGTGTGCAAGGAGTGCACGGACGTGGCTGCATGGTTCCAAGGAGTGATGAAGACATGTGGATGTAAAAATTGGTCGAAAAGGTCCAACCGACTAGGTTAAGGACTCAGGCTGCGGCTGAGTCGGGTTTTACTCAAATATGGAAAGATTTGAGTTGGTTATGATAGGATTTCGTGTGTGTAACACCCTCAATTTTCGCATCATGCATTGCATACATGTTCATGCATTAAATATTAATAGAATAAAAGAAAAATGATAAACCATACATATATGGTGTAGCAAAAAGAAGAAAGAGAAAATAATAATTATAGCCTAAAACTTGTAATAGGGAATAAATATAAAAAAATAATAAAAAATATATAAATATATATATAAATAATATATATAATAACTGTATATAAAAAAATAAGTAATATAAAGAATAAATAAATAATAATATATTTATAAAAAAAAGAAAGAAAAAAAACAAAAACGAACCGCTGGCCACGCCAAACGGCCCAGCCAGCAGCCGGCGCTCCCGCGCGCAGCGCGCCCGCCCACACGCGCTGGGCCCACCCCGAATTGCCCGGCCGCACCGACGCACGCCCAGCGCGACTCCCGCGCCGCCCGACGCGCCCGCGCGCGGTTCTCGCCCAGGCCGAGTCGGCCGTACGTTCCGTGGCCGATCGGGAGACTGCCGATCGCGTCCCTCGCGCCTATAAATACCGTCGGCTCCGTAGGGTTTTTCCCGATCCCAGCAGAAACGCCGCCACCTCCACGATAAAAAAAGCCCCACCGCTAGCAACAGGAAAAAAGGCACCAGAGGGCTGCGCCGCAGGGAAGAAAAGGAAGAAAAAGGAGGGGAAGAAGAGGAGGAAAAAGAGGAGGGCGCCGCCGTCCGCCGGAGATCGTCGTCGCCATCGCGTCACCGTCGTCGTGCCGCCGGAGGATCTTGCGCATCTACTTCGTCTACGCATTGTCCCCATCCCGCGATCATTGAAGCCATCGCATCTACAGTAGGCCACCTTTTCCAATGCGAATTTTAGCGACCATATTGAACCTAATAGGCGTAGTTTGATCGTAGTCGCACCATCTTTGTATTTTCAGCAGCATTAATTCTCGCTAAAACCCTCGTAAACTCATATGAACGCGTATGAACTAGTTGCATCTAATTAATAAACAACCGTAGTTAATTAATTATTGAATTGTGCATGCATGCATGTCATTGCATGTTGATTATTTTGTGTGCATCATATTGAATTGTATGTATTCTCTTGTATGAATGATCACGCGTAGAGGAACGTGCTCAAGAGGCCGCATACGAGGATTTCCAAAATCAAGACTTTGAAGCGCTTGAGCAACCCCAT
This sequence comes from Tuctoria greenei, assembly GCA_036927565.1. Taxonomy (NCBI): domain Eukaryota; kingdom Viridiplantae; phylum Streptophyta; class Magnoliopsida; order Poales; family Poaceae; genus Tuctoria; species Tuctoria greenei. The sequence continues at coordinate 174,923,217 of JAYESD010000005.1, forward strand.
CTGTCGGAGCAAGGCAAGTGTCCTTGATCATATTGATCTCGTTTTATTAAATGTTTTGTTTGCGAACTTGCATGCTTGTGTCAATATGATGGGAAACCCATACGTAGGAGTTTACTAGCGTTGTTTGCCACCCCTTGTCGTCGGGATATACACGATGAGTAGGGTATGGGTAACTTTATTTTTTCACCGCATCGCTACATGGGTTATGGGTAACTTAAATAATGTGGTTGACAACATTAATTATGACAACTTGGGGTGGTAATAAGATGATGATTAATTTAGCAACCTGGAATTTAGGAGATCTAAGCAAGCATGGTTTTGTGGATGGGTTGGATGATATGGTGGTTTGCTTGCCTTAGATCTAAGGACCTTTTCATGCGAGAATATGCCAGGTCAACAGTGCCACCACAAGGCCAAGTATGAATGCGGCGTAGCTGAATAATTAGGAGCGCTGCTAGTATTGTATGGACCATTGGATGGCGCGGGGAATGGGAGTCGAGGAGGACTGCCCTGGGATCCGCATGGCACACGAGGGGGCCCGTGGGTGGGAGAATGGAGATTCAAGCCTGCCGGTGAAACCTTAGTGGGCCCGTACATACTAGTAGTCCCTTTTGAAAGGCTATTTTGTGATCTCTTGGCCACACACCTACGGAAGTGTGAGATGGCATAATGGAGGTTTCTTAGTCACCGAAAGGTGATGAAATCACGAACATGTGGGTAAAGTGGTACAACCTCTGTAGAGTGTTTAAAACTATCATGATAGCCGTGCTCCCGGTTATGAGCACCTAGATGACCTACATGATTAGAGGGAAATTGGGATTTGGGATGGTTATGGTTGATATTATGGTTATGGTTATGGGATGGAATCATGGTTTATGACATTGATTATGGTTATTGAAAATGGTAAATTATGGACTGGTATTGTGATGGTTACATGGTTTATGATGGGTTTACTTCACATAAATATGATTCATTGCTTTTCCAAATGGTTTTACTGTACTTTTCAGCACTTAGCCATTATTACTGTCGTCATTTGAATCAGCCACATGTCATACTTTCCACACTTGCTGAGTACGACATGTACTCACCCTTGCAATCCCCCCCCAACAGCTACTGGAGACAATTGGGAGTATCCTGAGGATCACGCGGAGTACTAGGTTGCGTACCGCCGTCAATTGCCTGTGGATTGGAGTCGTGCTTCTTAGTTTATTTTCCACTGCATTATTTAGAGTTTTATCATTTGTGAACTATCGGATTATTGTAATAAAGTACTTATTTAATAGTTAAGATGTGGTTAAATTCTGTATATCGTTTGTGATGCAACCGTATATGTGTGATGAACTTCCTGGGCACACATATGCATTACGCTTGGTTCATATTCGGAACCGGGTGTCACAAATTGGTATCAGAGCCACAGGTTGACCGTAGGATGCAGCCTAGATAGAATGGACAATTTAGAGCACATAGGAGCACTCAGGAAGCGTTGTGATTTTGTTTTGTGTTCTGTTTGCTATATATATATTGTTTGCTTGTGTGCTTAATAGAGGATTTGTTCGACCAAATGAAGGGTGCTTGTATCTTCTCCAAGATCGACTTGCGGTCAGGATACTTCCAAATGAAGATTAGACCATCAGATATACCCAAGACAGCATTTCGGACACGATATGGATCTTATGAGTACACCGTCATGTCATTTGGATTGACGAACGAGCCTGCGTACTTTATGTATCTCATGAATAAGGTCTTCATGGGATATCTGGATAAGTTCGTTGTAGTGTTCATCGATGACATTATGATATACTCGAGAAGCGAGGAAGAACACTTGAAGCTTACATTGCAGAAGCTACGGGAACACCAATTGTTTGCCAAGTTCAGTAAATGTCAATTCTGGTTACGGGAAGTTTCTTTATTAGGCCATATTATTTCTGGAGGAGGAGTATCAGTTGACCCAGGGAAAGTGAGAGATGTGCTTAAGTGGGAACCGCCACAGAATGTCAAAGAAATTCGGAGTTTCCTTGGAATGGCTGAATATTATCGCCGATTCATCAAGGATTTCTCCAAAATAGCCAAGCCTATGACTGAATTACTCATGAAAGGGAAGCCATTCCGATGGACTCAAGCTTGTCAGGATAGCTTTGAGGAGTTAAAGAAAAGGTTGACAACTGCGCCGGTGTTAGTATTACCGGACGTGAGCAAGAGTTTCGATATATATTGTGATGCATCAAGACAAGGATTAGGATGTGTGCTCATGCAAGAAGGCCAAGTGGTAGATTACGCATCGAGGAAACTAAAGAAACATGAGTTGAGTTATCCTACACACGACCTTGAACTCGCAGCCGTGGTACACGCCTTGAAGATATGGAGACACTATGTTTTTGGTCACCGATGTGAGATTTATACGGATCACAAGAGTCTCAAGTATATATTTACGCAAACGGATCTGAATCTGAGGCAACACCGATGGTTGGAGCTCATTAAGGATTATGACATGGGGATCAACTATCACCCAGGGAAGGCCAATGTAGTGGCCGATGCCTTGAGCTGAAAAGCAGTAGTCCACCAACTCACAGTCCGAGAGCTGCCATCCGAGTTATGCAAGGAGTTTGAACGGTTGAACCTTGGATTCATAAATGAGATGGGAACAATGGAAGTCAACCCAACATTAGAGCAGGAAATACGGGAAGGACAGACAAAGGACAAGGAAATACAGGAAATCAAGGAAAAGACCCAAGAAGGAAGAGAATTCAGATTTGATGAGGACGAACAGGGTACCTTATGTCTTGGAAAGAGGATTGTGGTACCTAATGTTAGGCATATTCGAGAAACAATATTGAAGGAGGCACATGACTCGCCTTACTCAATTCATCCTGGCTGTACAAAGATGTACAAGGACTTAGAGACATGCTATTGGTGGGCCAGCATGAAAAAGGACATAGCCGAATATGTTGCACTTTGTGATGTGTGCCGACGAGTTAAAGCTGAACATCAAAGGCCAGCCGGATTGTTACAACCATTGAAGATCCCGGAGTGGAAGTGGGAAGAGATTGGTATGGACTTTATAGTTGGATTACCGTGAACTCAGTCTAGCTATGATTCAATATGGGTTATTGTGGATCGGTTGACAAAATCAGCTCACTTCATCCCTGTCAAGACCACATATACCACCGCGAAGCTAGCAGAATTGTATATGGAGCATATTGTGTGTCGACATGGAGTACCGAAGAAGATAGTCTTGGATAGAGCTTCTCATTTTACCTCTAGATTTTGGCAGAAATTGCATGAAGCAATGGGAACAAGGTTGAACTTCAGTTCGGCGTATCACCCTCAAACAGATGGACAAACCGAGAGGACCAACCAAATTTTGGAAGACATGTTAAGAGCTTGTGCTTTAAAGCATGGTAAATGTTGGGATAAAAGTTTGCCGTATGCTAAATTCTCATACAACAATAGCTACCAAGTAAGTCTGAAAATGTCACCCTACGAAGCATTGTACGGAAGGAAGTGTAGGACTCCCTTGTTTTGGAATGAAACCGGAGAGAATCAAGTGTTTGGTCCCGACGTGTTACAAGATGCTGAAAGGCAAGTCCGGGAAAACTTAAAGGTTGCCCAGTCTCGACAGAAAGGTTATGCTGATAATAGGCGAAGGAGTTTGACTTTTGAAGTTGGAGATTTTGTATACCTCAAACTATCACCTATCAGAGGTCAGCGACGGTTCAACATCAAATGAAAACTGGCACCACGTTACATCGGACCGTTCAAGATTTTGGACAAACGAGGAGAAGTGGCATATCGACTTGAGCTGCCGACTCTCCGATGTACATGACGTATTTCACGTCTCTCAACTCAAGAAGTGTCTCAGGGTACCGGAAGAACAAGTGCCGATGGACGAGTTAGAACTTCAGGAGGATTTGTCCTATGTCGAGCAACCTATCAAGATTTTGGACATGAAGGAAAGGGTCACGAGAAATAAGAGTATCTGTTGGTGCAAAGTGCAATGGAAACACCATACGGAAGCCGAAGCTACATGGGAACGTGAAGAAGACCTGAAGGCAGAATTCCCTCATCTTTTCTCCATGCTATCGAATCTCGAGGGCGAGATTCACTTTAAGGGGGGTAGGTTTGTAACACCCTCAATTTTCGCATCATGCATTGCATACATGTTCATGCATTAAATATTAATAGAATAAAAGAAAAATGATAAACCATACATATATGGTGTAGCAAAAAGAAGAAAGAGAAAATAATAATTATAGCCTAAAACTTGTAATAGGGAATAAATATAAAAATAATAATAAAAATATATATATAAATATATGTAAATATATATATATATATAAATAATATATATAATAATTGTATATATAAAAAATAAATAAATAATATAAAGAATAAATAAATAATAATATATTTATAAAAAAAAGAAAGAAAAAAAACAAAAACCAACCGCTGGCCAGGCCAAACGGCCCAGCCAGCAGCCGGCGCTCCCGCGCGCAGCGCGCGCCTTCCGCAGCGCGCCCACCCACGCGTGCTGGGCCCCACCCCGCATCGCCCGGCCGCACCGACGCGCGCCCAGCGCGACTCCCGCGCCACCCGACGCGCCCGCACGCGGATCTCGCACAGGCCGAGTCGGCCATACGTTCTGTGGCCGATCGGGAGACTGTCGATCGCGTCCCTCGCGCCTATAAATACCGACGGCTCCGTAGGGTTTTTCCCGATCCCAGCAGAAATGTCGCCGCCTCCATGATAAAAAAAAAAGCCTCGCCGCCAGCAACAGGAAAAAAAGGCACCAGAGGGTTGCGTCGCAGGGAAGAAAAGGAAGAAAAAGGAGGGGAAGAAGAGGAGGAAAAAGAGGAGGGCGCCGCCGTCCGTCGGAGATCGTCGTCGCCATCGCGTCGCCGTCGTCGTGCCGCCAGAGGATCTTGCGCATCTACTTCGTCTACGCATTGTCCCCATCCCACGATCATCGAAGCCATCGCATCTACGGTAGGCCACCTTTTCGGATGCGAATTTTAGCGACCATATTGAACCTAATAGGCATAGTTTGATCGTAGTCACACCGTCTTTTTATTTTCAGCAGCATTAACTCTCGCCAAAACCCCCGTAAACTCATATGAACGCGTATGAACTAGTTGCATCTAATTAATAAACAACCATAGTTAATTAATTATTGAATTGTGCATGCATGCATGTCATTGCATGTTGATTATTTTGTGTGCATCATATTGAATTGTATGTATTCTCTCGTATGTATGATCACGCGTAGAGGAACGTGCTCAAGAGGCCGCATACGAGGATTTCCAAAATCAAGACTTTGAAGCGCTTGAGCAACCCCATCCGTCGGAGCAAGGCAAGTGTCCTTGATCATATTGATCCCGTTTTATTAAATGTTTTGTTTACGAACTTGCATGCTTGTGTCAATATAATGGGAAACCCATACGTAGGATTTTACTAGCGTTGTTTGCCACCCCTTGTCGTCGGGATATACACGATGAGTCGGGTATGGGTATTTTTATTTTTGCACCGCATCGCTACATGGGTTATGGGTAACTTAAATAATGTGGTTGACAACTTTAATTATGACAACTTGGGGTGGTAATAAGATGATGATTAATTTAGCAACCTGGAATTTAGGAGATCTAAGCAAGCATGGTTTTGTGGATGGGTTGGATGATATGGTGGTTTGCTTGCCTTAGATCTAAGGACCGGTTCATGCGAGAATATGTCAGGTCAACAGTGCCACCACAAGGCCAAGTATGGGTGCGGCGTAGCTGAATAATTAGGAGCGCTGCTAGTATTGTATGGACCATTGGATGGCGCGGGGAATGGGAGTCGAGGAGGACTGCCCTGGGATCCGCATGGCACACGAGGGGGCCCGTGGGTGGGAGAATGGAGATTCAAGCCTGCCAGTGAAACCTTAGTGGGCCCGTACATACTAGTAGTCCCTTTTGAAAGGCTATTTTGTGATCTATTGGCCACACACCTACGGAAGTGTGAGATGGCATAATGGAGGTTTCTTAGTCACCAAAAGGTGATGAAATCACGAACATGAGGGTAAAGTGGTACAACCTCTGTAGAGTGTTTAAAACTATCATGATAGCCGTGCTCCCGGTTATGAGCACCTGAATGACCTACATGATTAGAGGGAAATTGGGATTTGGGATGGTTATGGTTGATATTATGGTTATGGTTATGGTTATGGTTATGGGATGGAATCATGGTTTATGACATTGATTATGGTTATTGACAATGGTAAATTATGGACTGGTATTGTGATGGTTACATGGTTTATGATGGGTTTACTTCACATAAATAAGATTCATTGCTTTTCGAAATGGTTTTACTGTACTTTTCAGCACTTAGCTATTATTACTGTCGTCATTTGAATCAGCCATATGTCATACTTTCCACACTTGTTGAGTACGACATGTACTCACCCTTGCAATCCCCCCCCCAACAGCTACTGGAGACAATTGGGAGTATCCTGAGGATCAGGCGGAGTACTAGGTTGCGTACCGCCGTCAATTGCCTGTGGATTGGAGTCGTGCTGCTTAGTTTATTTTCTGCTACATTATTTAGAGTTTTATCATTTGTGAACTATCGGATTATTGTAATAAAGTACTTATTTAATAGTTAAGACGTGGTTAAATTCTGTATATCGTTTGTGATGCAACCGTATATGTGTGATGAACTTCCTGGGCACACATATGTGTTACGCTTGGTTCATATTCGGAACCGGGTGTCAAAATGTGGGTCACGAATTTGAGTTGTTTTAGGAATGTGGGTTCCTAAGGTGTTTGTAAGTCTTATGATTGCTTCTATTTGCGTATAGAAGAGTCCTAAGCAGTTATATAAAGTTTCGATTCGTGATTTGAGTAGGATTAGAGTCCTAGTTGAGATTGGGTTGGCCTAAGGGCTGGTTATATAAGCAAGGGAGGCAAGAGCTCATGGTAGACTTCTTTTGGGGCTGTTCCTATTGTGTTCTATTAAATAAATATCATAGTTTAAAGGAACTTTTGTGCCTTGTTCGTCCGACTTGTTTCTGTCATGTCTTTCTCATCGAGTTTCAGCACAACAATACTTTTCTTAGGTGGTTTTATCATAACTCGAGTTTTACAGATCCAATTGACGTGATTCTTTTTGTGTTGTCTTCACAACTTGATTATCTATCATCTATCAAAATTTCACGGTCATTAGATTTGTGGTTTTTGATCTATACGAGTTTCTTTGCAGCGTTCCAGAACTGTTTTTCTCGGGTAGGACAGATTGACCTTTGTTTAATCTTTCGATCATAACTTGAGTTTCTCTCGACGGATTTGAGTGATTCTTGTTGTGCCGTCTTCGTGACTTGATTCTCTATGATATCTATCACTTTTGTCATGGTGAAACACGTTTATATTAGTCTCACACACGATTTCCTTAAAAGATCATTTTTCTGCGGAAGGGGTTGGGATTTAATTGTTCCCGCTGCATAAGATTTTTTAATCTACCATTCACACCCCCCCTGGTATATTTTCACGTGCTCCTCAATAATACAATTGATATCAGAGCCACGGTGCTCTAATCTTTGAGATTTGTACGTGTTTTTAACTAATCATCATGGAGAAATACTCCGTCAAACCTTGTGTGTTTAGTGGTATTGATTTTCAGGTTTGGAAGGCACATATGGAAGCCTTCATCCAGGCTCAAGACTTCCCAATATGGGAGAAGGTATACAAGCCTTACGAAGTGCCATCAAACGTTCAAGTTACGGCTACAAATCTGAGAGATGTCGACAACAACAACAAGGCTCGGAACTTGATCATACAAGGATTAACTCAAAGCGACTTTGACCATGTTGCACACCTCCGATCTGCATACGATGTGTGGAAAGCACTTTGTGACTACCACGAAGGATCCAACACGATCAAGGAGGTAAGGCAAGACATGTTCAAGAAAGAATACATGCGCTTCGAGATGAACCCGGTGAGTCTATTGATGACCTTTTTGCTCGCTTTAATAAAATTCTCAACAACTTGCATAGTGTCAATGTTAATTTTTCAGATGCTGAAAATGCTATGCAATTGTTAAGTGCATTAGATATGTCAATTTGGGAGATGAAAGTCATATCTATTTGTGAATCTACTGTCATGAGTACACTTCTTTAGATGTGCTATATTCCAAGTTAAAAACTCATGAAATTGACATAATATCACGTAAGAACCCCAACAAGTCTATTGCTTTTGTTCCTCAACGTGGCATGCCTAGCTCCGGTCAATCTTCATCTTGTGGTGCACTTGCTTTGTTGTCCACTCTAACCATTGAAAAGATTGAGGAGTTTCCAGAGGAGGAGCTAGTACTTCTCTCTACTAGGTTCTCAAAAGTATTGCAAAATGTTAGAACTAGAAGGAGAGGAAGCTCCGGACCTCAACGATGTTTCGAATGTGGTAAGACAGGACATTTTCATTCAGATTGCCCTAACCTTTCAGGTCCTACTTCCCGGGATGAAAAGCAAACAAGGACGAAGCACTCCTCTGCAAAAGATACAAAGAAAAAGAAGGGTTTTACAGGACGTCAATTGGTGAGCAATTTTATCTCCGCACTTCAAGAACTTGGGTAGCTCCGGTGAGCTTTGTATTTAGCTCTGGCATGTCTTTGTTAATCTTCGATATGTTTGATAGGTCCAACTTATGTTGGTTAGCTCTGACATGTTTTTCTAGCTCCGGCTTTTGGGTTGACTAGTTCCGACTAGCTTTGGCAAGCTCCGATGCTAGGTTGTACTGGCTTTGGTAAGCTCCAGTGCTAGGTTTTACTAGCTTTGGTAAGCTCTGGCGCTAGGTTGTACTAGCTTTGGTAAGCTCCGGCTCAAGCTTCGGTTAGCTTTGGCAAGATTCGGAGCTTGATCGCAATGTTCCTGCTTTTATTGTAAAATGTTACGAACTTGATTTACATTGTTGGAAAGATTGCTTAGTATTCATTTGCTATGTTTTTGGTGCGTTTTGGGTTATATGGCTGATATCGTTTTACTGTGGTTTTGCAACATACTTATGTGAGGTGCTCACGTGAGGTGTTGTGTTCAGAACTAATTTGAGTCAAGTCGTGGACTTGGGCTCGTACGGATTGGTTGTTTATTCATGTGCAGGTGTTGCTTGAGTTCAAGACATGGCTGGTGACGGGATCCATTGAGCTAGTCTTAGGGAAAAGATGAGGTTCAACAACCAAGTTCGGGAGGAGTTGTGGTTGAGTTGATCATGAGGTTGCGCAACATGTTTGAATCAAGAACAATGCATATGAAGGTATCGCAGATGTCGTTGGAAGATGTTTGCACGTGTGCAAGGAGTGCATGGACGTGTCTTCATGGTTCCAAGGCGTTATGAAGAGATGTGGACATAAAAATTGGTCGGAAAGGTCCAACCGACTAGGTTATGGACTCAGGCTGCGGCTGAGTCGGGTTTTACTGAAATATGGAAAGATTTGAGTTGGTTATGATAGGATTTTGTGGGCCATGAATTTGAGTTGTTTTAGGAATGTGGGCTCCTAAGGTGTTTGGAAGTCTTAAGATTGCTTCTATATGCGTATAGACTAAGCAGTTATGGAAAGTTTCGATTCGTGATTTGAGTAGGATTAGAGTCCTAGTTGAGATTGGGTTGGCCTAAGGGCTGGTTATATAAGCAAGGGAGGCCAGAGCTCGTGGTAGACGACTTTTGAGGCTTTTCCTCTTGTGTTCTATTGAATAAAGATCGTAGTTTAAAAAAACTTTTGTGCCTTGTTCGTCCAACTTGTTTCTGTCAAGTCTTTCTCGTTGATTTTCTGCACAGCAATACTTTTCTTAGAAGATTTTATTATAACTCGAGTTTTGCATATCCAATTTACGTGATTCTTTTTGGTTTGTCTTCAAAACTTGATTACCTATAATATATCAAGATTTCACGGTCATTGGATTTGTGTTTTTTGATCTACACGGGTTTTTTTGCAGCATCCTAGAACTGTTTTTTTCGGGTAGGACAGATTGACCTTTGTTCGATCTTTCAATCGTAACTTGAGTTTCTCTCGACGTATTTGAGTGATTCTTGTTGTGTCGTCTTCGTGACTTGATTCTATCTGATATCTATCACTTTTTCACGGTGAAACACATTTAGATTAGTCTCACACATGATTTCTTTAACAGATCATTTTTCTGCCCAAGGGGTTGGGATTTAATTGTCTCCGCTGCATAAGATTTTTTAATCTACCATTCACCCCCCTCTGGTAGATTTTCATGTGCTCTTCTATCCTACAATTTGTATCAGAGCCACGGTGCTCTAATCTTTGTGATTTGCACGTGTTTTTGACTAATCATCATGGAGAAATACTCCGCCAAACCTTGTGTGTTTAGTGGTATTGATTTTCATGTTTGGTAGGCACATATGGAAGCCTTCATCCAGGCTCAAGGCTTCCCAATATGGGAGAAGGTATACAAGCCTTACGAAGTGCCTTCAAACGATCAATTTACAGCTACAAATCTGAGAGATGTCGACAACAACAACAAGGCTCGAAACTTGATCATACATGGATTAACTAAAAGCGACTTTGATCGTGTTGCACACCTCCGATCTGCATACGATGTGTGGAAAGCACTTTGTGACTACCACGAAGGATCCAACACGATCAAGGAGGTAAGGCAAGACATGTTCAAGAAAGAATACATGTGCTTCGAGATGCATCCCGGTGAGTCTATTGATGACCTTTTTGCTCAATTTAATAAAATTCTCAACAACTTGCATAGTGTCAATGTTAATTTTTTAGATGCTGAAAATGCTATGCAATTGTTAAGTGCATTAGATATGTCAATTTGTGAGATGAAAGTCACATCTATTTGTGAATCTACTGTCATGAGTACACTTACTTTAGATGTGCTATATTCCAAGTTAAAAACTCATGAAATTGACATAAATATCACGTAAGAACCCCAACAAGTCTATTGCTTTTGTTTCTCAACGTGGCATGCATAGCTCCGGTTAATCTTCATCTTGTGCTACACTTGCTTTGTTGTACACTCTAACCATTGAAAAGATTGAGGATTTTCTAGAGGAGGAGCTAGTACTTCTCACTACTAGGTTCTCAAAAGCATTGCAAAATGTGAGAACTAGAAGGAGAGGAAGCTCCAGACCTCAACGATGTTTCGAATATGGTAAGACGGGACATTTTCGTTCAGATTTCCCTAACCTTTCAGGTCCTACTTCCCAGGATAAAAAGAAAACAAGGACGAAGCACTCCTCTGCAAAAGATACAAAGAAAAAGAAGGGTTTTATAGGACGTCAATTGGTGAGCAGTTTTATCTCCGCACTTCAAGAACTTGGGTAGCTCTGGTGAGCTTTGTATTTAGCTTTGGCATGTCTTTGATAGCTCTGGCATGTCTTTGTTAAGCTCTGATATGTTTCGATAGGTCCGACTTATGTTGGTTAGCTCGGACATGTTTTTCTAGCCCCGGCTTTTGGGTTGACTAGTTCCGACTAGCTTTGGCAAGCTCCGGCGCTAGGTTGTACTGGCTTTGGTAAGCTCCAGCGCTAGGTTGTACTAGCTTTGGTAAGCTCCGGTACTTGGTTGTACTAGCTTTGGTAAGCTCCGACTCAAGCTTTGGTTAGCTTTGGCAAGATTCGGAGCTTGATCGCAATGATCCTGCTTTTACTGTGAAATGTTTCTAACTTGCTTTACATTGTTGGAAAGGTTGCTTAGTATTCATTTGCTATGTTTTTGGTGCGTTTTGGTTGATATGGATGATATCGTTTTACTGTGGTTTTGCAACATGCTTATGTGAGGTGCTCACGTGAGGTGTTGTGTTTGGAACTAATTTGAGTCAGGTCGCGGACTTGAGCTCGTATGAATTGGTTATTTATTCATGTGAAGGTGTTGCTTGAGTTCAAGACATGGCTGTGACGAGATCCATTGAACTAGTCTTAGGGAAAAGATGAGGTTCAATAACCAAGTTCGGGAGGAATTGTGGTTGAGTTGATCAGGAGTTTGTGCATTATGTTTGAATCAAGAACAATGCATATGAAGGTATCATGGACGTCGTTGGAAGATGTTTGCACATGTGCAAGGAGTGCATGGACGTGGATGCATGGTTCCAAGGCGTGATGAAGAGATGTGGACGTAAAAATTGGTCGGAAAGGTCCAACTGACTAGGTTATGGACTCAGGCTGCAGCTGAGTCGGGTTTTACTGAAATATGGAAAGATTTGAGTTGGTTATGATAGGGTTCTGTGTGGGTCACGAATTTGAGTTGTTTTTGGAACGTGGGTTCCTATGGTGTTTGGAAGTCTTAAGATTGCTTCTATCTGCGTATAGACTAAGCAGTTATGGAATGTTTTGATTCGTGATTTGAGTAGGATTAGAGTCCTAGTTGAGATTAGGTTGGCCTAAGGGCTGGTTATATAAGCAAGGGAGGCCAGAAACTTTTGAGGTTTTTCCTCTTGTGCTCTATTGAATAAAGATCGTAGTTTAATGGAACTTTTGTGCCTTGTTCGTCTGACTTGTTTCTGTCAAGTCTTTCTCGTCAAGTTTCTGCACAGCAATACTTTTCTTAGGTGGTTTTATCATAACTCGTGTTTTATAGATCCAATTGACGTGATTCTTTTTGGGTTGTCTTCAAAAATTGATTACCTATCATCTATCAAAATTTCACGGTCATTGGATTTGTGGTTTTTGATCTACACGAGTTTCTTTGCAGCATTCTAGAACTATTTTTCTTGGGTTGGACAGATTGACCTTTGTTCGATCTTTCAATCGTAACTTGAGTTTCTCTCGACGGATTTGAGTGATTCTTCTTGTGTCGTCTTCGTGACTTGATTATCTCTGATATCTATCACTTTTGTCATGGTGAAACATGTTTAGATTAGTCTCACACATGATTTCTTTAACATATCATTTTTCTGTCGAAGGGGTTGGGATTTAATGTTTCCACTGTATAAGAGTTTTTAATCTACTGTTCACCCCCCCCTCTGGTAGCTTTTCACGTGCTCTTACATCCTACAATTGGTATCAGAGCCACAGTGCTCTAATCTTTGTGATTTGCACGTGTTTTTGACTAATCATCATGGAGAAATACTCCGCCAAACCTTGTGTGTTTAGTGGTATTGATTTTCAGGTTTGGAAGGCACATATGGAAGTCTTCATCCAGGCTCAAGGCTTCCCAATATGGGATAAGGTATACAAGCTTTACGAAGTGCCTTCAAAAGATCAAGTTACAGCTACAAATCTGAGAGATGTCGATAACAACAACAAGACTCAGAACTTGATCATACATGGATTTACTTAAAGCGACTTTGACTGTGTTGCACACCTCCGATCTGCATACGATGTGTGGAAAGCACTTTGTGACTACCACGAAGGATCCAACACGATCAAGGAGGTAAGGCAAGACATGTTCAAAAGAGAATACATGCGCTTCGAGATGCAACCCCGTGAGTCTATTGATGACCTTTTTGCTTGCTTTAATAAAATTCTCAGCAACTTGCATAGTGTTAATGTTAATTTTTCAGATGCTGAAAATGCTATGCAATTGTTAAGTGCATTAGATATGTCAATTTGAGAGATGAAAGTCACATATATTCGTGAATCTATTGTCATGAGTACACTTACTTTAGATGTGCTATATTCCAAGTTAAAAACTCATGAAATTGACATAATATCACGTAAGAACCCCAACAAGTCTATTGCTTTTGTTTCTCAACGTGACATGCCTAGCTCCAGTCAGTCTTCATCTTGTGGTACACTTGCTTTGTTGTTTACTCTAACCCTTGAAAAGATTGAGGAGTTTCCAGAGGAGGAGCTAGTACTTCTCTCTACTAGGTTCTCAAAAGTATTGCAAAATGTGAGAACTAGAAGGAGAGGAAGCTCCGGACCTCAACGATGTTTCGAATGTGGTAAGACAGGACATTTTCGTTCAGAGTGCCCTAACCTTTCAGGTCCTACTTCCCGGGATTAAAAGCAAACAAGGACGAACCACTCCTCTGCAAAAGATACGAAGAAAAAGAAGGGTTTTACAGGACGTCAATTGGTGAGAAGTTTTATCTCCGCACTTTAAGAACTTGGGTAAAGCGATGTGGACATTGGAAGTGATGAAGATGAAGATGATTTGGCAAACTTTTGCTTCATGGCGAGCAAGTCAAGATCAAGTATGGAGGAGGCTGAACACAACAGTAACAATGAAGAGGTATGTCCTACCTGCGAAGAAATGTGTGATGCTATTTATCGTGCCACTATTATAGTCAAGAAAAAGGACAATAAGCTTAGAGACAATACTGTTAAAATTGAGTCACTACAAACTGAAATTAATCGTTTAAAATCATTGATTCCTAGTGATGATTCATGTTCCTCATGTGATTTAATATATGAACAATTGTCCTCATTAAGAAGTGCCCACACCTCCACACTTGATAAACTTGAGTTAGAAATTGAAATGAACAGAGAGCTTGGTGCACTTAATGATAAAAACTTGAAAGATGCTAGCTATTCTACATTTGATTGCATTGTTCTACTTGTGATGATCTTGATAAGAAACTACAATATGCTATGAATGAAATTTTTATATTGAACAATGCTTTACGTTCTTATGAAGTTAAATTTTGTTCCAATTGCAAATTAAAAGGAAAAACTTCATGTGAAAATTGCCTTGATTTGTCTAATAAACGTGATGACATGCATAGGACATTAGATCGGTTTTGTAATAGGAATAAGAACCTAAATTTGCTGCTGAATTCTTCCAAGTCTTGCAATGATAAAACTGGTTTAGGTTTTTATTCTCTTTCTCATGCTAGGGCACATCCACCTAAAATTGTAAGAACATTAGGAAGTGGTTTGATTCAAACAGTTCCTAAACAAAAAGAAGTGGTTTTCAAATCTGCAGGAGTGTTGTCTCATTCGGTTTCAAATAAAAATATTGCTTGCTTATCTAGATATGAACACAAAGTTATATTTCAATGTACCTACTGTGGTAGAGATGGTCATGTCATAGATTTTTGTTATATACTAGCTAAACAACAGAAAAAGTAAATAATGATTGCTAGATCTCATAACTTTCATGCAAAATTTGTTGCTCATGCTAAACCGAATGATAGGAACATGCAACCTGCTGTAATGAGCCGAAAACATGCAAAGTTTGCTCCCAAACCTACTGTTTTACGTGCTACACATGTAACATCTCGTAGGACAGTAGTTGGGTACAAAAAACCTCAATCTTTGGCTCATAAACATGTTTTTTTATCTCACCTTTCGTGTGTTATTCGTGCTGGACGTTGTGTGACTCAGTACTGGATTCCTAAATGCCTTTTGACTAACCCCAGTATTGAGTCATCGACATATTGTGCTTCTATGTAGGTTATATGCTTGAGGAAGGAGAACTTTTGGATTGTGGATTCAGGTTGCTCATGCCACATGACCATTAACAAAGAATGGTTCTCCTCTCTCTCTTTTATGTCACGTGTAGAGAATGTTACTTTTGCTGATAATTCTTCAACTCCTATAATTGCTAAGGGTTCGGTTAGAGTAAATGATCAGTACACTTTGAAGGATGTGGCACTTGTTAAAAATTTAAAAAACAACTTGCTTTTTTTTTCACAACTGCTAGATGAAAATCTGGAAATTATTTTCACTAAAAATTGCTGCAAAGTTGTAAATTCAAATAGTGGGCTTATGTTTAACATGTCTCAGTTTGGACGAGTTTTTAAAGCTGATTTTGATATGTGTTCCTCTAAGCATAGGTGTCTAGTTGCTAATGATTCCAAAGATTCATATTTTTGGCATCGTAGACTTGGTCACTTAGGCTTTGATCATCTCATGCGTTTTAGTGCTCTTGATCGCATAAGTGGGCTGCCTAAGCTTAAAGGGGACAAAGAAATTGTGTGCTGTTCTTGTAGACATGCTAAGATGGTTGCAAGTTCACATACTCCTCTCACAATAATCATTACAACTGAACCGGGTCAACTTTTGCACCTTGACACCGTAGGACCTTCACGTGTTCAGTCCTTCGGAGGTAAATGGTATGTTCTTGTGATTGTTGATGATTATTCTAGATACACTTGGGTTTATTTTATGGCATCGAAGAATAAAGCTTTTAGTCACTTTAGAAATTTATTTCTTAGATTATCAATTGATCACCCAGGATCTTTAAAAGCAATTAGAAGTGATAACAGAACCGAATTTAAAAATCAATCTTTCGATCACATTTGTGCTGAAAATAGAATAGATCATCAATTTTGTTCACCATATGTACCTCAACAAAACAGTGTTGTAGAAAGAAAGAATAGAACCTTAGTTAAGATGGCTAGGACTATGCTTGATGAATATCAAACTCCTAGGAAAGTTTGTGCTGATGCGATTGCAACCGCCTGTTATGTCTCAAATCGTGTTTTCTTGCGCGCTAAGCTAGGTAAAACACCATATGAGCTCCAATTTGGACATAGGCCTACTGTTACACACTTTCAGGTATTTGGTTGCAAATGCTTTGTTAACAAACATGGTAATCTTGATAAATTTGAACCTAGATCCATTGATGGCATGTTTCTTGGTTATCCATCTCATACTAGAGGCTACCGTGTGCTTTTACTTGACACTAACAAAATTATGGAGACTTGTGAGGTGTCTTTTGATGAAGCCAGCACAGGTACTAGCTCAAACATTATAGGTCTGGATCCATATCCGCAGGAGGAGAGCATTTTCGTTGAAGATGAGGAAGAAGTGGTGTTGCTGCCCGAAAATTCAGCAGCTAATGACATTGTTCCAGCTCCTGATTTTGATTCACAGCTAGCACCGACGACCACCATTGTTGGTCCAGATCCTCCTCAAGTCACAAGCTCATCGATTTGTGATAAACATGAAGAAAAAGAAGCTTGTGAAGTGTCCACTCCCCTCCGGGTTCTCAAAAGTCATCCCCCACAACGAATTATTGGAAGCTTGCATGAACGAGTCACACGGTCTAGGTTTTGCGATCCAAACTCTCATGCTCATTCTGCTTTTGTTGCTTCTTTTGAACCCAAAGATATATCACACACACTCACTAATGAATCGTGGATTATTGCCATGCAAGAAGAGTTAGAAAATTTTGAATGAAAGAATGTTTGGAAACTTGTACCTCCACCTCAAGGTCACACTTTAATTGGAACTAAATGGGTGTTTAAAAATAAACAAAGTGAGGATGGGATTGTGGTTAGGAATAAGGCTAGGTAGGTTGCTCAAGGTTTCACTCAAGATGAAGGTCTAGATTTTGATGAAACCTTTGCTCCTATTGCTAGATTAGAAGCCATAAGAATTTTGTTAGCTTTTGCTACATCTAAATGTTTTAAGCTTTATCAAATGGATGTTAAAGGTTCTTTTCTTAATGGCTACATAGATGAGGAGGTCTATGTCAAACAACCACCAGATTTTCAAAATTCAGATTTTCCTAATCATGTTTACAAACTGTCCAAAGCCTTTTACGGTCTCAAACAAGCCTCTAGAGCATGGTATGATAGGTTAAAACATTCTTACTTGAAAAGGGGTTTCCCATGGGCAAGGTTGATAAAACTCTTTTTGTCCTTAAGCATGGCAATGACTCATTATTCGTTCAAGTGTATGTGGATGATATTATCTTTGGTTGTGCTTCTCATGATCTTGTGTCCAAGTTTTCAGCTATGATGAGTTCATAACTTGAGATGAGTATGATGGGAGAACTCACGTACTTTTTGGTGCTGCAGATCAAGCAAACCAAGGAGGGTACCTTTGTGCATCAAACAAAGTATACAAAGACCTCCTAAGGCGCCTCAACATGGACAAAAGCAAGCCTCTTTGGACACCAATGGGAACAACATCAACACTTGAACTTCATGAAGATGGTGAACCCGTGGATCAAAAAGAATATAGAAGCATGATCGGATCATTTTTATACCTCACGGCATCAAGACCGGACATACAATTCTGCATATGTCTTTGTGCACGGTTTCAAGCCTCCCCACGTGCTTCACATCATCAAGCCGTCAAAAGGATTCTCAGGTACTTACATGGAACTCAAGAATTTGGCATTTTTCTTACTTCTTCCTCAACCATTACTTTGAAAGCTTTTTCGGATGCTGATTTTGGGGGTTGTAGGATTGATAGGAAAAGTACTTCCGGTGCTTTTCATTTTCTTGGTAATTCACTTGTTGCTTGGTCCTCTAGAAAAAAAAACTCAGTTGCACAATCCACGGCCGAATCTGAATATGTAGCTGGTGCTAGTGCTTGCTCAAAAATTCTTTGGATTGTTCAAACACTAAAGGACTATGGGGTTGATCTAGATAGTGTTCCACTGTTTTGTGATAACACTAGTGCCATTTGCATTGCTAGAAACACCGCGCAACACTCAAGAACTAAGAACATTGACACTAAGTATCACTTTCTCTGTGATAATGTTGAAAAAGGAAACATTGTGCTTCACCATGTAGATACCGAACAACAATTGGCTGACATTTCTATAAAACCTTTAGATTTCACTCGCTTACAATTGGCTGACATTTTTACAAAACGTTTGGATTTCACCCGTTTTTGTTACATTCGTAGTGAAATAGGGGTTATGCATCCTCATGGCTTAAATTGAGGGGGAGCTTTCAAATTTGGGATATGAATTTAAAAATAATATGAGTATTGTATTTTATACATATATGAGTTTGTCATTCCTTTTACATGCTGAAAGTTCTTACTACATTACTCATGTTATACATTTTGTAGTTTTTGCCATGACTAGTAATTGGAATAATTACTTACACTAAATATGGTCATGATCGAACTTTCTTGCTGATTTGAACCTGTTGCATGCTCACAAGTCCTTTTAAAAGAATTAATCAAGTAAGCAACTCACATGTTGAGTTTTTATGTTCAAATAAAGAAATGAGAAAAGATCAAGAGAATATGCATGCATCACACTTCTTCTTTTGAGATGGCTTATCATTGCACTTAGATATGAACTTGGAAGAAGTTGTGTATGACTAAAACCATGTCCTTAAGCTTCTGATTGTCAAATGACATAGGCTCGGCTTGGTTGGTTAGAATAAGGCAGATGTGTATATAATCTCTTGTAAATATTATATGATCTAAATTTGTGCTTTGGAAAATAATAAAATGCAGCAACAAGTGTCATGCTTTCAGGTTTTGAAATATTTAAGTTTGTGAGATCATGACTTGCTAAAATTGAAAATTACATTTTATCTCTAGCATGGCTTACACTACTTTGTGTATCCCATTGTTGTGATAGAGTAAGTTACTTGATAGTATGACTTGGATGAGATTTTTTCGATATGTATATGTTATAATGTGCTCATAACAAATTAAAATTTCTCTTTTGTACCTTGCTGAATACATTGTCAAAGAGGGAGAAGTATGCAAGGGGGAGAAATAAGTATTGGGGGGGGGGGGATTGTTTTCAAAACTTTTCATGTGAATAAGTCAATCTTCAGATTTTAAGCGGTGTTGCCAATGCATTCATCGGGGGGGGGGGGGGGGGGGGGTTGTGAGACCTATGTCTGCTGAATACATTGGATATAGCGATAAAAGTTTTGCATACTACCAAAACACAGTTATCATCAAGGTCCGACTCTAGGTCTGAGCTCCGGCAAGGTACGACGTAAGGCCTGACTTGCTTTGGCTAGGTCTGACTAGGTTTGGTAAGCTTCGGCGCTAGTTCCAACTAGCTCTGGTTAGCTCCGGCGCTAGGTCCTGCTAGCTTTGGTAAGTTCTGGCGCTAGATCCTATTAGTTTTGGTAAGCTTCGGTTCAAGGTCTGGTTAGCTTTTGCAAGGTTCATAGCTTGATCGCAGTGGTTCTTCTTTTAACTTGCAATGATTTGTACTTTCTTTACATTGATGGAAATTTTGCTTAGTAATCTTTTACTAAGTTTTGGGGTGTTTTGGTGGTTATGGCTGATATTGTTTTTGCTATGGTTTGCAACTTGCTTACGTGAGGTGCTCACGTTAGGTGTTGTGGTTTCGTAACTAATGAGAGTCTAGTTGTGGACTTGTGCTCGGAAGTATTGGTTGTTTTTTCATGTGCAGGTGTTGCTTGAGTTCAAGACATGGCTGGTGACGGGATCCATTGAACTAGTCTTAGGGAGAATATGAGGTTCAACAACCAAGTTCTGGAGGAATTATAGTTCAGTTGATCTGGAGGTTGCGTAGCATGTTTGAATCAAGAACAATGCATATGAAGGTATCGTGGACATCGTTGGAAGATGTTTGCACATGTCTAAGGAGAGCATGGACGTGGATACATGGTTCTGATATGTGATGAAGAGATGTGGACGTAAAGAATTTGTCAGAAAAGTCCAACCGACTAGGTTATGGACTCGGGTTGCGATTGAGTCGGGTTTGACTCAAATATGGAATAATTTGAGTTGGTTACATTAGGATTTAATAGTGAGCACGAGGTTGAGTTGTTTTAGGAATATGAGACACATTCCTAAGGTTTTTGGAAGTCTTAAGATTGCTTCTATCTGCGTATGGAAGAGTCTTGAGCAGTTATGGAAAGATTTGGTGGAAACTGAGTAGGGTACGAGCCGTAGGTTTGTTTGGATTTGTATCATGGCTGGTTATATAAGCAAGGGAGGCCAGATCTCGTGGTGCACGGATTTTGGGCTTTCCCACTTGTGTTCTATTGAATAAAGATCGTAGGTTAAAGTAACTTTTGTGTCATGTTTGTCCAACTTGTTTCTGACAAGTTTTTCTCGTCGAGTTTTCTGCACAGTACTACATTGCTTTGGTAGTTTTATCATAACTCGAGTTTTATAGATCCAATTAATGTGACACTTTTTGGGTTGTCTTCACAACTTGATTTTCTATCATCAGTGAAAATTTCACGGTCATTGGATTTGTGGTTTCTGATCTACACGAGTTTTTTTGTAGTACTGCAGATCTGTTTTTTCTCGTGTGAGACAGATTGACCTTTGTTCGACCTTTCGATCATAACTTGAGTTTTTCTCG
Source organism: Tuctoria greenei (assembly GCA_036927565.1). Classification (NCBI taxonomy): domain Eukaryota; kingdom Viridiplantae; phylum Streptophyta; class Magnoliopsida; order Poales; family Poaceae; genus Tuctoria; species Tuctoria greenei. The sequence continues at coordinate 174,944,151 of JAYESD010000005.1, forward strand.
ACGGATTTTCGTGATTCTTGTTGTGACATCTTCGTGACTTGATTATTCACAATATATACTGATTTTGTCACAATTTATCATGTTTAGATTCGTTGCACACTACTTCTTTAACAGATCAATTTTTTGCCGAGGGGTTTTTGTTGCTTCTGCTCAAAAAGTTGTAATCTACCACTCACCCCCCCCCCCTCTGGTAGTTTTTCACGTGCTCTTCGATCCTACAATTTGGGATATGATGGGATTACTTCACATAGACATTGTAGGATACTTTTTACCTATTTTAAATGTACTTTCATCAACTAGCTGTTATTTATTATCATTCTAGGTTAAAGCTACATGTCATTATTTTTCCCACACTTGCTGATTACGACATGTGATCACCTTTGCAATTCCCCCACCAACAGTTTCAGGTGATTCTTGGGAGTATCCTGAGGATAATGTGGAGTACTAGGTTGTGTGCTACTATCGACTCGCCTGTGGTGTTGCTTGGAGCCGCGCTATTCCCCTATGCTCAGTTGCTTAATTAGGTTATTTCCGCTGCATTAGTTTTTAGAACTATTAATATTGATCATTAGAGCTGTAATATGACCATTACTTGAATATTGTAATAAAGGTACTTAATTAACTTGTGCTGTGGTAATTTCCTATATATCATTTGTGATGCACTCGTGTATGTGTGTTGATCATCCTGGACACACATATGCATCACACTTGGTTCATTTTCGAAACCGGGTGTCACTGGTAGGAGCACTAGAATATTCTTCATTTGAGTATATTGAAAATAAAAGTGAATTGATTAATGAAGATTATTTTGTGCAAGGACATACCATTAAGCACGATCAAGATGGCTCTCTGTTATTTTATTATCCTGGCTTTGTCAATGAAATTTGGTTACCTATCCCGGATTATCATTTGTACAAATGCCGCAGGCTAACCATTGATCTTCTTCCCATCGAGGAAGCCCGAAGAAGTGATGTCTCTGGCAGGATAACTAGAAGTCATACAAGGAGAGCGGTCATGCCCCGACGACCTCCACGATCTATGAGTATGAAGAGGAAGAGAACCCAACGGGTGATGCACCCGGATGGACTCAATCTCCATTGTATGAGACCAAAGGTCCGTCTTGGCATGGATGGTCGGGTGCCTCATGGGAACCACCCCTATTCACTTCAAGCTCTAGCAGCTTGCCTCCAACATCCATGAGAAGATGTCGTTCCTCTTCAGCTAGAAGTCATCGTGACTATAGCCAAGGAATGATGGATCTCACTAGACGTATGAAGTCCTCTCTTTATAGAGTTCCACTATTCCACTTCTGCAGATGGAGCTTCAAGGCATGCTCATCTAAGTTGGTTACCCGACCAACCTCAATCCGGAGGAAATCCATTTCTCCGTAATATGACCAAGCTGCAAATTCGCGCTGCTTTAGTGGAGCCCAGCAGTTGGTCAGGAAGTTGCCGTAGACCATCAGAGACGTCAATCCTCCGTCGACCAAGTTTCGGATTCTGGATAGCACTGGGTTGTACTCTTCAGTCAGCTTCGGAAGCTCCTCCCAGGAGTCAGACTCCGTCGTCGGGAACCCTTCTGGTAGCTACAGCCGGTCCTGAGGGTCCACCCGGATAACTACCCAGTCAGTCTTCCAAGTCTCCCACTTTCCAGAACGAAAGGACTTGATGTACATGTATGGGGGATTCCTACGCCTTACAAAGTAGTAGAATCCAAACATGTTGTTACCTTTATCTGTCGTTGGAGAGTGAATAAGGTCTGGAACAGTGGACGTAGGGTAGCACGTTCACCCACATCTCATAGAAGTGGACGAAGGTCGCCACCAGCAAGATCGAATGGGGTCCGAGATGATGCAGTTGGAGCCCATATGACTCTAGCAGCATCAACAAGAAGTTGGACACTGGTGGAACCATCCCAACCATGGCGCACGCCGAGAAGTAGACAATGTCGCTGTGGGACTCCTTCTTGAACGGGAGCTTGCCACAGCAAATAGCATTATTGAAGGAGTCGCACTGCCAACCCATCAGTTTCTGGACTCTTGTGAGATCACTCTCGCTCACAATATTGCTGGGGGGACATCCGAGTTCCATCACTGCAAAGTGGAGCAAAAGTGGGAGCGCGATAAAATGGTTCAAGCGAAGAACTCTATGAGAAAGAACAGATCAGAGTGTAAGAGTTCTCTCACCTTGCAGCGTCTCTCTCTTTATTAAGCCTCTGCAACGCTTGAATGGCAATAGCATCCGGACCTTGATCTCACTCGACAAAGTTACCTCGTCAATGACAAGTGGGCCCGAGTCCACTTTGCCAAAAAAGTCACACCAGGTGAACCGTTGTCATCATAAGAAGTTGGAAGCCCAAGGGCGGTGGCCTGACAGGACTACAAAGATTACGCTGGAAACAGATATGAAAATCATATTGGGAATCGGTGTCCTTCAATTGCATGAGATATGCACATCATGTATCTCACTTACCAAATCAAGAAGGGTCATGTGTCCCAAGAGGAAAGCTGAAGCAGAAGTGCGGAAGAGATAATGGCCCCACCTCCGGCATCAAAACCTCACAATCTCACCACAGGTGAGACCAGGGGCCATTGCGGATAACCTGCATACCAAGTATCCCTTCGTACCAGAAGAAGACACGTTGAGTTCCACCTTCAAATATTGTGGACTTCCGGAGGCAACACATGTCTTGTAGTGTCGGATTTGTCTCCCTCCTTAGGGTGGCTCCAGCACTACCACGTGTCTCGCAGTGCCGAACCTGCTTCCCTCCTTAGGGTGGCTCTAGTAGTGCCACGTGTCCTCGATTGCGGGACCTTCCTCCCTCCTTAGGCTGGCTCCGCTGCTGCCACGTGTCCCGAGGTGCTAGACCTGCCTTCCCAATAGGGGAAGCTCCGGTCTGCCACGTGTCCAGTAGCTCTGGACCTGCCTCCCCGTAGAGGGAAGCTCTAGGGCTACCACGTGTCACACGTCCGGATCTATGTCTACAACAGGAAGACTCTGGGATCTCCAACAGCGTGGACATTCAAGGGCTATCAATCGCCCGTTTCAAGACCTGGTTAACATGTCATAAATGCTATATTAATGATGCACGATCAGAGGACTATCAAGACTGGTAACGTTACTGTTAAGGCATGTTATCACACTATTAACCCCCTTTTAACACTCATAGATCATGTATAGGGTGGTTATTACAATCGGAGTCACCTCTCGGGCCATGGCACATACTGTAACAGCTAGTCCTTGGCATATAAAAGGATGGCACTGCATGGTAGAAGACAGGTCATTCACACGCAAGTCATTCTGACTAGCTCACCAGCATACTCGTTCATCCAATACACACACATCCTGTGGAGTAGGGTATTACGCTCAGGCGGCCCGAACCACGTAAAACTCCTCGTGTCACCTTGCTCTTGGATCTTGATTTTGCTCCCTGCCTAAATAAGAACATCCGCAGACTATTTCTTAATAGTACCGGGAAAAGTGTCGTTGGCACACTTCGACAACTTCACTCCATTGCATTCCTTTGGGATAAATACGATAACCTTGGAAATACTCTTGGGTGAAATGATACACGACAGTTTCCGCGCGCTTGCGGATTTTCATCTATGACGTAAGAAACGTCAACAGTGGGCTTGACGCTGATTAGCTGGTTGAAAGCTAGTGTTGGAAGCATGCTAGATTGAGAAGAAGAAGAGAAGTTGGATGTGGTGGAGCTTGCACTCTCAAACATGGCAAAAGATAGATCGTGGCTCTGATGACCATGAAAGAGTTCATATGAGAGTGTATTGCCAAGCTCAACGATCTCTGATGAGATCGTGATGTATTTAAATTGAATGAGAACAATGTTACACATGTACGTTTGGCAGGGTCAAGCCCGTATGCACGCTAACAAACTAATTGATCACACACACACGTCTCCCTCAATTTAAGTAGAGACACACACATTGTGTTACACGATCTTGAACACGTTGAACAAGTCAATATAGAGTTTGTTACGTCAACATGACTGACCTATGTGCTTCAATGTCCGTATTTAAGTACTCCCTCCATCTGAAATATTTAACGTCTTTAGTAAAAAGAAAGAAGAAGATAACTAATATATGGGGATGGAGGTAGTATTTACAATGCTTTGTCGAATCGGCCATTTTAGTTGATGATCTCCACACCACTGGGATAATGTAGCTAGTGAGGTTAGGGAGGATGTGGTAGCTGATGGTGAGGACGCAGTCGAAGACTATGAGGAGCGTGCAACCCTCAGGCGAAAAAGAAGAAAATAGAGCATAGACTCATAGAGTGACTATGATCATGAAAAGGGAAATTAGCCGACCGAGAGTTAGCAGTATTTACCATTCTCATTCATCTTCAAAAGCAACCAAGGGATCTTTTACGGGCTTGTATGGGTAGTTATGGTTTTATACTATAAGACCTATGTGTGCTGAATACATTGGCTTGTAGTGAATACACTTGGCTTTGATGATAAAAGTTTTGAATATCACCAAAACACCTTTTTATCAAGGTCCGACTCTAGCTCTGAGCTACAGCAAGGTCCGACGGTAGGTCCGGCTTGTTTTTGGTAGCTCCGGCTATGTTAGATGCTAGGTCCGACTTCTTGGTAAGGTCCGACTAAGCTTTGGTTAGCTCCGGTGAGCTTTATCTTTAGCTCCGGCATGTCTTTGTTAGCTCCGGTATATATTTGATAGCTCCGGCATGCTTTTGCTAAGCTCCGACTTACTTTGTCTAGCTCCGGTTTTGGGTTGACTAGTTTTGACTAGTTTTTGGTAAGCTCCGGTGCTAGGATCTACTAGTTTTGGTAAGCTCCGTCAGGTGCTTCATTGTACTAGTTTTGGTAAGCTCCGGCAGGTGCTTCATTGTACTAGTTTTGGTAAGCTCCGGCAGGTGCTTCATTGTACTAGTTTTGGTAAGCTTCGGCTTGCTGTGGGATGATCCGGAACTTGACCGCAATACTTCTGCTTTTCATTTGCAAAGTTTTGAACTTGCTTTATATTCTTGGAAAGATTGCTTAGTATTCATTTGCTAAGTTTTTGTTGTGTTTTGGTTGATATGGATGATATTGTGTTACTGTGGTTTTGCAACATGCTTATGTGAGGTTCTCACGTAGGGTGTTGTGTTCGGAACTAACTTGAGTCAAGTCGAGGACTTGGGCTCGTATGGATTGGTTGTTTATTCATGTGCAGGTGTTGCTTGAGTTCAAGACATGGCTGGTGACGGGATCCATTGGACTAGTCTTAGGGAGGAGATGAGGTTCCAACAACCAAATTCAGGAGGAATTGTGGTTGAGCTGATCAGGAGGTTGCGCAGCATGATTGAATCAAGAACAATGCATATGAAGGTATCGTGGACGTCATTGGAAGATGTTTGCACGTGTGCAAGGAGTGCATGGAAGTGGCTACATGGTTCTGAGGCGTGATGAAGAGATGTGGACGTAAAGAATTGGTCGGAAAGGTCCAACCGACTAGGTTATGGACTCAGGCTGCGGCTGAGTCGGGTTTGACTCAAATACGGAAAGATTTGAGTTGGTTATGATAGGATTTCGTGTGGGTCACGAATTTGAGTTGTTTAGGAATGTGGGATACGTTCCTAAGGTGTTTGGAAGTCTTAAGATTGCTTCTATCTGCGTATAGAAGAATCTTGAGCAGTTATGGAAAGTTACGATTCGTGATCTGAGTAGGATTGGAGTCCTAGTTGATATTGGGTTGGCCTAAGGGCTGGTTATATAAGCAAGGGAGCCCAGAGCTCGTGGTGCACGACTTTGGGGCTGTTCCTCTTGTGTTCTATTGAATAAAATTCATAGTTTGAAGGAACTTTTGTGCCTTGTTCGTCCGACTTGTTCCAGACAAGTTTTGCTCGTCGAGTTTCTAGACAGCACTACCTTTCGTCGGTGATTTTATCATGACTCGAGTTTTACGGATCCAATTGACGTGATTCTTTTTGGGTTGTCTTCACAACTTGATTGTCTATCATATGTCAAAATTTCACGGTCATTGGATTTGTGGTATATAATCTACACGAGTTTCTTTGCAGCATTCCAGAACTGTTTTTTCTCGGGTAGGGCAGATTGACCATTGTTTGATCTTTTGATCATAACTTGAGTTTTTCTCGACGGATTTGAGTGATTATTTTTGTGTTGTCTTCGTGACTTGATTCTCTATGATATCCATCACTTTTGTCACGGTGAAACACATTTAGATTAGTCTCACACACGATTTATTTAACAGATCATTTTTCTGCCGAAGGGGTTGAGGTTTAAATTGTTTTCGCTGCGTAAGATTTTTAAATCTACCATTCACCCCCCCCCCTTTCTGGTAGATTTTCACGTGCTCTTTGATCCTACAATTGGTATTAGAGCCACGGTGCTCTAATCTTTGTGATTTGCACGTGTTTTTGACTAATCATCATGGAGAAGTACTCCGCCAAACCTTGTGTGTTTGCTGGTATTGATTTTCAGGTTTGGAAGGCACGCATGGAGGCTTTCATCTAGGCGCAAGGCTTTGCAATATGGGAGAAGGTATACACGAAGTGTCATCAAACGATCAAGTTACAGCTACAAATCTGAGAGATGTCGATAACAATAACAAGTCTCGGAACTTGATCATACAAGGATTAACACAAAGCGACTTCGACCGTGTTGCACACCTCCGATCTGCATACGATGTGTGGAAAGCACTTTGTGACTACCACGAAGGATCCAACACGATCAAAGAGGTAAGGCAAGACATGTTCAAGAAAGAATACATGCACTTCGAGATGCAACCCGGTGAGTCTATTGATGACCTTTTTGCTCGCTTTAATAAGATTCTCAGCAACTTGCGTAGTGTCAATGTTAATTTTTCAGATGCTGAAAATGCTAGGCAATTGCTAAGTGCATTACATATGTCAATTTGGGAGATGAAAGTCACATCTATTCGTGAATCTACTGTCATGAGTTCACTTACTTTAGATGTGCTATATTCCAAGTTAAAAACTCATGAAATTGACATAATCTCACGTAAGAACCCCAATAAGTCTATTGCATTCGTTTCACAACGTGATATGTCTAGCTCTGGCCAATCATCATCCTGCAATACTCTTGTTTTGATGTCCTCACTAACCCTGGAGCAGATCGAAGAATTTCCAGAAGAGGAGTTGGCACTCATCTCTACTAGATTCTCAAAAGCATTGGAAAATGTGAGAATTAGAAGGAGAGGAAGCTCCAGACCTCAATGCTATTTTGAATGTGGTAAAACAGAACACTTTCGCACAGAATGCCCTAACCTTTCAGGTCCAACCACCCGGGAAGGAAAACAAAGCAAGGTCAGGACCTCCTCTGGAAATTCCAACAAGAAGAAGAAAGGTACCATAGGATGCAAGATGATTAACAGCTTCATCACTGCACTTCAAGAACTTAGTTCAAGTGATGTAGACTTTGAAAGTGATGAAGATGATGACGATCTGGCCAACTTATGCTTCATGGCGAGCAAAACAAGATCTTGCTGCACTTAATGATAAAAACTTGAAAGATGCTAGCTGTTCTACAATTGATTTGCATTGTTCTACTTGTGATGATCTTGATAAGAAACTACAGGATGCTATGAATGAAATTTCTATATTGAACAATGCTTTACGTTCTCATGAAATTAAATTTTGTTCCAATTGCAAACTAAAAGGAAAAACTTCATGTGAAAATTGCCTTGATCTGTCCAATAAACTTGATGACATGCATAGGACATTAGATCGGTTTTGTAATGGGAATAAGAACCTAAACTTGCTGCTGAATTCTTCCAAGTCTTGCAATGATAAAACTGGTTTAGGTTTTGATTTTCATGCTCATGCTAAGGCACATCCACCTAAAATTGTAAAGACATTAGGAAGTGGTTTGATTCAAACAGTTCTTGAACAAAAAGGAGTGGTTTTCAAATCTGCAGGAGTGTTGCCTCATTCGGTTTCAAATAAAAATATTGCTTGCTCATCTAGACATGAATACAAAGTTAAATTTCATTGTACCTTCTGTGGTAGAGATGGTCATGTCATAGATTTTTGTTATAGACTAGCTAAACAACAGAAAAGGGAAAGAATGGTTGCTAGATCTCATAACTTTCATGCAAAATTTGCTGCACACATTGAACCGAATGTACAACCTGCTATTTTGAGTCAAAAACATTCAACGTTTACCTCCGGACCTTCTGTTTTTGCCTCCGGAGCTACTGATTTTTGTGTTACACAAGTGACACCTTATAGGTCGGTAGTCAAAAATAAAAAATCTCAAACTTTGACTCATGAACCTGCTGTTTTGTCTCAGCTTTCGCGTGTTTTTCCTATTGCACGTCGCGTGACTCGGTACTGGATTCCTAAATGCCTTTTGACTAACCCCAGTATTGAGTCATTGATGTATTGTGCTTCTATGTAGGTTACACGTTTGAGGAAGGAGAATATTTGGATTGTAGATTCAGGTTGCTCACGCCACATGACCGGTAACAAAGATTGGTTGTCCTCCCTCTCTTTTGTGTCACGTGTATAGAATGTTACTTTTGCCGATAATGCTTCAACTCCGATAATTGCTAAGGGTTCGGTTAGAGTAAATGATCACTACACTTTGAAGGATGTGGCACTTGTCAAAAATTTGAAATACAACTTGCTTTCTGTTTCACAATTGCTAGATGAAAATCTAGAAATTATTTTCAATAAAAACTGCTGCAAAGTTGTAAGTTCAAATAGTGAGCTTATTTTTAACATGTCTCGGTTTGGAAGAGTTTTTAAAGCTGATTTTGATATGTCTTCCTCTAAGCATAGGTGTCTAGTTGCTAATGATTCAAAGGACTTATATTTTTGGCATCGTAGACTTGGTCACATAGGCTTTGATTAGCTAACACGTGTTAGTGCTCTTGATCGCATACGTGGGCTGCCTAAGCTTAAAGGGGACAAAGAAATTGTGTGCTCTTCTTGTAGACATGCTAAGATGGTTGCAGGTTCACATACTCCTCTCACAATGATCATGACAACTGAACCATGTCAACTTTTGCACCTTGACACCGTAGGACCTTCACGTGTTCAATCCTTCGGAGGTAAATGGTATGTTCTTGTTATCATTGATGATTATTCTAGATACTCTTGGGTTTACTTTATGGCGTATAAGAATGAAGTGTTTAGTCACTTTAGAACTTTATTTCTTAGATTATCAATTGATCACCCAGGATCATTAAAAGCAATTAGAAGTGATAATGGAACTGAATTTAAAAATCAATCTTTTGATCACTTTTGTGCTGAAAATAGAATAGATCATCAATTCTCTTCACCATATGTACCTCAACAAAACGGTGTTGTAGAAAGAAAGAACAGAACCTTAGTTGAGATGGCTAGGACTATGCTTGATGAATATCAAACTCCTAGGTAATTTTAGGCTGATGCGTTAGCAACCGCTTGTTATGTCTCAAATCGTGTTTTCTTGCGTGCTAAGCTAGGTAAAACACCATATGAGCTTCGGTTTGGACATAGGCCTAGTGTTACACACTTTTGGGTTTTTGGTTGCAAATGCTTTGTTAAGAAACATGGTAATCTTGATAAATTTGAACCTAGATCCATTGATGGCATGTTTCTTGGTTATCCATCTCATACTAGAGGCTATCGTGTGCTTTTACTTGACACTAACAAAATTGTGGGGACTTGTGATGTGTCTTTTGATGAAGATAGCCCAGGTACTAGCTCCGATGTTGCAGGACCAGATCCGTATCCTCAGGGGGAGGGTATTTTCGAAGATGAAGAAGAGCCGGTGATACTGCCTAGTAGTTCTGAAGTTGACACGTGTCCAACTCTGGACATTGAACAAGCTCCGGCTATCACCTATGCTGGTCCTGATCGTCCACAAGTCACAAGCTCATCAATCTACGATGAACCTAATGAAGAAGAAGCTTGTGAGACATCTGTTCCCCTACGTTTTTACAAAGATCATCCCCCACAACAGATGATTGGAAGCTTGCACGAACGAGTCACACAGTCCAGGTTTTGCGATCCAAACTCTCATGCTCATTCTGCTTTTGTTGCTTCTTTAGAACCCAAAGATATATCGCACGCACTCACTAATGAATCTTGGATTATTGCCATGCAAGAAGAGTTAGAAAATTTTGAAAGAAATAATGTTTGGAAACTTGTACCTCCACCTCAAGGTCACACTTTAATTGGAACTAAATGGGTATTTAAAAATAAACAAAGTGAGGATGGGGTTGTGGTTAGGAATAAGGCTAGGTTGGTTGCTCAAGGTTTCACTCAAGTTGAAGGTCTAGATTTTGATGAAACTTTTGCTCCTGTCACTAGATTAGAAGCCATAAGAATTTTGTTAGCTTTTGCAGCATCTAAAGGTTTTAAGCTATATCAAATGGATGTTAAAAGTGCTTTTCTTAATGGCTACATAGATGAGGAGGTTTATGTCAAACAACCACCAGGTTTTGAAAATGCAAATTTTCCTAATCATGTTTACAAACTGTCCAAAGCCTTATATGGTCTCAAAAAAGCCCCTAGAGCATGGTATGATAGGCTAAAAACATTCTTACTTGAAAAGGGGTTTACCATGGGCAAGGTTGATAAAACTCTTTTTGTGCTTAAACATGGCAATGACTCGTTATTCGTTCAAGTGTATGTGGATGATATTATCTTTGGTTGTGCTTCTCATGATCTTGTGTCCAAGTTTTCAGCAATGATGAGTTCCGAATTTGAAATGAGTATGATGGGTGAACTCACTTACTTTTTGGGGCTGCAAATCAAGCAAACCAAGGAGGATACCTTTGTGCATCAAACGAAGTATACCAAAGACCTTCTAAGGCGCTTCAACATGGACAAAAGCAAGCCTCTTCAGACACCTATGGGAACAGTAACAACACTTGAACTTGATGAAGATGGTGAATCTGTGAATCAAAAAGAATATAGAAGCATGATCGGATCACTTTTGTACCTCACAGCATCAAGACCGGACATACAATTCAGCGTATGTCTTTGTGCACGGTTTCAAGCCTCCCCACGTGTTTAACATCGTCAAGCCGTCAAAAGGATTCTCAGGTACTTACATGGAACTCAAGAATTTGGCATTTTTCTTCCTTCTTCCTCAACCGTTACTTTGAAAGCTTTTTCGGATGCTGATTTTGGGGGTTGTAGGATTGATAGGAAAAGTACTTCCGGTGCTTGTCATTTTCTTGGTAATTCTCCTGTTGCTTGGTCCTCTAGAAAACAAAATTCAGTTGCACAATCCACAGCCGAATCTGAATATGTAGCTGCTGCTAGTGCTTGCTCACAAATTATTTGGATTGTTCAAACACTTAAGGACTATGGGGTTGATCTAGATAGTGTTCCACTATTCTGTGATAACACTAGTGCCATTTGCATTGCTAAAAACCTCGTGCAACATTCTAGAACTAAGCACATTGACATTAGATATCACTTTCTCCGAGATAATGTTGAAAAAGGAAACATTGTGCTTCACCATGTAGATACCGAACATTAATTGGCTGACATTTTTACAAAACCATTGGATTTCACTCGTTTTTGTTACATTCGTAGTGAAATAGGGGTTATGCATCCTCATGGCTTAAATTGAGGGGGGAGTTTTTGAAAGTTGGGAAGTCTATGTGTGAATCTGAAATTAAAATAATATGAGCATAGTATTTCATACATATATGACTCTGTGATTCCTTTTACATGCTGAAAGTTCTTACTACATTACTCGTGCTATACATTTTGTAGTTTTTGCCATGTCTAGTAATTGGAATAATAACTTACACTAAAACTGGTCATGGTCGAACTTTCTTGCTGTTTTGAACTTGTTACATGCTCACAAATGCTTTTAATCATAAAGAATTAATCAAGTAATCAACTCACATGTTGAGTTTTCATGAACAAATATAAATTGAGAAAAGATCAAGAGAATATGCATGCATCGCACTTCCTTTTCTGAGATGGCTTATCATTGCACTTATATTTGAACTTGGAAGAAGTTGTGTATGACTAAAACCATGTCCTTAAGCTTCTGATTGTCAAATGACATAGGCTTGGCTTGGTTGGTTAGAATAAGGCAGATGCGCATATAATCTCTTGCAAATATCATATGATCTAAATTTATGCTTTGACAAATAATAAAATGCAGCAACTAGTGTCATGCCTTCAGGTTTTGAAATAGTTAAGTTTGTGAGATCATGACTTGCTTAAATTGAAAATTACATATGATCTCTAGCATGGCTTACACTACTTTATGTATCTCATTGATGTGATAGTGTAAGTTACTTGATAGTATGGCTTGGATGAGCTTTGTTTATATGTATATGTTATAATATGCTCATAACAACTAAAGGGGGAGAGATAATTTGTTTATATATCATGACTTGCTGAATACATTGTCAAAGGGGGAGAGATAAGCATGAAGAGAGAGAGAATATGTGCATAAGGAGAGATAATAAAGGGGGAGAGATAATATGGGATAATTTTGGGGTAATTTTTCTTCTCATTAACTTTTGATTTACAAAGGGGGAGAAATTGTCTTCAAAACTTTTAATTAGAAGAAGCCAATGTTCGGATTTTAAATGGTGTTGCCAATGCATTCATCAAGGGGGAGATTGTAAAACCTATGTGTGCTGAATACATTGGCTTGTAGTGAATACACTTGGCTTTGATGATAAAAGTTTTTAATATCACCAAAACATCTTTTTATAAAGGTCTGACTCTAGCTCTGAGCTACAGCAAGGTCCGACGGTAGGTCCGGCTTGTTTTTGGTAGCTCCGGCTACGTTAGATGCTAGGTCCGACTTCTTGGTAAGGTCCGACTAAGCTTCGGTAGCTCCGGTGAGCTTTATCTTTAGCTCCGGCATATCTTTGTTAGCTCCGGTAGATATTTGATACTTCCGGCATGCTTTTTCTAAGCTCCGACTTACTTTGTCTAGCTCCGGTTTTGGGTTGACTAGTTTTGAATAGTTTTTGGTAAGCTCCGGTGCTAGGATCTACTAGTTTTGGTAAGCTCCGTCAGGTGCTTCATTGTACTAGTTTTGGTAAGCTCCGGCAGGTGCTTCATTGTACTAGTTTTGGTAAGCTCTGGCAGGTGCTTCATTGTACTAGTTTTGGTAAGCTCCGGCTCAAGCTCCGGCTTGCTGTGGGATGATCCGGAACTTGACCGCAATACTTCTGCTTTTCATTTGCAAAGTTTTGAACTTGCTTTATATTCTTGGAAAGATTGCTTAGTATTCGTTTGCTAAGTTTTTGTTGTGTTTTGGTTGATATGGATGATATCGTGTTACTGTGGTTTTGCAACATGCTTATGTGAGGTTCTCACGTAGGGTGTTGTGTTTGGAACTAACTTGAGTCAAGTCGAGGACTTGGGCTCGTATAGATTGGTTGTTTATTCATGTGCAGGTGTTGCTTGAGTTCAAGACATGGATGGTGACGGGATCCATTGGACTAGTCTCAGGGAGGAGATGAGGTTCCAACAACCAAATTCAGGAGGAATTGTGGTTGAGCTGATCAGGAGGTTGCGCAGCATGATTGAATCAAGAACAATGCATATGAAGGTATCATGGACGTCATTGGAAGATGTTTGCACGTGTGCAAGGAGTGCATGGACGTGGCTACATGGTTCTGAGGCATGATGAAGATATGTGGACGTAAAGAATTGGTCGGAAAGGTCCAACCGACTAGGTTATGGACTCAGGCTGCGGCTGAGTCGGGTTTGACTCAAATATGGAAAGATTTGAGTTGGTTATGATAGGATTTCGTGTGGGTCACGAATTTGAGTTGTTTAGGAATGTGGGATACGTTCCTAAGGTGTTTGGAAGTCTTAAGATTGCTTCTATCTGCGTATAGAAGAATCTTGAGCAGTTATGGAAAGTTACGATTCGTGATCTGAGTAGGATTGGAGTCCTAGTTGATATTGGGTTGGCCTAAGGGCTAGTTGTATAAGCAAGGGAGCCCAGAGCTCATGGTGCACGACTTTGGGGCTGTTCCTCTTGTGTTCTATTGAATAAAATTCGTAGTTTGAAGGAACTTTTGTGCCTTGTTCGTCCGACTTGTTCCAGACAAGTTTTACTCGTCGAGTTTCTGGACAGCACTACCTTTCGTCGGTGGTTTTATCATAACTCGAGTTTTACAGATCCAATTGACGTGATTCTTTTTGGGTTGTCTTCACAACTTGATTTTATATCATATGTCAAAATTTCACGGTCATTGGATTTGTGGTCTATGATATACACGAGTTTCTTTGCAGCGTTCCAAAACTGTTTTTTCTCGGGTAGGGCAGATTGACCATTGTTTGATCTTTCGATCATAACTTGAGTTTTTCTCGACGGATTTGAGTGATTCTTTTTGTGTTGTCTTCGTGACTTGATTCTCTATGATATCCATCACTTTTGTCACAGTAAAACACATTTATATTAGTCTCACAAACGATTTATTTAACAGATCGTTTTTCTGCTGAAGGGGTTGAGGTTTAAATTGTTTCCGCTTCGTAAGATTTTAAAATCTACCATTCACCCCCCCCCCTTCTGGTAGATTTTCACGTGCTCTTCAATTCTACATATACCATTTTGAAGATTTCAATTCTAATTATTGCATCCCAATCAATTTGTTTCAGTTTTATCCGCAATGCATGTTCACGTGTTAATTGCCATCAATGTGTCTAAGTGGTTTACAAAAGCTGTGGATAAACTTTGAAGAGCTTTTCTATGGAAAGGTCGGGAGCGGGTCAATGGAGGGTGTTGTCTAATGGCTTGAGAAGAAGTTCAGTGCCCTCTTGACCTTGGTGGACTCGGAATACTAAACCTGGAAATCATGGGATAGGCCCTCCAAGTCCGGTGGCTATGGTTTACAAAGATAGCATTAACAAGCCTTGGCAAGGTTTGAACATTCCCACTCATCCTTTCGTCGGTGCTCTGTTTAAGATTCCATAGAAACCCAAGTTAAAAATGGCAGAAATGCACTCTTTTGGAGCGATAGATGGTCAATGGGTTGTCACAATGCGGATCTAGCTTCATTAGTGGTAACCACTGTTTCACAAAGGTCTCGTAACAAGCGCACCGTGGCTGAAGCTTTGATTGATAACAGCTGGGTCATGATATTCAAGAGGGTCTCTCGATGGTTGGATTCTTTGAATTTTTTTAGCTCTAGAACACTACAGGAATCCCGACGATTTGCGACGGCCAGGGCCGTCGCAAATAAGCCAGATGCCGTCGCAAATAAGCTATTTGCGACGGCTTTCTTTATTTGCGACGGCTTTCGGCCGTCGCAAATATGGCGTCGCAAATAAGCTTATTTGCGACGGCCACCGTCGCAAATAAACTTATTTGCGACGGCTAGGAGAGGCCGTCGCAAGTTGTTGCTGCGGGCTGGTGGGCCCCGCGAACTTATTTGCGACGGCCCAGCCGTCGCAATTAAAGCTTATTTGCGACGGCATAGCCGTCGCAATTAGGGGCCACTATTTGTGACGGCCTGGCCGTTGCAAATAAGTTCAGAGGACAGGGCCCACATGTCCTCCTCTGGGACCCACGACTCTATTTGCGACGGCCAGGCCGTCGCAATTAATGCTTATTTGTGATGGCCTGGCCGTCGCAAATAACTGTGGTTTAATTGCGACGGCTTGTACTCTTATTTGCGACGGTACTGTATAAAAAGCCGTCGCAAATAAGGTTTTTTATTTTTTTTAAAAAACAGAAAACACTAACCGGCTCGATGACCAGATTCACAACAAACACAATATACACAATATACACAATATATACACAGCATACACAAAGATCATCACAATCACAAACTAAAATTCCGATACATCTCACATCGTCATCAACAAAGTAAATAAAAGGGCTCACTCGCCCATCTAACCTCCGAAGCCACCTCCGAAGTCGAAGTCGTTGTCGTCGCGCCTCAATCTAGGCGGCGGTAGCGAAGGCGACGGCGTTTGTGCAGCCGTCGCGGATCCCTGCAATTAATAAAACTTAGAGTTAGAATATAAATGCATCAACATCTCTCTCCCTCCCTCTCCCTCTATCTTCATCTAGATCACCCTCTCTTCCTCTCTCTTTTCATTTCTCTCTTTGTCTCTCACTCTATCTTTCTTGCTCACTCTATCTCTCTATTGCTATCCTTTTCCCTCTATCTTCCTCCCTCTATCTCCATCTACATCTCCCTCCCTCTATCTTCCCCTCTCTCTATCTCCATCTACATCTTACTCTCTCTTCATTCCCATCCTACTCTATCTATCTTTCACTCTTTCTTCTGTCTCCCTTTCTTCTATCTCTTTCTTTCTTCTATCTCAATCATTTTCTTCTATCTAACTATCTCTCTCTTTCATCTATCTCAATCTTATTACGCTGGAGAAGAAGGATTACATAGAGACTTACCTGACCCGCTGAAGAAGGATCGCCTGGGAGGACCGGTGGTAGTACCGGTAGCTGGATTCCCAGACCCTGCGCCCGAGCGATGGCCTGTCATTGCAAACATTAAATGCTACCTATTAGTAAGTCATTTAAGCTGAATTAATGAGAATTTTAATTTTTAGATTGTTACCTCCATTGCTTCCCGCATCTGCGCCAACGCTGCTGCCTGGGTTTGGATCGTGGCCTCCATCGCCCTCCTTTCCTCCTCATGTCGCCTTTCATTTTCTTCTACAGTTTCTCGAAGGGACTGCATCTCAATGTCCCTCTGCGACACGCGGCGACCTCCCGTACCCGAAGCCTGCGTGGAGCTGCCTCTCGCAGGTCTACCCGCCCTCGAGTCGACAACTCCGTCGAATATGGCGAGCCTATAAAAAAGAGAGTCGGTAATATGAAATTAAAATATCTTGAATACTTTGAATTGAAAACGATAAAATGACTTGCAAACTCACCTTCCGTGTGCTTTTCCACCACCAGTTGCATACGCGGCTTGAGGATCGATCGGTTGACGTTCCCAATCGAAATCCTCGCCGTGTATCTTCCTAGCCTCCTCCCCGTACTTAGCCTGCAAAACAATAAAATCATGTAAGTTCAACAATCTATATAGTTATATTTAATATGAATGATTTCTAAACTTACCAAATGCTCGGCTGCAGCCTGACTGCACCCCGTCGGCTGAGAAGGGTCCCTGTGACCTCTCTTCCAAACCTCAGCAGGGGTGGGCGGCACCCCCGTCTCGCACTCCTATCAATACGTGTTAGTACTAACAATATATTATTAATATATAAACATAAGTTACACACACTTACCATGCGTTTAGCTAAACGCAAGTGGTTATCTTGCCCGTGCCTGCTCTTCCCCTCCACCCCTCTGCAGTCTCGAGCCTTCTCAGACTTAGCTTTAAACTCGTCGCTAGCCCAGTAGCGACAAAGGGCCCGAAATGCATCGGTCCGACCCTGCAACCAGCTCACGTGGCCCTGCACATAGTTCGAAGTCGTTAAAAGTACCATCGAGGACATTATCAGAAAAAAATACTTACTACACTCCATGTACCTGCGCGTACTCCTCCTCCGTCAGGTGCCTCTCGCTCTCTTGTCGGAAGTGTAACACGTGCTGCTGGTTCGCCTTCAAGTGCTCATTAATGATTTGAACACGGGCGTTCGACAAAGCTTGTCGAAGCGCCTTGGCAGCGTTGAAGTGAAACACTCGCCTCGCATCCTCAAACATGCGACAGTCGTTCGGGTCCTCTAAAGTATATCTTGCCTGCGATAAAGAATATATTGAAGAGATGTTCACTAAAAGAGTTTAAGAGTTGTAACTTAGAAACTTTTTTAACATACTTACCATAAAATGGGCCCATACGGCCTCCTGAAGGTTGCCGTGCTCCTGGTGATGGACGCGTGCGTAGTCCTCCCACGAAAGAGCAGGCACCCCGTCGATGACCCCGGGATAGTGCAAACGCACTATAGACCCGAGGACACCGTTCACCGGTCTTTGGTGTTTCTCACCGGTGAAAGACAAGTCGTCCCAAGCCCTGTAAGATATTTATTCATTCATTCATTACTTAAGTAATCAAAAGAAACTAAAATTGAAAACTATAATTTTTATTACCTGTCTCCGACTGGACGAATCACGGTCCTCTGTGAAGGGACCGCGGGAGGACTAACAAAGTGAGTCCTCCTCGTCCTCCGCGTCTGCTGGGGCGCCACGTCAGGTGACCCAGACGGCTCCTCACCAGCCGAGTCAAAGGCCTCAGGAACAAACTCATCGTCAGCCGGGGGCTGGCTGGCCGAGGGCTGGCTCGCCGAGGGCTGAATCGCCGAGGGCTGCCTCGCCGAGGGCTGGCTGGCCGAGGGCTGCCTCGCCGAGGGCTGCCTCGCCGAGGGCTGGCTCACCGAAGGCGCTGCAGCCTCTGAGTCAGCCGGTGAGGACTACAACATTCAAATGATTCATAAGTAAGTTTAATGTGAATTTGAATTTAAAGAATTTGTCAAAAACGAGTGACATTTACCAGTGACGAAGCTCTAGAGCTGGTCTGAACGTGCCCCAGCAGCTGAGAGCGTCTGCTGCTAGTCGACGAGGCACCAACGAAAGCGTCCTCAGGTCTAGAGGGGTAGAACCCCCTCGTCGGCGGCACCTTCTTACCCTTCTTTGACGCCATCCTATTATAATTAGATAATTAGTAAATATGCAAATAAAATATATAAAATTCATGTTACTATCTTCAAGAAAACATTACTTGTAGTCACTTTCAAAATTCATCAACATCATTGTCATGTGCTTGTGCCCTACTCCTTAAACCAGCCCAACGATCTTCCATCGTGGCCTGTTCTAATTTTCGTTTTCGCGTATCATCTGCCTCTACATCTTCAACGTCTTCAACATCTCCAACTAATTGATCGAGTCCTGCACCAAGCTCGACCATAAAGTGTCTGGCAACTCTTCTTCTTGGTACACTTCTTCAACGTCTTCGCTATCATGGTAACCATCATCCCCAGGAGTATATAGCCGCTCACGAGGATTCACCTTATATACCACCCACCAAGCACTGAGCTTCGTGCATGGATAAGGTAGATAATACACTTGTTCAACTTGATGCGCAAGAACAAATGTATCGTAACCTCGTAGTCGGTCCTTATGTTTCACTTCCACCATTCCAAATTGGTTTTCTCGAGTTCCATGAGTACGATCAAACCAGTCACAGTCAAAGAAGACAACTCGAAGGGTCTTATTTCCGGTAAAAGTAAATTCAAGGATTTTGTTAATGATACCATAATAATCGGTTAAATTCCCTTGAGTGTCCATTGCTCTCTTCACAACACCGGAATTTGATGTTGCCGCAAGAGGACGATGAGCTTCAAAATGAGTTGTACGGAATCGGAAGCCATTTACGTCATATCGACCATAGCTTCTAACATTCACCAATCCATAAGATAGCTGCTGCAAATCTTCATGGACATTGTGAGTCCGACACTGTTATAAAAGACGAGAGAATATTACATAATACTTCTTTAATAATAGTAATTTATAATACATAGAAGACGAGAGAATATTACATATTCTCGAAACCAAGATAGAAAACTCTGCCCCCCATTTATTCCTTCCTTTCGCATCGCTTCTACTTGTTTGGCCGTAGGTTGATGCCTATGTGGCCAATATTGTCTGTGGAACTCGCTGAACATGAAAAAACATCTTTTAGAGTATATGTGTAGCAAAATATGTAGATTAACATAAACATAGGAGAAACACTTACTCGAAGTATTCCTGCATGCCTTCTATATTCGCGTACATGTAGAGTAAAGCAACAGTCCTTTCTTGTTCGGATAGCTCGTAGGTCGTGTAGCTACCAACGGTGGCACCTCTCGTTTGAAAAATGGAAAGGTCGCTTAGGGGGGGTGTTTCGTCCACATTGTACCGCATCGCCGAAGTATTGATATTGTTTTCTTCCGCAAAGTAGACACTTGAAAAGTATCCAACTTCCTTAAGAGCATATGCTTCAGCGATGCACCCTTCCACCCTTGCCCTGTTGCCAACCATTGGTTTCAGATATCGTAGCGCTCTTTCAATGTGATACATCCACCTATATTGCACAGGACCGCCAACTTTAGCTTCGAATGGAAGATGGATAAGCAGATGTTGCATTGGATTGAAGAAACCCGGTGGAAAATTTTTTTCCATCATACATAAAAGTATGGGTACCTCCTTCTCTAACTTATCCACCATACCGATCTTGATTTCTTTAGCACAAAGTTGTCTATAAAAATAGCTGAGCTCGAGTAAAACCTTCCACACCGCATCATCTAGATAGCCTCGGAACATAACAGGTAGGAGTCTTTCCATTATAATGTGATAATCATGACTCTTCAACCCAGTGAGATTTCCTGTGTTAACATTTACGGCTCGTTTCAGGCTAGCTGCGTAACCATCTGGGAATTTCAAAGTTTTCATCCATTTCATAACTTCTTTCTTTTCTTTCGATCGAAGACAGAAAGAAGCACGTGGCTTTCCACCACTTTCAGAGATTTCAAGAGTTGGACGGTGACAAATGTCTGCCAAATCTAGTCTAGCTTTGTAATTGTCTTTCGTTTTGCCAGGCATATCCATGCAAGTGCTTATGATACTTTCGCTCATATTACGCTCCTGATGCATGACATCAATGTTGTGCATTAGAATCAACGACTTCACATATGGTAGCTCCCAAAGTCCACATATGTGAGTCCAATTGTGTTCCTCTCCATAACCTACGAAATATCCAGGACGACCTTCATCAGGCACCAGTTTGTCCAACATATCAGAAATTTCTGACCCGTTGAGACGCTTCGGTGGTCCTTTAGTGACAACAGTGTTCTTTCGAAAGACATGCCTCTGCTGCCTAAATATATGATTCGAGGGCAGCCAACGTCTGTGACAATCGAAGTAAGATATTTTGCCTCCATGAGTTAGTCGAAAGCAATCCGTGTCTGAAGCACATATCGGACACGTCAGACGACCGTGAGTGCTCCATCCAGAAAACATGCCGTATGCCGGCAAATCATGGACGGACCACAAATAAGCAGCTCGAAGGTTGAATTTCTGCTTCTTGTAACTGTCGTACGCTTCGACTCCTGTCCACAAGACTTTCAATTCTTCGATCAGCGGTTTTAACATCACGTTGAGACGTGACCCGGGATGATCAGGTCCAGGTACAATGAGGCTGAGAAACATGAACTCGTTCCTCGTACAAAAAGCAGGTGGAAGGTTGTACGGAATGACAAAGACAGGCCAACATGAGTATGGCGTGGCATTCGTACTGAACGGTGAGAATCCGTCTGTCGCTAATCCGATGCGAACATTCCTCGCATCACGAGAAAAGTCTGGATCGAAACGGTCTAGTGCCTTCCATGCATCACCGTCGGACGGATGCATCAAGAATTCTTTGTTCTCACATTTACCTTCTTTGTGCCATCTCATGTGTCTTGCGGTTCTTTTTGAAAGAAACATCCGCTTCAACCGAGGTGTCACAGGCAAGTAATGAAGCTGCTTATGTGCGACATCTGTCATCACATTATCGCCATCGTCATTAACAACTTCGACATACCTCGATTTACCATATTTCAAGCACATCTTCTCATTGGCGTGCTCTTTCCAGAATAGCATGCAGTTGTCTGGGCACACATCAATTTTCTCATACTTCATATCGAGACCAGATATCTTGATCTTTGACTGATACATATCTGGTGGCGCTTTGTGAGGTTGTGGAAGGATATCGCAGATCAATTTCATGAGATCATTGTAGCAGTTGATGGAAAAAATTTACTTGGACTTAATTGCCATAAATCTGGTCAAGAAAGCAAGTACGGTCATAGCTGTGTGTTCATGCAACGGCTCTTGTGATTTCTTCAGCTCCTCGAAGAACTTCTCTGCCTCATTTGTAAGAGGATCCTCCACTTCAAGAGCTTCTAACATCTCATCCATCCTATCAACCTCTGTTATATCATCATCCTCATCCGCTTCGGCTATGACTCGAGAATTAGTCTCGCCGTGGAAGGTCCACACTTCATATTGTGGAGTGAAACCGTTTCGACATAAGTGAAACGAAAGCTCCAATCTTCTCAAAAACTTAGTGTTCCGGCATTTTGTACATGGGCACCGCACCATATCTTCCGTTGACAACGAAAATGCTCGATCCAAAAATTGATCTAACTTGATAAACCACTCATCGGAATGACCACCATTTCTGCTCTTCCAGCCAGTATACATCCAACTGCGGTCTTCACCCATGTTTGACTCTGCAGTTTAATGTGAAAGAAATTGTCGTTAATGTATTGTTGTGTTATGTCATGGCCCTACAACCTAGGCAGATAGATCCTAAACCCACCCAAGAGTGACCGAGCGGAGCGTGCTCATGACGAGACGCGTGATCCGGATTCGAACGAAATTTCGGCAGCATAACCCCGTTGTTCTCCACTGCACGCCCAAAAATGGTGCAGCAGAGAACAACAGGGTTACGCCACCGAAATCTCGTCCAAATCCGGACCCGCGTCTCGTCACAAGCCACGCCCCCTCGGTCACTCCGAGGCTGTCCAAAAAGGGACAATTCCGAACCTGCACGTCTCACATGCCAATGGCATGTGAGACGTGCCGATCCGAAACGGGTAATCAATTGCTATAGGTTACGTTGCTCATGTTCATTTATAAATCATTTACGAATGAGGAAAGAGAACGAGAGTGAGGAGAAAAGTGGGTCAGAGTTGAAAGTTTCATAGTCAGGGCCGTCCACGATAATTGTGTTCGGCATGGCGTCGTGGCCTTCATGGTCGTGGGACTTCTTGCAGTTGCAGTCGTGGCGAGCCGAGCGGCTCCTGGGACCTGCAGACCAACTACGCCAACTGGGTCGCCTCCAAGAGGTTCCTCCCCGGTGATCAGATCGGTGGGTACCTGCACGGCCACCAGACCTCGCTCCCGGAGCCTCTCCTCCGCTGCCGTCCACGCCTTCCGGAGGATCCTCTGCCGCTACCAAGACCACCGCCATCGGCTTTGGTCTCGCCGCTGTCATGCTCGCCGCAGGCGATATGGCGTAGAATATCTCCTCTCTCTTTTGATATTTCTTCTGATACATTATCGTTTTAACCCGCTTATGTATATATATATATATATACATATTTATATTTATATATTTATATATATAAAGAATATTAAACATGCTAAAAGAAATATAACAATTAATCAAAATTTGAACATTTAATAACTTAATTCAATAACGATAAGCAGCAATGAACATAAACATTAAGAATACTAAAGCAAAACATAAGCATGCTTAACATCTACATAATCAATAACATTATCAACAAATTTGCATAACCAACATCATTAACAACTAAGCATAATTAACATCAAGATCGAGCAACAATTTCTACTCATTCGATCAACAATCATTCGAAGATTGAACAATCCATATGAAGGCAATTATTTGCGACGGCCAGTTAAATTGCGACGGCTCGGGGGCGCGGCTAGCGGCTAGCGGCGGGGCCGGCGGGCCGGGGGCGCAGGGGCGGCGGGGGGCTGGGGGCGGTGGGCGCGCTGGGGGCGGCAGGGTCGGGGCGCGGCGGGTCGATGGCGAGGGTGCGGCGGGGCCGGGGGCGCAGGGGCGGCGGGGGGCTGGGGGCGGTGGGCGCGCTGGGGGCGGCGGTGTCGGGGCGCGGCTGCGGTGGGGAATTGTAAATGAAGAGTCGGGGCCGGAGGGTCCCGATATTAGACTTAGTTTGCGACGGCCTATTACATGGCATCGTTCCCATACATACACACACTCAAGTTCTTTCGCCGTATGCATAAAACTGCACTAGCAAATGCCCTTTTTATTACATCTTCTATAATTAAGTGATTCAATCCTTAAATAAACTATACAAACTATTCTAAGCTACTATAGCTAATTGCTACTACCTCTTAACAAAATTGCTAGCTACATCTGAAAAAAAAAACCCTAAAATAGGGGGGAGTAGCACTGACCTCAAGGTCGGGGGCGCGGCGGTCCGGTCGGGGTCGCAGCGGTCCGGGCCGGCGGCGGCGACGCCGGTGGCGCGGCGGGCCGGAGGCGGAGGCAGGCGGGCCGGAGGCGGAGGCAGGCGACGCCGGTGGGGGCCGAGGGCGGCGGGCGCTGAGGCGGGCGCGGAGGCGGGGCCGAGGGCGGCGGGCGCGGAGGCGGGGCCGAGGGCGGCGGGCCGGCGGCGGAGCCGGGGGCGCGGCGGCGGGGGCGCGGCAGGGTGGCGGGGGCGCGGCGGCGGGGTGTTATGAGGAAAATGAAGAGTCGGGGTGGAGCGTCCCGATATAAGCCCTAATTTGCGACGGCCGGATTAATTGCGACGGCCTCGACTTACGGCCGTCGCAATTAAATCCTATTTGCGACGGCCGTTTGACCGGCCGTCGCAAATAAGGGTTTATTTGCGACGGCTCTGTTATTTGCGACGGTCCTAGGGTTGGCCGTCGCAAATAACCACTTATTTGCGACGGCTAGTCCGAAAGCCGTCGCAAATAACCTCTTATTCGCGACGGCCATCTTATTTGCGACGGCCAGAGGCGGGCCGTCGCGATTTAAGCTATTTGCGACGGCTGGCCGTCGCAAATAAAATCAGCCGTCGCAAATGATCGCTTTTCCTGTAGTGGAATACCTTGTTGAATGTTGTTCTCACCCAAGAGGAAGATACACATGTCTAGCATCTCGACGACTCAAGTCAATACACTGCAAAATCTTCACATTGATCTTTTTATAATGGGACTATTTATTTTGAGCCTTGGCATCGGATTTGGAAGACTTGAGCGCCTGCAAAGTGTAACATCTTTCTATAGTTGGCGGTGGCAATAGATGTTGGACAGCCGATCGTCTTGCAAAAAGGGGGTCTGCCACATCCTGGTAGTTGCCTCCTTTGCGATCAACTGGATGAGGATGCTCACCATCATCTGACTACTTGCGTTTGTCCACGGTATTTTTTGTTTCAAATTCTCTCCTCATTGCGTCTGGAAAGTGTATTATGAGCCGTCATGAAGCTTCTTTTGCCAAGTGGTGGCGGAAAAGTGAGGCCTCAAAACGTAAGAGAAAGGGTTTCAACACGCTAGTCACTTTTGGAGCTTGACTGCTTTGGAAGCATCACAATTTATGTGTTTCCAATGGCTCGATCCCTGCCTAGCAGAGTTGTTGTGATCCTTCAAAGATGAGTAACATTTGTGGCTCTTTGCGGGAGCTCAAGATCTAACTAGCCTTGGTCTAGCACGAGTTGAGGAGCTAAGTTAATTATTTCTTTTTTTGTTTTTTGCTCCGGTCATGTTATTTCATTACAGGAATCCCGACGATTTACGACGGCCATGGCCATCGCAAATAAGTCAGATGCCGTCACAAATAAGCGATTTGCGACGGATTTCCTTATTTCCGACGGTTTTTGGCCGTCGCAAATAAATCGTCGCAATTAAGCTTATTTGCGACGGCCACCGTTACAAATAAGCTTAATTGCGACGGCTAGGAGGGGCCGTCGCAAGTTATTGCCGTGGGCCGGTGGGCCCCGCAACATTATTTGCGACGGTCGGGCCATCGCAATTAAAGCTTATTTGCGACGGTCAGGCTGTCGCAATTAAGTGTCTCTATTTGCGACGGTCGGGCCGTCGCAAATAAGTTCAGTGGACAGGGCCCATGTGTCCTCCTCCGGGATCTATGCCTCTATTTGCGACAGCCAGACCGTCGCAAATAGCAGTGGATTAATTGCGACGGCCTGGAACCTTATTTGCAACGGTACTGTATAAAAAGTCGTCGCAAATAAGGTCCTAGGGTTGGCCGTCGCAAATAAGTTGTTATTTGCGACGGCTTTATGGTCGGCCGTCGCAAATAAGGTGTTATTTGCGACGGCCGCGTTATTTGCGACGGCTAAAGGCGGGCCGTCGCAATTTAATCTATTTGCGACGGCTAGCCGTCGCAAATAAAACCAACCGTCGCAAATGATTGTTTTTCCTGTAGTGTTTATCCTTTCTGTTACACAATTATGATGTAACTCGGCCTCCCACAGCTCGGTCCAAACTGGGATAGTGCAGTTGGTAAGTGTCATTTTTTTCTCGATCAATACAAAGATACACAACTCTCTTACATATTTGAGGGGGAAAAATCATGTTCATTAGAATTAGTTCCCGATGTGGCACATGCTAACCGTATCCGACTGAAAAAAAATTGAAACAAGGAAACAGCAGGGATAATCCTAGTGTTAAAATTTATTGATCAAAAATAAATTTACAAGGGTCCTTGGCAAAATTACATAACACCAGATAGAAGTCATTCCAAAGTACGAGGTGAAGTAAGGAATGCCATCTATCCATAGGTGAAACAAATCCTTAATCAAACCATTCAGTACATGAGCCTCGATCTTGCATTCATTTCTAAAGTTATCGAAGCAACTAGCTGTGTCGTCAAGGTTGATTTAGCTTCCAGGACTCTCTCCGTTGGAGGTAAAATCGAAATTGGACCCCATTTTGAATTCTACGATTTAAATATTACTATTTCTAAAAAAATCACTTCCCTTCAATGCCTGGAACTTGAGTGTGGAGGAGAACCAGGAGCGTTCGTCTTGGGCTGGGCCGTGCCGTTTCCTTGCAAGAGCGCCAAAAGCCAGACGGTGACATGCTCTGTAGAAAATAGTCAGGCCACTCTTATACCGGCCTCGGAGTCTCGGATCCAGGACGACCTCTGATAGCAAAATGGAAGCAGATCGGACTGCTCAGCTCAAAGATATAGATAGCTACGAGATCGGTTAGACTGACCTGGATCACAAATGACTTTAGAAAAAAACGAAAGCTTTGCGACAGTAGATTTTTTTGAACAAAAAGGTAGGAGCGCTGCCCATGTATTAAGAAGAAGAAGAATTACATCTTAAGAGGTATAAATTCTAACATGATACAAATATTCACACGAGCACTATTTAAACTATCCTACTAGTATTTTCTTATGTAGCGTGCCCTTGCTCGTCACTAGATGGCAATGAGCCCTGTCCCTGCATCTTGATGTCCTGCAGTGCTAGCTGGGCTACCTGCAAATGTGCAAGACTTTGCTGTTGAAAGATACGCCAATTGCGTTCTTTCCAAATATGCCACCAGAAGGAAAATAAAAAACCTACTACTCTTTTTGCTTGATTGTTGGAGTGGATTGCAATAATGTTATGAACCAATGGGATGCACCTATGTCATCTGTATGATGCAGTGTTGCCGGCAGTTCCAAGAGGAGCGAGAGGCTGCTCTAAGTTTCGATCCTGTAGGTGCACTGTGTCACGAGGTGATCTGTAGTTTCAGGGGTAGATGTGCATAGCACACAACTCGTTTGGTGGGGCCAATTCTTTTTGGCAAGGTTGTCAGCTGTTAGCGCTTTATTGTGCACCACAAGCTATGCGAAAAACGGCATTTTGGTTGAGTCTTAGCCCTCCATAGCGTGGGAGCCTAGCTCGAGGAGACACCGCCCAGGAACTGGACCTCATAGGTCGATGCTGACGAATACTCACCGTTTTGTGTCCATCGCCAAGAGATGCTGTCATGATTCTTCGTGAGGGTGATCTAACTAAGGACTTGGAATAATAATGTAAATTCATCTATAAGCTCTTCATTGTGCAGAGATTTGATGTTCTTGATCTAGTTGGAATTGGAAAGCTCCATGGCAACTCATCGCTTCTTGAAACGTGTCTGCTGAAAAAAATGTGGTGCCAGGACCCTAGGCGCCTGCTCATGCAGCCATCGCGCCTCCCAAAACGGGGTATCCTTGCCATTTCCGATAGAAATTATGGCTGAGGCGAAGAACAGTTGTGATCGACTTGATCATGATGTCTGAATAAAGCTTTCTATGGTCTGTAATGTTGGTCCCATGCATGCCACATCCATCTTAAACGTAATGCCCTTCCAAATTTCTCCAAGTCCTTAATTCCAAGGCCACCAATGTTCTTGGCCGTGTGCAGATTTTCCATCGCACCACATCATCCTCTTTTCACCCTGTCAGGGTCATCACCCTTCCATAAGAATCCCCGCCTTAATTTATCAATTTGCTGGCACGCCCAGGCTGGGAGGCAGAACAGCGTCAAAAAATATGTCGGCATAAAAGATAGTACGGTCTTGACTAGAATTTCTCTTCCCGAATAAGAACAAATTCTTTTTTCATCCTACTAAATGCTGGGCTATTTTCTGGACAACCGGTCGGATCGCTGCCTTAGGGAGTTTTTGACCCTTCATTAGATTTTGACCCTTCATTTTGTTGCATAAGATATTGCCACTGGTGCATGTGGAGGATTATTTAGATGGAGCAAATGAGTGCTGTTCAAGCGGCATCTGATAAAGAAGAAACACACGATATAGTGGAGATCATAAAATAAGCAAGAGACACATTGTTTGTTATTGTTATCATTTCTATGGTGTGCGCCAGAGAGGTCAAATAAGGGGGTATCCTTTAACCATAACTCTATTTTCTATACATAGAAAAAGAAGGGTTAACCTTTAGCTTTGCTTGGCAACTTGACCCTAGCCAGTCTGCAACTTGTTTTTTTTGTATCCATATAGACTCCTTCCGTTTTTTATTTGTTACCATTAGACAACAATTCCAGTTCAAAATAAATTAAAGTGGTTATTCTAAGGATAACAATTTAAGAACATAAGGAGAAATCCGTAATCTGGAGTGTTGAATTCAGGGAGCTAATTAATCAACTAGACAGTGCACTAATCGGGTCCTAAACAGATCAACTTAGACTAAAACTTAATCAATCTAAACTGATTCATGGTGTTTGGGTGATAGACAGATGTTAGGGAAGGTGAGTGACGACATACCTTGGTTTGCATCGGGAACCGCGGTCACGGCAGCGAGAGTGGAGCGAAGGGGCGCCGATCTTGCCGTCGCCGGAGGGATAACCGTGTCTGCAAGGCCTTCCCCTCACTTCCCACGTTCTTTTTTGACCGATCGGTTAGCCTCTCAGGTTGTTAGGATAAGCCCTTTACTAATCTAACTAACCCTTCTTATAAAGGTTGTGGGCGTGAGAGGGGGCCTCCGACTCTTAATCGTGTAGCACCCCCGATCACGGTGCGGTTAGGGAGTTGGAACCGGTGTGGGTGGGGCCCACATCGGAAAGTGGTCAATAACTAACATTCTCCCCCTTGACCACTGAACTAAAGACTTACTAACCTATTAGCTTAATTACTTACCTAATTACTTAGCTTAATGTATATTCCCTCATGCTTTGACATAAAAGGCACAACGCATCAAAACAGCCATTTACGTAATGTTTGACTCGAGGACCATGATATGTATCACATTCGGAAACAAACTTATACTTAGTTTGGCCCCTTAGTATCCAGGATAGTATCCACAGGTTTCCACTTAAGACCCATGCATGCTTTGTGTCCACTAAACACTTGGGCGGAAAACCCTTTTGTAAACGGTACCGCAAGCTTTCGCTTGATTCTTTTATGCTCGTAACTAGTTGTGATCCTGGATATTATCTTTCACAATACAAAACTTAACGTCGATGTGCTTGACAATTTCACTCGACTTATTGTTGTGAAATTATGATACTACAAACTTATTATTGTAGTATTACTCAAGTGGTTCGTGCTGTCGACCACTCTTAAAACCGGGCAAACTTTGTATCGCCTGCTTGTTGACCTCATCTTAAATAATAAGATGTGTCACACATTGTGGATGATGTAGTGACTATTTATTTGGAGTAGTTCCACGAGACAACTCCATTCGCGAAGATGGATATATAACTAACGCGGAATTCTTAGAATCCACACAATTCGCGAAACTAAGACTAAGAAGCTCACTTCGTCAAGTGAGTTTTGACTTATAATATCTTAACATGAGGCCTTATGTGCATTGCACCTTCTTAAGAAAATTCTTTAAATGCCTTCCTGTGATAAACCATCAGCATGGCCTAATGTCTTTCAAGTATCCCGTTCATTATCTTAAGTCAAGGTAAACTCTTATTCGAGCATATGTGAATTAATCTTCCGACAGCAGAAGCTTATAGAACCGAAAACATAAGGTCGACCATCATTGGTTCCCTAAACTTATCTAATTCTTAAACTTATCATCCTTGACTATCTAAACAGGCGAAGTTTTAACACCCCCTTATCATGATCATGGTGAATTCTAATACCTATCTTGTAGGATTCTTCACCTAGATCCTCTTATGGACAAAATCTTTTAATTTCTTATGACTGATTTATCTTAGAAGTAATGTATGATGTACATTCAACTTAGAATACATGTGAGTGTCCATCTCACATTACTTGAAAACCCAAAATGGCTTATAGTTTAATAACTCTTAATACTCACTTACATCCCTGAATGGATATTACTAAAGAATGTCTCAACATTCACTTAATAACAAGACCTTTCGATCATGTCACACTGATATTCTTATACAAATCTTAGGTAGAGAAATTTGTTTTACATCCATCTAATGTAAAATCATTCATAATGCACTACTAATAACTTAATGATTCTCTAGGAATCCTCAATTGAGTGAATTGCCATTAGTATGATCACAAAAGAAAATTTCCCTTCAGAATCACGCTTCTCTTGTAGGCTCATTACAGTATACTGTTTTGATTCTTTTAGGAATTATAACTAATACTCAGACACTAATGGCGTACTTAGATCTCATCTCATCTGACATAGTTTTACACCATTTAGATGATTGAGATCATCTTATAGTATTTTCTTATGTGGTATGACCACCTTTGTTATTTGTCTTATTGTGATCGGGCTACTATCGCTCTTCATCATTATTGGCCACTAATGATGAAGAATCAATAGCAGGTATTGTGACAACAATGTCTTGCATTGTTAACACAACGTAAGTAAGACATCATAAAGAGTGATTCTTGAAAAAGCGTGGCAACATGTACCATTCCTTTCAAGATCAGTGTCTTTATGAAGTCAAAACTCCCCCTGATTTAGTCATCTTTACAAACTTTTATTTCTGAATGATCTTATGACCCGATATGAATCAAAACTTATATCATGTGAGGATCAACCCAACACTTGGCCTTATGCAACTCAAATAACTTGTGTATTATGCCTACATTTTGGGGTTATTGTCGCCTCACATCATTGATGATAACAGACTTAAACTGAGTTATTTTTAATATTTTTCTGTTACCGATGAAAGACTAACAACACGTAGTGAATCATTAATGAAAAATGTTAATAAATTCAGCTACAACAGGTAGAGAGACAATACAACCTCTCATCATACCATACTCCTCCTGATCATGTCATCTTACTAATGATGACATGTCTTATTTAACTAAACTGATGATGATAATCAGTAACTTATTTATTGTTCTTACAACCAAACTTAATAATGTTTTGGGTTACTTTTGACTTAATGGGACTACCTCATATGAAAATGCTTAAATGAGGTTTACGCCCTGTCCACAATATACAATGGTGGCTTAGAGCCTCACTTAATATAAAGTTTGACTTAACACGTAAATCGATAGACTAATAACTTAACATACTTAATTAACATACACCATTTCGCTTAGTTATTTTAGGGGTATTGAATTCTTATTTGAATAAAAACTAAGTTAATACTAACAATACATGTTCAATGCCTTATTTTGAATCCAAAACGTCTTAATGAGGGAGAAAATGATCGATGGAGAAAACTAATTCAATTCTCCCCCTCGAAATATGGCCTTAATGACAATGCCATAATTTCGAAATTGTTTCGAGATCGATTCTGATGCGCTTATCTTAATACTTAGTTTGTAGGTGAAACCTTGAATAATATTTAAAATCATCATCTAAAGATAAATGTTATAACTGAATGTCCTAAACTATAACACTAAGAACTCAATGAGGTACTTAAATTAAAAATTACAAATATAAATACTTAAACTAAAATTCCATTAATGAGAGTATATGATGAATCTTAAGTACAAAACTATAACTTAGAAGAAAAATAAGTCTAAGATTTCAACTTTAGCTTCATGACCATAGAGACTTTAAGGATCATTCAACTCTTCTTATGATCCTCCACTTATCTAATTCCTATCTCAAGAATATGCAAGATTGCATCTTAGTTAATAAATCAAATGAGTTGAAAATAATCTTAAAAATTGACTTAACAATTAAAACTCAACTTACCTTTATCATTCTCATGATTGACAGGCTTAATAGCACGATGAGACTTAATGCGATCTTCTTCTTGAACGCATACATCAATTAGTTTCTTAAGATCCCACTGCTTAGACTGAAAGTTGTAACTAATGGTAATATGCTCAAAATCATCTGGAAGTAGAGCAAGAATGAGGTTGAAAAGAAACTCATCTTTCAACTCCAGATCTAATAGCTTAAGTTTAGCAGCAGTGTCCCACATACTAAGGATGTGCTCACGCACACTTCCTCCATTATGCTTCTGAGTGACGCGTTTCTTAACAAGTGCATGCATTGTAGCCTTGTTGCAGCCAGTTGCATACTTTTCTATCATTAGGAGGTACTCATAAGCTGTGTTGCATTCAGGAATTTCTTCTCGAACACTATCAGTAATTGAGCCCTTAATCACTTGTAAACATTTCTTATTTGAGATTGACCACTTAGCACGATCTAAATCGAAGCGAAAGTAGTCCTCTTCATAATCCTCCATCCTTTTGGTGAAAGACTCCTTAGTTTCTCCGTCACGAATAACGAGAATCTTAGGCTCAGTAGGACGCGCTCTCATGAGTGCCAAATCTATATCGGAGATTGTCAAACCAACCTCCAACTTAGATCGCCAACTAGTGTGATTGTCCTTTCTTAGATAGTTCTCTGGCGAGATAAATCTTAGTATCAAATCTGTAATGGAAGATCCTTGATCTGATGAACCATAACAAAACTTAGCCAATGCATGAACATGATTATAAACTAATCATCTTAATTTGTCTTTCACGTTGGTTACTTGACAACTTACGAACATAAAGACTTAATGATTCCGTCTTTCACGTTGGTTACTCAACGGAAACTAAATGGGCTTGAATAATTATGTGTTTCGTTTTTCACGTTGGTTACTTAACAAAAACACAACATATAAAATAACTTAATAAGAACGAAAACCTTGATTTCTAAACGTGCTTTGCCTTTCACGTTGGTTACTTAGCAAAAACACAACACTAAAATCATAACAATCTAGTCTTTCACGTTGGTTACTCAACAAAACACAATGACTTAAGGAATAAGACTTAAATGAGAAATAATCTCAATATGTGGTAAAAACAAAAAATTACCAGTACTCATGATGATCAAACATCGTAACTTAGAGCTTAAAACAACTTAGACATAGCTAATATCCTTAATACATGGCGAATTCATTTTTCACGTTGGTTACTAAATAAATGCACCATAACTTAATTAACGACGGAAGCTTTATGCTTAATTATTAATACTCTTATTTAACTTCTCATAATACCTAAAAACAACTAAAACATGGCAATAATATCTTAATATATATGGTAAATTCATTTTTCACGTTGGTTACTAAATGAATTCACCACAACTTAGCTAACAGCGGAAGCTTAATACTTAATTTCTTAAGAAATTATAAAATTTGCTTTTTAAAGAAAAAACATTTGATATCATTTACTCGATTTGAGGAAATGCCCTTAAATGACAACATGATTATTGAATTTGCAGGAACAATTTAAATAATGTACACAAACATAGCAAAAAAATCCAAAATTTATAAAACAATATTAAATAAATTTATGTCCACTTAATAAATACGTGATAACTAATTGCATTTTATCTCATACTAAAATGCACCATTATTCACAATTTGTGAATTTCATGAACTTAGTCTAATTTTCAATCTGAAAATCTCTTTAAAACTAGGCCAAAAGCCAATTTCTTAATTTCTGGAAATTATTTTCCATACTTACTCATTTGTGTAAAAAGAAAAATGCTGAAATCACTCAATGGACCAAAACTTACAAAATGGCCCATCATGAAGTGAACAGACTAATGGTCCTGACCATAAACCTTACTAGGCCCATTA
The DNA here is from genome assembly GCA_036927565.1 of Tuctoria greenei. Lineage (NCBI taxonomy): Eukaryota > Viridiplantae > Streptophyta > Magnoliopsida > Poales > Poaceae > Tuctoria > Tuctoria greenei. Next base: position 174,978,056 of record JAYESD010000005.1, read on the forward strand.
CTTAATTCTGGAAATCTGAATAAACGGAAAAATAACTTGTAGCTGGCCCAACTGATGGCTTGCAGCCCAACTAAGAGCTCAGCCTGCTACACGGGCACCTTACTTGCCCAGCTACCTTACGAAGCAGCACATGATATTGGCCAGCTGAGTTGCCTGCACTAGTGCACTTGCGTGCTGCATGCAAATGTGCTTGCATGTGCACGTGGGCTTCTGCATGCTGATGTGCACTAGCTCAGCTCAAACGTTGCCCATTCGCACGCCCGAGGACGCATCGATGCGGCGCCGCGTGCAGTGCGGGTGTCGGCCTGTTCGGCCGCACCGCTTAACCTCAGCCATCGATTTTCATCCGATGGACAAGCTGAAAGATCGGAGGCACAAAAGGCATCGGCCGCCGCTCAACGAAACTTAACCCCATTCGCCCTCGCCTCCGTCTCTCTCACCGCGCCGCACGAGCGAAACACGGAGAGCCCGAGGCTCCTCACGAGATGCAGTGAGAATATCACCGGCCGGCTGCCGTCGAGGGAGCTGGAGTTTCGCGAGGAGGCGGAGAGCAAATACGGTGCGGTGGTTGAGGCTTCGACCCCGCTGTCACCTTCATCGTCGGTGCGCGACGCTCACGTACGGGTGAGCGCGCCGCCGTCGATGGGGATGGCGCGCGGTGCCCTAGGCACGACGGATCCGGCGAGTCCGATTGCTCGCGCTTAAGGAGATTTTATCGGAGGAGGTCAAGGATAGCACCGCCGGTGCCGTAGCCCAACAGACGGCGCACTGACTTAGGTACGTTGATTCGCTTTTCTCTTTTTGGTCCTAAGTTCAGATCTGAGTTTTTCTTCAGAATCTTAGCTTGAACTGAATTGAATCCCCTCCTTCTTAATGCTTATAATAAAACTTATTCCAGTAAACTTAATTGAAAACCCGATTTAGGCATTGCCTAGACCGGCTCTGATGCCATAGTTGAATTCAGTGAGCCAATTAATCAACTAGGCAGTGCACTAATCGGGTCCTAAACAGATCAACTTAGACTAAAACTTAATCAATCTAAACTGATTCATGGTGTTTGGGTGATAGACAGATGTTAGGAAGGTGAGTGACCACATACCTTGGTTTGCATCGGGAACCGCGGTCATGGCAGCGAGAGTGGAGCGAAGAGGCGTCGATCTTGCCGTCGCCGGAGGGATAACGGTGTCTGCAAGGCCTTCCCCTCACTTCCCACGTTCTTTTTTGACCGATCGGTTAGCCTCTCAGATTGTTAGGATAAGCCCTTTACTAATCTAACTAACCCTTCTTATAAAGGTTGTGGGCGTGAGAGGGGGCCTCCGACTCTACTTATAAAGGTTGTGGGCGTGAGAGGGGGCCTCCGACTCTTAATCGTGTAGCACCCCCGATCACGGTGCGGTTAGGGAGTTGGAACCGGTGTGGGTGGGGCCCACACCGGAAAGTGGTCAATAACTAACATGGAGTACTACTCAATCTTAATTAGATCCCCTGTTTCGTCATCCTCTTATTGAAGTCTCAAATTCTGGTAGCTGGTGCTGGCGTGCCATCTGTAGTAGCTGGGAGACAAATGACGGCACCTGTTGATCAGTAAGCTCTTGGCTGGACGACGTAGCGCATTGGTGTGATTGACTGGTTCAGCGTCACTTGTAGCTTTCCGACGGTGTTTCGTATGCACCGTTCAGGCCAAAGGGGAACAGCCAAAGACTGAACTCAGATTAAGAAAAAAACGGATGTTCAACTAACGCTGCAAATTATAAAAAACTTGTCTTACGAATATATAACAGCCGGCGTCCACAAGGGTCAAACCTGTTCCAAAATCCAACGGGGAGGGTCATCACCCTGCTGGAGATGAATCCAGACGAACGTTGGTGACATAGTGTTACTTCTTAGTTGTCAGCTTTTGAAACAGTCTTGCAACTGAACCTCGTTTCAGTTTTTTTCACTCGGAATATTTCCAGAACCTCGTTTCAGTTGCTACAAGAATGTATAAATCGGTAGCGTCAACAGCTAGTAGCTGTGCGTATCAGCTGTTTCACTGGAATTTACAGGCTCAAATGCTATAAACCAAGTGTATTGACGCGATTGCAGCTACCGCAAGTGTTTTGGACACTATACCACAGGTTCAGAAAGTAGATTGGGAACAGGACGACATGCTGAATTGATAATCTGGTTTGGATTTTCATGAAGAGAAGAGAAACTCGTTTAAATCCTCAGTTGACTAGTCTGGACCAGGTAATCTGGACTCTGGAGAGGAGAACAGCAGCTAAACTACACCTGCAGGATGGACCAGGTCGTTGGAGCAGAAAGATTGACCGCTTCAGCAATGGTAACCACATTTTCTGTCCATACACGGACAAACCATTACATGTAGATGGAAGACAACTAAAATGGTTCATATGACCTGGTCGACTCATCTCAGTCTCTCTTAATCTGAATGTTAGAGATATAATAGTCTATTTATATTAGATGATGTATTAGATACTTATTTGCATATTTGTCATCTTTGTACATCTATTTATAAAGGCCACCGACCTCTTCAATAATATAATATTCAATATTCGTGATATACAGAACTTTAGATCTTTTATCTTAATTTTTTTTGACGACGGCGGCCGTCCGCACAACGACGGCGGCGACAGTGACAACAAGAACCTCCACAGTCTGATCGACGCCCACAAGATCCGCGCGTGAGTGGCGCAGCACGTGCAGCCGTTCCTCCCATCCACATGCATCACTTGTGTCACCATGAGAAACGAGATGCTCTCTGGCAAGGACACGACCACCATGCAGAGTCTTCTCCCTACCATGCGTGTTGCTGACGTCATGCTGATGTCAGCGTGACATCAGCATGAACAGATCTGATCTCTCGCTTCTTTAAAAAAAACTTACTGCTCTTTTCTGCTCGAGTCCCGCTGTTTTTTTTTTCGATTGAACTTTCCAGCAGTTAGGTTACTCGGTAGTAAAAAAAACTTGCTGATTGCATCGCTTTTATTTCTGCTCTCTCTGTCCTCTGCCGCTGCTTATTTTGTGCTCTCGTCGTCGTCTGTCATCTTCTATACTATGACTTTTCTTCTTCGGTCGGAATTTCAGTTGTGCGGTGTGCTGTGTTTTCAATTGCATCAATTACTATAATTGGGTTCCTGATCGACTCATCTCAGTCTCTCTTAATCTGAAAACATAGAATATTTGCTAAGATCTTGCAATCTGGTAGTAAGTATTACGTATTTGTGCAGCTGAGTAGGTCTTTCAAATGATTTGACAAGATATTACTCTCTACGTCCTGTCAAAAAAAAAAAAGATACGACTCCCTCTATCTTAAAATACTTGTTATTTAGGACACGAATTCTAGTTCAAAATGAAGTAAAATTCTTGTCTTAAATAACAAGTATTTTGACTGTCATATGTATTCGGAAATGTCTTACCCTCCAAGTCTCGTGCACTCTATATTCATCATATTATACGCATTATATTTTCTCTTATACGGATGCACGACCGGACCCTACACTCGAAGCAGAGGAAGCATCACGGGAGAGCAGTCGCCGGATGTCGTAGCAGAGTCTTCCATTGACCGGTTCAGCATGGACCATTAGATGCAAAAATCCAAAGACACGTACGACAGCAACGTGAAGACAAGCAACAGAGCGAGTCAGGAAGCTCTAGCGCAAGTCCTTCATTTCATTTTACTCCTCCAATTGGTCGAAGCTCTACGGCTCTAGCCTCGGAGCTCCATTGACCTGCTGCTCATGTCGGATCGATCTCCCTCCGTGTTCCGTTCATCCGCAAGATTGTCAACCGAATAAATTAGATGCCGCTTCAAACTGAAGGATGCAGAGGACGTGTCCTTTTTGTAATCATGCATATTGTAATTTTATTGACCATGTTCAGTAGCAAATGACTCTCCAAAACTAGCTAGGGCTGCGTACAGAGCATCGGCTCCAAAACTGGTTCAGCAACGGTACGGCAACAGATCAAACCACAGGGCAAGTTCTACACGCAGCCGAAGAATGGCAGTCAACAAGGAGATGAAACGCGACAGAGTGAACGCATCTGAATCGGTTCATGAAGTGGTCAACGGGATGATAGCAGCGTCATGTTCTTAGGAACCTTTGCCACCGTTTTTCTAATGATTGACTTCGAAGCCAAGTTCATTCCACACATCAATAAGAAGTGGGACGTTTCCCGCTCGTTCCACTACTAAATGAATAAAAGAGACCCGCCCGTATGAAAACGTTTCATATTCGTTGATATCCGATCCCAAATTTTACTCGGTCCCCTTGAGTATGGCACGTATTAGACGACGTTTTACACGATCCCGTTGATGTTCACTAGTCAATTTCAGATAGCAGACAGTATTATCATTATTATGTACGGAAAACAAATTACTAAATTCCCAGAGAACGTACTGTATATAACGATTGGTGATCAAAAGAGGTGTCTGTTTGCAGACCATGCGGCAAAAAAAAAAAAAAACTAGCATTGCAATGCAACGACAATATACCGTGGACCGTCCCCACTCCATCTTAGTCCTAGCCAGCCTACTCTCGTACGACTCAGTCGTGTTAGGTTTAGTTTTACATCAGATAATGATCATGAGAGTATGATTTAAAAAGTTAGAGGAATCTCACCTATGAAATTAGTCTTTTGTTGAGGTGGTCCAGAATCTTGGTTGGATCTCCGACTGAGCCTGTGTGGACAGTAACCCCGTGGTGATGGGGGATGGTGGTAGGGGCTGGTATGCATGGCGAGCTAGGTCGTATTCTAACAAGTGGTCAGGATGATGATCAGAAATATAGAACATCTCGTGGGCTTCACAAGGATATCGGGTCATCGAAAAGATATCTCAGGCCACACAAATATAGGACTATCAGAGCAGTGTTCACTCAAATGTGAAGAAGAGTAGAGTCATCCAATGAGTGACGAAAGAGATTGTTAAGTATATTCCTGAAAGTGCATCTAGGCTAATCTCCGTGAATTTTGATGATTATTGACAACACTTAAAGGACTAATAAGTAAAATTTAGATTTTTAAATTCTTTGTGTCGAGTTTAGCCACATAGATTGATTGTGCTCAATGTGTCAAAGTGCTGAGAATCTTCTAAAAGTTCATAGTCCAAGTTAGATTAGTTTGAGAGATGAGTTGAGACTGCCCTACGGACAGGGCCAGACTAGTCCGACCACATCGGACTGATCCGATGTTAGGCAGACCAAGAGTTTCTGTGCGAGTTCTGACTTGTTCGTTTGGAGACGGACTAGTCCGTGATGAGTTTGTCTGAGTCCTTCTAGGACTAAGTCCTGAAGGACCGAACTAGTCTGCCCTGGGGGGCCGGACTAGTCTGCTCTGTCATACTAGTCTGTTTCTGACCAGGAAAAAAGTTTCTTTATGAAATCGGACTAGTCTGTTCTGAGTCAGACTAGTCCGCTATGGACTTGGAGGTGGCTGCTGGGACTAAGTCCTGAATGGTCGTACTTGTGTGCCCTCACAGACCGGACTAGTCTGGTGGACCAAACTTGTCCGTTCTCAACCGGAACAAATGGTTCTGTGTGAGATCGGACTAGTCTGTGGTGTTGTAACTATTTGAATTCAAAAGGTGGCGGGGGACTTTGTGGTTGGTCAAGGGTGACATCAGACATCACTGGTCCCCACAGGTCGGACTAGTCTGGGGTCAAAGGTTGGACTAGTCCGCAGTTTTTCTAGTGGCAACGACTATTTGTCGGGACCCCTATAAAAAGGGATCCCCTGGCCCTCAAAGGGCCTCTCTCGAACCCAAGCACCGCCAAAGCCTTCCTAGACCCCTCTCACCCATTCTTGGAGTATTAAGAGCGATTATTAAGGATTTGCGAGTCTTGAAAGAGAAGAGAGAAGGGTCTCCTTGTCTTTGAGCTCTTGGTTGATTCTCTCGGTTTGATTCGTTGATTTGAGTTCATGTGGGTTTTGATCTCTGATCTTTTTGAGTTGTAATCTTGTGGGATCCTTAGATTAAGATTAAGTGAAATATGGCCTTCTGTGGGCTCCTCAACATGGATGTAGGCTTATTTTGTGAAGCTGAACCACGGGATAAATCGTGTTTCTTGTGACTTTCATTTTCCTTCCTTGTTCTTCTTCGCTAGATCAAGTTAGGGTTTCACATGTTCTTCGTCTTAATCTTGCATTTCACCTCAATCTAGTTGTTTTACCTTCGTGCATATCCATCACTAGATTGTTAGGCTTTTACATTTCACATTTCGTCAACTAGACTTCACAAAATCGCATAAAAATATCACATTTTGCTAAGTTTAACTTCTTGACCGGACTAGTCCGACCACAGGCTGGACAAGTCCGTACTCTGTTTACTAATTAGCTTTTATTGATTTAAATTTCAGGTTATCCGCCTATTAACCCCCCCTCTAGGCAACTTTCAAATTGTATCAGAGTCTAACTCTCCCAAAAATCTTAACCGCTTGGAGAGGAGATGGGAGAAAACGATGAGAAGGAGATGCAGGTCATCGACACCACCGGCAGCGACGAGAACAGCGACAGCGGAGAACAAGGATCCAATCCTTTGCACGACAAGACCGGTAACACCACCAAGGGCAAGCCAAAGCCTCCTTCCTTTGATGGTGAGATAGAAGATGAAGATGAAGATGTAAAGCGCCTTTCGGACGTTATTCAAAGGGAAAGAGACAAAGCCAAGAGGAGGAGAAGGCTTGAGAAGGAGAAGAAGCTCAAGAAGCCCAAAAAGACTACACGCGATATCCTTCTAACTATGAGCGCCTCAGTTCACATTCCAACTATCTTTCTATTCCAATGGGCAAAGCTCCACACTTTGATGGGACTTACTATACTATGTGGAAACACAACATGAAGTTGCATCTTATTTCTCTCAATCCTACACTTTGGCGTGTTTTGCACAAGTGTAGATATCCCCGTGGACGACGAAGAGCTGACCCTGGAGCAAGAACAACTAATTCACCACAATGCTCAAGCGGGGGTCGTGCTTAACTCATCTTTGAACCAATAATAATTCAACAAAGTGGATGGGTTGGAGTAAACCAAAGATATTTAGGACACGCTCAAGATTGCACGTGAAGGAAACCGATCCGTGAAGAAATTCAAGATTGAGATGATCGAGGGGGAGCTTGGAAGATTCGCCATGGAAGAAGGTGAGACCCCTCTCGAGATGTACAACAGACTCAAGACCCTCATCAATAGGAGTCAGGCGTACGGATGCAAGAAGTAGACGGACCATGAGGTGGTCAAGAGGATGATAAGATCTTTCATGCCTCGCAATGTGACACTTTGCACACTCATCCGTGAGAGTCCAAACTTCCACAACATGACCTCGGATGAGGTGTTTGGTAAGATCATCAACCACGAGATGATGGAGATGGAAGCACGCCACGTCAACGACCTTGCCAAGGTCACATCCTCCAAGAAGAAAGGCATTGCTCTCAAAGCCTCACCCAAGTCCAAAGGCAAGGAGGTGCAAGCTTCAAGCAACTATGATGAAAGTGAAGAAGAAGAAGAGAGCACCAACATGGACGATGAGGAATTGGCCTTCTTCATCAAAAGATTCAAAATAATGATAAAGAAAAGAAGAGGGTCAAACTATCAGAGAAAGGGCAAGGACAAGAGCAAGTCAAGACCAAGAAGGGCATGCTACAAATGTAGTGAGTATAAGAACTTCATTGTGAATTGCCCATACGAAAAGGAAGATGACAAGAAGAAGAAGAACAAGGATGAGAAGCCTAAAGAGAGGAAGATGTTCAAGAAGAAGAAAGCACATGGGCACGCTCATGTTGGAAAGGAGTGGGACTCCAACGATGAGTCTTCCTCCTATGATGAGGCGGGAGCGGCAACCGTCGCCATCAAGAAGCCAACGATGAAGAAGACTCTCTTGCCAAACAAGGGAGAGTGGAAAAGCTTAAGCCACACATGTATCATGGCCAAGGAGGGAAAACAAAAGGTTAAATCTAAACTCTCCTTGCGTTCTACTAAAGATGAGGATTTTAATAGTGCTAGTGAGAATGAGTAAATGTTTGAAGGCTTAAGTAAAAGTGCGATAATTAAAATGAAAAGGCTCTCCCATGAAATCTTAGACAAGGAAGAACTTCTTGAGGAACAAAATGATTTGGTTGTCCAAGAAAGGCAAAAGAATCTTGACTTTGAGAAGCGCCTTGAGCTTGAGAGAGAAAAGAACAAGGCACTTGAACTTGAACTTGCAAAATGGAAAGAGGTCTCCTCAATCCTCAAGAGTTCGAATGTTATTCTCCAAGACGAACTTGTGAGCTTGAACAAAGCCCACAAGAGTCTTGAAGCAAAATTCACAACTCTCAAGTCAAGTGTTCCTTCTTCTCTCTCAACAAGCTCAAATTTGTCTAATGTGGAATTGGGCACTAAAACTTGCAAATGTGCTTACCTTGTACTCGACTTGAAAAATGAGCTTAACTTGGCAAAGAGCAAGAGCACACCTAAGGGTGGCATCTTTGACAAGGAGAAGATCAAGTCTGCACGTAGTGCATACTCGATCACAAGATCTCCCTTGATAAAAGATGGTCTTGGCTATTCAAGGGGAGGAAAGCAAAATGCTAGAATTCCCAAAAATAACAAGATGCAAATTGAGTTTGTCAAGGAAGGCTCATTTCAAGCCAAGAATGAATATTATGCATCTACTTCTCTTGAAATAGTGAAATTTGACAAAGATGCTCAAAATCCTAAAAATGTCAACTTAACCATGTATCATGACTTTGATGCATCTTATGTGCTAATGAGAAACAAATTTTATTATACCTATGCAAAATATGTTGGGCCACACCGCAAGAGCTCAAAGCCTTGTGTGTGGGTGCCCAAATGCCTCATCACTAACCTCAAAGGACCCAACCAAGTTTAGATACCTAAAACAAAAGCCTAAATATGTTTTGTAGGATTACTCCTTCGGCGGTTCAAAATAGGTGCTAGATAGTGGATGCACCAATCACATGACCGGAGCGAGAAGAATGTTTGTGGAATATGAAGAAAATGAAGACCCAAGTCAAGGTATCTACTTTGGCGACAATAGTCAAGGCAAGGTACTAGGTATGGGTAAAATTTCTATTTCTCCACAACGCACCATTTCACAAGTCATGCATGTTGAGTCTCTAGATTATAATCTCTTATCCATTTCTCAATTATGCGAAAAGGGGTATAACTACTTGTTTAATAATGAGGGTGTGATTGTCACTAGAAGAATTTATAACTCAATTGTCTTCAAGGGTGCGCTCAAGGGAAAGTTTTATCTCATGTACTTCACCGCGGATAAAACTCAACTTGACACATGCTTGATTGCAAAAACCAACATGGGGTGGTTGTGGCACCATAGGCTAGCCCATGTTGATATGAGAAATCTTCACAAACTTTTAAAAGGCAATCACGTCGGAGGTCTTAAGAATGTTTTCTTTGAGAAAGATAGGCCTTGTAGTGTGTGCCAAGCAGGAAAACAAGTCGAAGCAGCTCATCTCACCAAGAATGTGATGACAACAACAAGAACATTGGAAACGCTGCTATCGAAGTGTAGCAATGACACTTCTCCTGGTACTACTAAAGTGTATTCTCCGGAGGTTCGTATTCAGATGGGGTGCATAAGATCACGAACAAGATGGTGACACAAGGCTTTTTACGTGCTTCGAGCCACCTGAGCATAATATCCTACTCCACGGGGTGGTTGTTGATTGTGTATGTGGCGGGTGTCTGAGGTTGCTTGTATGCTTGTGAGCTTAGTTTCCTTCTACCGTGCGGTGCAACCCTTTTATATGCTAAGAACCGGCCATTACAGAGTATGCTTGGCCCGACAGGTGGCCTCGGCTGTAATTAACCACCTATACACGATATACATGTACTATCCGTATTAACATGATAATGTGCCTTAATGGCGGCGTTACCGGTACTGACAGTCCTTTGATCGTGTGTCATTAATACTAAATTAATAACACGTTAATTGGGTCTTGTAACGGCTGTTCAATAGCCTCTTGAATGTCCGCGCTGTTGGAGATCCTGTAGTCTTCCCGTTGCAGGCTTAGGTCCAGAGGTCCAACACGTGGTAGCTCTGAAGCTTCCCTCTGTGGGAGGCAGGTCTGGAGCCACTTGACACATGGTGACACTAGAGCTTCCCTCTACTGGGAGTTAGGTCCGGGGCTGCTAGACACATGGCGTTACCAGAGCTTCCATGCGAAGGAAGGTATGTCAGAACCCGCATGACACGTGGTAGTACCAGAACTACCCGAACGAGGGATGTGGGCCCAATGCTACGAGACGTGTATTGCTTTTGAAAGTCTTCAACTCGGACATAGGAAGTCTTGGATTTAAGTGCTGTATCAGGGGGTAACTGGTATCCAGGGTACCAAGAGTGACCCCTGGGCCCACCTCTGGGAGAGACCCTCTGGGTGAAGTTATACTACCAGAGGTGGGGCCATCTTTGGTTCACGCGTTGCGGCTTCAAAGTCTTTTTCTGGGTCGTTGAGGCAACGACAAAGAATTATGCTACCGCCACGTGGCCCATCTTGATATGGCGAGTGAGATCCTGGCATGCGGATCTCATGCAATTAAAGGTCGCCAGATCCCAATACGAAATTCGTATCGGTTCCCAATGTGATCTTTGTAGCCCTTTTAGGTTGCTTCCCTCGGGGTTGCAACTTCCCATCATAACAACAGTTCACCTGGTACTACTTTTTACAAAAGTGGTCCCTGGAACCCTTGACATCGATGGTGTAATTTTTTAGAGTTTATTTTGATCCTGACGCGGTTTCCATCCAAGCGTTGCAGAGGCTTAATAAAGGGGGCAAACTTGCATGGGGAGAGAACTCTTCACGCTTTTGTTTGATCTTGCGCTTTGAGCTCTCCGTCTTTGCCTTGTTTCCCCTACTTCCTCTCCACTTTGCCGCAATGGAGTTGGGTCTTCCCCGTAGCCGAATTAAGAAGGTCGAAGATTTGTCGAAGGTCCGCATCTACATGGAGTGGTCAAGTGATTCCTTCAACAACTTGATTCGCGTCAGCAAGTTCTTCTCCAAGAAGGAGAACCCCGACGAGATCGTCTACTTCATGGCGTTCGCCATGGTTGGGCTCATCCCACCTTTCTCTAGCTTCTTACTGATGCTGCTGGACTTCTACGATCTGCAACTTCATCACCTCGGCCCCCACTCTTTCTTGCTAGTGGCGACATTCATCCACTTTTGTGAGATGTGGGTGGGTGTGCCGCCCTGCATCGAGCTTTTCTAGACCTTCTTCACGGTCCACGCAACCGAGAAGAGCAATGATTTTCTTGGCTTCTACTACATCGTGAAGCGCAAGAACTCACCCCTTAAATATCTGAAGATGTTCCCTTCTGATAAGTGGGACAGCTAGAAGAAGGATTGGTGGTGATCACGGTGGATCACCACGACATGCTGGAGCTGCTTGACAGCCTTTCGGGAGTTGACACCGATGCCTGGGAGGTGGCTCCGACGTTGTCGAAGGAGTACAACCCTATCCTAACAAGGATCTAGGATTGCATCAAAGGAGGGGTGACTCCCCTGATGGTCATCTCTAACTTCCTGACAAACCGGTGGGCTCCGCTGCAGAAGAGGAAATTGCCTGCGTGGGCATTTGGTGGTCAGATGGATCCGTACCGGATTGAGACTGGTATCGGGTCCAATTTGAATGAAGAGGCTTTGAAGCTTCATCTCGAAAAGCTGCACCACGGAGCCATTCACCCTGATCACCTCGGGCGGAGTTCCTTCCCCTGAACATGGTGCTAGAGATCAGGAGGGAGCTGCGGAAGAAGATGCCAGCACTTGATGATCTGGGCCTCGTGGACGAGTGTCGATGCACTCCTCCGGCGGGGATTGTGATCCCCGGAGCTCCTTGCTCCCACGAAATCTCCAGACCTACACCAGACAGTGGCAAAGGCAAAGGTCTCGCAGCTTCACCTCCCATGAAATCAACCTCCGACCGGGGCAAAGAGAAAGCTCCCGTTGAAGTCCCAAGTCGCAAACGGAAGCTAACAAGGAGCGATGGGAGCAGTGTGAGGGAAGCTTAAAAGAAGTGACCCCTCAATCTCGGCTTAGGTCCGTGGTGATCGTGCCTCCAGCCCCAGCTGGTCCTTCGGCCCCAGTGCTGGCAGAGGGCGCTGGCTCCAGCAAATCAAATCCCGCCCTGATGCCAGCTGGTGGCTCTGGGTCCGGAGTGCATCCTCCGACAACGGAGGTATCAGAGGTGGCAGCGCTAGTGGCTGCCTCAACTCCAGGTTCAAGTCTTGGAGCGTCCGCCACACCGACGACGGCGGGATCTAGCTCTAAGCACCCGAGGAAGAAGATCTCTGCCGATTGGAGCAGTAATACTCCTAGGTAACGATCATGTATTTAGTTTTTGTCTTGATTTTGTTTCTTTCTTTGTCTTGAATTCCCTACTTTCTGCTTCCAGAATGTCGAGAACAAGTACAGCAGCTCCGGTACCTGCTGCGGCTCCAAAAGCTGCATCGGCTGAAGCTCCCGCCTCGGCTCCTGCCTCTCCCCCAGTGTGGTGGAGGATGACACGACAGCTCTAGCGCCGGCTGTCGTGGAGACAAGTCCAGAGACGGCAACCAAAAATCCTGTGGTAGCGTCAGACCACCTGGAGGAAGTGTTTGTAGGAGCTACGACGGTTCCAATGCCTGCTGTGGAAGCTCCAATATTGGTACCAGAAGTGGGTTAAGCTTCGACAAATGCTTCAGTGCCAGCTCTAGAAGTGACAACTCCGGAGAGTGTTATGTCCGAGCCGGCACAACCAGAGGATCCTTCTGCGGGTCCTACACCTTCTGGGGTTGAAGATCCAGCTGAGGGACCCTCTTCATACCTCCGGAGGTTGAAGCTTCCGCGGAGGGACCTTCTTCAGCTGCAATAAATATTGACGAGCTCCTGGAGATCGGCCCTAGTGATGTGGAGCTATTGGAGAACACGCTCGCACCATGGGATCCGATAGTAATTTTTTGGAAGACCCACTAGAGCCTGCAGAGGCACCTTAGGCGGGCCCAGAGCCGATTCCTCTTGCGTTGTCTATCAACAATTCCTGCTCAAGTCTCTGCCAGGTGCAACTTGCCTTCAACTACGAAAGAAAGACTCTCGAAGAGGAGCACAACACCCTAAGGCGTTGGCACAATAGACTTCATTTCGAGATAAAGCTGACACATTCTCGGCTGGCTAACCAGAAAAATTTGGTGGCCAAGGAAAAACCCTGGCAGTCGCGCCTGAAAAAGGCGTTTGATGAACGAGAGGCTGCTATTAAGGCCCTCCACAAGAAGACTCGAGAGATCTACGAGCATGCTGCTGACGGTCCTTAAGTACCATATTTTGAACGTCAATTCACCTCATAATGTGCATAAAAGAAACACAAAACATAGTGGTAGGGCTATACACTAACCCAATTCCACAAGTGTTGGTGTCTATTTGTATGCAGGTGAATTATTACCCAAAATACCAAAACATGCTGGGATGAATCCATGAAAATGGATTTCAACGAATCAAGCGATGACATGTGGCAACACATGGATCAAATGGCCCACAAACAGAAGAATACGAGATCCAACGGTGTTGCACCCATATACATCAAGGGGGCCCACCTGGAAGCCACCTGGAGGAAGCACTCCTCGAGGGAAGGCTTAATCAGTTCGGCCGAACCAGGGGTTTGGTCGACCCCTTCCTGGCACCAAACCCGGTCAAATGACACGTGTTGGCTCCTCCCGGCTCCCTAGAGTCAATGGTGACTGATTCGCGCGTTAATTGAGGCGGGAACCAACCCTTCTCCACCTATAAATAGACCCTCTCACCTAACTTCTCACACACACCAAAAGTTGAGAATAGTGCTACACTCCAAAGGTTTAGAGTAGTCCTAGAGGCTACCAAAGTAGAAGGAGAGTGTGATGAAGAGTCTAGGAGAAGGAGACTTGGGCTTGTCAAGTCCCTCTTCTACACTTGTACCCCTACAAAGGTTTTACTCAATCAAGTAAGCCTTTCTGAATTCAATACAAGTTTGATCTTTTATTCTTAGTAGATTGCACAAGTAGTTACTTGTGGGTTCACTGCTTTAATTCATTAGAGGCTCTAGTTGTAGCTTTGTGTTTGAAACATCTAGAGAAGTGATTTAGAACGTAAGCGTGGTGCTTAGGTTATAAATCATCAGTGGATATCTCGTAGACCCATGGATTGAAGAGGTAGGCAGTAGGTGGTGACAGCCCTATCTGTCCTTCGTAATCCTCCATGTTCAGCTATGCCAAAGGCTCTTGGCGGGAGTCGTCCTAGTATTGCTAGGAGTAAGCCCGTGCCCGAAGCAAGCATCTACTGCAAACTACCTTTAATTAGGATCAATACTTTGAATTTCTCTCTATTCCTTGCCTACCAAACAACTTTGTGTCCTTGGGTGAGCTAGTTCGAAAGATTAGCACACACGTTTAGATTTGATACCCTTGGGAATACTCCTTATGGGGAAGTGCTACAACGGTATTTCCGTGCGCTTGCGGATAACTCTGTGGTGTTAAGAAATACCAACAAGCATCTCTGGCGCCATTGCTGGGGAACGGTTGATGTTAATCTTCGAACCAAGATCACCCTCATATCATATCCCCCTTATCTATCATCTTACCTTTCTTATTCTTACCTTACCACCACCATATAAATGGAGCAACCCACCATTCTTTCTTATTCTGCTCTGAAGGACAAGTTCTGTGAGCCACCGCCTTCGGCGGAACCTATTTGTTCAACCAGCTATGAACTTTGCCCTGGCTTTATAGCCATGGTTCGGGAACAATCCTTCTCAGGAATGGATTGTGAAAACCATTACCACCATCTACAAGAGTTTGAACAACTGTGTTCATGCCTTATAATCAAAGGTATGACACAGGAAACTCTCGAATGGAAGTTGTTTCCTTTTTTCCCTCAAGGAAAAAGCCAAACAATGGTACAACCACTACGTTGGGAAGACAAACGGTGATTGGAGTGAATTACGAGACAAATTTTTTCTTGTTTTCTTTCCCATTGACCGAATTGTTTCCTTACAAAAGGAAGTACTATGCTTCTAGCAAATGGAGAAGGAATCCATAGGTGCAGCTTGGGACAAATTTTCTCTTTTGAAAAATTCTAGCCTAGATTGGTTAATCCCTGATCCAATGCTTTTGCAACATTTCTTCATGGAATTAAAAAAAGAGTCTGCCCTATATCTTGACATTACGGCTGGAGGATCTTTCATCCATAAGACTCCAGAAGAAGGCAAGGATCTTTTGGACAAAATTCTAGAAAATTCTTCCTTCATTATGGGTCTTAATCAGCCTCCCCAAGAGGAAGTCGTGTCAAGAATGGTGGATACACTCTTGGACAAGGATGAACCCATTTCTTGTTTACCCCAAGAACGGAGGATACACTCTTGGACAAGGATGAATCCATTTCTTGTTTACCCCAAGCCTTGCCAGAGGAATCCTCTCCCGAACCTGAGACTACGAAGGTAGAAGAAATTCAACCCTCGGAGTTTCCATTTTACTTCGAGGATGAGCTTTTTGAATATTATGGAAATACCCCGAAGTATTTTTGCTATAGGAAACCTTCATTGCCACCAACTCCACCTGAACCACCTGACGGGGTCTTCTTCCGTCAGACGGTCAAGGAGTTGACCTCTATCCTAAGCAGAGAGTGGACAGTTGAAGTCGAGAATTCACTCGAAATTCTTCGGATGACCTCACCTCTGGCTACCATTTTATGTTATATTAGAGGGACACCAATGAGAATCCTATACAACCCTACTGTTGGAGCAAATCTCATTTCCGATTCTTGTGCTCTCGCTATTCTTGGCGATGTGCCATTGGCACCAACACGCAAATCCTTCCGAGATTCATTCGGAACCATTCTTGAAGGATGTGGGGTTCTGCAACAAGTGTCTGTTAGACACAAAGATGTTGAGGCTCTCCAAGATTTTCACGTGTTCCAAATCCAAGATTTTGACATCATGATAGGGATTCCCATAGAGAAATTTCTCATGGAAGTTCCTTTGGAAGGAAGCCTCAATATAAATCTTGGAGGGAGAAATTTCTCCATGCCTATTATGCGTTCAAAGAACACATCTGCAGAATCTCCCATCCAAGATGAGCCAATGGAGGAGGTTAGGACTCTTCAATTTTTAGAACCCCATGAAATTAAAGGAGAAGAAGACTTCGTCCAAGAGGAGGATGAATTTTAGGAGGAAATTGAATTGCCAAAAGAAGAGCCCTCCCCAAAACCTCCTGTTGAGCTCAAGATTCTACCTCCAGGCCTACATTATGCCTTTCTAAATGGCGATTTGGAAGCCCCTGTCATCATAAGTGATAAGCTTTCATATGATGAAACGCTCAAACTCATAGCCATGTTTGAAAGGCATAGAGCTGTTTTTGGATATTCACTTCAGGATCTCAAGGGAATTAGTCCAACGTTATGCACCCATCGTATTCCTATTGACCATGGGAGTGTCCCCTCAAGGGAACCTCAAAGGCGATTGAATAATGCGATGCGGGAAGTTGTCAAGAAAGAAGTCTTGAAACTTCTGCATGCCGAGATTATTTACCCTGTTCCTCATAGTGAATGGGTAAGTCCAGTTCAAGTAGTGCCTAAGAAGGGAGGTATGACGGTCATTCAAAACGAGAGGAATGAATTAATTCCTCAACAGACCGTTACGGGATTGAGGATGTGCATTGACTACCGAAAACTTAACAAGGCAACAAGGAAAGACCATTTTCCATTGCCCTTCATCGATGAGATGTTAGAGCAATTGGCAAAACACTCCTACTTCTGTTTCCTTGATGGGTATTCAGGATATCATCAAATTCCTATCCATCCCGATGATCAAAGTAAGACCACATTCACATGTCCTTACGGGACCTATGCCTACCAGCGTATGTCCTTTGGGCTGTGTAACGCTCCTGCCTCTTTCCAGAGATTCATGATGTCTATATTTTCAGACATGATCGAGAATATCATGGAAGTTTTCATGGATGATTTCTCTGTCTATGAAAAAACTTTTGATCATTGTCTAGAAAATTTAGACAGGCTCTTACAAAGATGCCAGGAGAAGGACCTTGTGCTTAATTGGGAAAAGTGCCATTTCATGGTCCGGGAAGGCATCGTTCTTGGACACTTGGTGTTCGAGAGAGGGATAGAGGTGGACAAAGCTAAAATTGAAGTTATTGAAAAACTGCCACCTCCTATCAATGTTAAGAGAATCCACAACATTTTAGGTCATGCGGGGTTCTACCGACGAATTATCAAGGATTTCTCCAAAATCGCTAGACCCCTCACCAACCTATTAGCTAAAGAAGCTCCCTTTGATTTCGATGATGACTGCCTTAAATCATTTGATATACTCAAAAAGGCACTCATCTCAGCTCCAATTATCCAACCTCCTGATTGGACGCTGCCATTCGAAATCATGTGTGATGCCAGTGACTTTGCTGTTGGTGCGGTCTTAGGCCAAACCAAAGATAAAAAGCATCACGCAATAGCCTACGCTAGCAAAACTCTGATAGGAGCCCAACTCAATTATGCCACAACTGAGAAAGAGCTCCTAGCGGTAGTTTTTGCTATCGACAAGTTTAGATCCTATTTGGTTGGAGCAAAGGTCCTAGCCTACACAGACCATGCTGCTTTGAAATATCTGCTTACCAAAAAGGATGCTAAACCCAAGCTAATTCGATGGATTCTTCTACTCCAAGAATTTGATCTGGTAATAAGAGATAAGAAAGGAGTAGAGAATTCGGTAGCAGATCATCTTTCACATATGGAAGTCACACAAACCATGGACATACCTATCAATGACTTCCTACGAAATGATATGCTCCTCAAGGTGACAGACTCTCACCCTTGGTACACGGATATCGTGAACTTTATGTTCACGGGATACGTACCACTAGGAGAGAACAAAAAGAAACTCATTTATGAGAGTCGTAGACACCTTTGGGATGACCCTTACCTCTATCGAGAATGTGCCAATGGCCTTCTTAGAAGGTGCGTCCCATCAATCGAAGGCACCAAAATTATAGAGAAATGCCATGCTGACCCCTATGGTGGTCATTACAGTGTTTACCGTACTCAAGCAAAGATTTGGCAGAGTGGATTCTATTGGCCTTCAATGTATGAAGATACCAAGGAATTCATTCGCAGATGTTGGAAATGCCAGAAGCATGGAGGAATCTCTGCTCGCGATGCGATGCCCCTAACATACAATCTCCAAGTGGAATTATTTGATGTATGGGGTATTGATTTCATGGGACCTTTTCCTAGGTCTTATGATTGCGAGTATATTCTGGTTGCCGTCGATTATGTGTCAAAATGGGTAGAAGCATTGCCATGCAAAAATGCTGATTCCAAGCAAGCAAGGAAAATGTTCCATGAGATCATTTTCCCACTCTTTGGAACTCCCCGTATGGTCATAAGTGATGGAGGGTCTCATTTCATAGATAATACCTTCCAGAACTTTTTAAGGGAACTTGGAGTCCAGCATAACATTGCTACCCCATACCATCCACAGACAAATGGTCAAGCAGAAACATCTAATAAGCAAATTAAGAATATTCTGCAAAAGACTGTCTTGGAAATGGGAATGGGATGGAATCAAAAGCTACCCGACGCATTGTGGGCATATCATACTTCCTACAAGACACCTATCGACATGTATCCTTTCCAACTTGTCTATGGGAAGACTTGCCATCTTCCCGTAGAATTGGAACATAGAGCGTATTGGGTCGTCAAGCGGTGGAACATGAATCTTAACGAAGCTGGAAATCACCGATTGAAGCAAATCTCTGATTTGGATGAATGGAGAGATAAGGCGTACCACAGTGCCATAATTTATAAAGAGAGAACCAAAAGATGACACGATAAGAGGATTACACCGAAAGAGTTCAAACCTGGAGATAAAGTTTTACTCTTTAACTCTAGGGTTAAACTCTTTGAAAATGGGAAGCTTAGAAGTAAATGGGAAGGACCCTTCACTGTAGTAGAGACTTCATCCCATGGAGCAATCACACTCCAAGGTGATGATGGCCAACTATTCAAAGTGAATGGGCACCGACTCAAATTATTTCTCAATTCCCAAAAGGATACAGAAAAAGAATTTGACCTGGTAAATCTAATTGATTTCCATGCCATTTCTTTCAATTCTGTTTAGATTCTCCACATCCAACTAATGGGCCCATCCAATTCTTCATCTATGAGGCCCATTTATTCGACCCGAGAAAATGTGGCCCGAACGGAGCCAGAAGGGGGTCGACCGAATCCTAGGGTCGGTCGACTCTCCCTTCGCGCCGTTCGCGTTCTGTTTTCTCGGGTTGATCCTCCTCGATATCCTCCACAAAATCCTTAGTGAAATGTGTCTTTCCCCGCCTACTTAAAGGACGGAAACAGAGAGGAAAGTTATACACCTCATTGAATCATCATTCCTCCCGTCCTCGTCATGGCCGACAAGAAGATTGTGCCTCATGCCTCCTCCAGCTCAACCTTCGACCTGAGCGGGGACATTACGCCGGCCAACGACAAAACTTCCCTCGCCTTGGAGTCTTTCATGGCGATCGATGTCAAGCCCCTAGCCATGATCCCGCCTGCGATGACTCTGTGCGGGCACAACCCTACACCTCGTAGCACTGTCCAGTCGCTCTCCCCTCGGAGAATGCCGATGAAGTCGACGACGCCATGCCATCCGACTTTGGCTGGACTGATCCTAGTCAAGACACGTCTTTTCCACAGAAAAGACGAGTCTCTCCCATCGTTGCTGCCCGGCGAGGAGTTCATGTACACACTGAAGACTAAGAAGGGCGATGTAGTGAGCCACCACTACAAGACGCCCACCTGTACCTCACCGGGACGCATGGGAGATTGCTTTCTTATCCACGGGGTGCGCAAACCCGAAGGAGGCTACGCTAAAGGCCTATTCAAGTGCGTGGATAATCTGGCGATGGAGGAGTCGACGGGCTCATCGCCCTCCAAGATTAGGCGACATGTCCCACCACCTGCCGTCAACGGGCCACCCGGTCAGTTCGAGGGCAGTGATGAGGACTCTCCTCGTGCCCCTAAAGTGGCACAACTGACCAAGGAGTTCGCTTCTCTCCGCTTGGAGAACAAGAAGCTGACTGACTTGGTGGCTGAAAGGCGCATCGAGAGGGCGGAACTAAAGGATGACATCATGGCCCTCAAGGAGGAGATTGACGGTGTTCTCCATGGCATGAGCACCAAACTGTGGCGCTTGTGCAATGCCGTCGGGGAGCCCGACATCTACAACGCACCATAGTTTAGATGCCCCGACAGCATAGGATGCTTACTACTTAGGATTTTATTTTTTATAAAAACATTTGTTTTCTAAAGCTAGGTTAAATAATGTAAGCATCCCCATATTTTGATTTCAATAAAGTGAATTTACCGGTTCATCTAACACCGGTAAAGTTCCCTCTTTAGATTATTTTGTTGAATAAAGAATTCATGAAACAAGTGTGGGTGAAACATGTCTCCAAGACACAAAATACCGACGTGAAAAATCAACGTTGCATATCAAAACACATCGCGACTGAATGAGCAAAACGACACGACGAAACAGAGCCATAGAAGAGCCAACAGGAGGTCGGCCGAACCCCCTGGTCGGCCGACTTGTTTTCTGCACCGTACGACTCCGTTTCGCTCCAGAAAATCAATTTGGATTTCTTTTCCCCAATTTTATGCGTTACCCTGCTGATTGAGTTGATTTCATATTTTTCATTGCATATCTAAGATGAATCAACTCAACAAATTGAAAAAAAATTTGGTAGTCAAGAATTTGCTTAAGCTGAAAATTTGAATACTTTATATTTCAATTCATTAACTTGTTTATGATTCCGATAATTCAATATAAAAAACGTATCATCTAGGTATTTGACTAGTGTGATATGGTAAATGAGTTCTTTAGAAACCATCATTTTGCTTGAAATTGATTTTGACATTTGTAAGACTAACTCCAACAATGATATGCAAAAATGGAGCCTCATTTCAGCTTCTGAAGAGTGCTACAGTACTTTCACGCTAGTCAAATTTTAGTGCTCTCCAATAGCGGACGCATCGATGGAGGCAGGGAAAAAAGAACAAGTCAGAAACGGACGCTCGGACCGGGTGCTTGTACACTGGGGCTGGCAGGTCCACCCGCACCACACCTTCGCACACTGCCATGCTAAATCCACGCCACCGTGCCAATCTCCAAACGCTCGTCGGGGAGGAGGCTCTCGGCGAGGTCGCTGGACCCCATGGAAAGGAAATGCAAGGTCGAGCCGCAGAGAGGAGGACGCCACGCGCAAGGACAAGCTCGCACGACGCTGTGAGGGGAGAGGCAGCGGGGAGCGTCGCGTCGGGGGAGCGGTCGGCGGTGCAGAGGAGGACGACGTCGGGAAGCGGAGGGAAGCCAACGCGATGTGGGGGAGCGGCTGGGGGAGCAAGGCGGCGGGGGCAGATGAGGTGTGCGGCATGGAAATGCGGAGGGAGGCCGCTGAGTCGCATCGGTCTCCGTCGCCTTGGCCTCGACGAAGGTAACTCCGAGGCTGGAAACACGGGGTGATCAGGAGGAGGGAGAGGCAGAGCTAGACAAGGTGGAGAAGGAGGCGGAGAAAGAAGAAGCACACGCGCGGGGAAGATGCCTCGCCCTTGTCGGGTCTACATCTTTGCAGACCGAGTGGTGCCTGAGGCAAAATGAAGATAGTCGATGCCTATGCTGTTGGAGGGTAGAAAACTGGGTGGAGCAGACACATTTGAGAGATAAAGTGCCATTTGCCTCACCTATTGGAGACAACTTAACTACTTGAAGTCTTGAACTTTGCCTAAATCTCTCATTGGAAATTTATATACCCACCAAGGCCATATGATACATTCATTGAAAACCACAAGCATATGCCACTTTGTTTTTCATTGAACTTTGTCAAACCCGTGACCCAATTGAGTGACACGCATGAACTTTTTGAATTGAAAACTCTTGTGCACTCCATTCATGCAAAATTTCTCACATTGAGAGTTTGCATCCATCGATTACCCATTCGTCAAAAAGAAACTCCATACAATACAAATGAAAGCCTCTCTAAAAATAAAAAAGGAGTAGAAGAAATGGCTACAAGAAAAAGAAAAAGCATCCACTCTTGAAAAAGAGTAAGAGTGCTAAAAAAGTAGCCATGCTTCATCCTTAAAAAAAAGAGCAAATTCATGGGAGTTATCACCTCACCCCTCCATTCCATTCATGTGCACAAGAATTTTCCCTTCACTTTCTTCATTGCATAAGTCTCTCATAGGATCAAGTTTTTGACTTAGTAACATATGCATTGCAAACGTGTGCCACATTCATCCCTACCAAGCTCCAGATATAGCCACTTTTAGTATAGGGACAAGAATTGACAAAACATGCCATGGTGAGAACTCAAACACTTTGAGAGATTTGAGAGATTCCCATCGAGAAGGCAAGGGCAAATGTTCCTATGACTTTCAAATATAGCAATTGCCAAATCATTGCAGCAGAGAATGATACAAGGGAACTTCATTCTAACCATTCCACTTTTCAAACACCCATGATTGATGTGGTAGCCACGTACACAAAGGGGATCCATGAATTCAGGTACAAGTTGAAATATCTAGTATCCTTATTTTCTACCTTATAGCAAATTCATGACAACATTCTAGTTCTTCTTGCCTTCACTCGAGGACGAGCAAAGGACTAAGTGTGGGGGAGTTTGTTGACGGTCCTTAAGTACCATATTTTGACCGTAAATTCACCTCATAATGTGCATAAAAGAAACACAAAACATTGTGGTAGGGCTATAAACTAACCCAATTCCACAAGTGTTCGTGTCTATTTGTATGCAGGTGAATTATTACCCAAAATACCAAAACATGCAAGGATGAATCCATGAAAATGGATTTCAACGAATCAGGCGATGACACGTGGCAACACATGGATCAAATGGCCCACAAATAGAAGAATACGAGGAGATCCAACGGTGTTGCACCCATATACATCAAGGGGGCCCACCTGGAAGCCACCTGGAGGAAGCACTCCCCGAGGGGAGGCTTGACCAGGTCGGCCGACCCAGGGGTTCGGTCGACCCCTTCCTGGCGGCAAACCCGGTCAAATGACACGTGTTGGCTCCTCCAGGCTCCCTGGAGTCAATGGTGACTGATTCGCGCGTTAATTGAGGCGGGAACCAATCCTTCTCCACCTATAAATAGACCCCCTCACCTCACTTCTCACACACACCAAAAGTTGAGAATAGTTCTACACTCCAAAGGTTTAGAGTAGTCCTAGAGGCTACCAAAGTAGAAGGAGAGTGTGGTGAAGAGTCTAGGAGAAGGAGGCTTGGGCTTGTCAAGTCCCTCTTCTACACTTGTACCCCTACAAAGGTTTTACTCAATCAAGTAAGCCTTTTTGAATTCAATACAAGTTTGATCTTTTATTCTTAGTAGTTTGCACAAGTAGTTACTTGTGGGTTCACTGCTTTAATTCATTAGGGGCTCTATTTGTACCTTTGTGTTCAAAACATCTAGAGTAGTGATTTAGAACGTAAGCGTGGTGCTTAGGTTATAAATCATCAGTGGATATCTTGTAGACCCACGGATTGAAGAGGTAGGCAGTAGGTGGTGACAGCCCTATCTGTCCTTCGTAATCCTCCATGTTCGGCTATGCCATAGGCTCTTGGCAGGAGTCGTCCTAGTACTGCTAGGAGTAAGCTCGTGCCCGAAGAAAGCATCTACTACAAACTACCTTGAATTAGGATCAATACTTCGTATTTCTCTCTATTCCTTGCCTACCAAACAACTTCGTGTCCTTGGGTGAGCTAGTTCAAAAGAATAGCACACACGTTCTTTGGATTTGATACCCTTGAGAATACTCGTTAAGGGGAAGTGCTACAACGGTATTTTTGTGCACTTGCGGATAACTCTGGTGTAAAGAAAAACCAACACATGCTCAGAGGGCACGTGAAATGGCCGACAGTCGCTCTAAAAGTATCGAGGAGTTGAGATAAACTCTTGTCAAGCACCGTGAGGAGCTTGATAATAAGGAGGTCAGCCTCCAAGAAAAAGAGAAAGACCTCGTGAAGAGGGAGGAGGATCTTGCCCAGAAGTTGTTGCTCGAAGTGCAGAGCTTGGCTGATCACACTGAACAGTTCAATCTGTGGTGCGAACAAGAGAAGGATCGGGTATGGTAGGTGGGGGTGAACATCTCCAAAAGAGAGACTGACATCTCCACTAGGGCGGAGAAGGTGAAGGCCGAGGAGAAGTACTTGGCTGAGCGGAGGAACCGTATCCACCTTTGAGAGAAAGACCTCAGCGACCAACAGAAGTGGCTAGCTAAAAGTATCTAGCAGCACGCTAAGGAAGTCGAGCGCTTCTCCAAAGAGGTTTTGCAGAACTTTCGACTTCTAGAAAGTCACTGGAGGAGCTTAGGAACTTGGGGGCAATTGAGTTCCAGCAAGTCTGGGATTTCTTAGGGCATGCCGATGAAGCTCTGGTGCCATTTGGTTTTAGTCCGGTACGTCCGGCTGACCCAGGGCCGGAGATGGACAAGGCACTGGTGGCATTGAACTCCGCCGACAAGAAACTGGAAGCTGTCGGAGATGTGGTCGTCGACGAACTGGAGACATAAGGAAGGACCCTGGCCAAGAACATTGTCGAATATGTGTTGGCATGTTTCAAGAGTCGGGACCTCCAAATGTATTTAGCTCCTGTGTTCGAAGGAGGAAGAAGCCGCCAGGACCTGTGGCCGAGGAGGAAGAAGCCGCCAGGGCCAGCGTTCAAGAAGCTCCCCAAACAGTTGCCTCATTTTTCAATAGGAACTCCAGTAGTTAGGACTTTTCCTTTTCTCCTTCATCTTGTAATCATTTGATTTTGAATGAATGAAATTCGAAATCCTTTCGAATTCCATTTTTTGTGTCTTCAATGCATTGCCTTTTATATTGTTGGCCCCCTGGTAGATGTGTTTAATAAATTGACGGCATATATCATAAGGATTTAGACAATGCTTGAAAACACAATAGCTCCGAATTTGTAGCCAGCATGATAGCTTTGAGTTCTGAGTTTTGCCTCCGATATCTCCAGGGACCCTTTGTTACATCGACGACAGGCCCCTTGGGAGTTGTCGGAGCATGATAGGTTCGACAGCGCCCACTGTCAGCGCTTGGAACATCGACGGCGGGCCTTCTACGAGGTGTCAGAGCTTGGTAGCTTCGACAACGCCCATTATCAATGCTTGGAATGTCGACGGCGGGACCCCTGGGAGGTCTCGAAGCTTGGTAGCTTTGACGGCAACAACTATCAACGCTTAGAACATCGACGATGGGCCCCCTGGGTGTTGTCGGAGCTTGGTAGCTTCAACGATGCCCTCTATCAATGCATAGAACATCGATGACGGGCCCCCTGAGGGTTGTTGGAGCTTGGTAGCTTTGACGGCGCCCGCTATGATTGCATAGAACGTCGATGGCGGGCCCCTTAGGGGTTGTCGGAGCTTCGTAGCTTTGACGACGCCCATTGTCAATGCATAGAACGTCAACAGCGAGCCCTCTGGGAGTTGTCGGAGCTTGGTAGTTTCGATGGCACCCACTATCAACGCATAAAACATCAACGGCGAGCCCCCTGTGGTTTGTCGTAGCTAGTGCTCCGACAACATCCACCATCACCGAGAAAATTGCCATCGAATATTCAATTTTCCTGCGCATAAGAGACAAGAAAAGCAGTAAAATTCGTCCTCTTATCTATAACTTATTTGTGGCTTATCATCTTTCTTTGAACATTAGATCCTAAGGAATTTAACTTGATGACATAAGTGTATTTATGAAATCTCTTTAGGTCTGAATGCCTTTTGGACCCACCCTACTGGGACCTGCCAGGATATAGGTAGAATGGCGTACTTAGGGTGCCTGACCAGTCTAAGTCGATAGCACACTCCAGGCCTGTCATTGTCTTTGGTTTTCAGGCGATAGACCATATAGCAATGCTAAGACTCCAAAGAAGATTAAAAATACAACTTATATATCACATGAGTACCCTGGATTAAAATTCAAAGGGTTGCACAACATTGTTATAGACAAGAAGGTAACAAAAATAATGAGCTTGTACAAATGAAATGCACGTAGAGTTTGTCCGTATAAAATGTTTTCTCATTAAAGTTCGAATTACAGGAGAAAACAAGAACACACTTAAAGTACAATGACCAAGTTAAGTGTGATATTCATCTTCATCAAGCCTAGGGAGGGTAAAGACACACCTGAAGTACATGACCAAGTTAAGTGTGCTAGGACCCTTCTTGACCCTATCCATGGACTATAAGAGATAAGATTTATACAAACAGACTCACCTCCATGTAGCTAAGCTTAAAACTTACGGAGGTGCTTGATGTTCTACAGATTGGGAAGCGGAGTCTCATCCTCTGTCGCCAAGCGAACGTATCCGGGGTGGGAAACTTTGATAACCCAGAAGGGGCCTTCCTAAACTGGGGAGAGTTTGTTCATCCCTTCTAGAGTAAGTATTCTCCGCAACACAAGATCACCTTCTTCTAGCTGTCGGTTGCGCACGAACCTTTGATGATAGCGCTGGAGCGCCTGGTGGTATCGTGCGTTCCGAATAGCTGTTTGGCACCTTGTCTCGTCGACGAGATATAGGTTGTAGGATCGAAGAGCGCATGAAAAGCTACCAGAGGGGGGGTGAATGGTAGATTTAAAAATCTTACGCAGCGGAAACAATTAAACCCCAACCCCTTCGACAAAAAAACGACCTGTTAAAGAAATCATGTGTGAGACTAATATAAACGTGTTTCACCATGACAAAAGTGATAGATATGAGAGAGAATGAAATCACGAAGAAAAAACAACAAGAATCACTCAAATCCGTCGAGAAAAACTCAAGTTATGATCAAAAGATCAAACAAAGGTCAATCTGCCCTACCAGAGAAAAAAACAGTTCTGGAATGCTGCAAAGAAACTCGTGTAGATAATATACCACAAATCAAATGACCGTGAAATTTTGACAGATTATAGATAATAAAGTTGTGAAGACAACCCAAAAAGAATCACATCAATTGGATCTGTAAAACTAGAGTTATGATAAAACCACCGACGAAAGGTAGTTCTGTCCAGAAACTCGACGAGTAAAACTTGTCTGGAACAAGTCGGACGAACAAGGCACAAAAGTTCCTTCAAACTACGAATTTTATTAAATAGAACACAAGAGGAACAGCCCCAAAGTCATGCATCACGAGCTCTGGGCTCCCTTGCTTATATAACCAGCTCGAAAGCCAACTCAACTCAGATCAGGAACCTAATCCTACTCTGTTCACGAATCGTAACTTTCCATAACTGCTTAGGATTCTTCTATACGCAGATAGAAGCAATCTTAAGACTTCCAAACACCTTAGGAACATATCCCACATTCCTAAACAACTCAAATTCGTGACCCACACGAAATCCTATCATAACCAACTCTAATCTTTCCATATTTGAGTCAAACCCGACTCAGCCGCAGCATGAGTCCATAACCTAGTCGGTTGGACCTTTCCGACCAATTCTTTACATCCACATCTCTTCATCACGTCTTGGAACCATGTAGCCACGTCCATGCACTCATTGCACATGTGCAAACATCTTCCAATGACATCCACGATACCTTCACATGCATTGTTCTTGATTCAATCATGCTGTGCAACCTCCCGATCAGCTCAACCACAATTCCTCCTGAATTTGGTTGTTGGAACCTCATCTCCTCCTTGAGACTATTCCAATGGATCCGATCACCAGCCATGTCTTGAACTCAAGCAACACCTGCACATGAATAAACAACCAATCCATACGAGCCCAAGTCCGCAACTTGACTCAAGTCAGTTCCAAACACAACACCTTACTTGAGCACCTCACATAAGCATGTTGCAAAGCATAGCAAAACGATATCAGCCATATCATCCAAAACGCACCAAAAACTTAGTAAAAGAATACTAAGCAAACTTTCTAACAATGTAAAGCAAGTATGAAACATTGCAAATGAAAAACAGAAGCATTGCGGTCAAGTTCTGGACCTTGCCAGAGCAACCTGGACCTTGAGACAGAGCTAACCAGAACTATTCGAAACTAGTAAACCCAAAAGCCGGAGCTAGAAAAATCAACTCGGAGCTTAGCAAAAACACGCCGGAGCTAAAGACAAAACTAATAGGAGCTAACCAAAACTAGTCGGATCTTAATAAAAAGGTGTTTTGGTGATATTCAAATTTTTTATCGTCAAATCAAGTGTATTCACTACAAGCCAATGTATTCAGCACACATAGGTCTTACAATCTCCCCCTTGATGAATGCATTGGAAACACCATTTAAATCCGAACATTGGCTTATTCACATAAAAGTTTTGAAAGCAATTTCTCCCCCTTTGTAAACCAAAAGTAAAATGAGAAGAAAATCCAAAAATCCAAAAATTATCCCATATTATCTCTCCGCCTTTATTATTTCTCCTTATGCACATATTCTCTTTCTCTTCATGCTTATCTCTCCCCCTTTGACAATGTATTCAGCAAGTCATGAGCATATAAACAAATTATCTCTCCCCCTTTAGTTGTTATGAGCATATTATAACATATACATATAAAAAAAGCTCATCCAAGTCATACTATCAAGTACCTTACATTATCACATCAATGAAATTCATAAAGTAGTGTAAGCCATGCTAGAGATCAAATGTAATTTTCAATTTAAGTAAGTCATGATCTCACAAACTTAACTATTTCAAAACCTGAAATCATGACACTAGTTGCTGCATTTTATTATTTTTCAAAGCATAAATTTAGATCATATGATTATCTGCAAGTTATTATATGCACATCTGCCTTATTCTAACCAACCAAGGCAAGCCTATGTCATTTGACAATCAGAAGCTTAAGGACATGGTTTTAGTCATACACAACTTCTTACAAGTTCATATCTAAGTGCAATGATAAGCCATCTCAAAAGAAGAAGTGCGATGCATGCATATTATCTTGATCTTTTCTCAATTTATATTTGTTCATAAAAACTCAACATGTGAGTTGATTACTTGATTAATTCTTAATGGTTAAAGGCACTTGTGAACATGTAACAAGTTCAAAACAGCAAGAAAGTTCGACCATGACCAGTTTTAGTGTAAGTAATTATTTCAATTACTAGACATGGCAAAAACTACAAAATGTATAACACGAGTAATGTAGTAAGAACTTTCAGCATATAAAAGGAATCACAAAGTCATATATGTATGAAATACTATGCTCATATTATTTTAATTTCATCTTCACACATAGACTTTCCAAGTTTGAAAACTCCCCCTCAATTTAAGCCATGAGGATGCATAACCCCTATTTCACTATGAATGTAACAAAAACGAGTGAAATCCAAAGGTTTTGTAAAAATGTCAGCCAATTGTTGTTCGGTATCTACATGGTGAAGCACAATGTTTCCTTTTTCAACATTATCTCGGAGAAAGTGATACCTAATGTCAATGTGCTTAGTTCTAGAATGTTGCACGGGGTTTTTAGCAATGCAAATTGCACTAGTGTTATCATAGAACAGTGGAACACTATCCAGATCAACCCCATAGTCCTTAAGTGTTTGAGCAATCCAAAGAATTTGTGAGCAAGCACTAGCAGCAGCTACATATTCAGATTCGGCTGTAGATTGTGCAACTGAATTTTGTTTTCTAGAGGACCAAGCAACAAGAGAATTACCAAGAAAATGACAAGCACCAGAAGTAATTTTCCTATCAATCCTATAACCCCCAAAATCAACATCCGAAAAAGCTTTCAAAGTAACGGTTGAGGAAGAAGGAAGAAGAATTCCAAATTCTTGAGTTCCGTGTAAGTACCTGAGAATCCTTTTGACGGCTTGACGATGTGAAGCACGTGGGGAGGCTTGAAACCGTGCACAAAGACATACGCTGAATTGTATGTCTGGTCTTGATGCCGTGAGGTACAAAAGTGATCCGATCATGCTTCTATATTCTTTTTGATCCACAGGTTCACCATCTTCATCAAGTCCAAGTGTTGTTGCTGTTCCCATTGGTGTCCGAAGAGGCTTGCTTTTGTCCATGTTGAAGCGCCTTAGGAGATCTTTTGTATACTTCGTTTGATGCACAAAGGTACCCTCCTTAGTTTGCTTGATTTGCATCCCCAAAAAGTAAGTGAGTTCACCCATCATACTCATTTCAAATTTGGAACTCATCATTGCTGAAAACTTGGACACAAGATCATGAGAAGCACAACCAAAGATAATATCATCCACATACACTTGAACGAATAATGAGTCATTGCCATGCTTAAGGACAAAAAGAGTTTTATCAACCTTGCCCATGGGAAACCCCTTTTCAAGTAAAAATGTTTTTAACATATCATACAATGCTTGCCCATGGGAAACCCCTTTCCAAACATTATTTCTTTCAAAATTTTCTAACTCTTCTTGCTTGGCAATAATCCAAGATTCATCAGTGAGTGCGTGTGATATATCTTTGGGTTCAAAAGAAGCAACAAAAGCAGAATGAGCATAAGAGTTTGGATCGCAAAACCTGGACCGTGTGACTCGTTCGTGCAAGCTTCCAATCATCTGTTGTGGGGGATGATCTTTGTAAAACCGTAGGGGGAACATATGTCTCACAAGCTTCTTCTTCGTCATGTTCATCACAAATTGATGAGCCTGTGACTTGAGGATGATTTGAATCAGCATTGATGATTGTCGGTGCTGGTTGAGAATTAACATCCGGAGCTGAACCAAAGTCTTTAGCTGCTGAATTTTCGGGCAGCAGCTCCAATTCTTCCTCATCTTCAACAAAAATGTTCTCCCTCTGCGGATATGGATCTGGACCTGCAATGTTTGAACTAGTACCTGGGCTAGATTCATCAAAAGACACTTCACAAGTCTCCACAATTTTGTTAGTGTCAAGTAAAAGCACACGGTAGCCTCTAGTATGAGATGGATAACCAAGAAACATGCCATCAGTGGATCGAGGTTCAAATTTATCAATATTACCATGTTTCTTAACAAAGAATTTGCAACCAAAGACCCGCAAGTGCGTAACACTAGGCCTATGTCCAAACCGAAGCTCATATGGTGCTTTACCTAGCTTAGCACGCAAGAAAAAAAGATTTGAGACATAACAAGCGGTTGCAATCGCATCAGTCCAAAATTTCCTAGGAGTTTGATATTCATCAAGCATAGTCCTAGCCATCTCAACTAAGGTTCTGTTCTTTCTTTCTACAACACCATTTTGTTGAGGTACATATGGTGAAGAAAATTGATGATCTATTCTATTTTTAGCACAAAAGTGATCAAAAGATTGATTTTTAAATTCAGTTCCATTATCACTTCTAATTGCTTTTAAAGATCCTGGGTAATCAATTGATAATCTAAGAAATAAAGTTCTAAAGTGACTAAAAACTTCATTCTTAGACGCCATAAAGTAAAACCAAGAGTATCTAGAATAATCATCAACAATCACAAGTACATACCATTTACCTCTGAAGGATTGAACACGTGAAGGTCCTACGGTGTCAAGATGCAAAAGTTGACATGGTTCAGTTGTCATGATCATTGTGAGAGGATTATGTGAACCTGCAACCATCTTAGCATGTCTACAAGAAGAGCACACAATTTCTTTGTCCCCTTTAAGCTTAGGCAGCCCACGTATGCGATCAAGAGCACTAACACGCGCAAAGCCTACGTGACCAAGTCTACGATTCCAAAAATATAGGTCCTTTGAATCATTAGCAACTAGACACCTATGCTTAGAGGAAGACATATCAAAATCAGCTTTAAAAACTCTTCCAAACCGAGACATGTTAAAAATAAGCTCACTATTTGAACTTACAAGTTTGCAGCAGTTTTTATTGAAAATAATTTCCAGATTTTCATCTAGCAATTGTGAAACAGAAAGCAAGTTGTATTTCGAATTTTTGACAAGTGCCACATCCTTCAAAGTGTAGTGATCATTTACTCTAACCGAACCCTTAGCAATTATAGGAGTTGAAGAATTATCGGCAAAAGTAACATTCTCTACACGTGACACAAAAGAGAGGGAGGAGGACCAATCTTTGTTACCGGTCATGTGGCGTGAGCAACCTGAATCCACAATCCAAATGTTCTCCTTCCTCAAACGTGTAACCTACATAGAAGCACAATACGTCGATGACTCAATACTGGGGTTAGTCAAAAGGCATTTAGGAATCCAGTATTGAGTCACGCGACGTGCAGCGGGAAAAACACGCGAAAGCTGAGACAAAACAGCAGGTTTATGAGTCAAAGTTTGAAATTTTTTATTCTTAACTACTGACCTATAAGGTGTTACTTGTGTAGCACAAAAATCAGAAGCTCCAAAGGCAAAAACAGAAGGTCCGGAGGTAAACTTTGAATGTTTTTGACTCAAAACAGCAGGTTGTACACTCGGTTCAATATGTGCAGCAAATTTTGCATGAAAGTTATGAGATCTAGCAACCATTATTTCCCTTTTATGTTGTTTAGCTAGTCTATATCAAAAATCTATGACATGACCATCTCTACCACAGTAGGTACAATGAAATTTAACTTTGTGTTCATATCTAGATCAGCAAGCAATATTTTTATTTGAAACCGAATGAGACAACACTCCTACAGATTTAAAACCACTCCTTTTTGTTTAGGAACTGTTTGAATCAAACCACTTCCTAATGAATTTATAATTTTAGGTGGATGTGCCTTAGCATGAGCATGATAATCAAAACCTAAACCAGTTTTATCATTGTAAGACTTGGAAGAATTCAGCAGCAAGTTTAGGTTCTTATTCCCATTACAAAACCGATCTAATGTCCTATGCATGTCATCAAGTTTATTGGAAAGATCAAGGCAATTTTCACATGAAGTTTCTTCTTTTAGTTTGCAATTGGAACAAAATTTAACTTCATGAGAACGTAAAGCATTGTTCGATATAGAAATTTCATTCATAGCATCCTGTAGTTTCTTATCAAGATCATCACAAGTAGAACAATGCAAATCAATTGTAGAACAGCTAGCATCTTTCAAGTTTTTATCATTAAGTGCAGCAAGTATTTGTTCTTTTCAATTTCTAACTCAAGTTTATCAAGTGTGGAGGTGTGCGCACTTTTTAATTAGGACAATTGTTCATATATTAAATCACATGATGGACATGCATCATCACTAGGAATCAGAGTTTTTAAATGGTTGATTTCAGACTCTAGTAATTCAATTTTAGCAGCACTATCCCTAATCTTTTTGTCCTTTTTTCTTAACAATAATAGTGGCACGAGAAATAGCATCACACATTTCTTCGCAAGTAGGACATACCTCTTCATTGTCGCTGTTGTGTTCTGCCTCCTCCATACTTGATCTTGACTTGCCCGCCATAAAGCACAAGTTTGCCAAATCATCTTCATCTTCATCACTTCCAATGTCCACGTCGCTTGAGCCAGTTCCTGGAGTGCTGAGATAAAACTGTTCACCAGTTGGCGACCTGTAAAGCCCTTCTTTTTCTTCTTATCGTTTGTTGAGGAGTGCTTTATCCTTGATTGTTTTTCTTACCGGGAGGTAGGACCTGAAAGGTTAGGACAATCTGTACGAAAGTGTCCTGTCTTACCACATTCGAAGCATCGTTGAGGTCCGGAGCTTCCTCTCATTCTAGTTCTCACATTTTGCAATGCTTTTGAGAACCGGGTAGAGATGAGCGCTAGCTCCTCCTCTGGAAACTCCTCAATCTGTTCAAGGGTTAGAGAGGACAACAAAGCAAGTGTACCACAAGATGAAGATTGGCCGGAGCTAGACATATCACGTTGAGAAACAAAAACAATAGATTTGTTGGGGTTCTTACGTGATATTATGTCAATTTCATGAGTTTTTAGCTTGGAATATAGCACATCTAAAGTAAGTGTACTCATGATAGTAGATTTACGAATAGATGTGACTTTCATCTCCCAAATTGACATATCTAATGCACTTAGCAATTGCCTAGCATTTTCAGCATCTGAGAAATTTACATTGACACTACGCAAGTTGCTGAGAATCTTATTAAAGCGAGCAAAAAGGTCATCAATAGACTCACCGGGTTGCATCTCGAAGCGTATGTATTCTTTCTTGAACATGTCTTGCCTTACCTCTTTGATCGTGTTGGATCCTTCGTGGTAGTCACAAAGTGCTTTCCACACATCGTATGCAGATCAGAGGTGTGCAACACGATCGAAGTCGCTTTGTGTTAATCCTTGTATGATCAAGTTCCGAGCCTTGTTGTTGTTGTCGACATCTCTCAGATTTATAGCTGTAACTTGATCGTTTGATGGCACTTCGTAAGGCTTGTGTACCTTCTCCCATATTGCAAAGCCTTGTGCTATGAAAGCCTCCATGCGTGCCTTCCAAACCTGAAAATCAATACCAGCAAACACACAAGGTTTGGCGGAGTACTTCTCCATGATGATTAGTCAAAAACACGTACAAATCACAAAGATTAGAGCACCGTGGCTCTGATACCAATTGTAGGATCGAAGAGCACGTGAAAAGCTACCAGAGGGGGGGGGGTAAATGGTAGATTTAAAAATCTTACGCAGCGGAAACAATTATGTTAGATCAAACAAAGGTCAATCTGCCCTACCCGAGAAAAAAACAGTTCTGGAACGCTGCAAAGAAACTCATGTAGATCATAGACACAAATCAAATGACCGTGAAATTTTGAAAGATGATAGATAATCAAGTTGTGAAGACAACCCAAAAATAATCACGTCAATTGGATCTGTAAAACTCGAGTTATGATAAAACCACCGACGAAAGGTAGTGCTGTCCAGAAACTCGACGAGTAAAACTTGTCTGGAACAAGTCGGACGAACAAGGCACAAAAGTTCCTTCAAACTACAAATTTTATTCAATAGAACACAAGAGGAACAGCCCCAAAGTCGTGCACCACGAGCTCTGGGCTCCCTTGCTTATATAACCAGCTCGAAAGCCAACTCAACTCAGATCAGGAACCTAATCCTACTCTGTTCACGAATCGTAACTTTCCATAACTGCTTAGGATTCTTCTATACGTAGATAGAAGCAATCTTAAGACTTCCAAACACCTTAGGAACGTATCCCACATTCCTAAACAACTCAAATTTGTTGTTATGATCTATACATAATTCCATTATCATGTTATAATAAACATCATACACCACAACTATAGTCTAATTAGGTAATAATACGATATGTTAATATGAATATATTAGTGCTTGGTCCCAACATTGGTTCAACGATGATTTAGTTCATTGCCTTAGGATGGCTTGTGTCGCGGCTCTTAAGGTATTTACTTAATATGCTAGCATGGTGCTAGGATAGTTAAGTAGCGTTAGATGTCTCGTAGAACCACATATTGAAGAGGTAGGCAGTAGGTGGTGATAGTCCTATCTGTCCTTTGTAATCCTCCACATTCGGCTATGCCACAGGCTCCTGGCGGGAGTCTCCTAGTATTGCTAGGGGTAAACCTGTATCCGATATGTTGGACCACTAAGCCCTAGTATTCACCATTATCATATTCATGTGTACTTCATTAGGCTATGTATATGAGTAATTAGAGCATAGTAGGAGTATCTCCGTCTCGTAGCCTAACCCTCGCTAGGACAACCGTACCCTTAGAGTAGATTGCTTAGGTGTGTGTAACACTACCCATATATTATAAACTTACCCCTATCTTTATAATTGATTAGTATCCCATAGCTTGATCACAAGAGTAGTGTTTACTGTACTCCATTGCCTTCCTTTGTGATAAATATGATACCCTTGGGAATACTCTTGGGTGAAGTGCTACACGACAGTTTTCGTGCGCTTGCGGACCTCATCTCTTTTGAGAGATGATATGTGACGTAAGAAATGTCAACAAGCATTTCTGGCGCCGTTGTCGGGGAAGGCAAAGGAAGTGAAGGATAGCTATCACTTGTGGTTAGCTATAGGTACTAGTAGTTATTAGACAGGATTACCCTTGTTTGTTTTCTCCTTTTGTGGTGAAAACAGGGTAGTGTTGGCTAACCCATTTTATGGGATGGCCAACAAGGACGCAAGTGCTCAACCACAAGATGATTCATGGCGTACCTCAGCAAATGTCTGCTGGGCAACACAATTGCCTTTCGTGAAAGAATTTCAGCTTCTAGTAGGAGCCAAAGTCATCCATCCCCAAGCTTGGGGGAGGCCCAAAGAGTTCTTCTTGGTTTGCCTCCACCATAGGATGGATAGTTGGCTCCTCATCCAACATTCATGTCATGGGTTGGTCCACCAATCCATGACCACCTTTGTGTTGGAGCTGAAGGAGTCCTATTCTCATTCATCATAGATGAGAATATGGTCTCTACTCAAGGGGTGGATTGAAGAGTGCTATAGTTCCTTTAGTTTGGCATGCACACCACTTAACAAGGTGGACATGCTAGCTAAGGAACTACACCTCCCATCGAAGTATCACGAAGATCAAGCCAATGAAAAAGTGTTTGTATGATCCAAGCCATGGATATTCACTTGATTTGTGAGAATCCATCTCATCATGGGTCACTTGGGGAATCATTTTCCTAAAGATCCATAAGGATTTTTCCTTTCAACACAACTCCAATGGCTATCA
Organism: Tuctoria greenei; assembly: GCA_036927565.1. NCBI lineage: Eukaryota > Viridiplantae > Streptophyta > Magnoliopsida > Poales > Poaceae > Tuctoria > Tuctoria greenei. The sequence goes on from JAYESD010000005.1 coordinate 175,014,631, forward strand.
CCTACAAGCAGGTCAAGGGTGGAATCAACATCACCCTTGCAATCAAGGAGGCTACGGGAATTTCAAGGGATTTAAGTTCAACTAGCCTACATTGAACTATCTTGTCCATGGCCACTCAAGAAATCAAGAAAACATTTACATGAAACTATTGGCCAAGGACAATTAACTTAAAGAGCATTCAATATCCAAGATATCCCACAACCACTTGTTGGGATTCTTATCCTTCGACCAAGCCCATGCAACCTAGGGCAAGTGTCATTGTGCATGAAGTGTTTCTTGTTTGATTGTGGAGTCCACATGTCACCATGCCCAAGGAAGTTTTTGATCCATGATGAAATTATGGGTTAACTCAAAAGAACATCAAGAAGGACGAAGTGACACCCCTATAGAAGGACAAGCCTCACCATGCTCATAAGAGAGTATATTCAAGAGGGAAAAGTCGTCACTACATCAACAAGTCTTCATGAAGATGACGGAGAGGCTAGGGCCACCATGTGGCCCACATGTCCAACTAACATGCCAAAGGAGACTTGGCATGTCAATCGGGAGAAGTTATCCACATCTTCAACTCCAGGATTGGACGACAAATCTTAAACTAAACAGGACGGAGGTAAGTCTCACTCATCGGACTTTCAAAATACGGTGAATCCTTGCCAATAGTGTCGGTACCCTATGTACCGGGTACCCCACGGTACCGCAAGAAGTCCACGAGATATCCATCTGTTAGAATTAAAGGATTCCTCCGGCCCCACATGTCACGAGGCACTAGACCCGCCTTCCTCATACGGGCAGCTCCGGGACTGCCATGTGTAATGTAAGACCGGAGCTAAGCTCCTTACTTAAGGAAGCACTGACATTGACACGTGGTTCATAACCCCAGATCTAACCCCCCATTGAGGAAAGCTCCGATGCCGCCACGTGTGTAATAGCATCGGACCCATCTCCCTACAGGGAGAATCTTCGAAGCTGCCACGTGTGGAGCCTCCGGACCTTCATCACCAACGAATACATTGGCGGATCTCCTCCAGCACGGACATTCAAGGGACAGTTAAAGCCACAGTTACAAGACCTGATTACGTGTCATTAATGTTGTATTAATGACAAACGATTAGAGCACTGTTAATAGAGGTAACGCAGCCATTAAGGCACATTATCACACTATTAACCATGCTTAATACTCATAAACAGTGTATTAGGCTATTAAATATGTCAGGGCCACATGTCAGGCTAGGAAAATGATGTAACGGTTGGCCCCTGGACTATAAAAGGACTAAGCCATACGATACAGAGAGAGATCCAAGCTGAGCCAGACACTACGCTTCCTAGTTATTCTCAATACAACAACACACACCCCGTGTAGTAGGGTATTACGCTCAGGCAGCCCGAACCACATAAATCTCTCGTGTCACCATCTTGTTCTTGATCTCTGCGTGCCCCAACCGAAACAAGAACCTCCGCAGGCTACATTTGGTAGTAACGGGGGAAATGTTGTTGCTACACTTTGGCATTTTGGCGCGCCAGGTAGGGGGACCCGAGATCTAAAGATGGTGAATTCCACCACAGGATATTCCAACAGCAATCGTGATGAACAACCTCCTGGAGGCAATCCCTCTAACATGCAGCAGCCAGCAGGTGCCATTGTTCCGGCAGGCACTATGGCCCCACAACTGCCATCTGTTCCGACAAACAATGCTGGACGACAAGATGGGGCATCTGCGTTGATCACTGCATCAACAAACAACAACCTTGAGCATGCGCTCATTGCCGCACGAGCTCTCCTACAACATCCACCGCCTCTAGGGGCACCCTAGGGTGCTATGGAATAGTGGAGAGCTAATGTTGACCATCTGGTTGCAGCTGCAGCCGCTAGCATCAGCAATCAAGGCCCTCCCCCTTTGGGGCGAGCACCATCACAACAACGAACCTTGTCGAGCCGACTTGGTCCACAAGTCTCGCAGCAGAGGAGACGTGCAGCATCCCAGCAGGTGACTTCGCTGCCTCTCGGTGCACGACACACTCACACCATCACAAGGATTCCGACTCACGACCTGCGGTCGGAACTTGATCGCTATTACTGGGAGCAGGACAGTCACGTCCATATCGAGTGTGCTCGCGAGAGACGAGAAGCTCGAGACAACCCTGCTCCTCAGGGAATAGGGGGAGGTTGTTCTGAGGCCGTGATGGTCAACTACTTCCCAGTGGCTCTAACTGGGACTGCAAGGTCCTAGTTCATGAGTCTTCCACTCGACTCCATTAATAGTTGGGCGTAGCTATGCCCACAATTCAGTGCCAACTTTAGGAGTTCTTACACCCGGTCTGGCACTGGAATGTATTTGTTTGCTGTAAAGCAAACAATAAGGGAATTGCTGCAATCCTTCATCCAGCGGTTTTCTCAAGTACGAAATACTATCCCTTCAATCTCGAGCTCTTCTATTACCATTGCATTCAGACAGGGTGTTCGAGATAAAAAGATGCTGGAGAAGCTGGTAATCAAAGAAATCACCAGCGTCATAGAACTCTTCAGCCTAGCAGACAAATGTGCTAGAGCTGCGGAGGGCCGTGAGATGCACTCCAAGCCAGCCTCGGAGGCCAACTAGAAACCCTCCAAAACTGAAGCCACTACCTCCGGCAGTGGCAAAAAGAAGAAGAAATCCAATGGTAAGAAAAAGCCGTTGGCCGGCGCACCTACTGCTGCGGCTGCTGCAGTTCTGGGTGGCCGGGGGCCATGCCAAAAAAAAAACAACCTCGACCATTGTCAGAAGATGGTGGCAGCTCTAAAGTGTGGTGTCCGATCCACAAGACGGACATACACAGTCTGGAACAATGTCGGGAGGTCCAGAACCTAGCCGAGTGCTACACCAAGCGCCAGGAAGAAGCTCCTTTCCGTCAACGGGAGGGAAAACAAAAAGTCGACAAAGCTTCAGCATAGGAGGAGCTAGGTTTCCAGGACCACAAGAAGGTCCTAAAAGCTGTCTACAACACTGTAGACGATGACTCCTACGTCTCTGACAATGAGCGTTGAAAGACCCTGAACACCATTTATGGTGGTTCTTGGGACATCACCTCTCGCCGCATCCTCAAGACAATGCGGCAGGACATGGCCGTTGCCGCTCCCACTGCTAGGGTGGAGCCTCATCGGAAGTGGATGGACACTCCTATCATTTTGATGCTTCAAACTACCCCCGCAACATGATCGGAGCTGGCCAGCTCCCATTGATGGTGTCACCAACCATTAACAATATCCAACTCCACCATGTAATGGTGGACGGAGGTGCAGAGCTGAACCTCATAAGCTTCGAAGCCTTCATTATGCTCCAGCTCCGACCTTCGGACCTTCGCCCATCTCGACCTTTTTTGGGGTAGGTCCGAGTGCCATTACCCCTCTCGGCTCCATCACACTCCGAGTGACCTTTGGGACTTGGGAGAGCTACAAAATTGAGAAGTTGGTCTTCCATGTTGCGCAGATCAGTGTGCCGTTCAACGCCATTTTGGGCAGGCCAACCTTGTACAAGTTCATGGCTGCCGTCCATTATGGTTACTTAGTGTTGAAGTTGCCAACACCTGCGGGCGTTCTCTGGATCCGCGGAGATTGCACTATGGGAATCACTGCATTGGAAGAACTCTATGCACTTACTACAGCGCAGGAGGAAGCATCCGATAAGGAGCCAGATCCAAACCCTCTGAGCATTCGTCATCGAGGCTCTACCTCTGCACCTCGCGTGCAACCAAGCGGCGACACTGACGTTCCCGTCAAAGTTGACCAAATTGGTTCTGATGCTGCTCAGACTACCCGTATATCGGGAGGTCTGAATGACAAATAGGAACAAGCGCTCATCACTTTCCTCCGGGCTAATGTCGGTGTGTTTGCTTGGCAACCATCGCAAATCCCTGGGACCCCTAGGGAGGTGATTGAGCACAACCTGAAGATTTATCCCGACGCACGACCTGTACATCAAAAGCCCCGGAAGCAATCAATCGAGTGACAAAACTTCATCCAGCAGGAGATCAAGAAGTTGCTCGAAGCTGGTTTCATACGGGAGGTGTTTCATCCTAAATGGCTGGCAAACCCAGTCGTGGTGCCCATGGCTGGAAGGAAGCTGCGGATGTGTATCAACTACAACACCTTAAATAAGGCATGTCCAAAGGATCCATTCCCACTACCTAGAATAGATCAGATAGTGGACTCCAACTCCGGGTGTGAGCTATTGTGTTTCTTAGATGCATATTCTGGATATCATCAAATCCAAATGTCTAAGGAAGATGAATAGCATGCCGCCTTCATAACAGTAGATGAATTGTATTGTTATACTGCCATGCCCTTTGGTCTCAAAAATGTTGCTTCAACATTTGTGCAAGCTATGTATAAAACATTTGGAGAGCTAATCAGAGATTTGGTGGAGGTGTACGTTGATGACATCGTCGTGAAGATCAAGAACAAGGAGTCACTCCTTGACTAATTACAAGCTGTCTTCGACAAGTTGCGCATCACACGCACCAAGCTGAACCCAGACAAATGTGTCTTCAAAGTTAGCTCTGGGACGCTTCTAGGTTTCTTGGTGACTCACCGAGGATTTGAAGCAAATCCAGTGAAGATCAAGGCGATAGAAGATATGCGGCTCCCAACCCGCATCAAGGATGTCCAGAAGTTGACTGGATGTTTAGCTGTGCTCAGCTGGTTCATCTCAAGACTGGCAGTGCGGGCACTAACCTTCTTCATACTCCTGAGGAAGTCTGGACCATTTCATTGGTCTGAAGAAGCAGAAAAGGTGTTTCAAGAGCTGAAACAACTCCTCACCACACTACCGATCTTGGTAGCTCCGAATCCTGGTGGGCCACTACTCCTTTACATTTCTGCAACCACCGAAGTTGTCAGCATGGTCCTAGTCGCGGAAAGACCAGAGCCATGTCCAGGCCAGGAGCCCAGACCCCTCCGAGAGGGTCCAGAGATACCTGAAGGCATGTCTGGGTCCCATCCCCCAGATACGCAACCTCAAGGCAAAATGCAAGGAGATCAACCTCACTCACCTGAGGGGGTTCTCCTGGCCGACCTAGATGATTCGAACCCCTCTCGGAGGGTCCAAGAAGCTAAGCAAAAAGGTCCAAACCCCTCCGGGAGGGTCCGGGTCGATGGAGAAGAAGCTCTGGACCCCTTTGAGAGGGTCCGGACTGTCCAACAACCAGTGTACATCATCAGCGAAGTACTCCACAATGCCAAGACAAGATACATTGAGGTGCATAAGCTGCTTTATGCAGTTCTTATTGCCTCAAGGAAGCTTCGCCACTACCTCCATGCCCACAAAATATCAGTGGTAACTTATTTCCCACTGTGTGCTATTTTGCATAACCCTAACTCTACTCGGAACATTGCAAAGTGGGCAGCAGAATTGGCTGAGTTCGATCTCGAATTCATGTCATGACAAGCAATCAAAAGTTAAGCTTTGGCTAACTTCGTGGTGGAATGGACTCCTTCCCCATTGAACCCCGGGGGCCACAATGAGCAGAAACTGGAACCCAAGGTTCCGGTATTCACCAAGCCTCACTGGACTCTCTACTTCGACGAATCCGTGTAGAAGCAGGGGGCTGGAGATGGAATCCTTCTCCTTGCTCCGACAGGAGAGAAGGTCAAGTACATGGTTCACCTTGATTTCAAGGTGACCAACAATATGGCAGAGTATGAAGATCTCATCTATGGACTCAATTTTGCACTATCTTATGGTGTCAAATAGCTATTGGTGAACGGTGATTCACAACTCACCATCAAACAAGTCAAAGGTGAATGCTCCTATAAAAATCCTCATCTAGCTGCTTATCTCCTTGAAGTCCAGAGGTTCCAGAAGGACTTCGAAGTCCTGGATCTCCACCATGTTCAACGCCTTCATAACGCTGAAGATGACGAACTCTCGATGAAGGATTCAATCAGAGCTCTGGCTTCCGACGGAATCTTCATCCGAAGGTTGTCAAGACCAACAGCTCATCCTGTCAAACTGAGCAAAGCGGGCGAGTCCAGCACCTCGAAGCTGGTAGTCCCGGTGGCCCTGTTAGCATGGCATCCACCAAGGGTTATAGGTGCTGTCGGAAGTTGCGAGCAACCCAGCACGCAAGACTAAGAAGCTCACTTTAGCTCTGATGCATGGATCTTAGAGATCCGAAGCTACTTGAAAGACAATATCCTTCCTGAAGACGATCTATCCGCTGACCGGATTGTCAGATTGGCTAAAAGATACACATTGGTAGAAGGGGATCTCTGTCGGCGCGGTGCCAACGACATCCTAATGTGGTGCATTGCAAGGGAAGAAGGCCGCGAGCTTCTCACGGAAATCCATGGAGGCGAGTGTGGGAATCACGCATCTTCCCGCACGTTGGTTGGTAAAGCCTTCCGGCATGGCTTTTACTGGCCTACAACACTCCAGGATGCGGTTGAGCTAGTGAAAAAATGTGAAGCGTGCCAGTTCCACAAAAAACAGATTCGCACACCGGCTCAATCACTACAAATGATACCTCCTACATGCACATTCGCTGTGTGGGGCATGGACATCTTGGGACCATTCCCAAAAGCCGTCGGAGGTTACAGGTTCCTGTATGTCGCCATTGACAAGTTCACCAAGTTGTCGGAAGCAACCCCCGTGGTGACAATCAACAAGCAATCAACAATCAAGTTCTTGAAGTCTATTATATGCAGATTTGGAGTTCCAAACAAAGTCAACTAACAACAGAACCTAATTCACAAGTGCTGCATTTCAAGAATATTACGAAGACCTCGACATTCAACTTAGTTACGCCTCAGTAGCTCTCCCAACAAGTAATGGCCATGCCGAGAGAGCAAACGCAAAAATCTTAAAAGGACTCAAGATGCGCACGTATGAGCGCCTGAAAAAGCATGGAGCCAACTGTATTGAAGAGCTTCCGTCCACATTGTGGGCGAAAAGGACAACACCTAACCGGTCAATTGGAGAAACACCCTTCTTTCTGGTGTACGGAGCTGAAGCAGTCTTTCCACCGGAGATCACCTTGGGGTCCCTCCGGGTCCGGACCTTCGATGAAGCCGCGCAGGACCAGCTCCGGTGTGAAGACCTTGACCTCGTCGACGAGGGAAAGTGCCAAACAACTGTTCGGAATGCACGTTATCGCCAAGCGCTCCGGCGCAATCATCAAAGACATGTGCGCAACTGACAGCTTGAAGAAGGTGATCTGGTGCTTCGGTAGATAATAACTCGTGAAGGGATGAACAAACTTTCCCTTAGCTGGGAAGGTCCTTTCCGAGTGATCAAAGTATCCCGTCCCGGATGCGTTCGCTTGGCAACTGAGGATGGGACTCCGCTTCCTAATCCTTGGAACATCGAGCACCTCCATAAGTTTTATGTTTAGAATCACGGAGGTGAGTCTGTAATTACACACACTGTGTGTTATAGAGTCGCTATACATAGATGGGTAGGTCCTTCGAGAAAACATCTGTACCCCTCCAGGAGGGTCTGGGAAGTTCAAGTAACACTGAATACAGTCACAATACTAAAAGTGTAACTACCTGTCCTGGGTTAGTAAGATATATAGCGCACTTAGCTTGGTCCTGCACCCTAACTGTGTCCTTGTCTTGTGACATCCTGGCTCAAGGCTTAATAGGATTGATAGAATAACTCATACCACCAAGGTATACCTTCTTTTCCGGAAGCTCACCTGCAATGAAGTCTGAGGTTAAGCGTGCTTGGACCGGAATAATTTGTGGATGGGTGACCGACCGGGAAGTTTTCCCGGGTGCGCACGAGTGAGGACAAAGTGCACAAAAAAGACTAGTGTTGGTCTGTGGGGCTAGTCTGTGATCCTATAGAGCTACCAGGAGTAACGACCGCCAGACCCGTAGTGGCTAGGGTGTTACAGAATGGTATCAGAGCTGACCCTCGCGGTTTCATGAGTGCATACGGGTCAGGGATGTGGGTACGTACGCATGACGCGTGGGTCCTCTAGGAGGGACACGGTATGGTACGTATGCCAGTACTAAACGTATGGACGTAGCCAAGAGGGGACATTCCTGGCTTGGCAGTTGACCGACGAGGACGTTGGTCTTCTAAGGGGGGTGGATTGTGACATCCTGGCTCAAGGCTTAATAGGATTGATAGAATAACTCGTACCACCAAGGTATACCTTCTTTTTCGGAAGCTCACCTGCAAAGAACTCCAAGGTTAAGCGTGCTTGGCCTGGAATAATTTGTCGATGGGTGACCGACCGGGAAGTTTTCCCGGGTGCGCACGAGTGAGGACAAAGTGCGCAGAAAAGACTAGTGTTGGTCTGTGGGGCTAGTCTGTGATCCTATAGAGCTGCCAGGAGTAACGACTGCCAGGCCCGTAGTGGCTGGGGTGTTACATGTCTCCCCTGTAATCCAGAGCTATAATGAAAGACATTGTTGTGTGAAAATAGACTCCACGTGCATTTATTTTAATACAAAGCTCGATCTATCAAATTGTTATTTTTAACCTCTTGTCTATAATGAAGTTGTGCAATTATTTTTTAGTTTTAGCCCAAGTTATTCATAGGTGTTACAAGTTATATTATTAATCTCTTTGGATCTTAACATGTGGTATAGTCTACCTGTGTGAACGCCAAGCCAACATAGGTCCGGAGTGTGCTATCGACTTAGCCTGATCTTGCACCCTAAGTACGCCACTCTACCTACACCTCGTCAGGCCTCAGTAGGGTGAGTACTAAAAAAGCATATGGGTCCGGAAAGATTATATCAATATACTTGTTACCATATCGAGTTTCTTCAGATTTGAAACTCAAATAAGAATGATAAGTCACAAACAATTTATAGACAAGAGGATGAATTTTACTCTTTTCTTGTCTTCAATGTGCAGGAAAAACGGAAATTAATAGCGATGGTGGACGACGTCGGAGCTATTAAGCTCCGACATCCTCCAAGGGGGCCCGCCGTTGACATTTAATATGTCGACAGTGGGTGATGTCGGAGCTACAAAGCTCCGACAATCCCTGGGGGCGTACCTTCAAACAATTTGTGCGTTGACATTGGGCGCTACCGTACCTATCAAGCTCCGATAAATTCCAGGGGGGCTGCCGTCGACGTGTTACATGTTGGTGGTAAGTGCTACCGAAGCTACCAAGCTCCAGCAGCTCCAGGGGACCAGCCGCCGACGTGTCAGAAATAAAGACTTCAGACCTAAAATCTACATGTTCAAAGCCTTCAAGTCATCAAAATGCTGTCAAATCCTTTTGGTATATGTACACACTACAATTGTGCACATATAACAGGGGGCCAACAAGATAGAGCACTGTATATTGAAGACAACAATAAAGTGAAGTTCATGTCAAAGTGGATTTCATTAATTTGAAGCACTGAATTACAAAATTGGGATTACAGCAGAAGGCAAAAATAAAAAGTCCTAGATACTGGAGGTACTAAGTTCTGTGGAAGAATGAGGTGATTTTCTGGGCAACTTCTTGGACGCTGGCCTTGGTGGCGTCCTCCTCTTCAGCAACGGAACCTTGGAGCACCGGGTCCAGGGAGAATTGAGGGTCTTGGCTCACATAGAATGTCAACGCATATTCTGACGTTTGTAGCTAAAGACTTCCCCTCTGTCTCCAGCTGGTCCGCAATGACGTCACCCATTGTGTCGAGTTTGCCGCCAGCAGCATTGAGTGCCACTAGCGCTCGGTCCAAGTCAAGCTCCGTATTGTCTGGACGTACAGGACTGAAACCTAGTGGCGTTAGCGCATCGTTGGCTCGCCCCAAAAGTACCACACTTGAATGGACTCCGTCTCCTTCAAGCTCTGCAGATCCTCCAATGACTTCCGGGCGGATGTAAGCTTCGAACCTTCCCGAGCGAGGTCCTCAACCAATTTGGCATGCTGCTGCATATTCTCAGCAACTTGCTTCTCGCGATCGGTCAGCTCCGTCTCCCGGAGGTGGATGCGGTTCTGCCTTTCTGCTAGGTCTTTTTTCCCTGCCTCTCACCTTCCCTTCCCTAGTGGCAACATCAACTTCTCTTTTTGAGAGCTCCTGCCCCAATTTCCAGTACTTCTCCTTCTCTTCTTTACTCCAATGATCTAGCTTTTTGCTGCGATCTGCCAAATTTTGTTCACTCAGAGTCAACTTCTGGGTGACCTCTGCCTCCCTCTTCACAATATCCTCCTTCTTCTCAAGGATCTTTTCTTCCCTCGCCTCAAGGTCCGCTCGGCGCTTCAGGAGGACCTCGTTCAATTCATTGAGGTTTTTGTGATGCTCATCAGCAGCATCACGCCTCTCCTTGGCTTGCTCAAGGATCTCTATAGAGTTAGCATTGAGCGCGCTGATGGCAGCTTCCTTCTCCTCCAGCAGTTTGTCCCAATATTCCAACCGGGCCTTTTCCCTCTTGATCCACTCCTTTTGATCAGCCAGCCTTATCTGCGCAAGCCTGCTCTCGAAGTGGTGTCTGTTGCGCCAACACCTCAAGGTGTTGCACTCCTCCTCCAGGGCTTTGCTCTCAAGATCAAAAGCGAGCTAGACTTGCCGGAGACTTGACCAAGCATTCTCTATGGACAACGCCAAGGGGATAGGCTCTGGACATACTGGGATCAACTCTGCTGGTTCCAGAGGATTCTCCATCACAAAAATTGGGTCCCACTCTACAAGTTTGGTCTCTTGAGCCTCTGTGGTAGTGGATCCACCTGTCGGGAGCTCTTCGGCTGTTGTTGAAGAAGTTCCCACTAGGGGAACTTCCCCCGCCGGAGCAGAAGTCGAAGGCCCTGCTTCTGGGCCTTCAGTTGTTGGTCCCGCAGATGGAGAGCCCGCCGCCATTCCTTTATGGTGCTCAGGCTCTGGTCCAGGCACCTCCGGGGCAGCTACCTCCGGGCCAATGGCTGGGGCTTCATCCGGTGCCTCTGCCACCACTGGCTCTGCAGGCGGCACGTCAGCTACACTCGGTTCAGCGACTGGAGCATGAAGTCTTTCTGACTCCATAGCCGGACCTTCAATAATTTTTGGCCCAAGGGCTGGAGTTTCAACCATCTCCGGCTCGATGGCCAGGGCTTCCATTACCTCTAGCTCGTCGGCCAGGGCTTCGACAACTTCTGGCTCAAAGGTTGGAACTTTTGACATCTCTGTCTCCGGTACCAGAGCATCAGCCTCCGACACTGTTGCCAGATGTACATCTTCAACTTCTCCCTCGTGGTCCGGTGCTAACACGAGAGCTTCCGGCGTGGACTCTGAATCTAACTCCACGACAGTTGGCACCGGAGCTGCCATGACCTCTGCCACCACTGGAGGAGGAGGCTCGGTGGTTGAAGTCGGAGCTTCGGCATGCGCAGCCACAATCGCTGCTATAGATGCCGAAGTACCTGACCCCATTCTTGACACCCTGGAAATAAAGGGATGAGAAGATTAAAAACAAAACAAAAACAAGATCAGCATTTTAAGGCGAGCACACGATGCTTACCTAGAGATGCAACAACCCCAGTCGCCTTGGAACCTCTTCTTTTGAGGCCCGAAGCCAGAACCCACCAATTCTGGTGAGACAACGACTTCAGACCATACCTGGGGACCGCTTGCGGCAGCTGTAGTCTTCTCGGCTGGAGCTTCTCTTGGTCGGGAAGAACTCCCAGGCCTAGAGCTCTTAGCCGGCACTGAGGACGGTGTTGACTGTCTAGAGCTAGCACCTCTTGAAGACGCCTCCGCCGGAGAAGGTGCAGCCACAGAAGACCTCCCTCGCCTGGGAGAAGGAGCTATTGTAGAGGGAGCAGGCCTGACGGACCTCCCATCAGCATGCTTCAGCTTCCTCTTCCGGTTGGAGGGTTTGACTAGCTCTTTGCCCTTGCCCTTGCCCTTGCCCTTGCCGATGTCTTCAACCCTCTGGCTCGGGGCAGAGGCGAGCACTCCTTCAGAAGCTTCAAGGATCACGAACTCGGAGGTTCGACGCCTCTCCACCTCACCAAGGTCATCAAGCACCGACATCTTCCTCCGGAGCTCTCTGCTGAAATCTAGCTCCATGTTCAGAGGAAGGAAAGCAGCCAACGGAACCAAGTCGTCGCCTTCGATGTTTATCCCATGCTGGAATTTCTTGAGATGAAGCTTCAGAGCCTCGTCGTCCAAGTTGGACTTCAGACCGGTTTCAATCCAGTCGTCATCCATCACGCTGTTGAGGGCCCAAGCGAGCTTCTCCCTCTTCCTCAGCGAAGCCCATCTGTTGACAAGGAAATTGCAGAAGACAATCTGAGGGGTCACTCCACCCTCCACGCATTCTCGGATCCTGGTCAGGACGGGGTTAAAGGCATCTGACAGCTCCAGAACTACACTCCAAGCGTCGGTATCAACATTGGGGAGTTCCTGGGGCAGCTCCAACCTCTCGTGCTCCTCCACCGCAATGATGACCCAGTCCTTCTTCCAGTCATCCCATTTGCCGGAAGGGAATGACTTCAAGTACTTGAAGGTGGCAATTCTTGCACTTCGTGAAATAGTAGAAGCAAAGAAGCTCAGTCCCCTTGCTGGTGGTGTGGACCGTGAAGAAGGTACGAAATAGCTCGATGCAGGGGGAACACCCACCCACATCTCGCAAAAGTGGACGAAGGTCGCCTCTAACAGAAGAGAATGGGGGCCAAGATGATACAGCTGGAGACCGTAGAAGTCCAGCAGCATCAAGAGAAAGCTTGAAAAAGGTGGGATCAATCCCTCTATGGCGTACGCTGAGAAGTACACCATGTCGCCATTACGCTCCTTCTTTAACGGGAGCTTTCCGGCGCAGATCAGGTGGCTAAAGGAGTCATTGGACCACCCCATATAGGTCTGGACCTTCATCAGATCGTCCTTGCGCTTAAGGCGGCTCTTGGGAAGACCCAACTCCATCGCGGCCAAGTGTGGCAAAGGAAAGGAAAGCTAGGCAGAGTTTGGGAGGCTCTCAGCACGAGTTTGATTGAAAGCGTAAAGATTCCCCAAACTGCACATACTTTCCTTCCTAAGTAAGCCTCCGTGACGCTTGGATGGAAACCGCAACAAGAGTGGGGTCACATTTCAAAAATCTACCCCGTCCATGACGAATGGGCCCAGGGCCACCCCGACGAAGAGATCGAGGTTATTACCCCGAGCGAACCGTTGTCATTATGGGCGGCGGGAAAGCCAAAGGCGGCACCTTGACAAGGTGCTCGGAACCGATACAGTTTTCGTATTTGGAACTGGCAACCTTCAATTGCGTGAGATCTGCACTCAAAGATCTCATCTGCCACATTCATAACAAGCCACGCGGCGATGGTTTAATCCCGGACCATTGCCCCAATGGCACATCAGAAGACTTTTGAAGTCACAGCGCGGGAATCAAGAATGGCCCCACCTCCGTAAGAATAACTTAACCCAAAGGGTTTCTCCCAGAGGGGGTCCCGGGGGCTACTGTCGGTACCTTGTGTACCGGGTACCCAAATGTACCGCAAGAAGTCCGCAAGATTTCCATATGTCAGAATTAAAGGATTCCTCAGGCCCCACATGTCACAAGGCACTGGACCCGCCTTCCTCATATGGGTAGCTCCAGGAGTGCCATGTGTAACGTAAGACCGGAGCTAAGCTCCCTACTTAGGGAAGCAACAGAATTGACACGTGGTTCCTAACCCCGAATCTAACCCCCCGTAGAGGGAAGCTCCGGTGCCGCCACATGTGTAATAGCACCGGACCCATCTCCCTACAGGGAGAATCGCCGAAGCTGCCACATGTGGAGCCTCCGAACCTTCATCACCAAGGAATACATTGGTGGATCTCCTCCAGCACGGACAATCAAGGGACAGTTAAAGCCGCAGTTACAAGACCTGATTTTGTGTCATTAATGTTGTATTAATGACAAACGATCAGAGCACTGTTAATAGAGGTAACACAACCATTAAGGCACGTTATCACACTATTAGCCATGCTTAATACTCATAGACAGCGTATTAGGCTATTAAATACGCCAGGGCCACATGTCGGGCTAGGCAAATGATGTAATGATCAGTCCTTGGACAATAAAAGGACTGAGCCACACGATATAGAGAGAGATCCAAGCAGAGCCAGACACTACGCTTCCTAGTGATTCTCAATACAACAACACACACCCCGTGGAGTAGGGTATTACGCTCAGGCGGCCTGAACCACGTAAATCTCTCGTGTCACCATCTTGTTCTTGATCTCTGCATGCCCCAACCTAAACAAGAACCTCCACGGGCTACATTTGGTAGTATCGGGGGAAGTGTCGTTGCTACACTTTGACAAATAGGTTAATTTGTAGTTATCTCATATTTGATTTTCCAAATTGCATATTTTAATTTCCCATCAAATCTTGCATTTGCATTTATCATTTTGAATTTTCACACTTGCATGTTGGAAAGTAAAATTTCCAACCTTCCTAAAACTAAAACTTTGAATTAGGAAATAAATTTATTTGGATATGAACCTTGGGCATAACCACTTGAATTCGTCTACATAATTCAAACAAAAAATATATTTCCCCTAATATTCATTGCGTTTATAGTTGTTTCAAGTTGAGCAAAACAATTGGCAAAGGGTACAACATTCTTTTGAGCTAACGTAATCCGTTTTCGAGTTGTCTTGTTTGTTCTTGATTTTAGTGCAGCCAAGACAAAATTTGTAAATAGATTGGAAGGCCGCATCAAGCGCATATCCCTCCATCGATCTCATTTTGAGTTCATGGTGAAGGAATGCTCAAGATGGTGGCCCAATGGAGGAGCAAGATGAAGCCCATTCAACTCCAACCTCAACTTGATATTCAACATGAAGGCTTCACCAAAATTCATGGTCGTGAGTTTCTCACACAACGACCTTCAACCAAGACTGATCTTCAATTGAGGTACAAGTTTAAAATTTTCCGTCATTTTAATTGCATTAGGATTGAGTGATTTTTGCTTACATTGGTAAGGAAGGTTTACACCTTCTCATCAATCAATTCTTATGCATCCTCACGAGAGTAAATTTAAACAAGTAAATTTAAACAATTCTTATGCAACTCTTTTTGATTCTTCAAAAAGGAATGTCTCCTTACTTGGGAATAAATTTAAACAAGTACCTCGAATTTCATAAACGTTGCCAAAAGAGACTTAGACATTTTCTCCCTAGGTAATGCTTATGGAATTACTTAATGGTTGAATTGATATGTAGCTACTTAGGAATAGTGATATCCATAATTTTGATTTTAAACTCATTCATGTATGGATCACTTAACTTCAAATTCCTAGGCAAGAAAATTAAAAATGTTCAGAAAGATAAAATTGAGAATCTTGTTTGCCATGACCTAAATGATAAACATTTGCTCTTGAGTAAAAAGTTATGATGGTTAGAAAATTTACATGATAAAAGGATCCATATAGTGTATTTATATCACTTGCATTGCTATGAGTAGGAGCTTTAGAAAATGTTCAACTTGATTTATCCATAAAGCCCTACTCCTAGTAATGATTCATACATTGTTCATGGATACACTAGAAATTGGACCCAATGCATCTTTAGTCTTGTTCTTCCCCGTGTGTACAAATGAGGATTCAGTTACCATCCCTCTCTATCATAGAGAGGAAGTTTGCAGGAGTAATGTTACTATGCAGACATTCAAAGATATGATTGTTGGAGACCCTAAGAGGATTCCATTTAAATATCTTTTGGCCAAGGTGTAAATGAGTATGATTGCTACCTATCGGGAATTAAGCCCGAAGGTCAACCATAACCATACGAGGCCATAAATTTGACATGGAAACCCTCCGCGAGCAACCAGTAGGCTGCTACGAATATGTGAGAGCATTATGCTCTCAACTATTCTAAGCACTCATTCAAGCTCAAGGGAATTGCCATCATCATTGGGTGTAATTTATTCCTTTGTGGCTAAAAGGTATGATGTACCTTAACCAAAAAATAGAAGATCACATCCAATGTATATTGGGTGTAAGTTGTTCCTATGTGGCCAGAAGGTATTTTATACCTTAGCCAAGGAACAACGGATCAAACTCAATTCATGTTGAGTGCATGTCGCCCCTTTGTGGTTATAGGTATGTTGTACCTTAGGCAAGGAATAACGGATCAAACCCAATGCATGAGGGGTACAAGTTTTTCCTCTATGGCAAGAAGGTATGATACACCTTAGCTAAAGAATGATGAAACACACTCAACGCATGTTGAGTGCACGCCATTTCTTTGTAGCCAAGGGTTATCATTACCTTAGCCATAGAATAACAAATTAAATCCAACCTATGAAAACCTTGAAGTGTGGATGACCAACATCGACAACTCTCTCCTCGAACACACACATAAAACCCATGGAAGGCAATCCAACATCGACACTCAACCCTCCAATGCCAAAGCCATGCCGCAACAATGTTAGGCAAACCTCATGGCGTACATCCGTCGTTAGGGCTTCTATCGTGGACCTTGAACAAGAACATGCTTGGGGGAGGACCCCCACTTGAGGTAACTTGTATCACATCCCATTTGCATTCCATTGTTTTATTTATTTATTTCCGCCACATTTACATCTAAAAAAAAGAGAAAGAGATTAATAGTAATGTAGTACAAGTTAGGTTAATAAATAAAAGATGTGCGGTAATAATGATTCGGAAATTCACATAGATGAAATGATGAATAGTTGCCCTGTTTTAATTTTCCTAAGTTCCTAGTTTACAGCTTACTACTCTCCAAAATATTGCTTTCATTGGCTAGAATTACTTTTGCCCCGATTTAGAAATTATGGGTAGCAAAAGCTTAATCTAAGTTGTTGTGAGATATGACATAGTGATAGGGCTGCTATTCCTAGTTTGAAAGTGAAACTTAGATTTCCGGAGAAATTCTAAGAAGATTTAAGTTATCCTCATTTGATTGGAAATACCCACCAAAGCCATATGATAACATTACATTGATAGACCTTATGCATATGCTATTTGTCTTCACATTGAGCTTTGTCAAACTAGTATAGGCCTATGTGAGATTTCATTCATTACATTTTGAATTCAAGACTTTACTTGCACATGCTATACTTCTACACTAGAAGTAAGCAAATTTTCATCATACCATCACTCCACAATAAAAAAGAGAAACTCCATATCATTCATGCTTTCTACTCTCTCCAAAACTCATTGCATAAAAAGGGAGTAGAAGACATGGCTACAAGAAAAAGAAAAAGAAAATACATGCTTACATCATAAGCATGAGAAAAAAAGGTGAAAGAAGAAAAAGTAGCCATGTTTCATCCCTGCGAAAATAAGAGAGTCCACTCAAAAAAGGAGTCATCTCAAGATCCACATCCACTTCATTCCATCACACATGCACAAGTCATGAATCAAAATTGTTTTGAATTCATTTTTCTAAGGCTTGCTCTTTTAACTTAGCAATATTATGTGTTGCAAATATGCCTACTATATTCCCTATCAAGCTCCACATACAAGCCTTATGTAGAGGTAGGTTGAGTGTAGGCACAATGCCTTGGTGAGGAAATAACTCTTCGGAATTTGAGTGGAACTTCATCTCTAGGGTATGTGTGCTCCATTTGCTGTTCTATCTTTCAACCACCCATGAATAGGAGATGGCATAAGCCCCATAATGACTTAAGATGGATGAAGTATCGTGCCAATTTTTGCAATACTAGATAGATTATTTTTTGTGCACATGGTACTTGTGAAAAATAGAACATTGTAGCAACTCCTGATCATCGACCTAAAGTCTTGAATTTGCTCGAGACGAGCAAAGGATAAGCTTGGGGGAGTTTGTTGATGGTTGTTATGTACCAATTTCACCCATCAATATAACTCAATTATGTGAAGAAAATATCATTTCTTGCACACATCACCTTTCTATTCAACCTATTTCCACGTGTACTTGAAGAAATTGGTGCATGCGGGTATTTTTTACAGAATTGAAGTGAAACAAGGGGATGAATCCTATAAAATATCATCCCAACCAATCAAGCACCAACATGTGGCACCACATGGATCAAATGGCCCACAAACAGAAGTATCTGAGGCCATCCAACGGTGTAACACCCATATCAAGGGATGGGACCCACCTAGAAGTCACCCAGAGAAAGAACAGACCGTTTGCAGGACTTACCAGATCGGTCGAACCCCCTAGTCGGCCGACCAGGTCTTTCCTCCAAACTCAGTCAGCTTCCACATGTTGGCTCCTCCCGGCTTGAAGAAGTCAATGGTGACTGATTCGTGCGCTTTTGGTGAGGAACCGACCCTTCTCCAAGCTATAAATAGGACCCATCACTTCAACACACACCACATGAACATCACTCTATTGTACACACTAGTTCTCCTAGTTCTTTAGTGGAGGTTAGGCTGTAGAGAGGAGCCTCTAGTCCCAAGTCTAAATTGGGAAAGGTATGACTCATGTATCTTCTCTTGTATTTGTGACTTTGTGCTTTATAATAATATCATTATTATCTTTATTTACTTATATACTTGGGCAAAACGTTCCTTGTTTGGTTGTGGAGTCCCCTGTATGTGCTAGGTGTAGATGTTGTTATGATCTACACATAATTCCATTGTCATGTTATCATAAACATCATACACCACCACTATAGTCCCATTAGGTAATAATATGATAATGTTAATACGAATATGTTAGTGCTTGGTCCCAACATTGGTTCAACGATGATTTAGTTCATTGCCTTAGGATGGCTTGTGTCGCGGCTCTTAAGGTATTTACTTAATATGCTAGCATGGTGCTAAGATAGTTAAATAGCGTTGGATGTCTCGTAGACCCACACGTTGAAGAGGTAGGCAGTAGGTGGTGACAGCCCTATCTGTCCTTTGTAATCCTCCATGTTCGGCTATGCCATAGGCTCTTGGCGGGAGTCGCCTAGTATTGCTAGGGGTAAACCCGTTCCCGATATGTTGGCCACTAAGCCCTAGTATTTACCATTATCATATTCATGTGTACTTTATTAGGCTATGTATATGAGTAATTAGAGCATAGTAGGAGTATCTACATCTCGTAGTCCAACCCTCGCTAGGACAACCTTACCCTTAGAATAGATTGCTTAGGTGTGTGTCACACTACCCACATATTATCAACTTACCCTTGTCTTGATAATTGATTAGTATCCCATAGCTTGATCACAAGAGTAGTCTTTACTTTACCCCATTGCCTTCCTTTGGGATAAATATGATACCCTTGGGAGTACTCTTGGGTGAAGTGCTACACGACAGTTTTCGTGCACTTGCGGACCTCATCTCTTTCGAGAGATGATCTGTGACGTAATAAACGTCAACAATAATTAGTAACTAACTTAGGCTAGGTATATGTACATTAGAAGCATAGTAGGAGTATCTACCTAGCTCTTAGCCTAGTCCCACTATTACCTCGTTTATCCCCTTAGGATAGGATGCTCTTGTGTGTGTCACACTACCTCCACTTATCAATAAACCCATCCTTGCTAGAACCCTACCTAGGCCAACCTAACTTTTCCACTTGATGATTGTTTTACTTCCATCTAGCCTTCCTTTGGGAAAATATAAATGACACTCTTTGGGAATACTCTTTAAAGGGGAAATGTTACATCGATAGTTTTTGTGCACTTGCAGATGTTCACTTGAGAATTAAAACCTACCAACAAACATTTCTGGCACCACTGCTACGGATGAATTGTTAGTAGTGCGTAGAAAATATCAACAAGCATTTCCGGCGCCGTTGCCGGCGAAGGCTGCTGAAGTATTACATGATTGAGTGAATAGGATAGGACCCTGGTAGGTTTTAGTATGATGACCCTTCTTTGTTTTCGCATTTTATGTGAAAACAGAATAGTGTATGTTCTGTTTCCGCTTGCCGAAAAACTTTGTTGAAGATCTGAAATCCCTTCTGAGAGATCGACCTCGTGTCATTACTCCGCAGAAGCTTCGAGCGGCAAAGCAAGCCAGCACAACCACACCAACAACCGAAACACAAATGGCCTAGAAGACCCTTCGTGAGGTTTCGGCTCCCTCTGCTAGCAATGTGCTTGTTGGGCCCACTGTTAACACGAGAGACGTAAACTTTGAAATCAAAACTGGCCTAATCACTATGGTCCAAGACAACTCATTTTGTGGGAAGGCTAACGAGTATGCAAGTGCTCTCCTGCAACAGTTCCATGAGATTTGCAACACTTTTAAGATAAAGAGCGTATCTTGTGATGTTGTCCGTCTTAGGCTGTTCCCGTTCTCTCTTCTTTGGAGAGCGAAACAGTGGTTCTACACGAACCGAAGTGCCGTAAACACTTGGGAGAAATGTTCTACGGCATTCCTCGCCAAGTTTTTCCTGTTGGGCAAGACCAATGCCCTACGTGGAAGAATTTCCAGCTTCCAGCAAGAGGTCAAGGAATCTATTCCCAAGGTTTGGGAAAGGCTTCAGGAGTATATCATAGTCTGTCCCCACCAAAGAATGGATGATTGGCTCATAATCCAAAACTTGTACAATGGGTTGATCCCTTCCGCTCGTGACCATGTTGATGCTGCTACTAGCGATGCCTTCTTCTCATTGACGGTGCCCAAAGCCAAAGATTTGATTGAGAAGATGCTGTCAAACATGGGTTGGAGCAACAAGTGTCTACATACCTGCCAGCAAGGCATGCACACCTTGAAGGAGGTGGACATGATCGCTGCTAAATTGGACCTCCTTATGAATAAGATCAATGGACAAGGCAATGCTGAAGTGTGTGGCAATGTCTATGCCTTAGACTCTCACATCACTTGTGAAGTTTGTGGCAACATGGGCCATTTGGGCAATGACTGCCCAAAAACCCGTGAGGATACCCTATACCTAGCCAACAATGGAAACAACAATGGCTATCGTCCAGAAGGTTCAGGGTGCGTGAAAGCATCTAGGCCCCCATGAGGTATGGTTTCGGTGATTAATGACAACCATTGGATTTTACTAATGAATTTGTGAATGCAAGGTCCCCATAATCACTCAATCAAATGAAACCAATATGTCATTGGAGACCCATATTCAATCAATGTATGAGATCAAATCGATGATATGAAGACAAGAAGTGAAAGCTCTTATGTCAAAGTCACTCAACCAAAATTGATGACACTTAATGCTTTACAATCATCAGAAATATATTTTAAACAAAGTCTAAGAGGTCGTTTGCGCAAGACACAAAAGAATCACTTAGAAACAACTTGAAGCAAACAAAATCAACTCACCGGATCAACCGATGATACCTCAGAACAACACATCGGTCGAGTTGGTTCAGCTGAAGAAGAAGACCTCAGAACAAAGCACTCACCGGATCATCCGATGTGAATGGCTCATCTACATCGGTCCATCAGTACTGTTTGCAATATCATTGGACCAAGTGTAGCACCGGATCATCCGATGTACAGAAATATACACATCGGTCAATCACTCCAGTAAGCATCAAGTTTGAGTCAATTCTGGAGGAAGAGCCACCGGATCATCCGATGAGAAGACAGGAGCAACATTGGTCTAACAACGGTCATATCTGACACAATGATGTCAGCTAAAGTAAACTTGACCGATGATAACTAAAGGGGAGACATCGGATCATCCGGTGTTCACAGTAAAGTTCTGTCAGCCTACTTTTCCAACGGCTATTTCGGGGAGGGTGGCTATAAGTACCCCCTAAACCGGTCATTTTGACAAGTCTTGATCACAAGACACCATCAACACATCCACAAGCGTTCAAGACCAAGAGCAATCACTTCCACACCATTTCGATCACCTATACACCAAGAGTTAGGCTAGAACTAGCTAGAGAGAGAGCTTGTGTGCCTCCATTCTGGGTGAGTGGACTCTCTAGGATAGTGAGAGACTCAAGGGAGTGCCCTTGGTGTTTGTAACTGTGAGGAGACTTCCGGAGCTTGCCAAGGCGTTTGTGGAAGCCCGGAGGGTCGAATTTGTACAAGGCTTGAGCTCCACCTTGCCGAAGTTGGCAAACGGAGAGGAATAGTGAAGATCCCTCGTCTCGGTGACTTGGGTGTGGCAAAACCCTTTGGTGGGTGCCACAACGTGGATGTAGGAAGATCTTGACGATCTTGCCGAACCACGGGATAAATCCACGTGTCTCCTCGGGAGTTTGCATCCTCCTCCTTTCCCTTACGTTTATGCATTTTACATTCCGCAAAGTTCCTATTTACTTGAATGCATAGATAGTTTGCGTAGGGAATTGGGCTTTTAGGAATTAAGTTTTATTGCTTAGATTTTTTTAAAGAAGCCCAATTCACCCCCCTCTTGGGCATTCGGTCCTTTCAATTGGTATCAAAGCAAGGTTTCTCATAGGATCATTCTAGCTTCACCGCTAGAGAGCTAAAATGGCCAAGGTTGGGGGTTCGGTTCCTATCTTCGAGGGCAAGAACTTTGCCTATTGGAAAGCACGCATGCGCGCTTATCTAGAGGCTATTGCTCCCGAAGTATGGGAAGCGACCCACACGGGGTTTGGAGAACACAACTATGTTGGTATCAAATTAAATGGGATGCTAAAGCTAGGAATGCAATCTATGAATGTATTAATCAAGATGTATTTGATAGAATTGCTAGTAAAGACAAAGCTTGTGAAATTTGGGCTTGCTTAATAGAGATTCATGAGGGCTCTTCTCGTGTCAAAGAACTAAAATATCATATGCTTAAAGCCAAGTATGATGAATTTAAAATGCTTCCTCATGAAAATGTCAATGAAATGTTCTCTCGCTTGAATGTGCTTATTGAAGAAATCAATGCTCTTGACATTGCTTCTCTTGGCAAGGGACTCATCAACCGCAAGATCCTCATGCTCCTTCCCAAGCCAAAGTACAACATCATCAACTCCATGCTCCAAAAAGAGTCTCTTGACCACATTGAAGTTTCAGAGCTCATTGGAGAAATTCACGCTCATGAGATGAGTGTGCTTGGGATGATGGAGCAATCATCTTCAAAAACAATTGCTCTAAAGGCCTCCATCAAGAAAACAAGCCTCAAGAAGAAGAAGGTGGTTGAGCCTAGCTCAACTGAAGAAGAGCAAGCATCAAGTGAAGATGATGATGATGAGCTTGCGTTGATGATGAGAAAGTTCTCACGCTTGAACTCCAAGATTACCAAGAAGGGATACACCTTTGATCCCAAGAAGAAAGCGTTTCTACCAAGGAGAGATGATCACAAGACTTGTTACAATTATGGTGATCAAGGCCACATCTCTTATGATTGTCCAAAACCGGACAAAAGAAGAGAGAACCACAAGAGCAAGCATCGCAAGCTTAAAGAAAGTGATGATGATGAAGAAGAGGCCAAACCCAAACCAAGAGCCTTTGGGAAGAAGAAACATGACAAGGTAAAGAAGGCAAGACTCTTCCCAAAGAAGAGAAATGGCCCACAAAAGGTGTTCATGTGTGAGGCAAATGAATGGGTCACCAACGAAGAAACAAGTGATGAAGAGAGTGAAGCGGTAGAAGAAAGCTTGGCCGGCCTCGCCATTGCCAACAATGATGACTCACCTCTTCATCCACCGCCCATGTGCCTCATGGCGAAAGGTAACACCAAGGTATGTTATGACTCTAGCGATGATGAGCATTCCCCTGATGATTTAACTTCTTTGATAAATGAATATCATGCTATCATTAAGAGGGAAAAGAGTAAGGTTAAAGCTCTTGAAGAAACTCGTGCTAGACTTGAGAGTGCTAACCACGATTTGCTTGACAAGTATGAAAGCATACTCAAAGAGCATGACACGCTCAAATCCCATGTCAAGCAAGTTGAGGAGGATAAGGCTCAAATCAAGCTAGATCATCATGAGCTTGACTTAGCCCACCAAGCACTTTTGGGAAAGCACAATGAGTTAATCCAAGAGCATCAAACACTTAACCTTGCTTATGAAGTGCTTGATCAAGAGTTAAAAACTATGGAGAAACAAACTCCTAATGATAAGATATCCATTACTTCTCATGCCACTAATGTCTTGCAGAAGTCTTCGCCTTTGAAAGAAAATGCTAGGGAGAAGGACTTGTTGGAAGAAATTGAGAGTCTCCGCACTAGTGTGGCTAGACTTTCAAAAGGAGAAGTCAAGCACAAGGAAATCCTCTTCCAACAAGCAAAGGCCTTCAACAAGAGAGGACTTGGATCCTTCCCGGTGCCTAACAAAGGAAAGCCTCGCCGGAGCTAAGAACAAGCTTCATCAAGGAAGTTGGTTCTTATTGCCAACATTGTGAGGTCACCAGTCACCACACAAGGGAGTGTACTCTTCCTAACCGACCTTCTCCAAAATTTCCTACTAACTACAAATCTACTTTCAATGATCATTGTTATCTCTTGAGTAAAGTACATGGCAAGGTGAAGGCAAGGTTCATTGGCAAAGACATGAAGGGCATGAAGGGGAAGCTCCCCAAGCAACTTTGGGTCCCAGAAACACTTGTATCACACATACAAGGACCTAAGTTGGCTTGGGTGCCTAAAGTCAAAAATTTAATTCATGTGTGTAGGTGAACTACAAAGCCGGAGGAAAGCATTGGGTACTCGATAGCGGGTGCACTCAACATATGACCGGCAATGATGGTATGTTCACCACCATAGAAAACCCCGACAATCATGAACAAGTCACCTTTGGTGATAACTCTAAGGGAAAGGTAATTGGGTTAGGTAAAATTGCTTTTTCAAATGACTTATCTATTTCTAATGTTTTGTATGTTAAGTCACTTAGTTTCAATTTACTTTCTATTGCACAACTATGCGATCTTGGACTAACATGCACATTTAGCAAAAATGATGTTGTTGTGAGTAGTGAAACAAGCCAAGACATAGTCTTCAAAGGATTTCAGCATGGACATCTCTACCTAGTGGACTTCTCCAACAAGAATGCTAGCTTGACCACTTGCCTTTTCACTAAGACAAGTTTGGGATGGCTATGGCACCGACGCATAGCGCACATAGGGATGAGAAAACTCAAGAAGTCATTCAAGCTTGGTATGGTGACCAGCGTGAAGGATGTCACATTTGAGAAGAACAAGCTTTGTAGCGCTTGTCAAGCCGGGAAGCAAGTTGCTTCACACCACCCAATGAAGACAATGGTGTCAACCTCCAAGCCACTTGAACTACTTCACATGGACCTCTTCGGACCGTCCACATATCAAAGTCTTGGCGGTAACCTCTATTGTCTTGTTATTGTTGATGACTACTCTCGCTATGCTTGGACTTTGTTTCTAGGTGACAAGAGTGAAACTCCGGAAGTGTTCAAGACCTTCGCCAACCGCGCTCAAAGGGAATTTCAACTTCCCATCATCAAGGTCCGGAGTGACAACGGCACCGAATTCAAGAACTACAACATTGGGGAGTGGTGCGACCGTGAAGGTGTGAAGCATGAATTTTCGGCCACATACACCCCTCAACAAAACGGTGTCATTGAAAGGAAGAACAAGACACTCATCACTCTTGCGAGAGCAATTCTTGATGACTACGGCACGTCGGAGAAGTTTTTGGCCGAAGCAATCAACACGGCGTGCCATGCCGCAAATAGGGTCTACCTCCATCGGCTACTTCAAAAGACCCCGTACGACCTTCTCATTGGGATAAAGCCCAACATCTCCTACTTTCGAGTCTTTGGGTGCAAGTGCTACATCCAACGCAAGAAAAGGCTCGGTAAGTTTGAAAGAAGATGTGATGTTGGTATATTTCTTGGTTATGCATCAAACTCAAAAGCATATCGAGTATTCAACCAAACCTCCGGTTTAGTTGAGGAAAGTTGTGATGTTGAGTTTGATGAATCTAATGGCTCCCAAGATGAGAGTTTTGGTCATGATGAAATAGATGATGAGCCTCTACGAGAAGCCATGAAGAACATGACCATTGGAGACATCAAGCCT
Organism: Tuctoria greenei; assembly: GCA_036927565.1. Lineage (NCBI taxonomy): Eukaryota > Viridiplantae > Streptophyta > Magnoliopsida > Poales > Poaceae > Tuctoria > Tuctoria greenei. The sequence goes on from JAYESD010000005.1 coordinate 175,040,392, forward strand.
GAAGTTGAGGAGAGCCATGATCAAGGGGGAGCTTCAAGTTCCAACAACAACACCTCTATGGCGCCTCAAGTTGACGAAGAAGAGAAGGATGATCCATTGCCGACTCAAGACTCACAAGCCCAACAACATCAAGATGAAGAAGAAGTCCATGATCAAGTCCAACCACAAGAGGAGCAACACGCATCACCATCGCCAAGTGCTTCACAACCACTTATGAGGCATGGACGCATCTCCAAGGCGCATCCGATGGACCAAATCATTGGAAGTCCGTCAAGGGGTGTAAGTACACGTTCTCGCCATTTCGCTTAATTTTGTGAGCACTACTCGTTTGTTTCATGTGTAGAACCCACTCATATTGAGTAAGCACTCCAAGACCCAAATTGGGTGATGGCCATGCAAGAAGAACTCAACAACTTCATCCGCAATGAAGTTTGGGTGTTGGAGGAGCGACCCAAGGACAAGAACGTCATCGGAACAAAGTGGGTGTACCGCAACAAACAAGACGAGAACGGCGTTGTGGTCCGCAACAAGGAAAGACTTGTGGCCAAAGGGTTCTTGCAAGTCGAAGGACTAGACTTTGGGGAGACATTTGCCCCGGTCGCCCGACTTGAAGCCATCCGTATACTCCTTGCTTTTGCTTCACATCATAATATTAGACTTTATCAAATGAATGTGAAAAGTTCCTTTCTTAATGGTTACATTAACGAGCTTGTTTATGTTGAACAACCTCCCGGATTTGAAGATCCGAGGAATCCTAATCATGTGTATAGGTTGCACAAGGCGCTCTACGGGCTCAAGCAAGCACCTAGGGCGTGGTATGAACGACTACGGGATTTCCTTATCATGCAAGGATTCAAGATCGGGAGGGTGGACACTACACTCTTCACCAAAGACATCAACGGAGATTTGTTTATTTGTCAAATTTATGTTGATGATATTATTTTTGGTTCAACTAACGAAGCTCTTAGCCATGAGTTTGGCAAAATGATGTCTAGGGAACTCGAGATGTCAATGATTGGAGAGCTCAACTTCTTCCTTGGATTCCAAATCAAGCAACTTCAAGAGGGGACCTTCGTCTATCAAGAGAAGTACACCAAGGACCTCTTGAAGAAATTTGAGATGGGAGATTGTAGCTCAAGAAGCACTCCAATGGCAACAAATTGTCATCTCGACGCGGATAAGGACGGTAAACCTATTGATCAATCTAACTACCGTTCTATGATTGGTTCATTGCTTTACCTTACCGCATCTAGGCCCGATATCATGTTTAGTGTATGCTTGTGTGCTCGCTTTCAAGCGGCACCTAAAGAATCGCATAGGAAGGCGGTCTTTAGGATACTTAGGTATCTTAAGCATACTCCTAGTGTGGGCTTGTGGTACCCTAAAGGTGCAAAATTCCACCTCTTGGGATACTTGGATTCGGACTTTGCCGGATGCCGCGTGGATTGCAAGAGTACCTCCGGTGGGTGCCACTTGCTTGGGCGTTCCCTAGTTTCTTGGTCTAGCAAGAAGCAAAATTCCGTCGCCTTGTCCACGGTGGAAGCGGAATACATAGCGGTCGGTGCATGTTGTGCCCAAATTCTTTATATGAAGCAAACCCTTTTGGACTTTGGTATTAAACTTGGTTGTGTGCCTCTCCTTTGTGACAATGAAAGTGCGGTTAAGATAGCTAAAAACCCCGTTCAACACTCCCGCACTAAGCACATTGATATTCGCCATCATTTCCTAAGGGACCATGAAGATAAGGGAGACATCTCATTGCGAGGTGTTAGGTCCGAAGAACAATTGGCGGATATCTTCACTAAACCACTTGATGAGAAAACTTTTTCTTGGCTAAGAAGTGAATTAAATGTGCTAGATGCATCAAACGTCATGTAAATTGCCATGATCATGTAAGAATGCATATCATATAGGTCTTGCCTAACTCTCAAAGGATAGGGGTGAGCAAGGGTTAGCTTGGGATGGAGGTTCTTTTGGGTTTCCCCAAGGCTTGGAGAGTAGCTCTCCCTGAAGAAGCCTTTGAAAGGTTCAAATTTGGCAAGATAGATTTACTTTATGTCTTGCATGATGCTTGCCATATAGACTTGCACTCATATTTAAATTTCTTGCATTATAAATTTTTTGGCATTGCATACGGTAGATTGTCACAAAGGGGAACCCGCCTCATGAGAAAGAGACTTGTTTGAAATGCAATATCTCAACTCATATGTGGTGGAAAGAACAAAATGTTAGGTGCGTTAATGCCTAGAGGAACATGCTTTAAAGAGATAGAAGTCTTCATACTCTAGCTCACAAAGCATGGGCCTTACATTTTATTTGGATAATTTCCTTCCCATATTTTCTTCGGTGTTCTATTTGCCTTAAGGATTAGCCAAGTTATTGGCAAATTAGTGTTTTTGAGGGGTAAGGGGTTGCCCAAAAAGTCCTAAGTCATGTGTTTCTCATCGCTTGTTTGTTTGGTCAAAGGACATATATGGGATGTTATTGTTCTGTAGTCATCGGATTATTCGATGCCTAGGTCAGTCCATCATCGGATCAGTTGGTGTTCAAAAGCCAAGAGTCAGTTTAGTCAGTGTGACAAATCGACCGACGAGTTCATCCTGAAAAGCATCGGTTCATCCGGTGTTCACAATTCTGGAGCTGTGCCAAATTCCACCGATGCTACTTCCTCCAACGTCGGACCATCCGGTGTCAACATTCCATTTTTGAATACCCTTACTGTGCCATTAGACCGATGCTCCCATCCTTCAACGTCGGTCCATCAGGTGTCAATGGTACCTTTTTGAATATCCTTACTGTGGCATTCGACCGATGCCTCTACCTTTCATCATCGGTCCATCCGGTGTTAAAATTCCGGCTAGGGTTTGGGACCCACTATTTAAATGTCCGTACTCCTTCCCCCTTCTCTCTCCCCGATCCCGTCTTCCACCGCCGCCGATTCTCACGCGCCGTGCCACCGCCGCCTCACGCGCCGTTGCCTCCGACCGCCGCCGCCAACTTCCGGTCGCCGCCGCGACACTCCGGCCGCTGCCGCCCTCCAGTCGCCGCCGCCGCCATCCTCCAGCGCCGCCACCGCTTTCTCCACCGCAGCCGCCGTTGCCGCTCCACCGAAGCGCCGCCGTCGCCGCTCCTGCGCCGCCGACCACCGCTCGCGCACCACCGCCGCCCAGCCACACCACCACCACCCTCTACGTCATTGGTGCCACCCTCAACGGTCACCGTTTCGTCGTCGCTAGGGTTTCCGGCCACGTCGATATCCGCGTCGCCGTTCAGTGTGTTCGACGTCATTGACTCCGTTCACGTGCCCGATCGCAATGGCTCGCGACAAGAAGAACAAGGGCAAGGCCATCGCGGAGCCGGCTGCGAAGAAGAAAAAATTGTCGAAGGAGGAGAAGAAGGCGTTGATGGCCGCTCGCGCCGCCGAGGAGCGTGAGCGTGGCCGAGGAGGTTCACTGAGGATCCGCGAGGCTCGTCCGAGGCAGCCTCCCGTGATCGATGAGTCCGAGGCCAAAGAAGAGCCGGAAGAGCCACTCGTCCGCCGGCGCTCAGCCCGGACCCGTGGGGGTCCTCCCGTGCCAGCACCACGTCCGAGACCAATGGCTGCCGATCGTCGTGAGGACAGGGAGGCCCAGCGAGCCATATACGAGATGGACACCACTGTCCATGTCGCTGAAGGAGTCCGGTTGACCGACTACCGGAAGATGAAGGCCAAGTAGCTCCGCAGACTCAGGTGGAGTGTGCTGCTTGAGGAATGGTACCCGCAGCCCAGAGAAGCCCTTGTGGACAGTCATTTCTGGACTATGACGCAGGCGTCCCTCTACGAGACCTACAGACGCCGAGGCCACAAGTTGTTCCAGCACAACTTTCTGGACTGGGATCAGCAAGCTCTGGCTGCCGAGACGGAGATTCGCCCATACTTTGAGAGGTACAGAGGTTTGGTGCAGCTGATGTCCTATGAGAGGAGTGCCTATGTGGAGGATTGGTCTGCGTGTTCTACGCCACCCTCTACGTCTCTGAGGGCCGCAGGTCGATTGACTTCATGTTCATGGGACAACACCATCACCTGACGAGGCAGACGCTGGCACAGCTACTGGGGGTGGACCTGCACGACACTTGCGTGCATGAGAGGGTCTATGGCATGGAAGATCCGCCGAGGAGGCCGCTCACTGGAGGAGTGGCACCACCACTGGAGGAGATCCGTTCCCTATTTGGTCCTACCTTCTCTCCAGACCAGCCGAGGGTACCGGCCTTGTTGACTCCAGCTGCGCGCACAGTGCACCTCGCCTTGCACCGCACGCTGCTGCCGAGGTCCGGTTACTTAGAGGGGTTCACAGCCTGCACCAGACCCTCCTGTTCTACATCATGAACGGGATGGAGTTCAACATAGTGGATGTCCTCATATGCGAGATGGAGGATGTGATCACTGATGGAGTGGGGATGATGAGGCAGCTCGTGTATGGACACTGGATCAGCTACCTGCTCTCCATGATGGTCCCTGAGGAGTCCACCGTACATGACTGTCTCACTGACGAGAGTGTCACACGGTTCGGTCACTACCGTGCCCCAGCTCCTGGAGACCGCCATCTTGGCCATCCAGTCGAGCGTCAGGTCAGAGCTCGGCTATCTGAGGAGGACTGGTCTGATCTGGAGAAGGAGGATGAGAGACTGGCTGAGGCAGAGGCTCAGTGTGAGGACTTGCAGCACATCTGGTCCGAGAGCGACAACGAAGACAATGTCGAGGAGTACTTTCCACCTCCACCCTCACCCAGGCAGCACGACGCGGAGGCTGCAGACTCTATAGTGCCACCACCTACTCCACCTTCCGTCACTGAGGCATAGGTCACTCAGCCGTCAGAGCTCACTTCGCTCCTCCAGCAGATGGTTGAGCAGCAGCGCTTGGACCGGCTTGCAGCTGAGCAGGCCCGAGCAGAGCAGGCTGCACGCCTTCTGGAGCTCCAGCAGCAGCAGCAGGAGATGCAGCGCCATATCGCCCGCGAGAGGCGTGAGGACACTGACCGGCTGACTGGGCTCATAGACCAGATGCACCAGCGCACCCTCGACTAGCAGCAGCAGGCGCAGCAGTCGATGATGGGCATCCTGGGGTTGATCACCAACCTCTACACCCAGACCGGGATTGCCCTCCCAGCGCAGCTGCCAGGCATCGCTCCACCACCACCAGTCCTGGCTCCAGCTGCCGCTTCGGTGCCGTCTACGCCGATCCCCTCCATCAGCATGTCTCCACTACTGGCTCCTGGCGCACCGATTCACTCCCCGTTGCTGGCTATGACCCTGTTCCAGCAGACGCCGGCCTTCGTCGTCAGTGCGCCTGTTCCAGCAGCTCCTACACAGCAGGCACCGACGGTGGCTCCTACAACTCCGGCAGCTCCTTCCACCGCTACTGCAGGTAGCAGCTCCAACGACGGCGACGGTGACCAGTTCGTCATCGCGCCTAGTTCCCAGGGTCCTTAGGCACTCGGATCCCTTTTTGGTGTCTTGATGCCAAAGGGGGAGAAGAGTTAGAGGAGTCAGGGGGATGAGAGCTTAGTCTCAGGGGGAGTGTCCTAGCTATAGGGGCAGTCCTTCTTTTGAGTTATCTTTTGTAATTTGGAGTTTATCTATATTATCTAGTGTAATTCAATGCTTTTGCTACTCATTTGGTGTTTATTAATCGATTGAGCTTATTTGAAGTCTATCTATATCTTGTGATCACTTGATTTTGAGCCTTCAAATTTTAAGTGTGATAATCTTGTATTCATTACATATCCGTTTAAGTTTCATTCTATCAAATTCATTACTATTGCGCTTTAATTGTTGTGTTGTCATCAATCACCAAAAAGGGGGAGATTGAAAGCATCTAGGCCCCCATGAGGTATGGTTTCGGTGATTAATGACAACCATTGGATTTTACTAATGAATTTGTGAATGCAAGGTCCCCATAATCACTCAATCAAATGAAATCAATATGTCATTGGAGACCCATATTCAATCAATGTATGAGATCAAATCAATGATATGAAGACAAGAAGTGAAAGCTCTTATGTCAAAGTCACTCAACCAAAATTGATGACACTTAATGCTTTACAATCATCAGAAATATATTTTCAACAAAGTCTAAGAGGTCATTTGAGCAAGACACAAAAGAATCAGTTAGAAACAACTCGAAGCAAACAAAATCAACTCACCGGATCAACCGATGATACCCCAGAACAACACATCGGTCGAGTTGGTTCAACTGAAGAAGAAGACCTCAGAACAAAGCACTCATCGGATCATCCGATGTGAATGGCTCATCTACATCAGTCCATCAGTACAGTTTGCAATATCATTGGACCAAGTGTAGCACCGGATCATCTGATGTACAGAAATATACACATCGGTCAATCACTCCAGTAAGCATCAAGTTTGAGTCTATTCTGGAGGAAGAGCCACCGGATCATCCGATGAGAAGATAGGAGCAACATCGGTCTAACAATGGTCATATCTAACACAATGACATCAGCTAAAGTAAACTTGACCGATGATAACTAAAGGGGAGACATCGGATCATCCGATGTTCACAATAAAGTTCTGTCAGCCTACTTTTCCAACGGCTATTTCGGGGAGGCTGGCTATAAATACCACCTAAACCGGTCATTTCGACAAGTTGATCACAAGACACTATCAACACATCCACAAGCGTTCAAGACCAAGAGCAATCACTTCCACACCATTTCGATCACCTATACACCAAGAGTTAGGCTAGAACTAGCTAGAGAGAGAGCTTGTGTGCCTTCATTCTTGGTGAGTGGACTCTCTAGGATAGTGAGAGCCTCAAGGGAGTGCCCTTGGTGTTTGTAACTGTGAGGAGACTTCCGGAGCTTGCCAAGGCGTTTGTGGAAGCCCGGAGGGTCGAAGTTGTACAAGGCTTGAGCTCCACCTTTGCCGAAGTTGGCAAACGGAGAGGAATAGTGAAGATCCCTCATCTCGGTGACTTGGGTGTGGTAAAACCCTTTGGTGGGTGCCACAACGTGGATGTAGGAAGATCTTGACGATCTTGCCGAACCACGGGATAAATCCTCATGTCTCCTCGGGAGTTTGCATCCTCCTCCTTTCCCTTACGTTTATGCATTTTACATTCCGCGAAGTTCTTATTTACTTGAATACATAGATAGTTTGCGTAGGGAATTGGGCTTTTAGGAATTAATTTTTATTGCTTAGATTTTTTTATAGAAGCCCAATTCACCCCCCTCTTGGGCATTCGATCCTTACAATTAGTATCAGAGCAAGGTTGCTCATAGGATCATTCTATCTTCACCACTAGAGAGCTAAAATGGCCAAGGTTGGGGGTTCGGTTCCTATCTTCGAGGGCAAGAACTTTGCCTAATAGACGTAATTTAATTGTAGTTGCACCATAAATTTATTTTCAGCAGCATTAATTCTCGCTAAAACCCCCCATAAACTCGTATGAACACGTATGAACTAGTTGCATAATCAATAAACAACCATAGTTAATTAATAATTGAACTTTGCATGCATGCATGTCATCGCATGTTGATTAATGTGTGTGCATCATATTGATTTGTATGTATTTTCTTGTATGTGTGATCACGAGTAGAGGGAAGTGCTCAAGAGGTAGTATACGAGGATTTCCAGAACCAAGACTTTGAAGCGCTTGAGCAACCCTATCCATCGGAGCAAGGCAAGTGTCCATGAAGCATATTGATCCTGTTTTAAAATAAATGTTTTGTTTGCAAACTGCATGCTTGCGTCAATTTGATGGGAATCCTACGATAGGAAGTTTACTAGATTTATTTGGCCACCCTTGTCACCTAGAATACCTGGTAGAGAGTCGGGAAGGGTTTTTACCTTTGGCATCGCTTAATCAATTGGGATGGGAAAAATACTATACTACCTAATTATGCACTAATGAGACTATGGTTAACATGAACTGGTTAATATGACATGTGAATGGGTGATCTAAGCAAGCCTAGTATGTGGACGGGTTGGATGTTATGGTGGGTTGCTTGCTTTAGATCTAAGGACTGGTTCGCGGAGCGACCATCCAGGATTTACAGTGCCACCACGAGGCCAAGTATGGGTGCGGCATAGCTGATTAATTAGGGATTTGCCAGTGCTATTTGGACCATTAAGGATGCTCGGGGAAGGGGTAGTCGGATTGGGTTTGTTGATGATTGGTGGGACTACCCTGGGATCCGAATGGCTCAAGAGGGGCGGCCATTGGTTGAAGATGTGCTCAGTTGGAGACATTGCCACCAGTGAAACCTCAGTGGGGTCTAAATAGGCTAGTAATCCCTTTGTAAAGGCTATTTTGTAATCTCTTGGCCACACACCTACGGAAGTGTGAGACAACATAATTGAGATTCGATAGTCATTGAAAGGTGATAAAATCACAAACACGTGGGTAAAGCAGTACAACCTCTGCAGAGTGTGTCTAAAACTATCATGATAGCCGTGCTCCCAATTATGAGCAACCTGAACCCTCAGATGATTAGAGGGAACTCGGTATTGGGATGGTATTTGGGATGGTTATGGTTGGTATTATGGTTATGGATGGTTATGAATTGAATTCTGGTATTGAATATGGATATTAGTATATGATGATGGATATGCAATATGGATTGGTATTATGATAACTACATGGCTTATGATGGGTTTATTTCACATACATAATACATATCGCTTTTCAAATGTTTTAATGTACTTTTCACCACTCGACCATTATTATATTCGTCATTTGAATCAGCCACATGTCATACTTTCCACACTTGTTGAGTACAACATGTACTCAATCTTGCAACCCCCCCCCCCCTCCAACAGTTGCAGGTCAGGATTGGGAGTTTAATGGTGATAATGTGGAGTTCTAGGTTGTGTCTACAGTCAGCTTGCCTGTGGTGTTGCATGGAGGTGCGCTATACCCTATTTACTTAGTTGCTTAGTTGCTCAGTTTAGTTTATTTCTGCTACATTAGTTGGACTTGTAATTAATATTCATTAGAGCTTGTATTCGAGGATAATATGGTTTGTGTAATAAATTTTGGTCAATTAATCTTGTTCTATGGTAATTTTCTTTATACTCTTTTCTGAATGCACTCGTGTATGTGTGTTGAACGTCCTGGGCACACATATGCGTTCACTTGGTTCATTCTCGGAATCGGGTGTCACAATTTGGTATGAGAGCTACAGGTTGACCGTAGGACGCAACCTAGATAGAATGGACACTTTAGACCACATAGGAGCACTCAGGAATCAATGTGTTCTTGCTTGGTGTGCTGTTTGCTATATATATTGTTTGCTTGTGTGCTTAATAGAGAATTTTGGGATGCTTTAGCATTACCATATCCACGTAGGTTAGAGTAGCTAGTTGTTTAGGTTCATATCCCTTGATGCATATAGTTGGGGACGTTTTCTAATTCTTATCTCTTTCTTTTCTTCAGATGGAGAGGACTCGCAACCAGAGGGATGCTAATGATGAGGAGGAGAACCATGGAGCACCTCAGAACAACAATGGACAAGGACCTGCCCAAGGAGCTATTAATATTGAGCAGCTATTGGCTATGCAAAACCAGCTCATGCAGACCACGATACAAACTATGGGACAGCTGCAGGCTGGCAACATCAACAATCAGCTCCACATGCCTCCACCGCCACCCCCACCTCCTCATAACCGGTTGGGAGAGTTTATGAGGACTAGGCCGCCGACCTTTGCTTAAGCTACTGACCCTATGGATGCGGATGATTGGCTCAAGTGCGTGGAGAAGAAGCTAGCTATTGTCCAATGTAGTGACCGGGAGGTCTTATTTGCTTCTCATCAACTAGTTGGAGCAGCTGCCATTTGGTGGGATTCACTATGCAATGCTCATAAGAACCAAGAGAGAATTACTTGGGCCGAATTCAAAGAGAGCTTCCATTCTCATTATGTGCCGGAAGGTGTTATGATTTGGAAAGGCAAGAATTTGAGAACTTGAGGCAAGGAAGATCGAGCGTTGGTGAATATCTCAATAAGTCCACTCAACTCTCAAGATATGCGCCTGAGGATGTGAGTCGGGACAGCCGGAAGCAATACTTGTTCATGAGGGGCTTGAACAATGAAATCCAAGTGCAATTGCTCAATTGTGACTATGCATATTTCCAGAAGCTTGTGGACAAAGCAATTGTGGTGGAGAACAAGGTCCGTGAGATGGAACAAGACAACAAGAGGAAGGCGCCATATCAAGGACAGCAACAAGGAAGTAATGTGTGCCCTCGCTTTGCGTCTCCTAATGCGCCATATTACAACTCCTCTACTCCTATACAGCACCCTGGTTATGCACCACGCCCAACTCAGTTCGTGCAGCAGCGCCCTGCCATGCAAGCACCTAGGCCTCCAATACCTTATGCACCTCGTGCTAATTTTCCTAGTGCAAATCTTCAGAACCAAGCTCGCCTCAAGAATCCCGGTGGAGTAAACAAGTGCTATACCTGTGGAGAAGCTTGACACTTTGCACATCAATGTCCTAAGTTAGGCCTTGGTCAAGGAAGCAATGCGCCGAGGCAAAACCCAAAGACCCAATGGAGGACAGCTGCAAGGAAGCCATGGACAATAGAATTTTGCTTGTGGCAATGTGAACCATGTCTCTACGGAGGATGCTCAATAGGCGGATGACGTGGTCATTGGTATGTTTCTCGCCAACTCCAACCCCGCGACTATGTTGTTTGATTATGGAGCATCGCATTCCTTCATTGCATCGAAGTATGTTGCCAAGTATAGTTTGCCTATCTTTCATATGAAGTTTGCTCTATTGGTTAAGTCTCCTAGAGGAGAGATGAGAACAAATATAGTATGTCCAAAAGTAAGCCTTAGAATAAGGGGGGTAGACTTTTCCGCCAACCTCATTGTTTCGGATTCTCAAGGATTGGTCATTATACTTGGTATGGACTGGTTGAGGAAGCACAATGGAATTATTGAGTGTGCCACGAAGACGGTGAAGTTGAACAATGAGGAAGGGATCACCGTAGAGTTTGAAGCATCTCAAACCGCACTGAAGCAATTGGAGCTAAATCATATGGACAGTGTCGCAATTGAGGAGATTCTGATGGTGTGTGAATTTTTGGATGTTTTTCCAGATTAGTTGCCAGGTATGTCACCTGATCGAGACATTGAGTTTGTTATTGATTTAATACCTGGAACTGCACCTATAGCTAAGAGGTCGTATAGGATGCCTCCTATGGAATTAGCGGAGCTCAAGAAGCAAATTCAAGAGCAACTAGAGAAAGGTTTTATTTGCCCTAGTTCTTCACCTTGGGGAGCGCCCGCCCTATTTGTGGACAAGAAGGATGGATCCCAAAGGATGTGCGTAGATTACCGAGCTCTCAATGAGGTAACAATCAAGAACAAGTACACCTTGCCACGCATAGAGGACTTGTTTGATAAGATGTAGGGTGCTTGTGTCTTCTCTAAGATTGCTTTGAGGTCGGGATATTTTCAAATGAAGATTAGACCATTGGACATACCGAAGACAGCTTTTAGGACGCGGTATGGATCTTATGAGTACACCGTGATGTCTTTTGGATTGACAAATGCGCCTACCTACTTTATGTACCTCATGAATAACGTCTTCATGGAGTACTTGGATAGGTTCGTTGTGGTGTTTATTGATGACATTATGATCTACTCGAAGGATGAGAAGGAACATGAGGAACACTTGAGGCTTATATTGCAGAAATTGAGGGAGCATCGATTGTACCCCAAGTTCAACAAATGTCAGTTTTGGTTGAGAGAAGTGTCGTTTTTGGGTCATATCATCTCAGGAGGAGGAGTATCAGTTGACCCCGAAAAAGTGAGAGACGTGTTGAAGTGGGAACCGCCGCAAAACGTCAAGGAAATCAGGAGTTTTCTTGGGATGGCTGTATATTACCGTCGGTTCATCAATGACTTCTCCAAGATAGCCAAGCCAATGAAGGAATTGCTAATGAAGGGAAAGGCTTTCCGATGGACTCAAGCTTGTCAAACAGTTTTGAGGAGTTGAAGAAGAGGTTAACTACAGCCCCAGTTTTGATATTGCCGGATGTAAGCAAGAGTTTTGATATTTATTGCGACGCATCGAGACAAGGACTTGGATTTTTATTGATGCAAGAAGGTCAAGTGGTTGCCTATGCATCAAGACAATTAAAGAAACAAGAGCAGAATTACCCCACGCATGATTTAGAGCTTGCAGCTTTGGTACATGTGTTGAAGATTTGGAGACACTATATCCTTAGACATAGGTGTGAACTTTATACGGATCACAAGAGTCTTAAGTATATTTTCACACAAACGGATCTGAACTTGAGGCAATGGAGATGGTTGGATCTCATCAAAGATTATGATTTAGGAATCAATTATTATCCGGGAAAAGCCAATGTAGGGGCCGATGCTTTAAGTCGGAAAGGAGTAAGTAATCAGCTCACAGTTCGAGAGTTGCCATCCGAGTTATGTAAGGAGTTCGAATGGTTGAATCTTGGATTTGTGAATGAGATGAGAATGATGGAGTTAAATCCAACCTTGGAGCAAGAAATTCGAGAAGCACAAACCACGGATGAGGAGATCAAGGAAATCAAGGAAAGAACCGAAGAAGGGAGAGAATTCAGATTTGATGAAGACAAACATGGTACCTTATGGCTTGGAAAGAGAATTGTTGTGCCTAATGTAAAGCATATTCGGGAGACAATATTAAAGGAGGCACATGACTCGCCATAATCAATTCATCCCAGTTGTACAAAGATTTACAAGGACTTGAAGACATGCTATTGGTGGGCCAGCATGAAAATAGGACATAGCCGAATATATTGCATTGTGTGATGTGTGCCAACGAGTTAAAGCTGAACATCAAAGGCCAGCTGGACTATTACAACCATTAAATATTCCAGAATGGAAGTGGGAAGAGATCGGTATGGACTTCATAGTTGTATTACCACGTACTCAGTCCGGTTACGACTCAATTTGGATAATTGTGGATCGGTTAACTAAGTCATCCCACTTTATTCCCATCAAGACCACCTATAATGGAGAGAAATTGGTAGAACTGTAAATGGGAAGAACAGTATGTTTGCATGGAGTTCTGAAAAAGATAGTCTTGGATAGAGGTTCACAATTCACTTCCAGATTTTGGCAAAAATTGTATGAAGCTTTGGGAACGAGGTTCAATTTTAGTTCAGCATATCACCCTCAAACGGATGGACAAACCGAGAGGACCAATTAGATTTTAGAGGACATGCTAAGAGCTTGTGCTTTAAAGCATGGGAAAAGTTGGGACAAGAGCTTGCCATATGCACAATTTTCATACAACAATAGTTACCAAGCAAGCTTGAAAATGTCACCATATGAAGCGCTTTATGGAAGGAAGTGTAGGACACCTTTATTCTGGAATGAGCAGGAGAAACTCAAGTATTTGGTCCGAATGTGTCGCAAGAAGCCGAAAAGCAAGTACAAATAATTCGTGAAAACTTGAGGTCTGCCCAATCAAGACAAAAAGGCTATGCGGACAATAGGATAAGGAAATTAGCCTTCGAAATGGGAGACTACGTTTACCTTAAGGTGTCACCAATGAGAGGTCATAAGAGGTTTAACATAAGAGGCAAGCTAGCACCTCGCTACAATGGACCATTCAAGATTTTGGACAAAATAGGAGAAGTAGTGTATAAGTTGGAGATGCCAGATCATCTTTCGGATGTCCATGATGTCTTTCATGTTTCCCAGCTCAAGAAGTGCCTGAGAGTACCGAAAGAACAAGTGCCAATGGAAGGATTGGGAATAGGGGCAGATTTGACCTATGCCGAACAACTGATCAAAATTTTGCAAAACAAGGAGAGAGTCACAAGGAACAAGGTAATTCAATGGTGTAAAGTTCAATGGAAGCACCACACAGAAAAGGAAGCAACGTGGGAATTGGAGGATGATCTCATGAAGGAATTTCCCTATCTCTTCTCTTCCGCGTCGAATCTCGAGGGCGAGATTCACTTTAAGGGGGGTAGGTTTGTAACACCCTAATTTTTGCATCATGCATTTCATACATGTTCATGCATTAAACATTAGTGGAATAAAGGAAAAAAATAAAAGATAAAACATACATATACAAATATGTGTAGCAAAAGAAGAAAAAGAAAATAATAGCATAAAACATGTATTAGAGAATAAATATAAAAATTATAATATATATATAAATATTTGTGAAACCTAAAGAAAGAAGAAAAAAGAAAAAATAGATTCCGAAAACTTCTGGATGTTTCAGGTGGAAGCTTTGCTTCTCCACGGAAGTTTCCTAACAAATAGGGACCAACCGGCACTGTGCTGGAGCCAGGCCGCCCGCGCCCAAGCCGGACAGGCCGCCGAGCCGGCCCACCCGACGCACCTGCTCCCGCGCCCAGCGTGCCCCGCCAGCGCCTTGGCCGAGCTGCCCGCCCGCGCTGGCCCCAGGCCGAGTCGGCATCTGGCCACGGTACCAAGTCGGTACCGACTACCGAGCGCTCCGCCTATTTAAGCCACCGTAGAGGCTCCGTATTTTCTCGACAACAAAAGCGCTGCAGCCCCAAAACTCTAGCCGCTGGTAGAAAAAAAAAAGAGAAGAACAGAGGCGACGCCAGGAAGAAAAGGGGAGAAAAAAAGGGATGGAAGAGGAACAAAAAGAGGAGGGAGCCGTCGTCCGCCGGAGATCGTCGTCATCATCGTCGTGCCGCCGGAGGACCGCTGCGCCATCCACTTTGTCTACGCGTCGTCTTTGTCGCACGATCTTCGAAGCCGTCACATCTACGGTAGGATTCATTTTTCCGATGTGAATTTTAGCGACGTATAAATCTAATAGACGTAATTTAATCGTAGTTGCACCATAAATTTATTTTCAGCAGCATTAATTCTCGCTAAAACCCCTGTAAACTCGTATGAACACGTATGAACTAGTTGCATCTAATCAATAAACAACCATAGTTAATTAATAATTGAACTTTGCATGCATGCATGTCATCGCATGTTGATTAATGTGTGTGCATCATGTTGATTTGTATATATTTTCTTGTATGTGTGATCACGAGTAGAGGGAAGTGCTCAAGAGGTAGTATACGAGGATTTCCAGAACCAAGACTTCGAAGCGCTTGAGCAACCCTATCCGTCGAAGCAAGGCAAGTGTCCTTGAAGCATATTGATCCTGTTTTAAAATAAATGTTTTGTTTGCAAACTGCATGCTTGTGTCAATTTGATGGGAATCCTACGATAGGAAGTTTACTAGATTTGTTTTACCACCCTTGTCACCTGGAATACCTGGTAGAGAGTCAGGAATGGTTTTTACCTTTGGCATCGCTTAATCAATTGGGATGGGAAAAATACTATACTATCTAATTATGCACTAATGAGACTATGGTTAACATGAACTGGTTAATATGACATGTGAATGGGTGATCTAAGCAAGCCTGATATGTGGACGGGTTGGATGTTATGGTGGGTTGCTTGCTTTAGATCTAAGGACCGGTTCATGGAGCGACCATCCAGGATTTACAGTGCCACCACGAGGCCAAGTATGGGTGCGGCGTAGCTGATTAATTAGGGCTTTGCCAGTGCTGTTTGGACCATTAAGGATGCTCGGGAAGGGATAGTCGGATTGGGTTTGTTGATGATTGGTGGGACTACACTGGGATCCGAATGGCTCAAGAGGGGGCCCTTGGTTGAAGATGTGCTCAGTTGGAGACATCGCCACTGGTGAAACCTCAGTGGGGTCCAAATAGGCTAGTAATCCCTTTGTAAAGGCTATTTTGTGATCTCTTGGCCACACACCTATGGAAGTGTGAGACGGCATAATTGAGATTCTATAGTCATCGAAAGGTGATAAAATTACAAACACGTGGGTAAAGCGGTAGAACCTCTATAGAGTGTGTCTAAAACTATCATGATAGCCGTGCTACCGATTATGAGCAACCTGGACCCTCACATGATTAGAGGGAACTCATTATTGGGATGGTATTTGGGATGGTTACGGTTGGTATTATGGTTATGGATGATTAAGAATTAAATTCTGGTATTGAATATGGATATTTGTATATGATGATGGATATGGAATATGGACTGGTATCATGATAACTACATGGCTTATGTTGGGTTTATTTCACATACATAATACATATCGCTTTTCAAATGTTTTAATGTACTTTTCAGCACTCGACCATTATTATATTCGTCATTTGAATCAGCCACATGTCATACTTTCCACACTTGTTGAGTACGACATGTACCCACTCTTGCAATCCCCCCCCCCCAACAGTTGCAGGTCAGGATTGGGAGTTTAATGGCGATAATGCGGAGTTCTAGGCCGTGTCTACAGTCAGCTTGCCTGTGGTGTTGCATGGAGCTGCGCTATACCCTATTTGCTTAGTTACTTAGTTGCTCAGTTTAGTTTATTTCCGCTGCATTAGTTGAACTTGTCATTAATATTTATTAGACCTTGTATTTGAGGATAATATGGTTTGTGTAATAAAATTTTGTCAATTAATCTTGTTCTGTGGTAATCTTCTGTATACTCTTTTGTGAATGCACTTGTGTATGTGTGTTGAACGTTCTGGGCACACATATGCGTTCTCTTGGTTCATTCTCGGAACCGGGTGTCACAAAGTTCTTCAAGGGAAAATTCGGCATGTTTTTGTTTTCACTAACATCACCCTTTTCAAGTTTTTGCCTTGTTGTTTTCTTGCTTGTTGTGACCATAAAAGGAATGAAAAGGTTGTTTGTAAAGAGGAAAGAGGCTGCAAGCTCAAGCCATGGTGGAGACTCAAGTGCACGCCCCTCTTCTGTTGCTACACCAAGTTCACGGAGGAGGATTGTAAGAGAGGACACTCTCCTGGGTGAGAAGAGCAACCCATACCAACTTCTCCATGACGACGATCTCGACCTCCAAAGTGAAGATGAAGATCAAGCACGCAAGCTCCTCCAAGATCGTGGTTTTGTCATACGAAAGCTTATGATCCGGATTTGATCTCCAAAATAGGTATGGATTCCGAATTCTTTTCCATTTGGTGTGCACTAGGACGCAAAAATTTTTCTCACTTAGAGGAGAAAGGTTCACACCTTCTCTCCATACAATTCTTTTGCACACTCAAGATAGGATTTGATGGTATTAGTTTTAGATTATTTCAAAAAGAATACAACATCTTATGGAAAGAATTAAGTGAAATTCTAGGCCTCCATAAACTTTGTTTTGCTAGATTTAGACACGTTGCCTATGTTTAACAAACAAAGTTTTTGGCAAGATTTAACTGGTGAGGTCAGATGTAGTGCACCTAGGAATAGCCACTTGCACAACCCCACTTTACGATCCATGCATAGATGGGTGTCTATGACTATGTTCCCTAGAGGAGATGTAAGGATAGTGCGTGATGATGAGCAGAAAATTTTATTTGCCATGATTAAAAGATAAAAGTTGCTCCAGTTATTGCCACGATGACACAATGGTTGGATTACATTCCAAGGGTAGAACCAATTGAATACACTTCATCGATTACTTGCATTGCTACTAGGGTAGGAGCACTAGAATATTCTTCATTTGAGTACATTGAAAATAAAAGAGAATTAATTGATGAAGATTATTTAGTGCAAGGACATAATCTTAAGCATGATCAAGATGGCTCTTTGGTATTTTATTATCCAGGCTTTGTCAATGAAATTCGGTTACCTAACTCGGATTATCATTTGTACAAATGCTGGAGACTAACCATTGACCTACTTAACATCGAGGAAGCCAGAAGAAGTAATGTCTCTGGCAGGATAACTAGAAGTCGTACAAGGAGAGCGTTCTTGCCCCGATAACCTCCACGATCCATGAGTACGAAGAGGAAGAGAACCCAACAGGTGATGCACCCGGATGGACTCAACCTCCTTTATATGAGACCAAAGGTCCGTCTTGGCAAGGATGGCCAGGCGCTATGTGACACCCGGTTCTGAAAATGAACCAAGTGAACGCATATGTGTTCCCAGGACGTTCAACACACATACACAAGTGCATTCACAAAAGAGTATACAGAAAATTACCACAGAATAAGATTAATTAAGCACTTTTATTACATAATTTAGAATATCCTTGAATACAAGCTCTAATGAATATTAATGACAAGTTTCAACTAATGTAGCGGAAATAAACTAATTAAGCAACTATGCAGCTAAGCAAAAGGGATAGCGCAGCTACAACACTCCACAGCCAAAGCTGACGATAGACACAGCCTAGTACTTTACATTATCATCATTAAACTCCCAATCCTGACCTGCAACTGTTGGGGGAGGGGATTGCAAGGGTGAGTACATGTCGTACTTAGCAAGTGTGGAAAGTATGACATGTGGTTGATTCAAATGACGACAATAATAATGGCTAAGTGCTGAAAAGTACATTAAAACATTTGAAAAGCAATATATTGTATGTATGCGAAATAAACGCAGCATAAACAATTTAATCATCATAATATCAGTCCATAATTCATTACCATCATCCATATTCCAGATTTCTCATTACCAATAACCATATTGATCGCCATGAACCATAATACCATTCCATAACCAGTCATAACTATATTATTAACCATAACCATTACCAAACCATCCCAATACCAAGTTCATTCTAATCATGCGAGGGTTCAGGCTGCTCATAACCGGGAGCACGGCTATCATGATAGTTTTAAGACACACTCTACAGAGGTTGTACTGCTTTACCCACGTGTTTGTGATTTCATCACCTTTCGATGACTAGAGAATCTCAATTATGCTGTCTCACACTTCCTTAGGTGTGTGGCCAAGAGATCACAAAATAGCCTTTACAAAGGGATTACTAGCCTATTTTGACCCCACTGAAGTTTCACTGGTGGCGATGTCTCCTACAGAGCACATCTTCAACCAAGGGCCCCCTCTTGAGCCATTCGAATCCCAGGGTAGTCCCTCCAATCATCAACAAACCCAATCCGACTACCCCTTCCCCAAGCATCCTTAATGATCCAAATAGCACTAGCAAAGCCCTAATTAATCAGCTACGCCGCACCGATACTTGGCCTCGTGGTGGCACTGTATATCCTGGATGGTCGCTCCACGAACCGGTCCTTAGATCTAAAGCAAGCAAACCACCATAACTCCAACCCATCCACATACCAGGCTTGCTTAGATCACCCATCACCATATCATATTAACCATTTCATATTAACCATAATCTTGTAAATGCATAATTAAGTTAAGTAGTATAGTTGTTTTCCCATCCCAATTGATTAAGCGAAGCAAAAAGGTTAAAAGCCCTTTCCGACTCTCTACCATATATTCCAGGTGACAAGGGTGGTTAAACAAAACTAGTAAACTTCCTACCATAGAGTTCCCATCAAATTGACACAAGCATGCAGTTTTGTAAACAAAACGTTTATTTTAGAAACAGGATCAATATGCTTCAAGGACACTAGACTTGCTCTTGGGATTGGTTCAGGTCAAAGCCTTCAAACTCTTGGTGTTGGAGATCCTCCGCGGCACTCTCTAGTGCAAATCCGTCTAATCCGCACAATAAACATACAAGACAAGAATACAATCAAAGAGTGCACAAATATTACTCAATATGACATGACATGCATGATTAATGCAAATGCAAGGTGGAACTTGTTAATGAGTTGTTCTTAGTGATCACTAACTAGTTCTAATAGCTTTTAACAAGTTTATACAGGTTTGAAGTTGATTAGATCTAATTTTAGAATTAATTCAAAAGAAATTAACCAGGAAAATCAGACTAGTCCGCTAGGGACCAGACAAGTCTGCACTGCACGAGATCAGCAGATTAGGGTTTTCTAAATCGACGTGAATTTGGATATTTGGGGTTGAATTCACGTAAGTAAAAGAGAATAGAAGGTATACTAGGTGTTTAGGACTCCAAAGAATTAAGGATCTTGGGGGGGTAACACTTGGATCTTGACGATCTAGGGTTGATGAAGAACTTGATGGTGAATTGTTGATGAAGAACGTGAAGTTGATGGAGATCTTGACCCTCTTTCGTTTCCTTCTCTTCCTCTTCTTGTTCTAGATCTCCTTCTTCCTCCTTGGTGGCGGCTACTCACGAGCTAGGGTTTGGGTGAGGTGGAAAAGTGGCAAATAGATGTCAAGCCAAGGGGTGGGGTTGTTTATATAGAGGTGGAGGCTAGGGTTAGATGGATTTCGAGTTTGGGGGTGAGTAGAGGTCGGTTTAGAGTCCCACATGGGCTCTAAAAGAGTTAGGAACGACGTCTCTAGGCCCACTTAACATGAAACCCAATAAACAAGTCGTATAATCAAAAGATCAATTCAGAGTCACAATTTATTGGACAAGTCAAAAAAGGGTCGGACTAGTCCGAAGTTGTCCAGAGAAAAATCGAACAAGTACGAACGTATACAGTGGGAAAAAATGGACAACTCAGGCCAAAAATCGGACAAGTCGGACTTTAGTCAGAGAGGAAAACGGACAAGTTCGCTGGAAGATCGGTCTAGTCCGGACAAGTCCAGGGTCTTAGCAAAGTTTTTAAAGATTTGGAACACCGGACTAGTCCGCACCAAACCGGATAAGTCCGAAAGTGTCCAGAGGCAAAAACAGACTAGTCCGCAGAAAAAAAGACAAGTCCAATCGAGGTCAGAGAGATATCGGACTAGTCTGCACCAAAATCGAACTAGTCCGCACTTTCCAGAATTCTTAAGTGCTGTTTTGTTTCTAATTCATTTTAAACTTGTTTCTTTTTATGTTGATTAATGTTAGACATGTATATGAATGTATGCAGGGCATGATGCATGAAAATGAGGGTGCTATATGCTACATGGGAGACACCCCTATCCCCTTCAGGCTCTAGCATCTTGCCTCCAACATCTATGAGAAGATGTCATTCCACTTTGGCTAGAAGTCATCGTGACTATAGCCAAGGAATGGCGGACCTCTCTAGACGTATGGAGGAGCTTGAAGTGAGGACGGGTGACATATACAACACTCTCCAAGGCCATGACCAAGGTACCCAAGACCGGCAACAACACATGGACGCTCAGTTCACTGACTTAAACTCCATGCTACAACAACAACAAGCCGATCTCGCGGCATACTTCCAACATCAAGGTTTCAACCCTCATCACGGAGGTGAGTGAAGAACAAGCTTGGGGGAGGAGCCCCCTTGAGGTAAATTGTATCAACCCCTTTGCATATTTATTTTTCACTTACCCATCATCCACCTTGCATCTACAAAAATATAGGATAGGTTTTATTTTCAATAAAAGATGTGCGGAAAGAATGACTTGGAATTCACATAAATGAAATGATGAATAGTTGCTCTGTTTTAATTTTCCTGAGTCCCTAGTTTACAACTTACTACTCTCCGACATATTGCTCTCATTGGCTAAAATTGCTTTTGCCTTGATTTGGGAATTCTGGGTAGCAAAAACTTAATCCATTCTAAGTTGTTGTGAGATATGATATAGCAATAGGGCTGATATTCCAAGTTTGATAGTGAAATTTAGATTTCCGAAGAAATTCTAAAAAGATTTAAGTTATCCTCATTTGATTGGAAATACCCACCAAAGCCATATGATATATTATATTGATAGACCTTATGCATATGCTATTTGCTTTCACATTGACCTTTGTCAAACTAGTATAGACCTATGTGAGATTTCATTCATTACCATTTGAATTCAAGACTTCACTTGCACATGTTGTACTTCTACAGTAGAAGTAAGCAAATTTCCATCATACCACTATTCCACAATAAAAAAGAGAAACTCCATATCATTCATGCTTAGTAATCTCTCCAAACTTCATTGCATAAAAAGGGAGTAGAATACATGGCTAAAAGAAAAAGAAAAAGAAAATGCATGCTTACATCATAAGCATGAGAAGAAAAAAGAGAGAGATAGATAGAGAGAGAGAGAGAGAGAGAAGTAGCCATGTTTCATCCCTGCAAAATAAGAGAGTCCACTCAAAAAGGAGTCATCTTGGGGGAGTTGTTGACGGCTGTTATACACCAATTTCACCCGTTAATATAACTAAATTATGTGAAGGAATTATTATTTCTTGCACACATCACCTTTCTATTTAACCTATTTCCACTTGTACTTGGAGAAAGTAGTGCATGTAGGGATTCTATGCAGAAATGAAGTGAAAAAAGGGGATGGATCCTATAAAATATCATTTCAGCCAATCAGGCAACACCACATGACACCACATGGATCAAATGACCCACAAACCAAAGTATCAGAGGCCATCCAACGAGGTAGCACAAATATAAGTCAATGGGACCCACCTTTCAGTCACCTGGAGGAAGCACACTGTAAAAGGGGCCAAGAACAGGTCGACCGACCCCCCTAGTCGGCCGACTAGATCCTGGCACCTTTCTCGGTCAAACTCCACATGTAGGCTCCTCCCGGCGTGAAGAGGTCATGGGTGACTGATACGCGCGCTTTTGGTGGCGGGAACCGACCGTTATCAAAGCTATAAATAGGACCCCTCACCCCTCACTTCAACACACAACACTTGAGTATTCATCCATTGTATTCACTACTCTCCATAGGTTTAGAGGAGTATAGGCTGTAGAGAGGAGAGTCTCTAGTCCATAGTCCAAGTAGGAGAGGAGTAGAAGGAGTCTCTTCCCAATTGGGAAAGGTATATCTCTCATATTCGTATTTGTATTTGTGACCTTATTCATAATAAAGATGATATCTTTAGTCTACTATTGTTCATATACTTTGATGAAGAGTTTATTGTTTGATTGTGAATTCCATGTATGTGGTAGGAATAGTATTTATGATTGTGCTATACCATTCTTATTATATTATCATAAACACTATAAACCTCTATTATAGTCTAATTAGCTATGATATTATTAAGTTAACATGAATCACTTGTGATATGAATTAACATCGGTTCAATGATGATTTAGTTCATTGCCTTAGGATGGCTTGTGCCTAGCATATTAGAACTTAATATGCTAGCATGGTGCTAGGATAAAGAGTAGCGTTGAATGTCTCATAGACCCACGGATTGAAGAGGTAGGTCGTAGGTGGTGATAGCCCTATCTGTCCTTTGTAATCCTCCACGTTCTCCTATGCCACAAGCTCTTGGCGGGAGTCGCCTAGTGTTGCTAGGGGTAAACTCGTGCCCGATGTGTTAATCCACCTAGCATGAGGATTCATAATTAACATGATCATTAGTAACTAACTTAGGCTATGTATATGTACATTAGAAGCATAGTAGGAGTATGTACCTAACTCTTAGCCTAGTCCCTCTATTACCTCATTTATCCCATTAGGATCGGGTGCTCTTGTGTGTGTCACACTACCTCCACTTATCATTAAACCCATCCTTTCTAGAACCCTACCTAGGCCAACCTAACTTTTCCACTTGATGATTGTTTTAGTTCCATCTAGACTTCCTTTGAGAAAATATAAATGACACCCTTTGGTAATACTCTTTAAAGGGGAAATGCTACATTGATAGTTTTTGTGCGCTTGTAGACATTCACTAAACCTACCAACAAACATTTCTAGCACCACTAATAGGGATTAATTGTTAGTAGTGTGTATGAATATTAACACTCCCAAAATGTCCATCCCTTACACGGCGAATGGCCACGTGAGAGGTATAATTTGCAGTGACTGAGTCGGTGTGTGAATCTGCTTCGCGTGGAACTAGCACACTTCACACTTCTTTACCAACTCGACTGCATCCTGGAGTGCTGTAGGCCAGTAAAAGTCATGCCGGAAGGCTTTACTGTTCAACATGTGGGATGATGCGTGATTCCCACACTCGCCTCCATGGAACTCCACAAGTAGCTCGTGACCTTCTTCCTGGGAAATGCACCGCATTAGAACATCGTTGGCACCACATCGGTAGAGATCCTGTTCTACTAACGTGTATCTTTTAGCCAATATGACAATTTGATCAGCGGAAGCACCGTCTTCAGGAAGGATATTGTCCTTCAAGTAGCTCTGGATCTCCGAGACCCATGCGTCGGAGCTAACTTGAGCTTCTGGATCTTACGCACTGGGTTGCTCAGAGTTTCCTGCAGTGCCTACAATCCTTGGTGGGCGCCATGGCAACAGGGCCATCGAGACCGCCAGCTTTGAGGTGCTGGTCTTGCCCCCATCACTCAGTTTGGAGGGCTGAGCGACAGGTCCTGACAATCTTCTGAAAAAAACTCTATCCAGATCTTGAGCTCCTGTTGAAGCCTTCGCTGAAAGGTCATCAACTTCAACGTTGTTGAGACATTGGACGTGACAGAGATCCAGGACGTGGAAGTCCTTCTGCAGCTTCTGGACTTCAAGTAAATAAGCAGTAAGTTGGTGATTGTTGCAACTGCATTCACCTTTGATTTGCTTGATGATGAGTTGCGAATCGCCCTTCACAGTAGCTGCTTGACACCATATTGTAGTTCTACCTTGAGTCCGTAGATGAG
Source organism: Tuctoria greenei (assembly GCA_036927565.1). Lineage (NCBI taxonomy): Eukaryota > Viridiplantae > Streptophyta > Magnoliopsida > Poales > Poaceae > Tuctoria > Tuctoria greenei. Next base: position 175,064,802 of record JAYESD010000005.1, read on the forward strand.
AGCTTCATACTCCGCCATGTTGTTGGTTGCCTTGAAGTGAAGGTGTACCATGTACTTGACCTTCTCCCCGGACGGGGCGAGGAGAAGGATTCCAGCTCCAGCCCCTTGCTTCTGCACGGAGCCATCGAAGTAGATTCAAGTGAGGCAAGTGAAGACTGGGACCTTAGGTTCTGGCTTCTGCTCACTGAGGCCCCCTGGAGTTGATGAAGAAGGAGTCCATTTTGCAACGAAAACATCCAGCGCATGACTCTTGATAGCATGTCAAGACAGGAATTCGAGATCGAATTCTGCCAGCTCGGCAGCCCACTTGGCGATATTTCTAGTAGAATTTGGATTATGTAATATTGCACGCAGTGGAAAAGAGGTTACCACCGATATATTGTGGGCCTGGAAGTAGTGACGTAGCTTTATTGAGGCAATAAGGACTGCATATAGCAGCTTATGCACCTCAATGTAGCGTGTTTTGGCATCATGGAGTACTTCACTGATGAAGTACGCTAGCCGTTGGACAGTCCGGACCCTCCCAGAGGGGACCGAGGCTTCTTCTCCATCAACTCGTACCCTCCCAGTGGGGTCCGGATCTTCTTCTTGAGCAACCCCGGCTCTCCCGGAGGGGTCCAGATCTTCTGCTTCATCAGTCTGGACCTCCTCGGAGGGGTTCAGACCTTCTTCTTGAACTACGAGAACTCCCTCGGTTGAGAGAGGTTGATCCTCAGGCCTCTTCCCTTTAGGATCCGTGCCTAGGGGCTGGGACCCAGACTCGCCTTCAAGTAGCTCCAGACCCTTCCAGAGGGGTCTAGGCTCCTGAGCTGAAGATGGCTTTGGTCTCTCCGCGACCAGGTTCATGTTGGCAACCTTCATAGTTGCCGAGATGTAAAGCAGAAAAGGCTCACTAGGTTCTAGAGCTACCAAAACTGGTAGTGTGGTGAGGAGCTGCTTCAGCTCTTGGAATGCCTTCTCTACTTCTTTGGACTAATGAAATGGCCCGGACTTCCTCAATAGTTTCAAGAAGGAAGGTGCCCGCTCTGCCAGTCAATCGACTGAGCGCATCTTGACACCCAGTTAGCTTCTGGATGTCCCTGACGCGGCCTAGGGGCCGCATCTCTTCGATGGCCTTGATTTTAGCCAAATTTGCGTCAATTCCTCGGCGAGTCACCATGAAACCAAGGAGCTTTCCAGAGTTAACCCCAAAGACACACTTGTTCGGGTTGAGCTTCGTACGCGTTAAGCGCAGCTTGTCGAAGATAGCTTGAAGATTGTCATGGAGTGATTCCTTGTTCTTCACCTTGATGACGATGTCATCAATGTCGACCTCCGCCAAGTCCCTGATGAGCTCTCCAAATGTTTTGTGCATGGCTCAAACAAAAGTTGAAGCAACATTTTAGAGACCGAAAGGCATGGCAGTGTAACAGTATAACCCAACTACTGTAATGAAGGCAGTATGCTCTTCATCTTACCTAGACATTTGAATCTGATGATATCCAGAATATGCGTCTAGGAAACACAGTAACTCACACCCGGAGGTAGAATCCACTATCTGATCTATTCTAGGAAGTGGAAATGGGTCTTTTGGGCATGCCTTATTCAAGGTGGTGTAGTCAATGCACATCTAAAGCTTCCCGCCGGCCTTTGGAACGACGACTAGGTTTGCCAGCCACTGAGGATGGTGAACCTGCCGGATGAAACCAGCATCGAGCAGCTTCTTAATTTCTTGTCAAATGAAGTTCTACCACCCAATAGATTGCTTCCGGGGCTTCTGATGTACTGGCCGTGCATCAAGGTATATCTTCAGGTTGTGCTCGATCACCTCCCTAGGGATCCCGGGCATCTGTGACGGTTGCCATGCAAACACGTTGGCATTTGCCCAGAGGAAAGTGATGAGCGCGAGTTCCTATTTATCGTCCTGACCTCCTGATATACGAGTGGTCTGTGCAACATCGAAACCAATTTGGATGACTTTGATGGGGATGTCGGTGTCGCTGCTTGTTTGCACACGAGGTGCAGAAGTTGAGCTACACTGATGTGAGCTCAAAGGTTGTTGAGATGGTCGCTCCTTGCCAGATTCTTCTTCCTGCGCCGTTGCTAGCGCATGAAGTTCTTCAAGCACAGTGACTCCAGCAGTGCAATCCCCACAGATCCAAAGGATTCCTGAAGGAGTCTGCATCTTAAATACAAGGTAGCCGTAATGGGCTCCGACCATGAACCTATACAGGGCTGGCCTTCCTAGGATGGCATTGAAAGGAAGGATAATGTGTGCCACATCAAAAACTAGCTTTTCAGACCTATAGTTGTCCCTAGTCCCAAAGGTAACCGGGAGTGTAATCAATCCGAGAGGAGTGATGGCTCCCGGACCAACTCCAAAAAAGGGCGTGAGGGCCTAAGGTCTGATAGGCTGAGTTGGAGCTTCATAAAAGCCGCAAAGCTGAGGAGATTGAGCGTCGCACCTCCATCCACCAGGATATAGTAGAGTTGTATGTTGTTGATGGTAGGAGAAACCATCAAAGGCAACTGAACAGCTCCGGTCATGTTGTTCGGGCAATCCGAAGCATCGAAGGTGATGACAGTATCCATCCACTTCCGATGAGGTTCTGCCTTGTCAGTGGGAGCTGCGGTAGCCATCTCCCGATGCATTGTCTTGAGGATACGTCGGGAGGTAATATCCCATGACTCCCCATATATCATATAGATAGTTTTCCGACGCCCGTTGTCGGGGATATCAGAATATTTGTTGACGGTGTTGTAGACAGCCTTTAGGGACTTCTTGGCGTCCTGGAAGCCTAGCTCCTGATTAGACAGAGCTTCGCTGACTTTTTGTTTCCCTTCCCATTGGCGGAAAGGGCCTTCTTCTCGGCGCTTTTTGTTGCGTTCAACAAGCCGCTGGACCTTGTGATAGTTTTCTAGGTTATGGGTGTTCGATTTATGAATTGGACACCACATCTTCTCACCGTCGCCGTCCTCAGTCGATGGTCGGGGTCGTTTTTCGAGGCGTGGCCCCAGGCCACCAGGAGCTATAGCTGCAGCCGCAGTAGGTGTGCCAGCTAAAGACTTCTTCTTGTCGTTGGACTTCTTCTTCTTCTTATTTCCACTACCAGAGGCAGTAGCTTCAGCCTTGGAGGAAGATTTTCCAGCCTCCGTAGCTGGTTTGGAGTGCATCTCTTTGTCCTTCGTAGCCCTAGCACATTTGTCAGCTAGGCTGAAGAGCTCCGTGATGCTGCTGATGTCTTTGGTTGTCAGCTTCTCCAGCATCTTCTTATCTCTAACTCCCTGTCGAAATGCAGAAATGACAGGGGTGTTGGAGATTGAAGGAATGGTGTTTCGACCCTGAGAAAACCGCTGGATGAATGATCACTGCGTTTATCCCGCCTTCTGTTGTACGGCGAACAAATCCAGCTCTGTGCATTGTCGGGTGTAGCAGCTCTCGAAGCTGGCAGTGAACTCGCGACAAAGTCCCCCCCCCCCCCAACTATAGATCAAGTCAGGAGGGAGGCTCATGAACCAGGATCTTGCTATCCCGGTTAGAGCCACTGGGAAGTAGTTGGCCATCATGGCCTCATTGCCTCCACCCGCGAGGATGGCGGTGGAGTAGATTTGAAGAAATTCAATAGGGTTGACTGTCCCATCGTACTTCTTCGGCAGATGAGGCCGGAACTTGGGTGGCCATTCGACTATGTGAATATCCATGGCTAGGGCTGAACAACCGCCCTCCACTCCTATAGTAGAAGGGTTTTCCCGACCTTCTAGCCTCTCACGAGCGCGCTCGAGATGGACGCGGTTGTCCTGCCTCATGTATCGGCGGTTGAGCTCCGACCGAGGTCCTGCGTCGGAAGCCTTGACGCCGTATGAGTGCGGCTTGCCCTGGAAGGTAGTGACGTAACTTGCTGGGGGAGGCACATCTCGTGTGCTACGATGACTGAGGACCAAGTCTGCCAGACAAGGTCCTGTTCCTTAAAGGTGCCTTCCCAGCGTGGGGCGGACCTTGGTTGCTAATGGTGTTGGCTACAGCTACAACCAAATGCTCCCAATCAGCACGCCACTACTCCAGCACTGCAGGAGGAGCTCCCTGCACCGATGGACACTTGAGAAGAGTCTTCGCTGCGTTCAGTGCTTTCTCAGGGTTGTTCGTCGATGCTGTGACCGACACGAACACACCATCTTGCTGTGATGGTGGAGGTTGTGGTGGAACGACACCTATGACGACCGGGGTCCTGACATCCAAGGATCTCATCAGGTGGTGACATGCGATGCGACACCCAACAGATACATGAAAGAATCAGAATAAAATACAAATCAAGTCTTTTATTTATAAAAATAGCAGAATTTTTTACAATACTAAATGAAGGAAAGAGTCTATACATCATAGCTACGCTCTCAGCTCTAGCTATGCAAAAACAAAGTCGTTCATGCCCTTAGGACGCTTCGCACTAGCAGCACTCACTCTCCTTATCCCGGCGGCGTGCAGGGCTCCCACTCAGCCACGAACCCTGATGAGGGTAAGGCATTGTCGTCAATCCCTTTATCAATGGTATAACCTGCAAAAACTCGTTAACTACAAACTTGTTAACTTTAATTGTGCTATCTCTAGGTCACACAAGTTGCAATAAAATAATAATCATGGCAATACTTCATAATAATTCCACTACTCTATATTACTACGTCACGGCGCAGTGAACAAGCGGTACTCAAATAACCGCGAGGGACGGTGATTGTATTCTGTAGACACCTGGATAACATGTCACGTACACCCGTGCGTAAGAAATGTGCAATGCTCCTCATGACGTCATATGTAGCAACCTTTGACAATAAACTCAAATGTCAAACTGGTCCCACCATCGCAGGCATAAGGTTCCCACACGGAGCGTGTCTGTGCCTGCCGACAGATTTACACATTGCTGCCCTCAACCCACCCCTATCGACTGTGGCCTATGCCTCGACACCATAGTTATTAAGTTACATCGGTTTCCTGGGTTCAATATGCCCAGTATGCACCCAGTACAGTTCAAACATGTCCAGCAGGGCCGCACACGGATCGGTCCTCAATCGACACAAGCAGAGCTACACACGTGAGACCATGTCTCGCTGCATCCTATCCGCTGCTCGGTCTCAAATTCATATCCATAAACCATTCATTGATGAAATCCATCGTGTGTGATAAAATCCTATCTCGCGAGTAGATTCCAACTACTCGACTGCTACCAGATTCCTCAAGACATTAGCATGGCATTTTCTACTCGTCAAGCTGTAGACCTACCCAATACTCCATGGGATTTGTGGGTCATTCAAGTGGAGTAACAAACACCTTATCCCTAATGCACAAAATTCATCCTAGACATAAGTGATACAAATAGAAACTTTGAAATAGCACTTAAATGCAAACTGGGGCTTGCCTTGGTTTGTGACTAGGCAAATGTTAACAGTTAGGCTTGATCTTCTCCCGAAGAATCTACCATGAAACTTCAAGATGGTGACTCCTCGGCTCATCCTCCAAGTGAAACTCCCCGTCGATCATTTCCGTCACATTTTCTATTGACATGATTATGCATATAAGAGAGCAATGTAATATAATATTAGACTCAACGTGATTGTATACACCTTAAGAAGGAGAAGCTTGACTAGGAGGGACATACATATCTCTGTTCCGTGGAGAAATAGAGGATGAGTCAAGATGGTCATAGTAGTGTCAAGGTAAGAATTGAAAGGTGCAATGTAAGCACACATTGCAACTTAACAATTAACACTTGGAGCTATGCCACACAAGAGTGATAAGACTGACTGGTGAAGAAGTGTTCGAGTAAATAGTGTAAGGATGACTAAGGGATCAAGGTGAAACACAACACGATTAAGGTATGAGATGACTATGCAAAGCATAAGATTGAAACTCTGGATTAAATCTTATGACTGAAGAATTGAAGTCGTCTAAGAACTAAGAGACGATCTACAAAGCTTCTAAAGTGTTCTAAGATTTTTAGGAGGACTCGTTATGAGTTTCAAAAGTGTTCTAAGACTCTTACTCTACATTACTTGTGTGTCGTAAGGAATCAATTCTAAGGTTCCTAGTAACCATAGAAGATTGGATTATCTAACTTCTTGAGGTTCCTATGATGAGAACGACTATTAACTAATCTACAAGAATTAGATGGACCCTTGATAAGGAGCTTAAGGTCAAGGGAGAGACATCACAAGACAGATGTAGCAATAGGAATGAATGACCAATTAGTCACCCCCTGTCACTGAACAATATGTGCAGGATTACGGAACACTAGTCGCACTACCTTTCTATCCTTATAAGCATGCTCACCTTGTTCATTTATTTAGCAGCATGGTCCATTGGCTTCATGCTTCCACGCACAGGCACTTCTATTCAAGTACGACATCACGGTGGTTCAAGTGAGCACGTCTCGATGCCTTTCCTGTCAGGCAAAAATGAATTTATGTCCTTATAAATATTTTCTCGAACACGTTATCTACAACAAGGTATTGATTTAATCTTGTTCAAAACCAAACTGACCTTGGCCCAATTGATGTCGCCGAGTTGTCATCCACATGTTCTTACATCTCCTGAATCACATACATCACCCTCGGCATTGGTTGGACGTAGCCATGACGCAGAACGTCATGACAATGTCGATGTTGTTTATGTCTCCTAACCGGACGGCGCTGCACAAGGAGCATTGAGGTTGGGGCGCTGCAGTGGCTGCACTACTGCGGTTGTGAACGATGTGTGAGGCCCCAGAGACGCGGTGAGAAGCACACACTACCAGTTTTGCAGACGTGAAGACACACGGCAGAGTTTGATGTGGCGGCAGCCTGGGCCGAGAGTGCGTGCAACGCGGGATCGGCGTAGTGCTGCACTGCAGTGGCAGTGAGGGGGCGAGCGCTCAGGGCATGAGCTCATTGAGGGCGGAGTGCGACGAGCAGAGATGGCCGGGAGGTGGGGCAGAGATGAGGCCACGGAGGAAAGTGGAGGGATGCGCGCTGGCGTGAGCAGAGGCCGGCGACCATCACTGGCAGCCAGGAGGCGGGGCAGGGCACAACTATGGAGCGCACGGGGCCAGGCGAGCGACGCGGGGTGCAGGAGGGAGGCAGAGCGCTGTGGTGGGTTGCGACTCGGCCATGGCGGAGCGGAATGCTACGGTGCCCTGGATGACGATAGGATGCACCGCTGAGGAGGCCAGGGAACAATGAGCAGTGGGCTGGGAGGCGGTGGATCTTGGGAGCTTGGCCGGTGGCGCGGCAGACAAAGATCGAGGCGAGGACGACCCACGCGGTGCTGCACACGAGATCCATGGCGTGGGCGCGACGCGAGCGCGCGGCCAGTGGGCGAGCTGTGCCGACAGTGTTGGTACAGGGTGCACGACGTGGGGTAGCTTCGGGCGCTGGTGCACAACCACGAGGGAGGTCGGAATGCCGTTGACGTAAGACTGTGGTGGTCGACGGCAGATGAGCAGCTTGGCGGTGAAGGAACGTGAGTGGCCATGTGCGGTAGAGTGGAAGCCACGTAGAGGAGAACAAAACAGAACAAAGCACTTTACTTTTGAGGATAAGACTGATACGTGGGTCCATCTTCCCTTTATTCTTTATTTCCTTCTAAAATCATTCAGCTACCATGATTTATATAAATGGCTGGGTGGATAGGGACAAGGGTGAGCGGTCAAGCAGTGCAACTCTAAGGCGGTAACCGCTAGTCATGACACTTGGGCCCCACTTTATGATGTAGTTTAATTTTGCACTAAACTTATTTACTTTTGAGTGGTCGAAGCGTCAGCATGCGATGAGCGTAGACGTGGTGTCTTGCCGAGCAAGAGTTGCGATGGAGGAGAGCAGAACCAAGCGACGTGTGGTGCTGCCAAAACCATCACAGGTGTATTATAAGTTGAAGTGGAGAAAGAGAAAGAGAGAGCGTGTGAGGCTCCAGCTGAATGATGATAAGGGCAAGCCTCAAAATTATCTTGTGCGTGAACATTCTTGGCACAGACATCGAGATGGTTCCCAATAAGCGCGAGCAGAAGAGAAAACCAAACGACGTTTGATGGGAGTTGGCTGGTGGGCCACCCGATAAGTGGGCCCCACCCAAGGTGTTATCTTCACTGGAAACACCACGATCTTGCTCATGTTGAGGTTTGACTGGAATTTGAAGTAACACTCGAAGCTTTAACAGTTTATGTGACATTTTCCAGGTAATGCTTGAAGTTTTTAATAATTCACCATTTTCGTGATCATTGGGTAACTAACATGATTTCATGTGAATTCGAATTGCCAATTCCACTTTAAAAAAATTAAGTCGCATTTTCGTGTTCTTGCTCTACTCAAATGCGGGCTTTTACAATCCTTCCCCCTTAAAGGAATCTCGTCCCAAGAGTCTAGAGAAGTAGAAAGTTAGGATGAGTTGTTGATAAGATGACTCCATCGTCCATGTGATTGGAAGAAAGACACTCTTTGCCTTCTTCAGCAGGTTCCTGAAGTTGTGGCTACTCCAGCTTATGCTATAAACCACATCGTCTAGCTTTGGTGGCTTGCATCTTTGTACTGCAACTCGGATTCGGATGCTCGACATGACTGAGATCACCCTGTAAAGTTTTTGTCTTAGCAAATTATGTTGATGTAGCTATGTTGTGTGGAGATCCTCTTCTTTCCGTCAAAATGAAATAATCTTGTTAGTAGTAGGAACACTAATGGTTCTATTATATTTGGCATCCTTAACTCGTGTCTTTCTTCTCATGAAGGCCTTACTGCCCTAGTCTTGTATTCTGAGAATCAGTACATGTTCTTCAACTCTCTTGAGTTTTCTGATGACCTTGATACCAGTTGCTTTCAACTTTGGCTTTGTGTACTGAGTCCTTTAAGTTGGGTGTAGTATTACTCAATACAGAATCAAGGGAGTTTGCAAGATTAAACAATGAAGTGTTAATCTCATCTGGATCGAGTTTTGAAATTAGGTAGTCAATAATCGGACTACTTTACCGTGACATAAGAGTAGTAAAGATGTCATCTCTCTTATGTGGTCAATAAAGCAAAGTTACAATGTGTATGGCAACCACAAGGTTCCCGACATATCGATGTCACAATTCACTATAAATCAAGGAGTTTCGCAAGCTCAACATAAATGAAAATCTTGCAAATAGGTAAAGTCAAGGGGTATTAGGAATGATAACTCGTAAGGTATTGTGATCTCAATAACTAGTCAAACGATGAAATGCTTTGTACTCTACATAAGAGAATTCAAGGTTTGGTTTCTATTATGTCGTCAAAATACAAAGATGTCTAATACATGGCATCTACAAGGTCGTCGGACAAAGCAAAGTTACCATGCATTACCCGTCGAAGGGTTCTCAAAGACTAATCTAGCAAATAGAAAGAATACAAGGTCCTCGCATGGTTTAAAAGTCATAAAGAGACTCCTCACAAACTAGAAACAATCAACTTTCAGCAATCAAGGTGATTGAGCCGTAACAAGCCACGGATAAAGACTAAACTGTGTTTTGGTCACAAGGTGCATCTAGAAGTTGATTAACTGAGGAAGAACCTCCCGAATCAAGAGTATGAGTGTTTACACAACCACGACAATTGAACCCACACAAATAAAGGATAAGGGTTCAACTCCTAGTTGTACTACAAAGAGGATTGAGTAATTGATTTACCTGGTATTACTCAATGAAGGCAAATCAACTAGAACGTTGATCACAAGAGTTAGAAACAATCAAGACTATCAGACATCACTTAAGTACTTGAATGGAGATACATATTCTTGCTCAAAGTTAATTAAGACTCATGTATCATGATGCATTACAAACCGGATGATATTATGTAGACACAATACAATCCCGGGAAAAACTATGCATAAGGTATGATGCATTCAGCTTTGTGGTTTGAGAAAAAGTATGTATAACGATTCAAATACGACAAGCACTATCTCATGTTCACAATGTTTGAATCAACTTGCTCATGAGAAGTGTTGGACAAGGAACATCCTTCTCGTAGGTTGATCAAGATAGAAGTATTCAAGTCTAATCATGGAAACAAGGAGTGATGAGCAATATACTACACAATCTTAACCTTTGTAACTGGTACACATTCTAACTAGTATATCCACTTGTCTCCCTAGGTCCTTGTCGCATCTGCCGAGTCACAGACTCATCTTTGCTCGAGAAATCCACTAACTAGGTTACCTTGATGAATTGGTACAATTCGGTATGGGGTCAAAGTTACTAGAGTTCACGTAGTGGTATTTCGCTTAATCTTCTCTTCAATCATGTAGTGGTGATTGGCATCTTCCATGATAACGCTGATGGAGTTGAATATGAGGTGCTAACCTCGTGCTTGAAGTTTGTTTCTCTTGAAGATGTAATTTCCCGATCACTTTAGGCTACTTGGATGCACACATTCCCCCTTAAAGTTTTGAACTAGAGGTTCGAGAAGTTTACCTCAACTAATCCTTATGGAAAGGTTATGTGCAACTCCTGGAAGTAAAGCCACTGCTCGAATCCACCGCACAGTGTCAAACACCAGTTGTGGAACATGAGCAATGATCCAAGAAATTGAAACCAAAATCGATCGAATTTCAAAATTCGAACCACTGTCCAGGTTCTGGTCCAGCTGACCTACCTGGAGAATTTCAAACTTTTCGACTAGTTAAGAGGTGAAATCTGGACAGGAGTTCAACTACAAAGTTGTAGTAAACTCGATGACCTTCCCATAATGTCTTTGTTTGCCTCCAAATCAGTTATGGTTGAGAAGATATGGCTTTGAAAAGTTGATCGATCTTTCTGAAAATTTCCTGCAGCATCCTAGTTGTAGATACCCTCTTGATCCAACTGTTTCTTACCTTGTCCAATTTCGACCCAAACTTACAACTACAAATTTATAGTATAACTCCTAAAATTTATATACATGTTACATATAACTCTAAGTTACTTTTAGTTTGCAAACTATAGACTATATTCAGAAATGTACATATCACTGTCCAGATCGGGTGGTTCCGGACAGTTTCTGCAATTATCAAAATTCCACCAACTTAGAAAAGGATTCTGACATTGAGTTGAATATAGACCTGGTAGAGGACTTCCAAATCTTTCCAAAAAGTATTTATGTTCCCTCATAGCATCTCTAGTTGAGGAGATATGGAATTTTAAAGATCGACTATGTTCCCAGATTTTTAATGGAATTTCGACAGAACTTCCTTTGTTTCTTGCTGATTTTGTCCACAATTTTTAGATAGTTGAACAACAATATTTGCAGAAACAATACATTAAAAACTTGTTACATCCACTCTATGGATTCCAGAATGCATTACATGAGGTCATTCGACTTTTCTACAGCAAATTATAAGCAAAAAGTGCGATGTACACAACTGTCGCAGCTGCTGTCCAGAGTTGACCGGGTTTGGAAATTCGAGTTATTTATCAAGTTACAAGAGGATTATTGTAACATCTCAAAATTTTCAAACTTGGCTAATTTAAATATGAAAGGGAATTTAAAATTTTTGTTTCCAAATCTCTTCTTCAGCCGATCCGAATCTCGAGGGCGAGATTCATTTTAAGGGGGGTAGAATTATAACACCCTGATTTTCGAGTTTTGGCAAACTAAAAATTAAATGGGAATTTAGAAAGAAATTGTTTTTATAAATAAATATATAAAATATATGCACCATATGTTGCATTTGCATTCATCCCTAGGTATTAAATTTATTGCCAAAACAAATACATTAAAACTAATTAAATTGGCATAATGAATATGGAATAAAAGAAATAAAGGGAAGAAAATTTATTATGAAAGAAAGAAACAATAGTTTTTAAGAATAATATAATAAATAAAAAATATAAAGAAAGAAATAAAATATATAACATTAACTAAGAGAATAACTAAATAAATAAAAATAAAAGAATAACAAATAATAAGAAAAATAAAAGATAAAAAAATATATATAAAGAGAAATAAAAATATATATATAAAGAATAAACAAAAAAACAAAACAAAAAAATAAAAATCTGGAATGAAAAAAAATGGGGGGCAGCCCCGCCGGCCGGCCAGGCCGCCCGAGCCGGCCCACCAGCGCCCCTGCCACGCGCGACCCGCCGCGCGACCCCACCCGCTCGCTCGCGCGCGCCCCGAGCCCTGCCCCCGCGCGACCCCACCCGCCAGCCCCGCGCGCCCCGTGCCCTGCCGCCTATAAAAGGACCGGAGGCCTCATGCTTTCATTGACAGAAACCGCAGCGCCGCCCAGAAAGAAACCCTAGCCGCCGGTAGAGAAAAAAGGGGACCAGAGGCTGCTGCCACCAGGGGAAGAAAAGGAAGAAAAAAAAGAGGGAAAGAAGAAGAAGAAAAGGAGGAAGAAACCGTCGTTCGCTGGAGAACGTCGTCGTCGTCGTCGTGCCGCAGGAGGACCGCTGCGCCATCCACTTCGTCTACGTGGCGCCTTCGTCCCGCGATCTTTGAAGCCGCCGCATCTACGGTAGGTTCGTTTTTCTGATGTGAATTTTAGTGATGTATTAAATCTAGTAGACGTAATTTAATCGTAGTTGCACCATAATTTTATTTTTAGCAGCATTAATTCTCGTTAAAACTCCCATAAACTCGTATGAACTAGTTTCATCTAATCAATAAACAACCATAGATAATTAATAATTGAACTTTGCATGCATGCATGTCATCACATGTTGGTTAGTATGTGTGCATCATGTTGGTTTTTATGTATTTTCTTATATGTGTGATCACGAGTAGAGGGAAGTGCTCAAGAGGTTGTGTACGAGGATTTCCAGAACCAAGACTTCGAAGCGCTTGAGCAACCCTATCCGTCGGAGCAAGGCAAGTGTCCTTGAAGCATATTGATCCTGTTTTGAAATAAATGTTTGTAGGATCGAAGAGCACGTGAAAAGCTACCAGAGGGGGGGTGAATGGTAGATTTAAAAATCTTACGCAGCGGAAACAATAAAACCCTAATCCCTTTGGTAGAAAAACGATCTGTTAAAGAAATCGTGTATGAGACTAATCTAAACGTGTTTCACCGTGACAAAAGTGATATATATCAGAGAGAATCAAGTCACGAAGAAAACACAAAAAGAATTACTCAAATCCGTCGAGAACAACTCAAGTTATGATCAAAAGATCAAACACTGGTCAATCTGACCTACCCGAGAAAAACAGTTTCTGGAGTGCTGCAAAGAAACTCGTGTAGATCAAAAACCACAAATCCAATGACCGTGAAATTTTGACAGATGATAGACAATCAAGTTGTGAAGACAACCCAAAAAGAATCACGTCAATTGGATCAGAAAAACTTGAGTTATGATAAAACTACCGACGAAAGGTAGTGCTGTCCAGAAACTCGACGAGTAAAACTTGTCTGGAACAAGTCGGTCGAACAAGGCACAAAAGTTCCTTCAAACTACGAATTTTATTCAATAGAACACAAGAGGAACAGCCCCAAAGTCGTCTACAACGAGCTTTGGCCTTCCCTTGCTTATATAACCAGCCCTTAGGCCATCCCAATCTCAACTAGGACTCCAATCCGATCACAATCGGAACTTACCATAACTGCTCAAGATTCTTCTATACGCAGATAGAAGCAATCTTAAGACTTCCAAACACCTTAGGAACGTATCCCACATTCCTAAACAACTCAAATTCGTGACACACACGAAATCCTAACATAACCAACTCGATATTTCCATACCGAGCCATAACCGACTCAGCTAGCAGCCTAAGTCTTCAACCGATACGATCTGATCCTTCCGATCAGATCTTCCTTCCATAATCCGTCTCTAGAAGCATATTGCCACGTCATGCACCTCATGCATACGTGCGAACACCTTCCTTCGACCTTCATATGCACTGCCCTTGATTCAATCATCCTGCGCGACCTCCTGACCCGCTCAACCACAGTTCCTCCCGAACTTGGTTGTTGGAACCTCATCTCCTCCTGAGACTAGTCCAAGGGATCCTGTCACCAGCCATGACTTGAACTCAAGCAACACCTGCACATGAACAAACAAACAATCCATACGAGCCCAAGTCCTCGACTTGACTCAAGTTAGTTCCGAACACAACACCTTACGTGAGAACCTCACATAAGCATGTTGCAAAACCACAGTAGAAACGATATCAACCAAAACATCCACAACACACCAAAAACTTAGCAAATGAATACTAAGCAAACTTTCCAATCAAGTAAAGAAAGTACGAAACATTGCAAATACAAAGCAGAAGCACTTCGGTCAAGTTCCGGACCTTGCCAGAGCAACCCGGAGCTTGAGCCGGAGCTAAGCAGAAACACTGCGGTCAAGTTCCGGACCTTGCCAGAGCAACCCGGAGCTTGATCCGGAGCTAACAAAAGCTAGTAGAACCTAGCGCCGGAGCTTACCAAAACTAGTAGATCCTGGATCCAGAGCTTATCAAAACTAGTAGATCCTGGATCCGGAGCTTATCAAAACTAGTCGGAACTAGTCAACCCAAAACCCAGAGCTAGACAAAGTACGTCGGAGCTTAGCAAAAGCATGCCGGAGCTATCAAGTATATGCCGGAGCTATCAAAGACATGCCGGAGCTATCAAATATATGCCGGAGCTATCAAAATCTAGTCGGACCTTACTAAGAAGCCGGACCTAGCATCAAACGTAACCGGAGCTACCCAAAGCAAGCCGAACCTATCGTCGGACCTTGCTGTAGCTCGGAGCTAGAGTCGGACCTTGATAAAAAGGTGTTTTGGTGATATTAAAAACTTTTATCATCAAAGCCAAGTGTATTCACTACAAGCCAATGTATTCAGCACACATAGGTCTTACAATCTCCCCCTTGATGAATGCATTGGCAACACCATTTAAAATCTGAAGATTGGCTTATTCACATAAAAGTTTTTGAAAACGATTTCTCCCCCTTTGTAAATCAAAAGTAAAAAGAGAAGAAAATGAAAATCTCTCCCCCTTTATTATATGAAAATCTCTCCCCCTTAATTATCTCTCCTTATGCCCATATTCTCTTTCTTTTCATGATTATCTCTCCCCCTTTGACAATGTATTCAGCAAGGTAAAAGAGAAATTTTAATTGTTATGAGATATAAACAAATTATCTCTCCTTCTTTAGTTGTTATGAGCATATTATAACATATACATATAAACAAAGCTCACCCAAGTCATACTATCAAGTAACTTACACTATCACATCAATGAGATACATAATGTAGTGTAAGCCATGCTAGAAAGCAAGTGTGATTTTCAATTTTAGCAGGTCATGATCTCACAAACTCAACTATTTCAAAACCTGAAAGCATGACATTTGTTGCTGCATTTTATTATTTTTCAAAGCATAAATTTAGATAATATGATATTTGCAAGAGATTATATGCTCATCTGCCTTATTCTAACCAACCAAGCCAAGGCTATGTCATTTGACACTCAGAAGCTTAAGGACATGGTTTTAGTCATACACAACTTCTTCCAAGTTCATATCTAAGTGCAATGACAAGCCATCTCGAAAGAAGAAGTGCGATGCATGCATATTCTCTTGATCTTTTCTCAATTTATATTTGTTCATAAAAACTCAACATGTGAGTTGATTACTTGATAAATTCTTAATGATTAAAAGCATTTGTGAACATGCAACAAGTTCAAAACAGCAAGAAAGTTCGACCATGACCAGATTTAGTGTAAGTAATTATTCCAATTACCAGACATGGCAAAAACTACAAAAAGTATAACACGAGTAATGTAGTAAGAACTTTCAGCATGTAAAAGGAATCACAAAGTCATATATGTATGAAATAATATGCTCATATTATTTTAATTTCAGATTCACACATAGACTTCCTAAGTTTCAAAAACTCCCCCTCAATTTAAGCCATGAGGATGCATAACCCCTATTTCACTATGAATGTAACAAAAACGAGTGAAATCCAAAGGTTTTGTAAAAATGTCAGCCAATTGTTGTTCGGTATCTACATGATGAAGCACAATGTTTCCTTTTTCAACATTATCACGTAGAAAGTGATACCTAATGTCAATGTGCTTAGTTCTAGAATGTTGCACGGGGTTTTTAGCAATGCAAATAGCACTAGTGTTATCACAGAACAGTGGAACACTATCTAGCTCAACCCCATAGTCCTTAAGTGTTTGAACAATCCAAAGAATTTGTGAACAAGCACTAGCAGTAGCTACATACTCAGATTCGGCTGTGGATTGTGCAACTGAACTTTGTTTTCTAGAGGACCAAGCAACAAGAGAATTACCAAGAAAATGACAAGCAGCGGAAGTACTTTTCCTATCAATCCTACAACCCCCAAAATCAGCATCCGAAAAAGCTTTCAAAGAAACGATTGAGGAAGAAGGAAGAAAAATGCCAAATTCTTGAGTTCCATGTAAGTACCTGAGAATCCTTTTGACGGCTTGACGATGTGAAACACGTGGGGAAGCTTGAAACCGTGCACAAAGACATACGCTGAATTGTATGTCCGGTCTTGATGCTGTAAGGTACAAAAGTGATCCGATCATACTTCTATATTCTTTTTGATCCATGGATTCACCATCTTCATCAAGTTCAAGTGTTGTTGCTGTTCCCATTGGTGTCCGAAGAGGCTTGCTTTTTTCCATGTTGAAGCGCCTTAGGAGATCTTTGGTATACTTTGTTTGATGCACAAAGGTACCCTCCTTGATTTGCTTGATTTGCAGCCCCAAGAAGTAAGTGAGTTCACCCATCATACTCATTTCAAATTCGGAACTCATCATTGCTGAAAACTTGGACACAAGATCATGAGAAGCACAACCAAAGATAATATCATCCACATACACTTGAACGAATAATGAGTCATTGCCATGATTAAGCACAAAAAGAGTTTTATCAACCTTTCCCATTGTAAACCCCTTTTCAAGTAAGAATGTTTTTAACCTATCATACCATGCTCTAGGGGCTTGTTTGAGACCATATAAGGCTTTGGACAATTTGTAAACATGATTAGGAAAATCTGGATTTTCAAAACCTGGTGGTTGTTTGACATAAACCTTCTCATCTATGTAGCCATTAAGAAAAGCACTTTTAACATCCATTTGATATAGCTTAAAACCTTTAGATGCTGCGAAAGCTAACAAAATTCTTATGGCTTCTAATCTAGCGACTGGAGCAAAAGTTTCATCAAAATCTAGACCTTCAACTTGAGTGAAACCTTGAGCAACCAACCTAGCCTTATTCCTAATCACAACCCCATCCTCACTTTGTTTATTTTTATATACCCATTTAGTTCCAATTAAAGTGTGGCCTTGAGGTGGAGGTACAAGTTTCCAAACATTATTTCTTTCAAAATTTTCTAACTCTTCTTGCATGGCAATAATCCAAGATTCATTAGTGAGTGCGTGTGATATATCTTTGGGTTCAAAAGAAGCAACAAAAGCAGAATGAGCATGAGAGTTTGGATCGCAAAACCTGGACCGTGTGACTCGTTCATGCAAGCTTCCAATCATGTGTTGTGGGGGATAATCTTTATAAAAACGTAGGGAAGCAGATGTCTCACAAGCTTCTTTTTCATTAGGTTCATTGTAGATTGATGAGCTTGTGATTTGTGGACGATCAGGACCAGCAGAGGTGACAGCCGGAGCTTGTTCAATGTCCGGAGCTGGACATGTGTCAACTTCGGAACTACCAGGCAGTATCACCTTCTCTTCTTCATCTTCGAAAATACCCTCCCCCTGAGAATATGAATCTGGTCCTGCAACACCGGAGCTAGTACCTGGGCTAGCTTCATCAAAAGACACTTCACAAGTCTCCACAATTTTGTTAGTGTCAAGTAAAAGCACACGGTAGCCTCTAGTATGAGATGGATAACCAAGAAACATGCCATCATTGGATCTAGGTTCAAATTTATCAAGATTACCATGTTTCTTAACAAAGCATTTGCAACCAAAGACCCGAAAGTGTGTAACACTAGGCCTATGTCCAAACCGGAGCTCATATGGTGTTTTACCTAGCTTAGCACGTAAGAAAACACGATTTGAGACATAACAAGCGGTTGCTAATGCATCAGCCCAAAATTTCCTAGGGGTTTGATATTCATCAAGCATAGTCCTAGCCATCTCAACTAGGGTTCTGTTCTTTCTTTCTACAACACCGTTTTGTTGAGGTACATATGGTGAAGAAAATTGATGATCTATTCTATTTTCAGCACAAAAGTGATCAAAGAATTGATTTTTAAATTCAGTTCCATTATCACTTCTAATTGCTTTTAATGATCCTGGGTGATCAATTGATAATCTAAGAAATAAAGTTCTAAAATGACTAAAGACTTCATTCTTAGACGCCATAAAATACACCCAAGAATATCTAGAATAATCATCAACAATAACAAGAGCATACCATTTACCTCCGAAGGATTGAACACGTGAAGGTCCTACGGTGTCAAGATTCAAAAGTTGACATGGTTCAGTTGTCATTATCATTGTGAGAGGAGTATGTGAACCTGCAACCATCTTAGCATGTCTACAAGAAGAGCACACAATTTCTTTGTCCCCTTTAAGCTTAGGCAGCCCACGTATGCGATCAAGAGCACTAACACGCGTTAGATGATCAAAGCCTACGTGACCAAGTCTACGATGCCAAAAATATAAGTCCTTTGAATCATTAGCAACTAGACACCTATGCTTAGAAGAAGACATATCAAAATCAGCTTTAAAAACTCTTCCAAACCGAGACATGTTAAAAATAAGCTCACTATTTGAATCTACAACTTTGCAGCAGTTTTTATTGAAAGTAATTTCTAGATTTTCATCTAGCAATTGTGAAACAGAAAGCAAGTTATATTTCAAATTTTTGACAAGTGCCACATCGTTCAAAGTGTAGTGATCATTTACTCTAACCGAACCCTTAGCAATTATAGGAGTTGAAGAATTATCGGCAAAAGTAACATTCTCTACACGTGACACAAAGGTGAGGGAGGAGAACCAATCTTTGTTACCGGTCATGTGGCGTGAGCAACCTGAATCCACAATCCAAATATTCTCCTTCCTCAAGCGTGTAACCTACATAGAAGCACAATACGCCGATGACTCAATACTGGGGTTAGTCAAAAGGCATTTAGGAATCCAGTACTGAGTCACGCGACGTGCACCAGGAAAAACACGCGAATGCTGAGATAAAACAGCAGGTTTATGAGTCAAAGATTGAGGTTTTCTTTTCTTAACCGTTGATTTAGAAGTTGTTACTTGTTTAGAGTGAAAACCGGGTAGCTCCGGAGGTAAAAGCAGAAGGTCCGGAGGCAAAAAACTGAAGCTCCAGAGGGAACAACAGAAGATCCGGTAGCTCTTGGAGCTATCGGAACTATCGGAGCTGCTTTTGCGGATTTCTTACCAGAAGGTCTGGAAGCTACCTTCTCAAATTTCTGACTCACTAAAGCAGGTTGTGTTTTTCTAATTGCATCAAAGTTATAAGATCTAGCAATTTTTCTTTCCTTTTTCTGTTGTTTAGCTAGTCTATAACAAAAATCTATGACATGACCATCTCTACCACAGAAGGTACAATGAAATTTAACTTTGTGTTCATGTCTAGATGAGCAAGCAATATTTTTATTTGAAAACCGAATGAGGCAACACTCATGCAGATTTTGAAAACCACTTCTTTTTGTTTAGGAACTGTTTGAATCAAACCACTTCCTAATGACCTTACAATTTTAGGTGGATGTGCCTTAGCATGAACATGAGAATCAAAACCTAAACCAGTTTTATCTTTGCTAGACTTGGAAGAATTCAGCAGCAAGTTTAGAATCTTATCCCCATTACAAAACCGACCTAGTGTCCTATTCATGTCATCAAGTTTCTTGGACAGGTCTAGGCAGTTTTTCACATGAAGTTTTTCCTTTTAGTTTGCAATTGGAACAAAATTTATCTTCATGAGAACGTAAAGCATTGTTCAACATAGAAATTTCATTCATAGCATCTTGCAGTTTCTTATCAAGATTTTCACATGCAGAACAATGCAAGTCAATTGTAGAACATCTAGCATCTTTCAAGTTTTTTATCATTAAGTGCAGCAAGCTCTTTGTTCTTTTTAATTTCTTCATCAAGTTTATCTAGAGTGGAGGAGTGTGCACTTCTTAATGTGGACAATTGTTCATAGATTAAGTCA
The DNA here is from genome assembly GCA_036927565.1 of Tuctoria greenei. Taxonomy (NCBI): domain Eukaryota; kingdom Viridiplantae; phylum Streptophyta; class Magnoliopsida; order Poales; family Poaceae; genus Tuctoria; species Tuctoria greenei. The sequence goes on from JAYESD010000005.1 coordinate 175,084,892, forward strand.
CATGAGGGACATGCATCATCACTAGGAATCAAAGTTTTTAAACGGTTAATTTCAGATTCTAGTGATTCAATTTTAGCAGCACTATCCTTAAGCTTTTTGTCCTTTTTCTTGACAATAATAGTTTGCACGAGAAATAGCATCACACATTTCATTGCAGGTAGAACATACCTCATCATCGTCACTGTTGTGTTCTGCTTCCTCCTGACTTGATCTTGATCTTGCTTTGCCCGCCATGAAGCATAAGTTGGGCCAGATCATCATTATCTTCATCACTTTCAAAGTCTACATCACTTGAACTGAGCTCTTGAAGCGCGGGTGATGAAGCTGTTGATCATCTTGCTTCCTATGGTACCTTTCTTCTTCTTGTTGGAATTTCCAGAGGAGGGTCCGGATCTTGCTTTGTTTTTCTTCCCGGGTGGTCGGACCTGAAAGGTTAGGGCATTCTGTACGAAAGTGTCCTGTTTTACCACATTCAAAAACAGCGTTGAGGGTCCGGAGCTTCCTCTCGTTCTGGTTCTCACATTTTGCAATGCTTTTGAGAATCTAGTAGAGATGAGTGCCAACTCCTCTTCTGGAATTTCTTCGATCTGCTCCAGGGTTAGTGAGGACAACAAAGCAAGAGTATTGCAGGATGATGATTGGCCGGAGCTAGGACAATATCACGTTGTGAGACAAATGCAATAGACTTGTTTGGGTTTCTTACGTGCTAGGATGTCAATTTCATGAGTTTTTAGTTTAGAATAAAGTACATCTAATGTAAGAGAAACTCATGACAGTTGATTCACGAATAGATGTTACTTTCATCTCCCAAATTGTCATGTCTAATGCACTAAGAAGTTTGTTGTAGCATTCTCAGCATCATAAAAATTTACATTGACACTACGTAAGTTGCTGAGAATTTTATTGAAACGAGCAAAGAGGTCATCGATCGACTCACCTGGTTGCATCTCAAAACGCATATATTCTTTCTTGAACATATCTTGTTTTTACCTCCTTGATTGTGTTGGAGCCTTCATGATAATCACAGAGCGCTCTCCAAACATCGTATGCTGATCGGAGGTGCGCGACACGATCAAGTTTCGGGCTTTGTTGTTGTTGTCGACGTCCCGGAGGTTCGTGGTCGTGACTTGATCATTGGGTGGCACTTCATAAGGCTTATACACCTTCTCCCATATTGCAAAGCCTTGTGCCTGGATAAAAGCCTCCATGCGTGCCTTCCAAACCTGAAAATCAATACCAGCAAACACACAAGGTTTGACGGAGTACTTCTCCATGATGATTAGTCAAAAACACGTGCAAATCACAAAGATTAGAGCACCGTGGCTCTGATACCAATTGTAGGATCGAAGAGCACGTGAAAAGCTACCAGAGGGGGGGGGGTGAATGGTAGATTTTAAAAATCTTACGCAGCGGAAACAATAAAAACCCTAACCCCTTTGGTAGAAAAACGATCTGTTAAAGAAATCGTGTATGAGACTAATCTAAACGTGTTTCACCGTGACAAAAGTGATATATATCAGAGAGAATCAAGTCACGAAGAAAACACAAAAAGAATTACTCAAATCCGTCGAGAACAACTCAAGTTATGATCAAAAGATCAAACACTGGTCAATCTGACCTACCCGAGGAAAAACAGTTTCTGGAGTGCTGCAAAGAAACTCGTGTAGATCAAAAACCACAAATCCAATGACCGTGAAATTTTGACAGATGATAGACAAATCAAGTTGTGAAGACAACCCAAAAAGAATCACGTCAATTGGATCAGAAAAACTTGAGTTATGATAAAACTACCGACGAAAGGTAGTGCTGTCCAGAAACTCGACGAGTAAAACTTGTCTGGAACAAGTCGGTCGAACAAGGCACAAAAGTTCCCTTCAAACTACGAATTTTATTCAATAGAACACAAGAGGAACAGCCCCAAAGTCGTCTACAACGAGCTTTGGCCTTCCCTTGCTTATATAACCAGCCCTTAGGCCATCCCAATCTCAACTAGGACTCCAATCCGATCACAATCGGAACTTACCATAACTGCTCAAGATTCTTCTATACGCAGATAGAAGCAATCTTAAGACTTCCAAACACCTTAGGAAACGTATCCCCACATTCCTAAACAACTCAAATTCATGACACACACGAAATCCTAACATAACCAACTCGATATTTCCATACCGAGCCATAACCGACTCAGCTAGCAGCCTAAGTCTTCAACCGATACGATCTGATCCTTCCGATCAGATCTTCCTTCCATAATCCGTCTCTAGAAGCATATTGCCACGTCATGCACCTCATGCATACGTGCGAACACCTTCCTTCGACCTTCATATGCACTGCCCCTTGATTCAATCATCCTGCGCGACCTCCTGACCCGCTCAACCACAATTCCTCCCGAACTTGGTTGTTGGAACCTCATCTCCTCCTGAGACTAGTCCAAGGGATCCTGTCACCAGCCATGACTTGAACTCAAGCAAACACCTGCACATGAACAAACAAACAATCCATACGAGCCCAAGTCCTCGACTTGACTCAAGTTTAGTTCCGAACACAACACCTTACGTGAGAACCTCACATAAGCATGTTGCAAAACCACAGTAGAAACGATATCAACCAAAACATCCACAACACACCAAAAAACTTAGCAAATGAATACTAAGCAAACTTTCCAATCAAGTAAAGCAAGTACGAAACATTGCAAATACAAAGCAGAAGCACTTCGGTCAAGTTCTGGGACCTTGCCAGAGCAACCCGGAGCTTGAGCCGGAGCTAAGCAGAAACACTGCGGTCAAGTTCCGGACCTTGCCAGAGCAACCCGGAGCTTGATCCGGAGCTAACAAAAGCTAGTAGAACCTAGCGCCGGAGCTTACCAAAACTAGTAGATCCTGGATCCGGAGCTTATCAAAACTAGTCGGAACTAGTCAACCCAAAACCCGGAGCTAGACAAAGTACGTCGGAGCTTAGCAAAAGCATGCCGGAGCTATCAACTATATGCCGGAGCTATCAAAGACATGCCGGAGCTATCAAATATATGTCGGAGCTATCAAAATCTAGTCGGACCTTACTAAGAAGCCGGACCTAGCATCAAACGTAACCGGAGCTACCCAAAGCAAGCCGGACCTATCGTCGGACCTTGCTGTAGCTCGGAGCTAGAGTCGGACCCTTGATAAAAAGGTGTTTTGGTGATATTAAAAACTTTTATCATCAAAGCCAAGTGTATTCACTACAAGCCAATGTATTCAGCACACATAGGTCTTACAATGTTTTGTATGCGAAACTGCATGCTTGTGTCAATTTGATGGGAATCCTATGACTGGAAGTTTACTAGCTTTGTTTAAACACTCTTGTCACCTGGGACATATGGTAGAGAGTCGGGATGGGATTTTTACCTTTTTGCTTTGCTTAATTAATTGGGATGGAAGAACAACTACACTACTTAATTTAATTATGCATTAATAAGATTATGGTTGACATGAATTGGTTAATATGATATGGTAATGGGTGATCTAAGCAAGCCTGGTATGTGGATGGGTTGGATGTTATGGTGGTTTTGCTTGCTTTAGATCTAAGAACCGGTTCGTAGAGCGACCATCCAGGATTTACAGGCCACCACGAGGCCAAGTATGGGTGAGGCGTAGCTGATTAATTAGGGCTTTGCTAGTGCTATTTGGACCATTATGGATGCTCGGTGAAGGGGTAGTCGTATTGGGTTTGTTGATGATTGGTGGGACAACCCTGGGATCCGAATGGCTCAAGAGGGGGCCCTTGGCTGAAGATGTGCTCAGCTGGAGACATCGCCACTGGTGAAACCTTAGTGAGGTCTAAATAGGATAGTAATCCCTTTGTAAAGGCTATTTTGTGATCTCTTGGCCTTACACCAAAGGAAGTGTACTTGGCATGAGAGAGGTTCTTTAGTCGCCGACGGGTGATGAAATCACAAACACATGGGTAAAGTGGTACAACCTCTGCAGACTGTGTCTAAAACTATCATGATAGTCGTGCTCCCGGTTATGAGCAACCTGGACCCTCACATGATTAGAGGAATATTGGGATTTGGGATGGTTTGGTATTGGCTTTGGGATGGTATTATGGTTATGGTTGGTATCATGGTTATGGTTGGTATTATGGTTATGGATGGTTATAAATTGAATTCTGGTATTGAATATGGATATTGGTATATGATTATGGATATGGAATATGGACTGGTATTATGATAACTACATGGTTTATGATGGGTTTGTTTCATATACATGTAATGTATTGCTTTTCAAATGTTTTAATGTACTTTTCAGCAATCAACCATTATTATATTCGTCATTTGAATCAGCCACATGTCATACTTTCCACACTTGTTGAGTACGACATGTACTCACTCTTGCAACCCCCCCCCCCCAATAGTTGCAGGTCAGGATTGTGATTTTAATGGCGATAATGCGGAGTTGTAGGCTGTGTCTACCGTCAGTTTTGCCTGTGGTGTTGCATGACGCTGCGCTATACCCTATCGCTTATGCTGCCTAGCTGTTTAGTTTGCTTAATTAGTTTATTTCCGCTACATTAGTTGAACTTGTCATTAATATTCACTAGAGCTTGTATTCGAGGATAATATGAATTGTGTAATAAAAGTACTTATTTATTAATCTTGTTCTATGGAAAATTTCTGTTTATCGTTTGTGATGCACTTGTATATGTGTGTTAAATCCTAGACACACATATACTGCACTTGGTTCATTTTTCGGAACCGGGTGTCAAAATTATGGCCTGGAGTGCAATAGGAAAGTATTATAGGACTCTATACACTTTCCAACCATGTAGGATAGGCCTGCAGTAGTGAGTTCCACAAGAAGTAATGGTAAAAAAGGTGAGGTGTGCAGAACTGTTCTAGTTGCTGGACATACTCGACAGGGTTTGGAACTTTGAAGATTTGAATCAGTTAAAGGTGGATTCTGTTCTGGAGGTGAACAAGAAACTTTTAGAGAACTTCCTCACTTTTCCAACTATATAACATACACCTATATTGAGTTAATGACTTGGAAGATATTGCGGTCTGAAAATTCATCGATGATCTGTATGGATCTGCTAGAAGCTTAATGAGTATTTATTTCAACTCACAATTTGAATTAGTTCTGTGCCAATTTGGGAGACACTTTGAATTAAAAAGTTATAGCACTACTCTTACCCTGTCCAAAACTGCATCCCAATGGTCTATAAGAGTTTTCTATAAAGAGATATGGCAAAAATACAGCTGCTGGTTCACCCAGTTTCAGAACAGCAGCATTGGTGATTATGGTGCACTTTCATCATCTTAGAAAGGTCTTTTGGTTTGGAGGTCAACAGAAAACTTATTGAAGACTTTCCAATATTTTCAAGAATTAATCATTTGCCTCCATAGACTTTCTGGAATATGAGATATGGAAGATTGATCACAGGGTACAAGATAGTTCAAAACTGGAGTATGAAACTCAGTTCTAAATT